>OY293415.1:37318118-38704038 GCA_958502065.1 Chrysolina americana | reverse complement strand
AAATTACCTTTCCAAAAATGTAGCACACTTGATGTTTTGCTAGAGTCGCATCTTTGAAATACAGAGCTTTCAGGTTTTCTCATGTAGACTTTGAAACGCATACTTTGAACAAGTAGGCTTTGGACGACGCGGCAATAAAACAGAATGTTACTGGTAGCTGTCAAATTTTGATTAAAGCAGTGAAGACGCTCTTCAATTCGTGGTTTTAGTTCAACTTTCAAACACATTCGCAGTGAGGAATGAGAATTATGAACAATGGAATAAGATAGTCAAGGGTAATACAACAAGACCTTGATAAACAGTAGTCGACTATTTTTATTGCATCTAAATTTCGACTGTATTTTGTAATAATTCACCGAGACTTTATTTTGGCATTAATAATCTGATGAAAACCCGACAGCTAAGCTCGAGGGCTTTCATCTCTGATTATTAATGCCAAAATGATGTCGAGTAAAATTAATAAATACAAGAGAAATTTAGCAGCAATAAAATAGTCGACAATTAATCAACGACGTGTTATATTTATGACGATCATTTCTTGAATCCAATTCTTTATGTCAGTCATATGAATGACACTGTATTGTCAGGGATTGTAGCCTCGATTACCCTATCTCTTCGTTTTTGGTTTCTCCAAACCGATTCATTTTTCAAATACTTATACAGCTTCAACACGAGTGATTCTTTTTGACGTTTGAGATGTATTTATTCAGAGTACAGTCAGATGCACAGGTTCCTTGATATATAATTATCATGCTGAAAAGTCGGCGACTATTGTGTACCATGCAAATGGTCGCTAATAGAGCGTGTTGATTGGTGTATGATTGGTTGATGACTGATATTTAATAGACTAAAGAAATAATCGCCAATATTACACTTGAATATTTTGCCAATATCACATTTGAATATTTTGACAATATTATCCCAATATAAGTGTGCCGCAGCGATATTGTGTCAATATTTCGCCAATATCATTTAGTAATTCCCAATTCACATTGGGCGAATGAAGCGAAATGTTTATTTCTTTCATTGCCAATATCACGTTTAAAAATGTTGCCAATATTTTTATAGTTTCCTACAAATATTGTCCCAATATGAGTGTGATATTCGAGATCGAATTCTTTGGGACTCAGCAAGTGTTCAAGAGAGATCGTTCAAAATGAAAGTCAGGGAAGCTGTTTACATCGAATCAATGTGTGCCTTCAGTGAAGGAAGAGTGAAGATTAGGAATGTTCAGCAACCACTGTTCATATTGACGGTTGTAGACTCGCTAAAGTAACACCTAAAGTTTGTCAGAACCAAACATGACGACGATTTTGAATAAAAGCAATCAAAAGTCATGAGAATCGTCAACACAAAAGACGAATTTCAAATGCTATTAATTATATCGAATCTTTTTGACAAACTCACCCTCATCAACAAAATCAGCGTATCGTAAAAAGCGATACATAATTCTTTTCATAAGAAGTTCGCTGATCTAGAAAACCTCCCTTTCGACACCCTCTCCACTCTTGGGGACAATATTGATTGGCGCCTTGCACTGGGTAACCGACATACATTCTGTCATCACTTCGCCAAGGGAGGTTCACTGCCTTTGACCCCTTTCAAGCGGTCGCATGCGAATGGCTTCTACACTGAGAGAAATTATGTGGGACTTTGAGATCCGAAATGGTTCGGTTAATATTTAAGTAGGTTCCCTTCCCTACTTGCAAGGGTATCAAATTGCAAGAAGCATCTGTAGTGGCGGGTAATATGGTTGTTTGATTTCATGTCGGATACGTGAATTTTCCCCAGTATATAAAGGGTTGAACGCGGATTAGACTGTAATAATTTGAAGTAGGGCATGTATGGTTTTTTGGATATCCCCAAATTGCTTTTTGGAACCAGAGTTGGTGCTGGATATACAGAGTTAGTCAAATGTATGGACCCGCCCATTTTTATCAGTTAATATGAAGGAAATCAAAAAAAGTTCGGATGAGAGTTGAAGGGTATTTTGCTCTGCACCTTTCTAGGAATTCAAATATTTTTTAAATGATAACTACAAATAAAATAATTTTTTTAATGAAATTTTTCTTTAAATTGCACTAAAAATATTTTTTTATGGGTGTCACGTTATTCTGTACTTAACTGATTCAAAACTCTTTGCTCAAAAATTTATATTCGTTTTCAAACTACAGACTACATTGCGTGGAAAGCTTTTATCTGAATAACGTGACACCCCTTATAAAATGTTTTTTTTTTGTTTTTAGTGCAATTCGATGAATGTTTGTATTTAAAAAGGTTTTCATTTGTATGTATTCATATTTTTTGTGAGAAATATATCAAAAATCAGTTCATTGAAGTTATGAAAAGTACAATACTTCACCATTCATTTGATCGTATGTTAAATATCCCATTCCTAGGATTTCGTCGGCTAGTTTGAAAAAAACACCTTAAGTGAGAGTGTCATCCCCCAACTTTTTTCAAACTGAAATGGGGGTAAAGTGATACCTCTGTAAAAAGGGCTTTTACTACCCTATAAACGGCTGCTCAGTTTTTAAAAATTGATCCATTAGTTCAGAAAAAATGATGTTTTAAAATTCCGACAATTTAATAAAATTATAGGTATTGAGGTAAATAACGGGACTTATTGTTTTTCTAATTGGAACTATCTCATTACCACGCTAGGCTCAAGCCTTATGAATTTTTTCTCATTTACTCAGGTGGTCAGAACAAATTTGTTCGCAATTATAGTAATCAATAGGCCTGCGGTAGTTGTGTAGTTTTAATAGCTGTATTGTGACTTGTGGTTGAAATGTTTCAATATTGTTGAATCTTTTGAAGTCATTAGTTATGGTGTACTCAATTGTAGTAAGAGTGGAAATTATTGAGCTTCTTTTCAAAAACAATAAATGTGGAAATCAGGTCGCGGAGTTGTTTAACCAAAAGGATCATGACAAATATCGTTCAAAACTAAAAGAGACAGCTTGAAAATCCGACACTGAATGAACCTACACAGAAAGCAGTATTAGGGCATGTTGCGGTGACGTAGCTCTTTCAAACAACCCGGTGTGACAGGTTCGGCACCAGGGTCATTAAAGTATATAAAAATGATTAGGAACTACACAATAAGTTCAAATTCAACAATACGGCTTGGATTGTCACTTATCTTTTCCACGGACTGTACTAACAAGTCATTCACTGTACAAATTATATGTATAGTGAATGAGCACACTCACCCAAACCTAGTGTGCATCCAATATCCAGAGGATGACCTGCAAATTCAGTCTCTTTGCGAGTTTATCGTATATCGTATCCATAATTTAAAAAGCACAAATAGAGAGAAATAGTGCTACATTCTTTTCGATAAAAAGCCCCTGTCTCTCGATTGATCTGCGTTTACTGCGTACGATTTATCGTCAAGGAAATTGGTCGATATGTTATTGCCCAGTCGGACGAAGCCTTTGATTAAACTGTCAATGTAGTGGTGTTTCCACTCAAATGAAGAATTCCATTTGTGTGTCTTTTTTATGGTGACCGACTTTCTCATCGAAATAAAGCATTCAATGGAAGAAAGAACAATTCGGTCGGTGTGCTCTGTTGACGGAATAGAATAGACAAGAATAGAATAAATATACGGTTCGTCTACTTAAGTTGGCGATATATAGAAGACATTTTCATTTTTCGTTTCAATTACAAAAATCTTTCCAAATAGTCCTGCATGTTCTAGAGTCTGAATTTTAATAAGGAAATCTTGAAATTTGTCGGTTTTACACAAGGAATGTCATAAGACATTTTCGACGTTGTATTTCTCTCATATGCCAAACCTTGAACTTGAGCATAAATAAATGATATATTCTCGAAATCTGCATGAAATGTTGCTTATATAGTGCGGATTGCAAGTGAATCTTCCGATTGTATATTTTTCACGATTTTTTCGATTTTTCGAATTATTTTTTTTCACATCGATTCACTCAAAATTTACAGATTATAATAAGTTGATCAATCTGAATCGATTGGCGTTCGCAGAATTGCTCTATCTCTAACCATTTCCGAGTTGAAGAGTTCATCTGGAGAGGAAAGAGGTCATTTTCCTGCATATTTATTTTCCATGTCTATTCGTGACATTTTCGACGTTGTATACTCTTTCTATATGCCGAACCTTGAATCTGAGCATAAATAAATAAAATATTTTCGGAATCTGCATGAAACTTTGCGTTTATAGTGCGGATTGCTGATTTGAAATTTTTCATGATATTTAGAGGTCTACCCCTTTGGACATTTTTCCATTTTTCGAATAATTTTGTTTCACATCGATTTATTCGAAATTCACAGATTATACTAATGTGATCATTTTGAATCGATTGGCGTTCACAGAATTGCCCTATCTTTAACCGTTTCCGAGTTGAAGAGTCACATCTGAGATGGAAACGGGTAATTTTCCTCCATATTTTTTTCCAGTTCTATTCGTGACATATTTGACGTTGTATGTATTATTTTTATATATTAAACCTTCAATCTGAGCATAAATAAATCACATACTTTCGAAATCTGCATGAAATTTTGCGTATATAGTGCGGATTGCGAGTGAATCTGCCGATTTTTTTTAGGGGTCATCCATCTGGACTTTTTTTCGATTTTTTCCTTATAATTTGGTTTTCCAGCTATTTACTCGAAATTACCAGATTAAACCAAGTTGATTTTTCTGAACTGATTGGCGTTGGCAGAATTGGTCTTGATATTATATTTTTCATGATTTTTAGGACAATTTTCGTGGGAGACATTAGGATGTAGCATTTTGTAACGAAACAAGTCATCCTCAGCCAATTGAATAATAATTACTGCTGTTTGATTACAAAATAATATAGGGTTATCCTTGAGGCTCGTTGCATAATAATCTGTCAGATGAAGTTCAATGTCTGTCGTAGTTATGGCCATGGAGATGGTACTTAATTTTCGCCACATACTTTCTACGTTGTGGGAATATGTTTGGATGGAAAAAGTGTTTCGACATAGGTATTCAAGATTATTCGATTTTATTCGATACTTTCCCGGAAACAAGAAATTCGTTCTCGTTTCTTCATTTGGAACTCTGGTTTCAAAGAAAAGGCTGCCTATTGTTTCAGACGTGTTTGACAGAGGCTGATTTTCTCCGATTTCAGAAATTTTATGGAGCTATGGACATTTTAGCGTAATTTACGGATATTTTGTTACGCCAATGAGTATCAAACAAACTAGGCTCATTCACTAAGTTCGACGTATCAAAACCCAATTTTCCCATCACCAAGACAAACCGATAACACTGAACAAATATCATCCTCTACGATGACACTCGACATAACAACCCTCCTAGGCGCGGTCGAATAACTTGTATAAACAACAATTTCCCAAAGTATACACCCGCAGAAATAAGACGAATGCCCTTCTCGGAGGTTTCCTTTTTCCGATTCAGGTCGCGAAAGAAAAATTTTCCCAACTAAGTAAACATCATTAATAAAAGCAATTTAGTGTCGTGTCGCTTTTCTCTGGATTTCCTTTAAATCGTCGGGAAGAAAGGCGAGCAGTCGAACTTTCCGCTGGGAAGTTTTCACACGGAAAACTTTTAAATTCAATATTCATGATCCGATGTGAAAAGAAAAAGGGTTGCGGCTGATTTATCTGCGCTGGGGGGTAGTCCATTTAATTAAAACGGGATCTTACATAATAAACTGCAATTTGGGAGCGTTTTTCGGCGACGTGAATAATTTGGGACCGGGGTGGGAGATTCTTTTCAGGGAATTCAATGGAAAATGATCCGGGCAGAGATTCACCTTTGTTAGATCTGGTTCACTGAATCCGAGGCAGACGAATTTCATTCAGCCTTTTCGATAGTGAGCGTCGATTACCTTTTATTCTTTGTGGACAGAGAATTATGTAGAACCCATCAATTTCTTGAAAAATTATATAAAAAGTGTGAAATGTTTTTTTTTATACGATTCAGTCATTTCGGACAAACTGCAAACCGTTAGATGAAACCATAAGGAAAATTGAACTACTTCTCTAAAGCTATATATCCAGTCTGTTTAAAATTTGCCTTACATCTTCATATTTCATTTTTGACAACGAAATATATGAGCACGTAGATGGTATGTCAATGGAAGCTCACCTAAGCCCAGTTATAGCAAATTCCTACAGGGAAAAACTAGAACAAAAAGCAATTGAGACTGTAAATACCAAACCAAAGGTATGGTTAAGATATGATACGTTCATAATTTACAAAAATGATTAAATTTTACGAAAATTGGAGGAAAACCTCCAAAAAAATTGTAGGAAAATTACAGCTCTCAACTCCAGATGAACTTTTCATCTCGAAAACGGTTACAGACAGAGCAATTCTGCGAACGACAATCAATTCAGAATGATGAAATTAGTATACTTTGTGAATTTCAAGTCGAAAGAAGAAAAACAAAAATCACTCGAAAAAATTCCCTAAAAATCATGAAAAGTTTAAAATCATCGGAATCATTTGGAATCCGCACTATATGCGCAAAATTGCATGCTGATTCCGAAAATATATGATTTTTATATGCTCAGATTCAAGGATTGGCAGAAAAAAAGGAACCAAACGTCAAAAATACAGTTTTAACTCGAAATTGCAGAGGTTTCGTGAAAAGCCTATGAATTTTTTTATTGACTCGGAATCTATTTCAGATTTGGTTCAATTCCAGACGAACTTCTCATATCAAAAACAGTTGACGATAACCAATTCTGCAAACACCACTCGATTCAGAATCATAATATTAGTGAATTCTGTGAAGATCAAGTCAATTGGCGGAAAACTAGAATATCTCGATGAAAGTCCTAAGGGGTAGACCCTTTAAATCATCAGTTTCACTTGAAATCTGCACAATATACCTAAAATTTCATACTGAATCCAGGAATATATGATTTGTGTATGCTCATATATAAGTTTTAGCATGAAAAATTATTAAAACGTCAAAAAAAATTTCTTCAACCAAATTTTCAACCCGAAATTGCTCCAAATTGATTTAAAATTTTGTGGGCATGTTCAAAAATGGTTAAATCTTATGAATTTTTTTATTGACTCGGAATCTATTTCAGATTTGGTTCAATTCCAGACGAACTTCTCATATCAAAAACAGTTGACGATAACCAATTCTGCAAACACCACTCGATTCAGAATCATAATATTAGTGAATTCTGTGAAGATCAAGTCAATTGGCGGAAAACTAGAATATCTCGATGAAAGTCCTAAGGGGTAGACCCTTTAAATCATCAGTTTCACTTGAAATCTGCACAATATACCTAAAATTTCATACTGAATCCAGGAATATATGATTTGTGTATGCTCATATATAAGTTTTAGCATGAAAAATTATTAAAACGTCAAAAAAATTTCTTCAACCAAATTTTCAACCCGAAATTGCTCCAAATTGATTTAAAATTTTGTGGGCATGTTCAAAAATGGTTAAATCTTAAGAAAATTATTAAAAAATTCCAAAAAAATTTAGGAAAATTAATACTCTCAACTACAGATGAACTTTTCAACTTAAGAACTGTTAAGATAGACCAATTCTGCGAACGCCAATCAATTCAGAAGAAGGAATGAAACGTCAAAAATACCCTTGAACGCTCGAAATTTCGAAAATTTCTATTTTGAATTTGATATTGGTATCCGTCGTGTATTGGTAGTTTTTACGAGGTTTGTGCTACTGAAACATGTTTTTGCATATAATGATTAAGGCTTTCACGCCCCTTGCTCAATGTTCTGTATGGCTTTTGGGTTTTCGGTCGTGTATCCATTTTTCTTGGTTTTTGCGATCAGTAAACTTTCAAACTCCTTAGTGTTCCATACAGGCATTTGCTACGTTGGAGACCAAATTCCCGATGCCATACGGAGCACTGGTTTTTCATCACTGCAGTGCAAGTCATTTCACAGATGCAAATAGTTAAAACGAATACCTCGCCTTCGAAAACACCCTGTATTCCACCAACGTCAATGAGACGAGGAGCATCACTCAACAATAGATTTTCTCGAGTAAATCTGAAATGTATTACGAAACTGGATAATACTCCTTATTAAATTAAATTTGGCCGGGATCCACCCATTGGCATAAAAGAAATTTGTGAAAGAGAAACGGAGCTAAACAGCCTTATTAACTTTCAACAATAGGGAGTGAATAAGAGGCACTACCTCTTCATTTTCATGAATATTGAGACGAGCAGCCATGGATACTGACGGCTTGGCGTATTAAAATTCGGAATGGTAATGATCCTCGAGGAAAATTACGAAAAAGCTGATGGAAAATGGGAAATATCAAGATATGGAAGACATAAACCAATGTTCTGATAATTATCTGGGAATAAGTATCTACTACCAAATTTTTGCATTATTCAATATATTCAGGCATTAGGTTTTATACGAAGTGATTTCTAGAAAATTGACATTTATTCAAAAATATTTACGCCTTTTATCATTCATTCTTTACAACTTTCACAAGGAATTAGCATAATTCAAGTAAATTTCCTTATCCACAATGAATATTAATTACTTATATAAGCAAATAACGTAAAAGAAAAAATGTTTCATATTATTTTTGCTAATATCCAGTAGCAAAAAAACTTTTTTGGTTCACTTCAGATTTGAAGTCGGTAGCTGAAAAACACACGAAGGAACCGAAAATTATAACTACTCTATACGATTAGTTTCCAACAAAATAAATAACTGTACTGTACTGAAATGATTTGAGCGTATCTTTACTTTAATCATTCAATTACAATTTCCTTCATTGTTATAGTAACTATAGAGCAATATCTCCAATAACAAACCTCACTAAAATACTTGGAAAACTGTTGAAAAATAGACTTATATAATTTCTCAACCGCTGCAAAATTCTATCTGATAAGCAATTCAGAAATCATCCGTCAGTTCTTTGAAAGCTATATTTTGAAAAGAGCTCAGGGTGTTCAACTGATGGGAATGTAAATGATAATGAATATAACCTATAGAATATGGAGTGTCCCAGGGTCTTGGGGCCAATTCTATTTTCTGTCTATATCAACAACCTGTACAAAGAACTGGCAAAGAAAAAATAATCAATATCAATTGTGAATTCAGATTTGAGTGTGGCATATTATCCAAGAAACAGTTGAAAGCTGTTTATTTGGCACTTGTTGAGTCAGTTGAAATATGAAATGCTGGCTTGGGGAACAGCACCCAAAAAGCATATAACCCCTATAGAAGTTCCAATGCAAAAACATTTGTAAGTGGTGCTACACAAATTAAAATACTCAACAGAAGCTCACTTATGAAAAATCTAGAGTATACGATTTAAGACAGGAATTCTTCTATAAAAGCAGCTAATGATATAAACAATCGTATAAAAGTTCACAACATATGTCAAAAACATCTATATCGTATCTAGTCTAGATCAATTAGTCAAAGATCTAATAAAGATCTAAGGAGCAAAACTCTTGTTCAATCCAAATTGGAATAGAAGACGTAACTTGGTAGTGAATAGAAACATTAAACATAAAAGTCACATATCAAGTTAAACTTTTTTTCATAATTATTTTCTTCAATGTTATCTTAATTTTCTTTATCTACCCACTACAATTATTCATTTTCACTTCCATATTCAATCCAAACTGTTCATTCATTTAATTGTTTTCGTTTCACTTCCACCGTGTTATTTGTATTTGTTTGCACTCGTTGAGAGAATGAATTTATTATTAATATTGTTTTCATCATCCATATTCTATCACGCCTTGAGCTATGTTGGGAAAACGTAGCTTCATACAAAAAAAAGAAATGCGATCGATACCTATAACCTGGCACCTTCACCAAATCCAAAACGAATTCACCAAATTACTTTTTCAATTGCCATTTATATACTGCAAAGGCAGAAGAAGAGTGAGAACATTTCAGTTTCAATTTCTGGAAGTTGTTATGAACATAATTAAAAATAAATAAATAAATGAATAATATTATTTTCATATGAGATCATTTTAAAAATATCTCTTTTCGAAACGATATAAAGTTATTCTGTGGAAACTCACCATTGGATTTAATTTTTTTTGGAACTTGAAAATAATCTTTGCTTCTTATTACAGTAGAATAAAATATTTCAGTACTTATATTGCGAAAAAAAAATTTATAGTGTTTGGGTATTTTGTGATATCTTTCAAAATCAAACTTATGATCGACGAATTCAACAGATCATTTAGTCTTCTGTGAGAAAAAAAAAACAACAAGATGATAAAATACAGAAGGAAAAACACTTCTGGGGAGAGGAAAAGGGGGGATTGCTCCATACGATGCCGTTGTTTGATTGTACACACATTTGTACACATTTGGAAATGTGTGGAGAGAAGAGTTTATTGATTTTTAAATATTGACTCACTTTACTAGAAGTTAGATCCTCATCGTAACACTCAGCATACAAATTGAGGATCCACACTCAATAAAGAGGTTTATGTCATTAAGATATAAAATTAAAAGTAACGGACCTAACACACCACCCTGAGGAACGCCAATATTGCCACAATTTTCATCAGAAAAAATATAATTAGCTGTAGATAAATCTCTGTTTATGTTCAGACAAGTAATTAGATTTCCAATAATATACCGAACTTCTTATTCCACACCCTTTTACCTTAGTTAACAGTATGTGTCTGTTAATCGTTTCAAAAGCCTTCTTCAGGTCAAGAAAAACGGCAACTACGTAGCTATTACTATCAATAGCGACTCCGAATTATTCTAAAGAAAGCTGTAGGGCTGCTTTACATGAGTGTTTTTTGCGAAAAGCTGATTGATGATTAATCAAAATATTGTTTTTTTCAATATGATCTGAAATTTGGTTGTAGGCGGACACTTCTGATTTTTTTTCCAAAGGTGGAACTGTATTAATGGGACGAAATTCATTTGTTCTAATTGTATTATTTACTAATTTATAGCTTTGACAAAAACTTGTTCATTTGGAGTTAAAACTATATTGTTGTCCATGAAATAAGCAAAAAACTGGTGAAATACCATCTGAACCTCTCTCCTTCCCGCCCCATCTTGCACCAAGCAAACACCACAAACGTTACCCAACCGCACGTCCTGGCACCCAAGCGGAACAATAGGAAAAACCGAAGGAAAGCAGCACGACAACGATGACGATGACGACGAAAGCTTCGCACAGAGTCCGCGACCCGACGGAAAGCGGCGGCGATGAGCTGGAAAGCGCGAAGCCTGAAAGCTCACTGCTGAAACGGTGCTGAAACAGACACGGCGAAAAGCTCGGAGAGATCGGCCCACACGGCGCGCCGGCCCTCCATTTGGCATGCGCCTGGCGCGCAAATCTAATCTATAACATCACATCATGTGCTCTGCACAATTCAATAGTCGGCAGGCAGGTTGGACAGGTGCGAGGAGGTTGGGGTGTGCGGGAAGTGCATTCTTCCGATAGAACAAAGTTGCCGAAAATATACCATTTCTATGTAGAAATCACACCAATTAAAGCACCAGCAGTCAGTCACCTGCAGGATGAAACAGCTGAAAAAATGTGAATTGAGACAACTAACATCCTTCCACTAACTATCAAGAACTGAATTATTTTTGTTATAGTTGAAATCGATATATCCGTCAACCGGCGGTACCCCTATGAGCAAGCCTCAGAAGTCAGAGACTTGTGCGAGCTAGTGGAGTAGGTTGTAGTTGTAGTACTTATGGGGAGGTTGTTGTTACAGCATGGTCCCTTTTTCTGCCTGCCTATGGTTTCCACCAGCTCTCCTCTTGTATTGTGTATGTACTTATCAAGGGAGCGAGTTCCTTCAATCCGCTTCCTCAAGCCCTGGTAGGGCTGGTTCTCGGTCGGGCGATGCGGCAGCCGCGGGTGATTCTATCATCGGCTTTCATTGGAGACCAGTTCTCCAGTTCTCACTGCGAGCTCCTTGCATTCTCCTCCTCGGTAGGGCTGGTTCTTGATGGGATGGTGCGGCCTTTCCGCAGCACTCAATCCTAGGCCCCTCCTTAGTTCCCACTGAAGACATATTTTCAAGTTTTCGCATCCCTATATAATGGTTTAGTGGGTGTGTTAAGTGCCGGGGAACATGTGTGTTTTTGACGTCGGTGTATGGAAAGCTAGGGCCCTCGGGTCGCCACCCCCGTTGGCCTCAGCCACTCTTGGGGTGAGAGCTAGGGAAAGACGTAGCCCTTATCTAACGGATGTCTGGATTATGGAGTAAGCACTCAACCCACACGCCACCACAGTCCATAAAATACTAGCCCCAAATAACTTCTGCCTCCTGATCCTGGGTACTCTCAAATATGATTATAATAATGATGAAGCAGAGGGGCCAACAACCATCCAAGGCCTTGGTGATTTGCTACACCACTTTCGTGAGAAACATGAGCAAAACCGGACCGGTAGCCAAGGCGCACCCTAGAGGGAATGCTCATTCCCTGCATGAACTCCCACAGATCTGGTCATCAGAACTGTCGGGAAAGAACAGAGTCGCTGCAACTAATATGCTTGCCGTTCCGATTCTATGAAAAAACTCGATATAAAAAATCGCAAAATGATTCATATTCATTGGAGCTTGCACCCTAAATTGTCCATTTCACGGTTATTTATACTTCCCCAAACGGGGAGGCCATGGATTTTTGAGTTTGAGTGTCACATAACAGAATGGTTCTAGATGGAGCATGTTAAGTCATCAGAAGTTCAGATCCCCTTCTCTGCCTAGTACGCGATCATGATAAAGGGGGGATAGCATAATTTATTTTCAAGGCAGCAACCCGTGCAACCGATAAACTCGGCCTCGTATTCGACACTGAACGGACGAACCCAAACTGGATCAAATTGGAATCCGTTCAGCAAAAAGCCCATGTCAAAGCTGCATAATGTGAGAGAAGTATGAATGCGGATAAAGGCCCAGTACCATACGGCCCCTTTTTTATTAACAATTTTCTTCTACAATTATCAATTCCTCATTAATCTATTTTTTTTGCAAAGATAAGAATTGTAAATTTATAAAAAATTGCTGCACGGACTACGAGAAAAAGTATGTGGGTCAAACCAGAAGGACCCTGAAAGTTAGGTTGAGAGAGCACATTTCTCATATCTGTTCTTCGAGACCAGAAAAAATCGATCGTGGCCCAACATGCTTTATTACAACCACCGACTTGATGAAACAAGTTTGAAAGACAGTTTTTTTTAAGACAGATACATGACCATAGACTCCTCAATGGATTCGAGATTCTGCATATGACAAAATGTGAGAATAGTATAGATGCAGATAAGGGCCCAGTACCATACAGCCTCTTGTTCATGTTAAAACTACAGTTTAATAAAAGCTTCTACTCTTCACAAAAGAATTATTAGTAGTTGATTTTCAAGAGTGTTTGTTATTGAATCCAAAACAAAGTAAATTGAAGATAAAATAAAGCAGGTGAATTATAAAATGAAGTAAATAATGAAAGTGGGTACATAGTTTAATATACACGGATATAATGTAGTGAGTACAGTAGTTAAAGGACCCCGCACATTTAGTGCGTAAAATGGCTTTCGGCTAATTTTGCTCAAATTTTGATATATTGTAGATTTTGGCATCCTCATTACGTACGTAGTCCAATTTACAGATCGATCCTATGATCAGTTTTCGAGGTACAGGGTGTCAAAAATTCGATTTTCGCTATTTTGTGTATTATGCATCGATTTGAATTTTGTGCTCTAATTTGAAATTGAACTGTCTTAGAAATGAACTTAATGTATGAGTCCCTCCATGCGAATGAAAAATAATAGCTAACAAAGGGCGTTGCATTACAGCATGACAAGACAATGTTCATAGAAATAGATAAAAATCAATACCATAATCGTTTTGATTTTCACCCAATCCGTTAAAATGGGTCTTGATCAACTATATGAGGATTCATATGATTGATTTTCCGACAGTATATAGTTTTCCAGGTACAGGGTGACGATTTGAATGCTTTCAAATGCTACAGCTCATGAATAAAATTATATCATTACGAATTGTCCATAACTGTTACTAGGATATGAAAGTTAAACTGACGCATGAAATAATCCTTCCTATCACCCCCCCATTATAGCCAACCCCCATCACCCCCTTGATTTACAGCCACCTGCATCCAATACTTTCAATAAAAATCTCTACTTGTAATACCTCATTGAATAGCTTGTAAAAAATGCTCTCCCCTTCCTTCCTTCTTCCTCTTCATCAAACATCAAATCAAACATCAAATATTATTTTTGTGAACACCTCTTCATATGAAAAAGAAATGGAAAAACGCATCAATAGTTTATTTACCTCTTCAGAGGTAGGCTATCCGCTGAGGACGAAACAAAAATGGACTCCAGTGAAGAGCCCTGATTATCGAATCAATCAGGTGAGCAAGCCACAAAAACTAACACGGGAACATTGGGAACACACGAGACGACCCTCACACAGTTCTCCCTTCAAGCTCCACAAATAATGGGAAGTGTGGTGAAATCACTTCCTAGGAAGCGGTCCTGCAGAATTGTAATAATTTTTTAAACTAAAGATGCTAATAATTGTATATAGAATATAAAAACCTCTGTTTTGCAGGTTTTGTAAGTTCATTTATCTAATATATTCTTTATAACTAACTACTTAGAGTAGTGAAATACCTACTCAGGTATATAAAATATTGATGATGCGTTTTTTCATTTCATTCCCATATCTAAAAAATTATATTTAACTAATTGTTTGATGAGGAGGGAGAATAGATCAATTTTTACCAGCTATTCAATGAAGTATTGGGGGGGGAGTGATAGGAAGGATTATTTTATGAGTCAGTTTAACTTTCATATCCTAGTAACAGTTATGGACAATTCGTAATGATAGCATTCAAATCGTCACCCTGTACCTGGAAAACTATATACTGTCGGACAAGCAATCATATGAATCCTCATATAGTTAATCAAGACCTATACTTTGTAAAAAAATTGTCAAATTCTAGCTGTTTGTTTTCTAATTTTAACGGATTGAGTGAAAATCAAAACGATTATGGTATTGATTTTCATCTATTTCTATGAACATTGTCTTGTCATGCTGTAATTCACCGCCTTTTGTTAGATATTGTTTGGATAATGATGATTGAGAAAGAACCAAGCGACTTTGAGCATATTCTATGAACGGTATTGTACTGTTGGATTTTTTATATAAAGGGCAACTGCATTTGCCTCAAGTCGCTTGGATCATTAGTCGATAGATGTCGCCAGAATTCTAGTAGGCGATAAATACTTTTATTCATAGCGAATTAAAGTAATGTTGTAGTTTGGAACCTTGATCTCAGTTATTGCAATTTGACGCTTGGTTCCTTTTCAATTATCATCATCCATTTTTGATTCCTATGGAGGGACTCATGAGCTACAACTTAGAAATATTAAGTTCATTTCTAAGACAGTTCAATTTCGAATTAGAGCACAAAAATCAAATCGATGCATAATACCCAAAATAGCGAAAATCGAATTTGTGACACCCTTTACCTCGAAAACTGGCCATAGGATCGATCTGTGAATTGGACTACGTAATGAGGATGCCAAGATCTACAATATATCAAAATTTGAGCAAAATTAGCCGAAACCCATTTTACGTACTAAATGTGCGGGGTCCAGTTAAATTGTATTAGAATTGGTCATAGTAAAAAATTATTTATGATGTATAATGACATTATTTGCTACCTCGGTCCATAGGTTTCTGGTATCAATCAACCATTCTCTGTCTATTCACTATTTCCTAGAAAAGATGTTATCATATGTGGTCCATTTTCTTAAGAACTGTTTCCCAATGTGTTGCGAGCAAAAAGCGTTGTTAGCAAGGCACACAAATTCATATTTTTGGATAAAATGTAAAAGCTACAGGACAGGCTTAATTTGTGCCTGAGGCATACAGGGACATCACCAACCTAGGCACCATATGGGAATATGGCAAACCTTTTTTAAGTGTTTTATAGCAAAACACACGTCATAAGTTCTTTCATTCTGTAAAATGTCGAAAAATATTATTTGATATAGTTCTTCAGCTTTGAAAAATACATCTAGACAAGTCATGGACATCTAAGTGTATTTAATTTTTTTTTAAATGATTTATGATGGAGTCCAAAACATAAAATTACGTGAAACGATAAATAAACGACATCCTGTATACAACGATTCATCGAAAAAGTGTGTAATATTACTTATTATCCTTCCAGTAAGTTAACTACAGACAATTCACTTTTGAAGTGAAATAAACTTCATCAATTTTGGTGTCAAGTTCTTTTCATTTCTTGTTAACGTTCAAAATTTCTCAAAATATTAGTTTCACAACAAAAAAATAATATTCAATAAGAACCAAGTGATAGTAATTATCGCAGCACAAATTGGTTACATCTATTCGGTTCAAGTATTCATGTTGAAAATAATTGTTTTAAGTTGACTTTGGATACATACGTAATTACCGTAATAAGTGGGCAATTTGTATGATTACACGCTTTTTTATTGAGCTGTTTTTTTACAGGATGTCGTTTATTCATCGTTTTAAGCTGTAATAATATTTATTGAAGACCCCACTTAATTTGTGAACAAATCTAACTTCAGTTAAATGTCAGTAACTTCAAATCTGGATATATTTTTCGAAGCTGAATACCTTTTTTAATTAATATTTTTAGATATTTTCCAAAATGAGGGTACCTACCTTATTTCTGGTTCAAAACCATTAAGACGCACCTCATTTATTATATTTCGTTAAATTTTGTTGGTGCATCTTTAGATAAAGAGGATGCCCGAAATTTTAAAAGAAATAGATTTTTGATAAAAACCCATACAATGAATGAGTTCTCATACTTGTTTGAGAAGATATTGTAGATCGTAAGAAATTGTCTGAAAGTGATTACACTGAACGATTACTAGTAGTAACTATTCATTACAACACAGTGAATTTTCGTAGTGTTTTTTTATAAACTAACAGTTCTGAAATTTTCTTATGTAGTTTCAAAATAATGAATACTCAGAGTTTTGTGATGATTCTGACGGAAAACAGATCGCCACAATACTGTCTATATTGACCTACTCTTGTACAGATGAGATAGTACAGTCATTTGACGCTCAAAAAGGGGGTCACCTGGAAAGTTTTACAGGAATTTTGAAAATTGGTGATTTTACGTATTTCGACGTGCTCTTTTCGAATTTTTGCTTGGCCATCTTGTACCTTTTTCGCTCAAGCCACCATATTGAAAAAATTACGCCCAAAAATAGTTTTCTGACGATATTTCCCTTTTGACATATCTTACGATGAAACATTTTTGACAGTTCTAACAACCATCATGTGTCATATGAAACAATTTTACACAGTCATGTCAATATTACACTGAAATTTTTTTCCATGTAATTTGAAACTATCATATCTACGTATTAGTGACCAAGTGACCAGAAATAGCCAATCAGACAAACAATCAACTGATAAGTGCCCCGGTAAATTATCACTATTGAACAATCGAGTCACCATGGTTATGACATAGTTTGACGTTTACTCAATTAAGTTTTAAAAATGTTGAGTTAAATTTTAATTCTTGTACTTTCACTAACCATACTTTCGAAAAATGAATGAATGTTTCGTTGTGTTGAGTTATAAATATTTTAGTCATCAAATTTTCCGCCGAATATCTCTCGGACATTAAAAAAATGCCTCATAATTTTATGACAAATTTCTCAAGCTTAGCTTCAGCCTTTGGCTTCGTGCTATAACTTAGGTACGAGCTTTCAATTGTCATAAAATTATCTCGTCTATTATCAATTTCCTATAGATATTACTACTGAAAATAGTATTACAATGAGTTAAATTAGATTCTGATGCGGGAAAAAAATGTCCTCTAAAGTCATTTCACATGAGTTTTTCCCGCAATAGGAAAAATGTTAGGCTGATTGTGGTCTCACCGACTTGGAATGTAGGTCGCACAGAACCACTTCTGGTTTGTATTTCACCGTTTCCGCTAGCCAACTGGGAGGTATGATTAAAATGCTCACTCAAGTTTGTTATAATTTGTTTATTCCTCTAGTTTCGTGAATAGAAGAAGGGTAATATTGAAAACTTCGGAAGTGAAGATACAGAATTACTGGTGTAAAAAATTTATTGTTTCACAAATATGATAATTTTTTTTGCATTCGTATTTATATTGTGTGAATGAAAGCGTATATTATTACTTACTACACATAATAATGACAAACATTTCCTTAAGATTCTGTATTCGATTGATGAAAATTGCATAAGATTTATTATTCATTGTATAGCGACAGGAAAAACCGCTTTGGACAGAGGCAGCAAAAACCTCTCCTCATTTCGTATGTAAATATGCGACGCTAGTCGCACACGTTCTACACATCGAAGAGGCAAACTTGTTTCTCTTATTACCTTTAGAAGCAATTCATAAGTGCTTTCCGCTTTACGCCCAACATTCGCATTTCACAGATTTAAAAGATCTAATGAAGCGTCTTGAAAAGCAGCTTTCCAAAAACGCCAATAATTGGAAATCTTCGGGGAAAGCTTTCAGCAGGTTAGGATGGAAGGTACAGGATTATTCTACAGGAATTCTGGAATGTGCCGGTGGCGATCCAATTCAATTTTTTGACCGGCAACGTTGTTATGTTCCATCAGGCCTAATGCAAATGTTGTGTGACCTAATTTGGGGCAGTACGCCAGAGGGGCCCTGCTCGGTTTATTGTCCAGTGGCGTGCATTAGGGAACACAATCATTTGGAGGTACTGAGCCTTTTGTTGTATTGATGGTGATTGAATGAATAAAGTTACTACTGGATTGGGATATAAAAATATAAACCAATATTCATCGGATAGGAAACGGCTTTATTGTTTTTCAAAATATTCTCTATTGGCCGATTCACATTCATGCATGCCCACCTTGCATCGACATTCACACCTGTGCCTGTCGGCGTACGTGAAAAACGCAGGCAGTTTCGGGACACCCTGTATAATTACCAATATTGATAGTATAAATAAACCACTACAAAAGAATTACAGTACCTACACATTAGATTTTAGACTGTTCAACCAAATCTCCATTCAATTCGATACATTAATCTTATCGTTTTCTAATGTTAACCATAACATTTTATAATTGGTTTAGAATTGTATCTCTGCTAATGTATCAGGAAATATCAGGAAAGTCCTATTTATTTTTCAAGGGGAATCCTCTGTTTCAATTTGGCACCATAGTTTCGGGACACCCTGTATAATTTGATGTGATGATGTTCATTTCTATTCTTTGACAACAAACTGCAGTGTTCTAATAGACATAACTATATCGCTCATAGAGTTGTTATGTTCTGAAGGAGTATTTAAACCATATCATTTACAAAAATGAGATTTAAAATACAATTTGATTTATTTTGATAGCGAAATGAATCTTTTATTTATATGCTGTATTTCTGTTAAAGAAAATCATTTTATCGTGGAATTTTAGTCACACTCATTTGAAATCATCACAAATGCAGAAACGTCATAAAATTTTATTTGAAAAAATCGCTAGTATATTGTTTGGATTTTTGACCATGAAAAAATTTCGAAGTAGGCCTTGAAATTCTCATTTTCATTTCAAATTCATGGCACTCAACTAGAACTTTTAATGCTCTATCTTTAAAAAAAAACTTCCGATTCGGATAAAAACATAAATGATCAACTTCATAATTATTTCCCATTTTCTTCGAAGTTTTTTCCATGATTTGTGCAGCTCGCTTTTCTTTCACGGACTTGATGACATGATCCTGCATTTTGATACAAAAATCTTCCAAACGAAAACTGTCTTTGACTATTTTATGCTGTTCTTCATCTCCTATATGACGACGGCAGAGACTAACATGCGCTCTAACATTCCGTGTCGATTTCATCAATAGGTCCATGGATTTTCCAATCTAATTTTGATAAAGACATCATTAGTTGATTCAATTTAGATTGAATGGCACTATGAGACCGCAATTATCTAGTCCAATTAACAGCTCGAATTTTGTATTGCCGATGGACCCCAAAATATCATAATCTATATAAGAAAACCTTCCTGGAAGATCTTCAACATTCAGTTTTTGTCCAGGAAGTCTCAGATTTCTTACTGTTCTGACTTGCCTCAGATTGAAAAATACTGGATTATTTTTATTGGCAGCAATATCTAGAGAAACCATTTGTGATTAATCCTCAAAATGGGTGATCTCGTTTGTCCATTGGAAGCAAAGGGGTATCATGGTACACGTGGATAATAAGTAGTGAAGATATTCAAGACCTTGGATCTGCTTTGATGATAGATAGCTATTCCCTGGGAAAAACAAAGTTAACCATGACTGTTAGTATTAAAACGTCTCCGAATGTAAAACTGTTTGAGTCTGAATGAAAAAAAAAAATTGTTTTTATATTCAAGAATTGCTCATTTTCAATTCAAAACATATAAACTACTCAACAATAATTTCGTGGCGCCCCAAAATTTTGCCCCATTTAAAATCTGAATAACTTTTTTTGCTTTCAACAATTTGAATTCTCTTCACGCTGTTTGCTAGCACAGTCCCTCAGCTATAATCTCGTACTTTTTCAAAACATGAGGTTCTTCAGATAAAATCGTTACAGGGTGTTTCCTGAAACTATGCAAATTTCCGGAATTTTCAAAAGGATCCCAATTGAAGAACGACTTTTTTTCAAATTTGATCTCAGTGGCATCAAGGTGATCTCATTATCTTGAGACATTTTCCGAATTATCTCTTTTATTTATAGGGTGATCTCAAAAAGTCACTTTTTTCCTCGTCAACCGATTTTCAAAATTTCAGCCACATTTAGATGAAGAGATATGAAGATCAGAATTGACTTTTTCAATAAATTATTCCATTTTCCTCAATTGCAGTTCTAGTGAAGTTCTCGAGACACTCATTTCTATTTTTTATCCGTTTAAAAAAAGTCGAGCTTCGTAATTCTGAGCGAGCACTTCCCCGCCGCACTCCACTGCTTTATTCGCGAATGCTTTCGCTCCACGCAACTCTACGTGCGTCGGCCAATCAGCAAACCGTTTGATTTACTTTCCGATCTCGGAAATTCTGTCTACCCTTCCCGTCATGTCATTTCTCACGAAAGATTACTTCGTCAATACGTCATCTACGCTTCCGCGAATTTTTTATACGTTTCTTGGTTGCTTCGCCAATCTGGCATGGTTTTGCGATATAATTGGCTGAATGAGTTTTTGATCGGTTTGAAGAAAATGAAACTTGAGTGCATCTCATCATCAGTGTCGCAGGATTTGCTGTATTGTTTGAAGTTCCGCAATAGTAAACGTCTGGTGCTTGCTTCAAATGTGCACCAACTCTTTCGGTGGTGTAGGTTTTCCGGGTTTTCCTCCCCCCATACAGCGGAAAAACTGATACGCCACCAACAATCAGTAAGTCGCCCCGCACAGGTTATGCCTTTGGATACACTTCACTCAATTACGGAGTATTATTTTTATTATCTTTAGTTACTTCTAACAGTAGTCGTACTTCGACAAACAAACTGAACAAAATTTTTTGGAAATATGGTCACCGAATTCAAAATCGATATCGAGTCAGTTGAAAATTTAATAGGTTTTTAACGAAAACTCTACAATTTTGAGTTAGAAATATTCGTTATTTTGGCGAAAAAATGGAAATTACTCGATAGGAGTTCCATGATCATCAGTTTCACTCGAAGTTCGCACTACAAACGCAAAATTTCATGCTGATTCCGAAAATATATGATTTTTGTATGCTCAGATTTGGGTTTAATTAATAAAACCTAAAGAATGCTCTCGATTCAAATGCAGAAGTTCCTTAAATAGCCTATGAAATCTTTGATTGACCAGGAATTGATTTTGAATTCGGTGAGAATGTACAAAGAAGGCTGTCTTTAACGAAGGAATGATAATAAAATAAATCATAATCACAGAAGAGAGACAAACGACAAACAGATATATTTTTCAACTCGAAATTTCAGATGAAAATCTTCAGATGTCTTGAAATCGACTTCAAATCTGGTGTGCATATTTGAAAAGGTTGATGTTTTATGAAAATTGATGGAAAAATATTGAAACACAAGTTTTTGAGCAAAATGATCCCTCCCAACTCAAGATGAATTTTTCAGCTCAAGATCGATTGAAGATAGATCAATTCTGCGAACGCCAATCGATTTAGAATGATAAAATTAGTATGCTTTATGCAAATTTCAAGTTGATTGAAGATTCAACATAGGAAAAAACGAAAAACAGATATTTTTAACATGAAATTGCAAAAACAAAATCTTCAGTTGACTTGGAATCGACTTCAAATTCGGTGTGCATATTCAAAAAGGTTGAAGTTTTGGTAAAATTGATGGAAAAATATTGAAACACAAGTTTTTGAGCAAAATGATCCCTCCCAACTCAAGATGAATTTTTCAGCTCAAGATCGATTGAAGATAGATCAATTCTGCGAACGTCAATCGATTCAGAATGATAAAATTAGTATGCTTTATGCAAATTTCAAGTTGATTGAAGATTCAACATAGGAAAAAACAAAAAACAGATATTTTTAACTCGAAATTGCAAAAACAAAATCTTCAGTTGACTTGGAATCGACTTCAAATTCGGTGTGCATATTCAAATAGGTTGAAGTTTTTGGAAAATTTATGAAAAAATCTTGACAAAAAAGTTTTGGAGCAGAATTATCCCTCTCAACTCCATTTGAATTTTTCAACTCGAGAACGGTTGAAGATAGAGCAATTCTGTGAATTTTAATTTGATCGAAGAACAAAAGTGATTCCTCGAAAAAAGTCCCTCAACTCCAGGTAAATTATTCAACTCAAAAACGGTCAAAGATAGACCATTTCTGCAAGTGTCAATCGATTTTGATTTTGTGAACGCTAATCGATTCATAATGATGAAATAAGTATATCCAGTAAATATCAAGATCGAATATTACCAGTTTCGCTTGCTGAATTTTATGCTGATTCCGAAAATATAATATTTGGTTATGCTCAACTAAGGGAAAAATAATAAAATGTCAAAAAATATCTTCGCACAACTCGAAATTACAGAGGTTCCGGACATGAATATCTAGATAGCAACCAGTGTACATAAATAATATTCAAGGCCTATGGAAACTGATTTTTGTGATCATCTACAATGAACTCAATGAATAACCACAATTAATTTGACTAAATGCGTCTATCATAAAGCAAGGGCTACTAGACAAGGAGACAGAGGCTGCTTTCATAATAATCGTTTTATAATTTCCATTTGTTTTTGGTCTACATTCATAAAACATAGAGATTCAGAAAAGAATAAGTTACCATCTGAGAAAGTAATTAATTACCGACTCATCGCTCTGACAAATGGATCAGTGAGCTGGGAGCCGGCATCCATTTGTTGAAGACAGTCGAGACCGCATTACCCCAAACTTTTTGTCCCCATCTTTGTTCCAACGTGACCCTTTCAGTTCCGTCAAGTCATGTTGTAAATTCCAACAAGAACCCTTCAAATCTATGGGAAAAGTTTAAACTTCGTGACGACATAACAGATACAAACAATACTGTTTGCTCCAATTAAAACGTTCCCTCCGAACTCCCAGGCAATTCGCAACTCCCCCCCACCCTTCCCAGGAATTTCGCCGCAACACAACCGTTGGAGTGTAAACTTCGAATGGGAAAATTAAATTTTAATATCTATCGCTTTTTTCTGAAAAGGCGAAGACGAACAAATGCCGGCTTAGAACTTTTATCCAAACTTAAGTTGGCAGTTTTGCGGGAACAAAGGGCGATATCGAATTAGCATACAACAGGTAGCGGGAGGGGAGGAGGAAAGCTGAGGATCGCGAATTTCTTTGTTGGGGATTTGCTTACTTCAATAGGATTAGATGACGATTAGTGGATATTGGAACAACAGAAGTTAATAGATTGATTGAAAGGAACAGAAACAGACAAACTCAAACAAAAAACATATCAAGAGGACAACTGCACAAGAATTAGCAATTCCAAGCATTTTTGGAGTGAGATAGAGTATATTCCATCCTCTCTAGGGTACTTGTATGACTCTTTCCACGATTGTCTTTCTGCTCTTCCTATTTTTTTATTGCACTGCATACTGCATTGTACATTGTGAGTGCGGCTTTGTATTCCGCCTAGTCTTGGTTTAGTTTTGCTTTATCAACAGGTTCATAAATATCAATTTCACTATACTGTATGATTTTCGCTTGTCCTGTTTTTTGGGGACAGTTCTACTCCCTCTACACTCAACACATACATGCTTTCACAGTACAGAATGCAATGGCATTTCCATTATTGGCCGCTAAGCAGCATTAGTGCTGGGGACCAGAAGGCCTTGAAAATACTGCAAATCAGAATTCTGCCTGCAGACAAAGGTAATGACCGCTATGATAGATATCCAGATGTGCAATGACAAATTAGAAACTGCACTCCAAGCAGGATACTACAAATTCCTACAGAAATATCCAATTTCCACGATAGAAGGGAAAATCTACGCCACCCTTAGGAAATACAAAACCTTCATTACATATGAGGTATGGGCACATTTGACGCCACCCCATCTCTACAGTCTTCCAAAAATCCATAAACCAGACATTCCATTGAGACCAATCACCAACTCCCGGAAATCACCAGCCGATAATCTAGCAAAATACATCTTGTCAATACTACAACCCTTAGAGGGTACGAGCAGTTAATCCGTCAAGAATTCGAAGCATTTCGTAAACATCATCAAAGAGGTTCTAGCAGGACCTGAAGATCGCTTCATCAGCTTTGACGTGGAGAGCCTTTACACCAATGTCCCCATACAAAAATTCAGCATCATCAAGAGGAAACTGAAAAAAGATATTCTCCTTCACAAAAGAACCGACCTACCCGTAAACGCTATATTGGAATTACTACAGTACTGCCAAGAATAAACAATATGAGGAACTCAATCAAGTTCACGATGGAAAAGAAACACAATAGTACCTATCTAAAAATGGAGAGGAAATAGGAGAAGTACAGAAGCAACTCAAAAGGACCAAGATGATGGTAGAACGACTACAAAATCCAGTTATCATTTTTCTATACCTCAGAGGTATCTCCGAGAAAATCTGGAGGATCGGAAAGGAGAACATCAAGAGCTGCTTTCAATCCGGTCGTACCTTACGGAGCTTCCTCACCAAGACGAAACTTGAAAAATCAGAAGAATCAAGCAGAAACTGCATTTATGAAGTCCCATGTGAAGGTGTAGATTCTTAAATCGGAAAGACCAATTATTATCCGTAAGAATAACCGAACACAAAAAGTGGACACGACGGAAAGAGACATGTAAATCGGGAATTGCTGACCTTCAAATTCTTTGAAACGAGGACAGTATTCTCCATTGGGAGAACATCGGTTCAAAAGAAAATTCATCGAACCGCGTATATCGAAGACCAATCAAGAACGTATGGAAACCGCTCATAGATCGCTTTGCCAAATTTCAGGCTCCCAAAACCCCTTGGTAACACCCCAACCATCTTCCAAGCAGAAGTACATGCTATAGAATTATGTGTCCAGGAATGCCTTGAAAGAGGCACTCGAAGGACAGAAATCTATATACTGCCAAGCAGCACTAAAAGCTCTGAGATCATACACCTGTGAGTCTAAGTTGACTTGGGACTGTAAACAATCCCTAAGACAACTGGCAGTAAACGATCAGGTCACCCTGATGTGAGTGCCATGCAGGTAATAGAGGAATTGAAGGCAACGAAGAAGCAGATTGCCATGCCAAAGAAGGGACTAACACACAATTTTCCGACCCAGAACCCTTCTGTAGACTCTCCAGAGCCCGTTTAAAAGAAGAGTTCCGACGCTGAGAAATCAATGGAACCTCACTGGAATAAAGTGACAGGACTAAGACAAGCGAAAAGGCTAGCGTGTCTATCGCCAAAGAAAGCTTCTCGAGTTGGACAAGAAAGACTTGTCGATATACGATTTAAGCTCCTCTTTGGTCGTATAACGTATATTCTTCATCAGTCGAAATGACTTCACATGTATCAAATACCAAAACTATGGAAAAGTTGTTCATATGTTGTCGTTGCTGAATTAACAGATTCCAGTAGTTAATGACGCTGAACCAGAAAATATCAACATAAATGTTAGCTTTGTAGCTACTATTTCCCCACTGCGAGATAAAGTTTCGGCTAGGCAAACACCCGGCACTTTTACTTGGGTGTAGTGTTGCACCACTTTCGACCGCCATGAGGGCTATAAATATCTCTGATCCACAAAGTTGTCTGAAAATCGATACAGCAAGACAAATTCAAAACACTATTGAAGCCAACAAAGAAGACATTACAAAGTCTTAGATCAATAAAACAAAGAAGGTATTCTCCTTTAGCAGCCAGAGTGTATCGTATATCTTACACATGTGGAAAAGTCTACATCGAAACCTTTAAAAGATCTATGGGTGTAAGGCTGGAAGAATATAAGAAGGACTGCAGGTCAGATCAAAGAGATAGTAGCTGAAAATACGTTCAATGAGGGAGACTACAACATACTGTTTAGAGCCGTGATTCTCCTTGCTCCCACTTATGGGTATCGCAATCGACTTCCACAAAAAACAATAGAAATTCATAAACACGCGGAAAATTTCAATAGGGAGGAGGAAACTGTAATACTGAACCAAATCTAAAATCCGATTCTCAAAAACGCTAGGAACATCCTATCGAATAGTGACTTAAACTCTATCATCACTGGATGTCAACGACCTGCAAGTAAAGCACACAAATCTGAATTACGACGATGACCTGGTCGTCACCACTAGACATGTGGTTGTCACTACCGCATGCAAGTAGCCCGAAACAAAATCAGAAGCTGGTGCGCAAAGGTGGTCAATCCTAGCAAAACAGTGCTGGCCCATTCACAAGGAGGCGAAAGTATGAGCCTAAAGCCCCAACCATGATTGGGGCCCAGTTAACATTTTCCAAAGAAGCTGAAATACCAGGGCCTTATAATCGACCAAAAATTCTTCCAGCGCTATAGCGACAAGCTGGAAATGCTGCAGTGTCTGTAACCAAAAATGGTATATTGGTCATACCAACCGATCATCATACCTATGGTCACTCAGGCCTCACTGGTACGGTGGCCAAAAGTGCAACAAATTCCAGCACATGTCAAGCTGCAGAAAGTGCAGCGGCTAGCTTGCCTGAGAACCACAGAAGCAATATTTACGTGCCCCGCTGCAGCCTTAGAGGCAAGGCTAAACCTTCCGCCATTGCTATGTGTAATGGAAGAAGCAGCAAATAGCGCCTTCAGACTGATCAAGTAGACAAAAAACTTAAAGGTAGAAAAGTTGATCGGACAGCTAGAAGCCTTGTCTAAACCGACAGATATCATGCCGTTCAGGTACGACTTTGCAATGGATGCCTCAGTGTGGTACACAGATGGTTCCAAGATGGACGAATGGGTTGGAGTGTGCGTTACAGAGTCAAATTTCAGGCTCTTAAAACCCCTTGGTAGGACCTCAACTATATTTTCAAGCAGAGTACATGGTATAGAGATTTGTGCCCAGAATTGCCTTGAAAGAGGCAACCGAAGAGCTAAAATCTATACACCATCAGATAGTCAAGCAGCACTGAAACCTCCGACGTCACACACTTGTGAGTCTAAGCTGACTTGGGACAGTGGACAAACCCTGATACAACTGGCAGCAAACTATCAGGTAACCCTGATGTGGATGCCAGATAACAGGGACATCAAAGACTATGAGGAAGCAGACTGCCTTGCCAAAGAAGGGGCAAACACACCACATTCCGACCCAGAACCCTTCTGTGGACTCTCCAAAGCCTACTCAGAAGAAGAGTTTCGACGCTGGGAATTCGATGAAACGAAATCTCACTGGAATGAAGTGCCAGGACAAACTTTTGCCTTAGACAATGAAAATCCGAAACAATTTTACAATAATGTGATCGTTCAGCAATATTTCCTATAATTTTCTACTGGAGCGGAATCCCATCTCGCACCACACCCCCTGAAATCTCATTTTCCATAAATAACTAGATTCTGTCCGGCGTTAGCCGCAAAGAAAAACAAACGAAGCCCAGTACTCGGTTGCTGTCATAAAAAATCTCTTGTTCGCCGTCATCAATTCACTTCTATTATACCTCGGACAGTTTTTTCGTTAAATCTCTTTTAAAAGGAAGCATGATGACCGAACCAAGGAGAAGCGAAGGCAAAGAAGTGGCGAATACGAATTTAAAGTGACACAATAGAAAATCAGCGTCGAGTGTGTAAATGCTTTCCCACAGTAAACACGATTATCGCCTCTTGTGGCTCGCTGAGACTCACAAAAAGAAATCTCCGAGGAGAAGCGGCCAGCAGGAGAAATGTATTTGGCGAATTTGCGATTTATTTAGTCGATTCCGGTGGAAGAACAGGTTGAAATATGTCAATCCATTCTGACATTAACATCTGTCCACGTAACAACTTTTCATTTTCCAAAGTCATTGCCGGGTCATCAGAGGAGTGCGGTCGGATTTTATATATTTATAAGTGATCTCAAAAATAGGATTCGAGTTGGCGCAGTTTGTGGTGGGTCAGAATACATTCATTTGTGTCCAAATAACAACTTTTAATCATCAAACGTCATTGCCGGGTCGTCAGAGGAGTTCGATCATATTTTAAATATTTTCAAGTGACCCCAAAAATAGGAATCGAGTTGGCGCGGTTTGTGGTGGGTCTGAATATATTCACTTTTGTGTGAAGAACAACTTTTTTTCATTGAAAGTCATTGCCGGGTTTTCAGAGAGAGCGGTAAAATTTTGAATTATTTGAAGGGACTGCAAAAATAGGATTCCAGTTGGCACGGTTTGTGGTGGGTCATAATACATTCATTTTTGTGAAAATAACAACTTTTTATCATCGAACGTTATTGCCGGGTCGTCAGAGGAGTTCGGTCATATTTTAAATACTTTGAAGGGACCCCAAAAATAGGATTCGAGTTGGCGGGGTTTGTGGTGGGTCAGAATACATTTATTTTCGTCCAAACAACAACTATTTATCATCGAACTTCATTGTTGAGTCGTCATAGGAGTTCGGTCATATTTTGAATATTTTGAAGGGACCCCATAAATAGGATTTTAGTTGGCGCGGTTTCTGGTGGGTATGAATACATTAACTTTTGTCTGAAGAACAACTGTTCTTCATCGAAAGTGCCGAGTTGTCAGAGAGAGCGGTAAAATTTTGAATAATTTGAAGGGGCCGCAAAAATAGGATTCTAGTTGGCGCGGTTTGCGGTGGGTCAGAATACATTCATTTTTGTCCAAATAACAACTTTTTATCATCAAACGTCATTGTCGGGTCTTCAGAGGAGTTCGGTCATATTTTAAATATTTTGAAATTACCCCAAAAATTGGATTCGAGTTGGCGCGGTTTGTGGTGGGTCTGATTACTTTCACTTTTATCTAAAGAACATCTTTTCTTCATCGAAAGTCATTGCCGGGTTGTCAGAGGAGGGCGGTCAAATTTTGAATATTTTGAAGGGACCTCAAAAATAGGATTCAGGTTGGCGCGGTTTGTGGTGGGTCAGAATACATTTGATTTTGTCTGAATAACAATTTTTTATCATCGAACGTCATTGCCGGGTCGTCAGAGGAGTTCGGTCATATTTTAAATATTCTGAAGTGACCCCAAAAATATGATTCGAGTTGGCGCGGTTTGTGGTGGGTCTGAATACATTCACTTTTGTTCGCTCATATTTTAAATATTTTGAAGTAACCCCAAAAATAGGATTCGAGTTGGTGCGGTTTGTGGTGGGTCTGAATACATTCACTTTTATCTGAAGAACAACTTTTTTTCATTGAAAGTCATTGCCGGGTTGTCAGAGAGAGCGGTGAAATTTTAAATAATTTGAAGGGACCGCAAAAATAGGATTCTAGTTGGCGCGGTTTGCGGTGGGTCAGAATACATTCATTTTTGTCCAAATAACTTCTTTTCATCATCAAACGACATTGTCGGGTCGTTAGAGGAGTTCGGTCATATTTTAAATATTTTGAAATGACCCCAAAAATTGGATTCGAGTTGGCGCGGTTTGTGGTGGGTCTGAATACATTCACTATTATCTGAAGAACAACTTTTCTTCATCGCAAGTCATTGCCGGGTTGTCAGAGGAGGGCGGTCAAATTTTGAATATTTTGAAGGGACCCCAAAAATAGGATTCGAGTTGGCGCGGTTTGTGGTGGGTCAGAATACTTTAATTTTTGTCCAAATATCAACTGTTCATCATCAAACGTTATTGCTGGGTCGACAGAGGAGTTCGGTCATATTTTCAATATTTTGAAGTGACCCCAAAATAAGGATTCAAGTTGGCGCGGTTTTTAGTGGGTATGAATACATTAACTTTTATCTGAAGAACAACTTTTCTTTATCGAAAGTCATTGCCGGGTTGTCACAGGAGAGCGGTGAAATTTTGAATATTTTGAAGGGACCCCAAAAATAGGATTCGAGTTGGCGTGGTTTGTGGTGGTTAAGAATACATTAATTTTTGTTCAAATAACAACTTTTTATCATCAAATGTCATTGCTGGTTCGTCATAGGAGTTCGGTCATATTTTAAATATTTTAAAGAGACCCCAAAAATAGGATTCGAGTTGGCGCGGTTATTGGTGTGTCAGAATACATTAATTTTTGATCATATAACAACTTTTTATCATCGAACGTCATTGCTGGGTCGTCAGAGGAGTGCGGTTAAATTTTAAATATGTTGAAGTGTTCTCAAAAAAAGGATTCAAGTTGGCGCAGTTTGTGGTGGGTCTGTATACATTCACTTTTGTCTGAAGAACAACTCTTCTTTATCGAAAGTCATTGCCGGGTTGTCAGAGGAGAGCGGTCAAATTTTGAATATTTTGAAAGGACCCCAAAAATAGGATTCGAGTTGGCGCGGTTTTTGGTGGGTCAGAATACATTCATTTTTGTCCAAATAACAACTTTTCATCATCGAACGTCATTGCCGGGTCGACAGAGGAGTTCGGTCAAATTTTAAATATTTTGAAGTGACCTCAAAAGAAGGATTCAAGTTGGCGCGGTTTGTGGTGGGTCTGAATACATTCGCTTTTGTCTGAAGAACAACTTTTCTTGATTGAAAGTCATTGTCGAGTTGTCAGAGGAGAGCGGTCATATTTTGAATAATTTGAAGGGACCCCAAAAATAGGATTCTAGTTGGCGCGGTTTTTGATGGGTCTGAATTCATTCACTTTTGTCTGAAGAACAACTTTTCTTCATTGAAAGTCATTGCCGGGGTGTCAGAGGAGAACGGTGAAATTTTGAATATTTCGAACCGATCCCAAAAATAGGATTCGAGTTGGCGCGGTTATTGGTGTGTCAGAATACATTAATTTTTGATCATATAACAACTTTTTATCATCAAACGTCATTGCCGGGTCGTCAGAGGAGTGCGGTTAAATTAAATATGTTGAAGTGATCTTAAAAAAAGGATTCAAGTTGGCGCAGTTTGTGGTGGGTCTGAATACATTCACTTTTGTCTGAAGAACAACTTTTCTTTATCGAAAGTCATTGCCGGGTTGTCAGAGGAGAGCGGTCAAATTTTGAATATTTTGAAGGGACCCCAAAAATAGGATTCGAGTTGGCGCGGTTTGTGGTGGGTCAGAATACATTAATTTTTGTCCAAATAACAACTTTTTATCATCGAAGTCGGGTCGTCAGAGGAGTTCGGTCATATTTAGAATATTTTGAAAGGATCCCAAAAATAGGATTCGGGTTGGAGCGGTTTGTGGTGGATCAGAATATTTTCATTTCTGTCCAAATAACAACTGTTCATCATCAAACGTCATTGCCGGGTCGACAGAAGAGTTCGGTCATATTTTAAATATTTTGAAGTGACCCCAAAAAAGGATTCAAGTTGGCGCGGTTTGTGGTGGGTATGAATACATTAACTTTTATCTGAAGAATATCTTTTCTCAATGGAGAGTTATTGCCGGGTTGTCAGAGGAGAGTGGTCAAATTTTGAAAATTTTTAAGAGACCCCAAAAATAGGATTCGAGTTGGCGAGGTTTGTGTTTGTTAAGAATACATTCATTTTTGTCCAAATAACAACATTTTATCATCAAATGTCATTGAAGGGTCGTCAGAGGAGTTCGGTCATATTTTAAGTATTTTGAAGTGACCCCAAAAATAGGATTCGACTTGGCGCGGTTTGTGGTGGGTCAGAATACATTTATTTTTGTCCAAATAAGAACTTTTTATCATTGAACGTCATTGCCGGGTCGTCAGAGGAGTTCGGTCATATTTTGAATAATTTGAAGGGACCCCAAAAATAGGATTCGAGTTGGCGCGGTTATTGGTTTTCTGAAAATTGGCGGGAACGGTTTCAAAAATTGGTGGGCACGTTTTTAAAAAACTGGTAGACTCGCTGACTATGCTTATCACAGATGTTCGCTAAAGCATTGAATGTGACCTCAGGAAATAAGGAAGTTTGCGGTTCGAAACATAGAAGTTGAGATATGAGAATTTTGGGAAGTTGATTCTTCGATTTTGTTCGGAATAGTCATTGAAAGAAGCATCGTTTGTCAGCTAAAATCGCCAAAAACCCGCAGTTTTCTTCGATTACTAATATTTACTCACCTCTGACGATGTGGCAAAGTTGAAACTAGGATTCAGCGACCAAAAATGCATCTAAAACTGTTTGGGAAAATCACATATGATTGGACAATCAACCATCCACAAAAAAAGTATTAGCCACCAATGATAATATATGATGAAATGGATTACAATGATAAGATCTGTAAGATCAGTTTCACAGTAGAGTAGTTTGTCAAAAAACCTTTCCAACAAAAACAAGAAAACTTTCATTTCAGGATATTCTGAATAACCCCACTGAACTGAATATTTGTGGGGAAAATGCATTCCGTTGAATACCAGCTGAGGTATGAGATGGTCCGTTTGCGTGCCCGTTGCAAATTTAATTAGCGCAGTTTCTATCAGAATCTATTCATTCTCGTTAATTCAAGCCCTGTAGGACCAGAAGTCCATATAGCACATTATAGTCGGAATTTATAGCGCAGATTAGACATTACGATATTGAAGTTTTTCTGTAGCTTGACGTACTTTTCCGATACGATCGGGCGAAATGGTAATGTATTCAAATTCAACGACGAGAGGTTTTTCTATAATGGAAACAAATCAAAAATCTATTACGAAACTCATTATCAGCTTTCACACGGAAAGTTCGTTTCATATCAATGTGGGGCTAGTCAATGGAATGAGGAATTTTTAGGGGTAACAATAATAAAACAAAATTTTCCAACACCTACTAAGAACATTTGTTTGACTACCTTGCTAGAAAACTTCATTTTCGACCTCAAAAGAAGAGAGGAAAATGGTACTTTTCATATCCTGCATTGGAAATCCCATTTTGTCACATTCAATTTTTAATGAGACTATTCCTCAAGATTTCATCTTGAAAAATATTTCAGCGAACAGTACGCAATATCTCGATGCATTTCTGGAAATGAAAGACGTAGAAATGAATGACGAGAAAAGAAAATGCAGTCTGTGTAGGCCGTTAGATAGCCTACGCTTATAATTGAAAAAGTCTCGTACTAATCGAAAAGTTCCCCTCCCAGATACGTGAGACACGATAGGAGGGGCGCTTTTCAATTAGGTGAAAATATAGAGGAGAGATATTATTTTATTATATTGCATTATGAAAGGATACTGCGGTGGAGTTCCCTGAGATGGTTGTTACAAAGGATACAAAAAAACGTGTATTGACTGACAACTTTCCTGATTATTTTCTGTTTCTAAGATACTTCAAGCTTTGGTTTAACGTACAGTTTTGAACTGACGCGAACAATTTGAAACAGAACAACGCTAAAGCCAAAAAGCACAAAAATTATCAATAATAATAATGATAATTTTTCATGTTCTTAGTACAATATTTTGTATAAGTGCACAGCTTACAACTATATTTGGCCCATTTTCAAAGTCTCTAATAGTATATTTTTCAAGAGATAAAAATACTGTATTTTTCGAGAGGTGAGAGTTTGTCCACGAGCAAAACAGATCGGAGTGAGTGTGACAATCTCACGAACGAAAAAAACTTAGTTCACCTTGTGTTTGAAATGTTATTTTTTCTACGATAGATGCTGTTTGTAAAATACTGGAATTTCGCTATCAGAATCCATATAAATGATAGTTATGGAAGGAAGTTCAAATATAATCGTGAAAATGTGTATAAACTGTCACGAAGTGACGTTCGTTTGCTGATTCAAGTACCAAGTACTGAGATTAACTGTCATCAGTGTTTTAGTATATTCCCATCGGGTCGCATGGTAATGTTTATTTGCTTTATTTTCATCTCTAGAATACATGAAAAAAAAATATTATTTGAGCTAAAAGGTCGAGTAAAAGAAGGATTTGTAGTGTTTTTCGCAAAGTTTTATGCTGTAGAGTAAAAAATAGTATCAATTGTCAAATGTCAAAATAATTGACAACGTACTTTCTTTCAAATATTTAAAAAAACTTCTTTTTTTCTGATTTCGAAAATAATAATATTATCCTGAATAGATTGGCAGAATTGGATTTTCTTTAACCGTTCTCGAGTTGAAGAGTTCAACTGAAGTTGAGAGGGTTGCTCGTAAACAAGTGTTCGGAAATTTTGTCAATTCTTCTTCGAATTTCATTTTCATGGTATGATTTGAAATAAGGTCGTCAAGATGAATATGGGGAGAATTTGCAATATTTGGAAAAATTAAATGTATAAATTTTCGAAAATTCGATCGTGCGAGGGAATTTCCGACTCTTTATCCATTTTAATGCCAAACCTTGTGTCTGAGCATATACAAATCATAAATTTTCGAAATAAGCATGAAATTTTGCGTATATAGTGCGAATTTCAAGTGATTCTGCCAATTTTGTAATTTTAAATGAATTTAAGGGGTGTTTTTTTTTTAGATTTTTATTTTTTTTTAGTTTGAATCGATTTATTCGAAATTCACAGATTATACTAATATGATCATGCTGAATCCTCTGGCGTTCGCAGAATTGCTCCATCTTCAACCATTCCCGAGTTGAAAAGTTTATCTAGAGAGGGAAAGGATCATTTCCCTTCATATTTTGTTCCAGTCATGTTCGTAGCATTTCTGACTTTGTTTTCTTTTTATATGCCAAACCTCCTATCTGAGCATACAAAAATTATATATTTTCGAAATTTGCATGAAATTTTTCGTGTATAGTGCGGATTGCAGTCAATCTGTCGATTTCGTATTTTTCATGAATTTTAGGTGTCTTCTCCTTTGGACTTTTTTGCTTAATTCGAGTAACTATTTCTTTCATCAATCAACTTGAAATACATAGAGTGTACTAAATCCATAATTCTGAATAATAATAATAATAATAATAATTATCCTGATGTCTTGAATAACTATTGGTGGAAACAATTTCCAAGTAACCACCACCATCTAGCAAGAATTTTCTCATGGCGAGATGGGGAGCAACAGATTCCGGAATGGTTTGTCGAGGGGCGAACCGTGCCAATCCCCAAAAACGGAGATTTCTCTGATCCGAAGAACTACAGACCGATAACATGCTTGAACGCATGTTATAAGATGTTTACCCGCATCTTATACATGCGAATACTCTCCGCAGTTGAGCCGGTGTATGAACGGATATATGAGCAAAGAGGGTTAAAGAAGGGGGTCGCTGGCTGCAAGGAGAACCTGCTGATCGAAAGATGCATCACGCAGGACTCCGTGCAGTACAAGCGTAACCTTTTAATGGCCTGGATCGACTATCGCAAGGTATTTGACGCAACATCGCATGAAATCATCTTACATTTGCTCAGATGCCATGCGGTACCCGATCAAATAGTGAGATGCATTGAACAGCTGATGCCGCTCTGGAGGACTCGCTTCACCATATCATCTGGTCAAGTCAGAGTCCAAACAGAGCAGGTCATCTTTAGAAGGGGCGTGTTTCAGGGAGACTCCCTCAGCCCTCTTCTCTTCTGCATCTCACTACTGCCATTGTCCGTTGCACTACGGAAAACCCGCGGATACAACTACGGCACCCTCAGCGACCGGAGGCATAAGGTCACCCATTTGTTTTACATGGATGACCTTAAACTTTATGCCTCCGGAGAAAAGGACCTTCATCAGTCTTTAAGGGTGGTGCAAGAGTACAAGCATGCTATCGGAATGGAGTTTGGGATCGACAAATGTGCCACGGTTCATCTCAAAAGAGGACGACGCGAGGAATACGGAGAGGACGTTCAGCTCGTAGACGGAAGCATCCTACATCATCTGGATGCCGGAGAGACTTATACCTACCTAGGGGTGGAACAACGCCATACCCAAGAGGTAGCTACCGTTAAAAACTCTATCAGCACAAACTCCGACAGATCTGGACTTCAGAACTGTCGGGGACGAACAAAGTTGCTGCAACTAATATGCTTGCCGTTCCAATTCTACTTCAGCCCTTTGGAGTAATGAAATGGACTCAGGAAGAGCTGCGACAACTCGACGTAAAAACTCGCAAATTAATCTTTATAGGAGCTTGCATCCTAAATCTTCTGTTCCACGGTTATACTTCCCCAGACAACGGGGAGGCCGTAGACTTTTGAGTTTGGACTGTCTACACAACAGAATGGTACTGGATGGAGCCTGTGAAGTCATCAGGAGTTCAGATCCCCTTATCTGCTTAGTATGCGATCACGAAAAAGCAGGGATTGAAGCATTTCTTTTCAAGGCACCAACCCGTGCAGTTGATGAACTCGGTCTCCTATTCGACACTGAACGGACGAACCCAAACTCTGTCACCGAGTTGGAATCCGTTCAGCAAAAAGCCCACGTGAAAGCTGCGGAGTGTGACAGGCTCCTACAGCTACATAAGGATAAGCCAATGCATGGGGTCTTCTTCAAGAACATTGAAAACCTTGGCTTATCCAAAAACCTGACCTTCGCTTTTCTCAGGTCAAGCGGGCTGAAGTCGGAAACCGAGGGATTCATAATGGCCTGCCAGGATAGTGTATTCAACACCCTCGTCTACCGTAGTACCGTAGTATAGAGGTCCCTGGCACTAGATGTAGAGCGTGTCGTGGGGCAGCTGAGACCATAATGCATTTGCTGTCAGATTGTCCAGCTTATTCGGTCTCAGCCTAGGTCCACAGGCATAACGCAGCCCTACGAATGTTGTACTACCATCTACGACACTCGTACGGTGTAGACGAGACACCGGTGTTGCCTTATGCTCCGGGGGATATTGAGTCCGTTGTGGAGAATGAGAAGTGCCGAATCTATTGGAACTACTCATTCCCCACCCTCAGGCAAATACAAGCCAATAAGCCTGATGCAGTCCTCCTCGACCATCAAAGTAGGTCGATTTTCGTCATTGAGTTTTCAGCTCCTGGCGAAACGAACATCGTCCGAAAAGAGGAGGAAAAACGGACTAAATATCGAGATCAACTCTTTGAACTCAGCAGGCTTTATCCAAACCATTCTGTCAAAATGGTGGTTCTGATAATAGGGGTCCTTGGTGGAATGATGGACACACTGCTCTCAAACTTAAAAATCATACCGGCTTGCCGTGATATGGCGGAAATCTTAGCCGGACGAATGCAGAAGGACGTAATTCTTGGTTCACTCCGCCTGATCGGGGCACATGATTCTTGGACCCAATAGTGGTCATTGGGACAATTTATCCAGCGTGCCCTCCGGAAGTATCGGGTCTCCGGAGACAGGAAAAAAAAATATAATAATAACAATCGATAGGCTTTTGCAGAATCGCTCTATCTCGAGTTGAAGAGTTCTTCTGGAGTTGAGATGGTTGTTCGTCAGAAGATCTTCCGAAATTTTGTCAATTCTTCTCCGGAATTTATTTTTTTGTGTCAGTTATTTTTATACTCACAGATGAAACATAGTATACACAACAATAATTATATTCTCATTGCAAAAATTTCTTGAAGGTTAAATCTTCCAATCACATTTTAGACATTTCTTTAATTATTTGTTTCGCATCACATACAACACGTACTTCAAAATAAATACGGTCATACATCTCAAACTTTTTCCATAATTACGAAGAGTGTCAGTTTGACAAAATATTTAAATTTAAACTGTCAAACTGACACTATTTGTAATGCAACAAGTTATCGATTCTTTCGAAGTTCTTATAATATTACTACTGATTATTGAAATTATTGATTTCTTTTGATTTTCTAGTTGTTAGTCGATATTTGTAGAGAATGTTCTTCAAATGTCTACACATATAAAAACCAAGGGGTGTCAAATTTGGTTACCTTCGTGGCCAATGCGTTTTCTGAAAATCAAATATTCTTTGGAAAGAGCTATCGAAAAAATTGGACTATATTGAGGAGAAATATAGAAATGAAAATGGGGTAATGGAAAAGAAATAGGAGAAATTGTTTGGTGATATTTGTAACTGAAGATTATTATAATTTTATTATTCAATTATTGCTCAAAATTTATCTTATTCAGTGTTGCAGAAGCGAGGTAAAATAATTTGTCAACAAGTATTCTTTATCAAGACTCCCTAATGATTTAATTTTATAAATTGTGTTGGTCCCAGGCTAACCGATAGATTTAAATTTTATTTCATTCATTCCCAAGATGCTTCAGTTGAAGAAATATCTAACCTACTCAGTTTAGTGTCCGCTACCAAATTCATTGTGATAAAATTATCTTGTTTACCCTCTCCTAACGATCTACCATATGTCGTTTGAAAGCTCATGAAAAACTGCACGAGATAATAATAATTAATTGTTTCCTCGTTCCCAACTAACGAGGTAATATCATTCTATTGTTCAATTTTCCCCAAGTGAGTACCTACGTCCCCGTGCTTAAAGAAATCATAAAGAGATTAAGGGATTTCTTCGGGGGCATAAGCTCTACGCACTCCTAAGTACTTTCAAAAACTTTCCCGAGAAAACGGCTTATCGAAAATAATAAACTTCCACGGCTAAACAGCCACCGGAGTGACTCCGGAAAAACTGGGCCCATCATAAAAATTACATAAGGAAGCTCTAGGAGCAGTGCATACGATTTGCATATATGAATGAATATGATGTTTTGCAAATGGAAGACGAGGGTATAGACAGGGTGGTGATTTAGGTCTCTGTGGCGTATCGTGGAGATTGGTTCGCGAGGGTTGAGGATCGAGGGATCAAACATGTGCTTGTACCCACCTCATCAATAAAAGCCAAAATTCGAACAAAAAAATAATTGTATCAAAATCACCTAGTCTGGTTAGATCAAAACGTTTCAAAGGGCGAGTGGCTTTTGTTAATAATAATAATGATAATAAATTATTATCCACTCTGGTACAATAACGTATACAGGGTGTTCCAAATTGCCACCATTGCACCATTGCACCATTGCCAACTCCGTTATTATTGATGCTACGAATTCGGTTGACTGGGCAAACTAGTAGCATTTTTAATGGCTTTCTCGATGCCGAAAATAAAAAAAATTGACAGTCGCGTTTTCAGAATATTTCATAAAATGATATTTCTTTCAATGAAACACCCTATATTTTTTCATGCATTTTGATTCGTAATAACATTCTCAACAATGAAGCCCATATCACCTTTCTTTCTAAAGTGAAAAATGAGCGACTTATGTGGAAATATTTATCTCTTTCACTAGTACAAAAAATTTCTTTGTTTTGGCGAATAAAACCTCATGATTGTCCAAACACCCAATTTTGGTACTTATACGAATGACAATATTTTGTTAGTAATAGCAAAATAAGACAGTAAAAAGGAAAAATTGAGCTAGGATGTGATCTCGTGAAACCCGTGATCATCATGTCGCACCACTCAATTGACACCACTGAGCTATTTGGTATTAATGTACAGAACGATAATTTCCATCTTAAAGCCGTTCCGCTAGCCGCATTTATTTTGTGTATCAAAATATGTCTGCTGTTATGATATCTTTGAAGCCGTTTTTGTACAGAACAGAAAATACTGGAGGGTCATAGGAATGTGGTTGGAAAAAATGTGTTTGATTCGATAAAACATAATTATTATGAGCAATCAAGTTGCCTTGAAACTTTGTTGAAATACTATTTGTCAATTATTCTGAACTATATCATAACAATGTCATAAATTATTGTAATTATCAACTACTGTTCGAATATTATTCGAAATGCCGTTTTACAATTAAGAAAAATGTGATATGTTAGAATCCCTACTTGGTTTGCCAGAAAAATAGCATAAGAGCACTCCAACACTACAGCAATTCGTTCCCCGATCGTGAATTACCTAATCGGCGTTTTTTTGCTGTGCTTTATCGTCGATTCAGGAACAATGAAAAAGTTTTGGAGAAGAGGAGAACTAAAAAACGTTTTGTTATATCTGAAGATACAGAAATTGACGTTTTATCCTACTTTGAGGTATATCCAAATAATTCCATCAGAGATTTATCTAGAGAAATAACTGTTCCACTGTCTGGTATTCAACGGATTCTGAAGAAACATAAGATTTCTTCTTATAAATTAAGACCAGTGCAAACACTAGAACCTGGTGATCCTGAGAGACGATTGGGGTTTTGGGGGTTTATGAATAAATGCAGACAAGATCTAAACTTCTATAGAAATATTATATGGAGCGATGAGGCTGATTTTTCAAATCGTGGGATCCATTATTGAAGTTTGGTGTGGTCTATTTAGAGGCAGAATTATCGGTCCAATTTTCTACCAAGGTTCTTTGAACGGACCCCGTTACATTAATTTATTAACAAGAATTTTTCGATGATCTTGATCTGGAGGCTCGTCAGATGATCTATTTTCAGCAGGATGGAGCACCAGCACATAATGTCAGTGGCGTGAAAAAAATGCTGCGAGGCTGTTTTGGAAACTGATGGATTGCTACAAATGTTCCTGTTAAGTGGCCCCCTCGTTCACCAGACATGACACCTCTAGATTTTTATTTTTGGGGATTTCTAAAAAATTAGATGTACAAAATGAAACATAATAATTTAGATGCACTGAAAAATCATGTTGAAACTATAATTAATAGAATTGATGGCCAAACTGTGTTGAATGCCACACGTAGTGTCAATAGAAGGGCCCATATATGTGTTGAACAAGAAGGCAGTGTTTTTGAACATTTACTCGATAGTTTATAGCGCTTTATCAAATCCGTTTGTTAAAAAATGTTTCCTATTGATAAAACTGTCCTATTTTCACCTTTACGAAAAAAAGTCAAATGAGATTTGTTGTTGAGAATGTTACGAATCGAAATGCATGAAAAAATATAGGGTGTTCCATTAAAAGAAATATCATTTTATGAAATATTCTGAAAACGAAACTGTCAATTTTTGTCATTAAAATTGCTACTAGTTTGCCCATTTAACCGAATTCGTAGCATCAATAATAACGGAGTTGGTAATGGTGCCGACTTAATTTGGAACACCCTGTATATGGTAAGTCAGATAGTAAAACTATAGATGAAATGTACTTACAGCTGAAAAACACCAGTCAAAGTAATTGAATCAAAATTTAACGTCACAGCTTATAAGTGAAATACATAAAATTTAATGAATAATTAGTAATTATGAAAAATGGTGGATTACGTAATCCAATCTAGTATCGCCCCTCTTCATAATAATTAGTAAGTATCATTCACATAGTCCTGCACAGTATAGAAGCACCTGTTAATCAATAAACATTCAACTGTATTACAAAAAATGCTGTCACTTTGAGAGTTTATCATCTCATTCAGCAATTTGTTGTAGAGAGTCAAAGCATTGTATGTAGGGGGATTTTTGTATTCAGAGGTTTTATGATTTCGCATTCGCAGCTGTCCCCCAAATCTTGTACTAAAAGTATGTGTTGATGCTATCGTTTCGAAGGACTCAAGGTTGTTTCTTGCAAATTTAACATAATATTTGAACCGGTTTGCACCTATCACGATAGTCCATGTCGCAGATAAGTCTCAAGATACGCTTTTGGCACACAAAACACTCTATTTAAATCAATTTCGCACCCCAATGCTATTATGTTGAGTGATATATGTAGAAATGCCATGGCAAATTAAATGCTTGAAAAACCTTCCTTTGTTACACAGGATTTGATTTTTTTTATTGCAAAAATTGGTGAATTGAGTTTATTGCAAACACTATTGATGTGGCATTAACAAATACCAGAAATAATAATGGACCCAAAACCGAACCTTGTGGAACACCCATTTTAACATTTTGTTCGCTCGACATTATAGTATTATTTTTGAGAGTCATACAACGGTTTTTAATATATATTTTGATCTCAACAAGGTTGAAATATTTTCTGGAAAACCAAGTGCAGCTGTCTTAAGGGTTGAAAAATCCGAAGATATCGTATCGAAAGCATTCGATAGATCGAAAAACAGACTGATTATTAGCGTCAATTTCTGCATAAATAAAATTGAGAAAATGAAATGTGTGAAAATATCTGAGGAACGTTATTTGTCTCAGTGAAAATTGAAAAAAAAAATGTTTTTTCTACGACCATGTGTTTTTACCCACTTTCCCGCTCGCACTTCAGTTTTGGAGGTGTCATTTCAACAAACTGATAAAGCACAGATTGATTGATCGATGATTTTACTGACAGTACAAGTGTTCGTGTGTTTTTTTTAATTTGTCCGAAGGTTGTAGACGATGATGTAACTTGAGCTCATTTATGACGTACCTACTTATAATTTTTGATGTTAATTTGTTTAAATAAGTTTCAACTACTTCTTTCCGCAGTTGCCTTCAGGTGAATACGGGCGAGTGTTCAAAAGATTTCAAATTATTTTTTGAACAATATTATGGACAACCACGTTGTGTAATTGTTTTGGTTTTCAAAACCAGATACAAGCAGCTATCAACTCAAACCAGAGCAGAGCAGAGCATAGCAGAGCATGGCAGAGCATGGCAGAGCATGGCAGAGCATGGCAGAGCATGGCAGAGCATGGCAGAGCATGGCAGAGCATGGCAGAGCATGGCAGAGCATGGCAGAAGGATTTCAGAGTGCGGGAAAAATTTTCCATTACTAACTCGAGGGAATAATAATAATAACATCGCTAGAAGCCCGTAAACGAACTACTTGAGCTCTTATTCTGTTTCCTACCGTGTTTCAGAAAGGACTAAAGATGAATGTAAATATTTATAAATTCCACTGTCAAATAACGAGGCTTATTATCTATCATAACCAGATGTTGATTTTAATTTGAATGATTACCGTTTATCATTGAACTTCAAAATTGCCGCATCATGGTTTGCGTTATGTTATAAAAAGAGTGGCGTGTGCATTAGAGTAATAGTTTGGCAGTGCTCATCAAGTGGTTTGGATTGATATTTGTTAGGGTGAGCTGTCCTCTAATTGTTTAACACGCAATTGCACTAGGGCAATGCAGTTCAATATCCCTTGGGCTATTAGCTTGGGAAATAGTTGTTTCCTGTCAGATTTGCCACATATTCACAACTTTGTGAGAGGGGTGACGTAAATACCGTGAAATATTTGTGTGCTGTTGTAAAACACACCTTTTCCATCCTGTGGAAATGTTTTGAAATATTTCGAACCACCCAAGTTTTGAACTAATTTCATCAATAAAATTGAATCTGGAATCGAAAGAATCCCACAAATATCATTCTCACATTGTTTTCCCATCGAAATGAGTAGTAATACATTTTTTTATGTTGCTGGGTAATTATTTTTCTCGGCCGGGAATTTGTTTTCCTCAGAGCGTACGCAAAGTTGCAGTTTTCCGCAACCTGTGTGGATAAGATTTTTTCCACACTTCGTCAACCATCATAGCGTCAATTGGTCAAGGGCATTCGCCTGCGGGAAAAGTACTTTTTCCACCTTTTAGTAAAGATAATGACTTTTTCCGCACTAGTGTGGATAAATGACATTTCCCAAACTGAATTCCGTGCGGGGATATACACACACAGTTGTAAAAAAACAGTCAGTGAGCATCGTGTTGCTAAAATATCAACTCTTGAATATAAAAAAGGCAACTCAACTTGTCAACAATGTCATTGAATCATAACTTGCAATGAATTTATTATGATGAGTATATCGAATTTTTCGAAATAAACCTTCTATGTTGTTTACTCAACTATTCAAGAGATTGGATAAATTATCCAAATATTTGATATTGTAATTGAGTGCAATAAAATTATGTTATTAAATTTTATCTGGTTCAATCGAGATAGAATGACGATTTTCACACTTAGATGATACTTATGTACACCTCGGTGAAACTACTCATATTATAATAATTGGAAAACCTCACAATTTGAACTACAATGTTCTTCATATCAGGTGCCGATATACCTACAGGGTGCCACAGAATGAAGGGGACAAACTCTGTTGATAAAAAATCCCCACTTGATTTTAAGGCTGACAATTCCAATAGGTAATCACATCCTATAACGTGACATAACAAATTATGTATTCTAGAATAACTCCATATCGGCTCAACATTTATCCATGTCATTTATGCATGTAGTTTCAAATTGTCTACGGTTATCAGTGAAACGAATAAAATCGACGAAGTTGACGTACTCTATCATTAGGATGATAATTGTGTACCCTTTCAAATGATATATCAGTTGACCTTACTTTGAATTTAAAATTTTACGGTTTTGACACCCTCTCACAGGGGGTTTGGGGCACATGTTGAAATCAAATTCCAAAATAGGAGAAAAGCAGGTGCATACTTTTCGTTTACTCTTTATAACTTTTTCATTTATGAACTAGTTTGAATTACCGTGTTGTAATATTTTCTTTATTCACAGAAGCTGATGGCGTTATTCACAATTGCCTACATTGCAGCAGCAATAATAATAGGCATTTGGCTGTTTTCAAAATGGAGCTATTCCTACTGGAAGAGAGTAGGCTTGGAGAATCCTGAACCGGAATTCTTATTCGGAAATACCAAAGATTTCCTCATGAAGAAAATAACCCTTGCAGATCAACTCAACATAATCTACAACGGACTGAAATCCAAGGGTCTCAAACATGGAGGAATATATATGTCCTTCAGACCAACATATGTGCCAATCGATGTGGATCTTATCAAAAATATCATGCAAAAAGATTTCATTCACTTCATGAATCACGGATTCTACATCAATGAAAAAGCGGATCCATTGTCAGGACATCTCTTTAATTTGGAGGATGGCGGTTGGAAGAAACTTAGGGCAAAGCTGACACCTACTTTCACTTCAGGTATGTAATTTTTTTTTTCATCGAGTTACTGGATTTTATGTATTTATCGGCAATATTTTGACTTCATAAACACAGACAACTTTCTATACACAAAACATTCATAAGACTATACAGGGTGAGTCTCTTGGCCAAATGGTATATTTTTTCAGTAAAAGGCCTGGGGAAGTATATGTATGTCGATCTGAAGTACATTTTAAAAATAATGATTTTCTTACAAGGTGTTTGAAAAAAGCGTGATATATCAAAGTTCTGTTTTTTTTAAGGAACACCCTGTATTTTCTTGTATTTTTTTTATTCTTTGACAAAAAATAAGCTGACTTTGCTGAAATGTCCCAATACCTAACTCTCTGCGTTCATGAAATATTCAACTTTTTCTCAAACGTTTAAAAATAAACATAACTTTGATATGTCACGCTTTCTTCAAACACCTTGTATGAAAATAATTATTTTCAAAATGTACTTCAGATCGACATGTATATACTTTTCCAAGTCGTTTACTGAAAAAATATACCATTTGGACCAGAAGTCGGAGGCGTTCAGCTTGACTCACCCTGTATACAGGACCACTCAAATTCGAGTCTGTACATTGGGAAGACTTATTCATGAAAAATCATTCCCATTTGCTGAGAAATGTATGTTTTAGAAGGGAGCTTCCATTCTGAATGAGTAACACTGTATACAGTATTGTTGTTTCTTTTTGTATTTTTATGTCTGCCTTAAAAAAATGTAAAAATTCGAACGAGGGAATATATTGTGCCAGAGAGGTATCAAAAATGTGAAAGAATTCGGGGTACTCTTCTCTCTAAGCGTTTCCATCAAGTGGAAAGGTAAAGGCAAACATCTGTCAGAAGACAACTACTTTCCTGGCTAATACCACGATCTGACAGATATTTGTGCAACGTTCTTCCAAGAAGACCCAATTGCAAGTGCTTGTCTAGTAATTAAACAGAATTTTATCCTTCATTTGGCTGGGAATGTCCACCCGCAGACATGCATGTTTCGAGGTTTATTGCCTCTCATCAGTGACAGGGTAGGTCGGACAACATTATAATTTTCCTGTCCTGGGAAAATATTAGTTAAACGGCTGATTATTATTCATTTGGCAGGGACAGGACAATTATAATGTTGTCCGACCTACCCTGTCACTGATGAAAGGCAACAAACCTCGAAACATGCATGTCTGCAGGTGGTCATTCCCAGCCAAATGAAGGATAATCGTCTGTTTAATTACAAAACAAGCACTTGCAATTGGGTTTTCTTGAAAGAACGTTGAACAAATATCTGTCAGATGTAGTAGATGTAGTAATGTCAGTCATGGTATTAGCCAGGAAAGTAATTGTTTTGTGACAGATGTTTGCCTTTAATTTTCCACTTGGTGGACACGCTTAGAGAGGAGTACCCCGTATTCTTTCACATGCCTGTCTTGGTAAAAACTAGTTTGACTTGATACTCCTAATGTTTGCTGAAAATCACAGGATTTTTCTTTCCTGGTGACAGATACTGAAGAAAAAAACTAATTTATTTATCAAGGAAAAATGAAAATGATGTTCCACACCTTGGTTTCCTGCACTTCCGGTCTGGAAGGCATACTCAAGGATCACTGGATCATGCATGAACCCGTGGAAATCAAGGATGTCGTTTCTCGATTCTCAACGGACGTAATTGGCTCGGTAGCTTTCGGACTGGACTGTAACAGTCTCAAGGACCCAGCATCTGAATTTAGACTATGGGGGCAGAAGATATTCACCTTCGATTTCGTGCAAAGAATAAAAAACATGATGGCGCTGGCAGTACCATCTCATATTCTAGCTGCGTTCGGATTCAGGCTGACGGAGGGTGGCGTTGAGGATTTCTTCCTGAACATAGTCAAGGAAACTGTGCAGTACAGGGAAAAAAACAACATCCACAGAAAGGACTTCATGCACTTGATGCTGCAACTGAAGAATAGAGGAGAAGTTGCTGACGATGACAAAATATTCAAAAATGACGGAAAAGGCACAGAAGAGTTTATGTCTATGAATGAACTGGCAGCGCAGTGCTTCGTGTTTTTCGCAGCAGGGTTCGAAACGTCGGCCACAACGATGACATTCGCCCTCCTGGAGCTTGCTCAAAACCAAAAAATTCAGGACGAATTGAGAGAAGAAATAAAGACAGCGCTGAAAAAACACAACGGGCAAGTTACTTATGAAGCTATAATGAGCATGAGTTACCTAGATAAAGTGGTTCACGGTGAGTAGAACAAATACACCAAATATACAATTTGAAAATTTTTCACCCTTAATATATTCCTTCCAGTTAATATTATGAGGAATCGGAAAAACAGGTCAATTTTATTTTCAAAGGGGACATTTTCAAAGAATATTTTAGCCCTCGTGGTTCCTAGGAGGAGTGGATGTTACCCTTAGAATCTTAAATGGGAAGGAGGGGTCAAGTGGCACATCATTTTGATTGGCGTTCAATTCTTTTTCCAATGGTTCCTTGCCTTTTTATTTTTGACTCCTTTCAATAAAAATTATATGAAAAGTAGGTGGCACCCTTTCAACCCTTGAATGAAAGGAACACATTTATCACGCGTGGGATGTTTTATTTGTTGGTTATTTTCCTTTTACAAAATGAAATTGAATTTGAAGGAAAGACATTGCAAACATAAAACCTACTTACGCTTATCTGATGAACTGTTCGAAATGTCGTCCATTTTGCTCTAAAGTAATACATTGTGTTTTCGAACTCCCCTCTAACATTACGGAAATCTTTACTAGTCATTTGACTGGCATGCTGCTGTAATTCGTTTTTTAAGTTCTTCAATATCAGAAGGTTGTGTTTCATAAACAATGGATTTAAGATGCCCTCAAATAAAGAATCTATGGGTGTTAAATCCGGAAATCTCTGGGGTCATTCAAGCGCTTCCCTGCTGCCAATCTATCTATCCGAATATTTCTCGTTCAACCACTGTCAGACAGGAAAAAAATAATGAGGTGGAGTCCCGTCCTGCTGGAAATGTAACAGATTCTCCTGTATCAATTTGAGTTTCTAGCTTGTGAGTTATAAGAAGATCGATAGTCTCTTCAAGCATTTAAAGGTACAGATTGCCAGTCAAGTTTGCTTGTGTGGGCTGGTATTTTTGGAAATTCCATTGTAGGACCTTTTTTTCTCCCTGGAAATTCAACAGGCGATACGTACTTGGATTTACTACAAAATGCCATCGACCTAGCTCTTACAAATATCATTGAGAACGATCCCGCATTCAATGAACAGAAACTGATTTTCCAACAAGACGGAGCTTCTCCGCATTACTCACAAAATTTGTTAGTTTACCATTGGGAAGAAAATTTAAGACTCTTCAAAATAATGTGCCCCCCAACCCCCTTCCTATTTAAATTTCTAAGGGCTAAAAATATTCATACAAGTGTACCTTGATAATATAATTGACGTGTCTTCTCGATTTTTCATATTATTCACATAAAGGAAGATATTAAGGGTGGGAAATTTCAAAATCAGAATACATGTTGTCGTATCCTATCAGATGAAAATTCTCTGATACAAAAATCAAATTGTGTAAATCTGTAACCAATAGGTATTTTTTTTATGGTGTAGGTATCTGACACACCCTTACTATTTTTCTAGAAACCCTACGCAAGCATGCTCCGATTCCCACGGTTCCGAGGATTTGTACCAAGGACTACAAAGTTCCAGGAACGAATGTTGAAATAAAAGCCGGAACAGCGGTACTACTTCCAGTCCAGGCAATCCAACGGGATCCTGAACACTATCCAGAACCGGAAAAATTCGACCCAGAGCGATTCAACGAAGAAAACAGGGCCAAGAGACATCCCTTCACTTTTTTGCCATTCGGAGAGGGACCAAGAGTGTGTATAGGTAAGTAATATTATCAACAGCATAATGAACATATGTTTACAATAATTTATTCTCAAGTGTCGGTCGTCTGAGGCAATTTACTAACTCTCTTGAAATTCTGTCAAAAAGTCCATACACTCATGTTGACAAAACGTCGAGAACATGACATGATGAACGTCAACCAGAAAATCCGAAAAATCATAAGTACGTTAGTAAGCCGTTTGAAATTTAATGCCATCACAATTAGGGCCAAATTGGAATTTTTTAAAGAGATAATCCTGTTTTCAAACTAGATAGATAAAAACTGATAGCTGTGTCTGAGGGTCAAATTTTATGAAAAACTTAATGGTGAAAACCGCATATCGATATCTAGCATCATTTCTAAGTTACCGCACGTTTTTTAAAAATGTGCATTTTCGAAAAGTTGCTGTAACTTTTTTCAAAAATCAACAATTTCTTATTCCTATGAAAGCATTTCCGGAGCACTTTCTTAAGTAGAATTTAATAATGTAACTTATTTTTTCAAATAAGATATCCATAGTTATTGATGGAAAAATATATTTTTCAACGAGACACCCTGTATATTCCTGAATATTTCAATAAATCTCAAAAAACTACCTTTCCAAAAATATAGCATACTTGATGTTTTGCTCGAGTCATCTTTGGCGACACCTTTCCTGAACGTTTTTTTGCCGAATTAATTAGTATAATAGGAGTGAGAGAAGAAAAACTTTGCATTACTGCCGCTTCCATTTCGTATCTAGAATTGGTCGGCAATTCAAAAATAAGATCTTTCAATCTTCTCCATAGGCGATAGGTCCGGTGACCTGGCCGGCGAACGGTTGGGTCCTTGGTTGGCTATCCAATTATCACCAAAATTTGCAATCAAAAAGTTGGTGACAATTGCAGTGTTGTGAGGCGAAGCCCCGTCTTGCTGGAAATTATATTTTTCTGAGCTTTATTAGGGGCAATTCATAAACAAGGGGTTCAATATTTTGCCTTATAATTTCTACATACCTCTGAGATGTGAAAGTGTCATTATAAATGAACAGGCCTATGATTTCTCTCCTGAAAACACCTGCCCAGACACTAAATCCAACTCTTTCCTGACTTGTCTGCTCCACAATAGAATGAGGATTTTGTTGTGTCCAAGTATAAGAATTGTAGAGGATGAAAATACCGGCACTGCTCACATAAGCTTCATTTGTCCAAATACAATTTAACGAAAAATCACGCTCTTGGTTACAATTTTCCAGGAACCACTGGCAAAAATCCATGCGACGTTCAAAAACTCCTAGTATGAGTTTATGCTGGTCCCATATGTAGCATTTGTGCTTTCTCAAAATCCGCCAAACGTTAGTTCTTGGTAGGACTGTTGATATTTTCAAATTTCGTGTTGACATTTTGAGATTATTATCAACAGCTCCTAAAACGACTATTTCTTCCAACTCCTTATTCCTATTTAATTCATATAATTTTGGTCTTTTCTTTTCAAATTGACCACCATCAATTAGGTTGTGTCGCAATCTTGCGAAAATGTCTCTAAAAGGCTCTTTTTTTCTGGAAACCTCTCGTGATACAAATTGCTTGCTGCTTCTGCATTTTCCCTGGTTTGTATAAAACAGACCATCATATCCCACTTTTCATAATTCTCATACTTCATTACGAATGTCTTTGAAAATTGAACAGAAAACAGCGTCTTTACTGCTTAAATCAAAATTTGACAGCTATACCAGTGAACATTTGTATTCTGTTTTATCACCGCGTCGTCCAAAACCTACTTGTTCAAAGTGTGAGATTCAAAGTCTATATGAAAAAACCTAAAAGCTTTGCTGTCTTTTCAAAAAATACATTTTTCCTTCAATAACTATGGATATCTTTAGAAACTGGGGTATTGGACGCCTGTGGTGTCACTCAATGAGAACAAAAGAAGTTTTCCCCTTCACCACACTATTAATTTTATTCGTAGATGCGCTTTTCGTTAACCAAGTTAACTTAATGAGAACAAAAGAAGTTTTCCCCTCCACCATACTAGTAATATTATTCCTAGATGCGCATTTCGTTAACCAAGTTAACTTCATCAGTAGGATAACTAAACTGTTTAGTTTAGTGTGGTGAAGGGGAAAACTTCTTTTGTTCTCATTATGGATATCTTATTTGGAAATAGTATATTGTGTATCTAGTAGTAAAAGCAATACATTCCCGGACGAAATTGTAAATTGTTGGCCGAGGCACTAAGCCGAGGCCAACAAGCATTGTAGTCAGGGAATGTGCTTTTACTACGAGGTACACATACAATTTTTTCTGAAATCGCCATCAGCATTATCATAAATTAAGGAATTTTACTTATTGTTTGCGTGCATTCATTTATTGTCTAAAATGTATACAAGCCGTCAGAAATTTTCCCGGATCGTTTACGATACGGGAATAGTATATTGTGTATATAGTAGTAAAAGCAATACATTCCTGAACGACAATGTAAATTGTTGGCCGAGGCCAACAAGCATTGAAGTCTGGGAATGTGCTTTTACTACGAGGTACACATACTATTTTTTCTGAAATCGCAATCAGCATTATCATACATTAAGGAATTATACTTATTGTTTGCGTGCATTCAATCTGTCTAAAATGTCAAAAATTTTCCCGGATCGTTTACGATACGGGAAAGTACTTTTCCTACAAGCGTGCGTGTTCCGCCCTATTCCCGCACGCAATTTAGTTTGAGAGGTGTCATTTTCCCGCACTAGTGCGGGAAAAATTTTCCCGCACGCTACTGTCACTTTAAGTGAGTTTTTCCCGCACTAGTGCGGGAATAATTTTTCACGCACTCAAAAGTTTGTTCAAGAGAGCAACATAAGATGTTTCAATGCGCTTGTAGAAAAAATATTGATCCTAACTCATACGGAAAGGTACTCTCCCGCACTCGACTGCTTACCCGAACTCCGCTTTGCGTCGTTCGAGTAACGGCTGTCTCATGCGGGAATGGTACTCTTTCCGTACTTGTTAGGATAATAACTATTCCCGTACAGTTTCGTGCCGAAAACGGTCCGGGAAAGTTCGTTGCTTAGCAACGGACTAAAATACTAGATTAGCGTATTTTGAGGCCTGAAGTTGCTCCGAGAAAGTGGGCATTCTTGAACGATTTCAGAAAAAATATATTACTTACACCATTGAATTCTACTCTGCTCTGAAAATGTTGTCATAGAAACTAAAAAAAATTTGACAGGAAAAAAGTTACAGCAACTTTTTGAAAATGCACATTTTCCCTTCAAAAGTGTCCAATTTGGCCCACTTTGTACAGAGCAAGTTCACCAACAGTTCAAGTAAACTACCGTCAGTTGGTAGGGATTAGCCAATGAAATTCCTTGTTCCTCAGCATGTTATTGAAGATGAAGAACACGTATATGAAATCATGACGATTAGGAATATTCCTCCCGATATTGGGCTCTATGATAATAATAATAGTGATAATACTCCCTCATAAACACTCGTTGAGTGTACCCAAAAGCCTATGTGCGGGTAGAGGACGGCTATCATTATTATTTGCCGTGGCGCTCCGGGGCGACTTACTGATTTTTTGGTGGTGTATTCACTTTTTGGTATAACTAATATAACTCTATGATATGCTGAAATACTAGAGCATTTATCGAATCTCATTTCGATTTGAAGGAATTTTCAGCGAATTTGGTTTGCCAGAACCAGACCTCAAACAATTCGTTCCTTTTCATCAATTTTATTCTGTTGTTACAGGTGCCCGTTTTGGACTTCTTCAAGTCAAAGTTGCACTTACTGCTATACTGGAAAAATTCATGGTGACTTTGAACGACAAAACGAAAACTCCCATAAAATATTCCACCGATGAATTATTTGTTTCCACAGTTGAGGGTGGTGTATGGCTCAATGTCACCAAGATTGAATGAATTAGTCTGAAGCAAAATGAGTAAGATATATTACAAAGTAAACAGTTTTATTGTTTGTTAATAAAAATCAAGAAAAAGGGATCATGGCAATTCGTTTTTTTCAATTTTTTCCTTCCATGTCTTCCATATAATTTAACTATTCTGAAATATCGTACCTTTCAAAACTGGTTACGTATTCAGTCTCCATAAATACAAAAATTTTGACATATCGTCCCCCGTATCACGTATGGATGTAAACAAGTGCAAAATTGAGTTACGCTGGTTTTAGACTTTCTCTCAGTGTACTTTGTGAAACGGTTTACGAAATATTGTTAAAAATCTAATGTGCGATTTAATAGTGAAAGTGTGTTTAAAGCCCATCAAAAATAGTGTTGAAATCAAATGTGATTGTGAGATTATCTACGTTTTCCATTTTTTAATTTTAAATTTAATTTCTACTTTATTTATGCCAATATGCTAATATGTCAGTCGAATTAAGATTCTCAAAAAAAGTTCAATTCAATGAAAACAAATATTTCGTAAAACCGAAAAATTCGTAGGTGGAAGTAGTTGTTTTCTGTCAGATATTCGCCTTAATTTCCACTTTGTGGAATTGTGTGGAGAGGTATTATTTGGTTTTACGAAATATTTGTTTTCATTGAATTGAACTCTCCTATATATACACTCGAACTTTATTCGTTTTGATTTAATATCTATTCCATTGAAGTTATACAGTGCGTTCACCAGACAATGACAGAGATGCGGTTGAAAAAACTATCGAAAGTCTATTATTTCGAATGGAAACTTGCCAATTTCATTATCTTATTCGAATCAGTACCGTCACAAAACATTCGATCTGCTGTTACACGCAAATGAAGATAAATATCATATATAACATAATAACGATATTGAGAGTATTGCAAAATTTTGTGAGTATATAAATGGTCAAATTAACAACCTTCAATTTTGCTTCAAACTAGTTTTAGTTTTCATTAGATTTTTGGTATTGTTTATCATGATTCGAACAATGTGATTTTGTCCGCTGTCCTTCAGTATCTAATGATAATTACACGCAAAAAACCAGTTCTGAGCAACAAATAGGTAATCTAACACGCGAGATGAAGCTTTGACCCCGAGCAAAATACAGGACAATTCACGACGAACGTGATCTCTCAGTCAATTTTTGGAATTTCGAGTTGAAATTTGGTATCTTGGATTTATGGATATTCTGGATTCATCTGAAATAATTTATTCGAATCTCCATTTCCGGTTACACTATGAACTTTCATATTTCTAATGAGAACCTTGATTTAAATTTTTTTCATATCCATTGTTTTTTCGAATTGATACAGTTACCCTTCCTGGAGTCTGTGCTTTCCGGGAAGTGTTCATCTTGATTTTCACTACGGATAGTGCTGCGACCGACTTAGTGTAGGTCGCGGCTTTGTGAGGAAAAATTAGTTTAACGGGACAGGACAATTTTGATGTTGTCCGACCTACCCTGGCACTGATGAGGGGCAAAACCTCGAAACATGAATGTCTGCAGGTGGTCATTCCCAGCCAAATGAAGGATAAACTTCTGTTTAATTAAAAGACAAGCACTTGCAATTGGGTCTACTTGGAAGAACGTTGCACAAATATCTGTCAGATGTAGTTCAATGTCCGTCGTGGTATTAGCAGGAAAGTGGTTGTTTTCTGAGAGATGTTTGCCTTGTAGAGGCTTTCTCAAGATGATTGTGATCATATTTTCTCGTCATACATTCATTAACAATACTTGGTTAAATAATCTGTGATTAAATATTTGTTTCAAGCATGAAACCCTTAATTCTGAGGGGCTGCCATTGGGTAGAAAACAAAAAAAAAATTCGTATAAAAACCGTATATATTAGACGGTTACAAAATAATCTATTCTATGCTAAATTAAAATGGGAGGGTCCTTTCATCATTTATATAAGAAAGTTCTCAGCAATTCCTGATTTAACCAAATTTCTATGGAAATTTCAGGATTTGACAGAGCTATCGGTATACCAAGCTCATCGGGATTCGCCCTGTATATTCATCAGTAATTACCGTGTTGAACTGACCTTCAAATGCCATTCATCATTATGATGTAATATGCAAACGTAATATTGATATAAGCAAACGTCTACCTTATTTCTAGTCGTCTTCCGGGTCAGGAAATGTCCGTTACCTGAAAATAAATAAACAGGATTAGTGTTTTGCTATGGAAAAATCTAAAGTATGGAAGGAGTATGATATTTCGGGAGTCAATCAACATATTTTATCATTCAACATCATCTCTTTTGAATCATAATATTTGTATGATATAATAATAATAATAATACCACATAAACATGCATAGAGTGTACCTAAAGGCAGAGCCTGTGCGGTATTATTTGCCATAGCTACTATTTGTAATAAAACAGATTTTTTTTCTTTTCGTTACAAGAAAAAGTACTTTCCTACATTATTTTTTCAGTTGGGTGCAGTTATGATAGTACGACATTGCAGGATCTGATAAATGAGATGGTAGTTCGTCTACATTGACCACGATCTTTTTTGTGTTTCATTTCCCTCACAAAGAAAATTCCTTCATGGTTCAAAGAAAATCCTCTCAGTACAGTAGGAAGGACTAGATGTTCTTCTTGAATTTATGCTGACCGTATGCCTCAGGAACATTTTCCCGAAAGAAGTGAGCAAACTTGTAAACGAAGCTTACAGTGAATGTTTCATTGCGTGATTAGGGTCCCCACTCCATATATAAACAGGACAGCTTGGATGAAACGGAAAACCAAATCCATCAAAACTTTTTGTTGTGAACAATCAAAAATAAAAACTTTAGAAAATTCAATCTTGACAGTGAATTTTTTGAGGTTTTATTCATTGTTTTATTCTAAACCTTGTATGTGAGCAGCATATACAGCTAATTTCATCATTCTGAATCGATTGGCGTTCGCATAATTGCTCTATCGTCAACCGTTCTCGAGTTGGAAAAATCACCTGGAGTTGAGAGGTATCATTTTGCTCCAAATCTTTTTTTTCAAGATATTTACAATCAATTTTCCAAAAACACCAACCTTTTTGAATATGCACACCAAATTTGCAGTTGATTCCAAGGAAACTAAAGATTTTGTAGGCTTTTTAAGGAACCTCTGCAATTTCGAGTTAAAAATATCTGTTTTTCGTTTGTTCCTCTTTTATGCTGAACCTTATTATCTGAGCATACACAAATCATATATTTTCAAAATCATCATGAAATTTTACATATCTGATGATATTGTAATTTTCATGATTTTTTTCGAGTAATTTTGTTTTGTTGACGATCGAGTTGAGCTTTACAGATTTCATCATTCTGAATCGATTGACGTTCGCAGAATTTGTCCATGTCAAACTATTCTCGAATTGAAAAATTCATTTGGAGTTGAAAGTGGTAATTTCCAGATAGATTTATTTTATTCATGATTTTTCTTATGATTGTCATAAAATTCGACCTATTTTGAATATACTGGCAGAAGTTGAAGTCGATTCTAAGGGAATTGAAGATATCATACGCTTTTTACGGAATCTCGGCGATTTCGAGTTGAAATTTTTTCTTATATTCTTAAAGCTCCAACATTAATTCTGGTTGCGATATTCGGAATCTACTCGCCGAAATAAATATGAATAGACGTAACTGTAGTTAATACCTACGATAAATTTTGAAGTATAACCTTGTAATGCCTTGGGGTACGTTTTTGTAGGGCCACCTTGTATTTTCCTAAGACAGAAGCTTTTTTTTCAAGCGAATCTCTTCAATCAGTGTTGGTGTAGTTTGCCGTACTGGCCCAATCAATAAGAAAAAAAATCGAAAAGGTAGTCTTCATGGAAATTTTACATAAATACTTAATCACTGTTAAATTAAAAAGTCGATGATTAAGTGATAGATAAGTAATCATCGACACTTCGGCAATATTTTTGCTTTATCACCGTGAATCGTGAGTCTTTCAGTTGCTATGGAAGAATAGCTCAGATAGTGGGGATCTGATGAAACAATATTTATTTCCATAAATTACCGAATTACGAAATTTGTGCATCCAGTGTTGTCAGTTTGTCAAGAGATTCAGATACAAATGACATTTCTTCAAGTAATGGACAATTATAATTAAAAGTTTACTGTCATACCGCGATGCGGCTGAAATCTTAACAGAATGAAAAAGGCCGTATTTTTACTCAGGCACATAATTCTGTTATCCAGTAATTACTTACCGCAAGGAAAAAAATACTAGATCAAAGTCCATAGGGCTACACCCCTAAAGTCATAAAAAATAGAAAATCGGCAAATTCACTTGCAATCCGCACTATATAAGCAAAATTTCATGCAGATTCCAAAAATATATGATTTGTTTATGCTCAGATTCAAGGTTTGGCATATAAAAAGAATGCAACGTCAAGAAGTGGAAAAAAATATGGAAGGAAATTACTCCTTCCAACTCCAGATGAACTCTTCAACTCTGAAACGGTTGAAGATAGAGCAATTTTGCGAACGCCAATCGATTCAAAATTGTCAAATTTGTATACTCTGTGAATTTCGAGTCGATCGATATAGAACAAAATATTTCGAAAAATTGAAAAAAGTCCAAAGGGGTGTAGACCCCTAAAAATCATCAAAAATACAAAATCGACAGATTCACTTGCAATCCGCACTATATAAGCAAAATTTCATGCAAATTCCGAAAATATATGATTTGTTAATGCTCAGATCCAAAATTTGTCATATATAAGAAATAAAACGTCAAAAATGTCACGAATAAAAGTAGAAAAAAAAAGGAAGGAAATTACTCCCTCCCACTCCGGATGATCTCAACTTGGGAACGGCTAGAGAGCAATTTTGCGAACGCCAATCGATTCAGAATGATCAAATCAGTAAGATCTGTGAATTGAGTCAATCGATATTAAACAAAATTATTCCAAGAAACGAAAAAAGTTCAAAGGGGTAGACCCTTAAAAATCATGAAAAATACAAAATCGGCAGGTTCACTTACAATCCGCGCTAGATGCACAAAATTTCATGCAGATTCCGAAAATATATGAATTTTTTATGCTCTGATTCAAGGTTTGGCATATTCAAGGAATGCGTCAAAAATGTCACGAATAGAAGTTGAAAAAAATATGGAAGGAAATTACTTCTTCCCACTCCAGAAAACTCAACTCAGAAAAGGTTAGAGATAGAGCAATTCTGCGAACGCCAATTGGTTCAGAATGATCAAATTAGTAAAATCTGGTAATTACGAGACCATCGATATAAAACACAAATATTCGAAAAATCGAAAAATGTCATAAAAATCATGAAAAATACAAAATCGGCAGATTCACTTGAAATTCGCACTATTTACGCAAAATTTTATGACGATTCCGAAAATATAAGATTTGTTTACGCTCAGATTCAAGGTTTGACATAAAAAATGAACACAACGTCAAAAATGTCACGAGTAGAAGTAGAAAAAAATATGGAGGGAAATTACTTCTTCCCACCCTGAAGAACTCTTCAACTCGGGAACGGTTAGAGATAGAGCAATTCTGCGAACGCCAATCGATTCAGAATGATCAAATTAGTATAATCTGAGAATTTTGAGGCATTTCATGTAGGACAAAATTATTCGAAAAATCGAAAGAAGTAAAAAAAAATATGAAAAATACAAAATCGGCAGATTCACTTATAGTCGGCGCTATATACGCAAAATTCCATGCAGATTCCGAATATATATGATTTGTGTATGCTCAGAATCAAGATTTGGCATATAAAAGGAATGCAACGTCAAAAATGTTACGAATAGAAGTAGAAAAAAAAATATGGGGGGAAATTACTCCTTTCCACTCCAGATAAATTCTTCAACTCAGGAACGATTAGAGATAGACCAACTCTGCGAACACCAATCGATTCAGAATGATCAAATTAGTACCTATATCACACAACAACGAAGTTTCAATCCACGAACTATCTTTAAAAAAATAGTGAGTCACCCGGTTTAACATTACATTCAAAGCGAAAAGTGTCTTGCCTGAGCATTTCTCATAATCCTTTCTAATATCGACTGAAATAATTTTATTCCAAAAGAGGTTTCCATGATCTCTTCTCGTATACTGGCAGTTTAAAAATATCCATTGGTATAATGGATTTTCTGAAACTTTGAACAACTGGCATATAGGTGACAATGAATCAGCACAAAATTGATCTTATCGATACCAGTACTCAATATAAGTTTGAGAAACGTACACAAACCATTCATTTCGTCAAGTCTTCTACATACCCGTGAATATTTCTGACATAATGTCACTGGGTGAAGTGTTAATATATGTCGCTATAAGCCTTCCGTTGGTATATTACTTCTATAGAAGGCGCCAGCTGAACCACTGGGCCAAAAAAGGAGTGGCCAATCCTGGTAAATCCATCACAATCAGAGGACTTCCATGGTCGAAAGCTTTCGGGGACATCTACGATGAGTTCAAGGCCAAGGGAGAGAAGTTCTGCGGGATATTCACCACAGAGCAAGTGTTCATTCCGATAGATGTGAATTTAGTGAAGCGTATAATGAGAACCGACGCGCCGTATTTTGAAAGTCACGGAGCTTTCGTCACTGAAGAAACTGATTCTCTGTCAGGACATCTCTTCAATCTGGAAGGGGAACGGTGGAAGAATCTCAGGTCTAGGTTGACCCCAACATTCACCTAAGGTGAGCGAGAATAGTCAACATGAGTAATTTTTTTTGAAATGATCAATCAAGAACGACATAGAAAATATAAATCTCAGTCATCATCACTATTCACAAGAAGCCATTTCAGTAAAATTTTTATTTCTGTATTTTGAGACATATTTGGCGATACCCAAGATGGAATTTTCGATGGGAATGAAATTTTATTGTTGAATACATAGCATAATATGGATGCATTTTTAACGCCCCTCCTGTTTGCGGCCGTTTTTCATAAAAATGAATAGGAAATTGAGCTTCATCGATTTGAAAATTTTTCGTGCAGGAACATGTATCAATTTGTATGAATTAAATGGTTGAATTATCAACAAAAATGCATTGTTTCGGTATTTACATCTTCATCGTGCGGAATGTTGTCATTTTCCAAAGGCGTCTTCCTGTAAAACAATTTTGCATCATTTACTAGCAGTATATGATTATTCAGATACCATGCAATTTCTATAAATCATTTAAAAGATTATTTACCTTAGGACGGAACTCGGGAATTATTAATATTTTCGTATTTCACATATTTAATAAGAGACCGTTCTATTTCATTGCGAACAAGTGTGATCATATTCCCTAATAGATATTTGTTGAAAATCACAGATATGAATTTCCGCTGAACCAATGTATTGTTGCGTTTTTCAGGTTCAATAAGTGGTACACTTACTTATAAACTCGCCTTTATTGTCACAGAACAAATAATACAACTGAAAACACTGTTTGACACTTTGCAGTTCAAATAAATACTTCAAACTTCACTTGGTAACGTTACAACAGTCAAATGTTAAAAAGTAAACAAAACTCAAAAACTTCCCAAACTTGGCAAATCTGATCGTGTTTATAGGATAACATTATTCTAGAAGCTATAGAACTTTCAACAGAACATTCCATACTAAGTTCTCGAATAAACTTTAATGATTCTAGTACATTCTAATGGGTTTCTAGAAGGCAAACAGAAGGATTCATGATTTTTCTATTTACTACCAGGTTCGTAACACTGCCTCCTCTTCTAGGTTATTCCGTCCCGGATAACATCATCTCCATCTTGATTGTCTCGCTGGAACCAATTTGGAGGGTCGTGGCCTCGGTATTCTGCTAACCTCTCCACGTGAACAACTTTGGGTTTGCTCCTTGGGGTAAGCTGGATGTGGTACACCAAATCGTTGATTTTCTTCACGACGACATAAGGGCCTGTCCGGTTCCTCTGTAGCTTGGGACATAGTCCTTTCTTTCTTTGAGGTTGGTACAGCCAAACAGCATCACCTGGCTCAAACATAGTCCCTGGAGTATTCCTGTCAAATCTCTTCATCTTGTCACTGGCGATTTGAAGACGATGTCTGCAGAATTCATGCACTCGATCCAGTCTTTCTCGCAATGCTTTGACAAATTCTGGAAGAACTTTGTCCTCATCTACATTCCTGGCGGGTGGCATTCCAAATAGCAGATCGATTGGCAGTTTCATTTCTCTCCCAGTGATTAACATTGAGGGGGTATATCTGGTGGACTTATGCTGGGCACTTCGATAGGATAGGAGAAATAGTGGCACCAACTCATCCCAATCCTTTTGATTCTTGGAGATGAACATCGACAGATACTGGCTGATGGTTTTATTGTGTCGTTCAACCATTCTATCTGATTGTGGATGTAAGGCTGTTATGCGAGTTTTCTTCACGCCTAAAATGTTCAATCATTTCCTGCCATAACTCGGATTCGAAGTTTCTTCCTTGATCTGAATGTAATTCTAGCGGAACTCCATGTCTGGCTATCACATTTTCTAGGAAGGCCTTTGCAACTGTCTTTGCCTCCTGGTTTGGAATGGGCACAACTTCGGGCTATTTGGAGAAATAGTCCATGGCAACCATCAAGTATTTATTTCCATGCTCAATAACAGGAAACGGCCCCAGAATGTCAACTGCTACTCTTTCGAATGGTTCACCAGAAAGATACTGGGCCATTTTTCCTCGACTTCAGGCTTTCGGTCCCTTCTTTGAAGAACATAGATCACATCTCTCAGACCATTCTTCAACATCTCGACGGCAATTCACCCAATAGAATCGATGTCGAACTCTAGCTAGGGTCCTCTTGATTCCGAAGTGTCCACCTGCACGACTACTATGAAGTTGTTCAAGCACATCTTTGACATGAACCTTTGGCAGCACCAGTTGGTACACCACGGTTGCTCCATCTGGGCTCTCCCATCTGCGATGCAATAGGCCATCACGAAGACATAGGGAATCCCACTGAGCCCAGTATCTTTTGGCAACTGCACCAAACTTGGATACTTCCTGCCACTCGGGTCTTACTCCATTTTTTTAGCCAGCTTAGGACTAACTTCAGATTGTTATCTTTCTTCAGACTTTTCCTCATTTCTTCTGTTGTCCATAAATCAGATTCTTCGGACTCGAAATTTCCTTGCACTGCTCTTCATTGTAGAAGTTGGCCTCTTTGTTTTCAATGTTCTGACAACACCGGCATTCCTGCTCCAAGCATGGACGTCTTGATGAGGTGTCTGCATTGCTGTGTTTCCTGCCCCTACGATGAATTATTTTGAAGTCATATTGTTGGAGTCTTTCTATCCATCTGGCAACCTGACCCTCAGGCTTCTTGAAGTTCATTATCCACTGCAGAGCGCTGTGATCAGTCCTCACGAGAAAACGTCTGCCATAGAGGAAGGTGTAGAAATGTTCAATGGCATTGACTATCGATAAAAGTTACTTTCTCGTAACACAGTAGTTCTTTTCGGCTTTGCCCAAAGTTTTACTATAGTAGGCTATAACTTTCTCTTCGCCATCCTGTTCCTGAGATAAAACAGATCCAATACCATGCTGAGACGCATCACAGTCCAAAATGAAAGTGCCTTTCTTTTGTGGATAAGCTAAAATAGGTGCAGTTGTTAATTTCTTCTTCAATTCAGTGAATGACTGCTGACAATCAGAACTCCAATCAAACTGGACGTTGTTCTCAGTCAAACGATGGAGTGGCTTGGCGATTTTTCCAAAATCCTGTCTCAATAGTAAGTGCATAGTCCCAAGAAACTTCTTACTTCGTGTTTGTCTCTGGGACGTGGCCAACTCCTAACAGCCTCGATTTTCGCAGGTTCGGTCTTGATTCCTTCGGCCGAGATGACATGGCCTAAGAAATTAACTTCCTTTTTAAATAAACAGCATTTTTTTGGATTGAGCTGTAGGTTGGCGTTTTCTAACCTCAAAAATACTTCTTCCAAATTTTTCAAATGTTCGTCAAACGTCTTTCCCATTACCATTACGTCATCCAAGTAGACAAGGCAGGTTTTTCATGTCAAACCCCTTGGTACTAGTTCCATAAGTCGTTCAAAGGTGGCAGGAGCGTTACATAATCCAAACGGAAGAACTTTGAATTGGTACAGCCCGTGTCCGGCAGAGAATGCTGTCTTGTCTCTGTCATCGGGATGGGCTTCCACTTGCCAGTAACCGCTTTTCAAATCCAACGTTGAAAACCATTTTGAACCAGATAATGTGTTAAGCGTGTAATCGATTCTTGGTAATGGATAGCTGTCCTTCATGGTGACGTCATTCAATCGTCGATAGTCCACGCAAAATCGGGTTGATCCATCCTTTTTAGTTACTAAGACTACCGGTGAGGACCACGGGCTTGTGGATTCTTCAATTACGTCATCCTTCAGCATGTCGTTGATCATGTTGACTACCTCTCTCTGTTTGGCAAATGGTAGTCTCCTTGGAGCTTGTCGGATTGGTTGGGCGTCGCAGGTGTTGATTCGGTGTTGGACTAGATTGGTACGTCCCGTTGAAGTTTCTGTCGAGAAGATGTCTCCATGACTATCGAGAAACTCTTTGACCTTCTGTTTTTCTTCCAGAGATAGGTGTTCCGTGGATTCCATCATTTTGTCGATTGTTCTCTGATCGATGTTGGTAGTTTTTCTTCGAAGTGTTCGAGTTTGGTTTTCACAACTGATGACTCGAGTGACGGGTTTGCAGATGCCCAATTGGTCGTTTTTCCTTAGGAAAACTTTGATATCTGTAGTATTGGCAACCCTGACAGGAATTTGTTGTTCCGTGTTCACAAGACATCGGGCAATTAGAAGTCCATCGTTACGGTATTCCTCGTTTTCAATTATTCCAATGCTCAAATCCCCAGGTTCACCTTCCAGTCTGGCCATAGCAATGGTTTCGGAGTTTTTCGGAATATGGATGTCTTCCTCAACATAAATCTTCATTGGTTGGAGTTTTTCTTCGTATCTGCTCAGGAAGATTTCTTCATTGCCGATCCGCACTATTTTCTTTCTGACATTAAGGATGAAGTCGTTCTTCTCCATGATATCTAGACCCAAAACATATTCATCCTTTATGTCTGCAACCAACATAAAATGTTCCATAGTAATGGGGCCTATCTGCGTACAAGCGTCTCTCCAATGATTGGTGAGGTTTGTCCCGTAGCTGTTTCCAAAACCATATTCCTCTTTATCGGCTTTACAGATTTTTGTATGAGGTCTGGACGAACAACTGTTCTGGAAGCTCCTGTATCTATAGTGAAGGTGCATCTTCGATCTTCTAATTGGCCTTGGACAAGTAGACTTTGTCCATTTCTCTTCAACGTCGAGATAGGAATCTTGGGGCTTTAAACACTGAAAGTCGACACACGCCCCTTAGTGCTGACTAATTCTCGTTTTCCTGGTTGGAAGAGAGTCTTCTTTCAGGCGTTCGAGGTCTCCCTTCTGGCGTGGGTGACCTTCTGTAGCCTCCTCTGATAAAACGACCACGTTGTTCCTTTCTTGGGCTTGGGGATCTCGCTCTCGCTTCATTGCTTGTAGATGTCGTTACCCTCATTGGACTTCTGGACCTTGATCTTTCCCAGCAGCTTCTTTGTAGATGACCAGTTTTTCCGCAGCTATAGCAGCGCCTCCTTTTATTTTCTTCAGAAATTATTTGTTTACCCAATGCCGATATGGAGTCCAATAACTTATTCAACAGCGCCTCGCTCGTAGAAGAATCTTCGATGAATTTGACTTCTCGTAACTTGGATCTCGTATTACTTGATGCATTTTTAGCCGCTTCGAACTCCAATGATGCTATTAGTACCCCGCTTATGGTCTGAAGACGTCCTAGTCGAAGGGCTTGCTGTATGTCAGGATCTCTTAGGCCGTCGATGAAGGTTTGCACTCCAATTTGTTCTATGAACTCTTTCGGTGCTTGTGGATAGGCCAAATTAATGAGTCGCTCCACATCTGCTCCATATTCCTGCAGTGATTCGTTTGGTTTTTGGGATCGATTCTTTAGCTGACTCTGGAACACTTGTTTAAGATACTGCTGCCCATATCTTATCTCTAAAGCTTCCACGATTCTAGAATACTCCTTCTGCTTATTCTCGGGGATATTCTGCAATATCTCTAATGCTTGGCCTCGCAGACACAGGACTAGTGAAGTGGCCTTTTCTTCCTCGGACCAGCCGTTTGTGTTTGCTGCCGCCTCAAATTGACGTCGATACATAGACCACGAAGATTGCCCATCAAATGTTGGAGGCTTCACAATTTTTGCTTGAGCAGGCCTTGGTTATGTCAGTGAAAATTGCCTTTCACTGGTGGGAGAAATTTCCTCAGAGGGTGCCCGCTTGTGTGGAAGGTGTATTGTTTCTATCCTCTCCTTGATCCTATCCACTTCTTCGTTGAATTTCTTGTTTACTTAAATTCCTGGACTATTTCGGTGATTTCATTCTGGAAGCACTGTTGGCTGTGACTAAACTGTTGCAGGAGATCGACATGCTGCTGTTGTAACCGTTGGACTAACCGCGCCTCTTGCTCCTCTTGTTCTTGTCTTCTTCTAGCTTCTTGGTCCTTTTGTTCTTGTCTTCTTCTAGCTTCTTGTTCATCTTGTTCTTGTTTTCTGCGCATTTCAAATTGTTGGTAAAACTGTTCCTGTTTCCTTTTGAGTTCTTGTCCCTCTTGCTCTTGTTTTCTTTTAGCTTCTTGTTCCTCTTGCTCTTGTTTTCTTTTAGCTTCTTGTTCCTCTTGCTCTTGTTTTCTTTTAGCTTCTTGTTCTTTCAAAAACTGGATTATGTCGCCATCTCGTCGTAATTCTGTGCTCGAGTATTCACCATCAAATACTGTAAATCTGCTCCACTCTTCTTTCTTCAGTACCTGTATAGCTCTTAACTAAACATTAATTTACTTATGAAAACAAAATTGTTCCTCAAAATATTCTTATATAACTGTTGTATAATATTAAAGAAAGCAATAGTTTTATATTACTTTTACAACGGAGTCAGGATAATCATCAGAATATAAAAAAGCCACTTTAAAATAATTCAATTTCATAAAACGAATTGTTTTATAAGTGTAACGTAACCGGAGTTACTTTGATTGCTCAGACTGCTCAGCAGAGAACGGGGTAGGTTCTTTGGATTATATTGCCAGTTTCGGATTTTTTATGTGGCACGCAAGTATTTTAAATTTTGAACTTCAAGAATTTGACTGGCTTGGACGCCAGCAATTTTTAATTTAACAGGAATAAAAAGTACAAAATACCTAATGATAGATAATTGAATAAGATAAATTGACTTCCTTCTGTAACCAGACCAACAATAAAACAATATTTCAAAACAAATATATATTAATAAATTTAACAAAATGTAGTGTCACAGTAACACGTTGATATTCAAACAATATTATGAGGTTAGACCAAATATTTATAAAAAATCTGTGAAAAATTACTGAATTTTGTTTCGAGGACACAGGTTACCATAGTTCATACGGTGTGTAGATTCACACCCTAGTGATAACGCCTCCAGGTTGTACTACTTTCCTTGTGTTCCCTCGTAGATAGGGGTCGAGTTCATGAAAAACGTTTGATAGATGTTAGTTTTACCACAGATTTGAAAATCAACAGTATATGATACCTCACTGAATATGTGATATAATTTTACGTGAAACTTGATTACAATTTAATGAAATGATGTACTCCTCAACACAGGAGTTGAGATGTATGAGTACTTAGATCTACAATAATATAAATGGTGCACCATTAAAAACTTACTTGAAATCATTACTGAAAATGTGATATATATGTGAATACAAATATAAATTGAAATCAATAAATGTCAATGATCTTACTTATCTACGGATTCTACGGTGGTTGTTCCGAAAATCAAAATTGACGTTTTGAGGTTAGCACTCTGATATGTATGTTATACTTGATGAAATGTTTAACTTGACGGCAAAGTTAAACCGAATTACAGAGTTGTCAGCCTGACAAAATGGTGTCGCTTCCCGTCATACAGCATCGACAAATAAATATTTTATTTGACACTTACAGGTTTCTTGGTACATTCTTTTTCACGTGATCACGCCTCAAAATTTGCCCTAGGTCATTTATAACTGCTTATCATCGCAACACTGGTTCCAATTAACTAGAAGGCCATCATCGATGGTTGATCAACAGGTTATTAGATCATAAATTCCGTTGCAATTGGCACTTCCTTCTGGATTGGAGTTGATTGACAATCTAATTCCCAGTATTATTCACTTGAGCTTCATTCGAAAATATTTATGATGGCATCAATCCATGTGGATTTAGATTTACTGCCGTGACCTGATTTACACCATCAAGCGAGTTGTTCACACCTCGACAGCCAAACCAAGAAGAGAGTCATCCCACTTCTCCAATTCTCGAACTCAATTTCTGACATCATGTCAGTGACATCTATATGATCCCAACGTTATGAACCCTAATGGCATTAGATGGATCTGTCTACAAATGAAATTTACCCTTAGACAAGTTCAGTTATTTGCCATCAGCTGTCACTGGACGTCTTAGCTAGTGAGAGAATTCTGTTGTCTACTCTTTAGACAAGTTTACATGTTCGTTATTAGGTGTCGCTTCTAGTACGATTTTGAAATCAAGTGGAAACAAATTGAAATCTAAATGTAACGATATTTTCGATACATAAGTTGGCTCTAGATACTTTTAAGAAATGTTTGATGGCAGTTTTTTAATATGTTTAATAATTTTTTCATATAAATATATCGAAGATAAATTTATTAAATATTTTAGTTGTCGTCAACAGAACAGTATTTATGTAGCTACAATACAATGCATGAGCATGTTGGCGGCATATATGAAATAACTATACAATAGAATAGTCGTATTTCATCCGAGTTATTAAACAACTTTGCTGGTTGGGTAGTGTAAGTCATCGATACAGACTAGTTCACAAGTTCAAACACGTGTTAATAATTTATGCTAATGCAAACCAACAAACACTTAAACTGAAATTATATTAACACCTTTCCCTTCAAAAAAGGATATATTTTACAAAATAACTTATTAATTTATTATTGAAATATATCAAATTTGGACATCTTTGTACTTCTTGAAGGAACGACTACTTTTTGTACCTTTAGTCTGCTTATCATCTTCTTTCCCGTAACTTATCTTATTATTTGTGATAGTTTGATTACCACTCTCACTATTTCCTTCAACAACTTCTTCATTTTCAAGACCTATCCAGTTGTTCTTCAGTTCCTTGTACTTCTTCAAAAAAAAAGTATGATAGAAATTTTGGAAAATATCTTGATTTCCTTGAATGAATAGTATTCCTTCTTATTATCCTTCCATTTCCACAGGAGATGATCTTGCTAAACTATGACATTTGATTCGTTCAAGTTGCCACAAATCTTATGACTATATACGCTGTTATTTTCAATTTTTTCTATTGTCACCCATACTGATCTCTTGTACCGGTTCGATTTTCTCACCACCATGCTTTCAAAATCACTCTTGCTTCGGTCAAATTAACATGTTCTTAAATTTCGATAATAAAATACGGAATCACATTTACATTGGACCCTGTATTACGATTGAACTCAATAAGAGAATTTCCTAATATAATTACCTGAGTCCGTTCTTTGTTATTTCTGATCTCAAAAAATAATTTCATCATCATCACTATCAATAATATTTGCGTTTTCATCTTATTCATTTGATTTTTCAATTTTTTCAGGACTTGTATTTACCAATTATCTCATATCTGTGACTGCACAGGCAATAGTAAAATGATTTCTACCTTTGTTAGTTACACAAGTATTTTTAGAAGCTGTTTCATAAACATCTGTTCTTAAACAAAATTCACAGACATTTTGCTATCGTCATTTTTCATGTTGTATTTTTGAAAGGGTTTGTAATTCTCACCAGAAAACATATTGAAAGCGCATATACAGTGTGTCTAAGATAAGAATGAACAGCATGGGGATATCGGAAACGATAAGAGATACGGGGTCAACTAAATTTTTTTGATATATCAAAATATAACAGTTTTTCCAGCGCAAACTATCAAAAATTGAAGAAAAACAGATTAGGTAATCACTAAATTACATTTTGCGCGAGAAATGGTTCTGAAATCATATTGTGTGATACGTTGCTGTATTCACAATGAAAAATGCAGTCGTATACAGGGTATACTTTAGTTTCGGCCTATATAAAAATACAAAGTTGATGATGTTCTCTAAAAGACGAAAGGTCGCAGAAATATTCTATTCACGTTAACGTGGAGTCATTGAAAAGTGACCATGGCTAAGTGCTATTTGTTTTACATTTCCTTTGAAAATAAAGCTGGGAGAACATAAAAACGAAATTCTCAAATTTCGGTTTTTCTCAAATATCTTTGAAACTAATTAATATTAAAACTTCTTATATGGCATATTATTAGGCACATAAATGCGATACTTTTCTCTAATTTAATCGACCCCGTTACTTACCGTTTCCGATATCCCCTTGCTGTTCATTATTATCTTGGACACACTGTATTGAAAACAATTTTGGTTTCGATATATAAATGAATGAAATGAAACCGACACCATTATCACATTTGAAATTGAAATTATCCTCACCATCAACACTCTTTACTTCAGAACGACAAAGAGATTGTATAGATTTCATTTTTGATCTCTTGTTATTTTTTTGCTTCGATAAACTCAATGACTTTTTTAAGAAAAATATCTGTTTCCTGTAGAAATCGTTCCTTAATACTTCATCTTCCAGATGTAAAACAATTTGATCCCTTATGAGAGAATCTTTCTGTTTATCAAAGTTGAATCTAGCTGCAAATTATCTCAAATTGGACAATCAAATAGTTCTCAATAGTAGGGGAGCCCACGATGCTGAATATGGATTTACTAGAGCGTCATAGAGACCTATTGATCAAACTAGAAATTTCAGAGTGATTCCGAAAAAACACTTTTTTCGGTTTTTTTTCGACAACGATAACTGACCGGACTGGCGGCGATCGACGTGGTTTTTTGATATTAAGAGCTGATTAGTTTTTGAAATCGATCGATAAAGCCGTTTAAAAGTTATTCCAAAAAAAACATATTTGAAAAAAAAATAAAAATTCATAGTTTTTTTGAGATTTCTCAAAATCTACCGGTACGAATCAGTTCAAATTATATTCAAAATCTAAGTTTGGCCAAACGAAATAGATAGAGAAAGAGTGAGAAAGAAATAGTAACGCGGAGAGGGGAATAAAGGCATTACGCAGCTAAACGCATTGGACTCTATCGACGAATTTTTGTTATTTGGGCTTGTGGAAATCGTCAGATTATATATTTTTCATTATCCTTGAAAAAATTTAGCCACGCTCGAGAATGTCGAGATGACGTTTTTTTACAACTTTGTAGCTCTCCCCTTTCTTTACGTCACTCTCAAATTGTCAGATTAGTAGAAAATACACTTTTTAGCATGTAATCAACTCACCCCACCTTAATCTGACGCGCTCGAGAATTTCAAATGATCAATTTTATTAACTAATCTGATCCTTTATCCTGGACGCGCGGCCCTATTTATGAGGTTCATATTTGGTGGAGGTACTTAACCGGGTACAAGGTTTATCCCTATACATTAATCTGCCGTGCTTCAGTAAATCGCGAAATCCCCGCTTGGGCTCCCCCGCTACAAAGGATAGCCCGACGTTTTTCGATACCCTATTGTATGGGAGATTAATTAATGGAAGTCTAGATTATTTTCAATCAATTTTCATTCTATGGCAAATTTTCATCTTTTTACTCAGGTTTATGCGTTTTTTCGTGACTCTTTCCACCACTTGTGAATGTTCTTTCAAATGAACCAATAAAATCCATCTGTCGATTTCAGGAAAAATGAAGATGATGTTTGGCACCATGTTGGCAACTACAGGCAACCTTGTGGACGTCCTCAATGACCTGGTGGACAACAAAAAAACCATAGAAATCAAAGAATACCTAGGGCGGTATAACACAGACATCATAGGCTCAGTGGATTCGGAATAGAATGCAACTGCCTCAAGAACCCCAATACCAATATACGAAAATTGAGCCAGAAAATATTCGAGCGACCTTCATTCACGAGGTGGACCATGGAGGTACTCAGAGACTACATCCCGAAGTGGCTGTTCATTCAGTGCGGTTTCAAAGTCACCCCGCAGGACGTGGAGGCTTCTTCTTCAATCTCGTGAGAACAACGGTGGACCACCGCGAGAAAAACAGCATATTCAGAAAGGATTTCCTGCATTTGATGATACAGTTGAAGAACATCGGAAAAGTAACAGATGGAGACGAGATCACCAGCAAAACTGGCGTTGACTTTTGACGAAATGGTGGCACAGTGTTTCGTCTTCTTTGTGGCTGGATTCGAAACATCATCAACAACCATGTCGTTCGCCCTACTCGAAATGGCTCAGGATCAAGATATACAAGACAAACTCAGGGAGGAGATAAAAAGAGTTTTGGAGAAACACGATGGTGAAGTAACTTACAACGCTCTAATAGAAATGGAATACTTGGAGATGATAATCAATGGTAATTGACAAAAGTCTTATCAGACCTCATGATGACCTTGCAAAGCTGCTACAGAGGCGCTTTGGGGACATCATGTCGTAAGAACACAATTTATAAGGTATGGAGATCTCTGAATGCGAAGATGTTTTTGTGCTGTGTAGGTACCGGGTGTTGGCCGTAGATTTTGCATATGTCTCCGAATATTCTTGACGGATTCGGGCGTGCTGTTGTTTGATTAATAGTTTCTAGCTGTGAGCAACTCACCTAAAATTCGGATGGTCTGCTCGTAAAGCATATCTGCTGCGCTAGCTTGTAGGTTAGGTTAGGTCTAAAATGAGCTGGTCTGCTGGGCCCTCCACTGCTCATACCAATTTATATTTCACCAAATGATTCCAGTTTCTTGACTCTAATACTAGTCACTGTTTCAATCATTAGAGATCAAGTGGTTCAATATTCAACAGAACTTTGGCATTTGTTATTATTTTCTTCCAGATATCACTTAATGATTATTCTTTTCCAGAAACACTCCGTAAACATCCCCCCTTGGTGATGATACCGAGAAAATGCACCAGATCCTACCGGATACCAGACACCGACGTAGTCATTGACTCTGGTACTCAAGTTGTCATTCCTGTGTTTTCCATTCACAGAGATCCAGAACATTATCCGAATCCGGACAAATTCGACCCCGAAAGATTCCGCCCTGGAAAGACTGATAACAGACATCCTTTCAGCTTCATCCCCTTCGGAGAAGGCCCATGGTTATGCATAGGTAAGAGAAATCTAGTTGAATATGCATCGATTGGTAGACGAGGAAATTGCAATTCTTCCTTCATCTGACTCTTATTTCAGGGGCAAGATTTGGGAAGCTTCAAGCCAAAGTAGGGCTGATATCTGTCTTAACCAACTTCAAAGTGAATCTGAATGCGAAGACGCAGCTACCGATCACATACGCAGCTGCCGATCTCATAGCTAACGTCCAAGGGGGGATCTGGGTGGATCTGGAGAAACTAACATAAACATTACATTCACACATGGTCTGTAAGTTGTATTTACACGTGAATAAAGCAAAATATCCGACTCAATTTCTTTTATTTGAGAAATTCTATAAGATTTTTTCCAGGAACGCAATGGGGTGGGGTGAGGAGAGATCGAAGCATCTTGCTCTTGCTCTTGCTTGAGCGTAAAAACTCACCAGAATTTATCGACCAGATTAGGGACGTTAAACTGAAAGAAGGAGAAATTTTGATTCCTTTCATTTCCAAGTGTACCAAAAGAATTACTGCTCACTTACGGTTTCAGTAGCGAAGTAGTCAGAGAATATTCAAGCCTTGCTAGATTTTGTATGACGCAGAATTGGTTTCAGTAAAGGTAAAGTTAGGTTAGTTTCAAAATGAGCGGGTCTGCTCGGCCTGGTTTTCGTCAAATTCTTCGAGGAATATATGATGATGAGACAATCCTGGTATGTTTTACCAGATGTTTAATACTTTTCTTGCTATCTACGTGTTCAATATATATTTGGCAAAACTTGGTGACATGCGGCACCTTCTCTAGGTCTAGTAGGATTTCCATAGCTGCTGATGGCACCAGTGATTACCAGACAAGCCTGTCTCTGTAAACTTGAGAGCTCCACCTGGGAAGATTTCGGTCACCAGGCAATGGCACCGTATGTGATCTCTGGTCTAACAACCATCACATATATCCACTGTATTTGTTTGGGACCTAGGCTCCAAGACTCACCACAAATCATCCTACAAGTCCATGGAGATGGTTTCAGTATAATAACTGCTTTTATAAATATCTTGAAGGCACAATGTGTCTTTGTCTCCCTTTCTAGTCAATTTGTTCACGAGAATGTTTGAGATGGAAGCAAAAAGGAAGCTTGGGCTATTTTACTAGGGTATGCGTTATATAAATGTGGACGACATGTTCGCTATCTTTGATACAAAACAGGTCGACGCAGACAATTTTGTTTGAGAATCGAATAGCCAGTTTCAAACCATTTCGTTCACGTATGAAACTGAAAACAAAAAACAGCTGCCATATCTAGATGTTTCAGAAATCAGCTTGAATTTGATGTCTACGCGCAGCAAAAAAATGGCTGGATCAAATTTCTTTATGAATCGACTCTTATTGTTCCCACTCAAAAAGGAGAGACCGAAAATTGAGAAAATGATCATTAGGGAGGTAGTTGCACTGAACGGTTACTCTGTGGATTTAGTAGACAGACTGATTGAGAAGGATATACTTTTAGAAGTAATCCGTCGTACCTCTACGACTTTTCAAGGTTTCAACAGCATTTTCAAAACCCTCAAAATGAAAGTCCTGAACAAAACCTTGTATAAGCTACAGCATATACTGAGTTATTCCAAAGATGTGACAGAAGGAAGAGAATAATCAAGGATTCATGAAATTTGCTCTAAAGAAGTATGTAGGTCAAACTTGAGGAGCCATAAAAGTACGGTTCAAAGAGCATATCGCTTCCATCCGATTTTTGAGACCAGAAAAATCGACTGTGGCACAACATGCTTTGCACGACTACCGATTTTTCAATGTTCATGACGATACATTCAAGAGTATTGAAATTGCAACCCAGTTTAATGTAGGTAGGGATAATGTGAGCAGTAAAGTAGGTAAATTCCAGAATTTCGAAAACAATTGAAGTACGAGAAAGACCGAGTGTCATACATGAGAACGTGAAAATAATTTCGTTATATTGCGTCATTCAGGTGATGGTTCAAATCCACCATAAATCAAGATAAATATTAATCAGTACTTATACGTATTTTCATATCTTTCAAATATCAATGGAGATTCAAAAACACTTTGATATATATTATATTATTATAAAGAACTCGATTTATCCATGGCTGCCAGTTTATTTGAAAATTAAATAAATGAAACTATAGTTACTTCGTTGACTGAATTTTTGGAGGCTTATGAACTAGTGACTGTAGATGTCAGTTACTTTTCATTAAATGCCTTTGCCTTAGAATATTGATTATTCTATAGTGCATTTGTTTTGATGTCAAGAGACCTCATAAGGCCGTTCTGACGAGTAGGAAACTACAAAACAGGTGTCGACGGATGTTGAATTCTCAGAATTGAATAAAAAACTCTCTATTCCCTTCAGATTCTGTTTGCTTTTCTCTTAACTCACGACAAACTTGATTGAGTCTCTGGTTGGTCAGATGCTGCTTGTCAATGGGTAGACAATCATCTAACGTTTTCAACTAGTGAATGTAGATGTCGCAAGTAACTTCTGTCTGCCTATCAAATCTTGCGGTTAATTTTTGGCACACTTTCCGTAAAACGATTTTAATGAAATTTGGTACAGTAATGTAGGTCCGCTAAGAAAGGAGAATTATGAAAAAATTTGTGGGGTAGGGGTGGTTGAGGAGTATAAAGGGGATAAATTCATACCTTCGGAACCAAAACAGATACGAACATGCGGTTTTCAGATTTATGATTTGATGTGGTGACGATACAATTTTATGAAGAAAAAAAACAGAAATACGGCGGTGGGTAAGGGGTGTAAAGGGGGAAATTTAGAAGTTTTTCACAACACTTTGACGAAGAAAATTCATCTTGGACAATAAAGTATATAATGATTGACCACGGTAAGTCTTAGGTGAGGTAAGTATTATATTCAGCCAGTAGTTTCAATGTCTGTATTGCCAGCAGATCTTCTGAAAATTCGGATAACTTGGCAGATACTAAACCAATACCTTATCACAATGGTATAAATAATCCTAGTGATAACAAATATCTAGATAAATATTCGAACCATTCAAAACAAGAAATTCTTCAAACATCTGTTGCAATCCACAGCAAAATGTCATTTGGTGGGGTATTACTATACATTGTTCTGATTCTTCCCTTGGTGGTGTACCTGCACAAAAAATGGAAGCTCAAGTACTGGGAGAGAAAAGGGGTGTCCAATCCTGGTAAAATCGTCCCACTTAGGGGGCATACATTTTCCGAAGTATTCGGGACTCTTTACGATGAGTTCAAGGCGAAACGAGAGAAGTTCTTCGGCATATTCACCACAGAACCAGTGTTCGTCCCGATCGATTTGGATTTGGTGAAATGCATCATGCAGACTGACTATTCGTACTTTGAAAGTCATGGATTTTACACGAACGAGGAAACTGACCCTCTAACAGGACATTTATTCAATCTGGAGGGCGAACGGTGGAAGAATCTCAGGGCTAGGTTGACCCCGACGTTCACTTCAGGTAAGTGGGAACAGATAATGGGATCGACATATTTTATTTAACTTTCAAATTTGGTCAGTTTGCATTCTTAATAATGAAATACAAATGAGTTTCGTTTGTAGCAGTAGCGAACATTTTTCCTGTTATTTCATTCATTATAAAAACTGTATCTCTTCATATCAAAGCTCTGGTTATATTAGCCACAAGTTTCAGGCATACGTCAGCATATAATAAGATATTAAACCGCAGAGTCGGGCAGATGTCATTTATGAAAATGGTAAATAAAAGCGGCCTCACAATTGATCCCTGTGGAACTCCGGATGAATTGTATATTTCAGTAGACTTGAATCCGTGTTACTAAACATACATCAGTTTTCTGTGTGAATCCTTCGTTTGTGTAGTAAATTTATGACAGGCCATGAAATTTCAACGTGTTTTCAGGACCACTGGCGGTTGAGTATGCGTCATATCGCCGCGACAAATTCATGGCTGAACACGTACACAAAAAATCTCAAGATTTTGTTTACTCCCTATGCATCAGTTAAGATCTACTCACACGTATTGCATGTTATCTCTTAACCTGTGTAGACAAAGAGTAATAGATATGATAACCAGTGGCGGATTGTACCTCCGAGATACCGGGAAATTTCCATGTTATTAGTTTTGTGACATTTTTGGGTATTACGGTTTTTATTCCAAGTTTTTATCGTTTTTCTCTCTGAAGCTAATAATAATTTTGTCAATACTGGAGTATTGCCATTTGAGTTTTTCAAATAATTCTGACTTATTTTCCACTATATCTTTTATTAAACAAAATAGAACATTTCCTAATTCCGCTCCCGCTCACCCTGTGTTTTTCACAGCTATGAATGTCGACAAGCATGCATTTCTCATGCAGGGTTAAAAATGCAGGGTGGGCACGCATGTATCTGAATCGGCCTTTCAAGAGTTCTCGAAGCACTATCTGTCAGTGCACAGCACAGCTCTGTTCGGCATATGGAATAGATGTAATGTTAAAAATATCACGGATGGGAATAAAAAAAAATATGAAGGAAAATTACTCCTTTCAACTCCAGACGAACTTTTCAACTCGAAAACTATTAAAAATAAAGAAATTCTGCGAGTCAATCGACGTGAAATGAAATTATTCGAAAAATCCATGAAAATAAAAAAAATATACAAAATTGACAGATTCATTTGCAATCCGCTCCATATACGCAAATTTTCATGCAGATTCCAAAAATATATGATTTGTATATGATCAGATTCAAGATTTGGGATAAAAGAAATGAAAACTTCAATAAGGTCACGAATAGAATTGGAAAAAAATATGGAAGGAATTCGTTCCAGGTAAATCAGCATACTTTTCATTAAACTCTCTCTATGTTCTGCTGACTTTCTTGTTACATTGACCATAAATGATGAATAAATCCATCAAAACCACATTCGAGTAAATATTTTCTGCTATAGTACTTTCACACCCATGCAATTTGAATACAGGATGACAATGAAGGAATAACATGTTAGTTCTCTGTCATAATGAAGTTCATAGCCTACTATCTAAATCACTATCCAATATTTATTTTATTGTGGACGAATTCATAACATAAGTAATCATAACTAACAAACTGTACGAGATAGGTATAGGGAAAATATACTCAATTAAATTGAAAAATGTTACTGCTTTTCAAATAAGTAATAATATACAAGGTGTTTTATTTAAAAAAACGGAGTTTCAGTCATTTTCATGAGTCCCCGGAAGGAACTCACTTCTGAGCCTCCCTGTATGCTGAAACTGAGATCCAGTTCATCGACAGAATACTTATTGGTCTTATGCAGCTATAACCCAAATTGCAATATTTTGTAAATTTGCATTGGGAAAAAATTGATATTTTTCAATGGTCAGGTTTTGCACAAAAATTGGACAATATAATTTTTATCTCGGAAATCGTCACAGATAGGTATAGAGAATTATGTGGGAAAGTTGTGAGGAATCTTATAAGGATTCCAAAAATGATATAATATACGAGGTGTTCCATTTGAAATAACAAAGTAGCTACTATTTTCTGATACAAGCGGCAACACTGTATTGATGAACATATTTTAGACGGATAGAGCAAGTTTGATTATACACGCCCACAAATTTTCGAAATGATCTATCTTTCTGTTCAGCAGATACTTCTAATGTTCCATCCACTGTGAAACACCCGGTACATGGCAAGCTATTTTTCTAGCCTGTATATCAGAAGTCGATTTTAGATATATTGTCCGAGAGAGTAATCAACGTCGGCCAAAAATTAATTTTCGCGGTCCTTTTCAACTTTATAATTTCAAATATTATGTGTGACGAATTTTGGAAAAATAAGGTGTCATGCTAAATATCTCGCACAAAGTACCTTTAATTTCTCATTCAGAAACCGAAAAACTAAACTAACTAAATAAACTAAACACCCAGTGTAAGAGCCATTATTTTTGTTTTGCAGAGCTCAAGAAATTGTATAATTTTGCTAATAGAAACGTCCATCATTACCATAGGAGATGTGGAAAAATGCGTAGTGTTGCAGGACATTGTATCTGTAATTTTTTATCACCCCTAGGAAAAAACCTAGCGACGCCTTTGAACGTACTCAATATTCTTCACGGATAATGCAAGTGGTCTCTACAACTGGCAAGTGATCACCATATCAAAATCGCACAAGAATTTCAAGAAGCATTTGTACTTGAGGATGTAGTTGTGAATTTCATTATTATCGAATATACTAGAATGTCATTAGTACGTTGATTCTATATCCTTGTGGTGGTCGAGAATTTGGTCAACAGATTCACGTCTTTAGTGAAACGGTGCAGAGGTTTTGTATTTTTATTCTTTCAGGAAAAATGAAGATGATGTTCGGCACCATGGTGGAAAATACTACCAACCTAGTGGATGTCCTCACTGATCTGGTGAACAACAAATCCGTCATAGACATTAAAGAGTACTTAGCGCGATACAACACAGACATCATCGGCACAGTTGCTTTCGGAGTGGAATGCAACACCCTCAAGAACCCCGATTCGGCAATCAGAGAGTACAGCCTAAAAGTATTCAAAAGACCAGGATTGAAAGGGCAGTTGATCCACTTAATCAGAGACTACATCCCAGAGCAGTTATTCTTGATGTCTGGTTTGAAGACCACCCCACAAGACGTGGAAGACTTCTTCTTCAATCTCGTGAGAACAACGGTGGACCACCGCGAAAAAAACAACATTTCCAGGAAGGATTTCCTGCATTTGCTCATCCAGTTGAAAAACATCGGGAAAGTGACGGACGGAGACGAGATCACTAGCAAAACTGGAGTGTCGGCGTTGACTTTCAACGAAATGGTGGCCCAGTGTTTCGTCTTCTTCACAGCTGGATTTGAAACATCGTCGACGACCATGTCGTTCGCGCTGTTGGAACTGGCTCAGGATCAGGAAATCCAGGAAAAAGTCAGGCAGGGGATGAACAAAGTTCTGGCAAAACATGGAGGAAAAATAACGTATGAAGCTGTTATGGAAATGGAATACTTGGAGATGGTGATCAACGGTAGGTTTGAATTTTTCAAATAGACCAAACACACAACTTAGTGAGTTGATTCTACATAAATTGAATCACCAATGACGTATCTTAACGTAAAAGTGGAAAACTTAAATAATCGAAAATGGAGTTAAAGCGACTATTCAAATGATTAATGAATCAAAAAAATTTTAGTAGAGTATCTCATTGTCTCAGAAATTAGTTAGTTTAAGCATATAACACACTTCGCCTCATCTGGGCACATGTATAGTGTTAGATTAGGTTAGGTTTGAACGTGAGTGGGCCCATATCAGGCCTTCATCTGCGACCAATGGCCTATTGTGGCTCACCCTATGGTTATATTTCTCTTAACGAAATCAAGAAGTACGTTGGAAGAACAATTTATTAGATTCTCTGGCCTTACTGTTGTATTGCCAAATGTTGAAAATCTGGTTCTGACCGCTGCGGGGCATGTACATAAAATATGTTTAGCCGTTTTATCCTCCTCCGTGCATAGACGAGTTTGCAGTGGCCAGTGAGCAAACCTACTATAACTCTAAGATGTGCTCTACTGACTTCTAGCAGTTTGTCGGAGTCCTGTTTTTTCCTTGTGCAAGCAATAAATGCTTTGAAATGGGATAGGCCCTGTAGACTACGCCAATACTCGAGTCTTGTATTGTCTGCCCAGTAACATTCTTGGCAGAGCTATGTGCTATACCGATTAGAGAAGATAGTAGATTTTCTTAAGAGCTATGACCTTGAATATATCTGTATCTGAATATATGAATATATCACTGTACTATATCTTTAATCGGTATGGACGCGTGCCACGTCGATATTTACGACACGCTCGTAGGTCTCGAATGCGGATGTTTTTACTACGTTCAGTAGACGACTGCCGAAACGTAAATTTGTTCTCTGCGACGGTATGAGTCATAGCTCTTAAGATATATATATATATCTATATATATATATCTATATATATATATATATATATATATATATATATATATATATATATATATACACTCCAGTCAGGTAAATTAAGCGATTAGTCTGCAGCGGAGAATAACAATTGTCCTCCCAAATGTTCCATAGGTTAGAACTAACTCTGTGAATTTTCTCTTCCTGAAGAAGTCAATGAAGGTTGACGAAATATTGAAGATTTAAATCGAATGAGTTTCATTGTTCAACAGACCGCTACCCGAATATATATATATATATATATTGTTAGGAGTGACAAAGGAAATGTAACTGTAATAATGTACAGGCAGGATTACTTAGAAAAAAGTCAACATTTGCTTGATGATCAAAAGTATTATCTTAAAATTTCAAAAAATCCCACTTCTACGATTCAGCAGAACGCCAACAAACTGGTTTCGAGACTTGAGATTGATGGTTTAATCGATTCACAAACTTCAAAAAGTCTTAAACTTTACAACTCTACAGCTCCACGTTTTTACGCTCTTCCTAAAATTCATAAACCAACATTAACAATGAGACCCATTGTTTCGTCAGTTAATGCCCCCAATGGAAATTTAGCTACTTTTCTGACCAATATATTAACTAAGGCTTATAATACAGAAAATGATTTTTATATTAAAGACTCCTTTACATTTAGCAATTTCATAAACAATTTTCAACTTCCAGAGAATTATATAGTGGTGAGTTTTGATGTTGTCTCGCTGTTTACTAATTTACCTTTTGAAGTAGTCAGATCAATTCTATCCAGAAAATGGGATGGGATAAAAAATGTGTGTACTCTAACTTGGAGTGCGTTCATTGATATCCTTGAGTTCATTTTCGATTCAAATTTTCTCCTTTTTAACAATTCGTATTATAAACAAATCTTTGGAACCCCCATGGGTTCAAAGATCTCTCCTATTCTTGTAAATTTTGTATTAGATGAACTTGTGCAGGACGTTCTATCTCTGATTCCCTATGACGTTCCTTTTGTGAAGAGGTATGTTGATGATCTGATACTCTCTGTTCCATCAGAAAGAGTGGAAGAAACGCTCTATTATTTCAATAGTTATGACATTAATCTACAATTCACTTCAGAGGTAGAGGAGAATCATAGTATCCCGTTCCTCGATATGAGAGTTTGTAGAGACAATCATAACGTTCTACGTACAAAGTGGTACAGGAAGCCGATTTGTTCAAATCGTTTCCTGAATTTCCACTCTTATCATCATAAGAGCATGAAGCAAAATCTGATTGTCGCACTGAAAAACAGAGTGACAGGTCTGTCACATCCTGTTCATCGACAGGAGTGTTTGAAGGAGTTGGGAAGGATCCTCTTAGACAATTCTTATCCTAAATACATGATTAATAAATTTCTTTTTAATACTTCTACCATAAATAATAATAACTATAATAATATCATTGAAATTAACGTTAACACTTTGAATAATCAAACACAATCACAGCAAAGAATCTTATGTAAATATAGGAGCCTTCCTTATATACAGGAATTAACACCCAAACTCACCAATATTTTTAAATCTCCAGAAATTCGCATAGCGAAGAAAAATCTCAAAACTGTAAATTTTTTATACTCAAAAACCAAAACTCCTCTTTCTAAATTTGAACAAACTAATGTAATTTATCAATTATCTTGTGTCAATTGTGACAAAATATATATTGGACAGACAGGTAGAAATCTCTCCGGACGTATTGCTTCACATAAGAGTGACTGCAAATTAAAAAAACCCAGCTGTGCACTTGCAGAACACAGCATTTCAACTTTTCACAATATTAATTTCAATGAACCCACAATTTTAGCAATTGAAGAAAATTACTCCAAGAGAAATTTTCTAGAGATGGTTTACGTTAGTAAAGAACCTAATAGTATGAATAAGCGGTCTGATATAGCCAATCTTAGTATAATTTATAATTATATTCTTTCTTTCCACAAAAATAATGTTGCAAATTCAAATAACTTTAATAATAGTTCTTACAATCCCCCATAGAGGGCATACCTCAGCACAGAGCTGAAGCGTGTTTCATGGAACATACAAGGTTGACTGTTGACATTTGACGTGTTTGACGTTGAAATCTGTCAATACTCTCTTCTTCTTTTTCGTGACATATTTTTACCGCCCTTGTGCGTCCCTTGAACCACGTGCGGTCTCAAAGGCGAGTTTCAAAATGATTAACATTTTTCCAAATTTTAACTAAAAGTTTTCTTTCATAACTCATAAAATCATAATGTTTTTTAATTGTGTTCATGTACATGACATAGTTTTATTATTGTTGTTTCATCTCGTTTTGTGTTGTGACATAACCTTACATACATAAGGAATGACCAAGAAGTTCCTCTGCTGTTTTTACAAAATTAATCTCACGTTAGTAAGTTGTTTTACATCATATTAAGAGTGTTCTGTTTTTTTTTTTCACACGATTAATATTTTCAGATGTCTTGAAAATGAAAATAAATATTTTCGAAAGCTCGACAATTTAACAAAGAGTTGTTCTTTACCAGGCCACTTTTTCTGACTGCAACCCCAAGGGATATTTTCACTGAGAATATTCTTAGATAAATTGGTTTTTTTCAACTAGTCCAGTCAAGAGACTACCTCTCTCTCTATATATATATATATATATATGAAAACTAAAAGTTCGGGTTGAACCACGTCTAGAATTTGTTGAAATTCGACGTTTCGGCTCCGATTTTGGAGCCATTTTCAAGAACTGAAATAGAAAGAAAATTAATGAAAGGTTAAAACGTAATTCTACGCTGAGGTCTCAATCTGCCTACTCCTCAGGTATAATTACGTTAGGTTTTTGTGACTTGACGTCGGGGTCTCAATCTGCCTACTCCCCATGTCTCGTCACTGGTTCTCTCTAAGGTCTCAATCTGCCTACTCCTTCGAGAGAACTGAGGAATTGTGGGTTGAGGAACTGTATTTATAGTGGACGTGGCTGTAATGGCCGTGTGCAATGTATTGGCGCGAGGTAAACTATGGGCGGGAACTGAATTGGCGCTAAATGAGCTGTGTGCGGGAACTTGGTTGGCGCTAAGTGAGCTGTGTGCGGGAACTGGGTTGGTGGGAAATGAGTTTATGCGTGCAATGAGAGGCTTCCAGGTATTGGGAAGTCTACGTCCGTCGTCGCGAGTGTTGAGGCAATTGGGGCGCTTCTCTATCTCAAGGGCTTCTCGGATGATCCTGGTTTGCAGAGTTTTCTCGGTGGAAATTGTTTTTGTGTTTTTGAAGTCTATTTTGTGACCTGTGTCTTCTCGATGTTTATAAAGTGCGGAAGTGGACGATGCCTGTTCTTGAAAATGGCTCCAAAATCGGAGCCGAAACGTCGAATTTCAACAAATTCTAGACGCGGTTCAACCCGAACTTTTAGTTTTCAAATATCTGACCGCGGAAACCTATCTGAACATATATATATACATATATATATATAATGATTGAAAAAAGTTATTTTTTTTTATTAGGTAAATATTGTTATTATTATTGTTAGAAATGAGGGCTAAATACCTTACCTTAACTTTAGAGTACCTTAATTATTAATTACCACCCAAAAACAGTTTGAAAATCCAAGTTGAATTGCTCAAATAGTGCTTTCCGAAGAATGTCTAGGTCATTCCGCTGCAGGTTTTCGAACAGTAACAATAAAGTTCAGATAATTTCAGATACTAGCTAGGTTTCTTTTAGTATTTCTAATGATTCTAAGCGTATTAAATTTTAGTTTTGATTAATTTTTCCAAATAAATAAAAAAATAAAAAGAAAATCTGACAGATAACATAACCTCACAAATTGAGAGGAAAATATTATCAATAATCAAAATAAAAAGGTTACTATCATGTAGAGGAAAATAAAAAAAACTCATTAGTAGCAATTTAAGAGCATTCTAGTAAGTAATTTAGTTTTAAAGATAGATTTAAGTTGTAAATAATTAAGTTAAGAAAACAAATTGGCCATGACTAGGAATATAAGGAGCTCTTTGAAATTATTTAAATCATCAAGTGCGCGATGAAAAGGTGCTTTTCGCGAATGTGCAGACTGGGAAGGAGAAAAACTTTCTTTTGTTTTTGTTTGGAAGTGTCTGGGGATTCTAGAAGTTTTTTTGCCGGGTGGAAAAAGTCGAAGCAGAAATCCAGGAAAGATTTTTACAAGATTCCATTAAAAAAAAAAAGGAATATATTAAAACATTAATTAGTTTGAAGTGATAAAACTATAGAAGAAAGTACCTGGTGTAAGCTGATAAGAAGAGATCAGTCGGGAATCGCTGTTTTGATGAGAAAAATCCCATAGAAAAATAGCTGGTCAGAAGAATTTCTGGAAGCCTTCTGTTGAAAGGCAAATATCCACAAACTCCAAGGTATTTATCTCCAATTCCAAGTATTCTCCGTTGCACATCCATCGATTTTTTTTTGGGATCAGTAGCTGTGATTCAACAAAAACTTTAACTCCGCGAAAAATACGAACTTCCAAATAACCTTCACCGAACTTTGAAACTTTAAGTGCACAGATTCCGCGTTTTTCATTGACAATCAAATAAGTATAAGAATCTGGAAGTTGAATTGAGAAAATATTCACCAAATTTATTTAAATAAAAATTGCAAATTTTGAGTTTTTTTTGAAACCTCTATTTTTATTCTACTTGAGAGTTTACTGTCACCATTTCACAAAAGAATCTTGCCTTTGAACCCAACTTGAGAGGAGGAGTCTGCATATTCACCGGAGAGACGACCTAGCTAGCCATCAGAGTAAAGAACAAGGCACAAGTATTAAAAAGGTTTTTTTTTTAAGAGTAAGTATTTAGTCTGGGCAACATTTGGACAAGGATAAAAATATTTACCTGTGTTTCTTTACCTATTTATCTTCAATCTACATAAAATTTTGATTTACAAAATAGAACAATATAAAATTTCACGACAAAAATTTATTTATACCAAAATCATTTACTATAACATTATTAAAATATTACAATTGTCGCCAACAACGTGGGGCATTTGGAAAGGCAAAATCGAAGGTAGTTGGTTAGTTGAAAAGTTGAGAGAAAGAGTGTGACAGGACGAGTGAGTAAATTTGAAAGTAAAGTGTTTGAAGAGTATTTGAGGGATAGAAAATGGATCTTAGGGACGGAAAACGTACTGGAATGAGTGAAGAAGATGAGGAAGAAAGGCAGAGAGGAGATCATGCAGGAGGAAGTGGAATGCAAGAAAGTAGAGAGGGAGAAGAAGCAGTACAAGGAAGAGGAAATGAATTGGAGGGACAGATACAGATGCTGATGCAGTTTATTTCAAAGAATATTGAAAGTGTGAAAGGAAATATTGAGAGGGTGAAAGAGGATATGATAGTAAATATGAGTAGACTTGAGACAAGAATGCAAGAACGGCTAGAGAAAAACAGACAGGAAAATTTATACTTATACAAGGAATTTGAAAATAAAATCGAGAAAAGAAATAGTGAGTTTCATGAGAGTACAACTAATAAAATTATAGACATGGAAAATCATATTATTAGCAATGAGCAAAAAATACAAGAAGTTAGGTTGGAATTGGAGAATACAAGCCAAGAAATTAAGGGGGAATTAAAACAAGTGGATAAGAAAGTAGAAGAGAAAATAAAGGAGACACATTGTAATTTTGATAAAAAAATGAACAACAAACAAATAAAATCAAAACTTTAGAACAAAAGGTTAGGGAACTTGAAGAAAACAAAACAATAAATACAGAAACTAGAATAATAAATATGTGCCAAAGTGTACAAGTAAATAATAAATTTGAGGGGAATATCAATATTTTACATCCAATTACTTTTGTCAAGATTTTAAAGAATAAAGTCAAGAACATTAAATCAATAGACGAATTAAAGGATACGATTAGGCAATATTTGGTTAATCAAGCATGTGTGTGGTTCAATAGTCAAGAAAACAATATAAATAGCTTTCAAGACTTCCAAACACTATTTTTGAAACAATACTGGGGTGAAAACACACAGATGTTAATACGAGACCGACTACAATTTGGCAGATTTGATGAAAGACGAAGTCTAAAATATAACAATTACGCTATACAACTTTTTGCAGTAGCTCAACACTTAAATCCAGAAATGAGGGAACAAGAAATAGTGGGGAGCATAAGTAGACACTTCAGACAAGAGATATTTGAAATAATTAACTTACATGAAATCACGACTATGGAAAGACTTAGTGAATACCTACTTAGACTGGAAAGGACATTATCATATAGAAATAGGGAAGAAAGACCACAAAACAATTACACACCACGAAACAACACACAAGAAAATTATATTCGAAACACAAATTATAATAAGTACACTGACAACAGGAATCGAAATTACCCACCACAACAACGAGAAAGTAGACAACCATACACAAATCAACAACAATACAATAACAATTACCAAAATCGAAATTCACAGAACTACAACCACAATAACAATTATAGACAAAATGAGGACTACAACAACAGGCCATACAACAGGACTTACAATAATAATAACAATTATCGAGGTTACAATACACAAAATGATAACAGAAAACATCAACAATAACAAAACAACACAGAAGATAACAAGTACGTGCACTTTCAACGACGAACAGATGGTTCAGAAAGGGAAGAAGACAGACAGTTAGATAGGGAAAACGAACAGAGACAGAGACAAGGACCAAAACCTTCGACTTCTGATGAGACAAATTTTTGCTAGGACCATGTGGTACAAGGGACACACACAACTATGAACACCCTGTAGAATTTATTAAGTTAAGTGAAAATCTAGAGGAAGAACAATTGATAGGATTAGTAATTTTAAAAGGTAATTTAGGAGAAAAACAAATTGAAATATTAATAGACACAGGTTCAGAAGCTTCGTTACTTAAAGAAAAATCTATTTCAGAACAGGAATTGAAAAATAATGTTATAAAGATCCCAAAAACAAATTTAATAGGGGTTAATGGGAAAAAGTTGGCAGAAACCAATCAATTAGTAGACCTGAAAATCCACATTAATAAAGAGAGTTTGAATTTACAACTATTACTAGTGAAAAACATGGAATTTGATATCATTATTGGAACTGATCAATTAGAAAAATTAAAAGCAAAAATAAATTATGAAACAAAAAGAATAGAGTTAAATGGAAAATATTTTGATTTCAAAGTAAAAGAACAGGAAAGAAAGTTAGATATTATAAGGAAAAAGGAAAATAATAACATAGAAGAAATAGAACAGTATAGGAAGGTAGAAAATATTTTGTGTACAAACAGTGAGAATGGGATGTATGAATGTGAAAATATAGAAGATGAAGAAGGGGAAGAAAATATAAAATATAAATGTAAAAAAGAATATGAAGAATTTATTAAAGAAATATTAAATAAAAATAAAAGGTTAATAATGAAAGAATCCATGGTAGCAAGGGAATATGTGCACAAGATAGAAGTAAAAGAAATCGAAAAATTTAGATCAAAGAATTATCCTATTCCTTATAGATATTGTGATCAGGTTAAGAAAGAGATAGAAGACATGTGTAAGAATGGTGTGATAGAAAGATGCAATAGTAGCTACATAAATCCAATCGTAGTAGTTGTAAAAAAGAACGGAGAACTCAGACTTTGTTTGGATGCCAGGAATCTTAACAAAATAACTATTCCTCAGTATGAAGCACCTCTGAATATTGATACGATTTTTGGAAAAATTACTAATTCAACATGTTTTTCAAAAATAGATTTAAAGCACAGCTTTTGGCTGATTCCTTTACATGAAGACTCGAGAAATTATACAGGCTTTTCAATAGAAGGAGTCATTTATAGATTCTGTGTGGTACCATATGGACTACAATCAGCGTGTCCAGCATTAGAACGAGCACTTCACAAAATACTGGACAAATACGACGACTTCGCATTACATTACATTGACGACATTCTGATATACTCGAAAAACGAACAAGCACATAAACAACACATTGAAAAAGTACTAGAATTACTAAATGAGGCAGGACTAAAAATAAACCTTGAAAAATGTCAATTTTTCCAATCTGAAGTGAATTATTTAGGGTACAGACTTAACGAAACAGGGCTTGAAATGGACCTTGAACGGATACGTACAATACAAGACTACATTAGACCTACCAACTTAAAGACATTAAGGGGATTTTTGGGGATGTTGAATTATTTCAAACGCTTGATACCTGACTTGACGAACAAACAACTACCACTTATAGAATTGTTAAAGAAAAATGTAAAATGGACATGGAACGACAAACATGAGAAAGCTTTTAGGGAACTAAAACAAATTTTTACTAAGCAATTAAAAGTGTATCACCCTGACTATTCAGTACCATTCATACTCAGGACTGATGCATCAATGGCGCGATTTGCAGGAGTATTAGTTCAAATTCAAAAGGGAGAAGAGGTTCCCATATCATTTGTGTCGAGAGTGACAAAATCATATGAAAAAAATTACAGTGTGACAGAACTTGAACTGGCCAGCATTATCTTTTGTATCAATAAACTCAGGTTTTTCTTGATTGGTGCAAAGTTCTTTATAGAGACAGACCATGAAGCTATATTATCAATCATAAATTGTAAGCTAGCTAGCAACAGAATACAAAGGTGGGCTTTATTACTGCAGGAGTACACTTTTGAAATTAGACATATACCAGGACGACAAACCATAATAGCGGACACGATGACGAGAATGGAAACTAACAAGACACACAACACTAGACAAATTAAGATAGGGGTAAATGTATTTAGAAACAAGACAGGACTGCACTCACTAGAAACAATTTTAAAGGACCAAAAAGCAATCACAGACAAAGAAAAGAGGGGAACGATAGACAAAGACGGGATTTGTATTAAAATAGTTAATGGGGAAGAACTTTATGTAGTAACAAAAGACTTGACACATAGAATAATTGAGGACTTACACCACAAGTATGCACACATAGGGATTAGAAAGACCTGGATGACGTTTAAGGAAAATTACATTGGCAAAAATGACTTAGAAATGACAAAAGAGACAATAAACAGATGTAGACTATGCCAATTGGGGAAGAACAAAAACATGACGAACAGAAACGAACCACGAAGCATAATCACACAACATCCTTTACAGACGATATCGATTGACTACATCAGTAATTTAATAAAGACAGACGACAATCACAAACACATACTAGTAATCATGGATCATTTTTCAAAATATATTAAACTATACGCCACTAAAAAGACAAATTTTAAAATTACGAAACAAATACTGACAGAGTACATACTAGAACTAGGAAAACCAACACAGATCATACTAGACAACGCCACTTACTTTAAAAATGAAAAAATGAAAAACTTTGGCCAAAAATTAAATATAAAGCTTAATTATACCAGCATCAGACACCCTGCTTCCAACCCAACAGAAAGGTATATCAGGGAGGTAATAAAATACCTAAGGCTTGTCTCTCAAGAAAATCACAGGATGTGGGATACAAAAATATCATTAGTAGAACAGTATCTAAATGAAATACCAAATACAGTGACAGAGGAATGCCCGAAATATGTTATGACTGGAAGAATGCCTGAAAGAGAGTGGACGAAGGAAGAAAGGGATTTGAATGAAATTATCAATAAAGTAAATGTGAGAATAAAGAGGAGTGCAGATAAGTATGTGAGTAGAGAGAATAAAAAAAGGAATAAAAGAGTACAATTTCAAAAAGGAGAGCTAGTAATAGTCAGAGTGTTAAGAGTGCCGAATAGTAGGAGAGGCATATGTGCGAAATTACAACTTCCATTCGAAGGGCCTTACAGCTATAGACTTATAGACTTATAAATCCCATAGATAAAAGTTCAAGGGGAAATTTTAATATAGAAAGCATTTATAAATTCAAAGAATAAATGAAAATAAAATTATTAAGCAAGAAAACATAGAATTTCAGTAAAATTGAAGAAATTTAGTCGAAAATAGCAAAGATTTTTTTTATAAAAAGGAAAAGTCAAAAGAAATCAAGGTGACAAAACATGAAAAAAGTGAATAGAAATTTCCTATCTGAGTTTTGCTGAAGCATATCAAAATTTCAAATAGAAAATTTGGGGAATTTGTAATGATTGAAAAAAGTTATTTTTTTTTATTAGGTAAATATTGTTATTATTATTGTTAGAAATGAGGGCTAAATACCTTACCTTAACTTTAGAGTACCTTAATTATTAATTACCACCCAAAAACAGTTTGAAAATCCAAGTTGAATTGCTCAAATAGTGCTTTCCGAAGAATGTCTAGGTCATTCCGCTGCAGGTTTTCGAACAGTAACAATAAAGTTCAGATAATTTCAGATACTAGCTAGGTTTCTTTTAGTATTTCTAATCATTCTAAGCGTATTAAATTTTAGTTTTGATTAATTTTTCCAAAGAAATAAAAAAATAAAAAGAAAATCTGACAGATAACATAACCTCACAAATTGAGAGGAAAATATTATCAATAATCAAAATAAAAAGGTTACTATCATGTAGAAGAAAATAAAAAAAACTCATTAGTAGCAATTTAAGAGCATTCTAGTAAGTAATATAGTTTTAAAGATAGATTTAAGTTGTAAATAATTAAGTTAAGAAAACAAATTGGCCATGACTAGGAATATAAGGAGCTCTTTGAAATTATTTAAATCATCAAGTGCGCGATGAAAAGGTGCTTTTCGCGAATGTGCAGACTGAGAAGGAGAAAAACTTTCTTTTGTTTTTGTTTGGAAGTTTAGGGGGATTCTAGAAGTTTTTTTGCCGGGTGGAAAAAGTCGAAGCAGAAATCCAGGAAAGATTTTTACAAGATTCCATTCAAAAAAATAAAGAAATATATTAAAACATTAATTAGTTAGAAGTGATAAAACTATAGAAGAAAGTACCTGGTGTAAGCTGATAAGAAGAGATCAGTCGGGAATCGCTGTTTTGATGAGAAAAATCCCATAGAAAAATAGCTGGTCAGAAGAATTTCTGGAAGCCTTCTGTTGAAAGGCAAATATCCACAAACTCCAAGGTATTTAACTCCAATTCCAAGTATTCTCCGTTGCACATCCATCGATTTTTTTTTGGGATCAGTAGCTGTGATTCAACAAAAAATTTAACTCCGCGAAAAATACGAACTTCCAAATAACCTTCACCGAACTTTGAAACTTTAAGTGCACAGATTCCGCGTTTTTCATTGACAATCATCTACAAAGGGCGAACTTTCATTAATTATAGAACTATTTAGCTATGGAATGTTGATCAATTTAAGTAATTTGTTTTTTTTTATCATTCATCACAATAGACATAACCTCCAAACTGCATGAGAATATAAAATTCTGGGATTCAATAAGAGCTACGACCGCTACGATTTCCAGTCAGCTGTGGTCTCAATCAGGCTGGGAGAATACGAGGTTGACCCAGAAATTTGTGTCTCACTTAAATCATTCCGTGTGGAATAAAAAGTTTGGAAGGTTGGATCAAGTCATAGAATAAGGTAGCTTTCACTGAGTAGGAAAATAAGTATAAGAATCTGGAAGTTGAATTGAGAAAATATTCACCAAATTTATTTAAATAAAAATTGCAAATTTTGAGTTTTTTTTGAAACCTCTATTTTTATTCTACTTGAGAGTTTACTGTCACCATTTCACAAAAGAATCTTGCCTTTGAACCCAACTTGAGAGGAGGAGTCTGCATATTCATCGGAGAGACGACCTAGCTAGCCATCAGAGTAAAGAACAAGGCACAAGTATTAAAAAGGTTTTTTTTTTTAAGAGTAAGTATTTAGTCTGGGCAACATTTGGCCAAGGATAAAAATATTTACCTGTGTTTCTTTACCTATTTATCTTCAATCTACATAAAATTTTGATTTACAAAATAGAACAATATAAAATTTCATATATTTTTCATATTAATTTATATATATATATATATATATATATATATATATATATATATATATATATATATAAGCTGTTGTTGAATTTCAACAAATTCTAGACGCGGTTCAACCCGAACTTTTAGTTTTCATATATACATATATATATATATATATATATATATATATATATATATATATATATATATATATATATATATATATATATATATATATATATATATATATATATATATATATATATATATATATATATATATATATATATATATATATATATATTCCAGTGACTGTAAAACAGTCGATAACAATCCTTTAAGAAGTGACTATAACTTTGTATAGTATGTATGGCATATGTCCAACAGAAAACAACTACTTCTCTGGCTGATACCTCAACAGATATTGAATTATATCTGTCAGACATATGTGCAAAGATCCTTACTTTGAAGGAACAACTTTGGAAGAGCTCTCTGAAACAAACAGCAGGACTTTGCCTGATTCAAACGGAGAGCCAACTACAGACCGGTTTCGGAATATCGTACCTCATCAGTGCAGTCAAGGATATCACGGTTGTATACACGTGAGGTCCCGATGTTCGTCATCGTCCTCCGAGAGGAATACTGCAATTGCTCACAGGACCCACCTCGGTGCCAGATTAGAGAGCACCCCAGAAAGACAGAGAGCTCTTGCAAAGTTGTTCCTTCAAAGTAAGGATCTTTGCACATATGTCTGACAGATATAATTCAATATTTGTCCAGGTATCAGCCAGAGAAGTAGTTGTTTTCTGTTGGACATATGCCATACATACCATACAAAGTTATAGTCACTTCTTAAAGGATTGTTATCGACTGTTTTACAGTCACTGGAACATTATTTGCTCCTTGAAACAAGTATATCACATATACCATTTCGTATCCGAAATGTCTTTCTGGGGTGCTCTCTAATCTGTCACCGAGGTGGGTCCTGTGAGCAATTGCAGTATTCCTCTCGGAGGACGATGACGAACATCGGGACCTCGCGTGTATACAACCGTGATAACCTTGACTGCACTGATGAAGTACGATATTCCGAAACCGGTCTGTAGTTGGCTCTCCGTTTGAATCAGGCAAAGTCCTGCTGATTATTTCAGAGAGCTCTTGCAAAGTTGTTCCTTCAAAGTAAGGATCTTTGCACATATGTCTGACAGATATAATTCAATATCTGTCGAGGTATCAGCCAGAGAAGTAGTTGTTTTCTGTTGGACATATGCTATACATACTATACAAAGTTATAGTCACTTCTTAAAGGATTGTTATCGACTGTTTTACAGTCACTGGAACATTATTTGCTCCTTGAAACAAGTATATCACATATATATATATATATATATATATATATGTTCAGATAGGTTTCCGCGGTCAGATATTTGAAAACTAAAAGTTCGGGTTGAACCGCGTCTAAAATTTGTTGAAATTCGACGTTTCGGCTCCGATTTTGGAGCCATTTTCAAGAACTGAAAAAGAAAGAAAATAAGAAAATTAATAAATGGTTGAAACGTAATTCTACGCTGAGGTAGGCAGATTGAGACCTCAGCGTAGAATTACGTTTCAACCATTTATTAATTTTCTTATTTTCTTTCTTTTTCAGTTCTTGAAAATAGCTCCAAAATCGGAGCCGAAACGTCGAATTTCAACAAATTCATATATATATATATATATATATATATATATATATATATATATAATATATATATATATATATATATATATATCAGTTCTCTCGAAGGAGTAGGCAGATTGAGACCTTAGAGAGAACCAGTGACGAGACATGGGGAGTAGGCAGATTGAGCCCCGACGTCAAGTCACAAAAACCGAACGTAATTAAACCTGAGGAGTAGGCAGATTGAGACCTCAGCGTAGAATTACGTTTCAACCATTTATAAATTTTCTTATTTTCTTTCTTTTTCAGTTCTTGAAAATGGCTCCAAAATCGGAGCCGAAACGTCGAATTTCAACAAATTCCAGACGCGGTTCAACCCGAACTTTTAGTTTTCATATATATATATATATATATATATATATATATATATATATATATATATATAATATATATATATATATATAATATAATATATATATATATATATATATATATATATATATATATATATATATATTATATATATATATAAGTTCGGGTTGAACCGCGTCTAGAATTTGTTGAAATTCGACGTTTCGGCTCCGATTTAATGAAATTAATTAAAGGTTAAAACGTAATTCTACGCTGAGGTCTCAATCTGCCTACTCCTCAGGTATAATTACGTTAGGTTTTTGTGACTTGACGTCGGGGTCTCAATCTGCCTACTCCCCATGTCTCGTCACTGGTTCTCTCTAAGGTCTCAATCTGCCTACTCCTTCGAGAATATATATATATATATATATATATATATATATATATATATATATATATGTATATATATATGTATATATATATATATATATATATATATATATATATATATATATATATATATATATATATATATATATATATATATATATATATATATATATATATGTATATATATATACATATATATGTATATATATATATATATATATATATATATATATATATTATTGGACTAAGCCCTCTGGTAAAAATGCAACCGTAGACACGTGTTTCGATCGTAGGGATCTCATCAGTACGGTGAAAGCAAGTGTAAGGATGTGCAACACTTGATTGCAGGTGAAACAACAAATGAACAGAGTCAACAAACAGGAAACCAACCGCACATTTGTGGCTTCAGTCGAAACACCTCGTGTTTACGAGGCAAGAAACAACGTCGCCACGGAGGCAGCTATAAATATATCATTGTTTCGGAGTAACATCATTGTATTTTCGAAAAGTTTCCATAACTTGTTTCCTGTCAGAAATTCTTTGTTTCTATAAAAACATTTTTTTACGTCCTAGCAAATAGTATCCTATCAGATTCTGTAATATACCACCCTATGTTATTCCATCCTTTCCGAACGTACCATATCCTATCCATTTCTACTGTATTTTATACTATCTCACTCCAAAAAGATCTATTTCATTTCATTCGATTACATGACGAGAATATTGTGATAAAATTAATCTCAATTCCGTTCCACTTATTTATTTAGACTTGAAAAATATCGAACAACAGAGTTCGAAAAGTGTTATCGGAGAGGATCAACGAAATCAAAAGAAATTATTCCGACTACGGCCGAAAATACCCTTTCCTCCACACTAATTTATGATACTATTGTGTATACCGCAGAGCCAACTCTATATCGTCCACTACAAACTGTTGAACTCAGTTTATCTATTATAAATACGAAACTAGGGAACTAGAATCATCCAGAACTCCTGTCTAATATGTGTTCAATTGAAGGTTACTGAACAAACCATAATTGCGAACAAATGATCAAAACCTAGAATCTTATTCAATGTATACCATGCCATTTGCCATAATTTTTTCCAGAAACCCCTTCATGCTTATTCTTTTCCAGAAACACTCCGTAAACATCCCCCGATAGTGATGCTTCCGAGAAAATGCACCAGGAGGTACCGGGTACCAGGCAGCAACGTATTCATCGAACCTGGTACCCAAATTGCCCTTCCTATATACTCCATCCACAGGGATCCGGATAACTTTCCAGATCCCGAGAAATTCGACCCGGAGAGATTCCGCCCTGGAAACTCTGTTAACAGACATTCGTTCAGCTACATCCCCTTCGGAGAAGGCCCAAGGTTATGCATAGGTAAAAGCGATCAAGTATATTATCAGTCTTGGCTTATTTGAACATAATCTCAGCTATGGTATTCAAAGAGCATTGCAAAGTAGTTTTTTAAGATTCTGACAGATATACGAGGATGTATTGATATCTAGTTAGCCTAGACCAGTTCCCTGCATAAACAAAATATTGCGTTACCATAGCAACGAACAATAACTTATTAGAAGTGTCAGTGTAAAGTTTGACGTCAAAAAAGTAAACCAGAGTTACGCAATAAAATGAAAGAAAAAATATGTCCACCGAAATTGTGAAAATCGAAAAATTGGAGTATCGAGCCATCATCAAGTACCTGTATTTAAAAGTGTTAAGAGGTAAGCAGATTCACGAAGATATGCTTAATACCCTTGGTGATCAAAGTTCTTCGTATGCGACCGTGAAAAATTGGACTGCAAGCTTCAAAAGAGGTAAATTTTCCATTGAAGATAATGACCGATCGGGAAGGCCAGTTTCTGTGTCAGTACCCGAAAATATCGATGCAGTTCATGACATGATTTTAACAGACCGTCGAATTGGGCTAAACGGATATCTGAAGCACTGAATATTTCATACGAACGCGTTCATCATATTATAGTTCTCGTCAATTTGGACTTGAGAAAAATTGCTGCAAAATGGATCCCCAAATGTTTGAATGTGGACCAAACGCGTGCAAGGGTAGTAGCATCGCGTTCGATCTGTGCTCGATTTCAAAACGATGTAGACTTCTTAAACCGAATTGTTACTATGGATGAGACTTGGGTACATTTCTAGGATCCAGAAACAAAGCAATAATCGATGGAATGGCGGCACTCCAGTTCTCCTACACCTAAGAAGTTTCGTGTCCAAAAATATGCTGGAAAAGTTCTTGCTTCAGTTTTTTGGGATTGCCATGGAGTAATCATGATTGATTTTTTTGATAAGGGTAGAACAATAACTGGAGATTATTAATGATCACTCTACGGGAAAAAATTAAAGAGAAAAGACGCGGAAAGCTATCCAAAGGTGTTTTGTTTTTATAGGACAACGCCCCTGCACACAAATCTCATGTTTCCGTGCAAAAAATTCGTGATTTAGGGTTTGAATTACTAGAACACGCCCCTTATTCACCAGATTTGGCTCCGTCCGACTATCATCTCTTTCCTCAACTGAAAAAAAGTTGAAAAGGTCGTAAATTTTCTTCCAACGAGGAGGCAATAAAAGCTGTGAAGGTCTGGTTTGCAGAGCAAGAAGATTTTTTTTTTTAATGTCTTGAGACGTTGCAGGTTCGCTGTAATAAATGTATCCAATTAGGAGGAGAATATGTTGAGTAATGAAATATTTTGACATTGAAATTTTGTTTGGTTCTATAGTAGGCTAAGAATTTTTCAATATATCCTCGTAATTCGACAGTCGTAGGGGGCTGAGGTGGGCCACATTGGGGAAAATTTTAAGATGTTTTTGATCGTCTGACGTGATATTACCAAGATAGTAATTGTTTTTTGAAAACTATTATCCTGATAATTTTCCCTTTGGGACACTTTGTGAAGAAGATTTCGATACTGTGAAATTATTTGATCCATTTGTCCAAATCTCGATCATTTATAAAGTCAGTGTAAGATTAGAACGATTACAGCTCCTGATGATACTGAATTAATTAGCGAAACGCACCTTCAAAAACAATGGACCTTTTCACGGGCTATGAGAAAACACTGTAATTAGAAAGTATATAGGCTAATATCACTTGTGAAGAGTGGTTTCGTGACATCACGTTCATCAAAATTAATTTTGGCAACGTTGTATAAGTTGTACACCATGGAATCTCAAATTATCATTACATCTGGATTGTGTTCTATGATAGTTGTCATTTGATACCAGTTGGGTTTATTCTTCTGTTTCACGGAGCAGATCATTAACAATTGTTTTTCTCTGTTTAACTAATTTTTTTACCTTATGTGATAAAAGGTGGATGCTAGTAGATCAAGTCTGTATGCTGGAAACTAACAGACTTTTGAATAATTTATTTCCTGAGGTTGTTGGCAACTGCAACAACAAATATTAACCACAAATCCCAAATATAACCACAAAACAAATGTATGTGTTCTGTGGTAATAACAACTTTTGTTCCGTAAGAACTGTTATTATAATTTGCGGTGTTGACAACAATAGTTTTTCATCAAAGGGCAGGTTCATTCAGAAAATTTGAAAGTTACAAATAATTTAAAAAATTGCTTTAATATAAAAAATTTTATATGTTGATATAGTGAGAAATTTCATTTATTTCTCGATCGCTTATAATCAGCCAGTAGCTATATTTTATGGGAGAACGATATTCCTTATTTCGGAACGTGGATTATGGTGGGGGATGTTTCCGATGAACGTGACGTCAGAGAAACACTTTGAAATGGGATATTTTTCTTTAATGAAAAAAGCAGAGTGGCAGTCGTTGATAAATAGACATATTAGACTATTAATAATCGATTGAAACGAGTTTTGCTATTCGTTTTTTGTAAATGTAAAGGTCCATTGACGCAGTTTGGGAAGTTTCCTTTATTTCTGAACTGTATTCACACCAATGCTTCTAAAATTTGATCGTTGATATTTCAGGTTCAAGATTTGGAAAGCTTCAATCAAAAGTGGGGCTGATATCTGTCATAACCAACTTCAAAGTGACTTTGAATGAGAAAACACAGCTGCCAATCAGATACGCACCTTCCTTCATCGTGGCCAGCGTCAAAGGAGGAGTTTGGGTGAATCTGGAGAAATTGGAATGAACATAATATTGATCTAAACACAGGTATCGTCTACCTGCACAGGCTAGCCATTGCGGATAATCTACCAGTGTTTATGAGAAAGTGTTATTATTTGTTACAAGTGGATAAAATAAATTATTAAATTCAAATTCAAATTTAATTTTTTTTCGAGAAATTATATAAGGTTGAAATTCACCACAAAGCTGAGCTGATAAAGTATATGAGAATTGAAAACCATTTTTAGGAGTATAACTATGATATGATTTATATCCTCAGATTAGTTTCATTGATTCATTAGTAAACATTGTCCACACTTTTGGCCATTTCCGAAACAGAAAAATGTCATGACAGCTTGCTTTCAAAACAACCGATGAGAAAGCAAACCAAAAAATCTGAAACACATCATGTAGGTATTGTATAGCCTGAATAATATCAAAAACATGATTTTTTCGATTTTGTTGTGATAATTTCACGAATCATAGTTGGAAAGTACAAATGTATTCATCAAAAAACAAACTGATTGCCTATCACACATATTACTCCAACAAAGGACCAAGGACTATCTGACATCACAAGAGCGATTTGATAACAGTGGGTAGTCATGAAAAAAAAAATGTGTCTTTACGTTCACACACTTGCCTCTATAGTAAGATTATTGAAAGACAAACTTTGAAATCCGCCAGAAATCCTGATAAGCGGTGAATATTGTACATTATTTTCTCACCTCTGACCTAACAGGAAACCTTTGAGATCACTTCACTGACAAATTGAAAGTATAATATACTCATTGTTGCCAGTTATTCAAAAGATGGTAAGACGAGAGTGAAATTATTTAATGATTTTTAATATTTTCCCTAAATATGAATAGAAACAAATACAGGAATTTGAAGGATTCTTCTAATTCAACAAGTTGAAAATAGTTATTTATTATACAAGGGAAAAAATTATTAGATAGCTAAATAAGAAATTTTTATCCATACAAGTTGAATAAACCATTATTAATTCACTGTGCCTGGAAGAATATGCATGAAAGTCACAACTTTGATTGTGATTTTATAATCATTTTTTACGACAACTGAATACATTTGAAGTAAGCGGATTGAAGAAATTACTATCATCTGCAAAAACAGCATGGTCTGAATGCAGTACAGTGGTTAGATCTGATACCTAAGTCAAGAAGAAAGTATGCTCCAAAACAGAACCTTGTAAAACTCCCTAGATGACTTTATGTAAATCAGAATGACTGGAACCGACCCTCACTCTGGAAATCCTGTCAGAAAAAATGCTCCTTTTCAGTTGAGCAGTTGACTTTTATTCCAAAGTGTTCAAGCACGGTACGCTGAATGCCATTACGGTTATATGGGTAGAACAAGTAACTTAGGTTCTTAATTTTCTCGGTTGTATCTTGATGGAATCTGCACACAAAACTATATTATCTGTACTTATATAACCAGGCATATCGTTGATGAGAAGAATAAAGATGAAGGGACCCAATATCGAACTTTGAGGAACCCCAAGAACAATGTCGTACCGCCGCGACTGATATAACATAATTGGTATAATTATGGTATTGAAGATATTTATTTTACTATCACTTGCTCTGTTAATATTTTACTTTTCAATAATGTTTTATTGGCGAAATATGCTCTGTTGAAGTTGAAAGTGAGTCCTCCTGTTTTAACGCTTTGTTGATTGTGAATTCCTCTGTTTCGGCTTTTTATGTTCTTATTGTGATCTTAGTTGTTTTCATCGTCATTAATATCAACTCTCTCAGTTTTTGTGGGATTTTCAACTCTTTCAGTGCTATCATGAGTTGTTTTCTTTTTATTGAGTCAAATGCGTGCTGGAAATCTGCAAAGAGCAGTTCGAGGTTTATTTTGTGTCTATGGGCTTTTTCTATCACTTGCGTCTATGGTTGATTTTCCTTGTGTACATCCGCTTTGATATGATCCTACTATGTTTTTTGTAATACTTGCCAACCTTGATTGTATTATTGAAGTCATTATTTTATACGCTGTGTTATTTCTCGGTAATTCTTAAAGGTTTGTTGGTCTCCTTTTATATGGATAGTCATTATTTTTCCTGTCTCCCATTCTTTTGGCATTTTTCCTCTGTCCATATTCTCCTTATTAATGTAAGCATCCTCTCCTTCAACTCATATCCCCCGTATTTTATGAATTCGATGTTAATTTCATCTTTTCCGGGCGCCTTACCATTTCTACATTTTGCAATGACTCTTTATATCTCCTCTCTGGTGGGCTCATTAAATATATTATTTTCTTCTTCGCTCGCTTCCTCTTCGTCTTCCACTACTATTGCTCTCTATTCATCCTTTGCGGCTTCATCTTCCAATAATTCTTTGTAGTATTCCATCCAAACTTGTTGGTATTGCTTGTCTTCTAGTGTCACTGTTCCTTCTTTATTCTTCATTGCGTATCTTTTACTCTTGCTTTTTTTATTTTGTTCTTTGATTTTTCTGTAGAAACTTTTCGTGAATATTTGGGATATAAAGTACTTGTGAATAATTCTGGTTGGAACCTTGTGATGAAGAGTGAAACCAGAAGAAATTAGGTAGTTATAAGAAACCAATTGAAGACGCCCTCCTCAAATGTAGTGGATATCCTAAAACTTCAAACAACTTGACATCAGTCCAATTATATCAATATTCCTATTGATAAGAGAAATGTTATTGAATATTTCAAGAGGTCAAAACCATTTGCAATATTCCTTCTGTTATCCAGAACAATCCGTGGCACAATGTTACTAGATGTAGTACTAATATATATCGTTCTGAGTCTTCCATTGTTGTTATACCTATACAAAAAATGGCAGCTGAAGCACTGGGATAGAAAAGGCGTGGCCAATCCCGGCAGAACCGTTCCCATCGGGACGACTCCGTTTTCCGAATTTTACGAGAGTTTCTACAAGGAGTTCAAGGCCAAAGGGGAAAAGTTTTGCGGCCTATTCACCACAGAGCCTGTGTTCCTCCCCATTGATCTGGAATTGGTGAAAAGTATTATGAGGACGGACTACTCGCATTTTGAAAGTCACGGATTGTACGTCAACGAGGAAAATGATCCTTTAACGGGGAATCTCTTCAATCTGGAGGGAGAACGGTGGAGGAATCTCAGAGCTAGGCTGACGCCAACATTCACTTCAGGTGAGTGAGTATCGATATAAGTATCAACATTTGTTTTAACTTTTTGATTTATGAATCGACAGAATTTCCCTTTGTTTGCTAAAGTTCATAAAATACCTCAGTTGAATTTCATCAAAATATATACCTACAGAAGATGAAACAATAGCTGAAATTCATAAGTATGAAATATTGACCCAATCAATAACTGAAACTGAGAAGGAGACTGAGGCGGAGACGAAGTCTTCGGAGGACTCTTAAAAATAGACCAAGTCTGTGAATATCAAATAATCAATCGAGTATACTCTGTGAAGTTCGAGTCACGATAAATACAGAATTATCAGATCCACTTGGCATTCGCACTGCATAAGCAAAATTGATTCTGATGAAGCATTAAAAAAATAACGAATGTTTTCAACTCAAAATTGTAGAGGTTCCGTTAAAAACCCATAAAATTTCTAGAAAAACATTGATGAAAACAAATATTTACAAAATTTTCAGTCTCAACTCCAGATTAACTTTTTAACTCAAGAACGGTTGAAGATATACCAATTGTCCGAACGCCAATCGATTTAAAATGCTGAAATTATTATATTTTGTTAATTTCGAGTCAATCGATGTAAAACAAAGTTAGGTATTCAAAAAATCGAAAAATTCCAAAGAGGTAAACATCAGGAAAAGTACAAAATCGGCATATTCACTTACAATCCGCACTATATATGCAAAACTTAATGCAGATTTCAAAAATATATGATTTGTATAGGTTAGACATATGAAAGGAATACAATGTCAAAAATGTCATAAATAGGACTGGAAAAATATGGAGGAAAATTACCCCTTTCCATTCAAGATGAATTCTTCAACTCGAGAACAGTTGAAGATAGGGCAATTTTGCGGACGCCAAACGATTCAGAATGATCAAATTGGTATAATCTATAGATTTCGAGCCAATCGATGCAAAACAAAATTATTCGAGATATCGAAAAAATTCCAAAGGGGTAGACCCCTAAACTTCACGAAAAATACAAAATCATCAGATTTACTAGAAATTCGCACTGCATAGGTAAAATTTCATGCTGATTCCGAAAATATATGATTTGTGTATGCTTGGTTTACCTTGAAAAATTAAACCCCATAACATCGATGTTTATTTTTGATTCATCAAAAAACTGCAAGATTTTCAAATGTATTCTGAAAAGCAGATTCCAAATATCACAACACATCCGATGAAGCATCAACAAAATAACAACTATTTTAAAATTTTTAGTTTACTAGCAATCGATTTCAAATTTGGCCATCATATTCGAAATAGGTTGAGTTTTACGAAATACTTTGAAAAAATCATAAATAAAAAAATATATCAGTAAATATCTTTTCTTAACTCCAAATTGATTCTTCAACTAGAGAGAGAAACATTTTCCCGAAAGCACCCTGTTACGTTACTCATAGAAGCGAAGTGGCCGTGATATTAGAGCGATTGCCGCTCATTCAGGCAGCCCAGGTTCGATCCCCGCCGCCTGCCACTGAGCTAAAGTGGTTCGGAATCCACTTTTATTGAAGCTATAGGTCCCGTATCTTCCTTGCTCTCACAAGCTCTGATTTTGATGGGTTTCCTCAGAAAACATGGGTGATTTCTAAAATAATTTTTTTTAATTTGCAAAAATTTACCTGAAAGAAGTTTATAATTTAATACTAAATATACTTTTTGGTGGTATAATTTCCTTTTTTTGAAGGAAAAATGAAGATGATGTTCGGCACCATGGTGGATTGTACCAGCAACCTAGTGGATGTCCTGAATGAGCAAGTGGACAACAAAAAAGGCATCGACATCAAAGACTATCTAGCACGTTACAGCACAGACATCATAGGCTCAGTTGCCTTTGGAGTAGAATGCAACACTCTCAAGAACCACAATTCCGAAATCAGAGAGGTCTGCCAAAAAATATTCTACAACCCGTCGCTCAGAGCGAAGATAACAGACTGGCTAATGGAGACTCTCCCACATTGGTTATTCATGCGGTCTGGTTTAAAAACCATCCAACAAGATGTGGAAGACTTCTTTTTCAATCTTGCGAGAACAACGGTGAGCTACCGCGAGAAGAACAACGTGTTCAGAAAGGATTTCCTGCATTTGCTGATCCAGTTGAAAAACATCGGTAAAGTGACAGACGGTGAGGAGCTCACCAGCAAAAATGGACAGTCGGCGTTGACGTTCAACGAAATGGTGGCCCAGTGTTTTGTCTTTTTCTCAGCTGCGTTCGAAACATCGTCGGCCACCATGACGTTCGCGCTGTTAGAACTGGCTCAGAATCAGGATATCCAGAAAAAAGTCAGAAAGGAGATGAAAAGAGTTTTGGAAAAACATGGTGGTGAAATAACCTATGACGCTGTTATAGAAATGGAGTACTTGGAGATGGTTATGAATGGTAGGTTTGCAATTTTCAAATTTCACCAACATATTGTGTATTTTTAGTGTTATCATCTTATTTATCACCCACTTCTGGAGAAAAAATAGCATTATTATTGCACTTCACATATTTCTTTCAAACTTTAGCTGAACGTTAGGAAACAATTCCAAAAAACAACGAACTTATAGTTATAGTTCAAATTTCGGTTGTGAAAGCTCTAACCAATTTAGCTCTCGCTTTTCTTAGACCTTTTCCTGTTTTCCTGATATTGCTATAAACTTGATCATTTTGTCGCAACCAAACGAATTGGAACCTATTCGATGAAAAGCTCCCGTAAAATCTGCGTAAATTCCTAGTAGGATGAGCCAATACCGGAGAATATTCTTCAAGAAGAACATGTTAGACCGTGACTTTTCGAAAAATCAGACTTCTGCTTTCTTCAAGCCAGGTAGGTTGAAGCCAGAGGCTGGTGGATTCATAATATCCTGCCAGTACAATGTCTTCAACACCAGTACACGCATGTATCGTATAGAGCTCACTGAAATAAAATTTTCTGTAATTTTTTATGGGGTGAAAACACTGAATTTCATTTGATAATTAGTGACTGATACATTGAGTACAACACAACGTTTCGAAAACCAATTCACAACTATTCTTTTTCAGAAATACTACGTAAACACCCTGCCTTAGTAATGGTACCGAGAAAATGCACCAAGACGTACCGAGTACCCGACACCAGCATAGTCATTGACTCTGGCACGCTTATTGTTATTCCTATACACGCTATCCATAGGGATCCAGATTATCATCCAGATCCAGACAAATTCGACCCAGAGCGATTCCGTCCTAGAAAGTTTGATAACCGACATCCTTTCAGTTTCATACCCTTTGGCGAAGGTCCAAGATATTGCATAGGTGAGCGTGGACAAGTGTTCCAGTCTAGATGGCGCATGAATCTTCAACATATTTTCAATGTTTGACCATCTTAGGTCGTTTATTGATGTAACTCATATTTCAGGTTCAAGATTTGGAAAGCTTCAGTCCAAAGTAGGTCTGATATCTGTCTTAACCAACTTTAGAGTGACTTTGAATGAGAAGACACAGCTGCCAATCAAATACGCAGCCACCAACATTGTGGCCAACGTCGAAGGAGGAGTTTGGGTGGATCTGGAAAAACTCGAATGAACATAATTTATTCATCTGTTAGACATAATAGTATACAAAACAATTTTTATATGTGAATAAAACAAATATTCTGATCAACTTAAAATTTTTCATTGGAGAAAATACAAAAATTTCGATATAATAATTACAATAAGTTTAAGGACGAACTATCATCCAAGGCCTTGATTGGTCGCGACACCACTTTCTTGAGCATCAGGTGCAAAATGAAACCGGTAGTCTACACGCATCTAGGAGTGAATGATCATTTCCTCTGATGTCTGCGACATAGACTTATTCATTTACTTTCATATCTATAATATCCCTAGGGAGTTATGACCCTCTTTATTGATAGCGTAACTATGACGATATAAGCTTATAATATCCCGGTCAGAAATAATGGTTATTTAACGAACAAGTGTATTAATAAAGGCGATTAACAATTGAGATATTTTAACGCGTGAGCGGAGCGAGCGCGTTAATTTTCGAGATTGTTAATCGCCATTTTATTCACGAGTTCGTTACAAAACTTTTCCGTTGACCGTAATTTTCAAAAAAATGGTACCACTTGGTAATGGTACTTATGGATGGTGACTGATGCGCTGCGACCTAATTAGATCTATTGTGCCCCATCTTCTTCTGCTATTTCAAGGTGTTCTCGTTTACAGCAGCCCTTCAAGCCCCAATTCCTTGAGGAATTTAAGGATTTTGAGGGGGTCTGTTCGTGGTATTTCTCCCACAGTCAACTGGTGTGATCTCAGTATATTCAATCTTTTGTGATGTACAGCATAACACTCCATCAATATATGGTGGGGTGTTTGTTGATGTTCCCCACAGAATCTGCAGGTACTGTCCTCCTCTAAGCCTAGCTTCCTTAGGTGTTCTTTGAGTCTGCAGTGTCCCGTCAGAAATCCCGTGATTGTCTTTGGACTAGTTTTGTTGAGGTGAGGTGAGGTGATCTTGCTCGGTTGAAGTTGCCGAGGAGATCTTTGGCCTGCCTTAGCTCTGGAAGTCTTTGCCAGTGTGTTGCTCTCATTGCTTCTTCAGTTTTATTGAGTTCATCTTGGAAGTAAGATTTTCCAAGTCCGCAAAATGGTTCTGGCCCGATCAGTGGCGTTGATGCCCCTTTTCGTGCCAGGGTATCTGCTTGTTCATTGCCCTCTACTTCGACGTGCCCCGGCACCCAGAGGTGGATCACCTTGTTGTTCCTGCCTAGATCATTAAGATTTTCTAGGCATTCCCAAACCATCTTTGAGTTGATGTTATATGAGCTCAATGCTTAGATGGCTGCTTGACTATCGGAGAGGATTGCGATTTCCTTGTTCCGGTATTTCCTGTTGTTAAGGCGTATATGAACTTTTATTTATGACCCAGGATATAACAGTTAAATTCACCTTATATATCAGAACAGTTGATGTAGAAATTTATAAACAACATGTCATTGAGATGTCATAAAAATAAAGATTGAATAGAAGCAGTTCAATTCTTTAAAATAACTCCAAACTACAGTCCATTTCTAGAATTACAACATTGGTCCTTCGAGTCGGATCAATGTTGTAATACTTAAAATGGACAGTAGTTTGGAGTTATTATGAAGAATTGAACTGCTTCAATTCAATCTTTATTTTTATGACATCTCAATGACATGTTGTTAATAAATTTCTACATTAACTATTCTGATATATAAGGTGAATTAAACTGTTATAGCCTGGGTCATAAATAAAAGTTCATATACGCCTTAACATGTCATTGAGATGTCATAAAAATAAAGATTGAATAGAAACAGTTCAATTCTTTATAATAACTCCAAACAACAGTCCATTTTAAGAATTACATCACCTGTCCAGGTTGAATTGAATGCACCTTTCTATGGCGTGAATTTCCGCTTGAAAAATACTGGGGAACTGGCCCATTGGTTCGGAGTATTTGGTACGAGGCCCAAAGACTCCTGCTCCAGTTCCGTCGGGAGTTTTGGACCTGTCCGTGTACCATGTTATGGTATTCTTTCCCAGGGCTCGAATGGATTCTACGCTCCATTCACTCTTGGTATATAATTCCGTTTGAAAAAATTTTTCGAAACAAAATTTCCTGTTAATTTCGTCAGTTGGGAGATCGGCAAGGTGTGCACTTTCAGTGGGGGTTGAGCCCCTTACGTTCTGTGCTGTCCCTTTGAGTCCGAATTTAGCAAACCTGAGGTTTGCTCCCCAAGCAGTTCTCCTCACCATGATATGGAAAGGAGTGAGGTCCAGAATGACCTCTATTACTGCTGTTGGAGTCGACCTCGTTGCTCCTGTTATACAAAGACATGCTAGTCTTTGCACTTTCTCCAGGATTTTCTTTGTTGTGGCGAGTTCGGTTCTGCCGTGCCACACTACTACTGCTTCGTATGTGATCATAGGCATCACTATCATGGTGTACATCCATCGCAGTATTGATGGGTTACAGCCCCACGTTTTTCCTGCAATGTTCCTGCACACCATCAGTGATGATTTTGCCTTATTCACGATTTTTTCAACGTGTCTGTTCCAGAGTAGTTTTGAATCTAGGGTAAGCCCTAGGTACTAGTCTGCTCCGTCGAGGCAAACAGCCCTTAGGTGCTGAAACTTTGTTCTTCTAGTGAATGGTACCACTGTGGTTTTTGATGAGTTAATTCTCAACCCCACAGAAAGGCACTATCTTCTGGTAGTCTCTAGCTCCCTTTCTATGAGATCGCAGAGGGTTCCTTCGAATTTGCCTTTAGCCATAATGACTATGTCGTCAGCATATCCGTTCCCGGTTAGTGTTCCGAGTAGTTCGTCTACTACGAGACTCCACATCAGAGGTGATAGTACCCCTCCTTGTGGGCATCCCCTGTTTGTGCTGATCCGAAAGCTGATATCGCCCACTTTCGTTTCAGCAGTTCTTGTAGCCAGCATTTGGCACATCCATCTGGATATGGTTCTGTCCACTCCCTTGTTCGTTGGAGTCCTATTCATTGCTTCGTGAGATGTGTTTTCGAATGCCCCCTCTATGTCTAAGAAGGCGCATAGGGCCATTTCTTTATGCTCGAGTGATCTCTGGATGCTTTCGGTAAGTACGTACAGACGTGCGTACGTACCCTCGACCTTGCTATCACCTCAGGACTCAAACCAGCATTTTACCAGCCGGCTGCGTGAATATCTAGCTATCAATGCTACTGACAACTTTACTGATATATTTGATGTTTTCTGAAATTTTTTTTACAGAACTTCGTCACTATCCATCTTTTGATTTCAAAATAAACTTAGAATTTTAAGAAATTACAACAATGAAATAAATAATGACAGATAGTACTAACACAGCTACTTGATTTCAAAATAAATATTTAAGCGGGTAAGTATAAATATGTTTGGTTGCATACGCCACAGGTCACTATATACATATAATATGTATTGGAGCAATGTACGTTGGGTTGCATATGAGTAAATCGTTGATTAATAGAAAATCATTAATCAACGATTCTGAGTGCGTTAAAATACATCGTAAATAAACGGTCGACGGAAATAGTTACTTAGGTACCAAGGGCCTTAGTTGCATAAGGTAATTGAGGTCCATTAATTTAGTTTCATGGCTCTTTCGTGAACGAGTACAAGGCATTGTGTTTTTTCCACATCGCTCGTAAAAACCATATGTTTTCTGAATAAAGGTAGTTGAAAATGGTCCATGTTGACAATAACAAGACTGCTCTGATGATAAGGGATTAGATATCTTAGATAAATTGATGCATTTACATATATAACGTCTATGCATACTTGGTGTATAATATCATTGTTCAAACGTGAGTTTTATAAACTGGGTACTATTCCATTTCTAACTGTGGTACAGAGATAAAGTGAATGATGTGCTTGCTGACGATAACGTACACTCTAGTAGCTGTGGTGGGTGTTATATATTTGTTTTTGAAATGGAACTATTCCTATTAGGCGAGAATGGGATTGGAATACATCAAACCAGAATTCTTCTTCGGAAACTTGAAGGAAAACATCCAAGGAAAGATATTCACCGGTGATCTGTTCAAGGAGTTCTACAACGAGCTGAAATCCAGGGGTGTCAAGTATGGGGGATGCTACTCATTTTTCACACCTGTCTTTGTTCCAGTAGATTTAGATCTTATCAAGAGCATCATGCAGAAAGACTTCAACCATTTCGTGAACCACGGCGGCTACTTTGATGAAAAAGCAGATCCACTGTCGGGGCATCTGTTCAATTTGGAGGACGATAAATGGAGGAATCTCAGAGCCAAACTGACGCCCACGTTCACATCAGGTATGACTTGATCAAAGCAAGTAGAACAAACTAAAAAATATATTGTGGGCTCCATCAACCTCAAAGATAGCCCTCGTAACGAAGAAATAGACAACTCTAATACATCTGAAAAGGTGTAAGTGTAGAGGCTTGCAGTACGAAATCCCGAAACTAATCTAATTACATGTTCACTCAGATATTGTAGACCAAAAATAGAACATGAGTTTCCTGTGACACGTGACATACACAAATTTTATTGTGACGATATCAAAGATTCGCTCTGACTGAACTATCAGGCCACGATTGTTTTTTTGACACGTCAACCAATAACATTGCAACATTCTAGCCAGTCATCTGGTATTAAACTGATGAAAACCCATCTTCATCTTTAATCCCTTTTATTTACATTGAACAATCACAATTAATAACATTTACTTGCGTGTATGACATCTTCGGTGAACCTTCCCAATCAATTCAATCAATGTACTTCTATAGATTCGAATTAATCTTATTTCAACAATATTTATTAACTTGCCATCATCCAACTTGGTGACAAAAATGTATGTTTCTAAATACAACTCGTTCTTCAAATTGTATGACAATTTTTTAATTTGCATCACTCTAACTTCTTTATTTGCGACAAAAACACGAAAACAAACCGAATTTAGATAAAATCCTTTGTCCTAACGGACTCGTGAATTCATAAATCAGTTTTCTGACAAAAAAAGTTGAGGCATAATAATTGATTTTTTTTTGGATCTTCCTCATTCTTCTGACCTACTTTTCCTACACTTTTCATGTTTTGTTATGGATACCTTTGATACCACTCGATTTTTTTATCAAACTGTTTGAATCATAAAGGATTAATTTGAACTTGAAAGTACTAGAATCCCGAGCTATTTTCTCGTATGCAAGAACTCAATCTGTATAAAATCACATCAGGTAGGTACATGTCTACCTCATGATGTATGGATTGATAATTTCATATCATATCTAAAAAGATTTTTTGGAACAAAGAATTGTCAACGAAATTTTGAATTTGTATCATCCACTGTCCAAGTGTTTTATTAAAACCAAGTTGTTTGTCAACTCACTATATATATCTCGGTTGTGTCGACACAACTGACAGCAGTCAGTCACTCTTCACACAATTTTTTCTTGAACAATGTAGCTGATTACGGTGTATGAAGTATTATACATTCTCTATTCCAGTCATACCTCCATCATTGCAAAAAATTTTTAATACTTCTGGAGTTAATGTGCCGTACTCGTTTACAATTCTACGTAGATCTTCCAGTGACTCTAGTGGGGTGGCAAAAACATGACTTTTGAAATGTCCCCATAAAGAGTAATCCAATGGGTTGAGGTCTGGTATTCTAGCTGGCCACTCAATTAGTCCTCGACGCCATATCCCATAATTGGTATATCTTTCATCCGGAAATTTTCTAACTGCCACTGTATAGTGAGGTGGTGCTTTATTTTGTTAAAGATGGAAGTATTCTCTTGATTAATCTCCATCGTTTTCGATAATAAATGTTATTAAGGGATCGATTACATTCTGAAGGAGATGGAAATACAATTTTCTTTCAAATTATCATCTATAAAAAGTGTTTCAACATTATGTTGGCCACACCAAATTTTCCACTTCTGCGGAGTTTGTGTGTGGATCTCACTTATTTTAGGCTTTCAAATCTTAAGCACAACGTAGATAACGTCACAAACTTATATATCCGTTCATGCCAAATAGTGACCCAAATGAAAGAAAAACTCAGTAAAGACTTTCGATTCAAGTAGGATTTTTGTACTTGGATGCAATCAAGCTTATTATCTCGATCCGTACCTAAACAGTCTTCCTTGTGTGAATTAAATTGTTTGGACTTTCCTCGCCTAGAAATGAGAAGAGAAACCTTATTTCTATGGTTCCAAGTCACCTAAACTGAAGCGTTACCGCAAATTTCAAACAGTCTTCCTTGTTATATTTCAGGCAAACTAAAGATGATGTTCCAAACACTAATAGCGTGCAGCTCTGGTCTGGAAGACATCCTGAACGGCCATTCCGTCGTCCAAGACGCTGTTGACATCAAGGAAGTATCGTCTCGGTTCACAACTGACGCCATAGGATCGGTAGCTTTCGGGATAGACTGTAACAGCCTGAAGAATCCCGACTCGGAGTTCAGACAATGGGGCAGAAGCTTATTCAAAGGAAACGGCTTCGATAAAATGAAAGGATTCATGATGATGCTGCTGCCTAACAGTTTTCTTCGCGCCATAAGGTTCAAAGTCACGAGAAAAACCACCGGAGAGTTCCTTTATAACATGGTGAGGCAAACAATCGACTATAGAGAGGCCAACAACGTTTACAGGAAAGACTTCATGCACATGCTCCTGCAGCTGAAGAACAGGGGTGAAGTCGCTGACGACGAACACGTTATCAAGGTAGGGGGAAATGCGAAAGCTGCAGACACGTTATCTTTCGACGAGATAGCTGCCCAATGTCTTGTGTTCTTCGCAGCAGGGTTTGAAACGTCTGCAACTACGATGACTTTTGTTCTGCTGGAGCTCGCACTCAACCAACACATCCAGGAAAAATTAAGAGAAGAAATAAATGCAGTTCTGAAGAAAAATGATGGGCAGCTGACATACGATTCCGTTATGGAAATGAAGTACCTGGGCAAAGTGGTTGATGGTGGGTATACATATAGTTTCACCGTCAAAGTCCGTCAAATTGGATTTTTTTTTTCATTCAAATATTGCAAATTTTGAGTTCATGAATATTTTTTGTTCTGAAATTAAGGCGAAAAGACACTCACGATTTTCCGCCGCAATGGATAGAGCAATAGTGATAGAGCGCTTGCTTCTTAATCACAGAGGCGTGGGTTCGATTCCCAGCATAGTCTGTGGTCTCGTGCATGGCATCACACGTTAAAAGGTAAGGGCTACGTCTTTCCTAGCTGGCACAAGTATCTGACTTCTGAGGGTTGCTCGTAAGGGTGCAGCCAATTGACGGATATAATATTCTTAACAATTTTATTTTCAATATTCAGAATAATGTTTAATCATGTTGTATTGTTAATTTTTTGGTGTCCTACCAAATTCAAACCAGTTTGAAAACCTTTTGAACTAAACCATTTGCTAAGGGGTCACGTCGCATTTTTTCAAAAAATTAATTATTTCAACTTATGAATATGTCTGGTACAGATTCAACCCCCCAATAATATATGTAACACACACACAACCAGTATTTTCAGTGGATAAAGCTGCTATGTTATCCACTGAAAATTTCGAAAGTTCTGTTGATGACAGACGATAGGCATCGTCTGATCGACTTGGAATCGACAGAATGTACTGATTTCAATATTCTGAATCGAAAAAAAATTGAATTTTTTTTTTTGACGTTCAATCCGTTTTTTTATGCCAAACCTTGTGTCTGAGCATATACAAATCACACATTTTCAGCATGAAATTTTGTGTATAGAGTGCGAATTTTAAACGATTCTGATAGTTTTGTATTTTTCATGATTTTTAGGGGTCTACCCCTTTGGACTTTCTTCCTTTTTTCGAGTAACTTGTTTCTCTCGTCGATCGACTTGAAATCGGCAGAATATACTAATTTCAAGATTCTGAATCGATTGGCATTTGCAGAATTGCTATATCTCCAACCGTTCTCGAGTTGAAGAGTAGATCTAAAGTTTAGAGAGTTGATCGTTCAGAAACTTATTTCAGTGGTATGATTAGAAATTGGCTCGTTGAGGAAATTCTGAGAATAGATTCCAATTATTTGAAAAATTAACTTTGAAAAAAAAAAATTGAAAATTTTATCGTGTGTGGTTTTTTTTGACGTTCAATTAATTTTTTATGCCGAACCTTGTATCTGAGCATATACAATTCACATATTTTTGGAATCAGCATGAAATTTTGTGTATAGAGTGCGAAATTCAAATGATTCTGATAGTTTTGTATTTTTCATGATATTTAGGGGACTTTCTTACCTTTTTCGAGTAACTTATTTCTCTCGTCGATCGACTTGAAATCGACAGAATATACTAATTTCTTGATTCTGAATGGATTGGCATTTAAAGATTTGCTTTATCTCCAACCGTTCTCGAGTTGAGATTTGATCGTCAGAAAAATCTTCCAACATTTGGTCAAATCTTTTTCGAAGCTTATTTTTGTGGTATGATCAGAAATTAGCTCGTTGAGGAAATTCTGAGAATTGATTCCTATTTTTTGAAAAATGTACACTGAAAAAAAATTGAAAATTTTATCGTGGGGGTTTTTTTGACGTTCAATTAATTTTTTATGCCGAACTTTGTATCTGAGCATACACAAATCCCACATTTTCGGAATCAGCATGAAATCTTGTGCACAGAGTGCGAATTTCAAATGATTCTGATGGTTTTGTATTTTTCATGAATTTTAGGGGACTTTTTTCCTTTTTTCAAGTAACTTATTTCTCTCGTCGATCGACTTGAAATCGACAGAATATACTAATTTCTTGATTCTGAATCGATTGGCATTTACAAATTAGCTCTATCTCCAACCGTTCTCGAGTTGAAGATTTGATCGTCAGAAAAATCTTCCAAAATTTGGTCAAATCTTTTTCGAAACTTATTTTTGTGGTATGATCAGAAATTAGCTCGTTGAGGAAATTCTGAGAATTGATTCCTATTTTTGAAAAATGTACACTGAAAAAAAATTGAAAATTTTATCGTGGGGGGTTTTTTTGACGTTAAATTCATTTTTTATGCCAAACCTTGTATCTGGGCAAATACGAATCACACATTTTCGGAATCAGCATGAAATTTTGTGTATAGAGTGCGAATTTCAAATGATTCTGATGGTTTTGTATTTTTCATGATATATAGGGGACTTTCTTACTTTTTTCGAGTAACTTATTTCTCTGTCGATCGACTTGAAATCGACAGAATATACTAATTTCTTGATTCTGAATGGATTGGCATTTACAGATTTGCTCTATCTCCAACCGTTCTCGAGTTGAAGATTTGATCGTCAGAAAAATCTTCCAACATTTGGTCAAATCTTTTTCGAAACTCAATTTTGTGGTATGATTAGAAATTAGCTCGTTGAGGAAATTCTGAGAATTGATTCAGATTTTTTGAAAAATTTACACTGAAAAATAATTGAAAATTTCATCGTGTGGGTTTTTTTTTGACGATCAATTCATTTTTTATGCCTAACCTTGTATCTGAGCATATACAAATCACACATTTTTGGAATCAGCATAAAATTTTGTATATAGAGTGCGAAATTACAATGATTCTGATGGTTTTGTATTTTTTATTATTTTTAGGGACTTCTTTCTTTTTTTCGAGATATTTGTTTCTCTCGTCGATCGACTTAAAATGATTCTGAATCGATTGGCATTTACAGAATTGCTCTATTTCCAACCGTTTACGAGTTGAAGAGTTGATCTAGAGTTGAGAGAGTTGGTTGTCAGAAAAATCTTCCCAAATTTGGTAAAATCTTTACGGAAACTTATTTTTGTGAAATGATTAGAAATTAGCTCGTTGAGGAAATTCTGAGAATAGAATCCGATTTTTTGAAAAATTTACATTGAAAAAAAATTGAAAATTTTATCGTGTGGGGATTTTTTGACGTTCAATTCGTTTTTTATGCCAAACCTTGTGTCTGAGCATATACAAATCACACATTTTCGGAATCAGCATGAAATTTTGTGTATAGAGTGCGAATTTTAAATGATTCTGATTGGTATTTTTCTTAATTTTTGCCCCTTTGGACTTTCTTCCTTTTTTGGAGTAACTTGTTTCTCCCGTCGATCGACTTGAAATCGACAGAATGTACTAATTTCATGATTCTGAATCGATTGGCATTAACAGAATTGCTCTATCACCAACCGTTCTCAAGTTGAAAAGTTCATCTGGAGTTGAGAGGGTTGTTCGTCAGAAAAATCATTAAAAATTTTATCAAATCTTCTTCGAGATTCATTTCTGATCTTGTTCTCATTAAAAATCCAACGTGGAATCGCATGTATCTCAATTTGCATTAGCAAGATTTAACACATCTTTGAATTTGTGAACTGGTGTGATAAAATATTTTATTTTATTACTGCTTTCAATTATGCCAAAAACATAGTTGAAAATTTGAAAAATCTTTGAAAAGTTCTCCGAGTGTGTTATTTTCCACTTAAATTTACAGATGCCTTATTCCCTATTAAAATACTCTTCTCCTCAGAAACACTTCGCAAACATTCAGCAGGCACGGTCTTAAGAAGAGTGTGCCGGAAGTCATACAGAATCCCCAATACGAACGTGGTCCTGCCGGAAGGCACTGCAGTATATATTCCAGTCCTTGCCATACATCACGATCCGGAGTACTATCCCGAGCCAGAAAAGTTCGATCCAGAGAGGTTCAGTGAAGAAAATGTCGCAGGAAGACACCCATTCGCATACTTGCCATTCGGCGAAGGGCCAAGGTCATGCATAGGTGAGAATTTTGACATTTTTCGTTCACAATCAGAAGCTGTAACCATTATTTGAAAACAATTGGTTCATGATTTTTAGTCAACTGTTTTCAAGTGATTAAGTTCAAGTTTCCTAATACGTTGAAGTCACTATCCTATCCGAACTTTTTTTTCATCATCATCCTTCTGAACTCATGATGTGATTATACGATTTTTGCAGCAATGATACCACCTGCGATATTTATTAATTTTTTTTTGTTTCAGGTGCTAGATATGGATTGATGCAAACCAAAGTTGGCATCGTCGCGATAATCAAAAACTTCAAAATGACTTTGAACGAACGCACCCAAATGCCAATAAATATTCCCCAAGGGCAAGGATAACATCAGTTCAAGGGGACGTTTGGCTTAACGTTTCTAAAATCCAATAGAGTGGCGTTAAAATAGGAAAAAATACATTACGAATTAACAAACCTATGGTTTATTTTTTATTACAGTTATTTAATTCAATAATACTGCCCCTTAATGTTAACGTCCCCTCAATGACTTTTGTTGTTCAATAAAAAAAATTCAGATAATTTTTCGAACTATAGTGGCGTTTTTTATTATTATTTCAATGCTCAACACCCTTTACCAGGAAAAATAATTTGGAAGACCAAACTCCACTTTCTTTTAATGACAAGGATATTCCATTTGCAGCAGAAGTTTTTTATCTAGGGGTCACCCTTGTTAAAAAACTAACCAACCTTTTTCAATGATCAAAACCAAAAAAAAATTTCGTTTACAAAATATTTCACAAAGTTATATTTTTTTTAATGAAACTCTGTAGCTACAGCGAATGGAAATGGAATGAGAGTGAAACACATTCATGATGTGCTGAAATTAGGGTCGTCATTCACAAAGCGAACGAAGAGTAGCGGCCTCAAAACAGAACCCTGGGGGACTCCAAATTCAACTTCTTAAAGTTGAGGCTCAGAGTAACCCTCCTGATTCCAAAGAAATTGAGTTTTTCGAGGAGGATGTTGTGAAAAACCCAATCAAAACCATTGTACAGACGGATCAAATAGAGTTTTATCTATATGTATATGTCCGTATGTTACTCCATCAATAGCTGAACATACCTACCTATAAGTTTACCCTACTAAAAAATTTCATTTTCAACCTCCAAAAATGGTAGGAATAAGGTGATTTTCCTCCCGACAAAAGAAAAATATTTTTCTTTCCTGACAACAAAAACGTTTCTTCCTCTTATTGTTTTGATACTCTCACATAAGCAAGTGTTTTTTTTCCGTCTGTTTGATATTGTAAGAAGGTTATTGTAAATAAAATAAAAAATACATGTAGGCGCTATTCCTTTTTTTTCAATTAAACAACATAAAATGGAGAACTTGACCTAAATTAATTGTACAGTTTGTCAAATTATTGAAATATTAACAACTCCTCGATGATTTCTCACTGATGTAGTGTGGCTACTTGCAAGGATGCTTTCAAATGAAAAAAGAGCTATCGACACAAAGTTATCAACGTGATCCCTAGAAGAACTTGCCACTGAAGTGCATTCCTGACCAGTATTGTTTTTTCTTGCAATTTTCCGTTTCCTTGTTAAAAAGGCTATATATCTATGAAAAAAAATATTTTAGAAAATGTACTGTGAACAAACAATTCCAATGCAATTGACCTTTCCAGAATTACTTATGTAGGTGAGAGTTCCTTTTTCCATTGCATGTTATGACAAAACATTGGCAACTACAGAGCTACTTGTAACAAGTCTGAAATTTCAAAACTGTTGGATTCTAAAATCAAAACAAATCATTGAGGTTAATGTAAATGACAAAATGACATTTGAACAACAGAATGTCATAGTGCTCCTCGAGTGCTTTCTTCTGAAGTTGGATCAGTTCATATTTTTCACCACTGATCTACCTAACCTGGAAGGGTCTGTTATGTTTTTCGAATCATCCTACCCTACATTACAATTCTGCCACACCGCAGCCAACCTGAAACTATTCCAATACACGAAACATGACAAACACGAAACGTTATCAATGCATAGATTCATACAGTCGGCGCAGTTGTCATCGAGAGATGTCACTACCTACTCTGAACATGAGTTTATTTAATGTAAACCTTCATTCTGCAAGTTTAATATTCTATTTATAACTCATTTGTTTACAGAGTCGTGCATACGACATGGTTTATGTTTCGTTGTGATGCTGTGCATAGTATAATAGTTAAAATTGTGTTTATCGGTTGATTTGGACGGATATTTTTCAAGGTAAGTGATTGATTATCACGTCATCGAGCTACAATATTCAGTTTCATCCACAGTTGGCATCTCTTGAATTCAAAATGCTCCTTCTGTTTACAAACGCCTTAGTGGGTCAATAAACTACAAGTGTCTTATGAGTCATATTAATCTAGAATGTTATCGATAATTAATTGACGTGTGTTTGTTTTATCCAAGTCACTCATTCTCTATACCATAACCTCATTGGAAATTGTCATAAATGTCATAAAAGGTCCAAAATCGACACGCGATATTTTAGTCCATTGATAATCGTTTCTTCATAATGACAATGAAATTTTCTCACAGTTGAACATGTATTCATAAACAACAAAAATACTGGAGGTTTCGTAATGTGATAACATTGTTTTTGCAACGAAATAATCGAACTACAAACATAAAAGAATTGCAAGACCGTTCGTCAGTTTTCCAGTAAAATTGTCAGCTGGAAGAAATTCATCCAATAAAAGAAATTCTTGAGTGTTTTTTGGCAGGATACACTAACAGCAATATACAGTGTGGCCAGTGTGACAAAATGAATGCATCGTTAAAAAATAACATGTATCAGCCGATTCAAATTATTATTTTTCATCAGTCCACATGGACACCAAATGGCCATGCCCAACTATTTCCATTTTTTTCAGAGCGAATAATCTGAAAATTTTAATACCGATTTTTCTGAATGAATGTTACCCTCTGGGCGTTAGGATGTATATAACGCACTTGGTACATAAATAGCTATTATGATCTTTGTGGTATTCTTGATCGAAATTTAAGTATGGTTTTATAGAATTTTTATTGCTATGACCAGTAATTCATCTATTCAAGCCAATTGCCTCAGCAGCAGATTTAGTCCATCCATTTATTGTATTTTTTCTTCCAATACGTACATTATCGTACCATCTGTCAGTTACATTTTTCCAGTTCCAGTTTTTATATATTTGGACAAAAAAGCATTTTCTCTCCCCATCTCTCTCTAATTCATATTTTTGTTCGCAGCAAAATTCTATAAATATTCCCCAAATATATTTGCGACTGTAGGTTGTTTTTCTGGAATTATTTTTTTTTACTGTGATTACATTGAACATTCGTAAGGTCAAAACGTGACATTTTGAAATTTATTTGGAATGAAGTTGTCAAACTCAATCGTGTTGTCATAGTGATTGATAATTGCACTGAATGCAATTATCAGTGTAATATTGACATGATTGGGTGATATTGTTTCATATGACACAAAATAACAAAATTTGAATGGTTGTTAGAACTGTCAAGAAATTATCAAGAAAATAAAAAGGTACATTTTTCTGAAATGAGTAGGAAAATATGTCACTCACGATTTGGATTACAGGTTGGTATTAATTACATCAGGTATTTATTCGAAAGAAACGGATTGGAACTTGATAATCCATTTCGAATAGGTACATTTTTTAGAATGAAAGATAGTGGAGTAAAACCGGGGCCAAAATCCATCGTTTTTTTTTCCGGGGTTTAATCTGATAATATTCTTCATGTGATTGTTCATCATAATAATCCAGCTGGACGACATTTTTCTATGGGGCTGAACTTTTTTATTAAAAAAAGTACGAAAAATATAGAATATTCGAAAAATGTGTTTTCTTAAACATATCACTCAATATCTCGAGAACTACTCAAGATATCGATTTGCTTTTTATGTTAATCGAAAGGGGATCATTTAGCGCTTCTTAACATATCATGAGCAAGATGGAATAAAATCGCGTTTATCTGAATAAATAGAGAATGTGAAATAGTAGAAACCGTGAAATGAAATTTTGAAAAGCTGAAAACAAAGAAGTTTGTCGATTACTGAAAAAAACTTGCGTTCAGAATCAATTTACGAAAAACTTATGATTATTTATCATGATATTATACTTTCGTGAGAAACCGGAAAGAATTCTCTTTCTATTGTAAAAAAAATTATTTCCATACCTCCTATTCATCAAGAAACGTGTTTTAGAAAAACCAGTATTTTTTCAGTTTTTTCTAAATCGTCCCTACTCAAAAATGTCGTCCAATGGTATTCTAATAGAAAAATATATACCTCACTGTACTGTGAAGGTCGGAACTGGTTATACCTCGAAAAAAAAAATTTTCGAGAACGGAACAACTTTTTGGGTGGATTTTACTCCACTAAGACGCTGTATTCGATTTGTTGTAATAATTCAAAAGCTCCTCGATCCAACATATCTCATATGGATATTCAAAACACCATGACATTCCGATGACAGCCAATTTCTCGTAAAATGTTTCATATTTCTTTTGTTCACAGAACGCGATATGGATCCATTTACAGTTGCCTACATTTCAACGGCATTAATAATATGCATTTGGCTGTTTTCGAAATGGAATTATTCCTACTGGAAAAGAATGGGCTTGGAAAATCCACAACCAGAATTCATCTTTGGAAACACCAAAGATTTCCTGAGAAGGAAATTGGCCTTCGGTGATCAATTCGCACTAATCTACAATGAACTGAAATCAAGAGGCCTCAAGCATGGAGGATGCTACATGTCTCTCAAACCAGTCTACATACCAATCGATCTGGACGTCGTCAAAAGCATTATGCAAAAAGACTTCAATTATTTCGTAAATCACGGCATCTACTTCAATGAAAAAGCAGATCCGCTGTCGGGACATCTCTTCAACTTGGAAGACGAGAAGTGGAGGAATTTGAGGGCAAAGCTGACACCTACTTTCACTTCAGGTAAATGTGAAATTTCTATTTAGCGAATCAACAAAGTGAACTTCGACCAACTAAGAAAAGTTTTATAATGTGCTCTTCCACCAAAAACATTTCCATATACTTCTTGGTATTGGTAAGTATGGATGGTGACTGATGCGCTGCGACCTAATTAGTTCTATTGTGCCCCATCTTCTTCTGCTATTTCAAGGTGTTCTCATTTACAGCAGCCCCTCAAGTCCCAATTCCTTGATGAATTCAAGGATTTTGAGGGGTCTATTCGTGGTATTTCTCCCACAGTTAGCTGGTGTGATCCCAGTATATTCAATCTCTTGTGATGTACAGCATATCACTCCATCAATATATGGTGTGGTGTTTCTGGATGTTCCCCACAGAATCTGCAGGTTCTGTTCTCCTCTACATTAGTCTTTAGACTAGTTTTGCTGAGGTTAATCAGTGTCTTCCATCTTGCTCGGTTGAAGTTGCCGAGGAGATCTTTGGCCTACCTTAGCCCTGGAAGCCTTTGCCAGTATGTTGCTCTCGCATTTCTTCTTCAGTTTTATTGAGTTCTTCTTGATGAAAGTAATATTTTCCAAGTCCGCAGAATGGTTCTTGTTCTTCTTACATTGTGAGGTGAAATTTAAGCATTTTACCAACAAAAATCAACAAAATCTCCAAGTTGATGAAAAAGTACGAAAAATCTGAATTGACTGCAAATTAATAATTTGACATCAATTCCTATTCATAATCATGCGTTTATTTCGTTTTTCCATGATCCTATACAGTGAGCATCATAGGTAAGTGTTAGTGAGTTAAATAGGGGAGGGTAACACTTTTGATGCTCACCGTATAATGGTTACTAGAGGTAACAGAGGAAATCACCCTCTTTAATCAGTTGGTATTTTGCAGTAATATTATGGTTTTTCTACTATTTACCTATCTTTTCAGGAAAAATGAGGATGATGTTTCAAACTTTAGTATCCTGTACTTCTGGTCTCGAAGGTATTCTCCAGGTTCACTCGATTATCCATGATGCCGTAGACATCAAGGATGTCGTTTCTCGATTCTCGACAGATGTGATTGGCTCAGTAGCTTTCGGGCTGGACTGTAACAGTCTGAAGAACCCCGATTCGGAATTTCGACAGTGGGGACGAAAAATATTCAAGCAAAGTTTCTTGAGAAGAATTAAAGGTATCATCTCGATGCTGATACCCAAACATATTTTACGCAAAACGGGATACAAAATGATGTCCCGTGATGTGGAAGATTTTTTTATGAACGTGGTCAAGGGCACAGTGCAGTACAGGGAGAGCGCCAACGTTCATCGGAAGGACTTCATGCACTTGCTGCTGCAACTGAAGAATAGGGGAGAGATTACTGACGACGAAATTATCGATAAAAATGAGGCAATCAAAAAGACAGACCAGTTGCTGACCTTCAATGAGATGGCAGCGCAGTGCTTCGTGTTTTTCATAGCAGGTTTCGAAACATCTGCTACCACGATGACATTCGCCCTCCTGGAACTTGCTCTCAACCAAGATATTCAGGAGAAATTAAGGAAAGAAATAAAAACAGTGCTGGAAAAGCATGATGGACAAGTTACTTATGACGCTATAACGAGCATGAGCTACCTAGATAAAGTGATCCACGGTAAGTGATACGAACACATTTGGTTTTTGTACTAGGAAGCCTTTGAGTGTCACAATCATGATCATTATTCAATTCAACGAAAGCAACTCCATCCCATTATAATGAACAAGCGGAGGTGGAAGTTTGATAATATCAGAATATTGAACAACTTGCTCAATTCCACGAAGTCCAACTCTAATTCTTTAAAATTCTCACTCGAATTCTGTCAAAGCTCATCACGTAGATGTCTCATGATTCAAGATTTTCTCGTTAAACCTAATGATATTTGAAAATGTTGAAAAATAGTCACACACGTCCAAAGGTTGATCGCAGAAATCACGTGAAAATATTATGAAAATACAGTGGGTCCAAGATAAGAATAGACAGCAAGGGGATATCGGAAACGGTAAGAGATACGGGGTCAATTAAAGTAGAGAAAAGTATCGTATTTATGTTCCTTATAATATGCCATTTAGAATGTTTTAATATTCCGAGTAGTTTCGGTGATATCCGAGTAAAACCAAAATTTGAGAATTTTGATATTATTTTCTCCTAGCTTCATTTTAAAGGAAATGTAAAACAAATAACACTTTGCCATGGCCCCTTTTTGAGGACGATACGATAACGTGAGCAGAATTTTTCTGCCACGTTTCGTCTTTTAGAAAACATCATCAACTTTATATTTTTATATGGGCCAAAACTAAAGTATACCCTGTATACGACTCCATTTTTCATTGTGAATTCAGTAACGTATCACACAATATGAATTCAGAACCATTTCTCGCGCAAAATAAAAAATGATTACTTAACCAGTCTTTCTTCAATTAGATCGTAGGCGCTCTAATTTGTGTTAAAAATGGAAAACGGCAGCTTTTCGAATACTGAAAAATTTGATATGTTGTCTTATTACATTTTGTTCCAAAGAAATTGTGTTGATGTTGAACGTGCGTACTCTAATAAGTATCCAGAGAGGCCACAACCTGGTAAATCTTTTATCCACAAATCAATTTAACAGCAGAAAGGTACATAAATTTGTTGGGAAATGATTTGGAAGACGCTCTAGATGATTTGACTATAGCGGTTACTCATAGCTGCTGGTTTCAACAAGATGGTGCACCAGCACATAACGCTACAATTGTTTGTGATTATTTGAACCGTCGCTTTCCAGAACAGTACTCATAGTGATACATCCTGGCATGTAAGGGCCCCCGACCTAACCCCACTAGACTTTTTCCTTTGGGGATATATCAAGAATCAAGTGTACTCTGATCAAAATTTTCAAAATTAAGAAGATTCGCTAAGATCGGTTACTGCATCCTACAACAATATTTTTCCCAATATGTTAACTCAAGTTTTAAATTCGTCTGTGAGACGAGCGTACTTGTGCTTAGAAAATAACGGCGGGTTATTTGAACATTTGTTTTAAGTTTCTGTTTATTTCCTTTACATATTAGCTTCTTGTTATTACATTACAATTACATTTATAAACTTAACTTTTGATATTGCGACTCATTGTATTCAACAGCGCAAAAATTCCGGCAAGTGGTGAGTTAAAATGCATACTTGTATAAATAAGACTAATCAATTAACTGCATGTATCAAAATATGACATTTTTTCCAGCGCTCACTATCTAAGATTGAAGAATAACAGATTAAGTGATCACTTAATTACATTTTGCACGAGAAATGGTTCTGAAATCATATTGTGTGAGACGTTGCTGCATTGACATTGAAAAATGGAGTCGTATACAGAATATACTTTAGTTTCGGCCCTTATAAAAATACAAAGTTGATGGTGTTTTCTAAAAGACGAAACGTCGCAGAAATATTCTGCTTACGTTATGGTGTAGTCTTTATAATTTCGAAACTCTTTGTAAGCTAAGTGCTATTTGATTTATATTTCCTTTGAAAATAGAGCTAGGAGAAAATTCTCAAATTTCGGTTTTTCTCAAATATCTCCTAAACTACTCCGAATATTAAAACTCTCCAAATGGCATATTATTAGGCACATGAATGCGCTACTTTTTTATAATTCAGTCGTATCACTTACTCTTTCCGATATACCCAAGCTGTTCATTCTTATCTTGGACACACTGTATAATCAAATGGAAAAATAATTTATAACACTAATACAAGTGGTATGGAAACATAGGATCATTTATATCTTTTGTTATTCATTTATTAATTTTTGTAGTCATTCAATCCAAATATCTAGCAGATAACATTATCCAACTATACGATAAGATAATTCCATAGCATATCTGACTTTTAAATTAACACCACTTGACGTAAGATCATTAATTAAAAGGGGGAAAATGGGTCAAAACTTCCACATGAATACATACAATAGATATTTTCTTTACAAACTTCCAAAACGAAAGAACTAGTGCAACTTTCAAGCACTAAATTATATACAGGACTCCCTCTTTTTTTCTATGGAAAGTATAGATGGGTTTAAAATAGCACCAGTAATTTATTCAACTTTTTTTCCCGAAGCCTTTCGTTACTTACGGACCCTCAAACTAACAAAATTAAAACTGGGTTTCTGTTGACTTTGACTTTCTTTGCTGACTTTCGAAAATCAAACTTCAAGTGATTGACTGAACAAATAAAGTTGAAATAACTGAGATTTTTCAATATTTTTCAACACGACACGGATTTCTGGAACATTTTCTGAACAGAAGTTCTCGTGCGTAAAGTTGATTGAAGAAGAGATTTTTATGTAAAAATGCACATGTATTCGACGACATTCATTCAAGCTTAGGTCCTTTATATGAACTCCACAATTACAATTAATTTAAGTCGTTAGGTTTTTCATTACTGTTGTTGGATTAAAAAAAGGGAATCTTCTTCTTACAAAATCATACAGACGAGCTAAAAAACATATTGCTTATGCGAAAGTATTAAAAACTCAGAGGAAGGAAAATTTTTATTCTCAGGGAGGAAAAATGTTTTTCTCCCGGAGGAAGGAAAAATGTTTTTCTCCCGGAGGGAGGAAAAGTACCATTTGCCTTCCTTTTACAGGGGTTGAAAATAAAGTTTTCTGGTGAAGTAGTAGAAAGAATATCCTCCCCAATTAGATATAACCCAGGAAGCCCTGTAACAAGTTATCTTCTACCCAACCTTACCCTAAATTTATATGATCTTGATATCTCTGAACTAGATTTAAAATTGCATCAAACATCAACCAATGAATAATTTTTTTTGAACGATTTTTCTCACACTCCTCTTTTTTCTTCAGAAACTCTTCGCAAGCATTCACCGATTCCTGGAATTCCAAGGATTTGTAACAAGGCTTATAAAGTTCCAGAAACAAACGTTGTACTAGAAGTTGGAACCAGAGTCCACATTCCAATTCAGGCTATCCACCATGATCCTGAACATTATCCAGAACCGGAAAAGTTTGATCCCGAGCGATTCAACGAAGAAAACAAAGCAAAAAGACATCCCTTCGCTTTTTTGCCATTCGGAGAAGGACCCAGAATATGCATAGGTGAATATCATTAACCCCATACTTCTTCTACAAGTAGTAGTGAGTGTATATAATGGATTTTCAAGTGTTGTGGTCAATTCAACAAATAGCATATAATAAAATACCATCAAATTTTTGTTTTCTTTTTACGAATCACCCAGGTTTTCGGAGAAAACCCCTCAAAAGCAGAGCTTGTGCGAGCAAGGGAGATCCGGGACCTACAGTTTAAATAAAAGTGGAATCCGAACCACTTTAGCTCAGTGGCAGGCTGTCCCGGGGATCGAACCCGGGCCGTCTGGGTGGGAGCAAATACTCTAGCACCACGACCAACTTCACTATAATAATGAAAATGGATTATCATCAATCCAGCCACTCGCAAATTTCCTAGACAATAATTTTCTTCGATCTGTGTTATAACTTCGGGTTCTTATTGCAATGAATTTTTCAGAATATTGGACAGTATTCTACTCAGAATCTTGAAGTGTATAGATTGAAATTTCCATGATATGTAGAATGACAGGATGGTCGGTGGATCAGCGGTCTAACGCACGAGCCGTTCGAATCTCCAGCATAGCGATAGTCGGTTCGAGTCCGATGTAGGCACAAGAGAATTTTTCCCATCTACTTTATATCGGATCGATAGGCGACCGCATGCCTTGTTGAAAAGCAAGTGTATTGTGGGTTGTCTAGATGCCAATCTCATATGGTGCTAGCTTGGAGTGCACACCGACCACCCGAAGTGGTGCTGTAGGATTTTCGGGTTTTCCTACAGCTGAAAAGTGAATACGGCACCAAAAATCAGTAAGTCGCCCCGGAGCGCCACGGCAAATAATAATAGCCGTCCTCTACCCGCACAGGCTATGCCTTTGGGTACACTCAATGAGTGTTTCTGAAGGAGTATTATTATTATTATTATTGCATTTTTCAAATCGCATTCCCACTTGAAAAATTATTATTGCATGAATGTTTTTCAGAAATAGAATAGAAAAATTTTTATACCCATTCATTAATTCTACGGTTTTTTTCAGGTGCCCGCTTTGGACTTCTTCAAGTCAAAGTTGGACTTGCTGCCATAATAGGAAATTTCAAAGTGACTTTGAATGACAAAATGAAAATTCCTATAAAATACTGCACCAGTGAATTCATCACATCAGTCGAGGGGGGTGTATGGCTCAACGTCGCAAAAACTAAATAAAAAAAACTGAATCAAATTTGAATATAATGTGTTTTTAAGGAACTTGTTTATATTTTGATGTGAATTAATAGATCACGATGAACTATTTATCTTCATACGAACCTATTTTAGCCCTCGCATCATTATGCGAAAGGAAATAATGAAATACCAAATCGGCGATTGAAGATATAAGGTGAAAATGACCTATTATCTGAGGACGAATTTCTTGAGGGCTCAATTGAAAGAAACTAGACAGAAAGAATTCTCAGGATCGATCGTGACATCTGCTGACGAAAATCAGAACTGTTATGTCAAGAATAAAATCAATAATTCAACTTTAGCTTCAGGAACCTTAGAAGTTAACCAGGATATTTTCGTTGCCAAACTGTTAATAATAATAATAATATTTATTTCGCCAGTTAAAAATTACCATGTAGAAGAAACGCAATAACAAGTATACAATGAGTTAACGCATAACAATTCCTTCAAAGTTTATCACATAGGGAATCAATGTGCAGCCTTCATGTCAGTTTATAATCCAAAGTGAGACCTAGCATTTTACTTACGGTACATGATTCAAAATGTATTTCGTTGTTTTCAAAAGAAGTTTTTGTCATCTGCATATGCAATCACTTGAACTGATGAGAGACTATGAAAGTAGTTCATTTAGTCACTTGCATATATGGGAAAAAGTAATGGCCCGAGTATGGAACCTTGAGGTACACCTTGCTCGATAGTTGCTGATTAGACTCCGGGTACTCTCAATAACAACTTTCTGTCATTTCAGTCCCAATCTTGAGTCTCGAGTCTTTTGAATATTTTGAGTCTTGTACAAATTTTAGCTAAATGTTCCCCTTTCGCTAAATCGTGAACATGTAGGATATTGCGCTACTAAGTAACACCATAATAGAAAAATGATTGGAAAATCAATCAATGTTAACTCAAAAAGATACATGCGATATTCGAAATTTTTTCAGCTTTTGTTCATATCTCATCAGTACATTTAGTTCATCAGGAATACCTTTGCAAAGGCAGGTTGGGATTATAATCTGATACTGATATTGAGATTATATTATGTGCGAAATCTTATCTTTTTATGCGAAAATATGATTTTTTCGTTAAAATAATTTCATGGAAAATTGCGTAGGAATTTTAAATTCTTGTTGCTGAATTCAGCCATTAAATATAATTTAGATGACGAGAGACACTTGTCACGTTGAATGAAAACATTTGTTGGGATGGACCGAAAACGAGATATACGTCAATTGACCTTGACTTGACCTTGTTTGACGTCGACTTTGACCTTGACTTGACCTTGACTTATCAAACCCATATAACCCTGAAACTTTTTTTTTATTTTCCGAAAATGCAGATATAATTGATTGTCAGTTAATGATAGCACTATAAAGCAGGGAAAAATAAAAATAAATCTGTCTCAGTCTTGAGCATGGTGGGAGAGTACACGCATGCTATCGGAATGAAATCTAAAAACACGAAGAATTTCCCAGTCGGGCCCTGTCTCCAGATCCTCTCTAAGATTTCTGCCGCATGACGGCAAGCCGGTATGATCTTTAGATTCGAGAGCAGATCAGGGTAATTGACTTGTTTTGCATGAAGGTGGGAAATGAGCAGTTCTCATATAGTCGGTACTTCTCATTATCCACAACAGACTAAATATGCCTGTGGAAATAGGCTGAGATCGCAGAAGCATGGATATTATTCCTCAATCTGTTAAGACTATCCCAGTCAGGCCCTGTCTCCGGAGCCCCGACACTTCCGGAGGGCGCGCTGAATTATTTATCTCAAAAAATTGTTTTCAAAATTGTTTTTTCCGTTAACCAGCTGTCATCCCCTTACGAACGACAGCCCTCAGAAGTCGAAACATATGCGAGCTAAGGATTAACGAGGTCTTACCTTTTAACGTGCGATTCCTAGCACGAGACCAGTGACCATGCTGGGATTCGAACCCACGTCCCTCTGACTGATAGACTAGCGCTCTACCATCATAACAACTCTCCACGCCGTGGGGTGAGTGACTATTGGGTCCAAAATCATGTGCCCTGCGCAGGTGGAGTGTACCAAGAATTGTGGAGTGAACCAAGAATTAAGGCCTCCCACATTCGTCCGGTTAAGATTTCTGTCGTATCACGGCAAGCCGGTATGATTTTTAAGTTTGAGAGCAGTGTGTCCATCATTCCACCAAGGACCCCTATTATCAGAAAGACCATCTAGACAGAATCGTTTGGGTAAAGCCTGCGGAGTTCAAAGAGTAGATCCCGATATTTAGACCGTTTTTCCTCCTCTTTTCGGACGAAGTTCGTTTTACCAGAAACTGAAAACTCAATGACGAAAATCGTCCTACTTTGATGGTCGAGGACTACTACATCAGGCTTATTGGCTTGTATTTGCCTGGGGATGAGTAGTTTCAATAGATTCGGTATTTCTCATTCCCTACAACGGACTCAATATCCCGCGGAGCATAAGGCCACACCGGTGTCTCGTCTACACCGAACGAGTGTCGTAGATGGTAGTACTCGTAGGGCCGCGTTATGCCTGTGGATATAGGCTGGGACCGCATAAGCTGGACAAGCTGACAGCAAATGCATTATGGTCTCAGCTGCCCCACAACGATTATTATTGTTATTATTATCATCATTATTTTTATCACGAAGTCTCTTCAGGTCCATTAGTTTGTCAAGCATTGGGTACAACGCCTATTTGAATAGAAACGAGTCAAGAGAGATCATTATCCGTTACAACAATATTAATTTAATGATTTCAATGATAACTGGTTACCATACCGACAAATATTTGCTGATTCACTGTATCTATCATGTTATAAAAAGAGTACCTTGTACATGAGAGCATTAGTGTGAATGTGCTCCTCGACTGATTTGGACTGATATTGCAAGGTGAGTTGTTATCTGATTACCTCGCAGATTCGCAATTTTTCAATGATGATTGAAGAATAATGAAGGTTTGAATTAAGATTGATGCTACGGAAAAAAAAATATTATGCTGAAATGATTGCATGAGTTCCTACAGGAAGTGATAGAAACAACCCACAACAACGTAAATTTCACTCGACACACGTTTCGACAACAAAGTTGGCCTCTTCAGGAACTCAATCCTAACTAAATGAAGTGTGATATTCTAATTCTATTTATACTACTCATCAGAGAAGCTAATTGCATCTATGATCCCCTCCTACAGCAAAATTTCTAAATGTTTTCTAATATTGGAATTTATATATTCTACATTATCTCTGCTTACATCAAATTGTGTACTAACTCTATCATTTACTCATTTACTTCATTTTAGAATCAGGCTGCTATAAATACAACTTCTACATACTTTGTATTTGATTTAATGACATACAGTCTTGAAAATTATTGATGACTGTCTTCTTTATGAAAAGTAAAATAATTAATTGTACTATGAACTTGGACAAATGGGGTGTATGGAACTGGGCCCCAATCCGCGTTCACATTACTTTGCAAGTTCCAGACTCCCGTAAGCATCGAAAAGCCTATGGTCACGAACTTGGCTAATTAATTTCGAACTAATATCACTAAATCGGTGGTCATGATCTGAATCATATTGGGTTATACTCGATTTGTCTGGTCTCAGAAAACGGATATGAGCAATGTGCTCTTTGAACCGTATAGTTCCACAGTCTTTCTTGTTTGACCCACATACTTCTTCACGCAGTCCTTGCAGCCCTGCCTTTTTTTCTACTGTCTTATCATTATGAGTAAAAGAATCGATTATCTTCATATTTTTTGCAAAGTTCACAAAATTTCCGGTAACTTTTTAATCCACTTTCAGAATTCATTTTTGTGGTATGATTCGGAATCAGCTCGTCGAAATACATTTAGTGCGATTTTACGATTTTTTGAAAAATGGAAAATTAAATGTTTTGGAAATTGGATCGTATGAGGAAGTTTCCTACGTTTTATGCAAAACCTTGTACCTGGGCTTATTCAAATCATACATTTTAGAAATCAGCATGCAGTTTTGCGTATATAGTGCACGTTTCAAGTGAATCTGAGGATTTTGTATTATTCAGGACTTTTTTAGAGATATCACTTTTGTTCTTCGACCAACTTGAAATTTGCAGAATATACTAATTTCATCATTCAGAATCGATTGGCATTCGCAGAATTGCTCTATCTTCAACCGTTCTCGAGTTAAAACATTTATATGGAGTTGAGAGGGATCATTTTGTACCAAAACTTTTTTTTTCAAGATTTTTTCATGAATTTTCCTAAAACATCAACCTTTTCAAATATGCACACCAAATTTGTAGTCGACTCCAAGTCAACTGAAGATTTTATAGGATTTTTACGGAACCTCTGCAATTTCGATGATTTTGGGCGATGATTTTACCAAATCCATCATTCTAAATCAGATGGCGTTGCCACATTGGTACATCTTCAACCGTTCTCTAGCTGAAAAGTTCTCCTAGTGTACTTGAGAGTGATAATTTCTTGCCAAGATTTTTTCATTATTTTTCATTGTATCTCCCAACGCATGCAAGAATGTCATAAGCTGTCATTCCACTCCAACGAAACGAGTCCATCGATTTCAACTAGTTCTGATCAAACACTTTTTCCAAGGTTACAAATAGATTAAAATCTCAATTGGAAGGCCAACTTCAATTACCTAGAGTCAAAGTTGAATTCGATTAGCTTTCAATTTGAAAATTCTCGGTATGTATTCAATATTGATCAATTGATACAGTTCTACTATGCGCACACTGAGAGTATCAGGCTCGGGGTGATCTGCTGGGGTTTATATATTCTAGTTAAAGATATCTTTGTGGCACAAAACGAATTTCACAATCAATGACAAGGCTTATACTAGACTAATATTGATGAAATTTATGCCAGAAACGAACAAAATTAAAGCTTAAATACAAGAAAAAAAAAGATTTTTCAATTGCATGAGAAAAACTCAGAATAACTCACCAATCTTCCACTCATGAGTCTTTTAGAATATACATACAAGCTCTCCCTTCAGATCTGGAAAACTGCCAAACATATGCTGACATCGTTTCCAACAGAAAAGTCTATCCATCAACTAAACGAATACTTATCATAAGAACCTGCGGTGAAATAAAAAATTGTTAATATCATTTCATACATTTTTAATGAAAGCAATGGACTTTTTCCATACGGTTTGTAACTGTCTCTGGAAATAAAAAAATTATTATTATCGTTGCGTTAAAGGTGATATCATACTTTCTCTGTTCACAGAAGTAAATATGGCTCTATTCACAATTGCCTACATTGCATTGGCAGTGATAATAGGCCTTTGGCTGTTTTCAAAATGGAATTATTCCTACTGGAAGAGAGTGGGCTTGGAGAATCCTGAACCAAATTTCCTGTTCGGAAATACCAAAGATTTTTTCACGAATAAAATTTCGTTAGGAGATCAAATGGGTATAGTCTACAACAAACTGAAAGCCAGAGACCTCAAACATGGAGGATTGTACATGTCTTTCAGACCAATGTATATGCCAATCAATCTGGATATCGTCAAGAGTATTATGCAAAAAGATTTCAACCATTTTGTGAACCACGGCGCCTTCTTCAACGAAAAAACGGATCCATTGTCAGCACATCTCTTCAATCTGGAAGACGACCCTTGGAAAAAACTGAGGGCAAAGCTGACACCTACGTTCACTTCAGGTAAATATTATACTCAATAAATGCATATACAGTGTCTTTAAAAAGTATCGAAACGATCCTGAGAAAATTTACGTTTCCAAATCTTTAAATGTTTGGATAATCCTTTCGAACAATTCATCATTTGAATGCACGGGTGTTTTCTTGACTTTTTCTTTATACATTCCCCACAGATAAAAATCTAATGGATTGAGATCGGGTGATCTCGCTGGCCAATTCCATGGACCCAAGCGCTTTATCCACGGACCGCCAAAAAGTTTTTCTAGTTATGCGCTCACTTCTCTTGTACAATGTACAGGAGCTCCATCTAGTTACCACCAACAGTTTCGATATTCTTCTAGTGGCATATTATCAAAAGAGCTACATATTCCCACTCCCATCAGAGATATGGAACATGTTTTTTGGGAAAATGGTTCTCAATTTTTATTAATCGCTATATTTGTACTCCAAAAGAAAGCTGTCCGATACATTTTCAGAACAAATCCTGAAGACTCTATTCATCAAACACAAAATCATGGATTGTATTTTCATTTTAGAAAGTGTTTGCATAATCCCCCAAAAATTCAGTAATGAAATAAATATCAATTCTCATTAAAATACAATGCATGAAAACTGCACTATTTCAACCAATTTCTAGGAGTTCAATAGCGAAGTAATCAATAATTTATAATCCTGAATATATAATCGACCTTCAAAAGTGCGAAACTTCAACATCGAAATGAATACCCAAAAATGTATCTGGTCAAGGCTGCTCTGTGGAATAATTTTATTATAATTGAACTCCATTCGAGTAATATTATTCTGGAGATGGTAAAATTCAAGAATATGGGTCCTGTCAAAATTGAAGAATCTTGAAAAACTGAAGTTTCAACCATAGAAACCTGATCAGGAGCAGACACAATCAACAAAGTGTCATCTGCATACGCAGTGAAATCTGTTCCATAGAAAACAGGTTAAATTTCATCGACCAATAAAAAAAATAGAATGGACCCCAAAATAGACCCTTGTGGGACACCCAGTTTTACATTAACAAATTAATATTCAGGACCTAGCTTTGAGTAATGTCGTCATCACCAAGTTTTTAAAACAGAACACCCCATTTGTTATTCAATTTCCGGATATACCTTGAAGATTCCAAAAATGTATCACCAGTTACGTCAAATTGCTACAGGCTATCAAAACTAAAGGTGATTACGAAAATGTTATAGAAAATTACTGTGTATTTTTACAAAATAATACTTGAATAAACGAAATAAAAATAAACTTTATATTTCAAATGACCACAAGAAGATAAGTCTAATGGGTGACCCAGCAGGCTATTTCACTGATCCCCTTCTTCCTATCCACCGATCTGGAGAGATCTATTTTGGAAAAATACAGATTCAGTGCTCATGACAAATTATCATTAAAAAAATATGTACCAATTATTGTATTATTCCTTGCAATACCAGCCGATTGGCCGATGATATTACATGATTTTTTTCTGACGCTGCTAGGAATCGCACGTTTAAAGGTAAGACCTCGTTAATCCTTAGCTCGCACAAGTTTCGACTTCTGAGGGCTCTCGTTCGTAGGGGGGTGACAGCTGGTTAACGGAAAAAACAATTTTAAAAAAGCAATTCATGCTACACAAGAGTTTCAATAAAACAATTTGTTTCAGGAAAACTAAAAATGATGTTTCATACCTTAGTATCCTGTACTTCTGGTCTCGAAGGTATACTCAAGGAGCATGCGACTCTGCAGACCAGCGCAGACATCAAGGACATCGTTTCTCGATTCTCAACAGACGTAATTGGCTCAGTAGCTTTCGGGCTGGACTGTAATACTCTCAAAGACCCCGAATCTGAATTTAGAAAGTATGGCAAAAAGATATTCAAACAAGATTTCATACAAAAAATTAAATTTATGATCGCGACGGCAGTACCAAGAAATATTTTAGTTACGTTGGGATTCAGGCTAACGCAGCGCGACGTTGAGAATTTTTTCATGAACGTAGTCAAGGACACTGTGGAGTACAGAGAGAGCAAGAACATCCATAGGAAGGATTTCATGCACTTGGTGCTGCAACTGAGGAATAGAGGAGAAATTGCTGACGATGACAGCATTTTCAGAAATGACGGAAGAGGAAAATCAGACCAGTTGATGACCATCGACGAATTGGCAGCGCAGTGCTTCGTGTTTTTTATTGCAGGGTTCGAAACGTCTAGCACCACGATGACCTTTGCTCTCCTGGAGCTTGCTATGAACCAGGATGTTCAGGACAAATTGAGAGAAGAGATCCAAACAATGCTAAAAAAAAATGATGGACAAGTAACTTATGAAGCCATAATGAACATGAGCTACCTAGATAAAGTGGTCCAAGGTGAGTTATTCAAACACATCTGGATTATTTCATCATATATATAAAATTAAAATAAACTGGTGAATGTAGCCGTCAGTACGTAATAGGAGATCAACATGAAAAATGCGGGATGAAACTGCCTCTGTTTTTGTACCACTTGTATTTGCAACACTAATGTAACTGCAGTTCATCACCCTTGAACATTTTCAAACTACTGTTTGAAAACCCTTGAATACCCTCACATCTACCTGAGTTTAATTCACCCCTTAAATAACCAATAACGAACCAAACCATATCATTGATTAGGATTATTGTACCTGTACTAATGGTCTCTTTTCATATACCCATAGCAAAATTAATAATCTATTATTCATAACAATGGTTGAATCTAAACTTTATTTACATGCGACAACGTGGATTCGATGCGTAAAAAATTGGCAATATACAGTGTGACCAACTGAAAACGAAACACAGCCATTTTCAGAAACTGCGTCAACAATTTGGAAAAACGCTCAGACCTCTCGATTTTTTTATTAAAAGGGGACACTCTTTTCCGGTATTTTTGACTCATCCTTTGTCACCCTCAAGCAAGGGTAGGAATCACCCCAGCGTTTCATTTTCATTTTAACGAGGTTCCTGAAAATAGCTGTTTGGTTTTCGGTTGGACAACCTGTACGAACTAAATTGATAAACTTATAGTTCGTATGATAGACGATGTATATCACTACCGCGGTTTCCTTCGAAGTTTTGAGTTAGATTTCTAAAAAACATTCGCCACTGAAAAAGGTTTGGAATATACTTTCAAACGAGACTGGTTCAGATGAGAGTTCCTCAAGGTTCCATCTTGGGACCAGATCTGTTGCTTCTCTACAACAACATACTTATATAGAGAAATATTACGCACTTTATTCATGTATATTAGTCTAAGTATCGGCTGAGAAATACATGGTTCAACTAGTAAATATGGAGAAATTTTGTTTTGATGTTTCATTTTGAGATATTTGAGTCTGAAGTAATTATTGGTAGTTGCTTGTTTTTATACACTCGATGGATTCTTGTGTGACTAACTGTAATATATCCAGTTGAATGTATTTTCTATATTATATTTTATACTTGTACCTACTCTTATTTGAATATTTTATATTGTCTTTGCTATTTTTTTAACATATCTAAATTTTTTATCATTTCAAGGTATTGGATAATTTGAATTAGAAAAAATTATGTCATACAAATGACGCCATGGCAAAAAGTCTCCATCCATCTGGCTAACCTCAAATGAGAAATCCATAAGAGCAACATTTTTTTAATCGATATCGCTGATTCTTGAGAAAATTCATAATATATTTTGAACATACTGTGTCTAACTTTCTCTCTTTTTTTTAGAAACTCTCCGTAAGCATTCACCAGTTCCTTCGATATCGAGGATTTGTAACAAGGCGTATAAAGTGCCAGGCACGGACATTGTACTAGAAAAGGGAACACTGGTCCAACTTCCATTCCTTGCTATCCACCACGATCCTGAACACTATCCAGACCCGGAAAAATTCGATCCCGAGCGATTCAACGAAGAAAACAAAGCGAAAAGACATCCTTTTGCATACTTGCCATTTGGAGAGGGGCCTAGACTATGTATAGGTAAATATAATCAACCACATACTACTTATACAAGTAGTTGTTGTAAGTAACAATAAAAAGATGTGATCAAGTCAGATTCGACCTCGAAATCAATGACAGAGCTTACTATGAATATTTTCTCTTAAACCAAAGTTTGACCGGAAAAATTGTTATTATTGATCGGCAGAGTTAGCCATCATCCAAAATCCCGTTGTCAGTACTATCTCATATTCCGGATCTTCTGATGAAGTACTGGAGAAACTTTAATAGCTGCACTCGATGATAGTACCATGTTGGCAGGCTTCGAAATCTGACGATTAGTTAGTTTATAAAGAAAAATCCATACTCTGATGAATCTTTACGGGTCGTAAATAACTTCTTTGATTTAGACAGTTTTTCGTTATTTTTGTCTTTGTATTAGATACCTTGACAATGACATATATATTTACGTCTTCAATATCATCAAGTGTGACTTTCATCGATTCATCTAAACGTAATGCACTCGCAATGCATGAAAAAGGTCCAGTTAAAATTGCAAATTAGTAGCTGTTGTTACCTTACTTTAATCATTGAATACTCGTTATCTGCTGCTGTTGAAAGAAAGTTTCAATTTGGTCTCTTGTTAAGACTTTGTATTTTTTGCCTGGTATACTTGCGAATTTCTTTTCAAAAACTGCAATAATTTGGAGTACTTGCTGATATCATTGTTGTCATAAATTGGTAAACACGATCGTTCAATGGAGTACTGCGCCCATGAAGTGTATTTGCGGAGATGATTTTTCAGAAATTGAATTCACCAATATTCATGCCCAATCATTAATTTAATTCTGTTTCAGGTTCACGTTTTGGACTTCTTCAAGTTAAAGTTGGTCTAACAGCCATACTAGGAAAATTCAAGGTGACTTTGAACGACAAAACGAAAACACCCATAAAATACGCCGCTGATGAGTTCGTCTCGGCAGTTGATGGTGGTGTATGGCTCAATGTCACCAAAATCCATTAGGCATTATTATTTGCTGATCGAACTCAGAAAAATAGTTCAATTGTTCAGTTATTGATTTGCTTTTGTTTGCTACATTGTTTGCTACATTGTTAGCTTTCAGAAGTAGACAATCTTCAGTAATTTGTTATATATTTACTTATATTTTGTTGTAAGATAAACGATTGTGAATTAATTCTTTTTTTTTCATGGATACCTATTTCAGATATCAATTATATAAATATTTTGCGGCAATGGGTTTTTTATTATTAATTTTCACAACGAAATTGTCGCGAACTTCATTTTTCAATATTTTGTTAGATTGATGATGTAGGAATGTAAGCTTTCACGGCTGGCGTCAATATTTTGGTTGGTTTCCGAGTTTTGCCGTGTTCTTCTTTGGTTTAAATCTCCAAACGTTTCGACTGCAACTGCGTCAGTCATCTTCAGTGGCGTGGTCGAAGTACTCTTCTAGACGTTTTGACTGCCGCAGTTGCAGTCGAAACGTTTGGAGATTTAAACCAAAGAAGACCACGGCAAAACTGTGCACACCATGAACCTACATGGTCCACACTTATAAAAAAAAATTTCATATAATTTTAAAATGTTACACTGCGATATTTAATGTTACTTGGGTACCTGAAAGTGGGCGTGTCTTGCGGGTCTTCTCGTTCGTCTGTCAACAAAAGGGCAAGCCGGGATTTGGATGAAAAGGGCTGGGTAGCTCGGTTTTCCATCCCGACAGCCCAAAGTTACCAAAATTTGTATTTGTTTCGGGACTTTGGAAGTGCTTTTATTTTTGTCGAAGATATATTTTCCGAAAAGTTCTGAAAAGAACTCTCGGAATTGATTGCATCTCAATGTTGATACGAATTCTTTTATATTTGTGGTGTTTCCCACCGAAATTCCACTTATCACAAAAAGCCAGGCCGTAGATTTCAAATTTTAAAACTAGAGACACCAGAAACACTGATATAAGTAAAATAAATAAAATCAAAATTAATCGGAGACTCATATTTTCCGGACCCCCGTGGGCCATCGGAAAGAGTCTAGCTAAATGGCTAGAGACTCTGGCGAATTTTTGAGCCAAAACGCTCGTATTTATAGTTTAGCTCACTCGGCCGAAATTGCGTCTGACCAATCAGAGCGCTCGGACCGAGTGGGCGGACTTTGGAAGTGCTTTTATTTTTGTCGAAGATATATTTTCCGAAAAGTTCTGAAAAGAACTCTCGGAATTGATTGCATCTCAATGTTGATACGAATTCTTTTATATTTGTGGTGTTTCCCACCGAAATTCCACTTATCACAAAAAGCCAGGCCGTAGATTTCAAATTTTAAAACTAGAGACACCAGAAACACTGATATAAGTAAAATAAATAAAATCAAAATTAATCGGAGACTCATATTTTCCGGACCCCCGTGGGCCATCGGAAAGAGTCTAGCTAAATGGCTAGAGACTGGCGAATTTTTGAGCCAAAACGCTCGTATTTATAGTTTAGCTCACTCGGCCGAAATTGCGTCTGACCAATTAGAGCGCTCGGACCGAGTGGGCGGAGCTTAGCAAGAATACGAATTCTTTCGGATTTTCTCTCGAATTTAGAGTTTTCGAGAGAATTATTTTGCAAATCTAATATAACTAGCACGAATATTCATAAAAACATCAGTGGTTCTGGGGGATCATAACACTCCCCCCCACAAGAAATCGCTTGGTTTTTGTGTGAAAGTTCGTTGGGTTTTGTCCTGAAAAGGACCGTTTTCTTTTGATACATGGGCATAAGCCTTTATTAATCAAACATTCGAATTCTTTTGTTACTTTGATAAAAAGGTAAAATACTCATTATTAGCTAAAAAGAAGAAGTTGAAATTAGTATACAGTGTGCCCAAGATAAGGATGAACAGCATGGGGATCTCGGTAACCGTATGAGTTACACGGTAGGTCAAATGGGCAAAAAGTTGTGCAATTAAGGGGTCAATAAATAGATGTTGAGAAATCCCAAAAATGTTGTTTACTTCCGGAGATATTCGGAAAAAACCGAAATTTGGCGATTTGGTTTTAATTTTTTTCCGAAGTTATTTGAAAAGTTTCGAAAAAACCAAAGGCACTATCTCATTGCCACTTTTTTACCTCTACAAAATGGCGCTCACAAAATATCCGAACAACGTTTCGTTTGGAAGAAACCATCATCAACTTTGTTTTTTTATATGACACGAAAAAAATTTACACCCTGTAGGACATAGCATTTTTCATTGCGAATGCAACGACATACGGCACAATACGTTTTCTAATGTTTTTATTCAGAAAAAAATGCTTATGACTAGTTTTTCAACATAATCTAATATTTAACTATCAGAAATTAAAATAATAAGAACTAAGAAGGCGAGAATTATTATTAAAGATTGTAAATAGTAAGTGCTATAGCATATGTTCAAACAGATTTCCTCCAGTTTGTAAACATAAGTATGCACGTTTCACTGTGGAATCTATAACACGATTCAACATTTCAGGGGTAATTCTATCAAATGCTGATCGTACTGAGCGAAGTAAGTGTTCCTCGTTTTCAAAATTTTCTTTGTATACCTCATTTTGAATATGGCCGCACAAAAAAAGTCTAAAGGTGTTAGGTCTGGTGACCTTGCTGGCCAGGGTGTATCACTATGAGTGCCAATCCATTTTCTTGGGAACCGCTCACACAGGTATTGGCGAACAGCTATGGCATTATGAGCTGGTGCACCATCTTGTTGAAACCAGAAATTATGCACAGCGTCCAATGGCAAATTATCCAATGCATCTCCAGATCTTGTCGTAACAGACGAAGGTATCGTTGAGCAGTTAAAGACGTCTGGTAGATGAATGGACCTATTATAACCTTTGTGCCAAAAATTCCACACCAAATAATAAATCCGAATCGATGTTGGTATCTGGATCATCCAGATACCAACGTTGATTTTGTTGTAACCAATAGTGTGTTGCGCCTGTTGAAAATACCGTTATTGGTAACCATAGTTTCATCCGACCAGATCACTTTGAAAGGAAAATTTGCATCACCATCACACATTCTTGTATACCACTCGCAAAAATGTCTACGTCGCTCGTCATCACCTGGTCTTAAGCCTTGACAAATTCGAAATTTATATGGTTTGAATTTATTTTTTCTTAAAATAAATTGAGCTGTTGATTTAGGAACCCCAGTCTGGTCTTTAATTTCTATAGTTGAACTTTCTGGGTTTTCAATGACTGATTGTAACACTAGGTGTTCTTTTTCTTCAGCAGACGGTTTTTGTCGTGATAGCACAGGTTTTTTAAATGAACCATAATTTATTTAATTCTATATTAAACGCCTGAAAATGGACTTGCCAGCTTGTTTTCGCTCCGGGTATTTGTTCAAATACATGTGTTCGGTTTCTACACAATTTCTTTGGCATAAAATGTAGCAGGACAGCATATCAAACTTTTCTCATTTGTAAAACTACCTCCCTCCATTTTAATGTAGAAGAAACGAAGGCAATATCAACAAAAACAACAACAATGAAATACTCATTCAAGACGAAAAATATCTATGGAAACTGACAGCTATGTATGTTGCCATGGATTGTCTCTAAGCCGCCTATGTTCAAAAATTGTAATGAGCATTTTTACTGAATCAAAACATAGGGAAACATATTGTGCCGTACGTCGTTGCATTTGCAATGAAAAATGCTATGTCCTACAGGGTGTTAATTTTTTTCGTGCCATCTAAAAAAACAAAGTTGATGATGGTTTCTTCCAAAAGAAACGTTGTACGGAAATTTTGTGAGCGCCATTTTGTAGAGGTAAAAAAGTGTCAATGAGAAAGTGCCTTTGGTTTTTTCGAAACTTTTCAAATAACTTCGGAAAAAAATAAAAACCAAATCGCCAAATTTCGGTTTTTCCGAATATCTCCGGAAGTAAACAATATTTTTGGGATTTCTCAACATCTATTTGTTTACCCCTTAATTGCGCAACTTTGTGACCATTAGACCATCTGTGTAACTCTTACGGATACCGAGATCTCCATGCTGTTCATCCTTATCTTGGGCACACTGTATACAATCTTAAACAATAGAAAATATTTACAAATGCTGAAAAGCAAACTTATGATTAATATATACAATCTTAGCCATAAAACTATGTACAAGTCCCTAAAAATAAGAAGTTATTATTAGTTATGTACACATAGGCTGGAAAAAAATGCATAGTTAGTACATTTAAAAATTCGCAAAAATTCTCCATCAGCAAGAAAAAATGTTTTCAATAAAAATCAAAATTTTCACAAGAAAAATATCTGTAAAAGAAAAATGTTCATAATTATTCGGCAAAAGGATATGAATTGGACTCCACTCGGCCTTCGTCTTCTTGGTTTTCTTCATAAAGCTTCCTGTTGATGAAAACTTCGGCTTCTTGAAAAATGAGATATTTTACCTGCCTTTGCCTCCTGGCTAAAGGACAACCGGCGTCAGTGAGGTAGCTCTCAACTATGTCAAATTACCCCAGGCCTTCAGGCATGGGAACGACGGCTGGCTGCTGAGAGTGGTACAATACCACCTTGATACTCACAAGCTATAAGTATCCTCAAATCCACCTTGGCTTCACTAAGGCCACTTTACAAATTTTTCCAATCATCTTCAGGCCTCATTTTGTCCAAAACATTCGATGCCATTTCATTCTTCTGTGCATCTTCCATAATTATCCCTTTTCTCCAGGGATCCTGTTCTCTCCTGAAAACAGTTGGAATTTTTCTTCTTCAAAGTTTGCTCGGGCACCATGTCAATAAATGGGCTGAACAGCTCGAAATCTCTTCTTTTCCAAAGTCTTGGATTTCTTTTATTCCAATGTCTTGGATTTCTTCCTTTATTCCAAAGTCCCTGCTCGGGCGCCATGTCAACAAAAGGGCAAGCCGGGATTTGGATGAAAAGGGCCGGGTAGCTCGGTTTTCCATCCCGACGGCCCAAAGTTGCCAAAGGACCCCGCACACCTTATATGGGAAAATGGCTCTCCGTCAAATTTCTTGAATTTTTGATATGTTGTAGAATTGATCATTCCGATGAAATGTTTCAACGGGCGCAACACGATCCTATGACTTGTTTTCGAGATACAGGGTGTTGAATATGAGAAACATTCACTTTTCATCACTCTGTATCTGCCAAGTTACGATTTAGTTTGGATTTATCTTTTGTGGGATCATCATCACATCCGTGTATGATGAATTCATGAGAAATTCATTTCCAAATCTTTTCGTAGTACAGGGCGATTTCACTTGAAAACAATGCTATTTTGAGACTTTCATAATTTAGTTGTTTTATAAAGATAAAATGCGAGAAAAGGTAGAATTATCATATAATATTAAAAATTCATTTCATCTAGCATCACAGTTGATACAATTCATACAAGGTGATTCACAAATATGAAAACAAAACGAATTTTGGTTTTTGGGACACCTTGTAGTAATAAACCAAACTAAAATGACAAAATTCACTTGGAGAATGTTAAATGATATGTTCCATCGTATACAGAGTCGAATGATATCAATTTTAAAAATTAGTTATACTTTAATAAATAAAAACCTTGATTTTTTAAATCACCCTATATATCATAAGGGAGTCCGAAAAGATAGCGATATTTTTTCACGGGAGAACTCGAAATACTTTCATTCATATCGTACAAAATTTTCATCAAATTCCTATGACAGGTTTTTTATATACAAGGCGAACAATTTGTGAAAAAGTCCATATATTTCACTATTTTACGCTAATAAATGACCACTCTACCTATCCATTGAAGTCTCCTGATGTGATTGAGAAGATACTTATTTGATATTTATTCAAAACGTAAAAGTAAGGAATTCAGTGAAGTGAAATCAACATTATTTCAACTCACAACAACTTGTACGGCCTTGCCAGATGGCACACATAATATGTATCCCATGGCTATTGGGAATTCAAGATAAGGGATACTCCCTCTGGTGTCGGGTTTTGAATCTATACTTACGTGAAAATGAGGTTGACTATGATTTTGACATATTGAGCATTTCTACAACAATAGCACAGAGCAACCATAAAGCTGTCCTGATGAGTGGGAAACCACGAAACAGCTGTTGACAGATGATGGTGGCTCTCGGAATCAAAACATAAATCACTCTATTTACTTCTCTCTCTCTCTCTCTATATATATATATATATATATATATATATATATATATATATATATATATATATATATTTATTTATAATCTATCCATAAATTGATAGAAGTACAACGGGATGTGATATATCTTTCGGATATTGGGTTGGCACGAGCATGTGCATGACAATACAACAAGGAAAATACATGATGGATAACTGAATTTTTCCCTAATCAAAAAACATTATCAAATACGAATTAGAAGGAGATTCTTACCAATAACCAATAAAATTAAACTATTTCTGGACCGATATCCATGTCCTCTGGAAGCATTCTATTTGCAGCATCTCCTATGGAATCTTAAAGACGATTGGATGGAAAATGTATGTTTTCTTGATATCTATCGTACCCCAAAAACCATATCACGCTAGCAACATGCGCACAAGTTCCTAAAGTCCTAGCACCGGACTTACAAGTACAATAATACCCCGTAATGGGGAGAGCAGGATCTTCTAGATTTTCGTCACCTCTTTCAGTGAAAACAACCCAAAGCATGTGTTTAGCAGCATTCCTGAACCGAGAAAATATTCTAAATCGTAGGAAATTGGGTTCCCCATGTAACTCATCGACTTCTTAAATGTTGTCTACTTCACCATCTCTACGAGTTGTATCTTGGATATATGACGCAGCCAAGTGTGAATGATATGTTCCAGTAAGTAATTTTAAATATTCAATATCAAGGCGAGGAAACGATTGTATATGATATTGATTTAAACGAATCCATCGACCATTCCTAGTTCTGAGGTTTTCAGCTTCAACTCGTGCCTGAACAATGTTGACATCATCGGAATCAACCAACATTTGTGTGGCCGTATCCAACGTTCCAGGCATATTTATCAATGAATGGAATTTATTTATAAGAGCACCAGCAATCAGGTAATAGTCATGTAGCTTCGCAGCATGTATTGCTGTTATGGGTTGACGAAAAAATTTGAAAATTGACTCAAAATGTCCATTTCTAGCTTCAACAATCCATCTAGTAGTGGTTATTAAACGTGCCTGATTGGCTTCATTTGTCGTTAATTGCCTTTGATTCGGCGGTAGAAATGGTGGCATATAGTAATGCAAGCCAAGTTCTTGTAGACTATTGATTGAATCTCTATAGCCTCTATCGACTATCACAATATCTCCTTCTTGAAACCATGTTTTCATTCCATTCAAATCAACTTGTAATTCGTGATTTAGAACACTTGCATCATTATTCCTAGCATCTGCGAAGTACGGCCCGTTGATTGCTAAGATATATCCATCGGGGGCAACTATGATCTCTGGTTTGAGCAAGTGTTCATTCTTGTGGAAACAGTATGATTGCCTCAATACCCGGAAGTTACTGCTCTTTTCTATTTTATTGTAGGAACAATCTATATAAGCTATTGCTTTGGGAATATCTGGTGTGGGATTGAACAGTTGATTCGTATAAGGGGATACATGACTGTTAATATAATTTTCTCTTGTTATTGAATTAAATCCAATATTGTTCGGTACGAACCTTTGTAAAAGAGATAATCTCACATTAGAAATAATGAAGCTTGCTGTTTGTCGAGAAGGATAACTGAACAATATTTTCAAAAACTCATCTGAAACTCTATGTTTCATTTTGATCAAAAATGTCAGCAAATGTTTTCTTTCGACATTTCTTCTCTTGCCACCTTGTTCAACAATATCACAAAATTCTAGTAATTGTCGAAAATGATTGTTTGAGATTGATGTCAGATACTTAAATTCGTCTTCAGTGAAACAATTGATATCCTCCCAGTTACGGAGTGGCCTGTTTCTATTAGCAAATGTCCTCATTCTTTGAAGAAAATGTTGAAGATTGGAAATTATGTATGGTTTATTCACAAAATTCAAACCTCCATGCAAGTAATTTGGAAGGAAACCTTGATGATCAAGATGGTGACCACAAATTCTCAAGAAATTTGGGACATAGATATCAGAAGCAACAAAAATATCCACTCTACATTCTAAAGAAAGTCTTTGAATATTTTGACGATCATTACAAATAATGCACGCACGACTTGATACGCGGGACAACACATTGAGACGAAGGCAATTCGGGTTATTTTCCATAGCAATAATGTCATTCATTACTGTGTTATTACAATTGAAACATATTTTTGTATCATCCTGAATATCAACAGGTGGATTTCCCGCAGTTTGTCTTCGATATGTTGCAATTTGCAAAACATCAATATTATCTCCTCTATTCAAACGCATTGAGAGTCTAGGAATAACATTTCGGTCACAAACATAACAACTCACTATATTTGCGAAGGCCATATTGTTCAGCAAAGTTCAACAAACACTGAAAATCACATAAACTTGAACAGTTAAAAAGAAACTTCAATTAGTCCAATATCCCAAAAAGAGTTCTCGGGCTTTATGACAACAAGAAAACGACTATTGACATAAGAATTTTGTTGATTTTATCCTCTTTGAATTGTTCTCCATGCCTACTACGAAATAAGAGGAATATATTAATAATTAGGTATTCGAAGATGATTCAGATGATGTTTCAAATACAAGAAAAAGAAAGAGAAACGTTCTCTGAAAGGGGGTATATACTATATACAAACATATATACGATTCGAAAATACAAGAACATAATTGAAACATAAAACGTTAATTTGGTGTAAAAATATGCCGAGAATTTGATTTAATATATATCTATATAAGCCGATAGAAATAATTACATACAAATTATGATTTTTTTCTGATTTATCCTGTGGTATTTTCGTTATGTGACAAATTCATGAGATATTCATGTCCAAATCTTTTTGTAGTACAGGGCGATTTCCTTTGATAATAATGCTATTTTGAGACTTTCACTATTTTATTGTTTTATAGAGTGAAAATTCGAAAAAACGAACTTCTGCGGATGTAATAAGTATAATATAACTTCTGAGAAACACTAAGCATGAAAAAATAACTTTTCCATTGAATCGCCTACTAGACGATGCTGATGCAGATAATAATTCGAGTTATGGCTTTTTTTCGAGGGATACGGTACGCTATTGTACGGTATAATAACTGATCACTATTTTATTGAAATATTTTTATTTCGAGTAAAAGCGGCCGGACGAGGAAGAACTACAGCAAACCCGCCGAAAACTGGAGTGAAAATACATTTTTCGCCTTGTATATGAAAAACCCGTCATAGGATTCCGCTGAAAATTTTGTACAATATGGATGAAAGTATTTCAAGTTCTCCCATGAAAAAATATCGCTATCTTTTCGGACTCCCTTATGAGATATAGAGTGATTTAAAAAATCAAGGTTTTTATTTATTAAAGTATAACTAATTTTTCAAATTGATATAATTCGACTCTGTATACGATGGAACATATCATTTAACATTCTTCAAGTGAATTTTGTCATTTTAGGTTGGTTTATTACTACAAGGTGTCCCAAAAAACAAAATTCGTTATGTTTCCATATTTGTGAATCACCTTGTATGAATTGTATCAACTGTGATGCTAGATGAAATTAATTTATAATATTATGCGATAATTCTACCTTTTCTCGCATTTTCTCTTTATAAAACAACTAAATTATGAAAGTCTCAAAATAGCATTGTTTTCAAGTGAAATCGCCCTGTACTACGAAAAGATTTGGAAATGAATTTCTCATGAATTCATCATACACGGATGTGATGATGATCCCACAAAAGATAAATCCGAACTAAATCGTAACTTGGCAGATACAGAGTGATGAAAAGTGAATGTTTCTCATATTCAACACCCTGTATCTCGAAAGATAGTCATAGGATCGTGTTGCGCCCATTGAAACATTTCATCGGAATGATCAATTCTACAACATATCAAAAATTCAAGAAATTTGACGGAGAGCCATTTTCCCATATAAGGAGTGCGGGGTCATTTGTATTTGTTTCGGGACTTTGGAAGTACTTTTATTTTTGTCGAAGATATATTTTCCGAATAAGTTCTGAAAAGAACTCTCGGAATTGATTGCATCTCAATGTTGATACGAATTCTTTTATATTTGTGGTGTTTCCCACCGAAATTCCACTTATCACAAAAAGCCAGGCCGTAGATTTCAAATTTTTAAACTAGAGACACCAGAAACACTGATATAAGTAAAATAAATAAAATCAAAATTAATCGGAGACTCATATTTTCCGGACCCCCGTGGGCCATCGGAAAGAGTCTAGCTAAATGGTTAGAGACTCTGGCGAATTTTTGAGCCAAAACGCTCGTATTTATACTTTAGCTCACTCGGCCGAAATTGCGTCTGACCAATCAGAGCGCTCGGACCGAGTGGGCGGAGCTTAGCAAGAATACGAATTCTTTCGGATTTTCTCTCGAATTTAGAGTTTTCGAGAGAATTCTTTTGCAAATCTAATATAACTTTCACGAATATTCATTAAAACATCAGTGGTTCTGGGGGATCATAACACGTCCTACCTGTGTCTGCCTGATGTTGATTGTTTTGGATTGGGATAATTAATTGTTGTGGTTTCGTGATTACGGTAGGAAGAAGCGGTTTCCAAAAGGGGTTCAATTCTGGAGCTGTGTTTGGATGTTTCTTTCTATGTGTTCTGGTCTTTAGCCATTTTGTAGGAGAGCTTGTTTCACGTTGTGGAGTTTGGATTGTCTGCTGTGGTCATCAGTTAGACGAATGGAGCGGGATATCAGAGTATTTACGACAGAGTTGAGTTGCGGCGGATGATGGTGGGACTTTGAGTTGAGGTATCGGTTTGTGTGGGTAGGTTTTCTATAAACAGTATATGAGAAACCTTGTTGGGGATTTTTAAATTCTTGTAAATTATCAATAATATTGTTAGAGATAGAAGTGTCATATGTATCGCCAGTTATTTCTGGTATGGGCCGCGGTGGTGTGCGGGTTGAGTTCTCGCCTCATAAGCCAAAGAGTATGAGTTCGAATCTCAGCATTGCCACCGGTCTCGTGCATGGCATCACACGCATTAAAAGGTAAGGGCTACGTCTTCCCCTAGCTCGCACAAGTCTCTGACTTTTGAGGGTTGCACGTAGGGGTGTAACCGGTTGACGGATATAACAATTTTAACAACAACAATAACAATTTAACAAAATATTAAAATCCCCAAAGATGTAAAATTTATATATATATATCTGTATGCCTGTGTACAATATGAGATTGCAATTCAAATGCCGACTCGTACACACTATTTGCACTTCCCGAAGGAATATACATAGCACATATAGTATACTTGAGACTATTTACCCTTAATTCAATTACAACACTCTCAAAGGAAGTACTACACTTTGTTATGTTCAAAATTTTAAATTTTTTCTTCATAGCTATCAGAACTCCACCCCCTTTTGATTTTTTTGTTAATTCAAGACTCCTATCCGATCTCTCTAAATTGAAAATTCTCGTATCCACTATTTCTCCATCTTGAACTCCCTCTTGTAACCATGTTTCGACCGCTACAATAATATCAAAATCATTATCTAAACAGCTCCTAAAGAATTCCTGTGATTTAGTGTTCAGTCCTCTACAATTTTGATAATATAAATTAAGATGGTATGGTTTAGACAAGCTCTTGCCAGTATATTGATAAGATTTACTATATAATTAGAAATAAATAAGCATCAAACTTTGGTTATTTAAAAAATACATCAAAAAATGTAACATCAAAAATTAAATATAATAATTTTCTTAGTATAAACTAGGCTTTGCTTACTTTAATTTATATACGGTACCTAGAAGACATACGAGATGACAAAAAGAGAATAAGTTAAGAAAATTAACAAAAAAATTATAGGTACTCATATGAACAAGAAATCCTATTCACTCATCATTAGTCGATTCCTTTATAACTATTACGCCGTTGCCACTTCTCGCAAAAATTCCTCCATTTTTTGACCATGCGGATTGGTTTCCATATTTAACTTTTACTGCTCGAAGAAGTTGATAATTCGCATTGGTCAGGTTGTCATTTATATATATATATATACAGTGAGGACCAAAGGTCCGTCGCCCCCCCTGTAACTTCTTTATTCTACATATTACAAAAAAATGTTAAATACATAAGTTGTAGGGTTTCATTCGATCTCTTTAATGGTTTAAGTTTCATTCATACAGAGTGTCTCAAAAAAGCACGGTGATTTAGAAGTAAATTTTTTTGGATGGCATTATTACATTCTACGTTGAATTCTGAACAAGTTTGATAAATGGTTTTCTATCAAAAAGTTAATAGTTTTGGACTTATGAACACTTGTAAATAATTATTTCGACTACTTTTGCACCAGTTCACGAATAAATTAATGAGGTAGGCTATGCACGCTAGGCGCGTTTATTTTATCCATGACAACGAAAAAAAACTCTTATCTGTTTTTGCCAAATGTCATTGACATTTTGTAGGTTTTCAAAACTTTGTTTCAAATGGTTTTCAATTTCTCTTGTTGATTAATATGGCTCGTTCAGTAGCAGACAAAGTTGAAGCCGTTATCATATTTGGTGAAGCTAACCGAAATTACCACGCTGCTATTCGCATTTTCAATGAACGGTTTCCAGAACGTCCGATGTGTCGAAAATATCTGCAGAAATTGGTGGCAAAATTTAACCAAACTGGCACCGTGAAAGATGCTCCGAGATCTGGGAGGCCGAAAATAATTACGGAAGATGTTGAAATTCAAGTACTAGCCGAAATGGTAAATAACCCACAACAATCAACTAAGCAAGTAGCTGAGATATGTGATGTTTCGAAAACATCAGTAAAGAGGCTTTAGTGATGAAAGCACTTTTTACCTAAATGGAAATGTGAATACCCAGAATTGTAGATATTGGAGTGATGAGAATCCCCATGAATTCCGCGAGGGGCATACTCAATTTCCCGAGAAAATTAATGTTTGGGCTGGTATTTTAGGTAACCACATTGTAGGTCCCATATTCTTAGAAGAAAATTTAAATGGTCCCAGATACCTCCAAATGCTGCAAGACACAATAAGTCCCAGTATCGATGAGATCGTTGCGCAAAACCCACATGAATTTTACTTGGATGTAACATTTCAGCAAGATGGTGCGCCACCACACTATTTTCGGGAGGTGAGAAATTACTTAGATGAAAGGTATCCAGGTAGGTGGATTGGACGTCGAGGTACAACAGAGTGGCCAGCTCGCTCACCGGACCTCTCACCGCTTGATTTCTTTCTCTGGGGCCATGTGAAATCCGTAGTTTTTAAGACAGTTTGTGGGTCGTTTAGATGAACTGCGCCGTCGAATTATTGAAGTGTGTTCAGAAATAACACCTCAAACCTTGATTAATGTTAGGGAAGAGTTTACAACCCGACTATTTATGTGTCAAGAAATGCATGGTGGACATGTCAAACATCTTTTGAAATAGATAAAAACTCACCGTTTTTAGTTATAAATTAAAATATCTCTTCAGTTTTTAATGATTCTTGATCTGTATTTATGGACTACCTTATTTGTTAATAAAATATTTCAACTTCATTTGTACTAGTTTTTCGTGAGATTCAACAACTCTAACAATTGTAAAATGGTACGACGAGGTAAGTTACACCTGGTGCCATCAGCAGTTTGTGATCCATTTGTTACGATTTTCTCATTGAACTGGCGTAAAAGTAGTCGAAATAATTATTTACAAGTGTTCATAAGTCCAAAACTATAAACTTTTTTGATAGAAAACCATTTATCAAACTTGTTCAGAATTCAACGTAGAATGTAATAATGCAATGAAATACAGGGTGTCCCATTTAAAAAAATTAACTTCTAAGTCACCGTGCTTTCTTGAGACACTCTGTATGAATGATACTTAAACCATTAAAGAGATCGAATGAAACCCTACAACTTATGTATTTAACATTTATTTGTAATATGGAAAATGAAGAAGTTACGGGGGGGGGCGACGGACTTTTGGTCCTCACTGTATATATATATATAACTGTATTTTTAGACCTTTTCGGGCCATCATTATTTCATTCCTTTTCAGTAATAATATAAATTCGACAATGATGGTCCTAGACTTTGTATCGTCTTTGCTAGGTTTGCCAATTCTGTACATATTGTAAATTTCCCATTGGGCACATTTGACTTTAAGTGCATCGATGAAAACTGCAAGTACCTTAGAAGACAAGTTTTCCTCATTTTCTTCTTCGATCCCAATCATTCTCAAAGAATTTGCTTTCAATTTCTGATCAATGGTTTCCAAGTTGTTTTTCATTATACCTATTTTCATTTCATTAGTCTTAACAATATTGTAATTACTCCATCCAGTTTCTCATCCATGCTTTGTATCTTTCAACCATGTTTAACAATATCTTCTTCCAGCTTGCCATTTACTTTTGGCACCAATTTGTTGATAAGGGATTCTATCATACTTTCATCAGTTACACTAGTAGATGTACTTTTACTCATCTTATTTCAGACGAACCGGCTACGTTGTAAATAAATTTGTTTGCTCAAATAAACCGTTTATGCAATGCTCACAAAACAGTCTGGATAATCTGCCCACTTAGAACTTCTATTACATATATCTTGTCCAAAAAAAGCACAATAAATTTTGCAGAATTACCACTCAACACATCGGGAATGACAAGAGCTCACCTAAACGACGTTCACTCAGACTCGTTGCCCGACATATTCCATGAACATCATATCATATCATATCGAGCACATACTTTGAATCAACTACAGTTGTGTTTCATATTTTGTTGTTCTTCCATTTGAATAAAGAAAAAATTGTTTAGTCCGATTAATGAACTACTGCCAGATTATGGATGTGAATGATAATCTAATTTTAGTGATAAGTAATATTTTCAATGAAGTGAATTATAACAACTGTCGATAAGAATTTTATGAGCAAATCGAATAAATGTCGTGTCAAAGCTATCTTTATTCAATGAATGCATTGAAATAAAAACTAATATTTGAAAAAGCCAATACATGAAAAAACATTTAGGTTACAACCTAGATATGGAATCCTAGGATAATTGAATTTTCTATTCCTCAGACAAAAAAATACAGGGCGTTCGATTTGAAATAACAAAAAAACCTTTGTTCGAAATCATAAAAAAAGCGACAAAATTCTTGATCATTCTGCATGGTGTTGAAAAACGGGTTTGTATCAAAATCAATAGCCCAAAACCTCTTTTATGCATGCTTAGATTTCTTCGCATGCTTCGCATCGTTCGGGCCAACGGCGGTTGCGTGCGGGAAAGTACCACTTTCCACACTTGTTAGGAAAATAACTATTTTGTTGTTTGCAGCTAGTGAGAAGGGTAGCATTATCATTCAAGGAACTATTGATATTTGTTAGGTAGAGAACTTTGAAGAATTAAAAAAATCCGAGTTGAAAATGGACTAAGAATACAATGTGATAAGAAAAGTTCGTACATACAGGGTATCAAAAAGCAATCATTCATCCGTTAAAGTTACAGATATATGGCAAAATACAAACGGCATTTCTACTCAATCAGAAATGTTCTGGGGATAAAAAATAGTTCAAATATTATTCGATGAAGGACATCTGAGAGACTATTTTGCTAGTTGAAGTTTTTGAAACCCAATAACTATCATTTCATGAATGTCCTTACTAATCTATCCAAAATTCCGGGTTCCAGCAATCTGGGAAGGATGAATACAGATAGAAATCACAAATGAATGAATAAAAATAGTTTCACTCTGGCAGTGAAAAGTAATCAGTTTATCTAGTTTTGAGTCCCAGGCCTATTAATTAGTATAAAAATAATGATGAAGATTAAAGTATAGATGTCATAGATCATTATCAATTATAACAAATGATAACTGGTTATCAGTCAACCAAAAAGTTGCTGATTCATTGTATCTGTCATGTTATAAAATGATCTATTAGTAGATGTCAGTAATAGTGTGGATGTGCCTTTCAACTGATTTGGACTTATACTGTAAGGTGAGTTGTTATTTAATTACACCGTAGATTCGCAATTTTCAATGATAGTTAAGTAATTATGAATTTTTTAATAAGAATTGATGCTACGGAAAACAAAAATGTTTTACTGAAAGGATTGCATTAGTTTCTACAGGGTGGCCCAGACTAGAGGGGAAAAACTCCGATGGTAGGTTAAACGTTCCTGTAAACATATTCAAGGCTTTGAAAGTGGCAAAAATATATATGTTGCCAGAATAACTTCATAACCGCTCGATTTCTCTCAATAGAACTTGGTATGCAATGCAAATAAAGTGTTTGTTAATTCAAACAAGGGCGTATGACAATATGATAGATACCCTTAATTTCCCCTACCCACCTTTCACGCCACTGGATCATTATAGATTTTATCTTCCTTTTCGTAATGGTTCACAATAATTTATGAAAAAAAACAAAAAAACTTGATCACACCACATATACTCGAATACCTTTGGCATTTAGGACGATGTTATATTTTGGTTCCAGACTCTCGAATAAATCGAATAGCCAAGGTCATGAACTTGAGTCATCGAATCGATGGTCGTGATCCAAATCATGTTGGGCCACATTCGATTTTTCTGGACTCGAAAAATGGATAAGAGCTAGATGCTCTTTGAACCGTACTTTCATGACTCTTCTAGTTTGACCCACATACTTCTCCTCGCAGTTCTTTCCTTTTTCTACTTATCTTTGAGAGTACTCATATTGAAACTAGAAGAAACTATATATTCGGGAGGAATTTCCTCTTTTTTAAAAGTCGAAGAGTTACGAAGGGTTTTCTTGAATCCAAGTTTCCCAATCAGTCCGCAGAACAAACGTTCAGTTCAGCCACTTCACTAATAATCATTTTGAATATGTCCTTACTAGGTGGAAAATAAAACTTTAAACTTTGGTTGATATGCTTTCCTCAGTTAGAACTTCATCTAATACGTAACTGATATTATTGGAGAGATGTTAGATCTCATGGGAGTGAAAAAAAATGTTTGTGGAATTTTTTAATTGAAGTGAGATAAGGAGATTAAAAAATCGAACCGATTATCTTTATCAAAATTTGTTTTTCAAAATTGCAGCGATTGAAAATTTGCTAATCCACCATCCAGAATCACCTTTTGGTATGATTCGAAATCATCTCGTCGAAATACATTTGAGGAAAGTTTTTCTAGAATAAAAAAATAATTTTTTTCGGAAATTCGAATGACTGAGGGACTTTTCGACGTCTTATTTCTTTTCTATGCTGAGCCTTGTACCTGAGCTTACACGAATTATACATTTTTGGAATCAGCATGAAATTTTGCGTATGTAGTGCGGATTTCAAGTGACACTGATGATTTTGTATTCTTCATGATTTTTAGGGACCGTTCTCGAGTTGAAGAGTTCAGCTGTAGTTGAGAGGGTTGTTGGTCAGAAAAATCTTCCTGAATTTTGTAAAATCTTCTTCGAAATACATTATTGCAGCATGATTTGAAATCGGTTTATCGAAATGAGTCTGAGGAAAGTTTGCAATTTTTCAAAAAATAAAAAAATTAAATTTTCAAAAATTTCGTCGTACGAGTGAATTTTTGACATTTCATTCATTTTCTGTGCTGAACCTTTTGTCTGAGCATGAAAAAATCATATATTTCTGATATCAGCGTGAAATTTTGCTAATATGGTGCGGATTTCAAGTGACCCTGATGATTTTTTTTGGATTTGTTCCCTTTTTTCAAGTGATTTGTTTCTTTCTTCAATAGACTTGAAATCCACAGAGAGTACTGATTCTATAATTCTGAATCGATTGATGTTTCCAAAATTGGTCTATCTTGAACCGTTCTCGAGTTGAAGAGTTCATCTGAAGTTGAGAAGGTTGTTCGTCAGAAAAATTTTCTTAAATTTTGTAAAATGTTCTTCGAAATACATTTTTGTAGCATGATTTGGAATCGGTTCATCGAAATAAGTCTGAGGGAAGTTTGCAATAAAAAAAAAATTAAAAATGAAAATTTGTAAAAAATTTCGTCGTGCGAGTGAATTTTCGACATTTTATTAATTTTTATGCCGAAATTTTGCATATATGGTGCGGATTTCAAGTGAGCATGACGATTTTGTATTTCTCGTTGATCGACTTGAAATCCACAGAGTGTACTAATTCTGTAATTCTGAATCGATTGGCGTTTGCGGAATTGCTCTATTTTGAACCGTTCTCGAGTTGAAGAGTTCATCTGAAGTTGAAAAGGTATCTTTCCAAATTTGGTCAAACCATTTTCGAAATTAATTTTGGTGGTATGATTTGATATCAAATCTTCAAAATAAGTCTGAGGGAATTTGCATTTTTTTTTTTAAAATGAGATAAAATTTTTCGACAATTACAACGTGCAAAGTAATTTTTGACATGTTATTCATTTTTATGCTGAACCTCTTGTATATACAAATTATATATTATCGGAAACAGCATGAAATTTTGCGTATTGAGTGCGGATTTCAAGTGATTCTGATTTTGTATCATTCATGATTTTTAGGGGTCTACCCTTATGGACATTTTCCGGTTTTCCGAGTGATTTGATTCTTTCGTTGATCGACTTCAAATCCACAGTGTACTAATTCTATAATTCTGAATCGACTGGCGTTTCTAGAATTGCTTTATCTGGAACCGTTTTCGAGTTTCGAGTTGAAGAGTTTATCTGGAGTTGATGGTCTTGTTTAGTTATGTTATAGTTTGATATTAGTGTTTGCTAGTAATGATGAAATATGTCAGAAACAAATAAAATCATAGTTTCATTAAAAAATGACGATTTTTCAATTGCATGCAGAAAATTCAAAATAACCAATCTTCCAGTCGTATGCATCTAGAAGTTGTGAATGTGAAAAACTGCTGTAAGAAAGTACTATTTCGTTTTTAGAAGAAAAGTTTTTCTATCAACTACATGAATACTTGTTAGGATCTGCTGTGGAATCAAAAATTCCCTTTTCATTTCAGATATGTAGGTATATATTTCAAATGTTAGCAACGGCCTTTTTCCATACGGTTTGTAACTGTCTCTAGAAATTAGAATGATTATTATTATTATTATTATTACAATAAAGATAATACCATATTTTCTCTGTTCCCAGAAGCAGATATGGCTATATTCACAATTTCCTACATTGCATTGGCAATAATAACAGGCATTTGGCTGTTGTCAAAATGGAATTATTCCTACTGGAAGAGAGTGGGCTTGTGGAATCCTGAACCAGAATTCCTATTTGGAAATACCAAAGAATTTCTCATGAAGAAAATATCCTTCGGAGATCAGTTCAATCTAATCTACAACAAACTGAAAGCCAGAGGCCTCAAACATGGAGGATTATACTTGTCTTTCAGACCAATGTATATCCCGATCGATCTGGATATCGTCAAAGGCATTATGCAAAAAGATTTCGTTCATTTTATGAATCACGGCGCCTACTTCAATGAAAAATCAGATCCATTATCGGGACATCTCTTCAATCTGGAAGACGACACTTGGAAGAAACTGAGGGCAAAACTGACACCTACTTTTACTTCAGGTAAATATATAAATACTACTAAAATATATATCATCAATAATATATTAGATATTATTGAAAAGTTGAATATATGCTCATATCAGCCTCAAAGTTATCAGAATTGACATGATAACAAATTGACTGTTGATTTATTTCCAACACAAAACATAGAATGATGAACAGGTATTGGAAATAATTCAATATCGGAAATAATTGTTCACAGTGGACTTTCCAGTCCAAAAACTCATCTGGGACTTGTCGACATCGAAATAATCAGATGCAGTGAAATTGAATTGCTACATTGAAGCCTATCAGGAGCAGACACAAGTCAATTTTACTGACATAATTAAAATTAAATGGGCCCCAAAGCAGACCCTTATGGGACACCTACATTGATGGAAACTTACCCCGAGTTTAGTTTAGTTATTCCATCATTATAACAGTATTCTAAAAAGACACCTTGTTACCAGTTTTTCAAAAAAGAAGAAGTCGAAACTTGTGCCAAGGATTAACGGGGACTTACCTTTAAGAATGCGATTCCAGAATGATTGAAAAGCATTGATTCTAACCACTCGGCTACCTGACCTCCTGATGAAGAAAGAAAATTCATTATTAAATGTTCAAATTGTCTGCTAGACAATAACCTACTCAGGCTTTGAATTCGTCTCTGATATTTTATTGAACAGCGGGTTTTAGATTTTGCATTTCTTGTCTGATTCGATCTTTGGTCACGGATATTGCCAGATGTGTTAGTATAAGTTTTACATTCCGAATAACACCCATGAAAATAAGTCAACTGAGCTGGAATCAGGTGACCTAGCGGGCTAGGTGGAAACAAGAAATAATTGTATTTTGTGGAAAATGCAGATTCATTGCTCCTGTTAAATTTTTATCGAGATATGAACTAATTCAATCAAAATATACTTTATCAACAAGCTATAATGAAAAAGTGTATAAATAAAGAACAAATAAAAAAGTCAGTCAAATTAGGATGGGTGCGAAAATAACACTGTCAAATTCAGGGATATCAAAAAAACATTTGAGTTAAAAATAGACATATGGAAAAATCTCACACTGACAATGTCTTGAGCTACTTTATTATAAAGATCATTTTTGTTGATGTCCTGCCACAGGATGGTTGTATCATCCGCAAAAATTGTAAACATGTCATTATATTCGATATGAGCCAGATCGTTGAAATATAACAGAAACAGTGCTGTCCCAAGTACCGAGCCTGAGGCACACCATGTCTGACAATGCCAGTATATGACAGCATCTCAGTTCTCACAACTTGGGTTCTCTGACTTAAATAAGATTCGATCCATTTGAGGATTTGATTTCTGAAGTCATAGTGCTGTATTTGTTGTATTTCTCACCCGTTGGCCGATGTCCTTCTGGATTACCATTCATCGTGTCATCATGAGCGATCTCATCAAGACTGAACAGTCGAGTTCAGTCTCCACTACCCTTCACCATCGTATAGAAAATCTGCGGAATATCTTCTTGCCAGAACGTGTTCTTTCAACGAACGACAAAGCTATGGAACTAGTAGCAGTAGTAATTTGGGAGGAGACCGCTATCGCGGCCAGGCAAATAGGCCCACATGGACCCTTTTTGCCATCCTCAGTCTTCCACAAATCTCCATTCTTCTTTCTAGGCTTCCTACTCAAACCTTCGTCACCTCCTGATGAAGGTCAGTATGTTCGCCCGTTCCAGGTTGGTAAGTTCTTCTTGTTGGAGTTTTTCAGCTCCACATACTTGTCCTGTTAGTATTTCTATTGCGGTTTCTGCCTAGGAGCCATGCCGTCCTTGACTTGCTGGAGCCGGCCACAAAGTCTTTCGACTGCCTGCAGCCGCTATTATCTCTCCAAAGTTTGTTCAGCTCTTCTTCCTCTCAGTCGTCAAGGGCTGAAGAGATCTGGCCTTATACGATGCCTAGTACAGGCTCCGGCCCACAGAACGGCGTTGCGAAACCGATTTTACCAAGTTCGTCTACCACCTCATTTCCGCGCATCCCTCTGTAACTCGGAACCCATACCAGCTGAAATTTCTTTGTTTCAGCTAGTTTCTCGAGAGCATCTCCGCATTCCTGTACAAGTACTGAGCTTGGTTAGGATGACAGATGGCTCTGAGTGCTGCCAAACTATCCGAACAGATATAAATTCTCTATTCGGGCCCTTCTTTGACCTCATAGTTACGCTTAGGATGGCAAACAATTCACCTTGGAAAACTATTGTGTGCCTACCCAAAGCATAGCTTTCTCGTACGTCTCTTCCTTCCAGGTAGATGCCTGCTTCCGAAGCCTGTTTGTCAGTCAGACGCAAACCGTTCGTATAACATATTAGGCTTACCGTGCGAAACTCCACTGTATTATCTTCCCATTGATCTCTGCTCGAAATAGTGAGAGCAAACTCTCTATTCCATCGCAGTCTATCTTGTACGCTTCTCACTCCGAGGGCGGAAATAGAAATCTACTGCTCCGCCTACTTCGCGATTTTTGCAAGACCTATCATCGCTCCTCCGTTTACCCAAACTTCCGAGTCCCGCACCCTCAAATGAGCTGCCACTGCTCCCTTCTTGATCGAGACCGGAAGCGACGGCAGTCTCAGCAGTACCTCCAACACTGCAGTTGGAGCCGTTCTCATTGCACCCGTTATTACCAAATAGGCCAACATCAGTACCTTACTAAGTATTCGGCTTAGTGTGCTGCCCTGTGCTCCTGACCACCACACAGCTGACCCATATTGTATATTTGGTCTTACAACTCCGTATACACCCAGCGCATGATCTCTGGGTTCGTATCCCAATTACTTCCTACAATTCTCCTCAGTTGCCATAGGATTGCTACCAACTTTTGTATGATCCTATCTACATGCGAAGTCCATGAAAGTTCAAGCCAGTCCGGTCCAGTCCAGGACCACCCCTAGGTATTTGACCTGCTGGACTAGCTCCAGCTCTTTGCCAAATATGAACAGGATCATCTCTGTTTTTGTCAGATTTACTGCGAATCCTGCTTCGTCGTCGCGTGCCTCGAAACCTTTATCTGTGAGAGAAGAGTTCGTCCATGACCAAGCACCATAGATGGGGAGAAAGGCAGCTTCCCTTAGGGCAGCCCCCTCCCACCTCGGCATTCAGTCTGAGGTCGCCCCGAGATACTTCGACCTTCCTCCTTGTTAGAGACGATACAACCGAACTGATCATCGAGTGGGGCGTTCCTCTGGTCAAAGATGCTACCTGTATGGTCGCTGTCAAACGCGCCTTTCACATAGAAGAACACTCCTGACGTTACCTCCTTGCAACTCAATGTTCTTCACACTACAGTGTGGAGGGCCGATTCTGTCGATCTTTCCCTTCTGTATGAATGTAGATATCTGTCTGCCCTTAGGGGCTCCTCTAACAAGAACCTGTCCACCACCTTTTTCAGCATTTCAAGCGGGAACGGTGCGAGATTGATGGGTCTTTTTTTCCCGCCTTGAGGATGATGACTAATCTCACTATGGAACTGAATGCCTGAGGAGACGTTTTCAGATTTCAGATACTCACCGATATAAAATATCTCCATTTATGCCTCGTTCATTCTAAAAATGTTTTCTGAATATTATATTACATAATTTTTTCTTTGGTTGGAAAATTATTTATTTTTTTCAGGAAAACTGAAAATGATGTTCTATACCTTAGTATCCTGTACTTCTGGTCTCGAAGACATACTCACGAAGCACTCGAAACTGCAGGACAGCGCAGATATCAAGGACATCGTTGCTCGATTCTCGACGGATGTAATTGGCTCAGTAGCTTTCGGGCTGGACTGTAACAGTCTGAAGGATCCCGATTCTGAATTTAGAAAGTACGGGAAAATGGTATTCAAACAAGATTTCGTACAAAGAATGAAACTGATAATCGCGACTGCAATACCAAGACATATTTTAACGGCGCTGGGATTCAGAACTACGCAACGTGACGTTGAAAACTTTTTCGTAAACGTAGTAAAGGACACTGTGCAGTACAGGGAGAGCAACAACATTCATAGGAAGGATTTCATGCACTTGGTGCTGCAACTGAAGAATAGAGGAGAAATTGCTGACGACGACAGCATTTTCAAAAATGGAGTAAAAGGGCAGTCAGAGCAGTTGATGACCATCAACGAATTGGCAGCGCAGTGCTTCGTGTTTTTCTTAGCAGGGTTCGAAACATCTGCTACCACGATGACGTTTGCGCTACTGGAGCTCGCTATGAACCAGGATGTTCAGGACAAACTGAGAGAAGAAATCCAAACAATGCTGAAGAAAAATGATGGACAAATAACTTATGAAGCTATACTGAACATGAGCTACCTAGATAAAGTGGTCCACGGTAAGTTACTCAAACACATCTAGATTATTTCATTATATAAAACAATTGAAGAAACGCATGTTTTGACCAGTAGACAAGAAGAAATTTTGTTTTGTTTTATTTTGAAATAATTGAATCTATCAAAATTTCAATGAAATTCTCAGAAAGTCTGGAGTAATGTTTGCTAGTTGATTGATTTTCTGCATTTGTGAAATTTTTGTATACGACCAACTGTGATATATCAGGTTAAATGTACTCCTTTTGTATTTTATATATTTTATTTTATAATTGTACCAACTTTCATTTGCATATTTTATATTTTTGACGATTTCTTAATTTATGTTATTTGAAGGAAGCGTGAATTATGAGTTTGAAAAATTTATTTAATACATAGGACGCCACGGCAAAGTCATTGTCCATCTACCTAACCTCAAATGAGAAATTCATAAAAAATAAATTAGTTTCAGATCAAACTGGTTGTTTTTTTTCAATCGATGTGGCAGATACTTAATAAACACCCACAATATGTTTTGTACATACTGTGTCTCACACTATCTCACAATTTTTTTCAGAAACTCTGCGCAAGCATTCGCCAATTCCTGCGATATCAAGGATTTGTAACAAAACTTATAATGTGCCTGGAACTGATATTGTACTTGAAAAGGGAACACTGGTCCAACTTCCATTCCTTGCTATCCACCACGATCCTGAACACTATCCAGAACCCGAAAAATTCAATCCCGAGCGATTTAACGAAGAAAACAAAGCAAAAAGACATCCTTTTGCATTCCTGCCATTTGGAGAGGGACCCAGAATATGCATAGGTTAGTATCATCAACCACAAACTACCTGTAGAACTGGTTGTACATAATCACTTATTTTACATTTTTGGAACAATATCTTGAACTCTACTAACGAATTACGATACACAAGTTCTCAGAAGTTCTGTATGGAAATACAGGTGATAAAAGTAATAACAATAGAATATTTCGGGGTGTGGTGCAAGTGGTATGGCGTCCGGGTTCGGGGCTAAAAGTCCCGGGTTCGAACCGCAGTCAGAGCTGGGATTTTTTCAATTTAATTTCACCGATCAAATTGTAAAAATCTCATGGCTTGTCGGGGGGAGTCAGGCAGGATTAACTGTTGCGTTCAAATTAACAGTGCTTCTCCTAAGGTGGCGTATAGAATTAGTAACACAGCCTACACAGAACACATAGTGGCTAATGATCTTAGCAATCGTTGCCGCTATGAACAGCAAAAGAAAAGAGGAAGAAAACAATAGGATGATATGATCAAGTCAGAGTCCAAACAGAAGGAGTGTGTTTCAGAAAAACTTTCATTTCTCTAACTTCTCCTCTGCATCTTCCTATTGTATTTGAACTTAGTATGCAAGAACACCCGTGGATTCAACTAGAGGTAAAAAATCAAACATTTTTCCTCGGGAAACAGGGGTTTCGATCAGTCCTTAAGCACAATGGAAGGGTGCACGCATGCTATCGACATGGAATTCAAAATCAGTGACAGCGCTTGCTTTGAACAACTTTCTTAAGTACAGGTTTGATCGGAATCATCATTATTATCGATCGGCAGAGCTAGCAATCGGTCTGAATGAATGTAGATCTGCATCCCTCTATCGACAGATGACATATGGATATATGACTCATGACTAATGACACGTGACAGGTAGTTGCTACTGCGCATGCTCGCCCAGAACTCTCATAGCTGCACTACTTTTTTTGTCTACTGCATATCAGATTTCCTTCTCTTCACAGTATTGATATGGTCTATAAGGAACGATGCATTAATGGGCGACAGATATAATTCAATATCCGTAAAAGGAAGTGATTGTTTTGTGTCAGATATTGGTCTCATATTCACCACTTTTTCATCTGAGAATCGTGTGATCTGAGCAGATGATGTGAACCAAGAAAAACGACTTTCTATATTCATCCGGCGAGGATTTCTGCCGCGTTAAGGCAAGTCGGTATAATTTCCAGATTGTAGAGCAGCGTGCTTATCATTCTACCACGTACTCCTATGACCAGAACTTCTTTTATAATAGAGCGGTTTGGATTAATCTTGCGGAGTTTAAATAGCTAATCTCAGTATTTGGTCCGTTTCTTCTCTTCATTTAGAAGCTGAAAACTCTTAGATGGATAACGTCCCACTTTGATAGTCGAGGAGGTCTCATTGGCTTGTACCTGCCTAAGAGTGGGAGAATGAGTAGTTCAATTCCAGATTTGTGAATTGAAAACTTTATAATATCCTGGAAGACTTTCCATTGCAATTTTCAAATCGCATTCCTTTTTGAAAAAATGTTCACTACTGAATGACCGAAAATGCTTTTTCAGAAATAAAGCCAACAAAACTTATGCCCAATCATTGATTTAATTTTTTGGTTTCAGGTGCCCGTTTTGGACTTCTTCAAGTGAAAGTTGGCCTAACTGCCATACTGGGAAAATTCAAGGTGACTTTGAACGAAAAAACAAAAACTCCTATAAAATACTCCACCGAAGAATTCGTCTCGGCAGTTGAGGGTGGTGTATGGCTCAATGTCACCAAAATTGAATGAGTATTATTATTTGCTAATCGAAATCAGGAAAAGGGTCTAATTAGTTCAGTTCGTGATTTGCTTTTGTTTGAAATATTGTCGGCTTTCAGAAATAGAAAATCATCCATAATTTTTAATATATATGTTGTAAAATAAAATATTGTGAATTAACTCCTAGATATTACCTTTCATTTGTACCCATTTTAGATAACACAGCAGTAGTGCAATAAAATATCTTTTCGGCAATCAATGAAAAAATTACATTTTTGGTCTCAGTCCGGGAAGTACGTACTTCCTGGCCTAGAGCTTATGGGCATACGGGTCAAGCCTGCGGACTTCAAAGAGTAAGAGTAAGTTATTTTTTCTGTTTTTCCTCTTCTCTTAGGGCGATTTCCAGTTTAAAAGAAATATTCATATATTTTTATAGATAAGACAAGCAGAAACTTTGTAAAATAGTTCACGTTTTTTTGCCGTTATTTTCTGGATTTTCCGGCTGATATATTTGAGCACATGACAATTTTCGGTTGATGCAACAAGGGTAGGTAGCAATTGCAGTATTATCGAGTATTGTTGATTGAAATACTCTAATTTTGCAAATCATCGTATGTATGGTAACAAAACTGACGAACCTTATAAGAGGTCAACACTGATAATTAAATAACGGACAATCATGTCACAAGAAGTTATCCATATCAAAACAAATAGACTGTATACTATTTATTCTGAACGAACTTTGAGAGCCTAGTGATACTTTATCGACCAGTGTAATATCTGTGAAGAACTGAGAAAGAAGTAAGTACATGTCGAAAAATTGTCATTTCATTTAATTATTTACACCAATTCCTTTATTATACTTGTTGGAATTCCTTGAGACACAAGTGATATAAGTTATAAGTTTTATCTGCTTTATGAAGACATCGTTATGTTATTGTATTTTAGTGGCATAATGAAGTGTATTATGGTCTCAGGACCATAAAGTCCTAGTACTATCAACTTCAACTGTAAATTTTCTGAAAGTTCTGCGTGAATGAACTTCATATTAAAAAAGCTGCAACTACTTAATATCCAGCACTTTTTTTTTCGGGGATTTATGAAATTAGAAGATTTCGAGAAGATGTGTGTGGGTCAAACTGGAAGGACCATGAAACTACGGATCAAAGAGCACATTGCACATATCCGTTTTTCGAGACCATGAATATCGAGTGTGCTCTGGATCACGACCACCGATTTGATATCACAAGTTTGAGATATATTAGACAAGTTCATGAGAATAGACTTCTTTCTCGATGCATTTGAGCGAGTGGTAATTGCAAAATGTGAAAAAAGTATGGAGGCGGATAAGGGTCTGATACAATTCAAGTTCATATTGCAGTAAAGACATAATTAGTCTTTTATTTTCAAGAATGTTTTTATTATTGTGTTTCTTTGACATGTTCATGTTTTATTTGGTTTTGGTATAATGTTGTCAAAACTTGAGTAATGCGATTTGAGTTTTTCTAATAATCCCGGCGTATTTTTAGTATTTGAACTAAAACATATTCAACAGTTGATGCAGCAAGGGTAGGTGGAATGTGTAGTATCATCGAGTATTATTAATTGAAATATTCTGATTTTGCAAATCATCTCATGTATGGTAACAAAACTGACGAACCTTATAAGAGGTAATTACTGATAAGTAAATAACTAACAATCATGCTTAAGTTATCCATCCATAAGTTAACCATATCAAAACAAATAGAATGAGTTTTTCAAATTATCCCAACGTATTTTTCACTGCATCTATTATTATTCAAATTGTAACATATCAAAATTCCGTGCAAGCAAAATATTTACGCGAAATTTCATACAGATTTCAAAAATATATGATTTGTTCATTCTTGGATTCAATATAATGAATATAAAAAAAAATATGGAGGAAAATTACCCCTTTCCACTACAGATGAACTCTTCAACTTGGGAACGGATAGCGATAGAGCAATTCTGCGAACGCCAATCGATTCAGAATAATCAAATTAGTGTTAACTGCAAATTTCGAGTCAACTGGTATGTAACGAAATCTTTCGAAAAATCGAAAAATGTCCAAAGGGGTAGACCACTAAAAATCATGAATATTACAAAATCGACAGATTTACTTATAATCCACACTAAATACAAAAAAAATTTTCATGCAGATTCCGAAAATATATGATTTGTTTATGCTCGGATTCAATAGAATGAATGTAGAAAAAAATATGGAAAAAAATAACTTCTTCCCACTACAGATGATTTCTTCAACTCGGGAACGGTTAGAGATAGAGCAACTCTGCGAACGCCAATCAATTCAGAATGATCAAATTAGGTAGTATAATCTGCAAATTTCGAGTCAATCGATATGTAACGAAATCTTTCGAAAAATAGAAAAATGTCCCTTAAAATCATGAATATACAAAATCGACAGATTCAGTTATATTCCACACTATATACAAAAATTTAATGCAGATTCCGAAAATATATGATTTGTTTATGCTTGGATTCAAATGTAGAATAAAATATGGAAAAAATAACTTCTTCCCACTACAGATGAACTCTTCAACTCGGGAACGGTTAGAGATAGAGCAACTCTGCGAACGCCAATCAATTCAGAATGATCAAATTAGGAAGTATAATCTGCAAATTTTGAGTCAATCGATATGTAACAAAATCTTTCGAAAAATAGAAAAATGTCCCTTAAAATCTTGAATATACAAAATCGATAGATTCACTTATATTCCACACTATATACAAAAATTTCATGCAGATTCCGAAAATATATGATTTGTTTATGCTCGGATTCAATAGAATAAATGTAGAATAAAATATGGAAAAAAATAACTTCTTCCTACTACAGATGAACTCTCCAACTCGGGAACGGTTAGAGATAGAGCAATTCTGCGAACGCCAATCGATTAGAATGACCAAATTAGTGTATTCTGCGAATTTCGAGTCAATCGATATGAAACGAAATCTTTCGAAAAATCGAAAAATGTCTAAAGGAGTAGACCCCTAAAAATCATGAAAAATATAAAATGGGCAGATTCACTTACAATACATACTATTGGCATATAAAAGGAATACAAAGTCAAAAATTTCACGAATGGGAGTAGACAAAAATGTAGAGGGAAATTAGTCCTTTCTCCCTCCAAATGAAGTCAATCAACATAATATTTTCATTTGTGTGTCATTAATGCATGCATGTTACAAATTTCAATAAAACATGTGAAATATACAAATTATTTTGGTAAATATAGTCCGTTTCTCATTACATAACAAATTGAAAGAAAAAAATATATTTTTATTCGTAAATTTCTTGGTATGCCTCCTTGTCAACAATCTGACGATGCATCTAATATGACTTGATTAGCATTTAAATGATCCACAAGGACTGCTGCTGGTCAGAATTATTCATTTGCACATCTTTGGAAAAACTTGTAGAAAGGAATAATAATAAAAGTGCTGAAGTGTCAACTGAAAACAATGTACAGTAATTCTTCCACCACTCTTCTTTTGTTCAATATTTGTTTCTACCCACAAGTTCCCAAGCTTTTAATATTTGTTTGTTCCAGGTTTTCAGCATGATTGATTTGACAAACGCCACCCTGTTTTTGCTGAGTACTTTCACATTCCTAACTGCGTACTTCATTTGGTTCTTTTACGATCATTTCCAGTATTGGGGGAAAAGAAACGTTCCATATTTGACCCCTTCAATCCCATTCGGGAACGCCCTCGATCTATTCCGTGGAAAAGCTTCGTTCGGGGAGATATTTTCCAACGCCTACCTGGAGTTCAAAAAGCAAGGACACAAACATGGAGGCATGTATTATTTCCAGAAACCGGTTTATATACCAGTCGATCCAGAAATCATCAAAAGTATAATGATCAGGGACGCTGAAAATTTCCCCAACCACGGTATGTACCTCAACCCTAAAGATGACCCTTTGTCAGGACACATATTCAACATGGAAGACGGAAAATGGCGAACCCTGAGGTCCAAAATGCCCTCTTCCTTCAGCTCCGCGAAGATGATGAAGATGTTCTCGATAATGCTGAAGATGGTGGAACCCTATACGGAACTATTGGATTCCTACGCTGATAAGGGTGCTCCCTTGGAAATAAAAAGCCTTGCCAGTCGCTTCACAACAGATATAATCTCAGCCTGCGCTCTTGGAGTCGAATCCAACACCCTGAAATACGAAAATGAAGACCTGCTGAGGTACGGCAGGGACTTCTTCGACTACCAGTGGAACAAGTACAGGAACACTCTAGTCGTGACCGTTCCCCACCACATATTAGCGAAACTGAAGTTCAGAATTTTCAGGAAGGAAACGCAGGACTACGTTGTGGATATGTTCAAACAAATTTTGCAGAACAGAAGAAACAGTGGTCCGCTGAGGGGGGACCTCGCCGACACTCTGAAGAAGCTTACCGAATGGCGTGAGGAGGAGAAAGACTTCTCCGGAAAACAAGTGATGGTTCCACTGACAGAAGAGGAATTCGCAGCGCAAATGTTTGTGTTCTTCTCAGCAGGTTTCGAAACGTCTTCGGGCATTCAAACTTTTGGCCTATTTGAGCTTGCCAGGAATCCAGATTGCCAGTCGAAATTGAGGAAAGAAATTCAAAGAGTTCTAGCAAGACACGACGATAAGGTTTCGTACGAGGCCATTATGGAGATGAAGTATTTGGAAAATGTTGTAGATGGTGAGTATTCTGACCCGATTTGTTATTCATTTATATAAATGCTTGCATACAAAAATGATTACTCTCTACAATGACTGAACAAGATTATCTCAACATGTTTAATGGTTTTCAGTTCCGCCCATGCTCCTTCAATTCTCACGACCTCCCTTGAATATTACAGGATCTTCATTTTTGTATTCTCCAGATAACCTTGCGTTGTTCAACTCTACCTGCATGATTTTTCAGAAACGTTGAGGATGTATCCAGTTTTTCCAATCCTGCCAAGAGTATGCAAAGAAGATTACATGGTCCCAGGCACCGACCTTAAACTAGAGAAGAACACATTCATCATGGTCACCAATTTGGGGATTCAGTATGATCCGGAGTATTTCCCAGACCCAGAACAGTTCGATCCGGATAGATTCAATTCCGAAAACAAAGGAAGCAGACCGTTTATCGCAAATATGCCCTTTGGAGAAGGACCAAGAATTTGCATAGGTATGTGGTTTCATTTCAAATGTTTGTCTTAAGAAATAAGCTATAATGCTTCATTGTTCGATAAAATCTCACAATTTGCCAGTTGTTTAGAAATAATAATAGTAATGATACACACATTTACATCAGGAGTTCAGATCCCCTTCTCTGCATGGTCTGTTACCATGAAAAAGCAGGGATTGGAGCAATTCTTTTAAGGGAAGCAACCCGTGCAGCCGATGAACTCAGTCTTGTATTAGACATTGAACAGACGAACCCAAACCCTGTCACCGAGTTGGAACAAGTTCAGCAAAAAGCCCACGTCAAAGCCACAAACAGTGAGAGTCTTCTGCAGCTACCTAAGGATAAGCCAATGCATAGAGACTTCTTCAAGAACATTGAAGACCTTGGCTTATCCAGAAACCTGACCTTTGCATTTCTCAGATCAAGTGGGCTGAAGTCGGAACCCGAGGAATTCATAATGGTCTGCCAAGATCGTGTCTTCAACACATTCGTCTACTGTAGTCGCTCGCGTGATGGGTATAGAGGTCCATGACACCAGATGCAGAGATTTCGTGGGACAGCTGAGACCATAATGCATTTGCTGTCAGCATGTTCAGCTTATGCGGTCTTAACCTTAACCACTTGCATAACGCAGCGCTACGAGTGTTGTACTACCATCTACGACACTCGTACGGTATAGACGAAATACCAGTGTTGCCTAATGCTCTGGGGGATATTGAGTCCGTTGTGGAGAATTATGTGTAAGTGCTAAATGTATTGGAAAACAAGCCAATAAGACTGACCATCAAAGTAGGACGAACTTCAGTGCTGTAATTTTGGTAGGTTTATTTCTAGTTGGATGTGACACTTGTGGAAGATCACTTAAATATAAGGAAAAAATATTAAAATCCCGAAAACTGATCCCTGTAGAACTCCTGAGTTAACGTCACACATATCAGAGTCAGTATTGTTCCATCTTACATATATACGAGTAGTTAAAAAATCTATGAATATGATACAAGATTGAAGTACGTACTTTTACCATGACTTATCAAGTTTACCAATTTAAAATAATGGCCGAGGGTCCGAAAATAATTGCGAGCAAAGCAGCAGGCTCAGCTCGTTTTAATGGAAATTTCTGTAGAAATAGGTAAAAGTAGTGTAACAGTAATTGGGTATTTGAACATTTTCGTTATTATCGCAAATGAAATTACTTAACTCTTGTACCAAATTTATAAATTTTTACACACATATTATGCGACTGTTGAACTTTAATGTTCATTTACTCACAATTGCGTTCTAGAACATGCAGAACTTATTATGAAAATTGTCAATTTTTCCCGAAACTAAAAATATGAAAATTTCCCATATTCCACCAACTAAAGTGGCCACAATGTTCATGAAAAGTCCCTTATGTTCTTTAGCAGTTCCATAACTTTGATCTGTGTTTTCAGGAAAGAGATTTGGACTACTGCAAACCAAATTAGGACTGATAACTGTAATCAAGAATTACGAAGTCACTCTGAGTGAGAAGACGACCAAAGATTTTCGTTTTGCACCCGATGAGTTGATATTGAGGAAATTAGGAGATGTTTGGATCAATCTGAAGAAGATAAACTAGTCATATTAATGGTGCTTAGGTAACTGGATGTCAATGGTGAAATGATTTAGAATAAAAGTAGTGCAATGAATTGTATCATTTGAACAGGATATGAGTACTTTCAACAAGTTTCATACCAGATCTCGAAATACCTTTCATCATCTCCATCTAGATATTATTCAACCAGAATATGAACTGATAACTGAATATATAAAGTAATTCGAGAATAAATGTTTAATTTTCACAGTTGAATGCTTGAATAAATATCCATTGGAAAAACTGTCGCCTGATCGAACGGCAGCCTTAATAGGTAACCGGTGTGAAGTTAGCGGCCACTTTCCAGCGGCCGTTTTTACCCAGCAGCCGTTTTTACTCAGCGGCCGTTTTTACACATCGGCCATTCTTACCCAGCGGTCGTTTTTACCCTAGGTCGTTTTTACTCAGCGGCCGTTCTTTACTCAACGGCCGTTCTTTACTCAGCGGCCGTTTTTGCCCAGCGGCCATACGACCAGTGGCGTTGGGTGAAATGAAAAATTCAACAATCTTCCGAAAATCATCTCAACTGAATGTTTCGATAAGAGAACACTTTCCAGTGGCCGTTTGCACCTAGTGGCCGTTTTTACTCAGCAGCCGTTTTTACTCAGCGAAATAACACTACTATTGTTCATCCCATTCTTGTTGTACATTAAGGGTTTTGTAATGAAGAAAAATGTAGCATACCAAGTATACGCCAAATCTACAGCAAAAACTGAATTTCGAGTATGTGGAAATCATTGTATGGCGAACTCTTACAGGAAAACCTAAAATATCAATAAAATACAATGAATACCCTCAAGAAAACAATAAAAAAAACACAAAAATTTGTTGTTCTCACAATTTTATTTTTTCATTGTTTTGGAATGGAGCAGACGAGATGTAGATGTTATCTAGTCTAATGGCTATCTTGATTATTAAGTGCAACACAATTTGAATATAACGTATGATAATAAACCTCCAATTGAAACCACATAATTATTTCACCAAAAAAAATTATGATAAGATAAAACGATATAATCCACAAAATTTTCCACAATGATGAATAGTTACATTTTTTATTATATTTATAGTTATATTAGTCTAATTCTTCGACAAAAGAGAGATATTTTTTTTGACAAAGTGTTCGGAATATTACAAGAAAATCGTTTTCAAGAAAACCTCAAGACAAAATAGAAATTAGCAGATTCCTCAACTGGAATTTACTGGGACTGAATGATATGAACATACATATTATTAATGTTGAGCTTTTGACTTTTTGACTTCGGAGATATCCAATAGAAAATATTTCGCAAAATGTTGTATTTCTCCTTCAAATGTCCTACCCCCATTTCGTCTCTATAAATAACTCTCAAGTAGATAACAAGTAATTGAGTGGATAATATCATTTATCAAGTCATTAATGAATTTCTAATGCAATTTTTCTAAACGAAAGACTTTAGAATCCTCATGATGTTTGAGTTGAAGATATGATCGAAAGTGAGCTACTTATAAGAATAACATTTTTCTCAGTGTCCGTCGCAGTCGTATTTCACAAAGTGCAACAGTTTTTTGGGTCGTCAATGGGGCAGCAGAAATTGAATTGCAGACTCATATTTGGAAACTCTAAGTCACACTTGGAAAAAGGTATTTAGAATAATCACAAGTGAAAATCAGATCTTTTTAAAAATAATCGGAAAATTGCTGAGTTTTAGTTTATGAACAGAGATATGAACAGAGCACATAACTTTTTCCAAGGTTTATATTGATCATACTGGCGGAACATTCATAATTTGCACTCATGAACATCATATGCGTTACATGAACAAGAAAACTAATTCGACATTTTCAAATCATATTTAAGAAAAAAACATACGCGCGTGTCGCCAACAAAGCTGGCATCATCAGGAGCTCAAAAAAAAATTAATAAACAACTAGTGCTATTCTAGTTTTATTTATACTACTTATCAGAGTGGCTAATTGCACTTATTACCTAGTATTCTGGTAGCTACATTATACATGCTCACATAAAATTATTAACAACTTCTTTAATTATTTGGATAATAGTAACTTCAGAACACCCAATATTAAAATCAAATAATATTTACTCAATTTGCAAGTCTACGGGCTTTAGCTTTTGACTGAGTTTGTTCGAAGAATTTCATCAAAATCTTGATATCGACTAGTAGAAAAAAAAATCGAGACTATCAAGATTGTAATTGCTATATTTTTTAGGTAAGTAACAATCCTACCTCCGCATGTTCAACACCCTAATTTCAAAAACTGTCATGTGCCCATGAAGGCATTTGATCAGGAAAAAAACAATTTTTAACAATTTTATTTTCATTTTGAACAATTATAAACTACATTATACCAAATTTCAACCAATTTGACTGGGACTCTTTTTCCATAAGAACCGTCCTTCATTTATATGTCATTAGTAGGCAACCAATTCTCCAATACCTTGACATACCGGGTGTAACAGGATCATAAACAGGATAGTTTTAAAGGTAATTAATTGATTGAAATTTGGGATATCCTATACTCGTAATAAGCGACACTTTTTGACTTACAAATGTTTTTTTCCTCACTTTCGGTTTCGCTGGAAGTAATACCAACTTTTGATTCTCAAGTGGAACACCCATAAGTGACATTTCAAACGCCAATATTTTTGATAATTTTATTTTTAGTTTTCCATTTAATTGTTCCATGATGGTTCCGATTTATTCTAACTGACCCGTCTAATACTAGAAAACTCAAAATTCCGTCTAAAATACTAAATCGCAAATGTCGTAATCGATTTAGGGTAAAACTCAATTTTTTTAAATGGAACCATATTGGTATCGTGGTCTCATTCATTAGTACTATCAATAAGGAATTTATCCATACCTGAAAATAAAATGTGTGATAAATACAATCAAAATTACAGCTGAATGAAAATAAAAAAATTCAATTATTTTGTTCTAATTTAATGTTAAGGAGTTATTCGAAATGCTGTACGTTTACTTCAATGTACTTCTGAACTCGCATAGTTGTTTCTTGAAGAACGTTCGCTAGTTGCTGGGCCATTCTACTATTAATGGCGCGTCTTACTCGCAACTCCAGGTCTTCACGGTTGCATAGACAATGTTTTTCAATTGGCCCCAAATAAAGAAATCAAGAGGTGTCAAATCAGGTGACATTGGAGGCCATCGTAAGGACCATTCGTCGAAATTACGTTTTCTTCGAATGTCTGTTGAAGGTAATCAATTATATACTATTCTTGAATTATAGGGAGGAGCTCCATCTTGTTGGAAATATATTCCCTGTCGTAAATGGTCATATTGCAGAAATCCTAACTATATAGCTCCAATCAAGGGTCCTTCAAATATTAATGAACCAATGATTCTACGACCGAGTATTCCAAGCCAAATATTGAAACCGAACCGCACTTAAAAGTTACCCTACCGCAATAAATTTTTATTTGGCGAGACCCGGCAAATCCCGAAGTGAAAAAATAAATCATTTGTAGGTCAAAAAGTGCCACTTATTTTGTATAATATCCCAAATTTCAATCAATTACCTTTGAAACTAACGGAGATACGGGGAATGTATCATGTCCCTGTTACACCCGGTATACTTTCTTCATCTTTCCGAACAGAACATTTAGGTAATTTGACAATTATGAGAACTTATTCATTTAAATTTATGCAAAACTTTCAATTGTACTTATTGCAGGTATTCACCATGTTTGAACTGTCACAGGGCATTCTTTCTCTACTGATCATACTGACGGCCATGTTTTTGATTCTACTGTGGCATTTCCATGAGAGTTTTCAATACTGGAAGAGAAAAAACCTCCCCTATCAAACACCACTTACCCCATTCGGGAGCAGTTTGGATTTCATCACCGGCAAAATAACCTTCGGGGAAATTTTCTCCAGAGCCTACTTCCAGTTCAAGAAAGACGGCCATAAACATGGGGGACTATACTACTTCCATACCCCAGTCTACGTTCCCGTGGACCCAAACATAATAAAGAGCATCCTCATCAGAGATGCTGACAACTTTCCCACTCACGGCTTTTACATAAGTCCCAAAGTCGATCCCCTATCAGCGCACCTGTTGAACATGGAAGGTGGGAAATGGCGGACCATAAGATCCAAAACGCCTTCCTCCTTCACTTCAGCGAAGATGCGGAGGATGTGTTCGATGATGGTCAAGATGGTGGACCCGTACACGAAGCTTCTGGACTCTTGCGTGGACAATTCCGGCGCCATCGAGATAAAGTCCGCGGTCTCGCGTTTCACGACCGACATAATCTCAGCCTGTATACTCGGAGTCGAAACCAAGACCATGGAGTTTGAGAACGAGGAGCTTTTGCAACACGGCCGATCCTTTATCGACCACCAATGGAATACGTACAAACTCAGCATGATATTGACCGTACCTCGACCCATCCTAGAGAAGTTCAACTTCAGAATAGTCAAGAGGGACACCGAGGATTACGTCATGAACATGTTCAAGAAAATATTCGACTACAGAAAGTTGGACGGGCCCGTCAGAGACGACTTGACCGACGCCTTGATGAGGCTGACTGAAAAACGGGAGGAAGAGAAGGACTTTTCCGGGAAAGCGGTGATGGATCCATTGGACTTCTCGGAGTTTGCCGCCGTGAATTTTGGTTTTTTTGCAGCGGGATTCGAAACGTCGTCGAGTACTCAGACTTTCGGTTTATTCGAGCTTGCCCAGAATCCTGAATGTCAGACGAGGTTGAGGGATGACATTGAGAAGGTTCTCGAAAAGCACGGCAATGTGCTCTCGTATGACGCCATTATGGAGATGAAATACTTGGATAATGTTGTTGACGGTAAGCTTTATATTCACTGACTTTACATAGAAGAATTTACAGGTATTATTAACATAACCGCTTTCATGAGTTACCACAATGGAAAATGTTGTGCAAAACCTTCCTTTTAATCGTATTATCTTATATTGTTTTCTAAACCATAGAACCTTCATTGGGAGAACACAATTTTGTTATGTACAGGATGGTTCACGATCGATGGTACTTCAGAACAGCACATAGGATTATTCTGAAAATTAGGTTACCCAAGTAATTGCCCTTGGTCCATCATTCTAAAAATTTTTCAGCATTGCCGCTTATATCAGAAAGCACCATCGTTGTTATTTCAAATGGGACACCCTGTATGTCTGTTCTACGTTATACAGGGTAGCTAAAAATTCATGATTTTACTACTATATGTATACAAAAAGGGTAGGAAGTGCATTTTTCAAATGGAATATCTGATATATTATGAAATATCCTGAAAGATGACTAAATTTTCTTTGAATTGATTTCCTAATCCTAAATGGCCAGAATTTTGAGATAAGAGCAATTTTCTAAAAAAATCGAATTATTTTTCTCATATTCATCTAAGGAGGCTATCAAATGTCATGATGGTACATGGTATTATGGAAATTTGACAATTAATGTATTATTAATAATACTTTCGTGTTTCCCAACGAAAGTGACTCAAAACAATTGCAATGGACGGAAATGACTATTCAAACGAAGTTCTGGTGGTGAAATTGTTCTTCGTGGAAAATGTGAGAGTATTATAGCAACAACGTGCAGAAAATTCAATGAAACGTACCCTGACTCACAACTAATGAACAAAAGGAAGTTTGTACGATTACAACATAATTTCATCAATTAAGAATCAAATTGGAAACGGAACGACATTTACCGAAGCCTATAACTTCAGATGAAGAAAACATAATAAATGTTTTGGCCTATTTCCATGGTAATCCCCAAGCTTCCACTAGAAGTGCCGAAGAAGATCCTAACTTCTTAAAAAAATATATTTGGACGGACGAATCAAAATTTTCCAGAGAAGGAAATTTCAATATAAGTAACGAGCATGTCTGGGCTGACCAAAATCCAAATGTTGTCAATGAAATAGGCTACCAGAAAAAGTTTAGTTCAACGTATTTTGCGAAATATCTTCAAATTCTAAGGTCAGTTGTGAACGAATTCTTGGACAATATGTCATTAGAAAAGTATCGTAGCATTTGGTTTCAGCTGGATGGAGCACCGGCTCATTGCACTAGGGAAGTAACAGAGGAGTTGTTCGAAATGTTCGACGATCGCTGGTTCAGACGTTTTGGGTCCGTGGAATTGGCCTGCGAAATCACCCGAGCTCACGCCACTTGATTTTTTGTGGGGTTATCAACAAGGAAAGTATACATGACACCTGTGCATAGTGAAGAAGAACTGTGCCAACGAGTGATCAACTGCATTGAAGAGCTAGATGTCAATGAAATAAGGAGGGCTTCAAATGCCCGGATTTTGAAATGTTTGAAAGCCAATGAACTTTTTTTAGTTTTTGACAGATGATTAAAGAAATAATTTTGTAATCGTACAAATTGTCTTTCGTTCTTTTAATTCCCTCACATTTTCTGTGAAGAATAGAACAATTTCATCATAACTTCATTTGAATAGTTATTTCCCACCATCTCAATTCTTTTTGAGTCATTTTCGTTGAAAAATACACAAACGTATGTATTATTGATAATGCAGTAATTGTCAAACTTCCATAATGCCATGTACCATCATGACATTTAATAGCCACCTTAGATGAATATGAGAAAAATAACTTCGAAAATACACAGTATCTCAAAAACCTTTAGGGATAGGTATTAGAGAGTATGAGGCAGAAATAATCAGAAAGTAATGAAAAGTTAAAAATGCGGTAATATACAGGGTGACCCATTTTGAATAACAAAGATGCTGCTACTTTCTGATATAAGCGGCAACGCTGCATTGCTGAAAATAGTTTATATCCATAAACCAAGAATAATTACTTAAACGTCTAAGGTACCATCGACCGTGGCCCACCCTGTATACATGCTTTGACAATTTGGGGGAGAAGATTAAATGAGGTGACACTTTCATAAAATATATGGAGTTCCGTTATCTATTAGCCATATAGACGAATGAAATTTATTGTTGAATTGCGACTGTGCAAATTCAAAACTAGCAAAAAATGTTTACATTCATATACGTAAATAATAAATAACTTTTCATCTGCGAATACAGGACACAAAGGCCGTTTAGAAAACGTATTTCAGTGTTGTAGAAAGTCCTACGATTTTCTAGTTATTAGAATTTTCATGAATTTAGTAAATGTTTTCACCCTTTGTGACTTTTTTGGGCGTCACTGCCATAAATGAAGGAATATTCTGAATATTTTTTTGGATAACATTCTTGATTAGACGTATTTGAGTCTCGAAATAAATATTCATTTTGGAATTCGCAATTTGCTAGATAATTTACAAGGATCACATAAAAAATACTATAGTTTATTGTATATTGCCTGGAAAGTTCACAATATTCTGAAAGAAGAACTTTTAGTCGGTCTCAAGTCAAAATAATTAGTCCCTTGATTATTTCCCTACGTACGAGGATGTTCGCCTAGACCAGTTCCCTGCATAAACAAAATATTGCGTTACCATAGCGACGAACAATAACTCATTAGAAGTGTCAGTGTAAAGTTTGACGTCAAAAAAGTACACCAGAGTTACGCAATAAATTAAAAGAAAAAATATGTCCACCGAAATTGTGAAGATCGAAAAATTGGAGATTCACGAAGATATGCCTAATACTCTTGGTGATCAATGTATTTCGTATGCGACCGTGCAAGCTTCAAAGGAGGTAAATTTTCCATTGAAGATGATGACCGATCGGGAAGGTCAGTTTCTGTGTCAGTTCCCGAAAATATCGATGCAGTTCATGACATTATTTTATCAGACCGTCGAATTGGGCTAAAACGGATATCTGAAGCACTGAATATTTCATACGAACGCGTTCATTATATAGTTCACGTCAATTGGGACATGAGCAAAATTGCTGCAAAATGGATCCCCAAATGTTTGAATGTTGACCAAAAGCGTGCAAGGGTAGTAGCATCGCGTTCGATCTGTGCTCGATTTGAAAACGATGTAGACTTCTTAAACCGAATTGTTACTATGGATGAGACTTGGGTACATTTCTACGATCCAGAAACAAAGCAACAATCGATGGAATGGCGACACTCTGTTTCTCCAAGACCTAAGAAGTTTCGTGTCCAAAAATCTGCTGGAAAAGTTCTTGCTTCAGATTTTTGGGATTGCCATGGAGCAATCATGATTGATTTTTTGGATAAGGGTAGAACAATAACTGGAGATTACTATTCGACATTACTGATCACCTTACGAGAAAAAATTAAAGAGAAAAGACGCGGAAAGCTATCCAAAGGTGTTTTGTTTTTGCAGGACAAAGCCCCTGCATACAAACCTCATGTTGCCATGCAAAAAAATCGTGATTTAGGGTTTGAATTACTAGAACATCCCCCTTATTCAACAGATTTGGCTCCGTCCGACTATCATCTCTTTCCTCAACTGAAAAAAAGTTTAAAATATCCTAAATTTTCTTCCAACGAGGAGGTAATAAAAGCTGTGGAGGTCTGGTTTGCAGAGCAAGAAGAAATTTTTTTTTGAAAGGTCTAGAGACGTTGCAGGTTCGCTGTTATAAATGTATCCAATTAGGAGGAGAATATGTTGAGTAATAAAATATTTTGACATTGAAATTTTGTTTGGTTCTATAGTAGGCTAAGAATTTTTCAATATATCCTCGTATGTTGTGTGAAGTTTCGAGGTATGAACTGAATGATAATTGCAGTAAAATGACATTATTCTTTATTTAAAGGTGTCCAATTCTGTGAATCACCGTATCATTTGAATTTCAGAGATATTGCGGAAATATCCAGTACTTCCAATACTACCAAGAGTGAGCAAAGAAAATTATCCCATTCCTGGTACGAATTTCATACTAGAAAAGGGTACTTTCATCGTAGTTCCTTTGATGGGAATCCACAATGATCCCGAATACTACCCAAATCCGGAAAGATTCGACCCAGATCGATTTAGCAGCGAAAACGAAGGCAGTCGACCCCACGTGGCGAATCTGCCATTTGGTGAGGGGCCAAGAATCTGTATCGGTAAGTATCGAAACATTTTTCTGAAGAATTTGTAAAAACGCTATCAAAAATTAATAGTTGAAAAAAGGACAAAAACTGTTTCAAATTTGAGGGAGTTCCTACACGTTCAAAATATATTTCCCATATCCACATCAATAACACTTCAGCACATTAAATTTTTGTCTCATTTTCTTCTGCAGGAAAAAGATTTGGTCTGCTACAGACGAAGTTGGGATTGATTTCCGTAATTAGAAACTACGAAGTCACGTTGAATGAAAAGACCACCAAAGACTTCAAGTTCGTTTCGAACGAGTTGATTCTGAGAAAAGATGGAAATATTTGGATCAATCTGAAGAAAATCCGTTACTGATGAGCATAGCAGTTTCAGAAATAATATTCTGTGAAAATACAATAATTTCTCAAGGATGGATGAGTGACTCTGTTTTTTAGTTTGTTTATTAAATTTGATTTGGTTTTCGTGGGATGGTATGAGTAAAAATTCAGAAAACGATTAATAGGTATTTTTGTCTTTCTATGCCATCTAGTAATAATTGTGTAGTTGAAAGTTCTAAAGAGAACTGTACGTTTGGATTGAAACTGTTAAAAATGTTGAGAATTACTTCAATAAAGTTTTCAAGTAGATACAGAAAGAATGATTCATTTATATTTTCTTGGAGCAATAGTTTAGAAGAACATCTAAAAAATAAATTGTATACTTATTGTAATTTTTTATTGAGGAAAAGACAAGTAAAGTCAAAAATTAAATCATCTTCATGAAAACTTGTTGTCCGATACTGCAGCAAATGTTAATTTAATCCCATTACAAATACAAATTAGTCGATTGACTAAAAAAGGGGAAAAGTCCAAAGGGGTAGGTAGACCCCTAAAAATCACGAAAAATACAAAATCATTGGATTTACTTTGAATTCGCACTATATACGCAAGACTTCATGCTGATTCCGAATATTTATGATTTGTCTATGCCCAGAGTCTATAAAATAACTGGCATCATCAGTGACAACAATTTTTAATTTCGGTCCTGTCGTTAGTTCTTTTAAAATTGTTTTGATTTCTTCAAAACTCATTCAACTATTAGGATACCAGTCATTACCCAATACTTTCGATAGGAAGATACCCCAACACAACGAACATTCGTATTTTTCCTTTTTGGGGATTTTTGGTTTACAGTAATCCTTGATTCAAGGCTGATTTCTGCTGTATCAATTTTTACGCGGATTATTTTCATAATTCTCAAATTTGGAAGTAATGAAAATATCAGGTTTTGATCAAAATACAAGTGTTGTCTAATTTGGTACAATTAAATAGCATCTCACTTCTTTTACCATATTTAAACACGTAAGCTTTGCTTGATTTCTATGGCAGGAAAAATAAATGAGTTGTTGATATCTGTTAAGAACTGTCAGACATTTAAACACTCGGTTACTTGAAGATGTATTCGAATGACGAAAGGACTGATATGCTATTTACTTATGCAAAATCAAATAGAAATCCTCTTTTGGCAATAAATATGTATGGTGAGCTATACCCGAATCGTCGCATTCCAAACATTCAAATGTTTAGACGATTAGAAAGAAATTTGAGAGACTGTGGTGCATTTGACAGAAATAAAACTAGAAAATGTGTTGTTACTGGAAGCAGTATAAGGAACCAAATAAATGTTTTGGGTAAGCAAATATCACCTTATAAAGACTAAAAAGTGAAAAATAACGTCTTCTTTTTAAATCTAGGATTGGTCAGTTACAAAAATATTTTTAATCAAGATTGTTCTTTACGAGAAATTGCCCACGAACTTGGGATATCTGTAAAATATACCAGAAATCTTTGAAAAAGAACAAATACAAATGCTACAGGATACGCAAAGTTCATCACCTTAATGAAAGGGATTACGGAAGGAGAGTACGATTTGCGAAATGGTTAAGATGTAGAAATAGGGAACTTCGAAATATTTGTAAAAAAATAATATGGAACGAATCAAAATTCACCTACATTGGTTGGTTTAACAGAAACATCCATTATAGGTGGAATAATACGAATGAACATTTACATAGAGAAACCAATTTTCAGGAGAGGTTCAGAATAAATGTTTGGTTGGGAATTTTGGAAACAAACATACTAGGTCCTTTCTTTTACGATGAGCATTTGAATGGTGAAATGTATTTAAATATTTTATCCCATGAGTTTGATGGCTACTTAGATGAATTGCCAGTAAGCAACCACCGTGAAATGCAATATTTTCAACAAGACGGTGCCCCTCCCCATAATGCAGCAATAGTAAGGGAACATTTAGATGCAATATTCCCAACAAAGTGGATTGGAAACAATGGACCAATTGCCTGGCCAGCTCGATCCCCAGACCTTACTCCTTTGGATTTTTGTCTGGGGATACTCAAAGGATAAAGTTTTTTCGACACCTAGAATCGATATCGACCATCTCAAACAGAAAATAAGAGATGCATGTAATAGCATTACAACCATCATGCTAGAAAATTGCCACAGAAATTGTATGGACAGACAATTTATTTGCATTCAACAAAGAGGTCGTCAATTCGAGCATTTAATGTAGAATTCTTTTTCTGTATTGGTTTTATTTTCTTCCACAAATTCATTATGAAATAAATTGTTTTCTGTTTGTTTGATTTCTTCTCCTCTTAAGTAAGTTTATTTCTGGGGTAAATTGCTATCGTTCGTCTCTGTAACTGCAGAAATCTTTTACTAATTTTTATAGTATAAATACAATTTTCATAGATACATTCATTCAAAACGTCACTGATAATTTTTATATCGAAGCGTTAGATTCTGTGGAATTCATAAACAAACTAACGACAGGACCGTAATTAAAAATTGTTGTCACTGATGATGCTGGTTATTTTATATGAAACGTTTTAAAAATATCGAGTGTGATATACCACTGAATTGTGATTTTATCGCTCTATCAATATTTGTGATGAAATAGACAGGTCCGTATTTGAAAAAAATAGTTGATGATGGCGGTGTTTACACCAAACGTTTGATTAAAAATTCATCGTTACGTAGTTCTAGTACATTTTGAGTAAAATAAAAGTTTCCTTTTTCATTTTTTATATTTTCTGAAATAACAATTCTATTCGTAAAAAAACGAAAACAGCATTTTCAGTTTTCCCTGTATAAGTTGAGAAGGGCGAGAATCCCCGTAAATTTTCTTTGACGAATTTACTGCTCACCACAATAGTTACCTTTTTTCCCATTTAATCGTCTTTGTATCTATTATTGTTTAGAATATAGCAATGTTACCACATGATAAAAGAAACGGCCTGTATACGCAAAATTTCATGCTGGTTCCGAATATATATGATTTGTATATGCTCAGACGAAAGGTTTAGCATAAAACAGTTTTAAAAGTCAAAAATTTCCTCGCACCATCTAATTTTTGAAAATTTTCATTTTTCACTTTTCAAATAATCATAAACTTCCCTCGAATACATCTCAACGAGATGGTTCCAAATCATACTACAGAAATAAATTCCGATGAGAAATTGACAAAGTTTTGAAAGATTTTTCTGATTAACAACCCTCTCAACTCCAGATAAACTCAACTCAAGAACGGTTCAAGATAGAGAAATTCTGCAAACGCCAATCGATTCAGGATGACAAAATTAGTATACTCTGTGGATTTCAAGTCGATCGACGAAAGAAACAAATCACTCGAAAAAATGACCCCAAAAAATAAAGAAAAATACAGAATCATTGGATTCACTTGGAATTCGCACTATATACTCAAAATTTCATGCTGATTCCAAAATTATATGAAGGACTGAACATCGGCATTGATCAAATAAAATGAAATATACTTAATCAATTGTACAAAAAAAATTATTTCAAATTTACCAAGCGAAGAAGTCAACGCTTAATCAGTGGGTAAAATCTTGATAAAAAAAAACAATTAAAAAGTATGTCACCTCAGTTGAAAGAACTGAAATTGATGCATTGTGTACACACATGCACGGTCATACTGAAAATATATAATATTATAAAATAAAAAGTTAAACGAATAAAACATGTGAAAGTATCAACGGAAAAAATAAATTACGTTCAAACTCAATGGTATTTTATTGTCGAAACGAAGTCTTGACAAGGCATTATCTTAGGTATAACAAACTCAATATAATTTTTTTTCCTCAGTGTTCTAGTATTTTGATATCCATAACATGACAAAAGTAAGTGGTGTCGTCTACAAATATTGTGACTGTTCTTTGAATGTCGACTTGTGTTAAATAATAATAATAATCTTTATCGACCCAAGAAACATACTAGGATTCAAATTCTGTATTGAACGTTCGCATACAGTAAAATCAACAAGGGGCGCAGTACAGATCTTTGGGGTACTGCACGTTCGAGAGCTTGTAGGTTCGAATTCTCGTTTCCTATAGATGAGTAAGTTTGCAGCAGAATTCTGTGATTTACGGCTTTGTCAGATCACAGAATACCGCTGTAGCTTTCTTATCATCATTCAACCTGAGAAACAACACCACAAGAAATGCATGCATTGCATTATTGACCATTCAACTCAGTCAGAATAACTTGCATCATGTTCGTCAAGAAAACTCTATCCTCTTTCGTTTTTCTAGCGAGGTGAAAATCCATTTCGGAGGAGCATTGTTACTTCCTTCTGAAAATCCGGTCGTAAAGCTAGTCGCCGGACCGGGGAAAACAGATAAAGAGAGGGAGAGAAAAAGAACATCGTGGAAAACGTTAAGTACGGTGAATCATTAAGGCCTATCTGGCTCATAACTTTTAATCGGTGTCTTGTGCAGACTCCTCAGATATTAAAGCTCTCAAGTCGGATATTTTTCAGCAAGACGTATCAGATAAAAAAGCGCTGGAAATGTCGCGAGTGATAGCTTATTTTAACGTTGACATCAGGTTTTATTGAGAATTTATTTTATGTTCTGGCGGCTTTGGTATTCTTGAAGAACAATATGAAATCGAAAACCTTATCAATCAATCAATCAAAATATACTTTATTGTCCAAGATAATATCTTATTGACAATGCCTTGTTTGAGAATACAATAAAACCTACATAAAATATAAATAGAATAGACATATGAACATACCTTTATAATACACGCATTAATGCATATATTATATACTCAATAAACATTTTCCAAAAGTTGGCAGATGTTACTGTCATCATAAATGAAACATACAGTGTATTACATATAAATAAATAAACAAACAAATGGAAGAACCAAACAGGGTATAAGATATATTATAAATTGTAAATTTTTCAAAAACAGTTGTTCTATGAATGAAATGAAGATTATTGAATCTATACGACGTAAAATTAGTGATGATGATGTTACATTTACCAAAGCAGAAGAAGGTAACACGGTCATTGCTATCAACAGAAATGACTGCGACTCAATAATAAGTCCCAATAATACTCACCGAAAATAAATAAAGTATTTTTTGATGAATTCAAAATCGCTTCTCAATGACAAGAAAAATTTAGATCAACTTTGATAAATTCGCAACCTGCAAAATTATATTCAATTATAAAATTCATCCTTTTCATCATGAAGCTGCAGCTTATGATAGCATGATTCATAGATTGGTAAACATGCCCTCTCCATAGAAAATTCCAATAAAGAATGAAAAATTTCAAAAATATACCACTGTCAAATAACACAGTACTGAGACGAATTGTCGATATGTCTAATAATATTGAAGAACAACTGACTTTAAAACTTCAAGAATGCACTTATTTTGCACTTCAAGTTGACGAAAGTAACGATATTACAAACATGGCACAGCTAATTGTTTTCGTGCGATTTTATTATAATGAAGAGGTGATAGAAGAGTTTTGTTCTGCAAACCACTTGAATCAAATACCACAGCGCAACTCATTTTTAAGGTGATTGATGAATATGTGCTCAAAGTAGGCATTCCCTGGTCCGAGTGTATTGGCTTGTGTACAGATGGGGCGAAAGCTATATCAGGAAGATTGACAGGACTAGCAGAAAAATAAAAGAAGCTGTTCCTGAATGCGAAAGTTCTTCAGATCAAGAAGTAAACTCTAGATAGGCCCGAAGCTATGTAAACACCGTACTGAATGAAGCAAAGACAAATGTGTTTATTTACAATTCACCTCTAGTCTCTGCTGTTTGCAAACATCTACCCTCTGTTGTCAAATTTATCAATGAAAAATCTGAGCTCGATAAGTATCAAGCAATGCGTAATTTTATATTCCGGTGTATTATTCTAGGCGTGCTAGAAAAACAGTTTTTTCCAAAAGATATATGTCGTTTTCAACTGATAAAATAGTAGGCTCTCTGAAAATTTCAGGCGGTTACCAGAATTATCTCACTCTTGGCAACACCGCTTATTGCATCGGTCGACATTGGGCTGACGTATTTTCTTGTTGTTTTGATTAGAAATTTCCTTAGGGTTTCCAACAGTTTTCGTGGTTTTTTGACGTGCATAAACAAGTTTACGTGAGATAATGAATAATTCATTCAAACATAAGTTTCCTACTGACGAGAAGTTGCAATTATGATGTTCTTAAATTGGATCATTTGAGCTTGAAGAAATATTTGTATATATCTATGTTCTGCTCATTTTCCCACCGGTCAAATCATTAAAAAGAACTAAGGAAGAATACTTTTGAGACCAGAAGCAATTCCTGATGTACAAGTAGTTGAGAGGTGATTTTGCGAAGAGTTAAATAGAGTGTTATTATTTCACCTCAAAGATTATTTTGGGCCTGAGTAAACTGGTAACATGGCAAAAACAGAGACAAGCTAAATCATATGCTTTTACCAACACAGTTTTCACAAAATCGAATGGAAAATTTTTCAAAAGTTTATTTGGTATACATTAATGCTTGTTTTTCTTTACTTACGTGAAGTGATAATTGTTAACTGATTTTCATTTAATAATTGTTACTTAATGCTGCATGAATCCACTCCATATCTGAAAAATTAAGCAACTCCAGAAACTCCAGAAAATGTAGGAGGGTAAGAAATTAATTACCCTCAAAACGTTACTTTGTTTATCAATTTTACTTGTAAAGAAAAATTATTCAGTTATTGTCAACTTATTGTAGGTAGGTATTTCTTATTTGCCTCAAAGAAATGAGGTGAACATTTCATGACATTGAAAACTTGTCAATTAAATATTTCTCAGAAAGATTAATTGCTCAAGAAAGTTTTTGTTTCAGTTCAAACCTGATATGTAGATAGTTAATGAATTTCACCAAATAGGTCTCATGAAAGGGATAATTCCAAGGATATGAATACACTGAAGAGTGTAGGTGTAAAGTGAGTTGGCCTGTTCCGTTAGGATTTATTGTTTTTCATTGGTGCATATACAGGGAAAACGCAAACCTTTTTTGATTCATGATGAAAATTGGCTAATAACTAGAGTTTTAGTAATTTTTCGTCAGGAATGATATCATCGAATTATTTCACAAGTTATGTTGTTGTGGCTATGATTCAGTTTTGAGACAGAAACATGTTTTTCCCTTTATATTTTCATGTACTTTATAATATCTGTTGAAAAACGGTTTCTTAACTAATATTTATTCAAGTCTTTTCAGTGCTTCATTAAAGAATGGTGATATGCACAACATAAAATTCCCAGTCAGAAAGTCGTTATTAGCTTTTTTGAATTATTTAATTTAGACCATAAATGCTTTATTTCTGATCTCCGAACACCCCTAGATTCCAACATGGATAGAATAGAATCATGAATCACAAAAATCCTTACCACAAACAATTATCCACCAGTTTGAGTCCTTTGATTATGAATAAAAGCAACCATTTCTGACCCTAAAATCCCCTCACGCCAATTTCACACAAATAAACAAATATCTGATCATTAAATATGAAGTGTTCTGAATAAAATTTTTAACACTTTTAGAAGAGTAAATGTTATACGTTTATTGAAATATTTAGGTCTGGTGGTAGATACGCCAAAATTTTTCAAGAATTCGAGTGGTACGCAGGTGCAAAAAGGTTAAGAACCCCTGATCTAAGGTGTGATACCATGTCAATGGTGATTAGTCCAAATTTTACGTATTTGCATTCAACGGTCCGTCAAATGTTTTTGGATCAGCCATGCTATCGAAATGTTCTTAGCAATTTTGTTTTTCTCATGATAATGTCCGACATATCGGTGGGATAAGTGGTGAATCGGTCCGGAAATCATGTGCTCTGAGTTAATGAAGTGAACTATCAATAAAGTTTCTCTGTTTTCGTTCGGCTAAGATTTCTGCCTTCGTACGGTGGTTTTTGAGTTCAATAGCAGCGTGTCCATCATTCTGCTTGGGAATATCGGGTGGAATTGGAGTGAAACAAATAATTTATTCATGTATCATCAACATAGTAGGTAAAATATGTGCATTAACGAACGACAGCGTGCCGAATCAAGTCTAAACTTGTAATAGTAATACGGATAATATTCGTGCGCATATTTTCGCGGAAACTTTATCGAATCCTTTTAATCTACGGCGGCTGCTTGAAAATTAATCACCCCATAAATAACCCGAACTTATTTATTTCCATTCAAGCGTGCAGGTACACTGATGTCCGCCGATGAAAAGAACGTATATGCGGTAAGCAAGGCCAGCTCGATATAAATCTTGTTTTTGTACTGTTATTCGTATCGTATCGCACTTGCCATTTCAGATAAGGGCGGAGGATTTCCTGGTCTAGCACACGTGACCAGTGTTTGAAATTTTTTTTGATGTCTGTATGGAGTTTATAAATAATAGTGCGCTTTTTCATTCACTGATGCGAGGACTTTTTCTCTTCCCGGTCTGGCGAATTGAAAGCGTATTTTTGAACGATATTGTGCAGATATTGAATGTAGAAAATAAATATGTGCGGAATATTCTGACGATACTGTACAAGGTGAAGCAGAAGTTTCTGGAGAGAGGCAGATTTAACTGCAAACCTCTTTTTGGGTTTTTCAGATGACAAAGTTTTATACGAGAACTACTCATAACCCAAATTATGTTGCGATTTGATTAGAAAACACCAATATATCTGTGTCATACTCATTACCAATCATCACGCTAGCTACCCTCATTCAAATCGAAACATAATTTGGGCTGTCACAGTTATAGAGTATCGCAAAGTAGTTAGGTTATTGTAAAAACCTTCGTCAAGAACCAATCGGATAGAATTCAACAGTGGTAGTGGTCAGTAGTTGTTTTGTGTAGGGTACTTACCGACGAAATCACGTGAATACTCGTTTTTCTTAATTCAAGAATGCCAAAAAATCCCTCTCCTACCTAGCCATCTTCTTAGATTTTCACTCTCCATATGTGTAATAATATGGGTACAAAGTGGTATACTGATTGGTCTTCGACACACAAAAAAAAAATATCTCAGATTGACAAAACGCATTTCTTTGAAAATTCAAGTAAAACTCTTTTTTCAATTGAGCATATTTCTTTGAATCGAAACATCTGATATTGAAATATTTGCTCAATCCAAGAACACCATTATAAAATTAAAAATGTAATTTCTTCAGCTTGATATGGTTGATTTTTCGGAATGAATAAACCTAATTTATTGATTTAATGCTTCCTCTTTTTGATTTAAGAATATAAATATACATTTCTTCAAATTAAAGTACGGAAATACTTAAAGTTGATATTACTGACTCTTTTCAATTGAAAAAATATGAAATTTTATTTCAGTACTTAATTTTCTCAATAATAGTATATACATTTTGATTTCTTTCAATGAAAAAATGAAATGTCTTCAACTTCATATTACAGTTGTTACATTACATTTGAAGCTGAGATACTATTAAAATTGGATGGTAAAACCACAGTAAGTATTGCTAAATTGTGATTAAATTGTAAAAATTTCTTCGAATTACCCTTATAGACGTCTAAAGGGCCATTATTCCGATAGTATGGTAAAGTGCAGAGTTTTGTTTCCATAGCCTTGTTCAGCAGTTAAAAACATGTTGAGTCCCACAAAAATTATAGAGATCTGAGGTGGATCCCAGATAGGTGCAGCAAATGTTCAATACATTGTTGAATGACATCATTCTTCTAGGACCGGCCCTGACGGATTCCACACGCTGTTGTGCAATTGATAAGGGGGGTGAGGAGTGTAATGTCTGCTTTAGTATTGTAGTTAGAAGTGTTTTTCGGGTCTCGCCATTCGCAGGTTACAGGTCTCGTTGAGGTTAATGTGCATATTGTGCCATTGTGCGTTTACATGCATTCGGACTGGAGTTGGTATATTTCATATTAATTGTGAGAAACAGTTATGAAAACAAAAACATGGATATCCAAAAACTTCTGAAACTGTGCAACCTTGATGGAAGGATTAAGTACTTGTATCAAACTTCCTTGGTAGGTGAGTATTAAAAGATGACCGGCACAACCCCATGGATACTGGATTACAAAAGGTGGTAGGCTGTTTTATAGTTTTATAGAAAAGTTAATGGGTAAATAATTCATAGTACTTCGGCATTATGCCTAACCAACGAATGTGAAGAAATAACTTTGCATCGATAGGTATAAAAAGTAGAGGAAAGTGTAGGTATTTACCTACATGGGAATAAGACGCACTTGCGTCAGTGTATTTTGATACTTCTATATTCTTGATTCAAAACTATAAATATGTATGTCTTTGAACACAAACATATTATTGAAAAGAAAATAAGATGTATTATGGGGATAATGAAGCCATTCTGTATAGAATCAAAATTATTCAGTGGTTAAAGAATTATTTTCATTTCTTGAGAAATACAACTACAAGTTAGAAAGCTAGAAAAATACCTCATTTGAATCCTTAATTATTTAGATGAGCTGTACGTTTGAGAATTTATGTATTCAAACTTTCATGAAGAACAGACATTTCTGAGAAACTAATGATGATTTCATTTGAATTTTTAGTTTATTAAATAAGCATTATTTCAGATAACAAAGTAACTATCGAAGATTTGCCTTTCCTGAATGAGGAATATTTGAAGAAATTAGCTAGTTCCTCTCATAGGACAACGTAACAGGATCCTTCTACGGGATGAATAACTGAAATAAAAATTGGTATCGATAGAATTGTTGTTACTTCTTCAAAACTGTTTCATCTTCATTAACTTGTCTATCATTTTAGATAGACATGGACTTTGAGAGGCTCTACCCTGTATCGATTATGAACTTTTATGTAAAATAGGCACCATTTTACAACCCCATTATGCAATATAAGAAAATAACTGCAAGAGAAAAAATTGTTGGGAGTCTGATCGAAAAAATTGATTCCACTGAAAATACAGGTAATTTTATGTGTATTATTTATTCAGAGAAATTCACGCTCTATTGAAAGACATGATTTAGAGAACAATAGTGGATTTCTTCGTTTTATTTCAAAAGAAACAGTGTACCTACCAGAAAATATTTTTAAATTCTTTTTTCCGTAAACTTAATTGAACTAAACTTAATCAATTTTTCGGTTTGGAATTTTTGGGTATCCAATTATTTCTAATTCCTTGTAAATGTCAAGTTTGTCAATAGTAGGTAATAGGTGCAAATTTTTTTTAGACTTCAATTTCATCGAACAGATTTTGCTGCTGCCTCAACGATTCCACATAGGGGCAGAGTGAAGCTGAATAATGAAATAGAAATTTTCTACTGTAGAATGCCAAGAAGCATTCTTGTACATGTTACGGTATATATACAGAGCAAGGAGGAAACATCTAGCTAAAATATATACAAGACTCAAGATATTTGAAAGACTAGAGACTCGAAAGTGGGACTGAAAAGACTCAAAATCAAATCCAAGTGACTCAATCAAGCCTAAGACTGAAAGACTGAGCCGATGACTGAAATACTGAGGTGGAGATTTATGGACAGAAAATTCTGTTTTTATTGTAGATCTTGATGTTTTTCTCATATTTTTGATCACATATCGATGCCCTAACTCGCAAACCAGCTAGCTCCATTGATAAAACGTGGAGTTGGCGGGTTTGCGAATTAAGGCATCGATATGTAGAAAATTTTATTTGTGTTTATTTTTTTTTCTGGTGAAATAAGGTTTTTTTATTTTTTCTCAGTTCATATCCAAAGTTACTGATAATAAGGATTTTTTTAATCATATGTTAGAATATTGTTAACCAAAGAATTGTTTTGATTCATGTAAGAATGATAATTATATTGAATAAAACTTTTTTCATTGACCTTTTTGTTTCAATTATTTTCGTACGATGGAATTCATTATTTATAATTCATTGAATTAATTCATTGAATGTTTTTGTTGAAGGGAATGAACGAAAGATTCATTCTGATTAGTTAATATATTTGATTCCATAATATTACTCTACATATTCAAAGTAATCAGTATTTTGTCCTAAACGCATAATTTTGTTGAAGGAAACGAACAAACGTTTTATAAAATTTAATTCATATTTTCGGATCAATACCAATATTTAACATAATCTAAGTAATAGATATGTTGCCTCAAACGAGTAATTTTGTTAAAGAAAACGAACCTAAGTTTCATTCTGATCAATATATATATTCAGATCAATAATATCCTTTCAAGTCGAAGTAACCATTGTGTAACTAAATGAACCATTCCTCTTGAAGTGAATGAACGTAATCTTCATTATGAGAAATTCATAGTTTCAAATCAAGAAGATATCCATCTTCAATGGATATTTTTCGTTTCTACTTCAAAACAATTGTTTTATTGAAGTAAGTAAATAATTTTCTTACTATGAATTAATTATATTTTCCACTCGAGATATAAAATGTTTTCATATAAGCATATATTTGTTTTCAATTGAGAAATTTGTTGAGAAAATTAATTCCTTGAAAGAAAACAACCATCTCTTTCGTTATATACAAACAAATTATTTACTTGAGTCAATGCAGTCATGCTTATTCCAAGAAATTATTTTTTTGTGTGGATCTGGTTTATTTCTGAACGTCTGTGTGGTAGAAAAAAAAAAATGTATCTGTAAAAAATCTTACATTTTCAGACACTGAAAATGAAATGACTCATGACATATTCCCCCATCACCCTTCCTTAATTCCATTCATCCCTATCATGCCCCCTGATTTACAGCCACCCGCTTTCAAATACTTTCAATAGATATTTCAACTTCTCTGAGTGTTTGGTGAAAAATGCTATCCCCTCCCTCTCCCTGGGGAAGAAAAGTATCACTTTCAACCCTAAAACTAGGGAGAAAAAGTAAATTTTCAAAGGAGGTGTTAGAAAATAACTATTTTCTGTCCCCACTTACTTGTACAAGTCGCTAAATGTAAATGCAAAGGTGTTTAGTGAAGGAAAAACAGAATATTCGTTTTCTCTGAATACAAACTTCTACAGATCACAATCAAATTACTATGAAAACTGAAGGCCATGAATATATTGAACATTTTCCTGGAAACATCTCTCCACACGCACCACAATACAAACTCTCTGTATCTACAACTGTCCTGTAAACATTTCTGACTTCCGTTCAAGATCTCAAATAACGGGTATAACAGTGTGTGAGAACAGTGTGTCGTAAAGTTAGCCTGGCATGCGGTTAGGGAAGACTCACACTGACCAAAGCGGCTATTGCCAGCCCTGCCCCCGGACTCCGATGATTAGAATTGTTTTATAGAATCGAAATGTGACGTCATATTCGAAATATCGGTACTATGCTTCCCATTTCTAACGTTCGAATATGACGTCACATTCTCGACACATTTCGATGCTATGAAACATTTCTAATCATCGGAGTCCCAGCCCTGGACGTTAATCAAGCGAGGTCCACATTCGACGTTACAAACCAATTCCAGTCTAGGGGTGTTTTAGAGCCAATGCGACGTTCCTTTAATGTTTCTTTTCATTACATCTATGAATGAACACGTTTTTTGGTAATGAGGACGGCTGATATATTTCGAACGAATAATAGTATCGACGTAGGGACAGCAATCAGCATCAAACCTCACAGAATTCAAGATTTCAATCTAATTTTAATTTCTCTCTTTTTCTCTTCAAATGCTGTAAATGCAAAACTTACTATGTTCAGGACGTGAAAACTTACTCTAGTTGTTTAACTCTGTTGGTTGAGATTTTTATTCTTAACTTGACAAGGCTATAAGAACCAGTATATGAACTCTTTCAAACGAAAGATAGGATTCAACAAGAATTAAATATTTATATCAATCCATTGAAAAAGTAATCACAACTACCAAAGATTATAACTGAGATCATTCAGCAATTTATTGTTATTAAAACGTTATCTAATTATATCCTGAATATAAATAAATAAATGAGGCAAGATGAATCTATTATCATCTTAACGAGATGCAAAAAAATTACTTAATTTAACCAAAATACAATAAATTGACTAAACGTTGAATGTAATCATAATGACTGATGATATTTTATTGAAATATTCAACTTTCTAGAGGAATAAGAAATATTGTTTAAGAAACACTATGAATATGACAGAAAATGCAGTATGGTTTCGGCTTCCCAACGACACGCTCTGCATCTAGTATCACGCGACTACGGTGTTGAAGACACGATCTTGGCAGGCCATTATGAATCCCTCAGTTTCCCACTTCACCCCTCTTGACCTGAGAAAAGCGAAGGTCAGGTTTCTGGATAAGCCAAGGTCTCCAATGTTTTTGAAGAAGACCTCATGCATTGGCTTATCCTTATGTAGCTGTAGGAGCCTCTCACTCTCCGCAGCTTCGACGTTGGCTTTTTGCTGAACGGATTCCAAATCGGTGACTGAGTTTGGGTTCGTCCGTCCAGAGTCGAATACGATACCAAGTTCATCGGCTGCACGGGTTGCTGCCTTGAAGAGAAATGCTCCAATACTGCTTTTTCGTGATCGCATACTAAGCAGAGAAGGGGATCTGAACTCCTGATGACTTTACAGGCTCCATCCAGTACCATTCTGTTATGCAGACACTTCAAACTCAAAAGTCCACGGCCTTCCCATTGTCTGGGGAAGTATAACCGTGCAACAGACGATTTAGGATGCAAGCTCCTATGAAGATGCATCATTTTGCGAGTTTTTACGTCGAGTATTCGCAGCTACTCGTGAGTCCATTTCATTACTCCAAAGAAGTCAAGTAGAATTGGAATACGGCAAGCATATTAGTTGCAGCAACTTTGTTCTTCCCCGACAGTTCTGATGGTCAGATCTGTCGTAGATTGAGCTGATACTTGTGAGGCAGTATCATTATATTATTATTATTATTATTCTCCAATACTTCACTCCTAAGCAAATGGATTCGTTATTTACCAACCCCCGCATATTTCCCGATACTCCCCTCTTCGACTCTGTATGAAATGTTCACGAGAAATACATATCAGCTAATTTTCCCTTTTCATCAGATGAAAGCCTAGTCGATTATGAACTTCAAAGGGAACTGCTTGAACACTGAAAGGAATGTTTTAAGAGGGAATTACAGACTACGATAGGGATTTGTTTCCACCCGAGAGCTATGAATTATTGAATGTATACGAAGGATGGATGTTTCCTTTTTTTCGCTTGATTCCATTTGGTGGGTTTGAATTCGTTATCATATGATTTAGCGGATTCATTTTTCCTTAGTCGAGTTGGATGTACTAGATAGAAGAGCCGAAAGCCAGAGAGATTAAGGGGGAAGATTTCCAATGTGACTTTCATGAGAGAGACAGCGAATGTTGCGGATAGAAACTGAATAATATGCACGAGATTACTTTATCAAAGCCGGCGGGAAGGAAGTACCTGTAAGTATTATTTTCATAGAGATGTTAGAGAAGATTTTGCAGGTCGTGAATTCCAATACTTCACTGTCGGGGATGGGGGTGAAGCGATTAGTGAATCCAGAAAAATCTGAAAAGAGTTCAGATAAAAAGTTAATAATTATAAAAGCAGTTTTGAACATTCCATAGTTCTGCGAAAAAATACAAGTATTTTCATTGGCTAGCTCCAACATAAATCAACTACTGTCCCCTACGACCGTTGAATTGTATCTGCAAGATTAATGACAAAGCTTCTACAATAACTTCTTCAGATAAGACCTGTTCCTGTTTTCCCTGATATTTTATTGTCATTTGAATGCAGTCCTAATTATCTGCGAACTATATCAGAGCTGTGCCGAGCACTGACAAAAAGTGCTTCGAGTACTAAGCCTAAGCACTCTTGAAAAGTGCTCGGGAATCTCGAGCACTAAGCACTTTTTCCATGAGGTGCTCGCGATTACTAAGCACTTTCAAAAAGTAATTCGATTTAGCGAGCACTAAGCACTTTTCAGAAGGGCGAGGCCATTAAGGTGTGCGTTCAATTTCGTGTACCTAATTAATTAATCTATTGTGCCCCATCTTCTTCTGCTATTTCAAGATGTTCTCGTTCACAGCAGCCCCTCAAGCCCCAATTCCTTGTGGAATTTAAGGATTTTGAGGGAGTCTATTCTTGGTATTTCTCCCATAGTCAGCTGGTGTGATCCCAGTATATTCAATCTTTTGTGATGTACAGCATAACACTCCCTCAATATATGGTGTGGTGTTTCTGGATGTTCCCCACAGAATCTGCAGGTGATGTCCTCCTCTAAGCCTAGCTTCCTTAGGTGTTCTTTTAGTCTGCAGTGCGCCGTAGGAAATCCCGTGATTTTCTGTAGACTAGTTTTGCTGAGGTTAATCAGTGTCTTCGATCTTGCTCGGTTGAAGTTACCGAGGAGATCTTTGGCCTGCCTTAGCCCTGGAAGTCTTTGCCAGTAAGTTGCTCTCATTGCTTCTTCAGTTTTACTTAGTTCGTCTTGGAAGTAAGATTTTCCAAGTCCCGAAATGGTTCTGTCCCGATCAGTGGCGTTGATGCCCCTTTTCGTGCCATGGTATCTGCTTGTTCATTGCCCTCCACTCCGACGTGCCCCGATACCCAGAGGAGGGTCACCTTGTTGTTCCTGCCTAGATCATTAAGTTTGTCTAGGCATTCCCAAACCATCTTTGAGTTGATGTTATATGAGCTCAACGCTTTGATGGCTGTCGAGGTTGAATTGAATGCACCTTTCTATCGCGTGAATTTCCGATTGAAAAATACTGGGGAACTGGCCCATGGGTTCGGAGTATTTGGTGCGAGGCCCAAAGACTCCTGCTCCAGTTCCGTCGGGAGTTTTGGACCTGTCCGTGTATCATGTTATGGTATTCTTTCCCAGTACTCGAATGGATTCTATGCTCCATCCACTCTTGGTATTTAATTCCGTTCGAAAGAATTTCTCGAAACTAAATTTCCTAGTAATTTAGTCAGTTGGGAGATCGGCAAGGTGTGCACTTTCGGTGGGGGTTGAGCCCCTTACGATGTGTGCTGAGCCCCTTACGATGTGTGCTGTCCCTTTGAGTCCGATTTCAGCCAACCTGAGGTCTGCTCCTCAAGCAGTCCTCCTCACCATGATATGGAGAGGAATGAGGTCCAGAATTACCTCTATTGCTGCTGTTGGAGTCGACCTCATTGCTCCTGTTATATAAAGAGTACTTATTGAGTATATTAACATTATCGAAAATTGAGATTTTTTTGGTCGGCAATTGAAGGAAATGAGTCAATACTTGCTTTTGTTTTATTTCAATAGAAAGACCCATAAAAACAGTACAACTTCCAACTGATAGGGAGCACAGTGCTTAGAACCACTAAAATGCTTTAAGCACTTTCACGCGCACTAAGCGCAGTGCTTTGGGACAGCTTTGAAATATATATATATATATATATATATATATATATATATATATATATATATATATATATATATATATATGAAAACTAAAAGTTCGGGTTGAACCGCGTCTAGAATTTGTTGAAATTCGACGTTTCGGCTCCGATTTTGGAGCCATTTTCAAGAACTGAAAAAGAAAGAAAATTAATAAATGGTTGAAACGTAATTCTACGCTGAGATCTCAATCTGCCTACTCCTCAGGTATAATTACGTTAGGTTTTTGTGACTTGACGTCGGGGTCTCAATCTGCCTACTCCCCATGTCTCGTCACTGGTTCTCTCTAAGGTCTCAATCTGCCTACTCCTTCGAGATATATATATATATATATATATATATATATATATATATTGCAACCGAACGTAAACATGTAATTATACACGAAATATTATCGAAAATTATCTCACAAAAATTTGATACATTCTCTGCATTCGTGGAAGCAATCGTCATCAAGATAGCTTCAATAAAAAACCATTGCCAAACATTTGATGCACCGCCACTGAAATCGTCGCAAAAACATTTGAAGAGTCGGCGATAAGTCGTTTCCGACGTGTTTTCCTTCTCCCAAGAGGTTTTCTTTTCCGGCTACTCTCGTTTGTTTAGTTTTCTTCTGATCGTCTTATTTCACGGCTCGCAAATTCCAATTGCCCTTCCCCGTCCCGCCATTTCCGCCCACTCCTTATTTCTGCCTCGGTCGGTTTTCAAATGCACTCGTATTTTTTCTCAGAATTCATGTGGAAAATATTTCGCTAGTCAAACGGTCAAATAACATTACTATTATGTATTTTCTCAAAAAGGACTCAATGCATTTTCTAGGTTATTTATTATTCGAGTGTTTTATTATAAAAAGCATGAGAAAAACAATATGACAGCAAAATATAATAATAATAATTATAATAAAATAATAATAATAATCCCTCATAAACACTCATAGAGTATATCCAAAGGCTTAGCCTATGCGGGTAGACTCTCTACGGCGACTTACTGATTTTTTACGTGGTTTATTCACTTTTCAGCAGTAGGAAAACATTTCTTCCACAGTTGGTATATTATGAACACTCCCTTAGTTGGGGGTTTATTTGAAGTTTATGGTTGTCAAGGGAAAGGTAGTGATATACAAAATGAACGAAAAAAACAATTGATAACTGATGAAATGCCAGAATGATATTCGCCATACTCAAATTTGTATTGTATTCAAATTTTGTAGAACCAAATATCGATTAATCAAAAATGAAAAAAAGTACAAGAACATAGATAATACCAGAAAGACGAAGGACATGGGGGATAAGAACATGTCACGTAACAATAGAACAAAGATACACTAGTGAATACTTTCTTCCAAAAAAAACACAAACAAGACAAAAACGGCTGCGTAATTTGATGTAAGATGTTGAAATGCATGACACAATACAGATACCATACAAAAAACTATTAAAAAACAGAAAACGTAATGTATCTGTCTGTAAAAAAATGCTAAGAATATTTCTAGAGTTTCTCATCCACAGTTGAATGTACAATATGAGAATTTCCCTGAATAAATATCGTATAGATACATACATACATTTGGATATAACAAAAGTAATAATACAATATTTCAATGAAATCAATAATTTTTGGCATCAAAAAATGAAATTCCACATAGCAGATACATTTTGACTAGAGACAGTAATGTATCTTCCAAAAGTTTTCGAACAGTAATAGATGTTATATACGTATCCATAGTACTCTAGATCCAAAAAACTATTTCAAAATGAAATTATAGAATGTCACAGTGAAGATTAATACATGGTTGCATTCAGAATGCCATATGAAGACAAAAGTAAAAGTATACAAGGTGTCCCGTTTGAAAATCGAAAGCTTATGTCACTCTCGATGATACCGGATCTTGCATAAAGTATAGTCATCGTCAAAAAACGCAGTTTTATGTCGTATACAGATCCTTCGAATTCCGTTTCATTATCTGCGAAAACATAGTAATGCGGGCAAGCCACTTTCCGCGGACACCCGGTATAATACAAAGAAAACAAGCTCCGTGAAGCAATTCCGTAACAAAAATGCATTTTAACCAAACACCAGTTTGATGTTTTGAGATGCTAGTGACCATATATTTATCAAAAACCTCAATTTGAAGACTTCAAAGTGACATGACCTTTCGAATTTTTAATGGGTCATCTGGTGCATTTTCAGTTTTCTTGTCATTATATACCATTCAAAATACAACCATGTATCATTTGTTTCTTCTTGTAATCAATTTTCATTTTTATTTTTTCGAAATTTATTTTTTAATATACAGGGCTATGGATACGTTTGAGATTTTAAGAGGCAGATTTCCAGCCACCGTGACGTTTTATGGATGTTATGTTGCCCCCTGCATTGGCCAGAAGAGTTACAGAGCTTCTTCTGAAACAGTGACCTGTATAGCTCTCATACATGTCATTTCCAAGCCATTTTGCAATCAAGCTGGCAATTTTTCCTATTTTATTCATCCCCACATATTGGTAAATACATTTTCCTCTCGAATATTTGAAAAATAATATGTTACTTTTTGTATGAAGCGACCATAGTGCTTTATACTTGTGGTATATCTCAAATAATCAGAATTAAACGTTCTTGCGCAATAGGTCTTCGTATCAGAAATTTTGACAATCAATATAGATCCAGCATATTCAATGGCATCAACATTTATTTGTAATAATTCTTCACGGCGACAAGCACCGATGGTACCCAAAATTAGGATAACCCACAATAAAAACTGTTGAAATCTTACAAAAATATGATTTTATCTCTTCCTTATAAAGTAAATTTCTTTCGTTATAAGCATTTTGAAAAAATTTATTGAAATCCTTCCTCGTTAAAACTTTAAGTTTTCTTTCCTCGGTATCCGACGCTTTTGTTCTCAATGAGCGGGACAAATTTAAAAACTTCCTCTCATCAATTTTTTCCTTACCATTCAATGTACTTTTCATTTACGTGAACTTAGCCACACTTTTCCAGCCACAGTTTCAGACTTGAGGACCGCTGACATTGGGATGTAGCGTGAATTGCACCCAGTGTTGTCAGATCCATAACAAATACGTAAATAGTTTTCGCCCAATAATAGTTTGAAGCATTGTGATCTTTCATGAAATTGAAAGTCCATGATTTTGATTGGGGATACAGATCAGGAAAATTTGAAGGTGATCAACAATTAAAAAGTCGAGGTGAAAATATTGATGAATGAATTGAAACCGAATTTTCGCCGAAATGAGCTAAGAAAGGAAGAGAATAAATACTTATGTATACATTAATTATGAATCCAAACATATTTTAAGATATTTGAATTCTGGTTGCTAGTACCTTGTTAATTTCTTCACCAGCACAAGACAGCATTGCTCTACACATTATTAGATAATGATAACATGGTTATCAATTCGCGTATTAAGGAAAATACGCGATGAAAAAAATTAATGTCATTTGTTATCCAAAGAGGAAATCTTTTGAGAAAGCCTTCCAGAAATCTGAAATGAAAATCCCCTATTGATGGAACTGGATTGAATGATAGACTATAAAGCTGATGGAATTCGATAAATAGTTGCGTTGCCATAACACCGGCATTGTTGTTCTTTGGAAGGCCGTCATGGTGATGGGATTGGCTATGAAGTATCGATAAAGAGTTGGGCTGCCGAAACACAAAAATTACTTCAAGGAAGAACACATCCAGGAACATATGAAGCCGTTGTTATTTTTCTTTGAATGAACGTCAGGGTGATATAAAAAAAATTAAATATTTTCTTGGGCTATGAAATATCGATAAAAAGTCGAGCTGTCGGAAAACAAAAATTACCGCAAGAAAGAACATGTCGAAAAACATATAAAACCATTTTAATTTTTCTTTGGATGGCAGTCAGGGTGATATAAAAAAATAAAATATTTTCTCGGGCTATGAAATATCGATAAAGAGTCGCGCTGTCGGAAAACAAAAAATACCACAAGAAAGAACATATCGAGAAACATATAAAACCATTGTTAATTTTCTTTGGATGGCCGTCAGGATGATAAAAAAAAATTAAATATTTTCTCGGGCTATGAAATATCGATAAAGAGTCGCGCTGTCGGAAAACATAAAATATAACAAGAAAGAACATGTAGAAAAACATATAAAACCATTGTTATTTTTCTTTGAATGGCCGTCAGGGTGATATATAAAAAAAAAATATTTTCTCTGGCTATGAAATATCGATAAAGAGTCGCGCTGTCGGAAAACAAAAAATATAGCAAGAAAGAACATATTATCGAACCTAAGGAACGATTAATATTTTTCTTTGGATGGCTGTCAGGGTGATACAAAAAAAAAATTAAATATTTTCACGGACTATGAAATTTCGATAGAGTCGCGCTGTCGGAAAACATAAAATATAACAAAAAAGAACATGTAGAAAAACATATAAAACCATTGTTATTTTTCTTTGGATGGCAGTCAGGATGATATAAAAAAATTAAATATTTTCTCGGGCTATGAAATATCGATAAAGAGTTGCTCTGTCGGAAAACAAAAAATACCACAAGAAAGAACATATTATCGAACCTAAGAAACGATTAATATTTTTCTTTGGATGGCTGTCAGGGTGATACAAAAAAAATTAAATATTTTCACGGACTATGAAATTTCGATAGAGTCGCGCTGTCGGAAAACAAAAAATACCACAAGAAAGAAAATATCGAGAAACATATAAAACCATTGTTACTTTTCTTTGGATGGCCGTCAGGGTAATATAAAAAAAATTAAATATTTTCTCGGACTATGAAATATCGATAAAGAGTCGCGCTGTCGGAAAACATAAAATATAACATGAAAGAACATGTAGAAAAACATATAAAACCATTGTTATTTTTCTTTGGATGTCCGTCAGGGTGATATAAAAAAATAAAATATTTTCTCGGGCTATGGAATATCGATAAAGAGTCGCGCTGTCGGAAAACAAAAAATATAGCAAGAAAGATCATGTCGAAAAACATATAAAACCATTGTTATTTTTCTTTGGATGGCAGTCAGGATGATATAAAAAAATTAAATATTTTCTCGGGCTATGAAATATCGATAAAGAGTTGCGCTGTCGGAAAACAAAAAATACCACAAGAAAGAACATATTATCGAACCTAAGAAACGATTAATATTTTTCTTTGGATGGCCGTCAGGGTGATATAAAAAAAATTAAATATTGTCTCGGGCTATGAAATATCGATAAAGAGTCGCGCTGTCGGAAAACAAAAAATACCACAAGAAAGAACATGTCGAGAAACATATAAAACCATTGTTATTTTCCTTTGGATGGCCCTCAAGGTGATATAAAAAAAATTAAATATTTTCTTGGGCTATGAAATATCGATAAAAAGTCGAGCTGTCGGAAAACAAAATATATCGCAACAAAGAACATGTCGAGAAACATATAAAACCAATGTTATTTTTCTATGGATGGCCGTCAGAGTGATATAAAAAAAATAAAATATTTTCTCGGGCTATGAAATATCGATGAAGAGTCGCGCTGTCGGAAAACAAAAAACCCCACAAGAAAGAACATGTCGAGAAACATATAAAACCAATGTTATTATTCTATGGATGGCCGTCAGAGTGATATAAAAAAAATTAAATATTTTCTTGGGCTATGAAATATCGATAAAGAGTCGCGCTGTCAGAAAACAAAAAATACCACAAGAAAAAACATATTGTCGAATCTATGAAACCATTAATATTTTTCTTTGGATTGCCGTCAGGGTGATATAAAAAAAATAAAATATTTTCTTAGGCTATGAAATATCGATAAAGAGTCGCGCCGTCGAAAAACAAAAAATAACACAAGAAAGAACACATTGTCGAATCTATGAAACCATTAATATTTTTCTTTGGATGTCCGTCAGGGTGATATAAAAAAAATAAAATATTTTCTCGGGCTATGAAATATCGATAGAGTCACGCTGTCTGAAAACAAAAAATACCACAAGAAAGAACATGTCGAGAAACATATAAAACCAATGTTATTTTTCTTTGGATGGCCGTCAGGGTGATATGAAAAAAATAAAATATTTTCTCGGGCTATGAAATATCGATATAGAATCGCGCTGTCGGAAAACAAAAAATACCACAAGAAAGAACATGTCAAAGAACATATAAAACCATTGTTATTTTTCTTTGGATGGCCGTCAGGGTGATATAAAAAAAATTAAATATTTTCTTGGGTTATGAAATATCGATAAAAAGTTGCGCTGTCGGAAAACAAAAAATACCACAACAAAGAACACATAGTCAAACCTATGACACCATTAATATTTTTCTTTGGATGGCCGTCAGGGTGATATAAAAAGAATAAAATATTTTCTCGGGCTATGATATATCGATAGAGTCGCGCTGTCTGAAAACAAAAAATACCACAAGAAAGAACATGTCGAGAAACATATAAAACCAATGTTATTTTTCTTTGGATGGCCGTCAGGGTGATATAAAAAAAATAAAATATTTTCTCGGGCCATGAAATATCGATATAGAGTCGCGCGTCGGAAAACAAAAAATACCACAAGAAAGAAAATGTCAAAGAACATATAAAACCATTGTTAATTTTCTTTGGATGGCCGTCAGGATGATAAAAAAAAATTAAATATTTTCTCGGGCTATGAAATATCGATAGAGTCGCGCTGTCTGAAAACAAAAAATACCACAAGAAAGAACATGTCGAGAAACATATAAAACCAATGTTATTTTTCTTTGGATGGCCGTCAGGGTGATATAAAAAAAATTAAATATTTTCACGTACTATGAAATATCAATAGAGTCGCGCTGTCGGAAAACATAAAATATAACAAAAAAGAACATGTAGAAAAACATATAAAACCATTGTTATTTTTCTTTGGATGGCAGTCAGGATGATATAAAAAAATTAAATATTTTCTCGGGCTATGAAATATCGATAAAGAGTTGCTCTGTCGGAAAACAAAAAATACCACAAGAAAGAACATATTATCGAACCTAAGAAACGATTAATATTTTTCTTTGGATGGCTGTCAGGGTGATACAAAAAAAATTAAATATTTTCACGGACTATGAAATTTCGATAGAGTCGCGCTGTCGGAAAACAAAAAATACCACAAGAAAGAAAATATCGAGAAACATATAAAACCATTGTTACTTTTCTTTGGATGGCCGTCAGGGTGATATAAAAAAAATTAAATATTTTCTCGGACTATGAAATATCGATAAAGAGTCGCGCTGTCGGAAAACATAAAATATAACATGAAAGAACATGTAGAAAAACATATAAAACCATTGTTATTTTTCTTTGGATGTCCGTCAGGGTGATATAAAAAAATAAAATATTTTCTCGGGCTATGGAATATCGATAAAGAGTCGCGCTGTCGGAAAACAAAAAATATAGCAAGAAAGATCATGTCGAAAAACATATAAAACCATTGTTATTTTTCTTTGGATGGCAGTCAGGATGATATAAAAAAATTAAATATTTTCTCGGGCTATGAAATATCGATAAAGAGTTGCGCTGTCGGAAAACAAAAAATACCACAAGAAAGAACATATTATCGAACCTAAGAAACGATTAATATTTTTCTTTGGATGGCCGTCAGGGTGATATAAAAAAAATTAAATATTGTCTCGGGCTATGAAATATCGATAAAGAGTCGCGCTGTCGGAAAACAAAAAATACCACAAGAAAGAACATGTCGAGAAACATATAAAACCATTGTTATTTTCCTTTGGATGGCCCTCAAGGTGATATAAAAAAAATTAAATATTTTCTTGGGCTATGAAATATCGATAAAAAGTCGAGCTGTCGGAAAACAAAATATATCGCAACAAAGAACATGTCGAGAAACATATAAAACCAATGTTATTTTTCTATGGATGGCCGTCAGAGTGATATAAAAAAAATAAAATATTTTCTCGGGCTATGAAATATCGATGAAGAGTCGCGCTGTCGGAAAACAAAAAACCCCACAAGAAAGAACATGTCGAGAAACATATAAAACCAATGTTATTATTCTATGGATGGCCGTCAGAGTGATATAAAAAAAATTAAATATTTTCTTGGGCTATGAAATATCGATAAAGAGTCGCGCTGTCAGAAAACAAAAAATACCACAAGAAAAAACATATTGTCGAATCTATGAAACCATTAATATTTTTCTTTGGATTGCCGTCAGGGTGATATAAAAAAAATAAAATATTTTCTTAGGCTATGAAATATCGATAAAGAGTCGCGCCGTCGAAAAACAAAAAATAACACAAGAAAGAACACATTGTCGAATCTATGAAACCATTAATATTTTTCTTTGGATGTCCGTCAGGGTGATATAAAAAAAATAAAATATTTTCTCGGGCTATGAAATATCGATAGAGTCACGCTGTCTGAAAACAAAAAATACCACAAGAAAGAACATGTCGAGAAACATATAAAACCAATGTTATTTTTCTTTGGATGGCCGTCAGGGTGATATGAAAAAAATAAAATATTTTCTCGGGCTATGAAATATCGATATAGAATCGCGCTGTCGGAAAACAAAAAATACCACAAGAAAGAACATGTCAAAGAACATATAAAACCATTGTTATTTTTCTTTGGATGGCCGTCAGGGTGATATAAAAAAAAATTAAATATTTTCTTGGGTTATGAAATATCGATAAAAAGTTGCGCTGTCGGAAAACAAAAAATACCACAACAAAGAACACATAGTCAAACCTATGACACCATTAATATTTTTCTTTGGATGGCCGTCAGGGTGATATAAAAAGAATAAAATATTTTCTCGGGCTATGATATATCGATAGAGTCGCGCTGTCTGAAAACAAAAAATACCACAAGAAAGAACATGTCGAGAAACATATAAAACCAATGTTATTTTTCTTTGGATGGCCGTCAGGGTGATATAAAAAAAATAAAATATTTTCTCGGGCCATGAAATATCGATATAGAGTCGCGCGTCGGAAAACAAAAAATACCACAAGAAAGAAAATGTCAAAGAACATATAAAACCATTGTTAATTTTCTTTGGATGGCCGTCAGGATGATAAAAAAAAATTAAATATTTTCTCGGGCTATGAAATATCGATAGAGTCGCGCTGTCTGAAAACAAAAAATACCACAAGAAAGAACATGTCGAGAAACATATAAAACCAATGTTATTTTTCTTTGGATGGCCGTCAGGGTGATATAAAAAAAATTAAATATTTTCACGTACTATGAAATATCAATAGAGTCGCGCTGTCGGAAAACAAAAAATACCACAAGCAAGAAAATATCGAGAAACATATTAAACCATTGTTATTTTTCTTTGGATGGCCGTGAGGGTGATATAAAAAAAATTAAATATTTTCTCGGGCTATGAAATATCGATAAATAGTCGCGCTGTCGGAAAACAAAAAATACCAAAAGAAAGAACATGTCAAAGATTATATAAAACCATTGTTATTTTTCTTTGGATGGCCGTCAGTGTGATATAAAAAAAAAAAAATATTTTCTCGGGCTATGAAATATCGATAAATAGTTTCGCTGTCGGAAAACAAAAAATACTACAAGAAAGAACACATTGTCGAACCTATGAAACCATTAATATTATTGTTTGGATGGCCGTCAGGGTGATATAAAATAAAAATCTCGGGCTATGAAATATCGATGAGTCGCGCTGTCGGAAAACAAAAAATACCACAAGAAATAACATGTCGAGAAACATATAAAACCATTGTTATTTTTCTTTGGATGGCCGTCGGGGTGATATAAAAAAAAATAAAATATTTTCTTGGGCTATGAAATATCGATAGAGTCGCGCTGTCGGAAATAAAAAATACCACAAGAAAGAACACATTGTCAAACCTATGAAACCACTGTTATTTTTCTTTGGATGGCCGTCAGGGTGATATAAAAAAAAATAAAATATTTTCTTGTGCTATGAAATATCGATAAAGAGTCGCGCTGTCGGAAAACAAAAAATACCACAAGAAAGAACATGTCGAGAAACATATAAGATCATTGTTATTTTTCTCTGGATATTTTATTTTTTTTATATCACCCTGACGGCCATCCAAAGAAAAATAACAATGGTTTTATATGTTTCTCGACATGTTCTTCCTTGTGGTATTTTTTGTTTTCCGACAGCGCGACTCTCTATCGATATTTCATAGGCCGAGAAAATATTTTATTTTTTTATATCACCCTGACGGCCATCCAAAGAAAAATAACAATGGTTTTATATGTTTCTCGACATGTTCTTCCTTGTGGTATTTTTTGTGTTCCGACAGCGCGACTCTCTATCGATATTTCATAGCCCAAGAAAATATTTTATTTTTTTATATCACCCTCACGGCTATCCAAAGAAAACTAACGGTGGTTTTATATGTTTCTCGACATGTTCTTTTTTGTGGTATTTTTATTTTCCGACAGCGCGACTCTTAATCGATATTTCATAGCCCGAGATTTTTTAATATTTTTTTATATCACCCTGACAGACATCCAAAGAAAAATAACAGTGGTATCATAGGTTTGACAATGTGTTCTTTCTTGTGGTATTTTTTGTTTTCTGACAGCGCGACTCTTTATCGATATTTCATAGCACATGAAAATATTTTATTTTTTTAATATCACTCTGACGGCCATCCAAATGAAAATAACAATGGTTTTATATGCTTCTCGACATGTTCTTCCTTGTGGTATTTTTTGTTTTCCGACAGCGCTACTATTTATCGATATTTCATAGCCCGAGAAAATATTTTATTTTTTTTATATCACCCTGACGGCCATCCAAAGAAAAATAACAATGGTTTTATATGTTTCTCGACATGTTCTTTTTTGTGGTATTTTTTGTTTTCGACAGCGCTACTATTTATCGATATTTCATAGCCCGAGAAAATATTTTATTTTTTTTTTATATCACCCTGACGGCCATCCAAAGAAAAATAACAGTGGTTTCATAGGTTTGACAATGTGTTATTTCTTGTGGTATTTTCTATTTCCGACAGCGCGACTCTTTATCGATATTTCATAGCCCAAGAAAATATTTTATTTTTTTTATATCACCCTGACGGCCATCCAAAGAAAAATAATATTGGTGTTATATGTTTCTCGACATGTTCTTTTTTGTGGTATTTTTTGTTTTCGACAGCGCTACTATTTATCGATATTTCATAGCCCGAGAAAATATTTTATTTTTTTTTATATCACCCTGACGGCCATCCAAAGAGAAATAATAATGGTTTTATATGTTTCTTGACAAGTTCTTTCTTGTGATATTTTTTGTTTTCCGACAGTTCTACTATTTATCGATATTTCATAGCCCGAGAAAATATTTTATGTTTTTTATATCACCCTGACGGCCATCCAAAGAAAAATAACAATGGTTTTATATGTTTCTCGACATGTTCTTCCTTGTGGTATATTTTGTTTTCCGACAGCGCTACTATTTATCGATATTTCATAGCCTGAGAAAATATTATATTTTTTTTATATCACCCTGACGGCCATCCAAAGAAAAATATCAATGGTTTTATATGTTTCTCGACATGTTCTTCCCTGTTGTTTGTTTTTGTTTTCCGACAGCGCTACTATTTATCGATATTTCATAGCCCGAGAAAATATTTTATTTTTTTGTCACCCTGACGGCCATCCAAAGAAAAACAACAATTGTTTTATATGTTTCTTGACATGTTCTTTCTTGTGGTATTTTTTGTTTTCCGACAGCGCTACTATTTATCGATATTTCATAGCCCGAGAAAATATTTTATTTTTTTTATATCACCCTGACGGCCATCCAAAGAAAAATAACAATGGTTTTATATGTTTCTCGACATGTTCTTTCTTGTGGTATTTTTTGTTTTCCGACAGCGCTACTATTTATCGATATTTCATAGCCCGAGAAAAAATTTTATTTCTTTTATATCACCCTGACGGCCATCCAAAGAAAAATAACAATGGTTTTATATGTTTCTCGACATGTTCTTTTTTGTGGTATTTTTTGTTTTCGACAGCGCTACTATTTATCGATATTTCATAGCCTGAGAAAATATTATATTTTTTTTATATCACCCTGACGGCCATCCAAAGAAAAATATCAATGGTTTTATATGTTTCTCGACATGTTCTTCCCTGTTGTTTGTTTTTGTTTTCCGACAGCGCTACTATTTATCGATATTTCATAGCCCGAGAAAATATTTTATTTTTTTGTCACCCTGACGGCCATCCAAAGAAAAACAACAATTGTTTTATATGTTTCTTGACTTGTTCTTTCTTGTGGTATTTTTTGTTTTCCGATAGCGCTACTATTTATCGATATTTCATAGCCCGAGAAAATATTTTATTTTTTTTATATCACCCTGACGGCCATCCAAAGAAAAATAACAATGGTTTTATATGTTTCTCGACATGTTCTTTTTTGTGGTATTTTTTGTTTTCGACAGCGCTACTATTTATCGATATTTCATAGCCCGAGAAAATATTTTATTTTTTTTATATCACCCTGACGGCCATCCAAAGAAAAATAATATTGGTGTTATATGTTTCTCGACATGTTCTTTTTTGTGGTATTTTTTGTTTTTGACAGCGCTACTATTTATCGAAATTTCATAGCCCGAGAAAATATTTTATTTTTTTTTTATATCACCCTGACGGCCATCCAAAGAAAAATAACAGTGGTTTCATAGGTTTGACAATGTGTTATTTCTTGTGGTATTTTCTATTTCCGACAGCGCGACTCTTTATCGATATTTCATAGCCCAAGAAAATATTTTATTTTTTTTATATCACCCTGACGGCCATCCAAAGAAAAATAATATTGGTGTTATATGTTTCTCGACATGTTCTTTTTTGTGGTATTTTTTGTTTTCGACAGCGCTACTATTTATCGATATTTCATAGCCCGAGAAAATATTTTATTTTTTTTTATATCACCCTGACGGCCATCCAAAGAAAAGTAACAGTGGTTTCATAGGTTTGACAATGTGTTATTTCTTGTGGTATTTTCTATTTCCGACAGCGCGACTCTTTATCGATATTTCATAGCCCAAGAAAATATTTTATTTTTTTTTATATCACCCTGACGGCCATCCAAAGAAAAATAATATTGGTGTTATATGTTTCTCGACATGTTCTTTCCAGTGGTACTCTTTGTTTTTCGACAGATAAAGAGTCTTATCGATATTTCATAGCCCAAGAAAATATTTAATTTTTTTTATATTACCCTGACGGCCATCCAAAGAAAAATAACAATTGTTTTTTATGTTTCTTGACATTTTCTTTCTTGTGGTATTTTTTGTTTTCCGACAGCGCGACTCTTTATCGTTATTTCATAACCCGAGAAAATATTTTATTTTTTTTATCTCATCCTGACGGCCATTCAAAGAAAAACAACAACGGCTTCATAGGTTTCTGGATGTGTTCTTCCTTGTAGTAAATTTTGTTTTTCGGCAGCCCAACTCTTTATCGATATTTCATAGCTAATCCCATCATCATGACGGCCTTCCAAAGATCAACAATGCCGGTTTTATGGCAACGCAACTATTTATCGAATTCCATCAGCTTCATAGTCTGTCATTCAATCCAGTTCCTTCAATGGGGGATTTTCATTTCAAATTTCAGGAATGCTTTCTCAAAAGATTTCCTCTTTGAAAAACAAACGACATTAATTTTTTTCATCGCGTACTTTCCTTAATACGCGAATTTATAACCATGTTATCTCTACACATTATAAGATAATGTCTTATAATGTGTAGAGCAATGCTTTGTTGTGCTGGTGAAGAAATTAACAAGCTACTAGCAACCAGAATTCAAATATCTTAAAATATGTCTAGATTTTTAATTAATGTATACATAAGTATTTATTGTCTTCCTTTCGTAGCTCATTTCGGCGAAAATTCCGTTTCAATTCATTCATCAATATTTTCACCTCGACTTTTTCAGTTTTTGATCACCTTCAAATTTTCCTGATCTGTATCCCCAATCAAAATCATGAATGACTTATAATTTCATGAAAGATCACAATGCTTCAAACTATTATTGGGAGAAAACTATTTACGTATTTGTTATTGATCTGGCAACACTGTGTGCAATTCACGCTACATCCCAATGTCAGCGGTCCTCAAGTTTGAAACCGTGGCTGGAAAAGTGTGGCTAACTTCACGTAAATGTACTTTTCAACATTAAGTAGACACTCCATAACGTAGGAGGTTTTATAATTTTTGATTTTTTCTCAAAATAGCAAATAAGCACATTTTCAGAAACCTTTTTTACATGTTTCTTGTCGCACCATTCACGAAATTGGTTATATGTTTTCTCTAATGAGGTATCACTACCACTATCATAATCAACATCCACCTTCTTGAAAATAACTTGAAATTGAAGCAACTACGAGCAAACACAGTCAAACAAGCAGCGTGCTAACAAACCGTTTCTATAGTAACGACACAGAAAGACCACTGGATTATGTGGAATTGTATTGGAAGTATTAATAACATTAAGGATAACATGTATGGAAAAGAGAAGTATCATCAAGTTATTTTGGACTTATTTTTCTCAGGCAGGAAAATTTTTTCAATATAATTTTAATGAAATCATTGAATAATATTTTCAAGACAACAGTCGTTTGAAAGCGATAAATTATCGGGAAAAAAACACGTCAAGATGTATGGGAAGTATTTATTTTAAATATATTTCAGACAATGAAAATTCACATTTACAGTTGTACAAAAAATGTTGTTAGTATTTCGTGTATAAACTTCGTTTTTTTCATGGTACATTCGAGAGAATTTTCAGACTCGACCTGCGGTCTCGTCTAAAAATTAGCACTCTCATCTAATTTGAACGTTTACATTGCCCTCTAAAATAAAAAATATATAAAAATAAATGAAAAATGGTTACCAAAAGTAAAAAAGTATACATGTTTGTATTGTAAATGTAATATGGAGCTAAAAAACTGAAAACATACTAGGTGTCCCATTTAAAAATCGAAAGTTCATTTCACTTCCAAAAAATATCCAATCGAATGTTGCTGACTTTGCCTCATTGGAGAAAATTGATTACCACGTTTTCTGAATTTCCATTTCGCTTTTCCCGAATCTCAAACTGAAAAGCCAGATACCTTCCGAGAGTCGTAAAATTCCTTCGCCGATTCAATAATGGCGTTTGAAATGTACAGTTGCGTGCGTCGTAAATATACGTCGGCGTTCAAGAAAACTTTTTATTGCTAACTCAATGAAACTATGGCGATCAAAAACTTTATTTGTATAATTAAAATCTCGTAAAAACAGCAAAGTATGCCGTGCATGCCGTTGAAGCACCTTCCCAAACACGTGACGTTAACAGCGAACGTTAATCAAATACAGAATGTTCATGTGGTACTAATCTTCGGTAAAAATCTGCGTCGTATATTGTAAGATTGGAATGGAATTTTTCTGTGTGAGTGATGTGTGTACGATGAAATATAGTCGTGTTGTGTGACTTGTAACACAGCAGGTTCTGCTTTTCTAATGGTTAGTGTTGCTCTTGAAAAAAGTCTTTCTGCAGGTACTGAAGTACTGAAGATACTTTTTTTCATGATTTTTAGGGGTCTACCCCTTTGGACTTTTTTGATTTTTCGAATAATTTAGTTTTATATCGATTGACTCGAAATTCACAGATCATACTAATTTGATCATTCTGAATCGATTCGTCTCAACTCTATCTTCAACCGTTCCCGAGTTGAAGATTTGGGATGAAGTCATTTCCCTCCATATTTTTTTACAGTCTATTCATGACATTTTTGACGTTGTATTAATTTTTAATGGACATAAACAAATCATATATTTTCGGAACCTGCATGAAATTTTTCGTCTATAATGCGGATTGCGAGTGAATCTGCCGATGCTGTATTTTTCATTTATTTTAGGGGTCTAAAAATTTTGTTTTTTACAGTCTGTTCATGACATTTTTGACGTTGTATTAATATTTCATGCCAAACCTTGAATCACGGCATGTACAAATCATATATTTTCTGAATCTGCATGAATTGTTGCGTATATAGTGGGGATTGCAAGTGAATCTGTCGAAGCACATAACCTGTGAAAGTAGAGAAAGTCTCTCATTTGAATTTTTGATGAAATTGATGGATGACTAAAATTCATGCATTAAAATAGTATAGCTTATAACCACTATATGATAATAAGATATGCATATCCTCCTGTTACTGCTTTGCTCCTGATTTTTTGAACACAACTCTACTCAGTCACTAAAAGCATTTCCATTATATGAATTTGCTGAAGTTTTACCTTACTTTTCTTTCTCATTGGCATAATATTTCTGAAAGGTTTGTTGGAAACTTTCATACCATACAAAAATCAAATAAAAGATAAGAAAAAACAATTCCACTTGATATCTTCCGATACGATACATCTTCCGTAAAATTTCCTGATTATATTTTCCCATCGTACAAGTTGGTGAAACTCCCGCATCCACAACAAGATTCTAGAGCACAATAAATACAAGACGAATGTTTCAAATTGCCATATATCATTTCAAGAATTTTCAAATCATCATAAAGCTCAGAAGAGTTTCACTGCTTATATTCCAGCGTTTAAAGTTCCATTTCAGTTCCATACTCCGCATATTTGCAATATAAAGTTTGCAAAGTAATCTTCTCTTTCCACAAGTACGAATTTACAAGTTGAGGCAATAAGTTTTCCTCGACTGGAAAACTGCACACCTGGTTAATTTATTTCAAGAGGCGTACGAGGTGATTTCGGGAGAATGGGCGTTGAGTTGAAATACTTGTTAGGCCACAATTGGGTCTTTTTACACGAAGTGTATTATGAATCATTCTACAGTTTCAATTCATCGTATTTTGTTCATTTATCAATCTGTGTGTATTTTTTTCAGTTAAAACATCCAAAAAGTCATTTGTAAATTCATTTGTTCGTTATAACCTCTCCATCTCTGTTATCGTTGTCGTCATTAGCCTTTTTAGCCTCAGCATCATTTTGAAGCTATTCAACTGAATACTGTCACCGTAATTAAAATAATATTTGAAGAGTTTTAATTTTGAAACGGCAGAAAATTACTGAGACTAACAGAAATATTCCGAAAGGAGGATGATATAGAATGAAGCGTTGTTAAGTTTTATTAACAGGAAATATGAGTGCTTATGATGCTATAGTAATGCTTAATTCTATATTGATTTCTCTAAGAATTGTTCAAATCACCATAAAAGAGCTAGTCAATTTCAAGAAGAGATGTATTGAGGATTGCAACTTCTACAAATATTGATTTTATCCAACGACGTTTAGAAACTTTTCTTAAATACCATTATAACCATAGACAAAGTTAATAACGAATGGTTTTATCCTTGAGCAAAGAAGTTTACCTACTTGTATCTGAGAGAAAACAATAAAATATCCGTTAAAACTTTGACTTCTACAAGATTATTTATAACTGTTAGAAATTTATAGTTCTTAGTTAATTTTAATAGATATAATTGCAAAAAACTTTTCTTACTTTTCACTGCCTTTATCCAAAGATATCTTCATTTTTGTACTCCTTACCTGGAACAAAATAATATTTCAAATAATTGATTGAAGGTTTGATTTCGTGGGAAAAATTTGTGTTTTGACGTAATTTTTGCGATTATAACTTTCCAGAGTTCAAATCTGGAATGAATTGAATTCAGTATAATCTATTCTTGTGTGGGCAAATAACTGGAAAAGTGAAATCCCTCAAAAAAGTCAAGATTGGGAATTTTTTACTATAATACCGATTGATTTCAAAAACCATCTTGTTTTGATGGATTGAATGGACAATGACTGATTTTTCAACCTCCTCGGTTTCTTTGGCGTTTATAACAGTTGCCATAAAGATGATGATAAACAGGGTGGCCTACTGAAAATGAAACAGCTATTTTCAGGAACTGCGTCAACATTTTGGAAAAACGCTCAGACTCGTCGATTTTTTATTAAAAGGAAACACTATTTTTCAGTATTTTTGACTCCGTCACTGTCACCCCCAAGCGTGGGTGGGAATCACCCCAAAACTTTCAAATGGCATGGGAGGTCGAGTAAGATATCTTTCAAAAGCTCACCATTTTCTATACAATACTCTTAAAATTTTAAAATTCCGTCCATTACTTATTGAGAAAATAGATTTGAAATTTGAAACCTATCTTTAAACAATCACTAACGTTAAAAACGTCATTTATTCGGATTGAGTACGCCAATGGCATAAATTACCTATTTTTTGCTTTGCATGGATTTGTGGCGATTTGTTATCACTTCTATAAAAGCACACAAATTAAAACAATGAAGAAATTGCTAATCTGGGCCTGAATACAGTACACGTCAAATTGGTCACTAAGTCAATACAGTTTACAAGATTTGTTTCATGACCAGTGGATAGCCAACAATGGACCATTTCTTTGGCCACCCCGCTCTCCAGATTTATCAGTGCTCGATTTTTCATTTGGGGTAGAATTGAAAATCGAGTCTATGAAACTCAGTTGACTACCATGGAAGATTGTATGCAACGAGTGAGGAATTCATTTGAGAATCTCAGACCCGATTCAATACGAAAAGCTACACATCAAGAATTATTAGTGAGATGTGAAATATTTTTGGAAGTTGAAGGCCGTCAATTCGAATATTTACTGATCAAATAATTTTTGTATACCTCTCAATATCGTTAATTGTTCTCTTTTATTCGAATTGTTTTAGAATTTCTTCATCTACATTTTTGTATCGACAGATGGAATGTTTTTGAAGTTTTTTATAATTCGTTTAACAGTGTTTTATGAGGGCTTCTGCTGCTGTGGATACCGAATAGCAAATATATCACATGTTCTTGAGATAACCCTATTACATTGGCCATATACAATAAATATTTAAGTAATCTTCATTCATATAATTCAAACGAGCCGGCATGATTGAATACAATGACTTTTCCGTGGCAGTGGATTGTTTCCAACGCAACTGCAGGCGCCATGGCCAACTAAGAATAAGTAAACTCAAGCATGCGGGATTTTCGGGAACTGAGACATGATAATTCGCCAATATTTCGAAAAACTGTTGAGTGTAGGCATAGATAACCTTATTCAAAGTTAACTTTCTTTTCGATGCCGAATCGAATGAGAATATAAAATGGGGGGTTTCCATTTAAAAAAATGGACTTACAATAATTTTTTCAACCGGATCTATATCTTTTCTGGCGAACGCCATGTATAACTCTAATCGAATTTATATCAAAATGGTGCTGAACTGGGACCTCTTCTACGAATAAATCGATACACAATCGAACATAAATGATCATGTCCAGAAATAAAAAAATAAATATATTTTTCGTTCTGCAAACGCAATTTTCAACTTGAAATTTGAAACACGGTTATTTGACCTTTTCATTTGTTATCTTTCCATGGGACGCCTCATTATTTAGATGTTCATCAAAGCCTCAACATTTAATCAAATCGCCATTAAATATTTCATGTTTATTTTCAAGGAGCAAGGAACAACATGGCTGCCCACCGTCTCATAAAATATTAATACCTGTTCGTCATGCTTTCGGTCTATTGTAGCACAGTTCATTAAGCGCCAAATAAGCTTTTCTGCGGTATTAATTGGGAAATTTATGGACTATCTATAACATAACTTTGATAAATCGATGATCTGTCCAATGAGGTATAGAGTTACTGTGTGGTCGGTGGATCAGCGGTCTGATGCACAGGCCGTTCGAAACAGCAGCATAGCGATAGTCAGTTCGAGTCCGATGTAGGTACAAAAGAATTTTTCTCATCTACTTTATATCGGATCGATGGGCGACCGCATGCCTTGTTGAAAAGCAAGTGTATTGTGGGTTGTCTAGATGCCAATCTCGTATGGTGCTAGCTTGGAGTGCACACCGACCACCCGAGGTGGTGTTGTAGGTTTTCCGGGTTTTCCTACAGCTGAAAAGTGAATACATCACCTAAAACATAAGTAAGTAAGTCGCCCGGAGCGCCACGGCAAATAATAATAATAGCCGTCCTCTACCCGCACAGGCTATGCTTTTGGGTACATTCAACGAGTATTTATGCGGGAATATTATTAACAGTACATTCGCGCATAGATTTGTTCATTAAAATTAATAAAGAAATCAATCATGCGACTACGGTAGACGAGGGTGTTGAAGACACCATCCTGGCAGGCCATTATGACTCCCTTGGTTTCCGACTGCAGCCCACTTGACCTGATAAATGCAAAAGTAAGGTTTCTGGATAAGCCAAGGTCTTCAATGTTCTTGAAGAAGACCCCATGTATTGGCTCATTCTTATGTAGCTAGCTGTAGGAGCCTCTCACTCTCCGCAGCTTTAACGTGAGCTTTTTACTGAACGGGTTCCAACTCGGTTACAGAGTTTGGGTTCGTCCGTTCAGTGTCGAATACGAGACCAAGTTCATCGGCTGCACGGGTTGCTGCCTTGAAGAAAAATGCTCCATACTCTGCTTTTTCATGATCGCATACTAAGCAGAGAAGGGGATCTGAACTCCTGATGACTTTACAGGCTCAATTCAGTACCATTCTGTTGTGTAGACACTCCAAACTCACTCAAAAGTCCACGGCCTTCCCGTTGTCTGGGGAAGTATAACCCTGGAACGGATGATTTAGGATGCAAGCTCCTATGGAGATGCATCATTTTGCGAGTTGTCTCAGATCTTCTGGAGTCCATTTCATTACTTTGAAGGAATAAAGTAGAATCGGAACGACAAGCATATTAGTTGCAGCAACTTTGTTCAACCCCGACAGTTCTGATGCACAGATCTGTCGGAGTTTATGATGATACTTGCCGCAGAGAGAGTTTTTGACAGTAGTTACCTCTTGGGTGTGGCGTTGTTCCACCCCTAGATAGGTATACGTATCTCCGGCATCCAGATGATGTAGGATGCTTCCGTCTACGAGCTGAACGTCCTCTCCGTATTCCTAGTATCGTCCTCTTTTGAGATGAACCATGGCACATTTGTCGATCCCAAACTCCATTCCGATAGCATGCGTGTAGTCTTGCACCATCCTTAAGTGCTGATGAATGTCCTTTTCCCCAGACGCACATAGTTTGAGGTCATCCATGTAGAACAGACGGGTGACCTTATGCCTCCGGTTGCTCGGGGTGCCGCAGTTGTATCTGCGGGTTTTCCGTAGTGCAACGGACAATGGCAGTAGTGAGATACAGAAGATAAAAGGGCTGAGGGGGTCTTCCTGAAACACGCCCCTTCTGAAGATGATCTGCTCTGTTTGGACTCTGACTTGACCAGATGTTATGCATCTCACTATTTGATCGGGTACCACAAGGCATCTGAGCAAATACATGATGAGCTCATGCAATATTGTATCGAATGCCTTGTGATAATCGATCCAGGCTATTGAAAGGTTACGCTTATATTGCACTGAGTCCTGCATGATTCATTTGTCGATCAGCAGATTCTCCTTACAGTCAGCAACCTCCTTCTTTGCCCCTTTTCGCTCACTCATCCGTTCATACACTGGCTCAACTGCGGAGAGTATGCATGTTATCAGTCTGTAGTTTTTTGGATCAGACAAATCTCCGTTTTTGGGGATTATCACGGTTTGCCCCTCGAAAAATCAATCCGGAATCTACTGCTCCTCATCTAGCCATGAGTTTTAAACTCTTACTAGATGGCGATGGGTACATGAAAATGTTTTCTACCAATAGTTATTCAGCCCATCATGGCCTGGAATAGCCTAAACTAAATTTAAACTAAACCAACAGGTCGACCGATTATTAACATATGTAGCATCCGCCACATTTTCAGAATCAACGATAAATCAACCATTAATTAACTGCATATCGTCTCAAGCCCCAGCTCTCAAATCAATTTCATAATTGAAAACACGTTTCGATAAAAATTTGCATTCCCAACTCGCCGTTATCGATCCCCCAGCTATTACCCTAATTTTTGAGCCGGACCTCAACTGGGAAAATTTATCCTAATTACATTTATCGGAGTGAAACCGTAGCTTTGCAGCTGTAACGACCTTATCGAAAGGGTATTAGGTATATGCGAAACTGTTTTTACAGAATTTAATATGGGGATTAAATTTGCACAAAGCCCGAGCCCCATCCAGCTAATGCACTCTCTCTGGATGATATAAGCTTCTGATGTCACTGGAGTGGACGTAATGCACCATGTTCGTTCTAATCCTTTCCAAGAGAATGTCTACTCCAGTCTATTATCCTCGGCGGACACAGTTGGTGCGAGCACGTTCTTTGGTGAGGTCTTTGTGTTCTTTTTATTTAGAATTTCCCATTATAGGACTGCTCGTAATTGCATCAGTTCGGTCGCTATTTGGAAGAAGTGAGGACAGCTTAGTGAAGAAATAACAAATATTGTTAATCGTAGAATACGAGATAGAATCTCCTCAGACTATGGATATGTTATTAGGAATTTGAACATGCTTACAGCTGTTATCGGCATTTCCTAAGAATAATTGTAATATTATTATACAGGGTATTCTAAATTAAGTCGGCACCATTGCCAATGCCGTTATTATTAATGCTACGAATTCGGTTAAATGGGCAAACAGTAGCATTTTTAATGGCTTTCTCGATGCCAAAAACAAACAAAAAATTGACAGTCGCGTTTTCAGAATATTTCATAAAATCATATTTATTTCAATGGAACACCCTATATTTTTTCATGCATTTTGATTCGTAATAATATTTTCAACAACAAAGCTCCTATCACCTTTCTTCCTAAAGTGGGAAATGAGCGACTTATGTGGAAATATTTCTTCCTTTCGCTAGTACAAAACATTTCTTTGTTTTGGCGAATAAAACCTAATGATTGTCAAAACACCCAATTTTGGTACGTATACGAATAACAATATTTTATTACTGATAGCAAAATAAGACAGTAAAAAGACAAAATTGCGCTGGGATATGAACTCGTGAAACCCGTGATTATTATGTCGCACCACTCAATTGACACAACATTTGATATTAATGTACAAAACGATAATTTCCATCTTAAAGCCATTCCGCTAGCCGCATTTATTTTGTAAATCAAAATATGTCTGCTGTAATGATAACTTTGAAACCGTTTTTGTACAGAACAGAATATACTGGAGGGTCATATGAATGTGGTTGGAAAAAATGTGTTCTATTCGATAAAACATAATTATTATGAGCAATCAAGTTGCCTTGAAACTTTGTTGAGATACTATTTGTCAAATATTCTCAAGTATATCATGACAATGTCATGAATTATTGTAACTGTCAACTAATGTTCGAATATTTTTCGAAATGCCGTTTTCCCATTAAGAAAAATGTGATATGTTAGAATCGTACTTGGTTTGCTAGAAAAATAACGTAAGAGCACTCCAACACTACAGCAATTAGTTCCCCGTTTTTTTGCAGTGCTTCATCGTCGCTTCTGGAACAATGAAAAAGGTTTTTGAGAAGAGAACTAAAAAACGTTTTGTGCTATCTGAAGATACAGAAATTGATGTTCTATCTTACTCTGAGGAATATCCAAATAATTCCATTAGAGATTTATCTAGAAAAATTGCTATTCCAATGTCTGGTATTCAACGAATTCTGAAGAAACATAAGATTTCTCCTTATAAGTTAAGACCAGTGCAAAAACTAGAACCTGGTGATCCTGAGAGACGATTGGGGTTTTGTCGGTGGTTTACGAATAAATGCAGACAAGATCCAAACTTCTATAGAAATATTATTGTTGAAAATTGTTGTTAAAATTGTTATATCTGTCAAACGGTTGCACTCCTACGTGCAATCCTCAAAAGTCAGAGACTTGTGCGAGCTAGGGGAAGACGTAGCCCTTACCTTTTAATACGTGTGATGCCATGCACGAGACCGGTGGCAATGCTGAGATTTGAACTCACGCTCTTTGGCTTATGAGGCGAGAACTCAACCGGCACACCACCGCTGCCCATATTATATGGAGCGATGAGGTTAATTTTTCAAATAGCGGGATATAATATAATGTATAATACAAATAATTTTCATTATTGGGGTAGACATAATCCATTTCTAGTCCATCCCCACAATCCGCAAAGACGATTTAGTATTAATGTTTGGTGTGGTCTATTTAGAAGCAGAATGGGGGTTTACAGTCATTTTCAGAAAAAACATATTTCGATATAGTGCATTCAAAAGTACCTTGTGTTCACTTTTTGAATTTTTTTTTCCATCAATTTATCGAGATAAAAATATTTGAAAACGCCAAAATTAACCACCGAATTCAAACGACCAGAAGAGGCGGGAACGTGACGTACTTACGCGAGAGATTTTGACTGGTTTTACTCGTGATGTTCGCCTTGCAGATAAAATAAGTGATGTGTCTGACAGCGTTGCCATATCGCAAAAAATATGATTTACCAGAATGTACTATTTCACTTTCTTAATATCTTTGGTATATATGTACCTACCTATTTGTCCCTTGTCCGAAGTCTTGAAATATTAGCTTGGAAGTTTTGGATCATTTATTTTTAATTCGTGTTCATGGAAAATAGTATTGTCATTTGTACTCCAAGAAGATATTTATGTACCTTCTGTAACGCCTACAGATTAAAAACCTCAGTTGGATTCAGGGTTCACAAATCCCTAATCTGTGGTTCAGGTAAGCATCAGATATAACAATGATTCAATATACATACCTAAGTAAGTGAGAAATCCAATTTAAATATTAATAATCCCTTGTCGACTTGAAACTAATTGCGGTGGCTATTATTAGAAATTTATATGTATGAACCAGTATTTCTAGTTTAAGAAGTATTAATAATTACTAAAATTTTCAGCGAAAAGTGCAAATACTGGTGCAATAACTAATTGTCAACTTTACAACTGTGCATACTTCAACCTGTTGGTAGCATAACCTATACGTTGTAGCTAAGATGTCTAGAAAACCTGGTGTATCTACTTATACCTGTAAAATTTTTGGACAAAATGAGGGATTTTTGCCTACTTGATTTTGTGAGATCACTAGAGTTGCAGATCGTTCAATTTGTCATTACACATAATTACTTTCTATATTTTACAAATACTTGGCAACAGCGGCGTCCCTCAGTCACTCTCGGCTCTCGGCTTTGTCCGCGCAATCCCAAATTCAGCCAATCGTATTACATGAAGACAATGTCGTCACAGCTGAGGAGCGTTTGAATTTAGGCATACTGAAATCATGTATTCAATATTGAATAATAAATCAGTTTTTCAAAATTTAGAGTGAATAAATGGTTAGGACTATGTTATAAACTGCCCTCCATTACGTCAAGTGAAAAAAAGTGCATATTTTACGATACTGGAAACCCCCATTATCGGTCCATTTTTGTACCATGGTTCTTTGAACGGACCCCGTTACATTAATTTATTAATAAGAGTGTTGAAAGAGTTTTTCGATGATTGATCTGGAGGCTCGTCAGATGATCTTTTTTTAGAGGATTGCACCAGCACATAATGTCAGTGGCGTAAAAAGAATGCTGCAAGGCTGTTTTGGAAACAGATGGTCCTGTTAAGTGCCCCCCTCGTTCACCAGACATGACACCTCTAGATTTTTATTTTTGGGGATTTCTGAAAAATGAGGTGTACAAAATGAAACATAATAATGTAGATGAACTGAAAAATTATATTTAAACTATAATAATGAATAGAATGAATGGCCGGACTGTGTTGAATGCCACATGTAGTGTCAATAGAAGGGTCAAATATGTGTTCAATAAGAAGGCGGTATTTTTGAACACTTACTCGATATTTATAGCGTTTTATCAAATCCGTTTGTTATAAATGTTTCCTATTGATAAAACTCTTATTTTCACCTTTACGAAAAAAAGTCAAATGAGATTTGTTGTTGAGAATGATATTACGAATAGAAATGCATGAAAAAATATAGGGTGTTCCGTTGAAATAAATATCATTTTATGAAATATTTTGAAAACGCGACTGTCATTTTTTGTTTGTTTTCGGCATCGAAAAGGCGATTAAAAATGCTACTAGTTTGCCCATTTATTCGAATTCGTAGCATTAATAATAACGTAGTTAGCAATGGTGCCGACTTAATTTGGAACACCCTGAAGGAATATTGGCGAATTGGCATCTTTTTATGCAAGAAAATCACGTATTCTTTACTTAATTTGTTCTCAGTTGGCCATGGCACCTGCGGTTGAGTTAGAAACAATTTACTGTCATGGAAAAGTCTCTTCAGTAATCATGCCGGTTAATTTGAATTACAGGAAATAAGATTACTTGAAACTTTTCATTATTCATGAATATCTCGTTTGGATGAAATGTTAGAGAGCGCGGAAGTCTTCGAGCAAGAACCACTGTGGGCAAAACTAGTGTTCAATACAATCCAAAGTTCATTTCATTTCGATTTCATTCAAAGATACCATATAAATGTTATCCCACTTCTGAGGAGCACGTCTGCCTGCTCACTAAATCATTTTGCGAAATTCCCTGCGCTCATCTGTGTAGAATCGCTCAACGTAAGAAAGTGAAATGTTTTAACCGTCTTAACGACATCGAAATAATAAGGGTCGCATTTACGATCTCGCAGCTCGTGTGTCATTGGTGACTCTCGTATAAAATCTCGATGGCGAGGAATCTCTCCGAAATTCCCGGCCTCGTCGGTATAAAACAGTTTTGGGTTCAGCACAGCCTCCGACATTCAAGTTGAACATTAGAAGAATATTTGACGAAAATACGCGCTTTTGTTGAGAAAAGCACAGGACCGGAAGTCTTTTGTTAATTTTCATCGTTTGAGTCAACACTACCGAGTCCTACATTCAGGTTTGTGTCGCCTTTTCGTTGTCATGAGTCACTTCCTTATGTTTTACGTGGAAAAACCACTTGTTCCAGCCAGTATTATAAAATGCCCTGGGATCAGTTATGGTATGAACCAAATCACTGGTGGCTGGTTGGTTTGAAGCAGACGATCCAGACGCAGGGTTCACCCGTGAGGGTGCCCCTTGACACTGAAACCTCCTGTGGTCTACCCTTAACAGTGAGACCTACTGGGGTCTATTGTATTATTCTGTCGTCAGTGGTCCCTAGTTGAATAGGCCTGTGTCTTCCACCAGGTTCAATAGTTCATTCACTGGTTGTTTCGGATTCATGCCTAACTAGGTTGGTCTGTCCGAATATTCTGTAGCGCCTGTTGTGTAGCGGGTTGCATTCGAAGCTGATGTGAGAGGTTGTTTTCTCCTCGTCACCACTAAGTCTGCACTCTACGGTTTCTCTGTTTGAGCTGGTAATTGTGCGTATTTTACATCTGTTTAGATTGAGAGTGTCAGCCGTCAGTGTTTGGCTCAAGTTGGTGTCTTGTTTTCTTCAAATAATTTATTAGGCTTCCGCATCGGATTTTGCTAATTCCAAAAACTGGTTCTGGACCTGTGAATGGTAATTCAGATGCAAATTTGCAAATTGGTCTGCTTTTTCATTACCTTCTATTCCCCTATGTCCAGGCACCCACACAAGTGTTACCTTGTGTGTTTATTAGTTCATTGAGGCTCTGAAGGCATTCCCAAACCTGCTTTGACTCAATCTGTACTGAACTCAGAGCTTTTATTGCGCTCTTGGATTCATCTGTATGCATGTCCTTATGGCTTGTATCTCAGCTTGTAATACTGTGGTGTTATTGCCAAGTGAAAGTATAGCGTTCCCTTTTCGCCTCACTCTTTGTATTCCTGCTCCAGTTCCTACCTTTTTTTTGAGCCATCTGTGTACCAGAACATGTTTTCAGAGTCCCATTCGTCTCACTTGATCTGTTCTGAATAGTTTTTCGTATGAGTATTGGGGTAGCATGTAGTTTGATATCATTCCCAGTTCGGTAATGTTGACTTCATGAATGATTTTGGTGTGCCCAGTTTATGGTTGGGATCTCCAATTACCTTACCTGTTTGTATAAGTCTGTATGCACTCATTCTCGTCTCTCCCATGACTGTGATGTCCAAAGGTGGAAGATTTGGGATGATTTCCATAGCAGCGATCATGGCGCCCGTGATACACAAACAAGTGAGCCTCTAAAGTTTACCGAGGTGTAGTTTTGCCTGTCTTTGTTTCACTTTGGGCCACCACAGTAGCGAGCCGTATGTGATTCTGGGTCTTATGATTGCGGTGTATAGCCAGTTTATGACTTTCGGTTTCAGTCCCCAAGTTTTTCCAAAAGCTCTTCTGCACATCATGAATGATTATTATTATTATTATGAACTTTATTCATTGAATGAGAATACATACATATTTAACATGGAAAAATGATAATAAATGAACGCATAGCAGATAATGAATAAAGAGATAATCGATAAGTCATCTATCAAAAGTAAAAAATAGAAATATACAAATTTAAATACAAATACAAACTTGAGCACACGCTCAATGCTATACAATACATATATAAGTGTTAATCACAGCATAAAAAATATGGAAATTGTGACAATAAAACAATAAATTAAGACGTCAGAACATTGAAATTAGGACGTCAGATCATTCAAACTAAGACAATAAAATATTAAAATTAAAATGGATTAATTAAGACTAAAATGTGTATGTTGAAAGAAATGGAGTGAATTTAAAATAGAAGGGACACTAAGAAAAAAGTCTAATCAAATAGAGAGAATCAACAATAGAGAGTATTACCATCAAAAGCAAGTATGATATGTTCATTGTTTCGATTCTACTAGATCGTTTATTATTTTTCTATCGTTGCTAAAGGTGTGACTTTTAATTTTTTTTTTTAATTGACTTCATTTTTTTCGGATCTTATAGTATCCGGGACACTAGTGTATAATTTCTTTGCAATATATGAGTGCGTTATTTTGGATATAGATTTTTTACACGTGGTACAATCGTAGTAGGTTTTCGGCGGGTATTATATTCATGAGTGGGACCTGCTAGACCGCCAGACAAGTGGAATTTTACATTCGTACAGAAATAAAATAGTTGTCTGATATCCATGATTTCGGATTGTTTGTACAGTAAGTCCGAAGAAAATGTTCGGTTTTTCATCATCATCACTTTCAGAAATCTTTTTTGCAGTATTTCCAGGGGTTTGAGGTGTATTCAGAGAGCACTGCCCCATACCAGAATTCCATATCTTATGTGACTTTCCACTAAGGAGCTGTATAATATTTTCATTGTTTTCAGTGGCAGGTTTTTACTTAAATATTTGAATTTGTATAGGATGAATTGCAGTTTTTTATGACGTAGCCTATATGAATGTTCCATTTCATATTATGTTTTATATTTTGTTTCATATTTTTCACAGATTCTATTCTGAGTGTGTTGTCTTGAGATTCAACATCAAAGTGTAAAAAGGGGCAGTTACCAACCGTATTGCAGCTGAAGGTTAGAAAGTTGTTTTTTTCTGTGTTGAGTGCCAAAATTCTACCATCAAACCAGTTCTTAATGAATTGAAGATCAGTTTCAGCTTTATGTTTCAGTTCATACCATGTTTCCGCTTCATATATTATTGCAGGGTCATCAGCATACCCTATGACACTCCATTGGTTGTTTAATGAGAATATTCCATTAATGTAGTGATTAGACAATACAGGACCCAGAACGGTGCCCTGCGGTACACCATAATCAATTTCTCTCTGCACTCAGCGTTTCAGCAACTTTCACTTCTTGAGTTCTATTGCTAAGGTAATTTCTCAGTATATTTGCACATTTACCTCTCATCCCAACTCGTTCCAGTGTATCAATGAGCAATCGATGACTAACAGTATCGAAAGCTTTCGAAAGGTCAATGAAAACACATAGACAAGGATTTCCGTTTTCTAGTGCGTTGTGTTGGGGATCACCCCAATATTGAAACATTTATCAATTTACATCAAGATATCCAGATTCCAGACTGGGAAAAGAGGTGACAAGGAGAAACGTCAGAATAATTTTTTAATAATTTGTTGAAACGTCACATTGTTATACCAGTTGATTTCAATTAAAATATATGGAGTTATTGAGTTAATTGAGTTGGTGTAATATTCAATAACAACCTAGACTTTTAGTGGCGAAATTTCGAGCAAATACGCAAGAAACCCCACGACACATTACATGGTCCTTCAGAGCATCGGATATAAGGTCAGTGTGCGATCCTTTCATGTCCTTTTATAACATTCCTTTCCCAACTGGTATTGTCTTATTCAGGTTTTGCCTGAGCTTCAGAATTTTGGATGAGTTTCATTGTTTGTAAGTTTGAAACAAATAAGCAAATCCAAACTTCAGATTCATATAAATAGGAAATATTTTGGCTAATAAATTACCAGCAGAATATTACCTAGCATCGCATTAAAGAAGAGAAAAAACTATAATTTCATTCAATAAACCATCACAGATACATAATATATTGTCAAATCATGACAGAAACATTCGAAGAGCTTATACGTAAACGAGGAATTTTGAAGGGGCATCTGACGCGGTTCAAGAATTTCCTAGATACTTTAAATGAGGAGCATCCTGATTTAGTTCAGTTAGAGCTTCGATTGAATAAGTCACAGTCTATATTGGGTCATTTTGAAGAATTACAAATGAAAATAGAATTACTTGATGAAGACGCGGAGGAAAATTCTGAACAACATGAAATTGAACGAAACGAGTTCGAAAAAAATTATTATGCAGTTCATGCTCAAGCCAAGCGTATTTTCCTTAGTGTTAATCCCAATGTAGTAGGACAAGGGGTACAATCGGGGTCGAATACTTTCAATGATAATATCAATTCTATCAAATTACCCACTATAAACCTACCTAGCTTTGATGGTTCATATAGTCAATGGTTGTATTTCAAAGATACTTTCAGTTCAATCATACACAAAAATAATACCATTACTGATATACAAAAGTTTCATTATTTGCGTTTATCTTTGAAAGGTGAAGCCGCAGACATAGTCAGGTCGCTTGAAATTTCATCTGAAAATTATAATTCTGCTTGGACACTTTTGCAAAATCGATATGAAAATAAAGTTTTATTGGTAAACAACCATGTGAAGGCTCTTTTCAATTTACCAGTTGTTCATAAAGAATCGCATAGTGCATTGCGGTTGTTAGTAGATAATCTCAACAAACATTTGAAAGCCCTTGAAGTACTCGGTCAGCCAGTAGATAAATGGGATACACTGGTGATTTTCATGGTTTCCAGCAAATTAGATTCTGTTACACGAAGAGAATGGGAGATCAAAAATACAAGTTCATCCACAAAATTATCCACTTTGGAAGAATTAAAAACATTTTTAAATGAACGATGTAGTCTTTTGGAAACTCTGACTGGCTGTACTTAAAGTCAAAGGCCTGAATCATTTTTTGCAGCAGAGAATAATATTCAAATTTGCAAATTTTGTGCTGCCAACCATTATATCACTAAATGTAATACTTTTTTAAATTTGACTGCTGAAAAACGATATCTTGCAGCAAAAGAAAAACAGTTATGCACTAATTGTCTAAGAAGTGGACACAGCAATAAGGCTTGTCTGAGTATCAAATGTAAAATATGTTCGAAATGTCATCATACATTGCTTCATAATTCAGATACAACAAATCGTGCTAAACAAACAGGTTCTGAAGAAATATCTCAAAATCAGATTTCCATTCCAACTTCCGTGGGATTTTCAACTAATATACCTAGTGAACCAAACCAAAAGTCATTCACATTGAATAATCAGTTCTCTTGCATACAAGCAATTAATCATAACCAAATATTATTATCTACTGCAATTGTTCAAGTTTTGGACAAATATGGTATATACCACGACTGCAGAGCTTCGTTAGATTCTGGTTCCACTTCACATTTGATAACCCAAAAATTTGCTGAAAAATTGAATTTAAAAAAAGTTAAATCACATGTATCCGTTTCAGATGTTAATGAATCCCATAGCAATATTACGCATTACCTGAACGTCAAATTAAAATCTAACTTCAGTTCATATCAAACAAACATAAATTGCCTGATCATTTCAAAAATAACAAATCATTTACCTTCAATTTCGTTCAATAAAAATATGATTGACATTCCTCTGGATATCAGCCTCGCTGATCCAAACTTCAACGAGTCAAGTAAAATTGATTTATTAATCGGTGCAGATTTATTCTGGCAAATATTACGCATGGGTCAGATAAAGTTAGGTAAAAATAAACCTATCATTCAGAATACGTTATTCGGATGGGTACTCTCAGGGCAAATTCCTCAGAGGTATTGCAACTTCACTATAGCACAGCACTGTAATTTGATAACTGACACCGAATTGCATCAGTCAATTAGTAAATTCTGGGAAGTTGAAGAATTTCCAAATATCATGCCTCTGACAGATGAAGAAAAATCTGCTGAAGATTTCTTCAAAGCAACAACAAAACGAGATGAAACCGGCAGGTTTGTTGTTAGGCTTCCTCTTAAGCAGAATTGTCATAATTTGGGTGACTCGAGAAAATTGGCACTCAAACGATTATATTCTATCGAATCCAAATTGAATAAGGATGAAGTCTTGAGGAAACAATATGTTCAATTCATGGACGAATATGCGGCATTGAAACATATGTTGAAAATTTATCATATCGACAATGATTCACCAAGCTATTATATTCCTCACCATTTCGTGAAAAAAGATAATAGTTTGACAACAAAACTAAGAGTTGTTTTCGATGCATCGATGAAGACAACCACAGGAATTTCACTTAATGACTTACAATTAATTGGTCCAACTATACAACAGGATCTGGTAAGTATTTTATTGAGATTTAGATCACATAAATATATATTAGCCGGTGACGTCACGAAAATGTACCGTCAGATTGTGATTCATGAGGATGATAGAAGGTTGCAACGTATTCTGTGGCGTTCTGACCAAAGTCAACCTATTGAAACATTCGAATTGAACACAGTAACTTACGGTACATCATCAGCACATTTTTTAGCAATTCGTTGCTTACATGAAATTGGTATTCAAAATAAAATTGAGTATCCACTAGCTTGAGAGGTTATTTTGAGAGATTTTTATGTCGATGATCTATTGATAGGGTCAGACGATATCAACACAATCAAAAATTTGTATAAAGATATTACCAGTTTATTTGGTTCATATGGGTTTTCTCTCAACAAATGGATTTCTAATAATGCTGATGTTTTAGAAAACATAAAAAATTCCCAACCAAATTGTATAATTAATATCGGTGACAACTGTCAAACTAATTCCTTAGGTCTTTTGTGGCATTCTAATTCAGATACTTTGAAATATAATATCAAACCAGGATTGAATTCTAAACAGATTCCTACCAAACGTATGATACTTTCAATAATTGCGCAGATATTTGACCCATTAGGGCTTGTCAGGCCGGTCATTATAAAGGCTAAATGCATACTACAAACTCTTTGGCAACTGAAGGTATCATGGGACGAACCACTCCCATTGGACATATCTTACGAATGGAATAAATTTCAAGATCATTTATATTATTTGAATGATATTCAAGTACCACGTTTTGTTTTATGTGATAATACAAATATTTTCGAATTACATGGTTTTGCAGATGCTTGTGAATCAGGATATGGAGCATGCATTTACATAAGAACTATTAATAAGTCCAGTGAAATCCATGTCAATTTGTTATGTGCTAAATCTAAAGTGGCACCACTGAAGTGCCTAACTATTCCAAAGCTGGAGTTATGTGCAGCTTCACTTCTAGCGAAACTTTTCGATAAGGTGAAATTAGCATGGAATATAACATTCAATCAAGTAATTTTCTGGAGTGATTCCACAATTGTTCTTGGTTGGATAAATGGAACACCCACAATGTGAAAAGTTTTTGTAGCCAACAGAGTATCGAATATTCAATCGATAACAAATAAGAAAGATTGGCGTCACGTAAGTACTGAGAAAAACCCTGCAGATTTAATTTCCAGAGGTCTCGATCCACAGAACTTGATTAAAAATGAGCTGTGGTGGTATGGTCCGGATTGGCTAAGACATACGTTTGACAAATGGCCCATCGAATCAAATTCTGAAGTAACACCTGTTGGGTGTCTTGCAGAGATCAAAAAGCAGATGACAATTGTATCTATTGTCAATTCATCTATTCACAACATTTTTGATAGATTTTCTAGTTTTGTGAGACTACAACGTACCGTGGCTTACCTATTACGTTTCAAAAATAATTCAAGTAAAAATTCAATCAAGAATGGGGGACCTCTTAATCCTCAAGAGCTAAAGCACTCGTTAGTTGTTTTATTAAGACTGGTTCAGAAGGAATAATTTTCATCTGAATTAAAAAATCTCAAGATGAATAGATCAATCGAGAAAAAGAGTAAATTATTGCAACTCAACCCCTTTCGTTATAGTGATGAGCTAATACGTGTGGGAGGGCGGCTAAAATATTCGAATTATGATATCGATAAAAAACATCCAATCGTTTTACCGAACAATCATAAGATGACACAACTACTTGTAAATTATCAACATAAACTTTTATGTCATGCGGGTCCTCAATTATTACTTGCATCTCTACGGGAAAAGTATTGGGTAATAAATGGGCGTAATTTGATTCGCAAAATTGTGCATAATTGCGTAACTTGTTACAAAACAAATCCTAATTTGAAAACAGAGTATCTTATGGCTGATTTACCAGAACTAAGAGTGTCTCCTGCAAGACCTTTCGTCCATGTAGGAATTGATTATTGTGGTCCATTTAATTTACGAGACCGAAAAACTAGAAATTTCAAGGTGACCAAGACATATGTTTGCGTCTATATTTGTTGTGCTACTAAGGCGGCTCATCTTGAGCTTGTTAGTGATATGACATCTCAAGCATTTTTAGCTTGTTTGCATAGATTCATGGCCAGAAGAGGTAAATATCTTTTCCGATAACGGAACCAATTTTGTTGGTGCTAATGCAGAGCTTAAAAAAATCTTGACATCCATAAATGTAGATGTTCAAACCGAATTAAATCAGTAGGGTATTGAATGGCATTTTATACCTCCGAAATCCCCGCATTTTGGAGGAGGCTGCTGTCAAATCGGTCAAACATCATCTCAAACGTGTAATAGGGGAATCGAAGTTAACTTTTGAAGAGTATTCTATTGTTCTGGCTCAGGTAGATGCTTGTTTAAATTCAAGACCTTTATATCCTCTCTCCAGTGATCCTAACGATCCTAATCCCATTACCCCCGCACACTTCCTTATTGGAGAACCACTGCAAACGGTACCTTATGAAGATTTCACTGGCGTGAAGGAATCCATCATGTCCCGCTTCAAGAGGTGTCAAAAAATCGTTCAAGATGTATGGCAACGTTGGTCGAAGGAGTATATCTCTGAACTCCAGATAAGACATAAGACATAAATGGAAGCAACATCATCCCCAGCTGTTGAAACCTGATATCGTGGTCATAATCAAGGAGGATAATCTTCCTCCGCTGAAATGGAGCTTAGGACGAGTCTTGCAACTTCACCCAGGTTCCGACGGCATAGTACGTGTGGCAACAGTGAAGACATCGAGTGGCGTGTATAAAGGGCCTGTTACAAAGTTATGTGTGTTACCTAATGGTGCAGAACAACCTTGATATGCAATTACATTTATTTAATTTCATTGCAAATATTAATTTTTTTTTTGAAACTTTAAATTCCTAAAGCATTCAAAGAGGGCGGCATGTCGGGGATCACCCCAATATTGAAACATTTATCAATTTACATCAAGATATCCAGGTTCCAGACTGGGAAAAGAGGTGACAAGTAGAAACGTCAGAATAATTTTTTAATAATTTGTTGAAACGTCACATTGTTATACCAGTTGATTTCAATTAAAATATATGCAGTTATTGAGTTAATTGAGTTGGTGTAATATTCAATAACAACCTAGACTTTTAGTGGCGAAATTTCGAGCAAATACGCAAGAAACCCCACGACACATTACACGTTGTGTATTTTTTCTGTCAAAGCGAGTACGGCATCTTCCGTTGATGTATTTTCTTTGAAGCCATATTGTTTATGGGAACTCAACCCGTATTTTTTATGAAGGAAGTCATTCCATTTTTCAGAAACCTTTCGAATATCTTTGACAAATGGGTGATCAGGGAAATCGGTCTGTAATTGGTAACTATCGTTTTGTGTCCTTTTTTGAAAATAGGTATTACTATTGATTTCTTGAAATTTCTAATTGTAAGAATTTGTTGAAGATGTATAATAAAGGATGAACAATATATTGTGCAACAGATTTGATGGCTTCCGTTATTATCCCGTCCTCACCAACGGCTTTTCTATATTTCAATTGTCTCATTATATTCAAAAGTTCATAAGAATTGATTGGTGTTAAAATCATAGTATTAGGTAGGATATCGTCAATGGATTCATGATTTGCATCTGTTTTGATTTTTTCAGCAAGTATTTTTCCCATTTCAACGAATCTCAGATTGAATTCATTTGCGATATCTTTGTTTTCATGAAGAAGTACTCCTTTTTCATTTTGGACTGCCGGTATTTTGTTTGGTTTTTGAGTTACTTAATTCTTTCACCATTTCCCACAAGAATTTTGTATTATTGAAATTGTTTTCTATTTGTTGTTTATAATAGTTGCACTTTACTTTCTTGATGAGATTAGATGATTTGTTTTTATATGACTTAAACTGATTTTTTGGAAAATATTATACGGGTTCTTTCTTAGGTTTACAAACATTTACTTTTTTTTATTTATTGATATCAGTAATGAATTTGTGAGACATGGTGTAAGTTTAGAGTTTTTTCTTGTTTGTTTTTTGTTTCTAGGCATTCCTTGATTTTTATTGAAATTAATTCAATAAATTTATTCATTGAATGATGATTTGTTTTGCTTTGCTTCGCTTCGCTTCGCTTCGCTTCGCTTCGCTTCGCTTTGCTTTGCTTTGCTTTGCTTTGCTTTGCTTTGCTTTGCTTTGCTTTGCGTTTTCTTTTGATTACATGTTGCAGATGCATGTTTCAGGTTAGTTTATTTTCCAGAACCAGCCCTAAGTATTCAACATGATCAGAAGAATTTGGGACAATTCGTGCCCGACAGAATTCTTTTGCGTGTGAAGGGAATGACGCACGGTAGTAGAAAAAATACTTTTGGTAGTAGAAAAAATACTTTCCTCACAATTACTTTCACAACATATTCTAGAACCGCCTCTGCATCTTCCCAGGAAAATACTGCAACTGTGGCCCTTTATCAACCGTTACGTCTTCCTTTCCTTGATTACTCATGATAAGTGTTTCCCCGCTCAGAACTAGCATGGTTCTGTTGCTTTATGGGGGCGGTCAAAAAGTTTATACCAAAGTAAGGCGCGCGGCTACATTTCATTCCCGACAAAGAACATGTATGCTTTCATTAAGTATGAACTTATTTGTGTCTTGCTGAAAGGCAACAAGCGAACACTATTTTACTTTAATGGGCTTGTGTGCTGAGAAAGTGTTTATGGGCAGTAAAAGTCCTTAGTAAAATCATAATAATTACTCCTACTGGAAATCCAGTTGTAATTGTACTGGTTGCATTCAAAATGTACTTCAGATCGACATGTATATACTTCCCCAGGCCGTTGACTGAATAAATACCATTTTGTCAAAAAAGTCGGACTCACCCTGTATATATCACGTTAACTCTGAAGATATACCCTATATAACGTAACTCACAAAATAATAATATGTTGTCCTCAACAGACCCTCTTTGAATACACGCGATTACAGGCAACGTTTGAAAATAAACACCGAAAGATATTTCCGGAAATAGACACCGTTCGTCTTCTCTACGATTATCCTTCAGTTGTCCTTAGGGAAACAAGCGGCAGCGTCAGTGAGTGATGACCGCTTTTCCAAGGATCAAACTGACGTAAAACCCATCCAGCGCAAAAAGAAGGAACACCTGAGTGCCTCGCCGACTACGATGTGTCCTTCCAAGACGAATTTGAACACTTAGAGATGTTGACATTTCACTTACGGCCTCATCCATCTGGAGCAGAGGGAGAGATGCCGCTCGCCAGAGGGATGTAATTGAAATTATGGATATTATCAGCGGGATGGATGCTGCGGTAGCATTGGAGTACGTGATTTGAGTTCAGAAAACTGTGAGTCTGTCGGCTGGATTTTTGAAAAAACTGTGTCGAACACTGATGAAATGAACACGGAGTATCCCTCTCTCCAAGCGTTTCCGCCAAGTGGAGAAATAAAGGCAAACATCTGTCAGAAAACAACTACTTCCCTGGCTAATACCACGACGGACAGTGAACTACATGTGACAGATATTTGTGCATCGTTCTTTCAAGAAGACCCAATTGCAAGTGCTTCTCTTGTAATTAAACAGAAGATTATCCTTCAGTTGGCTGGGAATAACCACCTGCAGACATGCATGTTTCGAGGTTTATTGCCTCTCATCAGTAACAGGGTAGGTCGGACAACATTATAATTGTACTGTACCTGCCAAGTGAATAATAATCAACCGTTTAAAAATGTAAATAGAAATTCTCAAGGTTAATTTCAGAGGTTCCGTAAAAAGCCTTCCAAATCTCTAATTGACTCTGCATCGATTTAAAATTCGATGAGCATATATAAAAAAGACTGAATTTTAAGGAAATGAGAGGGAAAAAATAAAAAAAAATTGGCGGGAAATAACAGCTCTCAACTTCAGATAACATTTTTAAATCGAGAACGGTTAGAGCAATTCTGCGAACGCCAATCGATTCAGAATGATCAAATTAGTATATTCTGTGAATTTCGAGCAATTCTGCGAACGCCAATCGATTCAGAATGACAAAATCAGTATAGTCTGTGATTTTCAAGTCGATCGTCGACAAAAAAAATACTAGTCAAAAAAAGTACAAAATTATCAGAATCACTTGAAATTACCACCATATACTCAAAATTTCATGCTGATTCAAAAAATGTATGATTTGGATATGTTCAGATACAAGGTGTACCATAAAAAAGCGATAAAACGTCAAAAATTCCCTGACACCATCGATTTTTCGAAAATGTTTATTTTACCTTTTTCGAAAAATCTCAAAGTAACTCCAAACAAATCGTGTCGAGCTGATTCCGAATATATGATCAAAAATGAAATTTGATGAAGGAAGGTGAGAACTGAAATTGATTCTGTCGAAATCGCAAAAATTTGAGTCATTCCGTTAATCCTTGGTGAAATTGAAGTTTTGATACATAACTTGAAATCAGCTCGTCGAAATATGTAGGTCGGTGAGCGATTTTCGAAAAATTTTAAATAAAAATTTTTGGAAAAAGGTTCATTTCGAAAGGGCAGAAGTTCCCTAAAACGCCTACCAAATCTCTACTTGACTCGGAATCGAGTTCAAATTCAAAATCATGAAAAGTACAAAATCTTCAAAATCATTTGAAATACCCACCATGTACTCAAAATTTTATGCTGATTCCGAAAATGTATGGTCTGGATATGCTCAGATACAAGGTGTACCATAAAATAGCGATATGTAAAAAATTCCCTCGGACCATCGATATTTCGAAAATGTTTATGTTTCATTTATCGAAAAATTTCATACACCCATCTTACATAACTTATCGAGCTGATTCCGAAAATATCATCAGAAATGAAATTAGATGAAGGATTGAGCAAGAACAAAAAATGATTTCGTCGAAATTGCAAAAATTTCAGTCATTTCGTTAATCCTCAGTGGAATTCAAGTTTTGATACAAAATTCGAAATCAGCTTGTCGAAATACGTAAAAGGACGGTAAGCGATTCTTCGAAAAATGTAAAATGAAAATTTTCGAAAAACGGTTCATTTCGAAATTGCAGAGGTTCCGTAAAGAGCCTACCAAATATCTCATTAACTGGGAATTGATTTCTAATTTGGTGAGCATATACAAAAAAGATGGAATTTCACGAATATGAGGGGAAAAAAATTAAAAAAAAAATTCGACGGGAAATACCAGCTCTCAACTCCAATATTGACTCAATGTTTCTTCTTCATCTCCAACCGTATCAAAAAATTTTTTTTTTTTGAGTTTGACAAAACATTAAATGCATGTCACCAACCACATCTGAGGCATGCATGGATGTCAGCTAAAACTATAATGAAAAATTATTGAAAATAGTTGTCACTTTGACAACTGGTTTGGCCGAAATAGGATAGACATTCAGATGGAGTTGTTGATTGGGTTAATCTATGATTTGAAAACTTGTTAACATATGTGCAATATAATCCAATGATTGAGAGGATTGGATAACCATTACTGTAGGCAATTTGTTTGATGATGTTAAGTTCTGATGAAAAATGGAATCGTTAATAGGTATCGTAAAAAGTCGGTAAAAAAATTAATGAACAGTTGAAAATTTCTGGTTATATAGATGGTTAGAGTGAAAAGGTTTGATATGATCCGTGCTGGTAGGTTCTGTAAATCGACAATTCAAGCATGTCTGATTTATGGATCATGAGGTTAAAAAGGGGCAGTATATTGGCTGATTCAATGTCCATGGTAAAATCAATGAGTTCATTACTGCGAGTATATTTATACGTAAGTACACCAACAAGTTGAGAGTAGTTGGAATGTTGGCATAACATTTTTGTTCCCGTTTTGTCACCGTTTCGTTTATAATGAAACGAAAGATGTATTTCACTTTGAATCTAAAAACGACCGGTCTGGTTTCTCTCAATTAGCGAAACAACAGAATTAAACAGAACTTCGCATGCAGCAGTGAATCAAACAGCCTCTATTCAAAGTTGGACCATCGTTACGGCAGAAATGGTATATGGCATCCGAACTAGGGCCGCCTTCTACATACTTAGTAATTTTATTGTTATGTTACGATAATACCCGTGGTGTGGTGTTCCAGTTTGCTGTTGCAGTCCTGGAGGATTCACTTAATGTTAACTAATGGTTAGTCATTATTGAAATTTCTGCTGGTATTATTGTTAGGAACCCCGACCGCCGGTGAGGTTTACAACCTTATATTGCCTGCATTAGGGAGCAGGATTTACCTTTCGAAAGGATAAATTCCATTATATCGTCATTGAGGAGCAAATCGACCAGTGAACCAATGTCACTATAACTTTTGATGCCATTTACGTACATGAAACTGAAACCATAAGAGAATAATAGAATTTGTTTCATTTATACTAAACTATGAACACAAAACGGGAGTGAAGCTAGCCACATCCACAATGTACACTGAGAAAAATATATAGAAGAATAAGATAAATCATAATCTATGTTAATACGCGTTGTACACGAATTTTGAACACAGGAAATCAATCTAGGGTTCAAAGTTGATAAGATAGTTGCGAAGTTATAGTTTGTCAGGCCGTCCGAAGGGGTGGAATAGGGGTGGATATAGAAAATAAATCATTATCTATGGAAATACGAGTTGTAAACGAATTTTGAACACAGGAAATCAATCTACGGTTCGAAGTTGATAAGATAGTTGCGAAATTATAGTTTGTCAGGTCGTCCGAAGGGGTGGAATAGGGGTGGATATAAAAAATAAATCATTATCTATGGAAATACGAGTTGTAAACGAATTTTGAACACGGAAAATCAATCTAGGGTTCAAAGTTTATAAGATGGGTGCGAAATTATAGTTTGTCAGGCCGTCCGAAGGGGTGGAATAGGGGTGGATATAAAAAATAAATCATTATCTATGGAAATACGAGTTGTAAACTAATTTTGAACACGGAAAATCAATCTAGGGTTCAAAGTTTATAAGATAGGTACGAAATTATAGTTTGTCAGGCCGTCCGAAGGGGTGGAATAGGGGTGGATATAAAAAATAAATCATTATCTATGGAAATACGAGTTGTAAACGAATTTTGAACACAGGAAATCAATCTACGGTTCAAAGTTGATGAGATAGTTGCGAAATTATAGTTTGTCAGGCCGTCCGAAGGGGTGGAATAGGGGTGGATATAGAAAATAAATCATTATCTATGGAAATACGAGTTGTAAACGAATTTTGAACACAGGAAATCAATCTACGGTTTAAAGTTGATAAGATAGTTGCGAAATTATAGTTTGTCAGGCCGTCCGAAGGGGTGGAATAGGGGTGGATATAAAAAAAAAATCATTATCTATGGAAATACGAGTTGTAAACGAATTTTGAACACGAAAAATTAATCTAGGGTTTAAAGTTGATAAGGTAGTTGCGAAATTATAGTCATATAGTTATAAAGGGGTGGATATGGAAAATAAATCATTATCTCTGTTAATACTCATTGCATATCAACCCCTTTTACACCCCCTGGACGGCTTGACAAACTATAAATTCACAACTCTCACAACTTTGATCCCTAGATTGATTTTCCTTGTTCAAAATTCGTTTACAACTCGTATTTCCATAGATAATGATTTATTTTTTATATCCACCCCTTCGGACGGCCTGACAAACTATAATTTCGCAACTACCTTATCAACTTTGAACCCTAGATTGATTTTCCGTGTTCAAAATTCGTTTACAACTCGTATTTCCATAGATAATGATTTATTTTCTATATCCACCTCTTTTCCACCCCTTTGGATGGCCTGAAAAACTATAATTTCGCAACTATCTTATCAACTTTGAATCCTAGGTTGATTTCCTGTGTTCAAAATTCGTGTACAACGCGTATTTTCATAGATAATGATTTATTTTTTATATCCACCCCTATTCCACCCCTTCGGACGGCCTGAAAAAAACTATAATTTCGTAACTATCTTATCAACTTTGAACCCTAGATTGATTTTCCGTGTTCAAAATTTGTTTACAACTCGTATTTCCATAGATAATGATTTATTTTCTATATCCACCCCTATTCCACCCCTTCGGACGGCCTGACAAACTATAATTTCGCAACTATCTTATCAACTTTGAACCCTGGATTGATTTACTGTGTTCAAAATTCGTGTACAACGCGTATTACCATAGATAATGATTCATTTTCTATATCCACCCCTATTCCACCCCTTCGGACGGCCTGACAAACTATAATTTCACAACTACCTCATCAACTCTGAACCCTACATTGATTTTTTGTGTTCAAAATTCGTTTACAACTCGTATTTCCATAGATAATGATTTATTTTCTATATCCACCCCTATTCCACCCCTTCGGACGGCCTGATAAACTATAATTTCGCAACTATCTTATCAACTTTGAATCCTAGATTGATTTCCTGTGTTCAAAATTCGTGTACAACGCGTATTTCCATAGATAATGATTTATTTTCTATATCCACCCTTATTCCACCCCTTCGGATGGCCTGATAAACTATAATTTCACAACTACCTTATCAACTTTGAACCCTAGATTGATTTTCCGTGTTCAAAATTCGTGTACAACGCGTATTACCTTAGATTTATTTTCTATATCCACCCCATTTTCACCCCCTGGACGGCTTCACAAACTATAAATTCACAACTACCTCATCAACTCTGAACCCTACATTGATTTTCCGTTTTCAAAATTCGTTTACAACTCGTATTACCATAGATAATGATTCATTTTCTATATCCACCCCATTTCCACCCCCTGGGCCTGACAAACTATAATTTCACAACTACCTCATCAACTCTGAACCCTACATTGATTTTCCGTGTTCAAAATTCGTTTACAACTCGTATTACCATAGATAATGATTCATTTTCTATATCCACCCCATTTCCACCCCCTGGACGGCCTGACAAACTATAATTTCACAACTACCTCATCAACTCTGAACCCTAGATTGATATCCCTTGTTCAAAATTCGTTTACAACTCGTATTTCCATAGATAATGATTTATTTTCTATATCCACCCCTATTCCACTCCTTCGGACGGCCTGACAAACAATAATTTCACAACTCCCTTATCAACTTTGAATCCTAGATTGATTTCCTTTGTTTAAAATTCGTTTACAACGCGTATTACCATAGATAATGATTTATTTTCTATATCCACCCCTTTTCCACCCCTTCGGACGGCCCAACAAACTATAATATCACAACTCCCTTATTAAATTTGACCCCTAGAATAATTCCCTGTCATCAAAATACATGTACAACGCGTATTAACATAGATAATGATTCATTTTATTCTTCTATATATTTTTCTCAGTGTATTTTGTGGATGTGGCTAGCTTCACTCCCGTGAACACAAATATATTTCTAATAATCCTCGGAAATGTTCTTCACAGAATAACACATTGAAAGTGATAGAAAAACATGCAAAATACTTGAAATTATACAGGGTGGCCCAGCGAAAACGAAACAAGGCCGATATTTCATATTTATCGTTCTTAGAAAAAAAAGCTCGGACCCGTCGATTTTTATTGCAAGGCGGCCATCTTATGAGCATATGATCATTTTTGTCACTTCAAGCACCTCAGAGGGGTTAGCTTCAACCCTTAAATCTTAAATGGGATTAGGGTTTATGTAATACCGCATTTTGATGGTCATTGAATTATCTTTTCGACGCTTTTTAGTTTTTTCAATTTAATGCGGTAGTTCTCGAGAAAACGAGTTTAGAAAAATCATCAGCTTAGATTCTGTAGTTACGCTTGTTTCACTTGCAGCAGTATTTCTCATCTTGTAGGTAGTACAAATTTTATCTGAGAATGAGTCCTTTTTGTTTGATAAAATCCTATTCTATCCAACTATAATGAGGAATACATCATCGTCAGTTTTTTAAAACATCAGAAACACGCATCCAATTTTCTCATTTGCCTTCGTAAACGACAGTATATTATGTTACGCTTGCAAATCATAAAATCATGAAAGTAGTGTCAGTATTTTTTTTCAAATTTATTAGTGAAACCTTATGGTCCCGCTGCAAAAAAGTTGGACTATCGACTTACCGGATGATAATTTTTTTTCAATGTGAGTACTTACTAGGAGCATTATGAGAGTCATATCCTGTCAGACCTGAAATGCTGCACAAGACATGACATGTGGTGTGGCCAGTCTATTAAACTAAGAATTATAATGCCAATCAAAACATTTTCTCTGAAAATAAAAAAGATTGGTACCGACTTTTGGTTCACCCTGTACAGCTGTCGGTCTGGCGGGATATGATTTTAATATTACATTGAAAATATGTCTCATCTGGTAATTCGATAGTCCAGCTTTTGCAGCTTTATCCTGGACCATTAGTAGTTATTACTGCTATGAAATTCGGTGCTTCTGTAAGAAATACTATAAATAGTGCCGTTCAGATTTTATATTCCTTTGGAAGTAAAATTGATGAGTTATTTGCATTCAGTTCAACCACCAGTAGTATCTCACAAGAAGTTTTCGTTGACTATTGTGCACACCGACCACCAGAGGTGGTGCTGTAGGTTTTCTGGGTTTTCCTACAGCTGAAAAGTGAATACATCACCTAAAACATCAGTAAGTCGCCCCGGAGCGCCACGGCAAATAATAATAACAGCCGACCTCTACCCGCACAGGCTATGCCTTTGGGTACACTCAACGAGTGTTTATTAAAGCTCACAGGAAATATGATATTGAAGTAGTGGCAATCGAATATATCTACAAGGTTAAACATCGGGAGTCTTACAGGTCCTTATTTCAGGAAAATAAAATACTGACACTATATGCCAGTTTCATCATGGAAACAGTTTTCTTGATAAATAAACACATATCAAAATAATCTTTGATCTCATTATACCATGCCATCTGACTGACAGCCGATCTCAAATTCCCCATATCTACTTCAACCCTTATTAAAGATTATATTGTTTACAACGGTCTCACCTACCAAATCATGTGAAGGATATAAATGATGCCACTCATTTCAGGAAGGCCATTAGGGATCTTTTAAGCGAAACTTTTATGCCATCCTTTAGAACTGGTTTCTATTTTCAAATTACGGTGTTGCATTTTTGTAAAATAAGTTGGATTATTAAATAAAACAGATTTTTTTAAATTTTTCAATGTGTTCTTTACATAACTGACTTCATGTTTTTTATTCTTTCATGTTCTTTATGCACTTATTAAAATGCAATAAGATTTACTCTTTGGACAATAAAGCATATTATTATCAACACAATTTTGTTCCATCAAGAATATTTCAAGATAAAGCTAAAGAAGAGACAATTTGATTAGAATTACCCCTCTGTGGATCTGTGGTAGACCCCTAGTACTATATGAATGAGTACATTAATGGTATTTTTAGTGATATTATTAACTCTCAGTCAGTTTAAACCTGCGTAAAGCGTGTCTGATATCATTAAACAAACTCTTTCATAAAACCATCAACCAATACGTAACTTCACAACTTCTGCTCATCTACCGCTCGTTCGCCGCTATGAAATGTTAATAAGCACATATTGAAATTTTCAATGGCGCCTTTCAACTCCGAACTTGCCTCATTAAAAGTTGGTTGGTACAAACGTTGCTACCTACCAACGTTATTTTTGCTTTTATTAAGATGTTATTTCAGAGCCTTTATCTGGTTGGAAACGTGAGAAGTATAGCGTGGAGGAATTTCCTGGAATTGGATTCAGGAATGTTTCGAAACGAAAAGAAAAAATTGTTCTTGAATAACTGCATATTAATTTTTTTTATTGAGCTGTTACTTTTGATGGGTTCTGCCACGAAAAGGCTATTTGAATTAATTCCGTTGGCTATGTAGAATTTTCTATAGCATTTACTTAAATTACCTACACAGTTTTCACGTCGTTCAGGAACTAATGCAATACTTCAAAATCTTAATATCGATTTGCCAGTGGATCTGTGATAAAGACCACTGGAAATCAACTACGGGAAGCATATTTATTTTTCTGAATAAAGGATAATTTTCAGGAGGTTTTTGTGTATCCCAGAGTACAAAACAATGGAGGTAGTTGCCTGGACAGAGATGTTTTGCTGAGAGCAACATTTCTTCAAAAAACTACACTTCCCAAAAATACATTTTTTTCTCTTATGACCCTTTCTCTTCAAAATTAATCATAGGAATAAGTTGCCCAAAGGAACTGTTGTTCGGGAGGTCAAATTCTACAACAAACCAGAAATTGGGGAATATTGATCGGTTACAATTTTTCCATAAGGCCGTTATCTGGTCCTTTTTCATTTTAATATTACATATAAATACCTAAATTCAAACATTTCCTTTATATTTTGACATTCTATACATTTCATCTTTTATACATTACTTTTTGTTCCGATAGGTTACTGATGTAGGGGCCCCTATTAACATGCCAATTCTTCAAGTAAATATATCAATGCAGATGCTACTCTATTCACTTGCCAATCAAATTGAAACTAGAATTAAAACACTAACATTTGTCAATTCTTCGAGTAAAAAAGTTATTCAAATTCCAATCAAATTCTAGTTCGAAAAAATAAACGATTACCTCCACAATTATTCGAGCAAATTTAATACAGATGCCAATCAAATTGAAAGTTGCAGAAATAACAGTTACCTTCGCCAATTCTTCGAGTGAATGTACCAATGCAGATGCTACGTTATTGCCAATCAAATTACAACTTGAAGTAAACACTAACCTTTATTAATTCTTCGAAGTAAAAGTAATACAAATTCCAATAAAATTTAAGTTAGAAAAAATAAACGATTACCTCCGCCAATTTTTCGAGTAAAGGACCACGCACACACCTTATGGGAAAAAGTCTTTTGGTGAAAATTGCTGAATTTTTGATATGTTGTAGCTGGAACCATTCTAAGTAAAAGTCTCCATTGGCCCAACTCGATCGTATGTCTAGATTCGGCGCTAGAGGGCGACAAATCATGAATTTTGTGATTTTTGGAGAAATTAAGATGAATGAAAAAATATCAATATCTCATTTATATTCAATATTGTGTGAGACTGGGCAATCCTAATGTTCGCGAGAAATATTTTTCCATAATAAAGAGAAAAAATACGCCATTATTTTTATACAGGGTAGTAACAATATACTCAATTCTTCAGTGATTGACTTCTCCTAAGAGGTTAAGAGTTGATTGAGTTTATCATTGATGATCAATTAGAATGGTTTGTTGATCGACCAAAATATAATGAAGCATGAATACAGATTATTTGGAATAAGATCCATGTTTTATATATATATATATATATATATATATATATATATATATATATATATATATATATATATATGTAATTTCTCCAAATCACGAATTTTATTAATTTTAAGTGAATTCAAATAATTAAAAAACATTTTCATATTATTTGGAATCGATATAATACTGTTGTTCAACTGAGATTTACTGAGATCGTGAATGATTTTTCTTTAAAACAAAAAGTATTTTCCACATGGTAGTTTCCAATATAATCAATTTTTAGGTGACAAAATTCATCTTCGAGACTATGAGATGATAAGGTTAATTATTATTGATGATCGATCAGAATAGAAGTTGATCTCTCAAAACAAAATGCAAGTGGAATACATAGTGTTTCACACAAGGAAGGCTCCATTCAATTTGAATAAGAAATTACTCTTTTCGAAGATTCAATCATGACATCGTTCTCAACCTATGTCGTAATACCTGAAGGTTAGGAAATAGCGGGCGCCAAATAACTAATTTTGTGTTTTTGTAGGATTTAGCAAGCTATAACATACGAATATATTTTTTGAGTCACTCAAAGAACTCGGAGTATATTTCCGTCGACCTTATATATGAACTGAATGAACCCATCTGAATTCAAGGAGAATTCAATCATAGGCACTATCTTTCGATTATAAAACCTAGAAGAACGTATTTTGTTCATAATTTGTTGGATATCTTATAATTCGGTGACATTATGTGGTAGTATTTTTTTCTAGTACAGATCCCTATCCCTATCTTATTTCAAACACTCTGTATTCATAGCTTCATTATATTTTGGTCGATCAACAAACCATTCTGATTGATCCTTAATGATAAATTCAATCAACTTATAGCCTCGTAGACGAATTCCATCACTGAAGAATTGAGTATATTGTTTGTATAGAAATAACGTCGTACTTTTTCTCTGTATTATGGAAAAATATTTCTCGCGAACATTAGGATTGCCCAGTCTCACACAATATTGAATATAAATGAGATATTGATATTTTTTCATTCAGCTGAATTTCTTTTACTTGAATTGCTCCAGCTACAACATATCAAAAATTCAGACATTTTCACCGAAAGACTTTTTGTGTGTGCGTGGTCCTTTAATACAGATGCCAATCAAATTTAAACTTGCAGAAATAACAGTTACGCTAATTCTACGATTAAATGTACCAACGCAGATGCTAATAATTTATTCACTTGCCAATCAAATTCAAACTTGAACTAAACACTAACCTTTGTCAATTCTTCGACTAAAGGTAATACAAAATCCAATCAAATTCAAGTTCGAAAAAATAATCGGTTACCTCCGCCAATTTTTCGAGTAAATTTATTACAGATGCCAATCTAATTGAAACTTGCAGAAATAAGTTACATTCGCCAATTCTCCGAGTAAATGTGATACAGATGCCAATCAAATCGATAATTCTTTGAGTGAATGTACCAATAATACAGATGCTGCTCTATTCACTTGCCTATGAAATTCAAACTTAAAGAAATAGTCAGTTACTTTCGCCAATACTTCAAGTTAATGTAATTAGTACAGATGCCAATGAAATTGATGGAGTAACAGTTGTTACCTTCACCAATTCTTCGAGTAAATGTACAAATATAACAGATGCGACTCTATTCACTTGCCAATCGAATTCAAACTTTTTTCGAGTAAATGTAATGGCCAATCTAATTTAAAACTTGGAGAAATAACAGTCACCTTCGCCAATTCTTAGATGCTACTCTAAGAATCTTGTTAATTTTCTTCACAAATATTTGGGAAGCTCTCACTTTCACTGTTTCGGTGGGTACATGATAATTCTCATTTTACAATCGTCCATTCGGCTAAAAAATATTATTGGTTAGATGCGATCTCTTATAAGTGGACGGTACCGATCTTGGCGATGAAGAGCACTTATGCATAAACGACCATGTTACTCGCAGTAGCAGCATTGACTTTCGTGTCCAGCCGACTCCACTGGCTGCAAGGAATTTGGACACTCCAGTCAATAACAGGAAAATTTCGACTTCGACCACGGAATCGAAGCGTTATCGGCATTGTCGGAAATCCTTTAAACTGTAATGAATTGTTAGCGGCCGCTAGAGCCCCGTCTAATATCTGCGGGAATTATTGGAATGGAGCGAGTCGAGAGAATTCGCTTATTTCTCTCGACCCCTCGGTCAACCGCATTGTTAGGGTATTACAAGCTAATGAATATAAATGTAGTCGAGAGAGTTGTGCGGCCTTATCTCAGCCCCTTGTCCAGCTGATAAATCTGAGGAAGGGTTTATCAAGAAGGTGCATGATATTCGAGTTCTCCGCGGCGATGCCCTTTGCTTTATCTAGTCGGTCACTGGAGGCACTACATTCGGTGGTTCACCAAATAGTTTATGGAGTTCAGAGATGGCTTGTTATGAATTCAGGGCGGTAGGGGAGGACGCGATTACCGATACAGGTGGGGCATTTACAGTAACAGTGTGCACTGTTATGTGTATGTGTCTGATGTAGCTTTTGAGAGACATTTTATTTTAGGTTGTGAATGTGGGGTCTCTACCTGAGTACCCAATTCAACAAGCTACGGTCGGTACGGCCAAGTCCTTACAATTGGCTCTGAGACTTCGGCGGACTTATACGTCCTTTTGGTGCCTCGGGCGCCAGCTTTATTTGATAAGCTCCAATGCCGGGGTAGCAACAAATGGAGATCGGTCGGTTCCAGGATTCAGTTACCTTGACCAAAACTTGATATCCTAAGTGAGTGCAGGCTTTAATTGCACCACTTGTTGATCTGGATACGGTCCTTCAGTTTAGGAAACCTCATTTGTTCGTCTAGGTTATATTCAGTAAGAGAAAATTGTAACCAAGCGCATAGATTAAATCAATAAAATCAGAAGTATTATTCAAAAGTATCCCGGGCCACATGGAATATTGCCTTCGGTCATAAAAGTCTACTCTTCGAGAATGTATCAAATGACAGTTTCAGTTTTCAACTCGAACTTTAACTTCAGAACCATTCGAAATACATTCTTACAAAAACTCCTAAACCGGGACGTTCAGACAGAAATATTCATTTAGGCTTGCATGTGCTTATAATAATTCTATGATATGCAAGATATTGGAATAGTCCAACCCCCGAAATTCTAAGGTTCTTCGGCAGTTTTTAGTTTTAACCCGTAGGATGCAGATGTATTCTGTTAGTTAGTTATGTATTGTTTGTGTAAATTCGGGTAATTTTTTCATTGAGTCTTCTGGTTTCAACTCGAATTTAAAAATGGGGAATGACTTAATTTTCAGTATAAATAATTTAGTTTTCTAAACAACCTTTCTCATTCCTCTGGAAAGTTGATTCTTCCAATCAACTTTCATACCAATCATTATGTTTCTTTTATTCAACAGTGTATTCGACGTAGTTTGATCTAACTAAATTATTGTTTTACATATCCTTCAGATGTTAGTAACTATCTTATTTATATATCAGTTTCAATAACTATAATTTACTGAATGTCCTTTACTAAATCTTTCATTGTTTGTTTTTATTTGTTAATTAATTTAATATAAATATTTAAGTGTTTTTCATTTATAAATATTTATAAATATTCATACACGAGCTCTTCTAGCCTTGATAAAATCATAAATCATTAATTCTAATGAGTTCGAATCCAAGAAGTATCAACTTTGCGTATGTAGTAAATTTTTCGATGAGTTCCAATTCCATCCTGTGAAGAGAAAAAGTAACAGCAGAACATCCAAGGAAGGCCAAACGATTAAGAAACTAAGGTGAGATAAATATCTTGAATTTTGTGAGGTATAATTCTAATTTTCTTGACAATAGAGCCCACCGTTCCCATATATTTAATATCACTAACGATTCCGTTCGGTCGTACTAATGTGACAAAATGCTATTCAATTGTAAAAAAGTAGTTTGTTATAAAATTCACACTCTTATCGGAATATAATAATGTAAACGAAATTATTTTGATATAAAACTGGTCGCTTTGTGTTGATATGTTGAATGGCTTTTGACAATTCGACCTGAGAGTCTGGAGACTTTAGGACAGTCGAGGGAATTCAAAATGTAGTGGGTGGATGGTTTGAGATTCATTCGGTGTCGAACAATCTTGGTGACAATTTGTGTTAATTCACGAACACCCGTACCACTTTCGCATTGGCAATGCGCGGACTCTTAAGATATATGTCATTAACACATCTGGGATTGAAGAGGCATTGAATAGATGCCAGATCTGATTCAATGTTCGTAGAGGAAAGGAGGAAAGGAGGAAGGTGACTTCGAACTATACTCAGATTTATTAAATATATAAATATTTTAGTGTTTTCATCTGAGAAAAGTTTCTCTTGGTTTCTAAAGCATTCCTCTGGAATCGAGAAAATTCTTCTTGAAGATCCATTGTCACTGAGGAAACCGATTTCTTCCAAAAATCTCTTATAATAAAGCATCTTGATTCATCAACAACATAACATAGCATAACAAGGTAACAGTTTAATAATCAATAATGTATCGTTATCAAAATATATAGAATATTATAGCTATAAGAACGTTATAGGAAGATTTAGTGAGATAATTGACATGCTTATCGAAGTGGAGGGTTATACTTCACCAGAGTCCTAAATCTTCAATTTCTGTCACCACGATTAAGATGTTATTGTAGATGTGAGGTTTTAGAGAATTTTGTATGTTTGATATGATAGGAAATTACTTTTTTCAATGGAGTTTCAACGTGTTTGCAGAGGGAATTTTAGGTAGGTTGGAGTTGATATCATCTTTAACATAGTCTAAATGTCGAGCCTGAAAGGAAAGAATATAAGTGGGTATCGTCAGCAAAATATTGCATCCACTGACAGATCGATAAAAATCGCTTATGTACATACTGAATAGTAGTGGTTCGAGAATAGAGTCTTGAGGAAACTCTTTGTTCGGGAACATATCTTCTGAAACGATGCAATCGAAATTACCATATGAAATCTGTTAGAAAGGTAACTTTCTATGAGTTCAATTACATTTACTGAGAATTCAAAATATTTGAGTCTGTCACAAATAATTTTATGATTGAAAATATCGAAAACTTTACTATAGTAAAACCAAGCATGAAAATATCATTTGTTATAGACAAGAGGGCCTTTGGTAGTGCTATGTTGTGCTCTGAATTTAGATTGCACTGATGTGTTCATTCCTTGTAGGTTCACAAATGAGTTGATGTGATATTTCAGTGCCATTTCAACGATTTTCGAGACGCATGGTGGAATGGTAATAGGTCTCGGGTCACAAAAATAAGATGGTGAGTTGCTTTTAGCTGAAGGTATGAGGTATCACAATGTCATTTTTTCAGCAATTGGGAAAATGACAAGAGGTAATAATAAAATTAACAATGAATGTAGACTTGATGCGCCTAAGATACATTTGAATATAGATATAAACAGGATCAAATTCCATTGATAAATGGACAAGCATTCATGCTCAGTTATAATAGTAGTAGTAGTGAAATCTCCCACTCCAACCGACGAAAGTGCCAGTAAAACACCTCGTATTACTTTCAGATGATTCCAAACGCGTTAGCAAGTCATCCAGCTCCACAAACGAGCAACTAACGAATCAGATCCGATTATCTTCTATCGACCCCTAATAACCAGTCTCGCCGGGGCTTAATTTTTGATGCACTTCCGATAATTTCCGGCAACGATCACCGCAGAGACTGGGGGCGGGGGTTAACGAATAAATAACATAAACAAATGGTAATGTGGTGGCAACATAAATAATTCCACCGACATCAATCCATCTCTATAATCTGTCCCCTACGGCGGCGGGATGGCACAGCCCATAAATCCAGACTAAGCTGCGGAACGTCAGATTCACTGTTTGTCAATCGTTCACTTACACCACTGACTCATTGTTTGCGGTCTTTCGAACGATTGCACTACACATACCGGAGGTCTGGATGTTCTGGATGCACTGAAGTATTTATTGGAGCATTAGGACGGAATGGAGAGTTTACTACAGCGAATTCGCTGTTATGATCAAATAAGACTTTCGTTGAGGTTCATAGCATTTTCTTTTCTGTTGAAATTCTCCGTGTTGCTTTCAATGAGGCATTGTAGAGCATTGATCGTAAATTTACCTGCTTGGTAAGAAAACTGTTTCTTTTGGAACTCTGGGACTTCGCTTCTGATGTAACAGTTTACTATTTTCTCCATTGCTTTATTGAGAGAGTGAGACTGATGGGCGGTAAAACTTTGGTTCATCCATCCACTATCTCTCTCCAGATCCGCGGTATATAGCCGAAGATAAGGCTGGCCTTGAATAACATTTCCAGGAAGGGCTCTATTATTTCGGGACCATGTTACAGTGAGGATGGGAATATTCCATATATTCCTGGTGAATTAAATGGTTTAAAACCTCTGATAACCTATTTGATCCTTTGGTTTGTGAAGATTTTCCCAGCTGGGCTTCTACTGACTCTATTGGGGTTGTGGACAACACCTACCAGGTGGGTCTACAGTCGTTTTAGAACCAGAAAAGTTCATCTACAAGATAGAACCCAGGCTTTTCTTTGGGTCATCAGTATATCCCCCGTTTCAGTGTTTTGATCGAACCGATGCCGTTATTTTGAGAGAACTTTCTGTAGGCGTTGTGCTGGGGCCAGTGTAGTGATCTCCTCGCACATTTATTGCCATGTTCTCCTTTCAGATTTTCTAGTTCTTTATTATAATTAGAATGAGCTGTTTTGTAGTCTTCCCAGTATCCCAGACTCTTAGCTCTATTGAAAAGTCTTCTGCTTGCTAGTTCCTTATTCCACCAGGGCACGTCTCTAGTGGTTGCCTTTCGTTTTTCAGGACAGCTCTGATCATAATAATATGTTTTTGTGTTATAGCATTTTGAAGTAATCTCGAGGCTGCATCGAGTTCCTCAATAGATCGATGGAAACCTGTTGATCCTCCATTTTCCTTTCGAGATATTCTTTGTAAACATCCCAGCTGATTAATTTTGATACTCTGTATCCCTCCGATGTCTCCAAAACGAGCATTATGTGCTGACGGTCCAGCATTGAGGAGACATCAAAGACACGCCTGTTGTGAATATAATTTGTCATAAATGGTAAGGTGAAGGACCTCTTTAGTATTGGTATCTGTGCTTCCCCATGTCAGTTCGAAATACCTAAACTAAATACTACATCTGGAACTATGGATAATAACTAAAATTCTCACATATTGAACCAGAACCAAGCTCTGCACTCATCAACTACATTCGCAGGAAATATTGTATATTTGCATTGAAATATATAAAGTTACCGAAGCACTGATTTATTCCTAAACAAAAAAGAAAACATGTTTCAAAAAGATTCTCTTAAATGGCAAGATTAAAAATCTGACTATACCTAGAAAAGAAAAGCAAGATATTGCTATTCCACCTAACCACAACTGTCTTACCTGCTGAGGGAACTGGAATAGCTTACGATCATATGAGGAGTAGAATACCAAAATGCGTTTTGTCCAAATTGCATAATTTTCTGGAAATGAGAAAGTTTACTATACAGAATCGAATACGTTTCGGTGAGATTTAAGAAACCGGAAGAATTGCAAAATACATGTCCTCAAATATTGCCTTGTTGTCAAATATCTCCTTTTGATAGCCAATCCAGGAATTTTGAGAATGAATGAGCTCAAATGCGTCCGTAATGGACAAAACTCATTTTGGATGTCTGCTCCTCATATATTGTATCTAAACATTATAATTACATTTCATTATCATCAGCTGCGAACTACTCTACCGCGCACTGAAAGTATTCGAGAGCGGCTCCCGATGATTGGCAGTATGAGGGTCGAGATCAACAAAAGCATCTTCGTCTGGCAATCCAGTAGTATTCAATATCTTGGAATTATTGCAGATAATACATATTTGTTATTCTTCCTCATTGCGGTTATCCGATATTTGTTTTATAAGAATTTTTTTAATTTTTCTTTATGGACCATCAACTGTTGGTTGGATTGGTTCCACATGAAAGTAATAATCCCTCAACTCGCTTCACCATAACATCTGGTCAAGTCAGCGTCCAAACAGAGCAGGTTATCTTTAGAAGGTGCGTATTTCGGAGAGACTCCCTCAGCACTTTTCTCTTCTGCATCTCACTATTGCCATTGTTGCACTACGGAAAACCCGCGGATACAACTGCGGCTTTCCCAGCAATCGAATGCATGAGGTCACCCATCTGTTTTACATGGATGACCTCAAACGTTATGCCTCCAGAGAAAAGGATCTTCACCAGTCCTTAAGGGTAGTGCATGAGTACACGCATGCTATCGAAATGGAGTTTGTAATAGACAAATGTACCAATTCATCTTAATAGAGGACGATGCGAGGAATACGGAGAGGACGATCACCTCCTACATCGTCTGGATGCCAGAGAGACGTATACTCTAGGGGTGGAACAACGCCATTATCAAGAGTTAGCTACTGTTGAAAGCTCTCTCCGCGGCAAGTATCAGCACAAACTCCGACAGATCTGGTCATCAGAACTCTTTCCAGTGCAGCCCATGAACTCGATCTCGTTTTCGAAACAGAACGGATAAACCCAAACTCTGTCACCGAGTCAAAGCTGCGGAGAGGCTCCTACAGCTACATAAGGATGAGCCAATGCATGGGGTCTTCTTCAAGAACATTGAAGACCTTGACTCATCCAGAAACCTGACCTTCGCATTTCTCAGGTCGAGTGGGCTAAAATCGGAAACCGAGGGATTTGTAATGATAGTGTCTTTAACAACCTCTATACCGTAGTCACGTTATGGGTATAGAGGTCCCTGACCCTAGATGCAGAGCGTGTCGTGAGACAGCTGAGACCATAATGTACTACCATCCACGACACTCGTATGGTACTGACGAGACACCAGTATTGCCTTATGCTCCGGGAGATATTGAGTCCGTTGTGTAGAATGAGAAGTGCCGAATCTATTGGAACTACTCATTCCCCAGCCTCAGCAAAATACAAGCCGATAAGCCTGATGTAGTCCTTCCTCCTCGATTATCAAAGTAGGAGGATTTTTGTCAGAGTTTTCGGCTCCTAGCTAAATGAACATCTTCTGAAAAGAAGAGGAAAAACGAACTAAATATCAAGATCTACTCTTTGAACGGTTGTATCGGGGCTCCGGTAACAGTGCCTGACTGGAATATTCCTGAGGGAAAAAAACGTATCATAAACTCGTAGAGAATACCTAAAGGCCTAGCCATCGGGAGTAGAAGACAACTATTATTATTATTGGCCATGGCGCTCCATTGCTCTTCTATTGTAGCTAAATGTAATCTTTACAAATCCTTCCATGATAATGAGAAGTATTCCACGATTTTCCACTCCGGCGCCTACAAACTTTCCATGACTCTTCACGGTTCCTAATTTCTGCGACACAAAAACCCCATTAGGCCTTCCAAGAGGCTCTGCGTGTAGGTAATGCGCTCATTACTTCGAATGCGGCTACTCTGCTAGCTGCACAACTCTAGCCCGGCAATTGGAATAGATTACAATTATCGTCGTTAACGATGGCGTGTGTGAAGTGGAAAATCACGTCTGTCGGCTTTTCAAGAGCTGCACACCGTTGCACCGTTCATAAATACTCCTCCCTGTGACTGCTCACTTCACCCCAGGCACATGTTACAACCCCTTCGGGGCAATAGAAATGCAACGGTTCGCTGGAGAAAAGTAGTTTTATCTTTGGGAGCATCCTGTGCCGCACGCATACGTCGAGGGCTATTCTGTTGCCGAAATTATAACAGTTATATGGTTGTATAGGGCAAGTATACAGGAATGTAAGGGCAACCTGGATATGTGGTCGACATACTTAGTGGTGTGGTGTCCTTCGAATATACGAACGTTATTTTTGGAACATTTGAAAATGTTATACAATGTTCGGCAAATCTTTTGATACAAATGAGGAACGAGTCTATTTTAAAATCTTTAAAATAAGATATTACTTACTGGTTGAAATAAATTGATCATCCAGCTGACGAGTCATCTGACCATATTTCTTCGACCACCTCTGCAAAAACTTACAGTCCCTTTCATACTAAAGACACTCGTACGCATACAAGTCTGCATTCTTTTTCAAATATTCCAATAGACATTTTTTGTTAGACAAACACAAGGTCATGAACCAAGTATTAGCAATATTCTTCAACCCATTAGGATCGATTGTTGATGGATCTATGTACTACAGGCCTGATGGAGTTGTTGCCTTTAATGGTGTTATTAGTAACGAAACTCTAATTGACTAATAGTACGATTTTGGGATCGATCATAAGAGTCCAAGGGTCCAAAATAATTTGTGGTGCCAGCAAATTAGATCGTCAAGACATTTGTCGTGTAATTCAGGTATCCTCACCTTAAACCGGTTGATATATGCGAATAATCCATAGGTTCATATCAAGATTTTGTATACCCGAAGGAAATAGTCGGTACAACATCTACAAAGTAAATTCTTTAGACCTATTATGTGTGCAGATTGATCCCAGTTTCTGAGATCTCAGCTCTACCATATGATTATAATACTTCCTCATCATACATGCTAATCCCCGGAACACCAGAAACAGGCAGTTTTTCTACTCGCAAAATCATAGAACAAACTATGGTAGCACTTGCATTTACATCAAGACTCCAAAATAATTATAATAAACATTAATTTCAATTGACATTATGAACCTTTCATTAAATTGTTTTAAGTCGCAGGCAACCTTAATATTGCAGCACAACCCGTGACCTGTTCTAACATTTACTTTGTCTTGTGTAGTATGGTGTGTATATATATATATATATATATATATATATATATATATATATATATATATATATATATATATATATATATATATATATATATATTATATATATGAAAACTAAAAGTTCGGGTTGAACCGCGTCTAGAATTTGTTGAAATTCGACGTTTCGGCTCCGATTTTGGAGCCATTTTCAAGAACTGAAAAAGAAAGAAAATAAGAAAATTAATAAATGGTTGAAACGTATTAATTCTACGCTGATGTCTCAATCTGCCTACTCCTCAGGTATAATTACGTTAGGTTTTTGTGACTTGACGTCGGGGTCTCAATCTATTGAAAAAAAGTGAATTTATTTTTTTTTCTCCTCAAATCAGCTCTTGAAATTTCGAAAATATGGATTGGGGGGTTTTTGGGGATGCTGATTCTAATTCTGATAAAAAAAGTTATCTTAAATGAGCCCTAATATCCTTTTCCCAAAAACAGCTTTTTTTTACCCCCCCACACCGCACGCCTATGGTCGATGAAAATGTTCACTATGCCAAAATACTTCATTTACCTAACATATAATCACCACCAAAATTTCAAGAAAATCGCATTACTAATAACTGGAGATATTAGGGTGTATTCATGAAAAGCGGGACACACTGTATATATATTTTTGTATTACCTAGTTTATTATGTTCATGTTTATTTTTTATGTTATTTAGTGTCTGAATTTTTTACCGATTTACCTATGTACTATTTGGAATTTTATGTCATTCTGTAGTGTACTATGATGAATAAATAAATAAAAAACTGGTTGTGGTGGTGTGAATCGAATCGAATTCAGGTCGTTAAGATACATTTGGGAAAAGTTTGCTTTTTGAAAAATAAAAACTAAAAATTTTAATAAATTTCACATTGTGACAGAACTTTGGAAGGTTAATTTTTTCATACTGGGAGTTACTTTTGAGAATATACAATTTATATATTTTTGGGATCAACATGAAATTTTGTGTATACAGTGCGAATTTCATGGAACTGATCATGTATTATGAAAGATGGGCGACACTACTTGACGGAAGATCATAAAACTAATAATGAATTATGGTGGATTACGTAATCCAATCTTCCGCAAAAAAACCTATGCAATAGGTATGGTCGTCGGCAAGTATTCAACAGAAAACAACTACTGCCCCCCACGACCATTGAATTATATATGTTTAATACTTGGCAAAGTTTTCTACAAGAACCACTTTGCAATGCATTTCAAATATCAAAGCTGAAATTATTTTTCGATTTAATTGCGGGAACACCTCCGTACCGGTTTCATGGTCATTGCCAATCATCAGCGAAGGCTAGTTCGACCCAATTGAATCGAAAAATCCTTTCATCCTAATTGGAAATCCCTGAGACAAACACTGAAGTATGAATTCAGCGCCATCTCTGGGTTCCAGATTAAAATGCACTCCGACTACGTGTCGACTTCAATATGAAGCCAGAAACATCATGAAAGATGGGCGACACTACTTGACGGAAGATCATAAAACTAATAATGAATTATGGTGGATTACGTAATCCAATCTTCCGCAAAAAAACCTATACAATAGGTATGGTCGTCGGCAAGTATTCAACAGAAAACAAATACTGCCCCCTACGACCATTGAATTATATCTGTTTAATACTTGGCAAAGTTTTCTACAAGAACCACTTTGCAATGCATTTCAAATATCAAAGCTGAAATTATTTTTCGATTTAATTGGGGGAACACCTCCGTACCGGTTTCATGGTCATTGCCAATCATCAGCGAAGGCTAGTTCGACCCAATTGAATCAAAAAATCCATTCATCCTAATTGGAAATCCCTGAGACAAACACTGAAGTATGAATTCAGCGCCATCTCTGGTTCTCTTGAAATTTTTAACTATTTTTGAGCTTTTCTCTATATGTTTGCGTCAGTTGTCTACTTGTGTCCTTATATTGGTCATTTACTCTTGCGCATTCTGTATTTTTGTTTGCCTTTTAAAACGTTTTAGAGGAAAAGTCACCTCGATGTAGTAATGAATTATGTTATTGAAAGTTTCATAGGCTCTATTTGGGCATGTTTCTCTGTACAGGTCTACCCACGACTCCTGTGCTAGAAGTGTTCTAAATGAATTTATATTATCCTCGGTGAAGGCCCTACCGTAATTAGAGATGTAAGGGTCCTGTTCATACTTTTGCAATAATTGAAAATGAATTATTTGTGCAAAGTGGTCAGATAGATTGTAATCTCTGACTGTCACGGTATAGTCAGAATCCTCCCTAGTTAAAAAATGTTCTAAACAAGTACTTGAATGTACAGTCACCCTCGTTGGGTCGTTTATAGTGAATTTAAAATTAAAACATGCTAACTGATCCTGGAAAAGGTGCAGTTCATTAGTGTCGCCTGCGAAGTTAATATTAAAATCACTACCAATTATAATGGTCTCGTAACTATCACATACAAAAGACAGTAGCCCATAAAAGCTGTTCATAAATGTATCAAAATTACCTGAGGGAGGTCTATAGATACAGACAAGAGAGAGTTCATAAATTGCCACAACCCCGTTTTTCGTAAAATTTCTACAGAAGGAAGTGCACAAACTGAATTTTTTTAGCTTTATCACATCTAATTTTAAGTTATTTTGCAAATGTTCACTAAGAAACATAAAATCACAGTCAATTTAACGCTCCGTTAACACATCTAATTGAATGGTTTTATTACTAAGACACTGTATGTTTTGATGGCATACAGTGATACTATTCGGATTCATCTTGCTTATTTCTTTTACCCTGCTCCTCACAGTCTTAGTATCGTCTGTCGCAACAGTTAGGGCGTCGTTTTTGGGGCAACCTGTGATAGTCGTGGGTATAAAAAATGCTTGTGGCTAATATCAACTTTCTGCGATCCTTGCATTTCTAGAGCTTGTTGTATTTCAGAAGCTATTGAAATGGAGTACATCGGTTCTCGAAGAACCTCATTTCTATAATTTGCCGAATGTGGCTCAGCGCAGTTTATTCCCAATTTTGGAATCAGTCCCCAAATTGCTCGGCACAAGTACCATTTTCCTTTAGATGGTATGTTGTATCCATTTTCGTAATAATTTGATTTTCTGAGGGTTACGTTGCAATCGAGAATATTTATGTGTGCAGTACTTATGTTGAACAGCCTTTTTTTCAGTCGTAGATTATTCATATATCAGATCATTCTTTTTCCAGTCGTCGTATCGATAATGTTGCGTAATGATTATTGGATTCGTATGAGACATATTCGGTATGAAACTACATCAAAGATTTCATAGAATCTTTTTACAGAACACAGGAAGTGTCTTATATCCACACTCGTTGGTATCTATTTTTTGGCGAACAAGTGATATGTTTAGTTTTTGCAACGTTGACACTCGCTAATAATAAGAATAAAACACAAACAACCCCAAACTCGGAGTACCTCACTCCATCAAATATACGAACAAAATTACCATCAGTAAACTAGTTCATGAACAATATGTAAAATACGTATCATACAAGTACCCACTTTTCATATAAATCGAGTTATTGAAGTAGTTATGAATTTATGAGCGTTTTATATGGTGTACTCCATTAGAGCAGAGGAGTTTTATTGAATAACTTCCGTAACTAAAAGTTGATTAAATCAGCGATATGGGAAAGTTGGAAATTATGACTACGACAAGCTACGATACGATATTTATATATAAAATAGTAGCTATTGATCGAATTTCACGCCGAAACAACATTGTTGTGTTTGGCCTGGATTACGAAGACAAGGAGGCTCTGAAATTTTTTTTCAAACATAAACAATATCTACTTTTTTACAACGAAAAATAATAAAAAAGTCTTGAAAATCGAACTTCTGTCATATATTAAAAAACTTGAGATACTGCAAAACTCTTTCAAGCTAAAGGACAAAAATATTTTTGTTGCAAATGATTTAAGTATCGAAGATCAGGCGGTTCACAAAAAACTGAGAGGATATGTTAATACTGCCAATCAAAACGGACACGAGGGCTGCTCCATCAGAAATCTTCAGCTCGTTATAAACAACCAAAAATTTTCACATGAAGATATTTCCTCCAATCCTGACATACTGAGGAGCCAATCTATCAAGATCGGATCGGATAAAAAGCTTCCTGTCAAAAGGAACAACCCACCAAGAGCTGCTAAAACATCTCAACAATAACGGACTTCAGCTTCACGTTCTTCATCGTTGTATTTTAACAAATTTATCGTAATTCCATTGTAATACATTCAATAGCTTGTTTCTGATCATCAATCTTCAACTACTTCGCTACTAACTGTACTATTTACCATTTACCATTTACCATTTACCATTTACCATTTACCATAAAATATGAAAAAGATCTATTTTCACTGGTTTTGACAATCTTTCCGATTTTATAGTGCGAGAAAATATTGATATTTTTGGATTGACTGAAACGTGGTTGAGCAGTGAGATCAATTCTAGTACAGTCGATATCAAGTCTTATCATTTAATAAGAGCAGACAGAACAACCAGAGGTGGAGGAGTAGCCTTTTATATTAACAAAAGAATACCATTCAAGGTCTTATTTTCCCAAACTAGTTCAAACTTCGGACAATTATGGATATCCACTACTTCCAACTCCAAAACATTTATTTTTGTAGTTTTATATCGCCCTCCTTCCGCCAATATTAAACTATCTATAAATGAATTGGAAGACAGCGTTGCAAATCTTATTCCTCTTAGTGACTTTTTCTAGCTGAAGGGGATCTCAACATTGATTGGTTCTCTGCTGATATACGTCGTGAGCTTTTTCAAGACCTGCTGAACTCATTCAATTTGAACAGCTAATCGATAAACCGACTCGAATCACTAATCGCAGTCTAGCCGATCTACCGATTTTATCTTTGTGTCCGACTGTAACCAAGTATCATCTGTGGAGGTAAATGATATCAATGGAATATCTGATCATATGGCCGTGTCTTGTCAAATCAACACATATACCTTAGAGAAAGAAGCCAAGATGGTAACCTTTCGAGACTTTTCTAACTTTGAACCAAATGATTTCAAGTCAGATTTAGGACTTGTAAATTGGGATCACATCTATTCTTTGAATTCTACTAACGAGATGCTCGACTTTCTTAACTATAACATGCTAGATATATTTAACATTATTGCTCCTCTTGTGACCAAGAGAGTGAGTAAACCTCCTGCATCATGGCTTACTTACAATATCAGGCAAATGATCATTTTAAGAGATAAAGCCATAAACAAATTTAAAAGAACTAAATCGTTCAATGATTGGAATAGCTACAAAGACCTTTGAAACTATACTACGGGGGCAATTCGTAGGGAGAAAAAAGCTTATCTTGACTTTATTTTAGCACGAAAAAATTCAAAGTCTACTTGGAATACGCTCAGATCCCTTGAAATACTACGAAAAAAATCGAGTCCCAAAATTCCTATTGAGCTGAAGAAGGTTGACAGCATCAATCATCATTTTACAAATATCGCCCATCCTGAGAAAACTAACCCCCAATTATCCTTACTCAAGAGATACGACGTTCGTGTGGAAAATTAATTTCAATTTGTTCCGGTATCTATTGAAATGGTCAAGAAATATCTGCTTCGTATCAAAAGTAACGCAGTCGGAAGCGATGAAATCTCCTTAGTCGAAGAACATCTGCAAAATCATATAACTTTCATTTTCAATTCAATTATCTCTACTGGTGTTTTTCCTTCTATTTGGAAACGTGCTCTAGTGATACCTTTGGCTAAATGCAATAAATCTTCTGAATTTTCAGACCTCAGACCAATAAGCATCTTACCTTCACTATCTAAAGCTCTAGAAATGGTACTGAGAGACCAAATGAATGCCTTTGTAGAGCAACATCGAATCATCACTCCCGTTCAATCAGGCTTTCGTTATCATCACAGCACTACAACAGCTCTCCTCGCAATAACTGATGATATATTTCGCGCAGTGGACATTGGCAAACTAACCTGTCTAGTGCTTTTGGATTATAGTAAGGCATTTGACACACATGACCACGACATATTATGTAAAAAACTCGGTTCTTTTGGATTTTCCCACAGTGCAGTCTCTCTCATTTATGATTACCTGGAGAATCGAACACAAAGAGTTGTCTTAGATGGGAAGATTTTAGGCCCATTACTATTCTCCCTGTATATATCTGATTTTCATAATTTTACAACTAATTGTACAATCCATCACTAAGCAGAAGATACGCAGATATATCTTTCATTCACTCCTTCTGATCTACCACAGTCTCAAGACGACATAAATAAGGACTTGAACTCTTTGTTTGATATATCTTGTGCTCACAAACTGAAACTCAATACAAGAAAATCGAAGGTTATGCTATTTGGACCCAAGAAAGCTAGAGAGTCTGCAATAAATCTGTTCGATATCAACATAGATAAAGATGTTCTTCCTATCGTGAATGTTTGCAAAAACCTTGGACTTTGGTTGGATTCAGATCTACGATTCACAAAACATTCAAGTTATTTATGCCAGTCATCGTACAGCGTTCTGAGGCAATTGTATCCAAATAGAGATATCCTGTCTACTAAACTGAAACTGAAATTATGCGAGTCCCTAATTTTCTCAAAATTATCTTACTGTGATAGTATCTATGGCCCTGCTTTAGTAAAAACAGACTCCCATCGCTTGCAACGAATTCAAAACTCATGCTTGAGGTTTTTATTTGAGGCTGTGAGTGCAATAACGGACTAACCCACAATAATTCAACAAATGGTTTTTTTGCAGAATCTCAATCGCCATGTCAAAATTCATTAACTCGTAACCAACCAACCAGCCTTTTTCTTCCCGTCACTAGGTAACAGCACTGACCTTGTTTTGGATTTTCATAACAGGTGTGAATTCCTAGAAGCAAAGTGGACTAAGCTCCGATAGTCCACTGTGCTGCTAATATTGGGGTTAGTCCGTTATTGCGCTCATAGCCTCATTTGGAGTAAGGAAATATGACCACATATCCGCAAAGATGCGTGCTTCTGGTTGGTTGAGCTTAGGACAATTGAGATATGTGCATTTACTATCAAGTGCACAAAGTTCTGAAAACTGGTTTAACAGAATATCTCCACAAAAGATTGAAAACTTTCTCACATATCAACCAACTTTCAAATCGCAACAAGTCTACTTTAGTCATTCCAAAACACAATACATCGATTTTCAAGCGTTGCTTTTCATATAATGCATGCAAACATTATAATTCACTTCCTAGGGAGTTTAGATCTTACTCTCTCATTAATTTCAAGAAGAGATTAAAAATTATCATTATTTCCAGGTAGATCTTTATAACCTTTTATTTCTGAAACTAGCACTACCACCTGACCACTGCTCAAAACACTATTTTCATATTTTCATGCTATACTTATTATTGAAACTATTTTTTTGTTTTTTTTTTGTTGTTTTCTTTTTAATATACGATCACTGATCCACCATTATTTAGGTACTTTTCGGGCTGAGGTAAAAACAGCATTCTGCTGATACTCCACCTTTTCATATTTGCAGATTAGGTATTAAGGTAATTTCGTATTATCATTTTTATATCATCACTCTATATTATTTATATGTTGTTATATATGAATATATTTTCATTTGTTCCTGCATCTGATGAATAAAGACGAGTTATTATTATTATATTTATCAGAATTGGTTGAATGCATTTGGTTTAAAGAAAATTCATCGGAGTTTCAAAATTAAATTTTTTAGAACTGGATAGGAAGATATTCAGTTGATATAAAATGAATAGGAAACTCTTAACCTAACGTCAACATCAGTGTTGTTCTTGAGGATTTTTTAGGTGTACCACGCTAAATGGCCAAATAGTAGCAAGGCAGAAATTTTAAATATAGAGCAAAAATTTTTCGAACTTCGTTCGGATTTATTAGATTTGAAGGTATCAAAGAATGTTCATTCATCACTAAGTTTGAATTAATTGTTTGAGAAGTAGCCCTATGCTGTTTCCGTTATTTTACTATTGCTTGGTAATAGCAAAATAACGGAAATAGCGAATAACAGTGACGTTATTATAGGGCTGATTGTCCATATGAGACGAAACTGTAGTAGAGTTAGTGTAACAAATGTGAGTGATAGAAAATAGTTCTTTTGTTTTGAGTGCGTAAAATGAGTTTTTTTTTAATGGCACAGAGTGTTCATTTTTGGGCAAGACCGCAGGTCAATTATTACATATAACTATTGTTGCAGTTGAAAATGCTGGATCTATATTAATTGTTAAAATACCTGATACGAAGAACTATTGCGCAAGAACGTTTACTGTTTCAAATTTCTGATTATATTGTGTCATACCGCAAGTATAGAGCACTACGACCGCCTCATACAAAAAGTATCAGATTATTTTTTAAATATTCGAGAGGAAAATGTGTTAACCAACATGTGGGGATAAATAAAATGGGAGACATTTCCAGCTTGATTAAAAATGGCTTGGAAAAGACATGTATACGAGCTACACAGGTCACTGTTTCAGGAGAAGCTCTGTAACTCTTCTGGCCAATGCAGAGGGCAACATTACATCCATGAAACGTCACGGTGGCTGTAAATCTGCCTCCGTACCAGAAGCATATATAGAAGATTGTTTGAATAACATAACTGAGATTTCTAACAAAATATTGAATTGTCCATCTTCTTCCAAACAAATAAAAATATCTGATAAAATTGTGGAAACAACTCTTCAAGAAATATCTGACGTTTATGATCAGCAGCAACATGGAACACTTTCGGGAATTTATATTGGAAGTAATTGTTCAATCTTTACTAATAATTATTATTCCAATAAATTAGTAAGTAAATTATAAGTGTTTTATGATGAATAATCAATTAAAAATTGACTCTGTTAAAAGTAAATCCTTCAAATTGTAATATTTCATGTTTATTTTGTGAATTATTTCGGCAGTGAAAAATAGTTATTTATGCAACAAGTGCAAAAAGTAAGTGATTATTGCACTCGACGTGAAATTGTCCGACGAGGCCGTCAGGCCGAGTTGGACAACACGTCGAGTGCAATAAACATTTTTTGTACGAGTTGCATACAATATTTTTTCTACTTCATGCAAAAAGCAAAAAACTATTTATTTAGGTGCGTCACTAGGTGAAGGAAAATGAAATACGCAATTTAAATAAATAATTATTACTATCAATTTCATCACCATCATCTAGTTTTCCATTAATATTACTCATTTTAAAACTTTCAGTTCTGTAATTGTCAGAATTAAATTTTGACTGACGTTTATATAACCACAGTTGTATTATAAAAATCAAAATCATAGTAGCCATGAGCGCGTATGTTATCACGAGGTGTGGTCATAGTACAGGCAGTTTGCTCTATGCAGGTAGACGGTTTAGAACATAGCGGATCGGTTTTGATTATAGAGTTATTTTCGGGAAGGCATTGTTTGTTCAACTCTGACTGCTAACATTAATACAAAAAATATATAAAATATATAGCTGTTTAAAACGTATGGCCAATTTCACAGAATATCTGCTAAATATGTAGTGGGTTTGAACGTTTATGTTTATCATGATGACAGCACGTTGACGTAGAATGACAGATGAGTGCAATAAAAACTTTATTGCACTAGTGCAATAAAGAGCTTCTTTTTCCACTGAATATAGTTCAATAAAGTTTTGCTTTTTGCATGAATGTAGAATAAAGTAATTTATTCACGGTGGAAATTAGTTATTTTTGTATCTAGTGCGCGAAATGCTACTTTGGTGATCAAGAACTGATTTTTTTTAACGAGGCGCAGCCGAGTTGAAAAAAATAGTCGAGATCATCAAAGTATTTCGCGCATGAGATGCAAACAAAATTTTTTCTACAAACGTCAAAAATATTGTTCTAAAATAAGTAATATGCTTAGCTTAATATGAAAAATAGTATTGAACTGGCTCAAACTGTTTTTCCAAATCAAGTAATTACTGTAACTATGGAAATAAAATGGTATTTGTTGAAAATTGGATTTTTGCTTGATTGAGGAACATAAAGGTTGAAATATAAAAATCCCATATAGTTTATATGCAGTGTGCGAAGTAAGTATTTTGTACACTACTTCGCGCACGGTGTTATGGTAACGAAGGAAAATTAAACAAAGGGTCACTTCGCATATTGTTGTCAATGCGCAAACCTTGTCATTTTTTGACGTTTGTAGGAAAAATTAGTTTTTTCAAGGTGAACATTTACGCGTCAATAGAGATGCAGAAATTTCAAGTTTTTTTGACAGTTTTACGAAAATATTTTATTTCTCATTTTTTGTAGTTATCAATATACTGGACGCTTCATTACAGAGCTTCCGGAGCCACTGTTAGAGATGGACTTTCAGATGAAAAAAATCGTCAATTGATCCACAGCGAAAACTTGAAATCAAATTCCAGAATACCAATATTGCTTATTTTGTAGCAAACAACCCGATCCAATATTCATTCTAAATCAAAAATCCGAGATCACGTAACCCATAAAAGTTTTTATTCAGATTGCACATTCAGTTTCCACGGATCTTTTCCTAATAACGGCATATTTAATGGAAAAAGACTGCGAAAGCACAATAGCTCGGCCGTAAAACCTTACAGTTATAAGCAATGAACGTTTTGTTGCGAATTTAATCACAATAAACTCTATTGTATTTTATAAGGGGTATTTTAGAATATTACCATGCCAGGTACGTTTGGACGTTTGGACCGTGGTCATTTTAGCAACAGATATTGCAACTTTCCGACTATATGAGCCCATAAATTCATGAAAATGATTCGGTATATTCCTTTCATTAGTACACGGCGTACCAGTAAACTCGGGAACATTGTTAAATTAACACCAACTTTTTTTTATTTGTTCTCTACTTCTTTGACACCGACCGGAGAGATTCTATTCCCTACTGATTTCTGAGATTCAACCAACATTTTTGTTGCATTTTTAGTAGGGACGTATTTCTCCCCATGGTTAGGTTATGTTCCCTCCACTGCGACCCGTAAGAGTATATTGTGGCTCTAACCAATTCATATTTCACCAAATAAACCCAGCTTCTTGACGATGCCGATTAGTTTATTTGGTTTATGACCTTTCAGGTACGAGAGAGAGAGAGAGAGAAACTCTGTCAAACATCGAAAACCTGAGCAGGCACAAAGTATGTGTTCAGCTATTTCATCATCTCCAAGACAGAGACGACATGTGGGGTCCTCCGACACTTTTAGTCTTGTTCAAACGACAGTGGCCTGTGAGTAGGCCTGTTAGACATCGCAGGTCATCCCTGCTGGAGTCTAACAGGGTTTTGGTCAAATTCTTCGAGGAATGTTTGGAATGAACCAATCCTCGTAGGTTTTGCCAAAAGTTTAATACTTTCCTTTCTATCCAGGCGTTTAATGTATGTTTGGAAAAACTTGGTGAGTTGGCAATGGCAGGTTCTGGTCCAATGAACCTAGTTGCGGTATCTTCTCTTGCAAGAAGGTCTGCCGTTTCATTGTCCTCCATACCGGAGTGTCCAAGAATCTAGACCTGAGACAGACTGTTGAGTCTTTCTATTAAGGAGAGTTTCCTTTGGCAGTTTGACACCAGTTTAGACGTTGATAGATCAGAGCCGAGTGCTTTCAACGCCGCTTGACTGTCTGAGGAAATCTTGATTGATCTTTATGTGCGGTTGGTTTCTTCCAGTCTCTACACATAGATCGATGGCGTGAATTTCCGTCTGGAATACTGTCGCATATAATCCTAGAGAGGTTGATATTTCTGTTCTAGGTATACCTGCACCAGACCCTAAGGGTGTTTTGAACAATCTGTGAATCAACAGAAATCTGTTTTCAGTACTTTCTCTTTTTGGAGGACCTAATCGACTCTCTCCAAAATTAGAACGGTATAAAGCAAAATTTACTGTTGGGAGCATTTTATCGGGGGCATTATATTATAATGCTGTGACTTTCAGTGTTAATCAGCAGTCTGCTACGCTCTGTATAAGTCTGTTGAATGCAATTGGCAATATGCATGATTCTGTAGGTTGGCCATCCAGCCTCTCTCCCCAGGAAGATGTGGAGAGGAGGTGATAGGTCTACTAGGAATTCCATAGCTGCTGACGTGCTGATGGCACCAGTGATCGCCAGACAAGCTTGTCTCTGTAAACTTGGAAGATTCACCTTGGCCGTTCGCTGTTGAGTAATTGGCACCGTATGGTAGTCTTGATAGAAGAGACTTCACTTCTCATCCATAAGGTTGTTGATTGAAATCTCAGTCCAGTCACCAGTCCTACGTATGGCATCTCACGTTACAGGTGAAGGCCTCATCTTCCCTTGCTTTCAGGAGTCTCCATAAGACTTATGAGGGCTGTTAGTGAAGGTGCAACCAGTTAAGAGAAAAAAAAGAACATATTCTGAATGGAACCACAATAGAGATAGATTTCTGCTAGCTCCATAGACCCCGATAAAACGGCCAACGTACATACAATGATACAGGTTATCTTCGAACCGTACATTCTGAAACACTCATTCGTCCATTCAAAGTATCATTTCCATTAATAGGCGGACTTTAGGAAGTTGGTGTCAATTCTTCAAGTTTCTTTCCGTTGAAGAATACTAGTGTCACCCATAATGGTAATAGTAACTATGGATCTTTTTCTGCTATCTATTCTTGGTATTTCTCCCACAGTCAGCTGTGTGATTTCAGTATTATACTGAATCTTTTATGATGTACAGCATAACACTCCATCCATATATGATAGGGTGTTTCTGGATGTTCCCCAAGGAATCTGCAAGTGCTGTCCTCCTCTGAGTCTAGAGGTGTTCTTTGAGTATGCAGTGCCCCGTCAGAAATCCCGTGATTGTCTTCAGACTAGTTTTGCTGAGGTTAATCAGTGTCTTCGACCTTGCTCGGTTGGAATTGCCAAGATCATTGGCCTGCCTTAGCCCTGGAAGTCTTTGCCAGTATGTTGCTCTCATTGCTTCTTCGGTTTCATTGAGTTCTTCTTGGAAGAAATATTTTCCAAGTCCGCAGAATGGTTCTGTCCCGATCAGTGGCATTATGCCCCTTTTCGTGCCAGGGTATCTGCTTGTTCATTGTCCTCCGCTCCAACGTGCCCCGGTACCCACAGGAGGATCACCTTGTTGTTCCTGCCTAGATCATTAAGTTTTCTTGGTACTCCCAGATCATCTTTGATTTGATAGCAAAGCAACTTCCTTTTTGTCATTTATCCATGGTAGTTTAGACACATGTAGATACATTTCTTTTAAAATAGGTTAGTCGGTATGGAAATCAGTAGGTTGTGCACGAAAATAAAAAAAGTACCAAGTTCAAAATCGAAGTTGTTCCTCAGCATCCACTCCAAAAGACATTCATATATATACATGAAATTTGTCAGGTACAATCGCCCTACATCCTCCCTCCATTACTGCGGATGAACGAAATCCTGAGAGCTGAATAGAGGCGCGAATGTTTTTATGAAAATACGAAAACATTATATCGCTCGTTATGTGATGAAATGTGCCGGGGGATCCTCCAGGGATATAAATAATAAATTCATCTCGGTATATATCCGAAGTGCGTTGTCTGAAAAAATGTGTTTTACAGAGCGTATTTTGCATATCCAAAGCGCTTGAAGGAAACATTATATCCGGCCCATCAGCAATATGCTATCATTCTTTTATTCCACTTTATAGAGGGAAGTGATGGAATGCGTTTGGGGAGGGCAAATAATTCGTCAAATTTCATCAAAGGAGCTTCAGAATGATTTTTTAATACACTGAGTCTTTTATATTATAATACAAAGCCTCGACTATACAACAGTGAAATAATAAAAAAAAGTTAATATAGTATCTAAGTTTCAGCATAATTTTGCCATCAACAGAAAATGCATTTTGCCTTTTTTGCCGGTACGTCTATGGCTCACTTGATAAAAAAAGTATGTCGGTGCAGTGTTTTATTTGACTTATCGAAAGCATTCGACATTTTTGACCCCCATATTATATAAAAAAACTTAATTCACTTGGTTTCAGGGGAAATTTATTTCCATTGCTCAGATCATACCTGACTTTCAGAAAAATAATACATATATTAAAGTTGACAATTGTCAGTGGCAACAGTATCGTATTGATCTTGGGGTTCCTCAAGGTTCTATATTCCCACATTCATCAACAATATGCTCAATCATATGAGCAAAGATAATATAGTATTGTATGCAACCGATGGCAATTATATTCGTCAATGAAGTATTCAATACGATTCGCCACATTATTTTTCAGGGATATGGGTCTATAATTTGATGTAATTTTTTTGTCACCACTTTTGTGCAATGGCTTGATGATGGTAATTTTGAACTTTAGAGTGCACACTCCATTTCGAAAATATTGTTTAAAAGGAAAATCAAGGGTGATGCTATTTCTGTTATTTTTCAATGTTTTCATTGTATCGATTATTTCGTACTCATTTGTATATCGAAGGAAACAAGATTGTCTGTTGATTCTTCTTCTCAGGGTGTCTGCTGATTTGATGATTTTACTGGCAAGGCTTGGACCGATCTCTGTGAAGAACTCGACAGATGCTTCAGCAGTTTCAAAGTCATTTTTCGTAAGCTTAATGTCATGGTTCAGTATTTTGGTAATAATTTCTGGACCTTGTTTACCTCAGCACATATTACTAATTATTGTGTTCCATAGATTTTTCGCAATATTTTTATTCTTTTTTTTATTTTCTACTGTAGTCTTGTTTGGCTGTTCTCATAATATGACTTAAGTTGATTTGGTAAGGAGTGAATTTTTTCCTCAATTCGATGTTATCATAATTTTTGTTATATACCTAATATATAAAGTTTATCTCTATGGGATATCGATTGTATTATACCAGTAGTCCTCCATTTTTTATTTATTATAATTTTACGTTCTTGTTTTTTACATTTATTACAATTGTTGATGGAAGACATCATTAGCGTTATATAGGATTTTCCAATTAAAATTGCCTGAAGTTAGAGCAAATTTTGTACCAATTTCAAGTTTCAGTTGTTGGTTAAATTTATGAATTTTTCTCATTTCACACAATATCGACAGTTTGGTGTAAATCTTGACCGTACCTTTCTCGCAAATATCCCGAATGACTTTTCAATCGGAACGTTCGTCAATCTCCGACATTACCCATTCCTCTGATCCGGAAAGCGGCAACGCTTCAATCCACTCATGTCTGCGAGTTAGCTGTTTCAGCTTGGCGGGCGAGGAAAACGAATAAGTATTTTTGAAGAGCTCTTCTCCAATAAAAACCGACTCGAATTTTATGTTTTACTGCTGCGAAGCGCTTCTGTTTGTGACATTCCGTGTAATTGCATGATTTGAGCAGAATAATTGGCTGTTCGGCCTCTGCAGACGGATTTATTCGTACAGGGAGGAGGACAACTGAGCAAAATTGCACGACTTTCAGGATTTTTTTGTAGAGAATTCGAATTTTTGAGTGATATGTTCGCAGTCATCAAGACACACAATGGTCTTCATGCTACAGATATTATAACTCATTTTTGAAAGCCCCCGAAATACTCCAGAAAAGTCCAGTGTAATAGTTTTTGTTTTACTATGCATAAAAGCACAACATTTAATCTACGGCTGGTGTTTCATAGCCACAGCCAAGCCAAGAAATTAAATCTGATTTTCTGCCGTGTGACCCATATAATTTTTTCTTCAAATTTGTTCCAATTCCACACAAAATCGACTTTTTATATTTTTCAATTGCGTTTCATTATCATTATCCAAATAATTAAATTATTTTATCAAAGCTTCGTTACTATGCTTACCGCTGACGACGTTTGTTCAATAATTCAATAAAGAGCAAAATCAATCCCTCTAGAAGATTCCTCTCACTAGGAAGGATTGATTACTACGTTCAGAATGGTTTGATTGAAGATGCTGCAGTTCCTAGTTTGCCAGTACAGTCTTTGAATGAGTCTATAAATCACCTTGAAATTCATGAGAGCAATCGTCATTTGCAAGTAGTGTCCTCCTTGATGACCATTTCACAAATGGATGACAGACGTATTCAACGTCAGAAATGGGAAGTAGTTGTTTTCTGTAAGATATTAGCTTCATTTTTCCACTTTGTGAAAAAATGTGGAGAGAAGAGTATTTTCGGCCGTAGTCGGAATTATTTATTTTGATGTCGAGATTTTTGGGAATTATTGAAGAATGCCAAATCTTGTGTCTGAGCATATGAAAATCGTAAATTTTCGAAATCAGCATGAAATTTTGCGTATACAGCGCGGATTTCAAGTGATCCTGATGATTTTGTATATGTCATGATTTTTAGGGGTCTAAAATCATTTCTCCTTATTTCGTGCCATATGTTCTTTCATCGATCGACTCAAAATTCACACAGTGTACTAATTCCATAATTATGAATCAATTGGCGTTCGCAGAATTACTCTATCTAGAACCGTTCTCTAGAACCGTTCTCTAGAACCGTTCTCTAGAACCGTTCTCGAGTTGATTTAGAGTTGACAGGCTTGTACGTCAGAAAAATCATTAATAATTTTGTCAATTTATATTCATAATTTATTTTTGTGATGTGTTTTGAAATCAGCTTGTCGAGAAAAATTTTAAAGATGCTTGCGGTTTTTTGAAAAATGAGAATTAAAAATTTTCAAAAATTCAACATGCGAAGGAATTTTCGACGTTAAATTCCTTTTTCCTGCTAAACCTTGTGTCTGAGCATACATATGTTATATATTTTCGAAATCAGCATGAAATTTTGTGTATATGGTGAGGATTTCAAGTAACCCTGATGATTTTGTATTTTTCATGATTTTTAGGGAATTGGAATTTTCTTGTTTTTTCGAGTAATGTGGTTCTTTCGTCGATCGACTCGGAATCCAAAAGTTGTACTAATTCCATAATTCTAAATCGATTGGCGTTTGCAGAATTGCTCTATCTGAAACCGTTCTCGAGTTGAAGAGTTCATCTGTAGTTGAGAAGGTTGTTCGTCAGAAAAATCTCTTAAAATTTTGTCGATCCTTCTTCGAAATTAACTTCTGTGGTATGTTCCAAAATCAGCTTATCGAGATGAATCTGGAAGAGGTTTGCGATTTTTTGAAAAATGTAAAGTAAAAATTTTTGAAAATTCAATCATTGATTTTTCATGCTAAACCTTGTGTCCCAACATACACAAATCATGTATTCACAAAATCAGTGTGAAACTTCGCGTATGTAGTGCGAATTTCAAGTAAATCCGATTATTTTGCATCTCAATTGACTTTTGAAACACACAGATTTTACTAATTTCATCATTCTAATTCGATTGGAGTTCGCAGAATTGGTCTATTTTCAATCGTCCTCGAGTTTATAATTTTATCTTGAGTTAAAAGCGGTATTTTCCCACCCAGGTTCCTCCAAATCCATCTCTACTAACTGATTCTATATCACACCACAAAATATGCTTCTGATGGTCCCTCAGAAGTTCTCCTTTATGAAAAAAGGCTTCACGATTACCTCTTTCGGTTTTTTGAAAAGTATCAAAGCACGTATTCGTCAAGTATGGGACCTGACATTTCGAAGGATATTAGGTGATTTTTTCGTTTTTTCGATGGCTTTTTTGTAACAGAAAACAACTATTTCTTGGATAATGTCATGTTACACCTAGAGGATTATTTGTGGAAAGCTATTAAAATGTACCATCCTGACCAAATTCCAGCTTGAATTGGGATCATATAAGAATCATGATGATTTCTCCCCGTATAACCAACCAATCGTTACAACGATATTTCGAGTTTACGAGCTCGTTACGATAGTTTATTCCTCGGTTTATGATACATCGCCATCGATAAATAATAGTTATATGACTTTTGTCGTCGTCATTTCATAGAGCGGTACAAGAGACATTTATCAAACTTTTCAAACGTCACTTATAAATCATCTACGAGTTTGCGACTCATGAATACGGCATTATCTCCAAGTAATATTTCATAGTACGGAGAGTATGAAGAGGCGAACTACCGCATCCAGTATTCAAATTGAAATGGAGTAATGGCGGGACAAAGAAAATTGAGAAACTCAATTAAATGGATACGACGAAGTACGGCGTGTATGGCAATATAAATTCGGGTCTCTCGGGAATATGCAAACTAAGAGACATAAGACGAATTAGCTGTGGCACTGATACATCCATTTCTGATCATACACCGAGTGGTATTTATACCGAGCGTGTAATATGCTAATCTAATCAGAGGAATAGCTAATTGTTTAACTAGGGAAAAAAGGATCATTTTTCCTCCCGCATGCAAGGAAATCTGCACTTGATACAAAAATTTATTATTTAGATATGCTCAGACACAAATTTTAGCATAGCAATGTAAGGATAGGGCATCAAATTCAAACGACCAGTTCAGGTAAGATCACTGTATTTATTTTATATTCAATTATACACGCACACTTTTGATGAATGCTACAAGCAACTGACATTTATATAAAATAACATCTAGTCATTCGAGTACAGATATGATGATATCTGCAACATTTCCATTATATAACCATATTAGAAGAAAAGATGATATACAATACAGGATCATTCCTATTTGATGTTTTGTTGACAAACCCAACAAAAAAATCAATAAAACTTCAAAAATTCTATCACACGATCGAATTTTCGAAAATTTTATATTTCAAATAATCGCAAACCTTTCAAATCAATTCCGATGAGATGATTTCGAATCATACCATAACAATTAATATCGATTACGAATACACAAAAATTCAGAATACACCTTTCTATGAGAGCAATGTTTTCAAAGTAAACTGAGGTTCAAATTGGAAAAACAGGTGAATTTTCGAATTCAGAATTAAATTTTCTATTAGCTCGAGTAGGATGAGAGCTGATTTCGCATTTTAAAGAGATTTTCAAACAACCAAATCAACAAATGAAGTAATGCGATATTGAAGGAAACTTAATTTTTGAAAATTTGCATTTTCTATTTTTCAAAGAATCCCAAGGTTTCCGCAAATGAATTTTGACAGAGTGATTCTGAATCTTACCACAAGAATTAATTTAGATGTAGCATTATTATGAATAAAAAATCGAAAATATTCAACTATAGAAATTGCAGAGTTTCCTAAAAAGGCCAAAAATATCTTTAAATAACTTGAAATCGATTTTAAATTTGATGAGTATATACAAAAAAGTCGAAATTTTCCAAAATGGATAGGAAATTCAATAGATGGAATTGTTATAAAAAAATTGGTGTGAAATTCTTCTAGATAAAATTAAGAACTCGAGAACGATTGGAAATAGACCAATTCTGCGAATGCCAATCAAATCAGAATGATGAAATTATTAAACTCTGTGAAATTCAAGTCAATAGGCGAAAGAAACAAACCACTGGAAAAAAGGGAAAGAGTATCATGAAAAATACAAATTCCTTGGAGTCTTTTAAAATTCACACTTCATATGCAAAATTTTATGCTGATTAAGAAAATATATGATGATGAAAATCTCTCCACACAATTGAATTTTCAAAAATTTTTATTTTTCATTTTTCAAAAAATCATGAACTTTCTCCAGTTTTATCCCGACAAGCTGAATCTTAAACTCACCACAAAAATTAATTTCGAAGAAGAATTGACAAAATTCCAGAAGATTTTTCTGACGAACAACCTTCTCAACTCCAGATAACTATTCAACTCCAAAACGGTTGGAGATAGATCAATTCTGCGAACGCCAATCGATTCAGAATTATGGAATTAGTGAGATTTGTGAATTTCAAGTCGATCGACAAAAGAAACACTACTCGAAAAAAGGGAAATAGTTCAAAGGGGTAGACCCCTAAAAATCACGAAAAATACGGAATCATCAAGCTTATTTAAAATCCGCACCATATACGCAAAATTTTATACTGATTCCGAAAATATTTGATTTGCATATGCTCAGATACAAGGTTTACCAGAAAAAAAGGATAAAACGTAAAAATTCTTCCACATGCACGAATTTTCGAAAATTTTTACATTTCATTTTTTGAAAAATCCCGAACTTCCTTCAGATTTATCTCGACAAGCTGTTTTTGAAACATACCACAAAAATTAGTTTCGAAGAAGAATTGACAAAATTTCAGAAGATTTTTCTGACGGACAACCTTCTCAACTCCAGACGAACTCTTCAACTCGAGAACGGTTTTAGATAGAGCTATTCTGCAAACGCCAATCGATTCAGAATTGTGGAATTAGTACCTTTGTGAATTTCAAGTCGATCAACGAAAAGTCTTGAAAGTCATGAAAAATACAAAGAACATAGTGTTTCAAATATACTGAGCATTCTTATATTTTTCAATGAATACAATAAATATGCCTATTTTTTGAATACTCGTCCATAGAGCTGAAATAGCTATTACATTAGAAAATAAAATGAAAGAAAAATTTCACCCAGTTAATCTAGTTGTTTCAAGACGTTTAATTCGTATCCGTAGAATATAAAAACTCCTTTATTTATGTTAAAACTGATTTACTTCTTAGGGAGGGCAAGTACCACTTTCAACCCTAAAACTAGGGAGGGAAAGTCTCTTTTCGAAGGAGTTATTGGAAAATGTATTATATTATCATGGTTAATGTCCTATTTGGAATACCAAAATACGTTCTGAAACTATCATGAAAATTCATTTAATTGGGGAATATGCATATAAGTGAGTTTTTTGAACATTATTTATAGATTGGGTCTAAACAATTGATGACACAGTTTGGAATTCATCTCCAGAAAAAGTCTTCTTCACGATGAAAACTTTCAGCGCCTGACGATATTACTTTGATGACTAAACGCCAAAAATTTAGATAGTTTTGGTGCATGGTAGAAGAGGAACTATTCAATAGTTGATAACGTCGGGTAGGGGAGTCTTACGAGGAAAATGTATAATATGTAATATGTATAATGTTTCCGGACTACAGCCTAGTATTTGTGGAACACACTGCAGTAAAAGTGTTGATATATCCTAGAATCGAGAGTTTTTCGCCTTTCATCAATGCTTCTCGATAAAAAGCAGTCTGACACCTGACCCGTTAAACACAGCGCCATATCCATCGACGTCGAACGTTATTACCTGATCGATTCCAGCTTTGATTGCGGGAAGGCTTTTCAATTAAACTCTTTTGTTCCTGACTCTGATTGAGTCGGCCGTATGGCGGATATCAATAACACTTAATTACCTGCTAGTGGCCTTTATACAGCAGAATCAAAAGTGGATTCGGAGTTTTGAGTTTCGATGGCATTCAATTGATTTAGTGTTAGCGTATAATTTCCATAGTCTGTTGCTATACGGAATGGCTACATTCTGACCCACCACAAAATGCGCCATCTCGAATCCTATTTTTTAGATCACTTCAAAATATTTAAAACCCGACCGCACGCCCCTGACGACCCGGTAATGAACTTTGATGATGAGAAGTTGTTAGTCTGACAGGAATGAATGTATTCTGACCCCCACAAAACGCGCCAACTCGAATCCTATTTTTCAGATCACTGCAAAATATGTAAATACCGACCGCACTCCCCTGATAAACCGGCAATGACCTTTGATGATGAGAAGTTGTTAATTAGACAGGAATGAATGTATTTTGACCCCCACAAAACGCGCCAATTCGAATCCTATTTTTGAGATGACTTCAAAATATTTAAAACCCGACCACACTCCCCTGACGACCCGGCAATGACCTTTGATGATGAGAAGTTGTTAACTAGACAGAAATGAATGTATTCTGACCTCCACAAAACGCGTCAACTCAAATCCTATTTTTGAGATCACTTCAAAATATTTTAAACCCGACGGCACTCCCCTGACGACCCGGCAATGACCTTTGATGATGAGAAGTTGTTGATTAGACAGGAATGAATGTATTCTGACCCCCCACAAATCGCGCCAACTCGAATCCTATTTTTGAGATCACTTCAAAATATTTAAAATCCGACCGCACTCCCCTGACGACCCGGCAATGACCTTGTTAATTAGACAGGAATGAATGTATTCTGACCTCCACAAAACGCGTCAACTCAAATTCTATTTTTGAGATCACTTCAAAATATGTAAAACCCGACCGCACTCCCCTGACGACCCGGCAATGACCTTTGATGATGAGAAGTTGTTGATTAGACAGGAATGAATGTATTATAACACCCACAAAACGCGCCGATTCGAATCCTATTTTTGAGATCACTTCAGAATATTTAAAACCCGACCGCACTCCCCTGATAACCCGGCAATGACCTTTGATGATGAGAAGTTGTTAATTAGACAGGAATGAATGTATTCTGACCCACCACTGAACGCGCCAACTCGAATCCTATTTTTGAGATCACTTCAAAATATTTTAAACCCGACAACACTCCCCTGACGACCCGGCAATGACCTTTGATGATGAGAAGTTGTTGATTAGACAGGAATGAGGGTATTCTGACCCAACACAATCCTATTTTTGAGACCACTTCAAAATATTTAAAACCTGACCGCACTCCCCTGACGACCCGGCAATGACCTTTGATGATGAGAAGTTGTTAATTAGACAGGAATGAATGTATTCTGACCCACCACAAAATGCGCCAACTCGAATCCTATTTTTGAGATGACTTCAAAATATTTAAAAACCCGACCGCACACTCCTGACGACCCGGCAATGACCTTTGATGATGAGAAGTTGTTAATTAGACAGGAATGAACGTATTCTGACCCACCACAAAATGCGCCAACTCGAATCCTATTTTTCAGATCACTTCAAAATATTTAAAACCCGACCGCACTCCCCTGACGACCAGGCAATGACGTTTGATGATGAGAAGTTGTTAATTAGACAAGAATGAATGTATTCTGACCCCCCACAAACCGCGCCAACTCTAATCCTATTTTTGAGATCACTTCAAAATATTTAAAACCCGACCGCACTCCTCTCACAACCCGGCATTGACCTTTGAAGATGAGAAGTTGTCAATTAGACAGGAATGAATGTATTCTGACACACTACAACCGCAACAACTCTAATCCTAGTTTTGAGATCACTTCAAAATATTTAAAACCCGACCGCACTCCTTTGACGACCCGGCAATGACCTTTGATGATGAGAAGTTGTTAGTCTGACAGGAATGAATGTATTCTGACCCCCACAAAACGCGCCAATTCGAATCCTATTTTTGAGATGACTTCAAAATATTTAAAAACTCGACCCCACTCCCCTGATCACCCGGCAATGACCTTTCATGATGAAAAGTTGTTAATTAGAAAGAAATGGATGTATTGTGACCCCCACAAAACGCGCCAACTCGAATCCTATTTTTGAGATCACTTCAAAGTATTTAAAACCCGACCACACTCCCCTGACCACCCGGCAATGACCTTTGATGATGAGAAGTTGTTGATTAGACAGGAATGAATGTATTCTGACCCCCCACAAATCGCGCCAACTCGAATCCTATTTTTGAGATCACTTCAAAATATTTAAAATCCGACCGCACTCCCCTGACGACCCGGCAATGACCTTTGATGATGAGAAGTTGTTAACTAGACAGAAATGAATGTATTCTGACCTCTACAAAACGCGTCAAATCAAATCCTATTTTTGAGATCACTTCAAAATATGTAAAACCCGACCGCACTCCCCTGACGACCCGGCAATGACCTTTGATGATGAGAAGTTATTGATTAGACAGGAATGAATGTATTATAACCCCCACAAAACGCGTCGATTCGAATCCTATTTTTGAGATCACTTCAAAATATTTAAAACCTGAACGCACTCCCCTGATAACCCGGCAATGACCTTTGATGATGAGAATTTGTTAATTAGACAGGAATGAATGTATTCTGACCCACCACAAAATGCGCCAACTCGAATCCTATATTTCAGATCACTTCAAAATATTTAAAACCCGACCGCACTCCCCTGATAACCCGGCAATGACCTTTGATGATGAGAAGTTGTTAGTCTGACAGGAATGAATGTATTCTGACCCCCACAAAACGCGACAATTCGAATCCTATTTTTGAGGTGACTTCAAAATATTTAAAAACCCGACCGCACTCCCCTGATCACCCGGCAATGACCTTTCATGATGAAAAGCTGTTAATTAGACAGAAATGGATGTATTGTGACCTCCAGAAAACGCGCCAACTCGAATCCTATTTTTGAGATCACTTCAAATTATTTAAAACCCAACCACACTCCCCTGACCACCCGGCAATGACCTTTGATGATGAGAAGTTGTTGATTAGACAGGAATGAATGTATTCTGACCCCCCACAAATCGCGCTAACTCGAATCCTATTTTTGAGATCACTTCAAAATATTTAAAATCCGACCGCACTCCCCTGACGACCCGGCAATGACCTTTGATGATGAGAAGTTATTAACTAGACAGAAATTAATGTATTCTGACCTCCACAAAACGCGTCAAATCAAATCCTATTTTTGAGATCACTTCAAAATATGTAAAACCCGACCGCACTCCCCTGACGACCCGGCAATGACCTTTGATGATGAGAAGTTGTTGATTAGACAGGAATGAATGTATTATAACCCCCACAAAACGTGCCGATTCGAATCCTATTTTTGAGATCACTTCAAAATATTTAAAACCTGACCGCACTCCCCTGATAACCCGGCAATGACCTTTGATGATGGGAAGTTGTTAATTAGACAGGTATTCTGACCCACCACCGAACGCGCCAACTCGAATCCTATTTTTGAGATCACTTCAAATTATTTTAAACTCGACGGCACTCCCCTGACGACCCGGCAATGACCTTTGATGATGAGAAGTTGTTGATTAGACAGGAATGAAGGTATTCTGACCCAACACAATCCTATTTTTGAGATCACTTCAAAAATTTAAAACCTGACCGCACTCCCCTGACGACCCGGCAATGTCCTTTGATGATGAGAAGATGTTAATTAGACAGGACTGAATGTATTCTGGCCCACCACAAAACGCGCCTACTCGAATCATATTTTTGAGATCACTTCAAAATATTTTAAACCCGACGGCACTCACCTGACGACCCGACAATGAACTTTGATGATGAGAAGTAGTTAATAAGACAGGAATGAATATATTCTGACCCCCCACAAAACGCGTCAACTCCAATCCTATTGTTGAGATCAGTTCAAAATATTTAAAACCCAACCGCACTCCTCTGACGACCCGGCAATGACCTTTGATGATAAGAAGTTGTTAATTAAACAGGAATGAATGTATTCTGACCCCCCACAAACCGCGCCAACTCTAATCCTATTTTTGAGATATCTTCAAAATATTTAAAACCCGACCGCACTCCCCTGATTACCCGGCAATGACCTTTGATGATGAGAAGTTATTGATTAGACAGAAATGAATGTATTCTGACCCACCACAAAACGCGCCAACTCGAATCCTATTTTTGAGATCACTTCAAAATATTTAAAACCGACCACACTCCCCTGACGACCCGTCAATGACCTTTGATGAAGAGAAGTTGTTAATTAGACAAGAATTAATGTATTCTGCCCCCACCACAACAGGCGTCAACTCCAATCCTATTTTTGAGATCACTTCAAATTATTTAAATCCCGACCGCACTCCTCTGACGACCCGGCAATGACCTTTGATGATGAGAAGTTGTTAATACGACAGGAATAGATGTATTCTGATCACCCATAAAACACCCCAACTCTAATCCTATTTTTGAGATCACTTCAAAATATTTAAAACCCGACCGCACTCCTTTGACGACCCGACAATGAACTTTGATGATGAGAAGTAGTTAATAAGACAGGAATGAATATATTCTGACCCCCCACAAAACGCGTCAACTCGAATCCTACTGTTGAGATCACTTCAAAATATTTAAAACTGACCGCACTCCCCTGACGACCCGGCAATGACCTTTGATGAAGAGAAGTTGTTAATTAGACAGGAATTAATGTATTCTGACCCACCACAAAATGCGCCAACTCGAATCCTATTTTTCAGATCACTTCAAAATATTTAAAACCCGACCGCACTCCCCTGACGACCCGGAAATGACCTTTGATGATGAGAAGTTGTTAGTTAGACAGGAATGAATTATTCTGACAACCCAAAAAACGCGCCAACTCTAATCCTATCTTTGAGATCACTTCAAAATATTTAAAACACGACCGCACTCCTCTCACGACCCGGCAATGACCTTTGATGATGAGAAGTTGTTAATTAGACAGGAATGAATGTATTCTGACACACTACAAACCGCAACAACTCTAATACTATTTTTGAGATCACTTCAAAATATTTAAAACCCGACCGCTCTCCTTTGACGACCCGACAATGAACTTTGATGATGAGAAGTAGTTAATAAGACAGGGATGAATATATTCTGACCCCCCACAAAACGCGTCAACTCCAATCCTATTGTTGAGATCACTTCAAAATATTTAAAACCCGACCGCACTCCTTTGACGACCCGGCAATGAACTTTGATGATGAGAAGTAGTTAATAAGACAGGAATGAATATATTCTGACCCCCCACAAAACGCGTCAACTCGAATCCTATTGTTGAGATCACTTCAAAATATTTAAAACCCGACCGCACTCCTCTAACGAACCGGCAATAACGTTTAGTGATGAGAAGTTGTTAATTAGACAGTAATGAATGTATTCTGACACACTACAAACAATGAACTTTGATGATGAGAAGTAGTTAACAAGACAGGAATGAATATATTCTGACCCCCCACAAAACGCGTCATCTCGAATCCTATTTTTGAGATCAGTTCAAAATATTTGAAACCCGACCGCACTCCCCTGACAACCCGGCAATGACCTTTGATGATGAATAGTTGTTAATTAGATAGGAATGAATGTATTCTGACCCCCCATAGAACACCCCAACTCGAATCCTATTTTTGAGATCACTTCAAAATATTCAAAACCCGACCGCACTCCTCTGACGACCCGGCAATGAGCTTTGCTAATAAGATTTTGTTAATAAGACAGGAATGAATGTATTCTGACCCCCATGAAACACGCCAACTCAAATCCTATTTTTGAGATCACCTAAAAATATTTAAAACCCGACCGCACTCCCCTGACAACCCGGCAATGACCTTTGATAATAAGAAGTTGTTAATTATACAAGAATTAATCTATTCTGCCCCCACCACAAAAGGCGTCAACTCCAATCCTATTTTTGAGATCACTTCAAATTATTTAAATCCCGACCGCACTCCTCTGACGACCCGGCAATGACCTTTGATGATGAGAAGTTGTTAATACGACAGGAATAGATGTATTCTGACCCCCCATAAAACACCCCAACTCTAATCCTATTTTTGAGATCACTTCAAAATATTTATTACCCGACCGCACTCCTTTGACGACCCGGCAATGAACTTTGATGATGAGAAGTAGTTAATAAGACAGGAATGAATATATTCTGACCCCCCACAAAACGCGTCAACTCGAATCCTATTTTTGAGATCAGTTCAAAATATTTGAAACCCGACCGCACTCCCCTGACAACCCGGCAATGACCTTTAATGATGAGAAGTTGTTAATTATACAAGAATTAATGTATTCTGCCCCCACCACAAAACGTGTCAACTCCAATCCTATTTTTGAGATAACTTCAAATTATTTAAATCCCGACCGCACTCCTCTGACGACCCGGCAATGACCTTTGATGATGAGAAGTTGTTAATACGACAGAAATGGATGTATTGTGACCCCCCATAAAACGTGCCAACTCGAATAATATTTTTGAGATCACTTCAAAATATATTAAACTCGACCGCACTCCCCTGACGACCCGGCAATGAGCTTTGCTGACAAGAAGATGTTAATGAGACAAGAATGGATGTATTCTGACCCCCATGAAACACGCCAACTCGAATCCTATTTTTGAGATCACCTCAAAATATTTAAAACCCGACCGCACTCCCCTGACAACCCGGCAATGACCTTTAATGATGAGAAGTTGTTAATTATACAAGAATTAATGTATTCTGCCCCCACCACAAAACGTGTCAACTCCAATCCTATTTTTGAGATCACTTCAAATTATTTAAATCCCGACCGCACTCCTCTGACGACCCGGCAATGACCTTTGATGATGAGAAGTTGTTAATACGACAGAAATGGATGTATTCTGACCCCCCATAAAACACTCCAACTCGAATCCTATTTTTGAGATCACTTCAAATTATTTAAATACCGACCGCACTCCTCTGACGACCCGGCAATGACCTTTGATGATGAGAAGTTGTTAATACGACAGATATGGATGTATTCTGACCCCCCATAAAACACTCCAACTCGAATCCTATTTTTGAGATCACTTCAAAATATTTAAAACCCGACCGCACTCCTCTGACGACCCGGCAATGACCTTTAATGATGAGAAGTTGTTAATTATACAAGAATTAATGTATTCTGCCCCCACCACAAAACGTGTCAACTCCAATCCTATTTTTGAGATCACTTCAAATTATTTAAATCCCGACCGCACTCCTCTGACGACCCGGCAATGACCTTTGATGATGAGAAGTTGTTAATACGACAGAAATGGATGTATTCTGACCCCCCATAAAACACTCCAACTCGAATCCTATTTTTGAGATCACTTCAAATTATTCAAATACCGACCGCACTCCTCTGACGACCCGGCAATGACCTTTGATGATGAGAAGTTGTTAATACGACAGAAATGGATGTATTCTGACCCCCCATAAAACACTCCAACTCGAATCCCATTTTTGAGATCACCTCAAAATATTTAAAACCCGACCGCACTCCCCTGACAACCCGGCAATGGCCTTTAATGATGAGAAGTTGTTAATTATACAAGAATTAATGTATTCTGCCCCCACCACAAAACGTGTCAACTCCAATCCTATTTTTGAGATCACTTCAAATTATTTAAATCCCGAACGCACTCCTCTGACGACCCGGCAATGACCTTTGATGATGAGAAAATGTTAATAAGACAGGAATTGATGTATTCTGACCCCCCATAAAACACTCCAACTCGAATCCTATTTTTGAGATCACTTCAAAATATTTAAAACCCGACCGCACTCCTCTGACGAACCGGCAATGACCTTTGATGATGAGAAGTTGTTAATTAGACAGGAATGAATGTATTCTGACCCCCACACAACGCGTCAACTCGAATCCAATTGTTGAGATCAGTTCAAAATATTTAAAATCCGACCGCACTCCTCTGACGACCCGGCAATGAACTTTGATGATGAGAAGTTGTTAATTAGACAGAAATTAATGTATTCTGACACACTACAAACCGCGCAAACTCTAATTCTATTTTTGAGATCACTTCAAAATATGTAAAATCCGACCACACTCCTTTGACGACCCGGCTATGAACTTTGATGATGAGAAGTAGTTAATAAGACAGGAATGAATATATTCTGACCCCCCACAAAACGCGTCAACTCGAATCCTATTTTTGAGATCAGTTCTAAATATTTGAATCACGACCGCATTCCCCTGACAACCCAACAATGACATTTGATGATGAGAAGTTGATAATTCGATAGGAATGAATATATTCTGACCCCCCACAAAACGCGCTAACTCGAATAAAATTTTTGAGATCACTTCAAAATATATTAAACTCGACCGCACTCCCCTGACGATCCGGCAATGAGCTTTGCTGATAAGAAGTTGTAATAAGACAGGAATGGATGTATTCTGACACCCATGAAACACGCCAATTCGAATCCTATTTTTGAGATCACCTCAAAATATTTAAAACCCGACCGCACTCCCCTGACAACCCGGCAACGACCTTTGATGATGAGGAGTAGTTAATTATACAAGAATTAATGTATTCTGCCCACATCACAAAACGAGTCAACTCCAATCCTATTTTTGAGATCACTTCAAATTATTTAAATCCCGAACGCACTCCTCTGACGACCCGGCAATGACCTTTGAAGATGAGAAGTTGTTAATTAGACAAGAATGAATGTATTCTGAACCCCCACAAAACGCTCCAACTTGAATCCTATTTTAGAGATCACTTCAAAATATTTAAAACTCGACCGCACTCCTCTGACGACCCGGCAATGACCTGTGATGATGAGAAGTTTTTAATATGACAGAAATGAATGTATTCTGACCCCCCATAAAACGCGTCAACTCCAATCCTATTTTTGAGATCACTTCAAATTATTTAATTCCCGACCGCACTCATCTGACGACCCGGCAATGATCTTTGATGATGAGAAGTTGTTTATAAGACAAAAATGAATGTATTCTGACCTCCCATAAAACACCCCAACTCGAATTCTATTTTTGAGATCACTTCAAAATATTTAAAACCCGACCGCACTCCTCTGACGACCCGGCAATGACCATTGATGATGAGAAGTTGTTAATTAGACAGGAATAAATGTATTCTGAACCCCCACAAAACCCGTCAACTTGAATCCTATTTTAGAGATCACTTCAAAATATTTAAAACCTGACCGCACTCCCCTGACAACCCTGCAATGACCTTTGATGATGAGAAGTAGTTAATAAGATAGGAATGAATGTATTCTGACCCCCCATAAAATACTTCAACTCGAATCCTATTTTTGAGATCACTTCAATATATTTAAAACCCGACCGCACTCCTCTGACGACACGGCAATGACCGTTGATGATGAGAAGTTGTTAATTAGACAGGAATAAATGTATTCTGAACCCCCACAAAACCCGTCAACTTGAATCCTATTTTAGAGATCACTTCAAAATATTTAAAACCCGACCGCACTCCTCTGACGACCCGGCAATGACCTTTGATGATGAGAAGTTGTTAATTAGACAGAAATGAATGTATTCTGACCCCCCATAAAACACCCCAACTCGAATCCTATTTTTGAGATCACTTCAAAATATTTAAAACCCGACCGCACTCCCCTGACAACCCTGCAATGACCTTTGATGATGGGAAGTTGTTAATTAGACAGGAATGAATGTATTCTGACCCCCCATAAAACACCCCAACTCGAATCATATTTTTGAGATCACTTCAAAATATTTAAAACCGGACCGCACTCCCCTGACAACCTGGCAATGACCTTAAATGATGAGAAGTTGTTAATTAGACAGGAATGAATGTATTCTGACCCCCCCACAAAACGCGTCAACTCGAATCCTATTTTAGAGATCACTTCAAAATATTTAAAACCCGACCGCACTCCTCTGACGACCCGGCAATGACCTTTGATGATGAGAAGTTGTTAATAAGACAGAAATGAATGTATTCTGACCCCCCATAAAACTCCCCAACTCGAATCATATTTTTGATATCACTTCAAAATATTTAAAACCAGACCGCACTCCCCTGACAACCCTGCAATGACCTTTGATGATGAGAAGTAGTTAATAAGATAGGAATGAATGTATTCTGACCCCCCATAGAACACCCCAACTCGAATCCTATTTTTGAGATCACTTCAAAATATTCAAAACCCGACCGCACTCCTCTGACGACACGGCAATGACCTTTGATGATGAGAAGTTGTTAATTAGACAGGAATGAATATATTCTGACCCCCCACAAAACGCGTCAACTCGAATCCTATTGTTGAGATCACTTCAAAATATTTAAAACCCGACCGCACTCCTCTAACGAACCGGCAATAACGTTTAGTGATGAGAAGTTGTTAATTAGACAGTAATGAATGTATTCTGACACACTACAAACAATGAACTTTGATGATGAGAAGTAGTTAACAAGACAGGAATGAATATATTCTGACCCCCCACAAAACGCGTCATCTCGAATCCTATTTTTGAGATCAGTTCAAAATATTTGAAACCCGACCGCACTCCCCTGACAACCCGGCAATGACCTTTGATGATGAATAGTTGTTAATTAGATAGGAATGAATGTATTCTGACCCCCCATAGAACACCCCAACTCGAATCCTATTTTTGAGATCACTTCAAAATATTCAAAACCCGACCGCACTCCTCTGACGACCCGGCAATGAGCTCTGCTAATAAGATTTTGTTAATAAGACAGGAATGGATGTATTCTGACCCCCATGAAACACGCCAACTCGAATCCTATTTTTGAGATCACCTAAAAATATTTAAAACCCGACCGCACTCCCCTGACAACCCGGCAATGACCTTTGATAATAAGAAGTTGTTAATTATACAAGAATTAATGTATTCTGCCCCCACCACAAAAGGCGTCAACTCCAATCCTATTTTTGAGATCACTTCAAATTATTTAAATCCCGACCGCACTCCTCTGACGACCCGGCAATGACCTTTGATGATGAGAAGTTGTTAATACGACAGGAATAGATGTATTCTGACCCCCCATAAAACACCCCAACTCTAATCCTATTTTTGAGATCACTTCAAAATATTTATTACCCGACCGCACTCCTTTGACGACCCGACAATGAACTTTGATGATGAGAAGTAGTTAATAAGACAGGAATGAATATATTCTGACCCCATCACAAAACGCGTCAACTCGAATCCTACTGTTGAGATCACTTCAAAATATTTAAAACCCGACCGCACTCCTCTGACGACCCGGCAATGACGTTTAGTGATGGGAAGTTGTTAATTAGACAGTAACGAATGTATTCTGACACACTACAAACCGCGCCAATTCTAATCCTATTTTGAGATCACTTCAAAATATTTAAAACCCGACCGCACTCCTTTGACGACCCGGCAATGACCTTTAATGATGAGAAGTTGTTAATACGACAGAAATGGATGTATTCTGACCCCCCATAAAACACTCCAACTCGAATCCTATTTTTGAGATCACTTCAAATTATTTAAATACCGACCGCACTCCTCTGACGACCCGGCAATGACCTTTGATGATGAGAAGTTGTTAATACGACAGAAATGGATGTATTCTGACCCCCCATAAAACACTCCAACTCGAATCCTATTTTTGAGATCACTTCAAATTATTTCAATACCGACCGCACTCCTCTGACGACCCGGCAATGACCTTTGATGATGAGAAGTTGTTAATACGACAGAAATGGATGTATTGTGACCCCCCATAAAACGTGCCAACTCGAATAATATATTTGAGATCACTTCAAAATATATTAAACTCGACCGCACTCCCCTGACGACCCGGCAATGAGCTTTGCTGACAAGAAGATGTTAATGAGACAAGAATGGATGTATTCTGACCCCCATGAAACACGCCAACTCGAATCCTATTTTTGAGATCACCTCAAAATATTTAAAACCCGACCGCACTCCCCTGACAACCCGGCAATGACCTTTAATGATGAGAAGTTGTTAATTATACAAGAATTAATGTATTCTGCCCCCACCACAAAACGTGTCAACTCCAATCCTATTTTTGAGATCACTTCAAATTATTTAAATCCCGACCGCACTCCTCTGACGACCAGGCAATGACCTTTGATGATGAGAAGTTGTTAATACGACAGAAATGGATGTATTCTGACCCCCCATAAAATACTCCAACTCGAATCCTATTTTTGAGATCACTTCAAATTATTTAAATACCGACCGCACTCCTCTGACGACCCGGCAATGACCTTTGATGATGAGAAGTTGTTAATACGACAGAAATGGATGTATTCTGACCCCCCATAAAACACTCCAACTCGAATCCTATTTTTGAGATCACTTCAAAATATTTAAAACCCGACCGCACTCCTCTGACGACCCGGCAATGACCTTTGATGATGAGAAGTTGTTAAATAGACAGGAATGAATGTATTCTGACCCCCACACAACGCGTCAACTCGAATCTAATTGTTGAGATCACCTCAAAATATTTAAAACCCGACCGCACTCCCCTGACAACCCGGCAATGACCTTTAATGATGAGAAGTTGTTAATTATACAAGAATTAATGTATTCTGCCCCCACCACAAAACGTGTCAACTCCAATCCTATTTTTGAGATCACTTCAAATTATTTAAATCCCGACCGCACTCCTCTGACGACCAGGCAATGACCTTTGATGATGAGAAGTTGTTAATACGACAGAAATGGATGTATTCTGACCCCCCATAAAATACTCCAACTCGAATCCTATTTTTGAGATCACTTCAAATTATTTAAATACCGACCGCACTCCTCTGACGACCCGGCAATGACCTTTGATGATGAGAAGTTGTTAATACGACAGAAATGGATGTATTCTGACCCCCCATAAAACACTCCAACTCGAATCCTATTTTTGAGATCACTTCAAAATATTTAAAACCCGACCGCACTCCCCTGACAACCCAACAATGACATTTGATGATGAGAAGTTGATAATTCGATAGAAATTAATATATTCTGACCCCCCACAAAACGCGCTAACTCGAATAAAATTTTTGAGATCACTTCAAAATTTATTAAACTCGACCGCACTCCCCTGACGATCCGGCAATGAGCTTTGCTGATAAGAAGTTGTAATAAGACAGGAATGGATGTATTCTGACACCCATGAAACACGCCAACTCGAATCCTATTTTTGAGATCACCTCAAAATATTTAAAACCCGACCGCACTCCCCTGACAACCCGGCAATGGCCTTTAATGATGAGAAGTTGTTAATTATACAAGAATTAATGTATTCTGCCCCCACCACAAAACGTGTCAACTCCAATCCTATTTTTGAGATCACTTCAAATTATTTAAATCCCGAACGCACTCCTCTGACGACGCGGCAATGACCTTTGATGATGAGAAAATGTTAATAAGACAGGAATTGATGTATTCTGACCCCCCATAAAACACTCCAACTCGAATCCTATTTTTGAGATCACTTCAAAATATTTAAAACCCGACCGCACTCCTCTGACGAACCGGCAATGACCTTTGATGATGAGAAGTTGTTAATTAGACAGGAATGAATGTATTCTGACCCCCACACAACGCGTCAACTCGAATCCAATTGTTGAGATCAGTTCAAAATATTTAAAATCCGACCGCACTCCTCTGACGACCCGGCAATGAACTTTGATGATGAGAAGTTGTTAATTAGACAGAAATTAATGTATTCTGACACACTACAAACCGCGCAAACTCTAATTCTATTTTTGAGATCACTTCAAAATATGTAAAATCCGACCACACTCCATTGACGACCCGGCTATGAACTTTGATGATGAGAAGTAGTTAATAAGACAGGAATGAATATATTCTGACCCCCCACAAAACGCGTCAACTCGAATCCTATTTTTGAGATCAGTTCCAAATATTTGAAACACGACCGCACTCCCCTGACAACCCAACAATGATATTTGATGATGAGAAGTTGATAATTCGATAGGAATGAATATATTCTGACCCCCCACAAAACGCGCTAACTCGAATAAAATTTTTGAGATCACTTCAAAATATATTAAACTCGACCGCACTCCCCTGACGATCCGGCAATGAGCTTTGCTGATAAGAAGTTGTAATAAGACAGGAATGGATGTATTCTGACACCCATGAAACACGCCAATTCGAATCCTATTTTTGAGATCACCTCAAAATATTTAAAACCCGACCGCACTCCCCTGACAACCCGGCAACGACCTTTGATGATGAGGAGTAGTTAATTATACAAGAATTAATGTATTCTGCCCACATCACAAAACGAGTCAACTTCAATCCTATTTTTGAGATCACTTCAAATTATTTAAATCCCGAACGCACTCCTCTGACGACCCGGCAATGACCTTTGAAGATGAGAAGTTGTTAATAAGACAGGAATTGATGTATTCTGGCCCCCCATAAAACACCCCAACTCGAATCCTATATTTGAGATCAGTTCAAAATATTTAAAACCCGACCGCACTCCTCTAACGACCCGGCAATGACCTTTGATGATGAGAAGTTGTTAATTAGACAGGAATGAATGTATTCTGAACCCCCATAAAACACCCCATCTCGAATCCTATTTTTGAGATCACTTCAAAATATTTAAAACATGACCGCACTCCTCTGACGAACCGGCAATGACCTTTGATTATGAGAAGTAGTTATTAAGACAGGAATGAATGTATTCTGACCCCCCATAAAACACCCCATCTCGAATCCTATTTTTGAGATCACTTCAAAATATTTAAAACCCGACCGCACTCCTCTGACGACCCGGCAATGACCTTTGATGATGAGAAGTTGTTAATAAGACAGAAATGAATGCATTCTGACCCCCCATAAAACACCCCAACTCGAATCCTATTTTTGAGATCACTTCAAAATAATTAAAACCCGACCGCACTCCCCTGACAACCCTGCAATGAACTTTGATGATGAGAAGTTGTTAATTAGACAGGAATGAATGTATTCTGAACCCCCACAAAACGCACCAACTTGAATCCTATTTTAGAGATCACTTCAAAATATTTAAAACTCGACCGCACTCCTCTGACGACCCGGCAATGACCTTTGATGATGAGAAGTTTTTAATATGACAGAAATGAATGTATTCTGACCCCCCATAAAACACCCCAACTCGAATCCTATTTTTGAGATCACTTCAAAATATTTAAAACCCGACCGCATTCCTCTGACGACCCGGCAATGACCTTTGATGATGAGAAGTTGTTAATTAGACAGGAATGAATGTATTCTTCCCCCATCACAAAACGCGTCAACTCCAATCCTATTTTTGAGATCACTTCAAATTATTTAATTCCCGACCGCACTCATCTGACGACCCGGCAATGATCTTTGATGATGAGAAGTTGTTAATAAGACAAAAATGAATGTATTCTGACCTCCCATAAAACACCCCAACTCGAATTCTATTTTTGAGATCACTTCAAAATATTTAAAACCCGACCGCACTCCTCTGACGACCCGGCAATGACCTTTGATGATGAGAAGTTGTTAATTAGACAGGAATAAATGTATTCTGAACCCCCACAAAACCCGTCAACTTGAATCCTATTTTAGAGATCACTTCAAAATATTTAAAACCTGACCGCACTCCCCTGACAACCCTGCAATGACCTTTGATGATGAGAAGTAGTTAATAAGATAGGAATGAATGTATTCTGACCCCCCATAAAATACTTCAACTCGAATCCTATTTTTGAGATCACTTCAAAATATTTAAAACCCGACCGCACTCCTCTGACGACACGGCAATGACCTTTGATGATGAGAAGTTGTTAATTAGACAGGAATAAATGTATTCTGAACCCCCACAAAACCCGTCAACTTGAATCCTATTTTAGAGATCACTTCAAAATATTTAAAACCCGACCGCACTCCCCTGACAACCCTGCAATGACCTTTGATGATGAGAAGTTGTTAATTAGACAGGAATGAATGTATTCTGACCCCCCATAAAACACCCCAACTCGAATCATATTTTTGAGATCACTTCAAAATATTTAAAACCGGACCGCACTCCCCTGACAACCTGGCAATGACCTTAAATGATGAGAAGTTGTTAATTAGACAGGAATGAATGTATTCTGACCCCCCCACAAAACAGGTCAACTCGAATCCTATTTTAGAGATCACTTCAAAATATTTAAAACCCGACCGCACTCCTCTGACGACCCGGCAATGACCTTTGATGATGAGAAGTTGTTAATAAGACAGAAATGAATGTATTCTGACCCCCCATAAAACTCCCCAACTCGAATCATATTTTTGATATCACTTCAAAATATTTAAAACCTGACCGCACTCCCCTGACAACCCTGCAATGACCTTTGATGATGAGAAGTAGTTAATAAGATAGGAATGAATGTATTCTGACCCCCCATAGAACACCCCAACTCGAATCCTATTTTTGAGATCACTTCAAAATATTCAAAACCCGACCGCACTCCTCTGACGACACGGCAATGATCTTTGATGATGAGAAGTTGTTAATTAGACAGGAATGAATGTATTCTGAACCCCCACAAAACCCGTCAACTTGAATCATATTTTAAAGATCACTTCAAAATATTTAAAACCTGACCGCACTCCCCTGACAACCCTGCAATGACCTTTGATGATGAGAAGTAGTTAATAAGATAGGAATGAATGTATTCTGACCCCCCATAAAATACTTCAACTCGAATCCAATTTTTGAGATCACTTCAAAATATTTAAAACCCGACCGCACTCCTCTGACAACACGGCAATGACCTTTGATGATGAGAAGTTGTTAATTAGACAGGAATAAATGTATTCTGAACCCCCACAAAACCCGTCAACTTGAATCCTATTTTAGAGATCACTTCAAAATATTTAAAACCGGACCGCACTCCCCTGACAACCTGGCAATGACCTTAAATGATGAGAAGTTGTTAATTAGACAGGAATGAATGTATTCTGACCCCCCCACAAAACAGGTCAACTCGAATCCTATTTTAGAGATCACTTCAAAATATTTAAAACCCGACCGCACTCCTCTGACGACCCGGCAATGACCTTTGATGATGAGAAGTTGTTAATAAGACAGAAATGAATGTATTCTGACCCCCCATAAAACTCCCCAACTCGAATCATATTTTTGATATCACTTCAAAATATTTAAAACCTGACCGCACTCCCCTGACAACCCTGCAATGACCTTTGATGATGAGAAGTAGTTAATAAGATAGGAATGAATGTATTCTGACCCCCCATAGAACACCCCAACTCGAATCCTATTTTTGAGATCACTTCAAAATATTCAAAACCCGACCGCACTCCTCTGACGACACGGCAATGATCTTTGATGATGAGAAGTTGTTAATTAGACAGGAATGAATGTATTCTGAACCCCCACAAAACCCGTCAACTTGAATCATATTTTAAAGATCACTTCAAAATATTTAAAACCTGACCGCACTCCCCTGACACCCCTGCAATGACCTTTGATGATGAGAAGTAGTTAATAAGATAGGAATGAATGTATTCTGACCCCCCATAAAATACTTCAACTCGAATCCAATTTTTGAGATCACTTCAAAATATTTAAAACCCGACCGCACTCCTCTGACGACACGGCAATGACCTTTGATGATGAGAAGTTGTTAATTAGACAGGAATAAATGTATTCTGAACCCCCACAAAACCCGTCAACTTGAATCCTATTTTAGAGATCATTTCAAAATATTTAAAACCCGACCGCACTCCTCTGACGACCCGGCAATGACCTTTGATGATGAGAAGTTGTTAATAAGACAGAAATGAATGTATTCTGACCCCCCATAAAACACCCCAACTCGAATCCTATTTTTGAGATCACTTCAAAATATTTAAAACCCGACCGTACTTCCCTGTCAACCCGGCATGACCTTTGATGATGAGAAGTTGTTAATTAGACAGAAATGAATGTATTCTGACCCCCCATAAAACACCCCAACTCGAATCCCATTTTTGAGATCACCTCAAAATATTTAAAACCCGACAGCACTTCCCTGACAACCCAGCAATGACCTTTGATGATGAGAAGTTGTTAATTAGACAGGAATCAATGTATTCTGAACCCCCACAAAACGCGTCAATTCGAATCCTATTTTTGAGATCACTTCAAAATATTTAAAACCCGACCGCACTCCTCTGACGACCCGGCAATGACCTTTGATGATGAGAAGTAGTTAGTAAGACAGGAATGAATGTATTCTGACCCCTCATAAAACACCCCAACTCGAATCCTATTTTTGAGATCACTTCAAAATATTTAAAACCCGACCGCACTCCTCTGACGACCCGGCAATGACCTTTGATGATGAGAAGTTGTTAATTAGACAGGAATCAATGTATTCTGAACCCCCACAAAACGCGTCAATTCGAATCCTATTTTTGAGATCACTTCAAAATATTTAAAACCCGACCGCACTCCTCTGACGACCCGGCAATGACCTTTGATGATGAGAAGTAGTTAGTAAGACAGGAATGAATGTATTCTGACCCCTCATAAAACACCCCAACTCGAATCCTATTTTTGAGATCACTTCAAAATATTTAAAACCCGACCGCACTCCTCTGACGACCCGGCAATGACCTTTGATGATGAGAAGTAGTTAATAAGAAAATATTTAAAACCTGACCGCATTCTTCTGATGAAGTTATTTCTAGGACAGATATGGATGTAATTGTATTGATGAATAATTGGCGAGAGGAACCGTTCACTTCTTCAAGTTTGACTTTTATGGGCAAGTGAATCTGTATTATCTATTACATTTACCTACTCAAAGAAATTATCCATTTTTTGGCGAATGCGCCATATTCAATCAAAAACTTAGCGAAGGTAACTGTTTATTTTTTCAAATTTCGTATTGATTGACATCTGCACTACATTTACTCGGCTAGGTAGCCGAGTGGTTAGAATCACCGCTTTTCAATCATTCTGGCTGCCGGTCCTGTAGATTCAAAGCTCAGCGACTGCAGTATATTTTTCTGATGACTTGAGAAAGTGCTAGGCACGTTGAAAGGACATTTACTCGAGTAATTGGCGAAAGTTACCGTAAGGTATCTGTTGATTCTTCAAGTTATAATTTGATTGACTACATTTACTGGAATAATTTGCGAAGGTAATTGTTTATTTCTTCAAGTTTGAATTTGATTGACAAGTGAATAAATAGAGTAAGTAGCATCAGTAAACAAAACATTAAAAAATGTGTGCGACCACGAGAAATATATATTTTACTGCGAATGGGCTGAAATGAATCAAAGTTCAGTCATCACAGAAAAAAAGTCGTAAGTCGTAGTGAATAGATGAGAAAGAACTGTTACTTTTGGAATGTGAAATCTTCCGAGAAGCAAGTGATTTGAATGGATATCTTGACTGAACTTCTGCTCTGAAAGTATCAGTATCTCATAAAATAAATTCAGTTTCAGTTTGTATGAACTTTAGACAGCTGTGACCATTATTGTGTATGTATGTACAGCAAGATCTAATGATATTTTTCTTTTTCCCTACATTTTATCTGTATGACATCCTCATTCATATATTCACAGGAAAGGATACTAAACGATTTCCGCTATTTCCCCAAAATCATTATTTTAGCCAAAGCTACTGCTTTAATATGAGATTTTCTTCATACTCAAAGTTTCCAATAAATGTATTTCTTAGTTCATAACAAGATTTTGAAGACAACGATACAAAGTTGAGTGAAATTATAATAGATCACAACGTACTGTGAAAGATTTAAAGAGATGGTGACGTTTAAAGTATAATTAATTTGAGTCCAGTTCAATTGTGGAAGTAATATTGTTCTTTCACCTTCAGTGTTCACAAAGATTACGAGATGTCCAAATAAAACCCCATACAAACTCCTCAAAGACAAATCATGCTTTCCACGTACATCCGATACTTCCGTTTGAATCATGCGAATCGTGACAGGTCATGAATATCGGCATAATCTGTTGTCCTTGTTTCGTATAGTAAGGACCCCTCCTAATATGACAGTAGGCTTATCTTGTGTATTCAGTCGTTTGAAATGTCGTTTCGCTTGTAAAAAATTCGAATGTTCCTACTAAGACTGTGGAGCACGAAATTCAGTGACTGCTTCGTACTTTAAGACAAAGGAGATTGTTGATAATGGACTGGTATCGGAGTATACAGGAAAATTATCTTGCCTTTGGAGAGTGATTTTAGATGTGATTGTTCATTTGCTTTATGCGCAAGTAAATGGTTGAAGGGTTTTGCGGGCTATGAATGAGAAATATCACTAATTATACCGTGATGTGCAAGTATAATAAAGCAGAATATCTTAGTTCATAATAAAACCATAGTTTTTGCAATTACTTCGTTCCATAACCTGTCATGAATCACAACAAAGTTCGATGTGGCTCTGGAGGACTCGCTTCACCATAACATCTGGTCAAGTCAGAGTCCAAATAGACAAGGCCATCTTCAGAAGGGGCTTGTTTCAAGGCGACTCCCTCAGCCCTCTTCTCTTCTGCTTCTAACTATTGCTATTATCCGCTGCACTACGGAAAACCCGCGGATACAACTGCGGCACCCCCAGCAACCGGAGGCATAAGGTCACCCATCTGTTTTACATAGGTGAAGAATTTTCCACTGGTATTAATACTGAGTAAGCTATTTATGTAGATTATAAATAGTACTGGGCCTAATACGGTACCTTGTGGTACTCCACATTCAACTACTTTAGTATTACTGATAATATTATGGATTTTTAAAATTTGTTGGCCGTTTGAAAAGTGAGTTGAAAAAATATTGTGAACACGTCCTCAACAACATATATTTCGCTAGGCTCCTAATAATTCTGTATGGTCTACGGTGTCAAATGCCTATGTCGAAAACTTGATAGATATTGGTCTACAGTTTTAAATAATTTGTTTATCACCTGATTTATGGATTAGTTTGATGACATATATTTTATGCTCACAAGGACAAATACCTTTTTCAACACATAGGTTGATTAGAAATTTCTTTTAGAGTTTCGGATGTAATGCCGTCGACTTCAGGCGCCTCATGATTTTTCAGAGTTTGTATTATGTCAAATATTTATATTTCCGTAGTAGGTGGGTGCTAAGAACATGGGGTTGGGATTGATTTTCACAAATGGAGGTGGTGATAATGGAGATTGTATCTTACTTGCGAGATCTGGTTCAGCTTTGGCATAAAAAATTGTGAATGTTTCTGCCGTTTCAAAATATGATTTAGTGAGGATATTATCCTCTCTTAACACACTATTTGTAAAAGTATTTTTGTTTTTGTGTCCTGCCATATTATTGAAAACTTTCCATAGTTGTTTGGAATTATTTTTATATTTTTCTATTTTAGTACTATGATAATTTTGATTGGTTATTCTTATTAGTTCATTCAGTTTATTTCATTTCCAAATTGTGTTTGTTCTTTCAATATTCTTTGAATAAATGGTCTCTACTGATGAATGAATTCATAATGCTTTTTGTGATTCAATTTTTTTGTCAATTTGCATTTCATGAATGTCACAGTACGATTTTTAATAAGTTTACGTATTTTAGTTGAGAAAAATTAATTAGCAAGTACAGGATCACTCATTTCATACACAGTATTCCAATTTAATTGTTTTAAATTTCGTTTAAAATGATGATCGATTTCCGTTATTGAATTTTCATTTATTACTTTTAAGACATAGTCAAAGAAAATTCAATATCGGAAAAAATTATATGATTAATTCAGACCAAGTCAAAAGCCTCTTATCCCCTCTACTCCATAAATTTTTTTCCCGGTTCAACGGACTGATATCGAAGCCATAGAAAAGAGATTGATATGGAGCAGCTATCCAATGAAACAACCATAGAATCGTATCTCTATCTGAGACATCACATGATGAAATCGTCGGCACAATTAACAAAATGTTTCCTTGTCGAAAAACTCCTACAGGAATCACTCCGGCATAATATCCAATAAAAAAGCAAAACAACGTTCGCAAGATTTTAATTTAGAGTCTTGAAAAAACAGATTACATACGAACTCCGTACACTCCATAAACTTCATCAGTATTTCAACGGCACGCTCCAAATTTGCATGTGCAAATTGAGTCGTGCGGGGATATTCTCAGAGCACCGGAAACGCAGGTAATCGCACACAAGTGTAGGAAGGGTCATCACTCTGTTGAAGCAGATTATAGCCCAAATCCTTTATTTACCGGGTATGCGTGGAATTTGAACGTACCGAGTGATTCATTCAAGGTACCAACTTTGAATATTGTTTCATAGAACTGGTTTGGAGTACATAATATAAAGGGAGTTTCCGAAATTGGAGCAATAAATAAAATAGGGTGTTCTATGAGACATAATAACATAATAAAAAGCATTTACCTTTTTTTCTCAAGCACTTGAAAATTTCCCAAAAATAGACTCATTTACTCACGATTATTTGGGAAGCACTGGTTTCATTCATCAGTTCCTATGGTGCCTATGTTTATTACTCGTATTCCCGCACCGTTACCAGTTTATTATTATTTCGTAAACCTTGCCAGTTATTACATTTGGCTTCGAAGTGAACCGAAATAAAAACACTGAATTGAATCAAAATGAGGGCAATGGGGCATTATCATTTCATAACAGGGTATTAAAAAGTTACTGAAAATAAACGGAATTTGATTTCACAACAGGGCCCTGTAACACAAGTCGTACAAGTCCTACAATTGTTAAAATATATTTTACACTTGTAACTTTTGCATAACACAACCCATCTTGTAATTACCCGTACGGCACCAATAATTACGGAAGAATCTCGACATTTGTAAGCGTTTTCTGTAACACAAAGTTAACACTTGTATTATTGTGTTACAGAATTTTCAACAAGTGTAGATAATGTTTTACCTATCTTCAACCCTGGGTAAATGCATACGATATAGTAGTATTATGACAATTCTCGTACTGTCAACACGTACGTATCTGTCCTCGCAATATGTGGTCAAGCGATTCCGAAAGTGACTATGAAGACGTGCCTAAAGAATATCGTTTTAATATTAGGAAAGACTTTGCTGTTCTCACTGATAACGAATTCAACGAAAGGTTTCGTCTGAGCCGAGACCAATTTGAAAATCTCCTTCGGGATATTGGACCAAGGCTTGCAAATGCAACAGTTCGATGGTATGGATTAACACCACCGCAGAAGACATTAATTGCCTTGCACTGGTTAGGAAATGGAGGTCAGTATCATGGTGTTTGCGATATGCATGGGGTATCAAAAATGACTTTGTGTAGATGCGTACATGACACTGTTCGTGTTGTTGATGAGATAAAATTCGACGAAATAGTGTCATGGTCCCATATGTTGGACGTTGTTCAAAGATTTCATGCAATAGCCGGTTTTCCTAAAGTATGTGGTGCATTGGACGGAACACTTATTAATATAGACGCTCCCGTTATTAACGAACCAGCCTATGTGGATCGCCATGGTAAACACTCAATCAACTGTATGGCTGTTTGTGGTCCAGACCCAACATTCTACTATGTTAGTACCAACTGGCCTGGTAGTGTTCACGACGCACGGGTATTTCGAAATAGTTCTTTATGTCGCAGAATGGAAAATGGTTGGAGACCTCATCACAATACTGTAATTCTCGGAGACTCTGCTTATCCACTGAAGCAATGGTTGACTCCACCGACATATGAAGAAACATTAAATCCAGCCCAAAATAATTTCAACAGAGCACATAAACGAACAAGAAGATTAATTGAAAATGCATTCGGCATTTTAAAAGAAAAATTTCCTTGTTTGAATCATCTACGTGTCGATCCTGTTTTTGCCGCAAATATTTTTAAATGTTGTGCGGCTCTATGTAATATCTCAAAAACTAATCACGAAGTTGAAGATTTTGCAATAGGAGATGATGAAAACGTCCAAGATGCAGGAAATTATGAAAAACCGGAAGATGATGCACCTGCTGCTGTCGGGGTCCAAGCTAGATTGCAAGATCTCATCAATCATTTTGTGAGAAATTAACTTTATTGTAGTTAGAAGATGAACGAACAAAACATACACATGTAAGCTTCAGTAAAAGTAGTTTATCAAATAAATATTGTTTTTAAATGAACACGTTGTTTATGTATTTTCAAAAATTTACCCGATAATGTCAACGAAATGATTATAAGGTGCGTACTGTGTGCGGTTGTCCTACTACAACTTGTAAAAGCACCTGTCATTTTCAGTTTCGTAGTTATATTGTTGTAAGGTTGCCGTAAATTCTGACATGGGCACTTCAAGCTCTCGTTCTAATTTTACAATTTCCAGTTTAGTTCTATAATTCTTCAATTTCAGATATTCGATTTGCAATGTTAGCTTTTCTTGTTTTATAGCAGCAACTTTTTCTGAGGCGGAATTGTTTGCAGTAACTCGTTTTCTTTTTCCTGCATAAAACACGCATTATTCCATTATTATTCCTATTATTTTGATTTGAAGTGACTTACCATTGGATTGTTTTGAATTGGGTCATGTGATCACTGACTGGACGATTTTTGTTGACAATATCTTCAGAATTATCCTCTGGGATGGTTTCACGTGCCTGCTGCGGAGGTGTTTCGAACGACTCAGCTATTCCAAGACCGCAAATTACAGGAGACTCTTTCTCAATTATTTCTAGTACGATATTATCAACTTCGGTTAAAGTCCCCATTCCACCAGTACCAGTTTTCTTTGCATTATCAATTTTTACCTATACATATGTACCATAAGTCAATAACAATACTGATTGCAAGTTACAGTTGTACTCACCATTGCACTTTTCTTCAAATTCTGCCAAACTGTATCCCTTACATAGGTCCAATCCTTATCCGCAGGAACTAAACAAATACTTTGAGCCACCATTGCCATTTCTTTCCACTTTTCTACTTTATCTTGCTTTCTTAGTTTATCTGAGAAAGCACCGAAAAGAATATGTTTATTTTCTCTAATTTTTTTTTTAAATTGCATTTTACGTTCAAAAACAATTTGTTTTGAAGACATTTTACTCAAAATACAGTAACGCCGCAACACACCTACTAAGACGTCTACTTGACTAACCTAACCTAACCACTATCCCACGCGTGTCATGACAAGTCTGCATCGAGTAGGCATAACGTTTTCATGAAATATGTAGCTACACATGTACAAAATTATTTTCTTACTACAATTGTAGCCATTCGCATTGTGATACGGAATTATGTAGGAATTGTAGTTACAGGCATATCTCTTGTAACTTGTAGGCTTGTTACAATTGTACGACTTGTGTTACAGGGCCCAGGTCTTCGAAATGACCGCCACCACTTTCTATGACGAAGTAACAAGTCACAAGCACGCTGAAAACTACCTTGTTGTCGCATCTGTTGAACGGCGTTGTTATTTTACCTAGGTTCCAACTACCTACCGAAATTTTCGTTTATTATCCGATTGAAATATCGAGTTCCTGATTGCAAATAACGTGTGCGTAATACCTAACAACACTTACGTTTTCCATAGTGGTGAGTCCAATAGGGATTATAGGAATGTTGAAAAACAGAGATGTAGGTAAAGAAAATACGAATGCAGTCAAATACCGAAACACAACAAAAATCTACGTACCTACCCACATAAAACGTATGGATTCGTCAAACGATTTAACCAAAATCCATCTTTGATATGCACGTAAATTAGTCACAAATATTCTAATGAATGCGAGAAGCGATATGATCGAAGAATACCACGACAAACAATATACGACTCTAAATCGATTAGCTCGCGAGCTTTGCCCTCAAAGAGAAACTGAATGATGAGGATTATTGCGGCCGACGCCAAGCCAACTAACTCAGCGACCCCCACAGCTCCGAGTACCTGCGTTAATCCTACTTCGAAGCTGAACGGGAACTGTTCGAAGAAAGAATATCGTTTACTTAATCATACCATCTTTCAACATTTAACGTCGACAACATTGTCAAAGTTACTTCTTACCGGCCTTTTTTTGTCACCGCTTCGGACATCTAGGGGCCGTTGATCTCTGGCCAGAGGTTCCCAAAAGTTTGCCAAAGTTTTCCGAAATCTTAAAGTCCAATATTTTCCAAAATAACGTTTTTTAGAGAAAAAAGCATTCTTTCATTCCGCTTCAATTTTTTGTTTTCTATTACCCATTTGCAAACTGGGAGTTGCGGAACACGCGCTCAGTGGAAGGGAACATAGAATACGCTTTGATGATGTAAAACTTCTTGTCCCCAACCAGGGACATCATAGCCGTCTTGTACGGGAAGCAATATAAATCCATAAACATGCGGAGAATTTCAACAGTCAACAGAAAGGAATAAACTATGAACAGACCTCTGAGGAAGCTAGCCACTCGCGATAGCGAAACGTTAGGAAACTATTTCAAATCAATACAGCCTTGAAACCCGAATAAAAATAGTGATAGTGCCATAATATTATTCTCAGAATTCACCTGATGACGATTGTAATTGAAACATTATAAAAAGTGAAAGAAAGCAAACATCTTTCAACCCATTAAGACAAGTAATCTGTCATAATAATTCAATACCACGACCTGAAAACAATCCTGTGAGAAGAACTCTTCAAGAGAAAACGAATTTTGACGATTGGAGATTCGGAGTAACTTTATTGGCGAGTTTCATGTGAAAATTTTATGAGAAGAGCTGGTGAGGAACGATATTCTTCACGTAAAAGCGTCCATGTGGGAAAATCGAGGAATTTTTATAATAGAAAACGTCGGCTAAATCCTACTCGCATTTTCGCTGATATCTCGGATTTTCCTACAATGATATTTATAGTTAGTTAGGTTATTTGAAATTGTTCTTTCTTCTCATACAGTGCACCGAAAGCATTAAAGAAGTTTTCGTGAATAATAATAAAATAATTAAACTAGCTAAAACCATGACTTGATAGGGACTTGCGAAGATGGTAATTCCATATACACCTATTTAAAAAATACTTCAATAGTTAAACAACATTTTTATCATTGTAATAGAATTGGTAGAATGGTATATCGTGATACAAGTGAGTTTGAGAGCCCTGTCTCAAGAACAACACCACTGTCTCGTCTATACCGTACGAGTGTCGTAAATGGTAGAATAAGAGTCGTAGCGCCGCGTTATAATATCGTTTATATGTGAAACGTTTCTCACAGACACATAATTGCTATAAGTGCTAACTGTTATAAAGCCATTGAATATCATCCCTCATTTTGTTGGAAATGACAACCTGCATACATGCATGTTTCGAGATTATATTCCTCTCATCAGTGCAAGGATAGGTCAGACGACAATATAGTAGTTTTGTTCCACAATATAATAATAATAATAATACTCCCTCATAAACACTCGTTGAGTGTATCCAAAGGCATATCCTGTGCGGATAGAGGACGGCTATTATTATATGCCATGGCGCCGGCTCACTGATGTTTTAAGTGATGTATTCACTTTTCAGCTGTAGGAAAACCCGGAAAACCTACAGCACCACCTCGGGTGGTCGGTGTGTACTCCAAGCTAGCACTATATGAATGATAATATTCAAAAGCTCTAAAGTATCTGTCGACGACAGATATAATTCAATATCCGTAGGGCGCAAGTAGTTGTTTTCTGTCAGATATTTGCCTCAATTCCCACTTTGTGGACTTGTGTGGAGAGACAGGTATTTTTCGGTTCTACGAAATATTTGTTTCATTGAATTGAACTCTCCTATATACACACTCGAACTTTGTTCGTTTTATTTTATTATTTCATCTATTTGAACGCCTGCTACTGCTCATCATTCACTTTTTATGTCCCATATGGCTCTAACATTACTCATTGCCAAATCTGTCGGAGTTTATGCTGATTCTGCCGCGAACAGATTCAGAACTGTGTTTCCACCCCTAGATCAGTAAGCGTCTTTCCGGCGTCAAGATGATGCTTCCGTCTACGAGCTGAACGTCCTCTCCATATTTTTCCCATTGTCCACTTTTGAGATCAATCATGGCACATTTATGAAACTCCATTTTGAAAGGTGTACCCACTCTTTCAGTCTCCATCATTATTATAGTAATCTTTATTTCAAATAGGCATCCTAATATACAAAACTATTTTCAAAATTGGATGGACAAAATCTCAGTTCAACTCCATAGCAATAACATATTTATGCTTGGAATAAACCAAGCATTCAAAGGAGAATTAAAAATAACAATAATAATTACAAAATACAAAATATTAGATAAATATGATATTATAACATTAATGTTACTGTGGATAATATATGTTAAAATGACTAGTAAGTCCTTTTTTAAATGTCATAATATCACTTTGTTTTATCTCAAGTGGGAGGTTATTGGAATCCAATAGTCCCTTATGGAATAAGGAGTTCATGGATCGTGAATAGTTCAGACGCGGCACATATAAATTATTATTTCCCCTAGTGGGGTAATTATGAATTTGGTGATGAAAAACTATAAATTGATCAAAATATGACTACCTGACAGTATTATAGAGATGAATACCGTAGTAAAATAAAACAGACGGTCTTTCACAGATAGCCAATCCAGAACTTCCAACATTGTTGTAGTTGGCGTATATCTATTACATCTCAAAATTATGCTCATGCTACTATTCTGTAATTTTTGCAATGCGAATAAACAATTCGCATCAAGTTGTGATAGTAAAGTAGCACAGTAATCGAAATGGGGTTGAATGATTGATTGAAAACTGTAATGGAAATCTGAAACGGTAAGCAACTGTTTACACGGCCAAAGAAAAATATTTTTTTATCAATTTTATTGCGAATATAATTGTAATGTTTTCTCATATCCACTGTTTGATCGACGATAAATCCCAAATATTTTAATTCCTCAACAATTTTTTGATTATAGATATTTATACTTATAGATGTTTTGTCAATCGAATCATGTTTATGTTTCATTGTAATTATCATTGCTTTCATTTTGTTGACATTGAGCTTGAGCTTATTGATGTTGAGGAATTCAGATATTCTGATCAATATATCAATAATTTTATTGATAGCTGTTTGTAATTCAGGTCCACTCACTGCAATCAGAGTATCATCTGCAAATAGGTTGATGAATTAACATCCATTAATGAAGTTAATGTCTTTGTGGTACAGTACAAATAGAAGCGGGCCCAAGACACTACCTTGAGGTACACCATTATTAACACCTTTTTCGTTTGAGTATATCCCGTTAATTTTAGTATGTTGAGTTCGACCATAGAGGTAGCATTCAAACCATTCAAGTACGGAACCAGAAATACCATGATACTTGAGTTTTTTATCCAAGAAATTTATATGTTCTGGACGTGAGGGTTGATTGGAAAAATGTGATCTATATGTCGATGACAATACCTCCATCATCCAATCAATACGACGAGTCTAAACAACAGAAACCGAAAATAATCGCTTTATCTGACGCCTTCCTGTACAACTACAAAGAACAAACACCATCAAACCGTTACTGCAAACGACGGACATCAATCAAGGAAAACAAAAGCCAGCGTTTGCGGAATTCATCATCGGAATCGGAGCGATATAATAGAAAAAGTGCTACGAACTTGGGTAATATGAGAGAAAATGGCATAAGCTGCGGCATAAACGTATAAGGGTTGGGCATCCATTATTACGCCAGATAGCGCCGTTTCTGGTCCAATATATGAACTAGTGCGATATTGTTCTTTTCAGGGAATGAGCATGTCCGTTACAGAAGACGGAACACAAAGAAAAACCACCGTTTATTCGCCTAGTAAATCTAGACCTACTAAGCCTGTTTTGTGGGAAATTTTGCGGGAAGTAGAGTGGAAGGTGGAGTTTTCATTATTACGTAGAGTGTTTCCTTCTTGTGTTGTACGATAATTGCCGGTCCACTGATTTACCGCTGAAGCAGAATATCAAAGGACATAATGAGGTTTTCAATAATATAATACTGATCAAACTCATTACAGTTCGATTATTTTATCTTTACCCGTGCGTCATCACTGTATGCATATGAAATAAGTCGAGAAATTTTAGTCCAAATAAAGTCTAAATGTAGAATGACGTGGCTAATATTCCGATAAAATTACAACGTGTAGGTAAGAAGATAGAATTATGAATTACTTAATTAACATTTTCAAATTCATGGAAATGGCGAACCACCAGATAATGAGAGTTTTTCTTTTTATATTCCAACAGAATACCGTGTAACACACACTCATGGGTACACCCCCTTTTCTCCTTTAATTTTTTCCTTTATTTTCCAAATATCTCAAAAAGTGCCGTCCAGTGAGCATATTCAATGTTCCAAATATCAAAATTATTGCTGGAGAAACGAAGGCGAAAAGGAATGAATCTGTTTAAAATTGTTTTTTCCAGCTGGTCGTCCCATTACGGCAGCCCTCATAAGTCGAAACTTGTGCGAGCTAAGGATTAACGAAGTCTTACCTTTTAACGTGCGATTTCTAGCACACGGTATACTCCAATTATTACGAATCTAGTGACATCAGGTTTGATAGGATAATGGAACATGGAGGCAAAGATATGGTCACACTCATTCATATAAGGAAGTTGTTTCATCCATACCTCCGCAGCCGTTTGACTAAAATCCATCAAATCCTAATAATCTTCGAAGTTATTTTATCCACATTAATGTAATTTCTGTTTTAGGTAATGTTTGTTTCAATCAATAGGGTTTTCACTGACCAATGATGGGGATCATCATGATCTGTTGGCTGATTTCTCTACAATAAAATGCATTTTTTCAAGAAACTGAAAATTAATCAGTGTTTCGAGTAGGTTTCAAGATGAGGCTTTGTTGATGCAAAAAGTATTTCGTTTGAAAAATCTCAAATGAAGATTTCTCTATTCGTTGTATAATTTCTGAATGTCGCTGTATATTCTAAATAGGAGATCAGACATTTTCAAGGGGGAACTTTGAGGTCTCAAACATTTTAACACTCAGTGATTCGTTTTGGAGTTATTATTTTCTTTGAAGGCGAATAGCAATGATCAACATATTCTCAGAATGGAAAATTAGGGAATTCCATATTCTGCTAATCATTCAAACATATAAAAACATCAGATAATTAGAAGTAAAGCATGTTCTCACTCCCAAAAGTGTGGATTTGAATGTAACAACCAAACAAATCAACTCAGAATTATATTGAATCTTACACCAACGAGTTCATTCATGAACTCAATATAACAATATCATGTCAATCAGGGATTCGCAGTCTTCATAGTGCAACCACTACTTTACTCCAAAAAACTGACGATATATTTTCGAAAAGAGGAAACCCTCCTGAATATATTAGAACCCTCAATATGAACATAGTGTATGAAACTTCGTATAAACTGCAACAAACTTTGGGTGCAAGGGCTGCGAGACGTACCTAGGACAAACTAGAAGAGCTATGAAAGGTAGAATATTTTTGTAGCTCACCATCTACTTCTTCTATATTCCAAAAGTTTTCAAGTTGATTATTCAGTTCTGTGTTGGTAATAGACATATTACAAAGTACGTTAGCGTTATAAGCTGTATTGAGAGGCCCTGATAACACCCAACCCAGCCTAGTTTGCTGTAAAATCGGATGATTTCTGCCAACTGTAATTTTGTTTGCACAAAGTATATCGAAAAATACACTGGCACCCAATAAAACATCAACTTTGCTATAATAATTACAAAAATCATCTGCTAAGATAATATTACTAGGAATACTCAAACATAATATGTCGAAATTAACTTGAGGCAAATTTTCAGTGATTTTTTCAATAAGTAAAAATGTTTCACGAGAAGTGTAATTTCCATCAGTTGAAGTTAATGTAGCATTGACTTTGTATGATATACTGTTCAAACAATTATTGAGACCCGCCACTGGTACATTAATACTCGCGGTTTTCAATTCAAGTTTTTTAGCTAAGTCCTTAGTTATGAAATTTGATTGGAACCCGCTATCCAACATTGCACGACATATTTTTTTATTGTTTCCCGACCATAAGTATATCAAGGCAGTAGCTAAGACCACTTGACTTTGATTAGTTTTTATCGAAGCAGATATCTGTGAAGGAATTTTTGGAAATGTCTGAGTTAGCGCCAGGGGAGAATCACTGGAGCTAGTGAATTGGGAGTGTGAATGTGAAGAATCACTTGTTTCGCTAGTTATTGTATAATTTGAGTTTTGAATCGGTTCATTGGCATTTTCAGAATTATGAAGCAATGTAAAATGTTTTTTGTTACATAATTTGCAACCTCTAGACTTACAATCTCTTTGAAAATGATTTGGCCTCAAACAGTTGTTGCATAATTTGTGTTTATTCACTTGAAACTGACATTGCCTTAAATTTCTCACAAAATTGATTATAATGTTCTCCGTTGCAAAAGGAACAGATAGGTTTGATTGTTGACAAATGAGAAAATGTTTTGTCTTCGCGTGAAAAGCTCGATTTGTGTAATGGTTTTGCTTTGCTTTCAACTGTTTCTAGCCATTGGCATCTTTTTGAAAGGAATGTAGTCAATTCGACAATAGTTGGATTATCATTATCTTTCATTTGTTGTTCCCACTCTCGTTTGGAGGATGAATCTATTTTTGATGTTAAAATGTATATCAGAAGTGCCGACAATGCTCTAAGATTTTTATTAAAATTATCCAGAAGTTTTCTGAGAGAAGTGAATGATTCAGTTTTCAAAACAGGTATATCAAATATTGATTTTACATGAGTGTGAATAATTAGTTTTTTGTTTTCATATCTTTCTTGAAGCATTGTCCATGCGACATTATAATTTTTATTAGAAATATCCAAGGATTGTATTACTTGGGCAGCTTCACCCTTCAAACACGATTGAAGATAATAAAACTTTTGAACGTTAGAAAGATTACTATTTTCATGTATAAGGCTTGTGAAAGTATCATTGAAAGTCATCCACTGGTGATAATGACCGAAAAAATCGGGTAAGCTGATGTTTGGTAGTTTTACCTGCCCCTGTATACAAATTTCCTGTGTACCAGTTTTATTCGGAATAGTTTTATCATTACCATGGTTACCTGTGTTATGTGAACTTGTCACTGAAGTAACTGACGAGCCATGACTTTGTTCCAAGCTGAGGATTTTTTGTTTTGCGAGACCCGTTGCTGTGAAAAACGAATCTTCGAATGCCTGTCTTTCTAAATCATCAACCGTTTCATTCGGAAAAGACTCTATTTCCGACTGTATCTCTTCAAATTGATTCAATGCATCACCGATTTTGTCTAAACGTACTTGTAATTCATGAATAGTTGTGGTTTTTGAATCAAATGAGTTAACCGCGTTAGAAAATCGAGTGAGTTGACCCTTGATTGTGGCGCGTTTTGCTTTAAGCTTTTGAAGGTCTGTCATAATGTATCGTATAAAACAGAGTACTTACTGCTCAAGGAAATCAGGAAAGGTTTAAAGGATATGATTTTATGGAAGGAATGAAGTGACTCACAGTTTATTGCGTTCTTTCTTTCCAACTTGTGTTCGGATTGTGTCTGACGTTTAATTTGACGTTTCTTGTCAAATCTTCTCTTCGAATGAAATCCGTCTCGAATTGACCCAATGTTGGGACTGTTATCCGCTTTTGCTGGTTCTGATGGTTGTTGTAGTTTTTAGAATGAGTTCTTGTGGACTGTAATGGTTTTTTGTAGAATTATATCTAAATCAAAACGAAGGTTCTTGACTTGATATGAGCTTGCTTTATTGACATTGTTATTCTTGTATCCAAGCAACCGCAATTACCAAATTATATAACATTTTTCTATCTATAGGGTGTTAGAGATTGTACAATCTGGAAATTGCAAAATGTCAAAATAGTATAGATGCGAATAAGGGCACAATTCCATTTACTTTTCTCTCCTTCATAATAGTCATCAGTCTTCAAATGTATCCAAGATAAATGGGTATGAAATTAATCTGAAGCGGGTACATTCTATTTCTTGAAAGGAAAATTTGTGGGACATACTCTGGTTATAATTCTCAAATCTATCGATCAAAACTAAATAATGGTACATTATACATCAAGGGACAGAAATGCAAGACTTTTTCCAAGGTGCGATTTGTAACTCGAGGACAATGCCCGAGTGATACAAAGCACCGAGGAAAAAATTGCATTCTGTCTTGAGGTGTATATGATATTATTACCTTATACGAAAATGAGAAAAAAATGGATAGTTATGAGATGTCATTTGAAAAAATCAACAAAATAGACATACAAAAAATTAGCAATGATATATAAACAAATGCGCAGGGCTCTGACGGTATCAATATTACGTTATTGACTATATGCTGCCCTTTCATCATAACCTACATAACACATATAGTGAATACTTGTCTGATTACAAATGAATTTCCCAGTTGCTGGAAAGAGGCTTTAGTCATACCACTCCCTAAAAAAATAACCCTGAAACTATCAAAGATCTGCGCCCCATTAGTATTCTCCCTACTACGTCAAAGATCTTGGAAAAATGCATTTATAACCAACTTTTCAAGCATGTATCTGATAACGAACTCCTGCTTGAAACACAATTTGGTTTTCGGCCTCTACACAGTTGTGAAACGGCTATTTTGAATATCACTGATGACATATTTAGAGAAATGGACAACAAAAGAGCTACAACTCTTGTACTGCTGGATTTTTCAAAAGCATTTGATACCATTGATCATGATGTTTTGTTTGCTATTTTGGAATGCATGGGTTTGTCAAATGATGCAGTACAGCTCTTTAGGAGTTACTTGAACAACAGAATGCAGAGAATAAAAATAGGTGATACTGTCTCTAATCCTATGAAAATTTCTAGGAGAGTATATCACGATATAAGAAGTAGAAGGAGTATGTCCTACAAATTACGAGAGACCAGCTGGCTGAATATGTCAAAACGGCAGTAAATACATGCCGCGTGTCTCTATAACAGAATTGTTCATGAGAAATTCCCTCGATATCTTCACAAAAAAATATCCCATCGGTCGGATGTACATACAATATTCGGTATAGAGGAAGACTCACACCACCTGCTCACCGAACAGAACAGTTTAAACGGTCCTTCTTCGATCAAATAACGCGAGTTTATGATGAGGAAACAACTTTTAGACATATGATTAATGCGTAGCACAAAAAAATTTTCATTTTGTTTTTCATCAATGAGTCGTTATAAAAAATTTATCAACAAAAACAACATAAACCCATAAGAACATATGAGTATTGGAAAATGAAAACGTTCATTACGGTTTTTTGACGGCGAAAAAATCCAAGGAGAATCAGTAGTATCACTTTCAACTCGAAATCTGTAGCGGTGCGATCAGAATCCTTAGTGGCAGAGATAAATTCATTCATTTCCGGAGGATATTCATCCACTTTCCACCCTTGGTCTAAAGCAACTCCAATTTTGGTAATGCCGGCTCCAATCACTCGTGAAATCGCGATAGCATCGCAAAGGTAACGAAACTGTGAAGGACCCGCTAAGTGATTAGACTCGACACGTGCAAGACGCGCTCCTTCCCCTCCCCGCCGCCGCCCCCAGAGAAAACGTTGATTGATTGAGGCTGCACGAAAAAATGAAGTCGGTATTTTGCAGTATGCCATTTATCTTTATTACAAAAAGGAAAGCAATTTGTAAACCGAGTCTAGATTGTGTATCGGGCTGATATCGCCTTTTCTAATCTGCTTGTGGAAGTGTCTCGTTCTGACATATCAGCGAGGCAAAGATTGCCGGTGATGGGTCTTTCGAGAATGGGAAAAAACGCGGCGTCACTTTCCTTGACGGGTCTTTTCAAGGAGCATTGTTGATGGAAGCTGCTGGATGTTTTGTGCGGGAAAGTTTTCCAGTTAGTGATGATTGTCAGGACTGGGTCAATAATTGACACTTACGAGATTCATCACGTCGCGTCACTCAGTCAGTCCTTGTATTTGTCGAAAAAGTATTTTATCATAATATACTCGACTATGATTTCGACCCTTCGAATACAAAGGCGAAGTTAGTAGTATTTTGTTAATCAGATTACTGATAATTAAAAATAGATTTCGTTATTCACCACACGGAAAAAAGATGCTAAGAAATTATAACTGAACAAGTTTAGGTAACGAGTTATTGCCGTTGCTAATAAACGGTTTAGTAGTAAGGAAGAAGAGGACGTATTAACAGCTGAACAAATCCAGTGTGTGTAACATAGAAATACAGCACCTGCTTCTCTTCCAAATTAAGCACTTTCTACAAGAATATTAGTTATGATTACTGTGCTTTGCAGTTTTGGTCCGGGCAAAAAACATAGCGATTCGTAGCAAAATTTCCATTGTTTAAAACAGAACATATGTCGACTTGAGTTAATTTTCATGGACCAATAGGAAACTTGGAACACGCAATTATTTGCAATGTTGTCAAACTCCGCAAACCCAAACACTGGTAGGAAAGTATTCCAATAATTTATTGGAGAAAATACCAATCAGTCGATGTAGGAATATCAGAGATATTTTCAATTCCTCAAGTGATGTGAAAATTTGGTTACCACCATATTAGTAACCTGCAACTATTACCTATACCTAATTTTATGTCACACGAATCCGTTCAGTGTGAAGTTTGAAATTTTTTTGTGTTAATAAATCAACATAATATACTACTTCTCTCTTTTTTATTAATTCTCAACAGATAGTTTTCGAAATGTTAGAAGAAAATATCACGAATAAATCCCATCTCAAGTAAAGTTAAAATATGCTGGCAACACCGTGCGCAGTAGGCACTGATGTGACGACTGACGAGACGACGCCATTTCTGCTAATTCGAATTCGTGAATACATTTCATGTAGTTACCGGTTATCGGGAGTTTCAGACATTCTTGATTTTATGCTTTGCTTTGACCCAAAATAGTCAAGATTGAAGTTTTTTTGATGAGTGTTTGATGACTGATTTGATTTCATAATGGATAAAAGTGAAATGAAAAACCTATTGAAGGCTTGGGACCTAGAGGAGCTAAGTGATCTATGTAACGGTGAGTATTGAAAATCACAATATTTCAACAAGATCTGTACTCTGTACCGTTGTATGAGGATTATGAGATAATCCTCATACAACGTCTGTACCTCACCAATAGCTAAATAGCTCACCAACAAAGTATGGTTATGGTAATTATTTACCGACATCAGGTACCTAACATCTAGGGTTGCCTCTGATTAATTTTTACTTTTTAGAACAACATATCGATATGAAAAGCCTTCACCTCATGACCTTTGAGTCGTTAAACATAATTCCGCAAATTGGTTTGAGGTTAAGATTTTGGGAGAAGATTCAGGCTTTCACAAAACCTGTTGTTTTTGAAAAACTTCCAGAATTACAGGTATGTGGGTAATTTACTGCAGCTCATGTATAGTTGAATAATAGAAATGTATGTTATGGATTTGTACATATCTACTTAGAGTGAAATGACGGTGATTTATAGACATCTCATATAGCCCGTAAGTACCCGTGAGGCAGCGACAGAAAATTTGTATAACAATGAACTCGGAAAACATCTGATTGTAGGACCTGAATTTGGTGATGAAATTCTATCATCACTGAAAATTCCTGAAACATTTGTCTCCTCTAAAACTCCGAAAAGAGTTTCTTTTAATGGTATAACTTATAGGCCAGATATGATAGTGATAATTGATGTTGATTTTGTTCCCAAGTTTGGGTTGCTAGATAAATTATTTTATAATGAAAATCATGATTTGTACCTTCATTGTAAATCAGTTGATGTCATACAATTTAATTTCCATTTTCATGCTTATGAAGTGAATATACACGATGTATATTTTGGTGTACTTGTCAAAGATCTATATGATCCGTTTCCTGCTCATATTGTACAAATAAATCATAGAAATTATGTTTCTTTAAGCTGTTATTTTAGTTGATGCAGATTGGTATAACTGCCATCAAATTGGTTCAAGAGTATCTGTAATTTCAGTTCTGATGTAGTTACTTTACTTGATAGCATATATAGTAGAAATGTCAACTTCACGAAGAAATAAAATTAATTTTATAAGTATCTGTATTTTTATTTCCTGAAGTAAAGAAACTAAGAAAATATACACAAAATTTAAATATTATTTTTTTGTAGAGCCCCCTGTTCTTATTTTGGTTAACTGAAAAGTAATCGATTTCAAATGCAGTTGACGAAACATTTTCAAATAGCTGAGATGATGGTGGATATCAGTAATTTGAAGAATTTTTGTCAATTGCTTTTGAAATCGATGAATTTTTCAAATAAGAAAAATAAGAGTGAGGCTCTACAAAAAATGAAACTGCAATGTGAACGTACTCAATCTGTACTGCCTGCTGAAAATGTCAGTAATTAATACTGAACAAATATAGCCAGTGTACTTGATAAATTCAGATAAAAAACGCCATAAACTGTAGGGACAGCTACTAAAATCAGTGTTTTCAACTGAATGCTCATATTCTAATTGAAAGCCATTCAGTGATCAATACTGAATTTTTCGGTATTCCCCACTGACCAACTTTGCGATATTCACCATTCCAGTGTACACAGCAAAAGGCATTTAGTGATTGATACAAGTTGAAGTGGTAACAGGTTCTGAACAGAACAGTAATGCTTACTGGATCAGGGTAGCTAACTTAATTTGCAGTATACACTAAATGTTCAGCTGTCTGTATAGGTACAGAACTTTTTTGTTGAGGTTACTCAATTTCAGTGTCCATAGCAAAATATTTTTTTCCGTGCAATATCGCGACAAAACAATATTATCCACATATCGTTTCCAACATTCAGAATAAATATCACAATCCTGTTATTCCCCCCATATACATTCTAGAGATGCAAACAATATTGTATATCTAAGTTTGATAGTATATTAGTTGAACATACTGGCAAAGACTTCCAGGGCTAAGGCAGGCCAAAGATCTCCTCGGCAACTTCAACCGAGCAAGATCGAAGACACTGATTATCCTCAGCAAAACTAGTCTAAAGACAATCACGGGATTTCTAACGGGGCACTGCAGACTCAAAGAACACCTAAGGAAGCTAGGCTTAGAGGAGGACAGCACCTGCATATTCTGTGGGGAACATCCAAAAACACAACACCATATATTGATGGAGTGTTATGCTGTGCATCACAAAAGATTGAATATACTGGGATCACACCAGCTGACTGTGGGAGAAATACCCCGAATAGATCTCCTCAAAATCCTTAAATTCCTCAAGGAATTGGGGCTAGAGGGGTTGCTGTCAACGAGAACACCTTGAAATAGCAGAAGAAGATGGGGCACAATAGATCTAATTAGGACGCAGCACATCAGTCACCATTCATACTTACCAATACCAATAGATTTCTGTGATTTTTTCTTCATATACTTTTGTCTTCAGGTCTTTTCGGTACGGTAGACATCTCGACATAATTGTGATCTCTCAACCCAACCACCTCACAAACTCCCCTTACTCATGAAAATTCCAGATTAATCATTGCGGGTATTAACAAACAATATAATACAGCAATGGAACTGTGCGGTCAGCTTTCCCAGGACAAAGATATGCTGATCTGTTGACAATTAATCACATCAAGTAAGTCGATCCCGTTTCAGGATTCCTGCAACCCAAAGCCAACTTAACGACGCCTTTGTAAGACCGTCGTGAAGCAAAGATAGTTCGAAAACAGTTGAAACCCCTCGTAACGTAAATCTAGCAGTCTTTACTGCCGAGTCGGCAATTTTTCTCAACGCTGAAAAATCGCGAGCCATAAATCGAAAGCACACAATGTTCGATTACGTCGACTTATAGGCGATTGTCATCATTTTGCTCTAAGACAGTTTATCGTCGTGCGCGACACTAAAGTACAAACAAACCATATATTTCTGGCTGACTTTTACCCTTTACTAGAGATAAAACTCCACTATTAGGGAGATGAGTAACGGCAAAGAGGTTGCGACTCGGAAATAAGTTGTCGCGGACTTTCGAACCGATTCAATTCCATTAAGTGGACCTTGGCTAAGAGATTACATTGTCGATGGTACTTGCGATGATAGATAGACCATAATTTTGAATGCTCGAATTCATGAAAAATTCTTTGCAGTATAGAGGTGGTCGCAAAGTATAGGGTTAAGATGACTCTGTAAAAGTTCTGAAAGGGAGCTGGGGGTTAAATATGCAAAGACCGGAAAAATGAGTTTTCTGAAATATTGAGAAATTTATATTTATTATTGCATATCAACGTTGAAGTTGATGAAAATGAAAAAAAAAATTCATGTAATATGAAGTCATTTACTTTCAATCATTTGTTTATGATTTCGAAATTACCGATAACATTGTTGAAACAATATTACAATACGTATTATGTTACATGAAAATTAATATTTTTTTGTCAATAACAACGCCTATTTGCAATAAAAAACAAAAAATTCTCGAGAAAATGATGATGGCAAATGATATAAATGATATAAAACAAACTCAGTCTTCACAATACTTTCGGAAGGTTGTGAAATGGTTTTCAAATGATAGACATTATTATAATACACAAGAGTATCAAGATAAATTTAAAAAAAACGGTACTCGATGTAATTATCTACATAAAATGTATTACTATGAATATCAACTGACTTTATAGGTCAAGTCGAACTCATTTACTTTAAATGATATTTTGTACGACATATTTTTCAATAGTTTAAGTGAAACTTCCGTAAAAAGATTATGCTTATGACAATAAAGCGTATTCTCTCTTACTTCTTTTCTTGTAACAAAAAATAATCATGCCGCCAATTCAAGTGCTTAAGTGTTCTGTAGGTACATGAAAAGCAGGAAATCACAACATCTAATGAATTCTTGGAGATTGCAATGAATATTTATCTATCAATTTCCATGTCCCATGTGATAAGTTTACCTCAAATATCCTTTGAGATTTAGATTCAATGCAATATTTGTAAATTCACGAAGTGTGAAGTACTTAGTCCTAATCATGCGAAAGTTATAACCTTTACATGCATCGTGCTATGGAAATCACCCCGTCAAACAACTCCCAAACCAGCGATCCATCTCCCTACTCTCATCAATCAACGCAGATGTACATCTCTCAAAACAAAATAGAGCAGATAAATTCCGAACCAGTCTACACAGATAATCGCTAAATATAGACGATATTTCGCAAATGGCAGCGCGAAAATTCCTCGGGGAGCGGGAGAACGGGCGGCCGAAGAAAAGGGGGCACTTCTGACTGTAATTAACAGATGGGTTATGGAGCAAATGGGCCGCAGGAAAGGATGTGGTTAGAGTTCTGTGAATCTCTCCGAGGAACTTCTAGGCCCTTTTCCATCGGGTGTGCGAAGCTACGAAGGGTTCGGAATTCGGGAGTGACTCTAAGCACGCTCAAACGAGTCGACGAAAGATGTAGTCGAGAACATTACAAGGGAATCGCCATAAACACAGTGGCGTAAAATATTTTTAATAGATATTTATTTATAACTTAATTATAGAATAATCCTTTAAATTCAACAAACTGCATACCCTTCTTCAACTTAGACAGTCGTCTAACCTTCACACCTAACTTAATTATAGGTACATGTTATTATCTGTTATTTAATTATTTAAACCATATTTTAATAAAGCATAGGGAAATTACAATATTTGACAACAAATCCGAGATTAATAAATGAAGTTGCCGCCGATGTAATTCATTAGCGTCCGATAGAAGTAGACCTTAACTTTTTTCTCTTTCCTCTAGTACCATAAAATTATGTGATTTTGGTAGAACATTTGCTTCTCTATTTAATTATTTAAACCACATTTCACTAGAGCGTATTCAAATTAAAATATTTGATATCAAATCCGCCAAAAAATAATTCGCAATTCGCTGTTGTGAGATAAAGCCTTAACAACGGCCTACTATGATGTCCGTTACATGGATAATAATATGTCACCAATTTAATTTCTATTTTAAAAAAGTTTTGGTATAAAATTTTCTTACCGAATCTCCCGCGAGCATGAATTGATATTCCGGAAATTTTCCTCAGTGGCGAATTTTTTAGGAAAATTCGCACTTTGGGAAAATTTCCGGAAATAATTCATGCTCTAGGGAGATTATAAGTGATAATATCCTATTGATTTTCATCAATTGTTTAAGACTCTTCTTCACAGAGCTTTGTCAATAAGAGATTCTATTGGACAATAAAGTACACTTTGATTAATTGATCATCAATCGAATCTGAACGCTAGAAAAATAAAATAGATGTAACGTTTATATGACTTTGAAGAGGATATGACAATATATCAATGAATTATTTATTACAAGCTATTCAGTAGGTGAAATACTCTTTTTGTGTCAATTTTTTACAGGAATTTAAAATGTTCCAGCTCCTTCACTAACTAAAAGCTAACACGCCCCTAAGTATCGGCAACAAATTCTCGATTTCCCAATTTTCCTCCAACAACATAATGAATGCATAAACAAACGAATCGCGGAGGATTTGCATTCGCCTAATTCCGTCTGGATCCCATGAATAATTCAAAAACGTTCGTCAATTCAGAGAAAAATGATAAAGGCACCTGCTCCGATACGGGCCAATTTCACGCTCGAGTACTTCGCAATGTCCGGCAAAATATGCTCTCGCTCTAACGAGAAACCGGAATCAAAACAATTAGGGGTTGCCTTCCGTCCGTCTTTTTATGCAGGAGCCGTTTTCGGCAACGAATTGTTTCGCGAAGTGTTTTGTTTTTCTTCGGGAACTCGATACTTCGCTCCGCTACGTTGATTTGTTCTTCTAATTTGTTTGTTCTCTGCTCAGGAAGTGTTCGCTGGAACGGTTCAATTTGTTTTAATTTAGGGAAGTTCTTTCGAGAGCACATGGTGTCGTTCTTTCGTTTCGTTATCGATGGTGAGATGTTGAAATTTTGGGAAAGCCCGAATCGGATTGTTTTGGGCAAACGTCAATAACAGACAAAGATTATCAGCAGTAATATCTCTAGGACATTTTTTAAAGTAATAATTTTATTAAAAATTGAATACAACAGTAAAAAATCAACACGATAATTCTGAATCGATTGGCGTCTTTTGAACTTTTTCCCTTTTTTCGAGTAATTCGTTTCTTTCGTCGATCGACTTAAAATCCACAAAATGTACTAATTTCATGATTCTAAATCGATTGGCGTTCGCAGAATGGCACTGTCTAAAACTCTTATTGAGTTGAAGAGTTTATTAAGGGTTGTGAGAGTTGTTCGTCAGAAAAATCTTCAGAAATATTGTCAATTCTTTATCGAAATTTATTTTCATGGCATGATTCGGAATCAGCTCATCGTGGTGAATTTGAGGAGAGTTTGTGATTTTTTGAAAAACGAAAATTGAAAATTTTCGGAAATTTGATCATACGAGAAAATTTTTAAGTTCTACTACATTTTTTTGTTACACCTTGTATCTGGGCATATACAAATCACATATTTTTGGAATCAGCATGGAATTTTGCGTATACCGGGTGACCACGAGGTGAGGTACGCCCCCCAATTTTTCTATAGCTTTGAAGATACAGGTTTCAAATTTGGCACGTCGATATATTACTCAAATACGCATATTTTGACTCCATAACCGAAAATTCACCACTTCATTATCAGGAAGAACACGCAATTTGTGATAACACTGTTCTCCAAAATTGAAAATCGGTTGAAAAATGGCGGAGATACAGTTGATTGTTCAATCGAACAAAGTTGGCCGTGAACATCAAACTCAAATCATCACAACTGACGAACGGCGTCAGCATTTACGAGAGGAAGGTTCGAAGTAAGATACAGCTGAAAATTGAGCTTCCCATGTAATTGCAGCAACCATATTTCCCATCAATTATCAAACATTTCCTCAAAACGGATTAGTACCCATAAAGAAAGGCTCACAACTGACATTTCTCAAATAGCAACATACTCTTTTCACATTGTTATGTTGAAAGATGATGAATTATCAGATTACTCGAATGAAAAGATTTGAAGAATTCCGAAAGGAACCAGAAATACAATATAAGTGTTCCCAAAATTGAATGTTCTTCAACGAAGGCGGCTTTGAACATAAGAAAGCTAAACAAAAAAGCATATTTTGTCAACAAAGTGACAATTTGTTCTACTCATTCAATACAAGAGAATTGTAACTTGTTGAAAAACATTCCGATGGAGCGAAAATTTACTAGAAATGAAAAAGTAGATTTACTGCTAATTTATGGCGAGTGTAGAAAAAATGCAACTGCGGCTTGCATTCTTTACAGTGAACGATTCCCTCTCAGACAACGCCAACCAAGTAGAAACTATTTCGCACGTTTGGAAAGGCAATTCAGGATTGAACCAGATGACAATGTACATGATCAGGATAGTTTTATTATTGATGCAGAGACGGAAACTAATGTTTTGGCTGTTGTTTATGTAGATCCCACCATATCACTTCGACAAATCGAACATGAATTACCAGTTGGACGAGAATCAGCTCGAAAAATTCTAAAAAAACATGGGTTTAAGCCGTATAAATATCAGATACATCAGCGCCTTTACGAAAATGATCATCAAAGAAGGGTCCAGTATTGCAATTGGCTACTTGAGAACCACATAAGGAACCCGAATATGACGAGAAACATTATATTTTCCGACGAATCAAGATTTACGAATCTTGGTATGTTCAATAGAAACAACACCAGATACTGGGCAACTGAAAACCCCAGGCTCATAAGACAAGGGAATTTTCAGGAACGCTTTGGATTCAACGTGTGGATAGGTCTGATAGGAACTCGAATCATTGGGCCCATAATATTTGATGGTATGTTGAATGGGCAACGCTATTTGGGATTTCTACGAAACGAAATAGAAGGATTCATGGAGAATTTACCTCTCGACGTCTACCAAAATATGTATTTCCAGCAGGATGGTTCACCTCCCCATAATTCCCGAATAGTAACCAGTTACCTAGATGAAACATTCCCAAATCGATGGATTGGCACGAATGGTCCTACAAGATGGCCTCCGAGGTCACCGGACCTCACGCCACTGGATATTTTCATATGGGGTTACCTGAAGAACAAGGTTTACTCTTCTAGTCCTACATCAAGGGAGGATTTGGAACATCGCCTTAGAGAAGCAATTGCAAGTATTACTCAAGCTCAGTTAAATGGAGTTATGGAAGCAATAGTGAGACGTGCAATTTTGTGCAGAGAACATAATGGAGAACATTTTGAACAGTACTTGTAAATCATTTTTTCATTACTTTGATTTCTGTTAGTGTAGTAAGTGACCAGAACCAATAAACAATTTACTTCATACCTTTTTCTTCGTTCAGAAATTAGTTGTATCAAATGTTAGAAATTGGAATAAATATCTAATACATTTTTTTTACTCTGCAGGTATATTCTTATGGTGGATTTATACAGCAGTTCCAATTCATGAGTTTTTAGTCACTAGTAAGAAGTCATAAGAATGTTCGTTAATGGAATATTTATTCCAACAACGATCTTAAAACTGCTGTATGAATCCACCATCAATTACGATTAGCATACGAGTAATGAGAAAAAAGTTCGCTCCATCGCCGTAGAATGTTTTTCGACAACTCACAATGTTCCATTATTCAGAATGTACCGCATATTTTCACTATTTTTTTTTAAATATGAATTTTTGTTTAGCTTTCGTAGGTTCAAGCCGCCTATGTTTAAGAATAGTCAATTTTGAGAACACTCATAATGAAATATCCCGTATCTTCGATTCCTTTCGGAATTCTTCAAATCTTTTCATTCGAGTAATCTGATAATTCATCATCTTTCAACATAACAATGTGAAAAGAGTATGTTGCTATTTGAGAAATGGCAGTTGTGAGCCTTTCTTTATGGGTACTAATCCGTTTTGAGGAAATGTTTGATAATTGATGGGAAATATGGTTGCTGCAATTACATGGGAAGCTCGATTTTCAGCTGTATCTTACCTCGAACCTTCCTCTCGTAAATGCTGACGCCGTTCGTCAGTTGTGATGATTTGAGTTTGATGTTCACGACCAACTTTGTTTGATTGAACAATCAACTGTATCTCCGCCATTTTTCAACCGATTTTCAATTTTGGAGAACAGGGTTATCACAAATTGCGTGTTCTTCCTGATAATGAAAAAAATTGTACAGGGTGTCATTTGAAAAAATAAGTTTGGGGTCACTTCCGGTTAAACCGGAAGTGGTGAATTTTCGGTTATGGAATCAAAATATGCGTATTTGAGTAATATATCGACGTGCCAAATTTGAAACCTGTATCTTCAAAACTATAGAAAAATTGGGGGGCGTACCTCACCTCGTGGTCACCCGGTATAGTGCGAATTTCAAATCACTCTGATGATTATCGACTTAAAATTTTCTTTTTTTTGCTGAATCTTCTGTCTGAACATATACAGATCGTATATTTTCGGATTCAGCATGAAATTTGGCATATAATTTGCGAATTTCAAGTGATTTCCGTCACCATCCCTGATTATTATGATACACGCGCTTGTCATTATTCATATTTACTATGAAGCGACATTTTCATCCATAAATTTCTATTCTGAAATTATCTACCGTAATGATTATTCCAACTCACATTCATTACACTACCAATTTCATCGACATGCTTTGTTTGGTTCGCCAAATTGTGGTGGAAAACGCATAAAACTTTCATCGACATGCAAATAAAATGAAAATATATTTACCGACATACACTTTAGTAAAAAACAGTGAACATAATGGATATTGATTATTTATAACTATTTGTGAAGATTTATTTCGTAATGAAAACACACAATTCTCCCTTGCCTAGTACCCAAAATTCTGATGGACATTGTGCCGTTAGTGGTAAATGCACCATAAGGCCTTCCAGTTCTTGAAAATATTCCAGAAATACAGTTTCAGTGGCATATTTCGGCATAAGATTTATCTGTGTCAGCCACTCCAGATATATCTTGTATTCTTTTTGGTATACGCGGCTTCACTTTTCGATGGAATTAATGATTCTCTTGCTTTTTCAGCTTTTTTCAAAATATCCTTCATTATATTATATTTCATTTATAAAATACGCCTCCAAAATCTTGATACTGAATTTTGAAACAGCAGCATGTATACGTTTGCATTCCCAGCATTATGATGTCAGGACGATAACCAGTTAATAATAATAATAATAATAATAATAATAATAATAAGTATACTTTATTGTCATTAAGAAATAATCTTGTGGACAAAGCTTGCGTTAAATAAATAGGTATGTAAATATAAAAGTATTAAAATGTAAAAACAGTTAGTACTTCTGAAATGAAGTAAAGTTAGAACATAAAACTATACAGTTAAAAGTCAATCTTGTAACAGAACAGTTAAAATAGTCATCAGTTCTGTAAAAATTCTGTTAAAATAGTCAGTTTTGTTCTTAAGGAATGTGAATAGATGTATACCTACCTACTGGTACATTAACAAACATAAAAACATCATCAAAAACATCGTAAAAAAACATGTAAAAAAATCCACATAGCAATACAATTACACCTTGTGTTCGAATAACATAGATTCAAATATGCACATTATGTCATGTAAATTCATCATTATAATACTCTTGCAAATTATAATAGGGTCTATCAGCTAAAAATGTTTTAACCAAGTTTCTAAACTATTTGTTAGTCAATTTTGCTTCTCCTAAATCTGAAGGTAAGTGATTAAACATCTGAACCCCATTATAATAAATAGAATCCCTGGCCATATTAGTTAAGGGAATTGGCAATTGCAACGCGTTAGAACGGGTGTTGTAACGATTGGACGCAGTCTCATATAAGGACAAATTCTGATTCTAAAACAAATAATGCAATCAAAGTCAATATCTTTTTCTCTGCGAATATGCATCTGCATGAATCACGAGGTTTGAGCTTATACAGATATCTGATCGCTTTCTGCAGTACCAATACAGTCTGAAGTGCTGATGAGTTGCATACTCCCCAAAACGATATTCCATAACGCAAATGGGTCTCTAAAAGGGCGTAATACACCGTTTTGGCAGTTTTAATACCCAAATTTATTGAATTTACTCTCACTGCATAACATCCAGAAGAGATATTGCTTTTAAGATGCTTGATATGGTCGTCAAATTTGAGTCCATTGTGTATATGTAAACCTGGAAATTTAGTTTTAGACTTGTTCTCGATCATTAAGTTGTCGCTAGGTCATCTAGAGAACATCTGAATGAAATAATGTTTGTTTTTGAGCCATTAAAGGTTAATAAATTCGCATCGCACCACTTTTTGATTTTATTCATATCTGTAGATATTGCGTCTTGTAAATTATTCGAGTTTTTGCTATTCCACAATATCGTCGTGTCATCAGCAAATAGAGTGAATTTTCCAGAAATCCTCAAATTTGCAAGGTCATTAATATATAATAAAAATAAAATGGATCCCAAAACTGATCCTTGAGGTACTCCAGATATAATATCTTTTTTTTCAGAGAGTTCTGTAGCTCTTACCATTTGATTCTTTCCTGAAAGGTATGACTGAAACCATTCATATGCCATTCCTCTGCAACCATAATGTTGAATAACTTACTTACTTATCACAAAAGACCGCAGCAGCTATATTACCAGAATTCAACTTTTCATAAATGTCGTAGAGAAATGAAAATGAGTATTTTTATTGCTTGAAAACCAAACTGATTTTCACTTAAAATATTATGGCATCTTAGGAAATCGGTCAGGCGAATTTTCAGCAGTTTCTCAATTAATTTAGCTATAGTTGGAATGATGGGGATCGGGCGAAGATTCGACGGATCATCTGAATCTCTACCTTTATACAATGGAATGAGAATAAATGTTTTTAGGAAATCAGAGAAGACTCCATTGTGGAATGGGGTGTTGATCAGTGTTACAAATGTAATAAGTGCATTAATTGGCAGACTTTGGATGGTTATTATCGAAATTCCATCATAACCAGTCGTATTTTTGTTTTTTGTAGTTCTCAAAATTTCTACCAACTCATTAATATCTGTGTCATACAAAGTTAGGTTATCTCCAAATCTGACATCTTCAAGATTTGTTACGGGATCGTGAGGAATTACTATATTCTGACGTAGATTTTGTGCTATAGAGCAGTAATAATCATTGATTTCATCAGGACTGAGTGATATTCCATGATTTTTACATTTTCCTTTATATCACTGATGATAGACCAAGAATCTTTCATTTTATTTTTTGATTTGCCGATTTGATTCATGTAGTGGATTTCCTTTGCTTTCTTAATAGTGGATCTATATATTCTGCGATAGTTATTGAAGTACTCAGAAAAACCTTGATTATCAGTAAACTTTCTTATGTTATGCAGTGACCGTAAATTTTTAGAGTAAATTTTCAATCCTGTTGTAATCCAGGATTTTTTTTGTTAAATTTAAATTTTTTGTGTGGGAAATGATTCATCGAATACCTTCAATAGCGCGTTGTGAAATGTGAGATATGGTTTACATTGAGACAAAACATCTTCCCAGTTAATTTTCAGACAATTTTGATAGAGTTGCAACTCAATGCTCTTGTCAGTTGCACTCCCGGTCGTGGTGACAGCGCTACCTATCGGTGTAATCGAGAATTGATCCTTGCGGGACACTTCGTCGATAGAATCGCCTCGAAATGCACGCCAGATTAAACTGTGGCGTGTTGCAACTGACAACGCCTCTCGCTCACCTCGTCCGGATGAAATCAATTTCCAGCGCTCGGAAATTAATTCACCTTTCCATTAGATATTCCCGGAGCGGCGCTGCTTTCCTATTCGATGTCGGCGTCCGCGTAGCCAAATAGATAAGCTGGCGATGGGAAGCTGTCGCCATAACGTGCAAATGGCAGGGAAGAGTACACGGCTCGACAAACATAATCAAGTTGGCGTATGCACGACAGCGTCCATAGCGGACCATCATCTAATACGGTATGCAATAAACCGAGGAATGTCGACTAAACATCGTTTAGCCCACCCCCTCGCTCTCTGTTCCCCCTGTGCCCGTCGTGATATAGGGTGAGCAGCCTTATGGTCTGTGATTCGATGGTGAATCATCCCTGATGTTGATAAATGTTCAGCAGCGCAATAACTTTCCAAACATATTTTGATGTATATGATTATGATTGTCTATATATTTTTTTTTCGTTAAAAACGCAGAGCAGAGCGCAGACCAGAGCAGAGCGCGGAGCAGAGCGCGGAGCAGAGCACGGAGCAAAGCGCAGAGCAGAGCGCAGAGCAGAGCGCAGAGAAGAGCGCAGAGCAGAGTGCAGAGCAGAGCGCAGAGCAGAGCAGAGCGCAGAGAAGAGCGCAGAGCAGAGCGCAGAGTAGAGAGCAGAGCAGAGCGCAGAGCACAGCGCAGAGCAGAGCGCATAGCAGAGTGCAGAGCAGAGCAGAGCAGAGCAGAGCAGAGCAGAGCAGAGCAGAGCAGAGCAGAGCAGAGCAGAGCAGAGCAGAGCAGAGCAGAGCAGAGCAGAGCAGAGCAGAGCAGAGCAGAGCAGAGCAGAGCAGAGCAGAGCAGAGCAGAGCAGAGCAGAGCAGAGCAGAGCAGAGCAGAGCAGAGCAGAGCAGAGCAGAGCAGAGCAGAGCAGAGCAGAGCAGAGCAGAGCAGAGCAGAGCAGAGCAGAGCAGAGCAGAGCAGAGCAGAGCAGAGCAGAGCAGAGCAGAGCAGAGCAGAGCAGAGCAGAGCAGAGCAGAGCAGAGCAGAGCAGAGCAGAGCAGAGCAGAGCAGAGCAGAGCAGAGCAGAGCAGAGCAGAGCAGAGCAGAGCAGAGCAGAGCAGAGCAGAGCAGAGCAGAGCAGAGCAGAGCAGAGCAAAGCAGAGTGCAAAGCAGAGCAGAGCGCAGAGCAAATGAGAGCAACATACTGGCAAAGACTTCCAGGGCTAAGACAGGCCAAATATCTCCTCGGTAACTTCAACCGAGCAAGATCGAAGACACTGATTAACCTCAGCAAATCTAGTCTGAAGACAATCACGGGATTTCTTACGGGTCACTGTAGACTCAAAAAACACCTAAGGAAGCTAGGCTCAGAGGAGAACAGCACCTGCAGATTCTGTGGGGAACATCCAGAAACACCACCCCATATATTGATGGAGTGTTATGCTGTACATCAGATTGAATATACTGGGACCACACAAGCTGACTGTGGGAGAAATACCCCGAATAGATCTCCTCAAAATCCTTAAATTCCTCAAGAAATTGGGGCTTGAGGGCTGCTGTAAACGGGAACACCTTGAAATAACAGAAGAACAAGGGGCACAATAGATTTAATTAGGTCGCAGCGCATCAATCACTATCCATATTCACCATTACCATTACCAGAGCGCAGAGCAAAGCACAGAGCAGAGCGCAAAGCAGAGCTCAGAGCAGATAACGGAAAAGCGTGTCCCCTTTTAATATAAAATCGACGAGTTTAAGCGTTTTTCTGAAATGTTGACGAGGTTCCTGAAAATAGCTCTGTTTCGTTTTCGGTGGCCAACCGTATTATGTAACATGTGTTTTGAACGTATTTTCAGTAACGATTATTTCAAGCATCAACTAAATGAGTGTTTATTAAATAAGTGTCTGAAGGAGTTTTTCATTTCACGAAGTTATTGTAACGAAATTATATTTTTATGAGTAATATTTTCTTATGTCATCATGACGTTTCAATTAACAGACTGATACTGAGTTTGCGTTAATTCGTAGCTCACTGAACTGTTGAAATCAGACGGTAATGAAAGTAAAGTATTCAGAGAGAAGTTGACATAATGATGTTTTTGAAAAAATTCAGATTGTGAATCTGTGAGTGATCGATCATTCAGCGATACATATCAGTACGATAAATTTCATTTTATCTGTGGCTGAACAACACAGTTACACATCTTGGATGGAGTTTTTCAAGGAATCTATCTCCTGCTCCTGTAACCATATGCAGTCCTTATTGTGACTTGCCGATTATCTTCCTTCTATTTGAACGGGACGATGAAAACCCTGAACAAATAACAGGAAGTCCCGTCCATAGCAAATTGTCATTTTCGCAAGTCAAACACGACGGCTACTGTTAATTGGAAAGGGGACCAGATAATGTTTGTCAAGACGAGGGAGAACACGCCAAAATTAATGAAACTCAATTTGTACGTCTTTCACTGCGTTGATAATCCTTTCGAAATCTTCACCTGTATATGGATCACAATTTAAAAAAGTTAGTCTACTGTTATAGTTCGCGTAGTGAACATTCAGATATATTGTGCTCCTTGAAGCGAATTTCCAGAGAAATTTTTTCCCTAATCTCTGACAGTATACCAATTGAAATATTGTCCAAGTCTATTGGCATTTGCAGAAATGCTCTATATTTTTTCGTTGTCTTAAAAGGACTCAAGTGTTCAGAAAAATACAATTTTTCTGCACAAAACTGAACTCAATCTCTTCTTGAGTAGATTTTGCAAATTCGCAAGAGATTTTTTCAGAATGAAAATCAGATATTGGAAGAAGTTGTTTTGCTTGAATTATTTGTTTCGGTAAGTGGTTGGGAATTTAATTCTGAAACACGGGGTATAATTTGTCAAGAAAACACCCTAGAGCTAATAAACTCCAACAGGCTCGAACTTCAATGCAAATTTGATTAACGAATTATTAATGTCCTAATGGAATATTTGGATTATTCATCTGTGAAATTTCGTTTTTCTTTTCGCCGAGTAAAATGAAAATGTGAAATGGGTAAAATTAATAACGCAAGAATACACTGTTGGAGAATTCCCCAAGGAGATTGTTATTGAAGGCGAGGTTTCCTAAGTGACTTTATGTGAAAGGCAGGTTTATTAAATATTTGGAGGTCAAAGCCCTAATGCCGCCTTTATAGCTTTTTTGATGATTCCCTATTAATTTTGATAATTACGTCATTCGCTTGGGATAATTTTGAAGTTGAGAAAATTACTAACGGTATTCATTTTGACTTTTATTAGTACAGAGGTTGAGAGTAATGCCATTGGCAAGAGAGGTAATAGCGTTACACTCATCAATACCCTTAACAACTCTTTTGGTTGGTTGGTTGACACAGAAACGAAAATCCTCCTATAACTCCTTGTGAGTCAATGGAAAGAACGGACGGGCTACTTACTTATTTTCCATATTAAGAATTTATTACACTCTTGTGGTGACCCATTGGAAAAATGGCTATCTCTCTAAAACTATTATTTATTATGATTTATTTCAAACAAGATATCCATAGTTATTGATGGAGAAATATGTTTTTTTAAATGAGACACCCTGTATATTCGAGCATATTTCAATGGAGCTTAAAGTTACCTTTCCAAAAATCTAGCACACTTGATGTTTTGCTAGAGTCATCTTCAAAATACAGAGCTTTTTGATTTTTTCATGTATACTTTAAAACGCACACTTTGAACAAGTAGGCTTTGGCAATAGCTATCAAATGTTGAGAAAGCTTTTCACAGCAGTAATTAAAACACATAGATTCAATAAAACTGATAACAATACTATATTGACTAATAATACATGAAACTTCAACAATAATAATAATGATGATAAAAATAAATAATGAAATATATTTCTTCAGAAAAGGTGTTCAAAATGTCCACCAGCTTCTCCTACAAAAAAAGATCTTTCAACCTTCCCCAGAAGTGAAAGTCCATAGGCGTTAGGTTCGGTAACCGGCCAACGGTTGGGTCCTTGGTTGGCTATCCAATTATTACCAAAATTTGCAGCCAAAAAGATGGTGACAATTGCAGTATTGTGAGGCGAAGCCCCGTCTTGTTGAAAATATATTTTTCTGATCTCCATTAGTGGCAATTCATCAACAAGGGGTTCAATATTTTGCCTCAAAATTTCTACATATCTCTGAGATGTGAGAATGCCATTATAAATGAACTATTTGATTCATATAATTTTGGCCTTTTCTTTACAAAAATTGACCACTATCATTAAGGTTGTGTCGCAATCTTGCGAAAATGTCTCTAAAAGGTTGTCTTCTTTCTGGAAACCTCCTCGTGATACGAATTGCTGCTTCTGCATTTTCTCCGGTTATATCCCATTTTTCATAATTCTTATACTTCATTGCGAATGTGTTTGAAACTTTGAACAGAAACAACGAATTAAAGAGCGTCTTTACTGCTTCAATCAAAATTTGACAGCTACCAGTAAACATTTGCATTCTTTTTTATCGCCGCATCGTCCAAAGCCTACTTGTTCAAAGTGTGCGTTTCAAAGTCTACATGAAATAACCTAAAAGCTCTCTATTCCAAAGATGACTCTAGCAAAACAAGTGTGCTTCATTTTTGGAAAGGTAGTTTCAAGCTCTATTGAAATATGCAGAAATAAACATAACAAATAAAAAATATTTTACATCAAGAACTATGAATACCTATCTTATTCGAAAAAATAAGTCACAGCGTTGAGTTCAACGTAAAAAAGTGCTCTGAAAATATTTTCATAGAAACAGGAAATATTTGACAGAAAAAAAGTTCCAGCAACTTTTCGAAAATGCACTTTTTCGAAAAACATGTAACTCAGAAACGATGATAGATATCGATATGCGGTTTTCACCATTAAGATTTTCATAAAATTTTACCTTCTTACTCAGCCATAAGTTTTCATCTATCTAGTTTGAAAACCTCAATCACCGGCCAATCGTAAATAAGATGAAAGCAATTTACAGTACGGACAGGAAAAAAATGTTTTCTGATGAAGAATGGTTTTCAAGATTGGCTTATTTAGCCGACATTTTTGACAAACTCAACACACTGAACTTGGGACTTCAGGGACCAAACACAACAGGGAGAAAATAAACTCCTTCAAGAGGAAGTTGGTCCTGTTTTGTTCACAAATACAGGAAGATAATTTATCTGTATTTCCCACTCTACAATTTTTTGGAGAAAATAAAATATGTCCAATGCGAGATATGGTTGCATATATCATTGTTTACTTGGAATGCCTTCAAATAAGAAGTATTTCTCTGAAGATTATTCAAAAGTAGACTGGATCAGATATCCTTTTTCGGGAACCTAACCAAATGAAAGAAAGTTTTATCGATCTTACAGAAGATAGTTCCATGAAAGATTATTTTAAAGAGAAATCTTTAATTAACTTCTAGATCGGATGTGAAACCGAGTACCCTTTGCATGATGATTAATTCTTTGCTGAGTTTGTATTAATTTTCCACTTGTGTTTTTAGACCTATGGGTAATAAATAAAACTGAGAATTAATACCATTTTAATCTTTTTATTAATCATTTATTATAAGCATGTTATGAATAAACACAAATATCTAACCAATCAATATGAAGTTTTCTCAGGAATTTAATTCAAAAAGATTTTGAAAACTTATAGAAGAGTAAATATTATACGTTTATTGAAATATTTAGGTCTGATGGTACGCCAAAATTTCTCAAAAAGTATAGTGGTATAATGTCTTCGACTCCTCAAATTTCAAGTGCCGTATTCTCCGTCATAGAGTAACTTCCGAAATCGGCAATTCCGCCGTATTGCCGCATAAACCCCATTCTGAGTTGCTCTCACACACAAATCGCGCATAATAATAATTCGTCGTCGTGGGTTTAGATTCGGCGGGCCGCGATTCAGAGACTTCGTTTTCGGGGGCCGTTCGTTCTCTTCTGGCGGAGTCTGGCACGTGGAGGAAATTAGTCAAGTTAGGTCGGCATTTGGGAATAATGGCCGCGACGACTGTCATACGGAATGGCATAAATAAGTAAATACGCCGACGATGGCGGCCTGAATTATGGCGCGGAAGGTTTGTGTGCCGAGTACGAGAGGAAATGACGAACGGGCGAGACGCAGGGACGGACTTAGGTCGTTTCCGAGCGCAATCGGATACATTTCTGAGAGCTTGTTTTAGGATATCGTCACGTTTTGAATTACAGGGGGCTCTCCCTTACTAGATAGCGCCACAAATAAAAAATATGTGATACAATCGGATTGAATTAAATTATTATTTCAACTGAAAAACCCTCTCACCTATTTAGAAAGTTATCTTTCATAACCGATATTCACAATCCTAACTTGACAGTCCGGAATCACTTGTCGTCATCTGAACAGAATTTCTTTTTCGATATCGTCAACCATGAAATTCTTCTAACAAAACTAGAACTGTACGGTTTCAGAGTGGTACAGGATTGGCTCAAAAGCTATCTCACAAACAGGATGCAATATGTTCAAGCAAACAATCCTCAGGGCTCTGTTTTAGGGCCTCTGTTAGATCTGATATACGTGAATGACATTTATATGAGAGTTGTATGATGTATGCAGGTGATATATCCCTCATAACTAAAGAGAGCAATGTAGAGCGAACAGTCATTGTAATAAACCGTGGTCATTTGCCCCTGGACTAATTGTTAGCTGGCTTAGGCGAGATAATTACACACAAACCCGTTGTATTCATTGTAGCATATCGAAGCCCGTTCAATTAAAAATCGGTGAATACATTCGCCGCCAGCGAGACTTATGTTTAGACTATCTCGAGATAAGTCTGAACTGGACACCTGAAATAACATAGACACTCGTATATGTGAAGTGTTTGTTGAAAAATTTGATTTCTGCTGATAGGAAGAAAAAATAAGTGGGTAGTCTGAGAAACTGACTAGGTCTTATGTCCCAAAGAAAAAGGCGAAGTAAACGATTTTTATTTTCGGCAGCCATGATGTTATGGGAAGGGACTAAATGAAAAATATTGACAAAAAAGTGATAAATCAGAGTTTTGACGAATACCTGCGGACGGGGATCCAATGATGGGGCGTGCACAACGGTCAGATCCGGGGGAAGCGATTTTTGGGTGACTGCTGGGAGAGACGAAAATAGAAATCGAAGATCGGGCGTCGAGTTGAAAGTCTCGGGGGACGGGAAGCGAACGGTAAACTTTACGGAGGGGGTTGGTACCGGCATTAAATTCAAATTCAAAAGTATGACTCGTGATTTCAGAGGGTTGTGATATTTTTGTTTATGTAAAGAATCTTTTCATTGTTTGTTGCTCGGTGATTTGATAGAAGTCAATCTAAATTTTGGGATCAAAAAATACGTGAAATACCAGGCGGGCTACCTATATGTGAGTGCAGACGAATTGAGTCGTTTACCAGACTCGGGAATAACGCCAGACACGTAAAAAAAACTGTTTCTGTGTAGTAATCATATTAATATTTTTCATCTCTGATTCGAAAAAGTTACTATAGTGTGTTTATATGTAATTGTGAATAAGTAGACATCGCCGACTTTTCTAGACCAAACCGTCCGTAGGGAAAAACCTTTTTTTTACTCTATTCTAGTAGGAAACTTGTCTCCAAGAGGTAGGAAGTAGGTTTATTGATTTTGGTATCCCGACACCCCTTGAGTTGGTGGGTTAACATTAAATACCTCCATCTGAGAAATTTTGATTTAGTTTTTTTGGTTCATACACGGGAAACGCTCGACAAAACAAAAATTATTTTTATTAAATTTCGGTCTTGTTGGAAGATTGTGTATAATTTTATATTCCTCAATCCAAGAAAACAAGTGAAAAAAAAAAGAATCAAGAAATTACACAATAGCTGAGCAAAGTATTAGTAATAATGAATTATGGTGGATTACGTAATCCAATCTTCCGCAAGAAACCTATACTATAGGTATGGTCGTCGGCAAGTATTCAACAGAAAACAACTACTGCCCCCTACGACCATTGAATTATATCTGTTTAATACTGGGCAAAGTTTTCTACGAGAACCACTTTGCAATGCATTTCAAATATCAAAGCTGAAATAATTTTTCGACTTAATTGGGGGAACACCTCCATACCGGTTTCATGGTCATTGCCAATCATCAGCGAAGGCTAGTTCGACCCAATTGAATCGAAAAATCCTTTCATCCTAATTGGAAATCCCTGAGACAAACACTGAAGTATGAATTCAGCGCCATCTCTGGGTTCCAGATTAAAATGCACTCCGACTACGTGTCGACTTCAATATGAAGCCAGAAACATCATAAAAGATGGGCGACACTACTTGACGGAAGATCATAAAACTAATAATGAATTATGGTGGATTACGTAATCCAATCTTCCGCAAGAAACCTATACTATAGGTATGGTCGTCGGCAAGTATTCAACAGAAAACAACTACTGCCGCCTACGACCATTGAATTATATGTGTTTAATACTTGGCAAAGTTTTCTACAAGAACCACTTTGCAATGCATTTCAAATATCAAAGCTGAAATTATTTTTCGACTTAATTGGGGGAACACCTCCGTACCGGTTTCATGGCCATTGCCAATCATCAGCGAAGGCTAGTTCGACCCAATTGAATCGAAAAATCCTTTCATCCTAATTGGAAATCCCTGAGACAAACACTGAAGTATGAATTCAGCGCCATCTCTGGGTTCCAGATTAAAATGCACTCCGACTACGTGTCGGAGTTTCCGAACATCTTGGTCTGGACCTTTTGATTTTGGAGCATTGAGAGTATCCATCTGCAGGTGAGTTCGTCAAGACTTCTCCTCCTGTCCGCTGAGAACATGCTTTCGAAGGATGTTTTGTCAAAGGCTCTTTCGATGTCTAGAAAAGTGCATAGTGCTATTTCTTCTTTCGCCAGAGAGTCCTCCAACTTGACACCAATTGGTACAAAGCCGTCTCGCACAATTTTCGTGTAAGGTAGGCATATTGGTTTATATGTAAATGCCAGTCTATTAGAGCTGCCTCCCGTATATCCCAGTCTATCAGTTTTTCCAGTACTTTCAGGAGAAAGGATGATAAGCTTATCGGTCTATAGTCCTTGGACCGGTCACAGATTTCCAGGTTTGTGGTAGCCAGCCAAATGCTAGGCTCATCCTGTATAGTCTGCATAGTTCTAGTGCGAGATCTTCAATTCCCTGCTTCAGTAGAACAGGATATATTTCATTAGGTCCAGGCAATTTATATGGGTTGAAAGAGTTTATCCTCCATATCATTTTGTTTTGAAACGAACCCATAGTGCCTACCGACGAAGAGCTGCTGTCCGCATTGCTCCTCTTATTTTAATTTTCAGAAAAATATGGCTACACTACATGAAATGAACGTAGACAATTTCCAGCCTCTCTGTCCTTACACTTCGTCACCATCCCGCGATTCACCTTGAAAGCACGATGAGGTAACCGGCCGCAGAGAAAATATATTACCAGCAATTAATAATGACGTTATCTCCCGAACGTCCCGAATACGTCCCTGAACGTCAGGATGTAGCCCACACGGTTATTAACTGCTTCATTACTCTGATTGTACGACTCAACTAGGACAATTACAAGAGCTGGTGTTCCTGTTCCTGCTAACTGGAAGTGTGTTGCCAGAGAAAATGGCGTCGACCATAAAAATGCTCCGTGAATAATAGTTTGTTCTAATTAAGTTTCGGCTAGGAGCTGCCACGAAGATTAACTGGGTTATGTGCAGCGATTGCGGATAGCGCACACACACACAAAGCGTTTCGGAACTTTCGGAAGTCGAGCCCAGGGGCTGTTGTTGCATTTCTTGCTGCCGTAATTGTAAGAAAACATTTTCAAACATGCATCTGAAGCGTCAAGGGTATTTGCGGGTTTCAAGTTCTCGGTGAATTTTCCCCAATCATTCGTAAGTTACTCTGGCTTTTGCAGCATCGATGCTTAGTTGATTTATTTGCCGCGAAGTCTATCCAAGAATGCTTGAACCGCTAATTACTCCATTATCTTTTCTGAGCGACCCGATAAGCCCCCGGATGACGAGTTTCCAACGATTCGGAGAGTTGTTCCACTAAAACTCCAGGGGATGACGTTACTAGTTAGGTCGTCCGGTGCACCAGGTCCTCCGGACCAGGTCACCGATGTCAAATTCGTGACGAGTGGCCTACAAAACCCCAGGGGTATGAGTTTCTCTTGATTAATCACAAGATAAGCAGGAGCTCCACGGGATGACGTTCCTGATGCCGTCCTGACCTCCAGGTGTTCAGGGGGCTAATTTGGACATGATATTCAGATTTCGCGACCTGAGAAACTCTCGAGTGAAAATTTCGTACAGTTCGGGAGTTTTGGGGTATTTTTCTTCTTGACTTAGCCATTCTGAAGTACCAGTTGTCTTTAGTTAGTTCTAGGGATGAATGGATTATAATCTGAGACAATTTATGACGTACATTTCTCATATTATCCCACCTGTGATCCGGCAAACAGACGTATAGTTCTCGTCAATTTCGCCATTTCGCAGGAATGTGGCAACAATTTGAGAAAGTGAACCCACCCCCGAGGGCATTAGAGGGAAATGCATCAATTCATTACCCTCTGTGTGATTAATTATCAGCACATTGAGGGCTATTGCCGCGTCGTGTACATATGGAGGGAACTGACGCTCCATGAATATTCTCCCGCAGAACAATGGATTATGAGATTCATGATTTACTGTTCCAGAATGTTTGGTTGGTTGATACTGGATTACTGACTTGTGTACACTGAGAGTATCACCAATGTGATGCAACAACTGAATTGCGTACACAAATACGGAAATTGCAAGCTGCAAATAACAAGTACTGGTTGACAATGAGATTGAGCTTTGTTTTATATACAGTGCATTCCATTTGAAAAATAGTATACAAATATTTGGATATGTTGGAGAATCGACTGGTATTACCCAAAACATACCTTTTATCCCACCATAGAGACAAATTGAATCAACCCCCTCTAAATGGTAGATTATACTTGCGATGGGATTGTCCAAAACATACTTTTTGTGCCACCAGGGAAAAAACTTCAATCAAATCGCATTTGGGGATAGTTTATATTTACAATTTTTCGAAAACCTTCACTTACTGGATAATTCTAGTGGAATATTTCATTTAAAAAGTAGGCTATGAGGGCCCAACCATACAGAAAAATCAAAAAATGTCGTACGGGGGAAACCCCTAAAAATCATGAAATAGGTATACAAAATATACTATATATGATATGATAAAATTTCGAAAGATTTTTCTGACAAACAACCCTCAACTCCAAATACTCTTCAACTCGAGAACGGTTCAAGATAGAGCAACTCTGCGAACGCCAATCGGTTCAGAATTTCAAGTCGATCGACGAAAGAAATAAACTACTCGAAAAAAGGAGAAAAGTCCAAAAATCATGAAAAATACAAACGGTTCAGGATAGAGCAATTCTACGAAAGCCAATCGATTCAGATATATGAAATTAGTACACTCTGTGGATTATGAGTCGATCGACGAAAGAAACAAATTAGAAAAAGGATAGAAGTCCAATGGGGGTAGACCCTTAAAAATTATGAAAAATACGAAATCATCAGAGTCACTTGAAATTCGCACTATGTACGCAAAATTTTATGCAATAGTGCAATGAAGAACTTCTTTATCCACAAAATATAGCTCAAAGAAGGTTTGCTTTTTGCATGAATGTAGAAAAAAGAATTAAACGTCCAAAATTACCTCGCGCGATCAAATTTTCAAAAGTTATTCTTACTTTTATTCAAAAATTGATTTCGTCTCTGAAATATATAATCGACAAAATTCCAGAAGATCCGGAGTTTGAGGTCGGAATCCCGACATCAAAGTCTAGACTATCTAAAGAGAAAAACATTGGCCCTTCAGCAATTTAATTCTAATTGAAATGAAATATAGTTTAAAAAACACGCTTTCATTACACATTGAACTGAATAGTAAAAAATAACTGTTTACATAGGCAGAAAATAATTATAAATGAAAAATATTAGTATCACTGTGAAAAGGCATGGAGCATGGAGGTTTCATATTTTCGTATATCGAGCACCCCACACTTTTTTCACAGTAATACAAATATTTTTCATTTATTATTATTTTCTGCCTGTATTATTATTCTTCACTTTTTGGTTCAATGTATTTATTATAAAATCGTATATTTTTGTTTTTTTTTGAACTATATTTTTTTATTTTTCACTTTTAAGTTCTCAATTTATCATTGATAAAAAAATTCTCGGCAGAGAGAGCCTGAAGAAAAAAACTGCGACCCTATCCAAGGAAGGCAGCAGTCGCATTAATTACTCCATCCACGACACGGATTTTTTCAAATTCTGGCGAAGGCGCTCAGACAGAGTATATGGGAGGCAAATTATTTAATTCGGGCGATCTTGATCAGGATAATGAGAAAAATTCATCAAATTATTTTACTGTCACCGGTTCTTGATAAGTGCACAAAGTTTCAATTAAATCTGTCCGTTCAAAGTGGGTCAAAATCGAGTGTAAAGGAGTCGGTTACAAACATACATACATACATAATTACATATAGGTGAAGCGTGTGTTAAAAAGAGTAAAACGTTGGAAATTCTCTCGCAAATTCACTTCGAACGATATAGGTAATTTTGAAAAGTTTTTATTTCAATTTTCTCGAAAACTCTAAGCGTCTCTTTGTTCGTTTTGCTATTAATGAATATATAAACTGCCGTTTCATAGATATATAAACTGACAAGGGTTGAAATTCCACGAGTGGTAAAGATTTGTCTGCATGAAGTCATTTTAGAAGCACTAAAAATATAACGTTAAATATATTTTTGTTCGATAAAAATATCTTTGGCCATGGTTAAGTTACCCCACAAGCAGATGCCATATCTCAATCTCGAATCAACCTCTGCATAGTATATACTATAGAGTAGTGTTCTGTCTATTACAGTTTTCAAGTTCCTGAACATATACTGAATAGAATCCAATTTAGAGATCAAATTTTCACAATGTGCATGCCAAGTCAGATGTTCGTCTATATTTAAGGCTTAAAATTTCACTATGGTATCAATGTTTGATATGGTTTTATCCTTTATAGTCACTGTAAATGAATCAGTTTCATTCTGGTGATAGTGGAACGAATAATCTTAGTTTTCTGTGGATTTAAAAATAGATCGCGATCACTGAAAAAATTAGAGGCATTCATTTTTAAAAGATTAGGTGTTCTTTGCCGATACTAGTAGAGATATGTCATCTGCATAAGCAATGAATTTAGAATGCATAATTTCAAGTTCAAGATTGTTTATGTAGATCAAAAATAGAATAGGCCCCAATACGGACCCCTGAGGAACCCCCAACTGGACCTGGCATATTTCAGAAAAGAATGTTGAAATTTGTTCATTGACGAATTCAACAGAAACGCATTGATGACGGTTATTGAGGAAAGTGTTATTCGAAATTCTTGAAACACCAACCGACTCTAAAATATTTATATTTAATAATTTCACATGGTTGACACAGTCGAATGCCTTGCTCAGATCAGATAATATCGTAGCAGGGCATTCGCTTGTGTTGAAGATCTCGGTAATTCGGTTAAGAATTGAAAGAACTGAGAATTGAAAGAATTTTAATGAATAAACACAAAAAAGTTCAGTCGAAACAACACCATAAGAGTTCATTGTTCCCTTTCTCACGAACAGGGGGTCTATACTCGAGTTCATGCGAGAACATTTTAGAGCGTTTGAAGTAACATAGAGCGATACAAACAACGCTCGTTAGAGAGAGATACAACATCGAATTCGTATACGTTGAATCTCGAGAATAGATCCCCAGAGCTGTTGTTCGTTCATCCGTTTTCAATTTTTGCGCCTTCTAATCCCTCAACTCCGCATCTCCATAATCCTTCTTAGCGAAACCGGCGCATCCGCCAAACCATAGAACAGAATCGTCTAGCCTGCTCTGCGGCATTTAATTCGCGCGCCTCTGCCTGCCAAATCGAATAGGATTAGGGTCCGACTAATTTAACGCCATTCGTACGTATGTACGTCTCGTGTAAGTTATTCAGGAGTAGGCCGCGACCATTCTAATTAACTCTGCTAATATACGTACGAACCGCTGGCAGATGGTGTGGGAGCGGACCACCTGGTGAAATATGCGACCCGGAGCGCGATTTGAATTCTGATCGGAACTGGTCGCTGATATCGACGGCTTGGGTTTCACCAGCGGAAGTTGTTGATCGTACGAATCAGATGAATAGCGAGTTACATTTCGAAGAATATATTCATGAGGGTTTGAATACGAGCGTCATTAGTGAGATTTCGGAAACGGAAGACATGAAGAGTTGTCAAAGTTATGGCGAAGTCGCGCAGTTTTATTCCTGACTGCTTAAGTATTTACCAAAAAAAACGAATTCAATAAAATTATTTTCTTATTGTTGTGGAGTTAATAAACTAATTAATCAGGCAGATGGTAATATTAATAATAATACAGTGAGAGACCAAAAAAGTAAAGATTGGAACTTTTGGTGTGAATAAATTTCATCAAATCGGTGGTCGTGATCCAAAGCATGTGGTCTAACAGACCACACTCGATTTTTCTGGTCTAGGGGAACGGATATGAGCAATGTGATCCTTGAACCGTACTCTGAAGACCCTTCTAATTTAACCCACATACTTCTCGCAGTCATTGCAGCTAATTTCATAAATTCCCGACTTTTATTTTTTTTTTCTGCCTTATCCTTGGGAGTACCCAGGATCTTTTTTTCTTTTTAGTTTCTTGAAAAAATGCATTTTTCAAAATTAGCAAAATCTCAAAAGTTTTGATTTCTCTAAACAAAATTAGTAACATTTGGAGGAACTTTTTCGATGAATTCATCAAAAAAACATGATATGAAATTTTTAAATGAATTGAACTACAGAATGAATTAATTCAAGAGTAACAAACAAAATAAAATTAAATCTCAACGTGAAAATGCATTTTTTCAAAAAACTGAAAATTACTCAGCAAATGTGATAGTGGCTAAGTAGGTTTTGGGACAAGTCTGGGTGGATGACAATTTTCCCTTCTTGCCTAATTTTCAAATGTAACTTCATACTTTGATATTTATTAAAAAAAGTCAATATATATTATTATATTATTCAACATATCTCCTCTTGATTTATTACACATTACTGGAAACCTACAATGCACCTGAAAATAATGTATCTTGCACTACGAATCAGGCATCTATACAGCTTCTATTAGCTTTTCGTTGAACTCAAATTGGCGACCTTTTCAATTTTTTTTTGTTCAGTTGTCAGACGAATGGTACGAATGGTGTGTTGGAGTAATTTCAACGCCAAATTACGAATTGTTTGCATGGCAACATGTGATTGGTGTTCAGCGGCACTGTCCTGTAAGAAAAAAGATCCTTTGGACAACTTTCCACGCCTTGGCTCCTTAATTTTATCTCGTAGAGTGATCAGTAATATCGGATAGTATTTCCAAGTTATTTTTATACACTTATCCAGATAATCAATCATGATTACTCCATAGCAATTACAAAAAACTAAAGCAAGAACTTCTACGGCAGATTTTTGAACATGAAACTTCTTAGGACTTGGAGAACCACCGTGTCTCCATTCCATCGATGTCTCCTTTGTTTCTAGGACATAGAAATGTACCCATCATCCACAGTAACAACACGGCTTGAGAAGTAGGAATCTATCATTCACACATTAGAAGATCCATTTTGCAATAATTCTTCTCATGTCCAAATCGATGTAAACTATATTATGAACGCTTTTACATGGAAATTGCAGTGCCTCCAATCCCTTTTAGCCAAATTCGACGGTCTGATAAAATCATGTCATGAACTGCAACGATATTTTCGAAAACGAGCACATAATAGAGAGAATAGTGAGATTCAACCACCAGTACTCTTTTGACATTTCTGCAACTTGGGTGGTCCCCAATGCCCACATTTGGGCCCCCTACTTTTCAACGACATCAGTTCATGTTACCATAATTGTAATGCCCTGTTCCATCCAAGGAATGATAACATTCGATATTTATGGTCATAACCTACGAATGAAACCGTGACTAACAATAAGTAGCACAATGGATGACAGATGTAATTCAATGACCTCACATTTTCCATATTGTGAGAATGCATGGAGAGAAGAGTATTTCGACTATTAATGGAGTTTCGCTAAGAGTTTCACATTATTGTTATGAAAGAGTATTTACAGGAATTTAGAACAATTTAATGAACTGTAGTTTTTGCCAAATTTTAATATTGAAGCCATTATTTGTATTATGAAAATTAATCACTATCTTTGAGGAAGCATCGAACTTTTACGAGGTACGTATTTTGGTGAAGAAAATACTGAGAATTAAATTTCCTGAGAATGTCAACTTTAACATTGTTATTTCGTAGAAACCAACGATTGTTAGTTTCCAAATTTATATAATCATTAAAATTATTCGAATCAAGCTAGAAGAAAACTCCTATTATTTTCATTCGGCCAACAAAGCTGTCTGAAAACTCCCCGTTTGCCTAGAATATTCCCAGCTTCTTTTCCTATCTCCACTTAAAGTTCAAATTCCTAACAGGAAATAAATACCCCGAAAAGCAATATTCAGAGCGACGTCTAGCGTCGGGGGGCATCTGAAGCGTGTCTAACAAACGGAAAATTCGCATATTGCAATTCCATGTAGAGATTCTTGTTCCTTTTCTTCGAGAATATTCTGGATTCAGGCGTGATTTGAGGTTTTCCCGACATGTTAAGCCCCTAGTGCTCTTTGAAAGGAACATCACGCTCTCTGTGATGATTTGCAATGAAGACGGCTGGCGCCTGGAAAGGCGTCGCGACACCGACGTTTAGTTGCACTCTCGCGTCAGCATCTCATCTTTCAACTGATCGAACAGTGGGTGATTTATATAACGAATATCGGGATCATCGCTTTTCATCAAAGACAGTGTCGTGTCGGAAATAATGAAAGAACAGGCGATGGTCGTAAACAAGAAGAACAGAGAATTGATTTTATTGCATGAAAATGTGTTCACTGCCAGCATATTTTCATTGAAATTCCCTGAATAATAGTTATTTATGGTACTAGTGTATTATGTTGAACATAAGTCACGCGAGAAAGATTTGTATAAATTCTCAAGTGACTTGGGAAACATAACACACGAATGGCATACAATGTTTTATCCAAAAGGTAGAATAAATCGTTTTTTTATGAGATAATAATTAATAAGTTTTGTGATCAAATCAAAGCTACTTGCGTCTCAGTACCATATAAATGTCAGAATGACTTGAGCCTTTTTTACATTTTGTTTAGTTGCCACGGGCATGATACATTGTTAGCAAATGCTTAAATAAATTTGACTCTTGTCAGTTTTCCTTGCAGGAAAGGAAAGCTTTTTTAAAAAAAATTTATAGAAAATGGAGGAAACCGGAGAAAATTATGTTCCTGAGGATATCCTTACGAAAGCGGAACTCACTAGTGAGTTATGGATTACTTATAACACACTGGTGTGCTATTTGATAGTTTACTTGCTTAAAATGACATTAATAATGACAGTCATAACTGTTATGTGCAGATAAATTAAATTATATTTTGGAAGTGATAAAGATCAATTTCTTCAATTTAAAGATCACCAATGAATTTGTTGACGGAAATGATGGGCTACAAACCAATCCCATTGCTTGAATTTAACTATGAACGTTCAACCTAATCCATAATTGTCCAACTGTTGAGAGTGATTTATTTCAGAGATTGTTTAATACAGACATACACCACCTCTTCTTCTCAAGCTTGTATGTTTTCTTATCAAGTTATATCCATCAATCGATAAAACATATCACTATGGCAGATTTCCGTCATGTCTGAAACTGGCAGGTGTCATTCCACTTCAAAAAGGTGGTGAAATGAATGATCCGTCGAATTTTCGGTGTATATCATTACTTTCGAAAATCTCAAAAATGACTGAAAGGCTTGGTAAAAAAAGAATACCGAAATTCTCAAGTGATCATAATATACTATTTCTCTTTACCCAGAAACATACTCTTTCTTAGACCTCAAGCGTTTTTCCTGGTATCACAATATTAGTATCGTCTGCATACGATGATGTCAAATAACATGGTAAATTCAAAGATTCAAACTTTTAATTAATGTAAATCACGAATAGTGTGGGACCTGATACTGATTCTTGTGGAATACCTTCTCGAAAACAAACCGAGTCAGATTTCTCATCGTTCAATGTAACCCTTTGATATCGGTCTGACGCAGTCAAATGCTTTGCTGAAATCAATAAAAAGACCTATGGCTATTTCTGATTTATCTAACGAGCTAATAATTCCATTTGACGAAAGTGCTGAGAGTAGATTCAACGCTTCTTTTCTTTATGAACCCATGCTGGTTCGAGGAAAGCAATTTTCTATCTTTCAAAAATCGAATAAGTTGGTCACTAATTGTAGCTTTGAACACTTTTGATGAGTTGGTGCATAATGTCATAGCTCTATAGTTGACAATGAATGATGGGTCTCCTTTTTTAAACAACGGTATGACATTTGATTATTTTAATTTGTTTGGAAAAATCCCTTGTTACAAAAAAGGATTATTATGTAGGTAAGAGGATGTGCAATGATTCTACTGGTTTTTTTTGAGAAAAGAGTTCGAGTTTTTTAAACTCTATAACAGCACGAAAGAACAAAGAGTTTTCGGGGATGTTTATACGTGATTCAAGATGTTCAGAATGGAGTTTTTCAGATTAGCCAATTACATCATTTGCAGTATTGATGGAGAAATCATCGAATGCATTAACACACTGAACCTTATCTAATGATATGCCACCTTGGGCAATGGACCATATCGGATAAGAATCATTTTGGTAGCACATTTGGTGCTCTTGCATTGGCATCCCTGGATAAGTCATTCATATGAAATCAATCACTAGAAATTAGATGAAATAATCGTCAATATAGAAGATATTAATGATGATTCTCCATACTTATAATCGCACGGCACAGGATCAACAAATAAGTTGACAGGGCTTCCATCAACACCGGCAATTCGAAGACAGCATCCACTCCATTAACTCCAACACGCATCAAACGAGAAATCCCCGAAATCGCCACGCACTTTTCGCCGGCACCCTCCCGACCGGTCTCTCGTCGTCGAAAAAATGCGCCATATCGCCTAACAAAACCCCATTATGCAAATCTCGAATCGTGATCGGTATACTATTAAAAACATATGGGCACGATGCTATTCTTCTTCAGTTACCTATTCTCTGCGTCGCGGCGCTGCCCCCTGTGAACTTCGATAGCTGTGGGGTGCCGGCTGCGGTGAATTGCAAACCGAAAATCGCAATGGATTTTACTATATTGGCTCTTTAGTAGGTGTTATCGCTTCAGGATAATGACGGTTCATAGATGAGCTATTTTGAATCTCCAATACATTATAAACCATTGATAGTTGATCCTCCTTCTCTTTCAGAACAGTCCAAAATCCAAAATCGAATACTTCAAGAACGAGCAAAATCAATCCCTCTAGAAGATTCTACTTCACTTGGAGGGATTGATTACTGCGTTCAGAATGGTTTGATTGAAGATGCTGCTGTTCCTATTTTTCCAGTAAAGTCTTTGGATAAGTCTACAAATCACTTTGGAAGTCACGGGAGCAAAGTTGGGTTGAATAATTTGGGAAATACATGTTATATATATAGCGTTTTACAAGAGCTACTTATGACAGAATCGTTCAGAGACGATATATCAACCATCAATAATAATGTTTCCCAGTTATTCTTTGAGGTGAAACAGATGATCAAACAACCTACATCTTCGAAAAGAGTTTTTTGCTATTCTCCGCACGATTTCATAGCGTCTTTGTGGCCAACAAATTTTTCGTCAGGACAACAAGATTCGAATAATTCATTCGATGCTCTTGGACTCTTTGATAGCACAGAGCCTATCACTTCTTCAGTACAGAAGTATTATAGAGGAAAAATCCTTACAGTTTTACGTTGTAGTAGATGCAGTCCGTGCAGAACCTTCTCATTCATCACCTGAGAACCGAACACCTAACAGGTGCTAGTGTAGTGTATTGCCGAACATGTACCAAAATAATCGACAGCAATAGAATAACGAATATAGTTGAAGCACCTGCAAATCTGATCCTAACTCTGAAACTCTTCAGTCATGATTCAGCAACTCACAGAAGTATCAAATTATTACAACGAATCAAGTTAGAAGAACATATCAATCTAGTTGACTGTTGTTATGAGCTTTATGCAGTCATCGTTCACTGATGTTCTGGCCACTATTGTACCTTGGCAAAAGACAACGGACTGGTACAAATTTGATGATAGTTTTGTCAATAAGAGGCATTCTTTCGAATTGGAGCCTCTTGAGACACCATACATTCTATTTTATAGAAAAGAAGATAATCGACGAACATCTCCAGAAGTTTTGTCTTCAATTATTTCCAACTCTTCAGATTTGGTGGCAGGTTTTCCGGGTTTCCCTGCAGCTGCAAAAGCAAATGCGCCATCGTATTCATTCAAGTCGCCCGGAGCGCAGATTAATTAATTTTCATGTTGATTTTTTTATTTTTCACTTGTCCATTACTGCTTTATAATACCTTGGCAACGATTGCTGATAAGAGAGCCATAACGCCCGAGGCGTTATGGAGGGCATTATGAATTATTACGCCCGCTAAATGTTTTTTTCTGTAGTTCAATAAATTAATTCAGAAAAGTTTCATTCATAACTGTATACAGGCCGTTTCTTTTATCATGTGGTAACATTGCTATATTCTAAACCGTAATAGATACAAAGACGATTAAACGTAATTAAAAATTGTTGTCACTGATGATATTTTATATGAAACGTTATAAAAATGTCGAGTGTGCTATACCACTGAATTGTGATTTTATCGCTTTATCAATATTTGTGATGAAATAGATAGGTCCGTATTTGAAGAAAATAGTTGATGATGGCGGTGTTGACACGAAACGTTTGATTAAAAATTTATCGTTACGTAATTCTAGTACATTTTGAATACAATGAAACGTTCCTTTTTAATTTTTTTATATTTCCTGAAATAACAATTGTATTCATAAAAAACCGAAATCAGCATTTTCAGTTTTTCCCGTATAAGTTGGGAAGGGCGAGAATCCCCGTAAATTTTCTATGACCAATTTACTGCTCACCACAATAGTCACCTTTTTTCCCATTTAATCGTCTTTGTATCTATTACGGTTTAGAATATGGCAATGTTACCACATTATAAAAGAAACGGCCTGTATATCAAACTTGTCAATTCTTGCAAAAATGCAACGTCATTTTATTAGATAAACAACCCTTATAGCAACCTCTTCAATGTTTCCATGGCAATTGCATAGAAGCTCACTTGTGCTCAGTTGCCGACCAGAACGCAGTAAATACTATGAGAAGACTGATAAATATAGAGGAAATAGAAGTTTCCAATTCACACTAAAAATATATACTCGTGAAGTCACGCTTACAATTGTATCGACACACAGTGACATCATCTGAGCTGAGTTATAAACATTTATATAAATATTTATATATTATAAACATTTATAACTCAGCTCAGATGATGCCACTGTGTGTCGAAACAATTGTAAGCGTGACTTTACAAGTATATATTTTTAGTGTAAATTGGAAGTTTCTATTTCCTCTATATTAATCAGTCATGAGGAATTTACACGTATTAGATGCCACCACGATAGAACACTATGAGAAAAAATGTATTATTATTATTAAGTAAACACCATTTAAATAATTGAATAGAGAAACAAATATTCTACCAAAATCACATAATTTTATAGTAAGTACTAGAGGAAAGGGAAAAAAGTTAAGGTCTACTTCTATCGGAAGCTAATGAATTACATCGACGGCACCTTCATTTATTAATCTCGGATTTGTTGTCAAATATTGTAATTTCCCTATGGTCTATTCTAATGTGGTTTAAATAATTAAATAACAGATAATAACATGTACCTATAATTAAGTTATAAATAAATATCTATCAAAAATATTTTACGCCACTGGGTTTATGACAGCTGTAAAGCCAGAGGGAAATTTCCACTTATTAATTTCTCTCTACGCAGGGAAAGGACCCGCACCAAATACATGGGAAAATGGCGTTCAGCCAATTTTGATAATTTTTTGGGATATTGTAGTACAAGTCACTAGAAGTTACCCATGCAAGTTTAAATTAGTTTCTATGTCCAGTTTCGGAGATACGAATATTTGAAAATCATAAAAATTGCTGTTTTACCAAAACATAGCAAGGTTCACTCATCCAAAAGTATTACTTTTTAGATGATTAGTAACAAAATAGTAGCATTGTTGGTTTGAAGAAAGTCGAATAGCATGTCAGTCAGTCGTTGCGATAGAAGAAGCCACCTATTATACAGGGTGGTTCAAAAATAGCGACAATTTAGGATATTTTGCCAATCTTTATCAACGGTCCCATTAGTGAGCATCTTTCATTAGGAAAATACCTATTGGGATTCTTTTCTTATGACAAGAAGATTTTCTGTAAAAGTTTCGACTTTTTCACAAACGTCAAACACTGTAATTTTTTTTTCAAATGTTTGTTTTTTATACTACATGTTTTTAACAATAGAGTCACAAAATAGTCTTTTTGAGTCAATAAATCCGCTTTGGAGCCAAAACTATTTGAGAAAGACTTATGGTAATTGCTCGACATGATCAGCTTCAAAAAGATACGATAACATTTTATATATACGGGGGCTGTTTACAAATATTAGTTGAAATCGGTTTTGTACGTAATATATATGTTTGTTAATTATTTTTGAACGGATTTCCCAATTTGAATCTCATTTTTCAGTTATACTGCCAAGTAAATTACCCTACACTCGGGTAAGTTTCATTCATTTCCTATGTCTGGTTTTTGAACTATAAATTAAAATTGATATTCTATAGAAGATATTATCCAATCTTATTTCTTGATGAAATAAATATGATCTTGCAGCGCAAAACAATTGCACCGTTAAAAACCGCAAAACCATAATCTGTGTGTGGCTATTGACACGTTGGTATGCGGTTTTCCACCAGCTTCGCGAAAATTCAGTATCAATATCTCTACGCTTCGTAACGATTCCACGAATATCTACAAATAGTAATCATAATGCCTTCCCACAGAAGCCTATAAGGTATCATTTTATTTCCAGTGTCGTTTTCTGTTAACGAATTTTTTTTAAGAGGGTAAAAAACTACGCAGGTATTCGAAGTGGAGTTTTTGAATAGTAGATATGTCCCGAAAAGCGTCTTGAGTGGTACGAATTCCACTTCTTCAATGATTTTTGTAACTGAGATATATATTTTCATCATGGATAGCCATGACCATTAAACAAGCCACTATTTGACATTACTAAGTAGTTAGTTGAAGGCAAAGAAGCATTGTTTACAAAGTATTTAATGATGCCTTTTAATAATCGCGTTCAGTGCTACTCTTGTAATTTATTTTTTTGAGGAAAGATTAACAAATGGATTATTAAATAATGTTGATGATTTTGAATTGAAACGTCAGCTTGCAATGAGTAGGAGGGAAAATCTCAACCATCCTCCACTAGAATTCACTGATGATTGTCGTATTTGCCGGAATTGTAATCGACTTATAATCATTGAAATTCAGGTGAGAACAATTTTCATAAACTGTAATCAGGTTGTGTGCACTTGCGCCTACCCAGCGAACATGTGATATCTCAGGCAGTTTTGCGATGTTTTTTGAAATATTGAATAATTTTAATCATTGTATACAAATGCAATTTTGTCTACAGGTTTTACAAGAAGACCCTAATTGTCCAAGGCTAAACGTCCTTAAACAAAGAACAACTCGGTCGATTTGTAATGATGAGCTCAATATCCGCAGAATAACTACTTATTTTATAGTCAATATCTTCATTGAAAGAAATATATACGTCCCGGGCCATCATCGCGTCTGTGATAGACATTTGACTGAAGATGGACTTTTATTGCCAGCTCTTTTACCAGGTTTGGAGTTTGTTAATAGAGCCTATCGGATACCTGGAACTCAATTAACCGATTTGCTTCAAGCTCTCAGAGAAACAATCAAAGAACATAGATCTGGCTACTCAAAGCCACAAGATTTTACCAACGAAGACTTTATACAAGCGACTTCAATTACAAAGGAGCAGTTTCAAATTCTTTATTAATATTGCGATCCTGTGTCCAGAGAAAGAGAAAATTCTGTTAGACATGTTTCTACCAAAGACTTACTAACTTTTCTATGTAAACTAAGACAAGGTTTGCCTGATGAATTTCTTAAAGTGATATTTAATTATCCTTCACGTCAGGCAGTGAGCATGGCAATTCAAACAACACGAAAATCATTATTACGGCGATTCGTGCCAGAAAATATAGGGCTTGGATCTATACCCCGAGAAAATTTTATTAGAGATCATGTTACTCCTTTTGCACATGAGCTTTATAATCCCAATCCAAAGGACCCTAAAGCTATTATTAATATTGATGCGACTTACAGTTTTGTACAAAAAAGTAAAAACTTTCGCACGTTGAGACAGACATATTCAATACATAAACACGCCCACCTAGTCAAACCTATATTAATTACCGCTCCAAATGGTTACATTTTAGATATATTAGGACCTTACTTTGCCGATAGTCATAACAACGATGCGTCTTGTCTGGTAAATGAGTTAGATCAAGGGCTGAATCAGTGGCTACAAGAGGGCGATATTGTGATATGTGACCGTGGTTATAGAGATTCTGTACCAGCTTTAGAGAACTTGGGTGTTACATGTCAAATTCCTGCCTTCATGCAGCCTGGTGAATCCCAATTATCAACCCAGGATGCAAATTATTCTAGATTAATAACTAAGACTAGATGGGTGACGGAAGCTCGAAATGGTCATATGAAACTCATTTTTAAATTCTTCGAGGGACAAATTCAAATGCAACATGTAATAAATATTGGGGAATTCTATAAAATTGCTGGTGCTATTATAAATAGGTTCAAGGGACAAATCTACATGCGAGATGCTGATATAGAATTAGCTCGAACAATGCGAGCTCGAGCTAATCTAGACAACGTTCTTAAAAATAGAGTAGAAAATAATAATTTGCAACGTATTCGTGGAAGGTGGGTCCGTTTAACAGAAAGTCATCTCCCAGATTTTCCTATCCTTCGAATGGAAAATCTGAGAGACATAACAATGGGAGTATACCAAATAGGTCTTGCTCCTTCATATATTCAAGACAACTTTGAATTGGAAGGAGCAAACCTATTTGAAATCAATGTACGGAATGCTGAACCTGGACTATTGCATTGTAGAATTGCATCCCGGTTCAGGAACGCCGTCAAACATCAACTCTGGATAGCGTATAATTGGGAATTGAACTCGAACGTGAACGAACGGGACAACGAACGTATACTGGGATACTACTGCACATGCAAAAGTGGGGCCAGGACTGTAGATTCTTGTTCCCATGTTTGCAGTGTAATTTGGTGGTTAAGTTACGCTCGTCATCAGGAAAACATAAAATATCCCAGTCAAATGCTCCTAAGGGATATACGTGATGCAAGAAACAGACCAGTTAATAATAATGATAATTAGCTGTTTATTGCATCACTTCTTTTCTCCTGGTATTATTTGCCCTGTTGTAGTTTATTTGCAAAAGGATGTTCTCCCCTATCAACAGCCCTTATTATTATCGGTACTCACTTAATTGAAATAAAAAAAATTACATATAAGCATGTAGTTTATGAGAATCTGTTATTTCTATAGCATGTTCTTCAGTTGAAAACAACAGTAGTTCATTAGCTGTTAATCTTGTGTTGACAAAACACTATAGGCTTCTACGGAAAGGGTTCATGATAACTATTCATAGCTATTCACGGAATCTTTACGAGGTGTAAAGAACGATTTATATGGATCTGGATACCGAATTTTCATCAAGAAATGAGATTGGATAATATCTTCTATAGAATATCGATTTTAATTTATAGTTCAAAAACCAGACATAGGAAATTAATGAAACTTACCCGAGTGTAGGGTAATTTACTTGGAAGTATAACTGAAAAATATGATTCAAATTGGGAGATCCGTTCAAAAATAATTAACAAACATATATATTACGTACAAAACAGATTTCAACTAATATTTGTAAACAGCCCCCGTATAAAATGTTATCGTATCTTTTTGAAGCTGATCATGTCGAGCAATTACCATAAGTCTTTCTCAAATAGTTTTGGCTCCAAAGCGGATTTATTGACTCAAAAAGACTATTTTGTGTGTCTTGTTAAAAACATGTAGTATAAAAAACAAACATTTGAAAAAAAAATTACTGTGTTGTGAAAAAGTCGAAACTTTTACAGAAAATCTTCTTGTCAAGAAAAGAATCCCAATAGGTATTTTCCTAATGAAAAATGCTCAGTCTCACTAAAGGGACCATTGATAAAGATTGGCAAAATATCCTAAATTTTCGCTATTTTTGAACCACCCTGTATAATAGGTGGCTTCTTCTATCGCAACAACCGACTGACTGACATGCTATTCGACTTTCTTCAAACCAACAATGCTACTATTTTGTTACTAATCATCTAAAAAGTAATACTTTTGGATGAGTGAACCTTGCTATGTTTTGGTAAAACAGCAATTTTTATGATTTTCAAAAATTCGTATCTCCGAAACTGGACATAGAAACTAATTTAAACTTGCATGGGTAACTTCTAGTGACTTGTACTACAATATCCCAAAAAATTATCAAAATTGGCTGAACGCCATTTTCCCATGTATTTGGTGCGGGGTCCTTTCCAAAGAAATTAGGTTATTGTCATAGCAACATGTCAAAATGCAGGCATCTGATTAACTGGTATAAGACAACTGTGTTGCTTAGATACACCACTCGAGCAAGCTCTCGTGGTGTTTTGTGCAGCAACACAGTTTGAGTGCCTGGCAAGGTGAAAGTATTTTGGAAATTCTACATTTTGAAGGGATATTCGATCAGAAAATTTCACGAATACATTATATTATGGACTAAGTAAATGCGTATTGCCAGAACGGTTCATCTTGTGTAATCAATTTCAATTGAAGAGTTGAACCGTCAAACTGACGTTTCTATATTTACCGTAGTTGTCGTAACTATGGAAATGTATACACAAGCTAGAAGCGAAACACCGTTTTGAATATACCACGGGCTAGAGGAAGTGTTTTCAAAAACTCCTGTTCTCATTGGTTCGAAATGAGAAAATTAAGACATTTGATTGGTTTGAATAATATGAGGGAAATTGTCAAAATAACACTGATCTCTGTTGGAAACGTTTCAAAAAAAATCACCGCAACCCCATTTCGTATCTAAGCCTTATCTTCCACCACCCGCCAGCACTCTGGATACATAAAACTTTAAAAATCCAAATCGCCGAAGTACCTATACATATCCTTTGTGTCCCATTTTCTGTATCTCTTCCCATAAATCCCGCCTCCTTCCGTATATATTTCGCGTGCGTTTTTGTCACAAGAATGAAGAGGGCAATAAATTTTTGACGTATGCTGCGCCGGGATTATGTTTTATGGTGTATTTTTAAAAAGTTTGATCCCCTTGCTGGACTCGAACGATATGAGAAATGATACGGTTAGAGCCTTTCCGGATAGGCTATCTACCGGAAAAAGATATGTCGTGTGTTTTACTGTGTGTAGACTTTGGCATTATTTTACAATTTTCATATACAGTGACATCATTAAAGTCGACAACATATGGCAATTATTTTTATTGAGAAACATATATTGTTATTGAAATTGTTACAAGACCGATATGTACCAAATAACGGATGAGGTTGAATTCGTTATTTGCGTATCGGCCGTGTGTCGTTCAAGACTTTTCGTAATCCTGCTGAAAGATTACATATTGATTCCGAGGAAAGAAAAAAGACTTCCGGCAATGGTGGAGGACTGACGGCGTTCTCGTGTCTCAAGTCAAGTACATGTGTGTGATTGTTATAGTGTAGTTTGTGTTGTGTTGTCTGCCGTCTTTAGTACGTGCAATCACCCAATTTTTAAGTGGTTGTGACGTCTGCCGTACACCACAGTTTTTTAACCATGGTTAAACGTGCAATCAACAAAAAAAGATTTTTTTAAATTTTTTTATTGGGTGGAGGTATTGCCTTGAGCAAAATTCCCCCTCCACCCCCTGACGAAGTCCCCACTACTCACGCCAGTAACAAGGCTGGGGTAGGGCGGATCCCTACGTAGTGGACAAGTGCGCCAATAGGAAGCAAGGTCCAATAAACACAGAGAGAGAGAGAGAGAGAGAGAGAGAGAGAGAGGAAAGAAAAAACCACGTACCTCATAATTCTACAGAAAAATCTCAACATCGTGTTGTCATGGAACAGCTTAACAATATCACAACAATATTTTGAACAACGTCAGTTTATTTGTGTTCACGCGTTCGCTTTAACAACGACAATGGATGAAATCGAAGAAATTGAGGAACAAAATAAAACTTAAGAAATATTGGGAGAATCATGTGACGCGAGAGTTGATTTACTGATCAAGGCATCGTCTTGAACTGAGCCGGAACTCCCTCGTTTTAAAAAAATCTTAACTTCCTAGCAAGTACAATGAAGATTTCCAACTCTAAGAATGAACGAACCAGAACAAAACAGTATCGCTAATATTACGAAAAAAAGAGGGAACGTGTTGGGACCGTTTCAGATACATGATAATAATAATTATGCATGAGATTTCGACAAAACGAACGATTGTGAAGCAATTCTTAATGTTTTTTTTGTTTCAAAAAATAGACGGTTTTACGTTTCCAAATTGTCACCTTGTACATATATCGCAACCATGTCAAAGCTTGTTCTAAAGAAAAGATGGAAAAACTACCACCCACCTCCCTTTTCTGCCGGTGTATACTTTACATAAACATTGTCATCCGAAAGAACTTTAACCCTACAGTTCGATCACAAAAACATGAATATTTGATCGCAGCCCTCTTTGAATCATCCGCGAATGTATTTCATATAGGCAGAGAGCACAAGTTTATTGAAGTCAATGACGAACTGAAAGGTCCCCACACATTTCTTATGGGAAATGGCTTTCCGTGAATTTGGCTGAATGGTATGATGTAGTTCTTGATGAGCTGATCAAAAGCGTTCACAGCCACAAAGCTCAAAATTAGACAGTTTTCGAGATATGGAGCTTTGAAAATAGATTTTTTCCATTTTTTGGGGTATTTGCTCATCCATTGGAGAGCTCTCATTACTTGTTGGGATGGAATTCGACTATTCGGCGCCTAGAACCCGACTGAAAAATGATCTTCCTCAGTTACATTAGGCACCGTTTTTAAAAAAATTTCATACACTGCTCTACACTGTCTATGGAACAAGGTACAAAATCCAAGATCTTCCCTACATCTTTCCATGCTACAAGATAACGCTAGAATAATTTAAATTTTCGGAAAATGTCATATTTTGGGTATATTTTAAAGAGAGGCCGTTATATTTCATCCCAAATATATCTAATATCCAAAATGTTCATAACAGGCTCAGCGAGCTGTAATGGGGGAAAACGGAGAAATTTTGATCATATATCCTCAGAGATAACAATTATTGTGTTCACTGTTAATGTCATTAACATATGATATGCCATTTATTGCTCACAAATCTCGATAATCTGACAATGGGGTGCCAAGACATTTTCCTCAGAATGGCTCGAAATGGATGATAGCATCTCACAGCCAAACGTATCCGTGAAAATGTCTGCATCTTTGACACCTGATAGTACTTTCCAGATAGAATGGAAAGTTCAGGTGTTGGAAGCAAATTATGGATAGAACTTTCGATATTTACACCTGAATTCTTGAGAATACTAACTCTTTTTATAAATGTTGCGTTAAAGTTTCCACATATATAAACGACTATCTATTCATATGATTTTTTGCAAAATAAATGGATCAATCAAAAACGATAAAAGGAGTTGTTGTTTATCATTCTGTTATTAATTCTTATGTGCTGCATGGAGCTTTTTCAGTCAATAATGGGTTATACCGTAAAAACCTGGCGATTTCTAATTGACTATTTCCAATGGCTGCTTTTACTTTGTTTTCGTCGATATTCTTTATTATTATTATTGTTATTACTATGAATGTTATTCTTACTAATATATTATTTTCGATTCATCCACTTATTCATTTTGTAATCAATCATATGAATAAACAGTTATTTATATTTGTAAACTTTAATTTAACATTTATAAAAAAAGAATAAAAAGAATTTGGGTGTAAATATCGAAAGTTCCATTCATAGTTTGCTTCCAACACCTGAACTACCCCATTCTACCTGGAAAGTACTATGACGTATCAAAGATGCAGACATTTTCACGAATTCCTTTGGCTGTGAGGAGTATTATCAATTTCGAGCCATTCTGAGGAAAATTTCTTGGCACTCCGTTGTTAGATTATCGAGATTTGTGAGAAACAAATCAAATATAATATGTAAATGACATCAAAAATGATAACAATTGTTATCTCTGAGGATACATGATTAAGATTTGTTCATTTCCCCTCATCAAAGATCGCTGGGCCTCGTTATGAACATTTTGGAAAACATATTAGATATTATTGGACATAATATATATTTGGAATAGGTTATTATCTTTTCTCTTTAAAAAATATTCGAAATATGTCATTTTCCGAAAATATAAATTATTCTAGCGTCATCCTGTACATGGAAAGGTGTTTGGAAGATCTTGGAATTTGTACCTCATTCCATATGCACTGTGGAGCAGTGTATGAAAAATGTTTGATAACGATGCCTAATATAACTGGGGAAGACCATTTCTCAGTCGGGTTCTAGGCATCGAATATTGAAATTCAATCCCAACAAAAAATGGATGAGCAAATACCCCAAAAATTGGAAAAAATCCATTTTGAAAGCTTCATATCTCGAAAACTGTCCATTTTTGAGCTTTGTGGCTATGGACACTTTTAATTAGCTCATAACGAACTGTAACATACCAAAAATTAAGCCATATTCACGGAAAGCCATTTCCCATAAGAAATGTGCGGGGTCCTTTGGTTAGGACACACAGATGAATCTGCAATCGCAGAACATACTATAATCACAGAGTAGAATTTGAAGAAACCCAAATCATCAGCTGCTCATTCCAAAGACTCTTCCGGAAAGCAACTGAAATTCAGAAACACCACAACTTCAGCAGAACCGAAGAAGAACTACAATTGAACAAAACGTGCCTAGCAGTTCTCAAAAATACTGTATTAGCTCTTTACCCACATAAAAACAGTATGAACGACTAGATTATGTTACTTAACGCTATGGGTTAATCAGAGGTGAGAACGTCAACTCACAGATACTTAAGTCGACAACAAATGTCAAATGTCATCGAAAGTGAATTGAGTAGCCGTCAAATACAAATATTTCTCCTGAGAATGCCAACCGCTCGTGTTGTCGAGACAAACTTTTAATAAACGTCGCCCATACAACCCGAAAAATAATCTTGGAAGTATCACCTAACCAGCATCACTCATTTCCCTCCATCTATCTCCAATAATAATCTTGAACTTCTCTCACCTTATCTCGCAGCATATCTCTTGTCCTGGTGGCCTGCGCTCGGCTACGATGCAATTCCAGCTGCAGTTCCAAGCATCTCTCCTGCCAGTTGACTGTGGCGATGCTGTCACTTCCGCTGCCATGCTCACCCGCATCGAGAACGTCGAACGCAGCCAGAGGAGGCGGCAATACCGAACTCGCGTCGCGGGTTCGACGGGGCAAGAGTCTGGGCGACGAGGGGGTCGATTGTGAGGACCTGAAGCAGGGAAAGAGCATATTTGGTGTATCCTAGCGAACATAACGTGAGAGTATTAGAGTTTGATTGAATATACCACAGTAGCTCACATGGACAATATTGCTTACTTTTTTGGTGGGTACTGGAATTATCGTATGGTCGTTTGGCGAAAGCATTGGGCTTTAGATTTCCGACCTGACCAGGTATGCACTGATGATCAGCAGAACTACAAAACTAATATGCAAATATTCACCAATTTGCAAGTGCAAGTACTGTTCAAGTATACCAAAAAAAATATGAGGTATCTCGAATTATTGATGACCACATTTCTAAGATAAAAAATTTCAAATTAGTTTCACGATATAATCTCAGTACAATCCAAATTTGATATTTAATTCAACAAAAAGACAAAAGAGTTCTGTATATCTGCTAATTGCCATTCAAAATATCCCAATCATACTCGAAACACATACAGAGTGGGCCAATGAAATCGAAATAACGGTTCTTTAGGTCGGCAGAACCGAATGATATTAAAACTCTCGGACACGTCAACTACATTTTCGAGGGGGACATCGTTCGCGATGAAATTCACCCGAAATACATCCCATCCCTCGCAGCTGTGACTGCCACCCCTAAATTTTTAAATGGCAACATGTGGCAAATTTTGGTTCGGTCGCATAGATTTTGTTGTTCAAGTGACCTCAGAGAAAAAAGTCGAGTGGGGTTAAATCTGGAGATCTGGCTGGCCACTCTATAGAGCCTCTTCTTCCAATCCAACTTCCAGGAAATATTCCATCCAAAAACGCCCTATCAGGCTGTGCATAATGTGGAGGTGACCCGACTTGTTGAAATATCAAGTGGTCTTCATGGTAACGATCGTCATTTTCAATGACGTCTACTAATTGTGGATAAACAAATTCATTTAATAATTCCAAATAAGTGTCTCCTGTCAGGTTACCATCGAAAAATACTGGTCCAATCAAACGGTTTCCAAAAATACCGGCACAGACATTAAGTTTTTCGTGGGAAACATGTGGATTGACATCTGAACAATAACGACAATTATGACGATTCAAAGTCGAATTAAAAAAAAGTGGAGACTCATGAGGAAAGCAGATGTTGAAAAGAAAATTCTCATCAGCATCTATTCCCGTAGTCGAGTTCACAAAATTCCTGTCGCCTATCAAAATAATCTTCATTCAATTGGTGTACCAAATGTATTTTGTAGAGGTAGAATTTACAGTGTTTCAGGATTCGACGGATAGTGGTTTCACTTATAATGGTAACACTAGCCAATATCCTCCTGCTGAATTTTGGGTCTGCATCAACTTGGCCGCCGCTGTTTTGTTTTCAATGACCCACTCTGTATTTCTCTTTCCCCTGTTTATTTCTCAACTCGACCCATCATAGCTCTTTACTGTAACCAACCCACAAATGAAGATAAATTTTCGATTTCCCTGACGTATCGGGTGCCCTTCTTGACTTTTTATCTATATCAATGTATCAACGAGATTATGTCGACTATAGAAAACATATTTTATTGTAAATGGGGGAGAAAACAAGTCAAGGGAAGCGAATGAATTACGAAGCGGCATTGATAAATTATTGACAAAAAATAAGCAGGTGGCATCAGAATAATCGAATGAGAAATGTTTTCTTTGGCCACAACGGTGGAAGATGTTGGGTTCTAGAAGAAACAAAATAAAAAATAAGTCCTGTCATTTCAAACTGCCATGATTAAATGATGAATGATGATTAATTCAATCTCCTCCCTGATATAGTGATGTAAGTCATGTATATAAAGACCAGTCCATTGAAACCGTTCTCAGGTAGTTAGATACGATGTAAAAAATAGATGCGACACGTCAACTTTAAATTGAGGGCGACATTATAACATACAAATGATCTTGAGAGGGGTTCATCTCTTTTAGTAATAACGATAACCCTAAAATTTCAAATGGATCACATAATAATATATAAACATCGTTTGAAAGTTCTCTTGTATATGAAGAGATAATAAAAACACGTTATAGAGATAAACTAGATTTGACTGAATCAATCTCCACTTATATATAAAGCAAAAGAACATTAGACATTGAAAAATAATCAACAACTGCTACTTACCCCTCAGAAAATGTTTCCCAAGGACGGGAGGAAATATTTTTTCCAAGTCACGGGTCGAAAAAAGTGAATATCTCAATAACAGTTACTTTCAACGAATGAAAATTCTTAAAAGTTCTAGTCAGTGCCGGTTTGATAACCGTTGATAAGCGTTTATGTGTTTATATTATTATTATTGGCAATTCGAAATCAATATACAGTTCGAAAAGTTCAACTCAAAGAAAGCATGAACTACTAATTCGAACAATAATGATTCTCACTTGTTTCTTCCAAGACTGCATTGAAAATCACTTTTGTACACCTTCCAAGATCATTTCAGTGAAATTTATTGAATATATTTCAATTGTCTGTGTCTTATTCAATAAATTCAACTCAAAGATATAGACCATGAGCTGGTGACAGGTGACGTTCTCCATTTTACACTGCATGCCTTTTTAAGACTAGATAATCAACCTTGAATTATGAAAAATAGACGGGTTTCTGGCCGCCGCACGTGTGCACTTCATAAGGAAAAGCGCTTTTCATTTTATGGAGAATTTTCGTGTTCTTCCGCGATATTATACTGCCTGCCGTTGTAATATACGGAAGTTCAAACAAATTGAAACGCTACTAATTGATGGCATGCAATTCGCAGCGGCCGAAAGATCTCAAAAGGTTTCGAAAAACTGAAAAAAATTAAAGAGGACCATGTTTTCAATTTGCATGCCGATGTGAATAATTGAAGTTTCAGTAACGAAAACACTCTGCAAAAATTGGCATACGCTTCTTGTCTGACCAACGATGGAAAATTGCGGGAAAACTCTGTATACAGGTTTAACGTGATTCCAAACTGCATGTCATTAGTATAATCAATTAATAAATAGTAGGTAATTTGGCATGCACACCAGGATTTCACAAAATAGAAGCATGTATGACGAAAGTTGCAAAAAACACTGTGAAAATTTATGTGACTTTGTTTTGCGAAGTGCATGCCAAATTACCTACTACCAATTAATTAATTATTATACAAATGACGTATCTTTCTAATGGCATGCAGTTTGGAACCACGTGAAACCTGTATTGAATATTTACAGAGTTTTCCCGCAATTTTCCACCGTCAGTCAGACGAGGGGCGCATGCCAATTTTTCCAGAGTGTTTTTATTACTGAAACTTCAATTCTTTACATCGGCATGCAATTTGAAAACACGTAAGTTTCCTTTAATTTTTTTCAGTTTCTCGTAACCCTTTGAGCCCTTTAGACCGCTGCGGATTGTATGCCATTAATTAGTAGCGTTACAATTTGTTTGAACTTGCATATATTACAACGGCAGGCAGTATAATATCGCGAAAAATCATGAAAATTCTCCACAAAAATAAAAGTGCTCATCCTTATACGTGCTAGGAATCGCACGTTAATAGGTAAGACCTCGTTAATCCTTAGCTCGCACAAGTTTCGACTTCTGAGGGCTGTCGTTCGTAGGGGGATGACAGCTGGATAACGGAAAAATAAAAAAAAATTATGAAGTGCACACGTGGGGCGGCTAAGAACCCGTTTATTTTTCATATTTCAGGGTTAATTATCAAGCCTTAAAAAAGCATGCAGTGTGAAATGGGAAAACGTCACCTTTCATCAGCTCCTGGTCTGATATTTAGAACCTCCAATTCAGAGAACAATGATTTTCACTCATTTCTTTCAAGACTGCAATAAAAATCACTTTCCAACACGTTCCAAGACCATTTCAGAAATATTATTGTATATAGATACTTTCATTTTCTATTTTCTGTTCAATAAATTCAACTCAGTAGAAGCCCAGACCTCTAATTCCGGCAGCAATGATTCTTCCTTATTTCTTCCAAGACTGCATTGAAATTCACCTTTCAACATCTTCCAAGATAAATTTAGTAAAATTATTGTATATATTTTCATTTTGGAATATTACTACTTATTTCTTACAAGACTGCATTGAAATTCACTTTTCTACATCTTCCAAGATAAATTCAGAAAATTTATTGTATATATTATCATTTTGGAATATTACTACTTATTTCTTCCAAGACTGCATTGAAATTCACTTTTCTACATCTTCCAAGATCAATTCAGTAAAATTATTGTATATATTTTCATTTTGGATTATCACTTATTTCTTTCAAGACGGTATTGAAATCAATTTCCAACGTGTTCCAAGATCATTTCAGTAATATTATTGTATATAAGTAGATACTTTCATTTTCAATTTTTTGTTGAATAAATTCAACTCAAAGAGAGTCTGGACCTCCAATTCAGAGAGCAAAGATTCTCACTCATTTCTTTCGAAACTGCATTAAAAATCACTTTCCAATACGTTCCAAGATCATTTCAGTAATATTATTGTATATTCTTTCATTTTCTCTTCTTCGTTGAATAAAATCTTCTCAAAAAGAGTCTGGACCGAGGTCTGGACCTCCAATTTAGAGAGCAATGATTCTCAATCATTTCTTTCAAGACTGCATTGAAAATCACTTTTCTACATCTTCCAAGATCATTTCAGTAAGATTATTGATATACTTCCGTTTTCTCTATTATGATACTGGGTTACTTTATCTAGTAAATAATTATTATCACTTGAATGAGCTCAATTTGTTAAGAGACAAACCCATAAGTATTGAATGGCATGACGTTATCGAAACAGTATGGTATATATTACTACTGGCTTTATTAGGGAATGTCGTGAATGTTAAAAGTATATACAGATAAAAATAAAAAAAATATCCCGATCCATATAATTCACCAGCAAAAATATTGCTCCCCATTAATCAGTGACACAAAATTAGTAGCGTATTCAGAAGGTGAATCGGGAATAGGATCAGAGTTGATAGATAGTTAATAACAGGAATGAGACCTATTAAATGGCTATTTTTAAATTGAACCCGGATACAATCACCGACTTTTTGTTATCAGCGAGTTCCTGTGAAAAATCCGACTGATTCATTATACTCTGAAGTCCTAGTTGATGATGTCTGATAGAATATTGAGAGTTGTCATTCAATTTGTGAAACAAAGGAAACATTCACAAATAAAAATTGAGTTTTGTTTTGATCATTTGAAAATAGAAAAAAGACAAGATGAAAATGAAGAATTTGTTTGCGATATCTAAGAGAAAACAGCTAGTAAGGGTCTTTTCACAATCAATATCTTTCAGATGTAATTCAATGTCCAGCGTGGCCTTATCCGGAGAAGTCGTTTTCTTTTAGATATTACAAATTCTTTTTTTAGCTTAGATTCTATTTACAAAATATAAAAATAAAACATTTTCATTTCATAACTTTTTTTTCTTCAACATGAATAACTTCCATGAGGTCATCTTGAACATCTGACTTCATCATGTTCATATTTTCATTAAAATTGAAAGTGTTGTGGTTAGAATACACCATAGATATATCAATCAACACTAGAATAAAAATAATAATAAGCAGGAGCACCACCAACTAACATCTAAGGCCTTGGTGAGTTGCGAAAACATTTTCCTGAGCAACATGTGTAAAACCGGACTGGCAGCCATGGCATATACGGGAGTAAAAGAGAATTCCCTCTGGTATTGGCCGTGGGTATATTAGGCTAACCCCCCAGTATACCAAATAACTTGGTTCTCAATGTACGAAGAAGAGGCTCCCACAACCGACCCCCTCAGATTAGGAGTCAAAGGCAATGGGAGTGAGGCCGACAACGGAGATCTGCCAAAAGATGAAGTTCCTCTTCTCTGTGAGGCTTGCCAGTTCTGGGAATTTCTCCTTGAATTGCCTTTGGATGCTTCAGTTCATTTGTGGGTCTTTCGGTTCGATAAGAACCACTTTAACCGCGATATCTTCTGTAGCTAGGGGGTTACTTATCACTACCACTTTCGTGTTTACGAACAGAAAATTACCCCCAATTTTGGAATTGAATGTTCTTGTAGGCCAAATAGGTTCCATATGTATGAGGATATCGTCCTCTTTTGACTGATTGCATGTTATAACTGTCTCCCGGTCGTTGTTACGAACCGTTTGTTCTTCCTTCGTGTCATCGTTTGGCACTTTCCTGATTTCCTCCAAGTCGTTTGAGGGCTCCCTAATTGTCCTACCAGGATCCCTCGAGGCTTTGTCAGATTCCCCGTGTATGTATGTTTAGGTTTGCTTTCTTAAGTGTGGCCACTTGGTTTTTCTCTCCTTCTTCTTCCTGCCTCTTTCTGTTTGCCTCTTGAGACTGTTCCTCTCGTCAATCCAAGTGAGGTCTACAACTCCTACGTCTAACGTTGAAGTAAGTAACGCCCACTCAAGAATGGATTGAGAAGGGTGAGACCCAGCTATTGAATTCACTTAGTCGCCATCCCTAAACACCAGATGTGTGTCTGTAGGCCCATCCCGAGTAGGCACCGAAACGATCTCACTAGTGGAAAGGCTATAGTTTTCGCTTCACACCAGCCTGGCCATCAAAGACTCCTAGAACTTTGCTGCTCCAGGCTATGGTGGAAAAAAAATTCCAAGCACCCTCCACCATCTGACATATGTTTCATGACATATGAGCGTTCCCTTCAGATTTATTGGGGCTCTAGATACTGAGTACGTGCATGTGAAAAAATCAATTCTATCTCAGCAATGGTGAATTCTGTTTAAACATCTTGTGGATAACAAATGGACATCTGTCGAGAGGATGCAGCCAAGTCAATAACATTAGGACAAAAGATGTCAAATCCAAATATTATGTCCGAACGTTAAGAACTTTCTGGAATTGTTATTAGTATTGATATATTGTATAATGTCAACATCAGCAACAGTTTGCGAAAGTGTGAACTGAATAAAAAAATAGTTTATTTTATTGATCTGCCAAATCACTTCGTACCTCATGATTTGAATTTTTACATGAACGTTCAGTTTATTGAGTTTCATTTACAAGTGATTGGTGTTCTCTTCTGAAAAAATAAAGTTGATGACGATTAATCTTGCGCATTGCGCAGAATATTTCTGCAATTGAGTCATATCGAATTTTCAAACTCCCCTAGATTATTTCATGGTCGGTAAACTTCCTGCTTCAAATATTCCCATGAAAAAATCTAATGGGGTGAGTTCTGGCGATCGACGAGGTTACACGGAATCGGAATTTCATCCTAACCATTTATCATTAAATTTCCCACATCCCCACATCCATCGTGCAAATAACATTGGCTTATAGGCATGTTGTATATTTTTCTCAAGAATCTACAAATCAGAGCTTTTTTTACACCCGTATAATAAGACATTTCTTGGGTGGACCTCCTAGGGTTTTCAACAACTGCCTGAAGTACTCCTAAGTGCTTTTCTTCAGTACATACAGTTTAGGTACGTTCGTTTTCATATTTTTTATAGTCTCAGGACCCTGCCTGTTTGAAATCAATTTGAATTCTGCTTAGAGTTGAATTATGAATGTTTGTGTCTGGATGACGTTCGTTGACAAATCCTGATGGTTCACTCACGAGGGGAAAACATCAAGCTAAAATGTATATTTAAAAGACTCCACTCAAGATTGGGACGAAATGACTAAAAATCAAATTCCAGTGACTCAAAGGCTCAATCAAGCCTAAGACTGAGAGACTTAGCCGATGACTGAAAGACTGAAGCGAAGATTCAGAGACTGGGAATTGACTCAAATGACTCAAAATTTCTAGTTGTAGAAGATTTGAAGTCAGAGACTTGTGCGGGCTAGGCAAGACATAGCCCTTACTGTTTAACGTGTGATGTCATGCACGAGATCAGTGACCATGCTGGGAATCGAACCCACGTTCCTGTGATTGAGAGGTAACAATCATTATTTGGTAATAAAAAATTAATGTGACCAAACTGTCGTGATGTTCACTTTCAACAATCATTTGTTTTGTTACATGGGTTTCCGCGATTATTTTAGTAGGACTTCATGTTTTTCGATTAAATTGTATAGTTCTTCGATACAAATTTTGTATGTGTCACCTTGTTAAAAATAATGTTTGCAAACTTTTCCAGATAATATTTTTCTTAAATCCTATAAGTTTTTGACAACCATTCTAAGGGCACCTGATACGACTATCCTCCGATCAAATAACATAACCTAGATGAGTAACACGCATTAAGATTTGTGTGTAAGGGACATCTTCCCCCTAACGGCAGTGTCGTGCGTTGTTAACAGAAATATTGAGGTTCATAAATTAGAAATAATGGAAACCCAATATGGAATGGAAACCTGAAATTATGATGAAATAATCTCCACAGGATTTTGAGATCAGCCGATGCTCTAATTGACATGTTTTTTTCATAATGCATTAATGTTTCTCTTTCCCAATTTGGTTTCCCTTTCGCGATAGTTACGACACTGGTAGCTTCAAATGATTGTTCTGTCACATATCAAATGCAGCGTTGTCGTACTGACAAGACTATATCGACAACGAAGAATCTACGTTCGGCGATTTAAATACCATCGTTTTTACATGCTACCAACAAGCTGTAATGAACGTTTCAATTGCCTTCTTATTGTCATATATTTCATTCAAGACAGTATTTTTGGGTTTTCGTTGCCATGAATATACCCGACAGATATCAAAATCTAGCTGACGTGCTTATTGTATCCTTGAAAAATTGCGACATGGCAATAATGTCATGATTTGAGGGATAACATTATGAAAAGATGTTACCATCAGTTCTATTTGAGAATTATTCATTTGGTTGTGTTTTGAATGTGCAAATAATAAAGAAAATTCCCAAATGTTGCACACTTGAATATGGCCACACAATGTTCTATATAAACCTTTCGATATTGTATTCATTGGTTTTCCTAAAACACATCGAACCATTAGGCACTCACCTCGTCCACTCCCCCAACCTAGACAGCGGATCGAAAACCTGGCTGAGTCTCCTCTGGTTCTCCTCCCCCATCCTCCTCCTCCTCTAAGTCACTTCCATGCCACCTCGAAAACCGAAAAACAACAACAACACTATATAAGAACTACCGCTACCGCCGAATGGAAGTCCGAATCACAATCGCGGTTTTCACGAACACAAAAAAAAACAATCGCACGTGAACTAATCGGTTACGTCACGACGAACAAGAAGAAATCTCTAAGGCAACCGGGACCATACTGACTTGAGCAGACTTAGACATCAGAATCTAGTGTGCATTGGGCATTGACCCCTCCGTATGAGTAAGGTCGTCGAAGAGCTTTCTTTCTTGTACTATCAAAACAGTTGAGCGGCGCTTATATTTCATTCATCTTTTCTATTAGGTAAACAGCCGATTCGCGGGTATATATATATACACATATATACGCGTCGATTACTTGATAATTGATGTTTAAACGCTCGATTAACAATTAACAGGGATTTCACAACTGGATAATATAATAATGCTTCTTTGTAAATAGATCTGTGATTGGAGCTGTATAATTTTTAATTTTTCTGTAGGGTTTGAGAAGAATTCGATGGAGGACGAAGAGTGATTTTGGAACCTGAAACAAAAAGTGTATCTTAGAATACGCCATAAATTTGTATTATATCAGTTGTGACAATAAAATCCATATATCACATAGAGTATTTCAGGGATCCGTTCTGGGACCTCTATTATTTTTCGTTTATGCGAATCTCTTCATTATCTATTTCCCAATGAATGAGTGGCTTTTGCTGATGATACAACTTTATCGAGTACCACTTCGGGTTTAGAAAGTCTCTACACCACAATGGCAGATTCTCTCAATAAAGCACAACATCGTTTCAGTGCAAACAACCTGAAACTGAACAGCGATGAAACCCACGCAATCGTTTTTCAAACGACTCGGGGTGGTTATAGATGACAGACTGTCTTGAAAATGTACCAATTCATTACATTTTCCCTATATTTGAATCAGGTATCGTTGATTATAGGAGTTTCGTTGTTGCTATGATACTTGTTTATGAACAGAATAATAGGGGATATTTTGAAAAAAGCTGAAAAGCAAGAGAATTAGTAACCCCATCGAAAAGTGAAGTCGTTTACCAAAAAGAATACAAGATATATCTGGAGTGGCTGGCACGGAGAAATGTTATGCCAAAACATGCCACTGAAACTATACTTCTGGCATATTTTCAAAAACTGGTAAGGTATTTTCTATATTTTCGGTAGATTTGATAGTAATTGTGTTTATTCGTTGCAGTCAGAAACGTATAGTTCGAATTCCCTATGGACTAAATGGTCAATGTTAAAATCGATGGTGATTATAAAAATGAGAAACGACATATCACCAAGTTCAATGAACTAGAGACTTTTTTGAAACGGAAGAGTAAGAGTTATAAGCCGAAAAAGTCTGCCGATTTACCTCCTGAAGATGTCATCAGATTTCTAAAGAACGATCCTAATGAATTTCTTTTATTGCATGAGGTAACTTTTCTCTTATCCTCCTTTTTGTGTGTATTTATTTCCTTTTTTTGTTATAGATTGTCTTTATTATGGGTCATTTGGGAGGATGCAGAGGACCGGGATTACGTTATGGTAGTGAACGTACCAGAAAGTAAAACTGGTGTATCGAATTTACAGTTGTTGATGAAAGAGAGTTCTCCGCTTTGCCTTTATCAAGACTTCACTCGTCTTTGCGTCTTGAAGGTATTGAACGATTTTTTTTTCAGCTACCGACAAAATGAATTTACATCTCAGCCAATTGAAAAAAACATATTTGGGAAAATCCCCATCAAAATCACAATGTATTTAGGATTGCCAAACCCATCTTCATTTACGGGACATTGCCTTCGTCGCACTTCTGCTACTGCTGTAGCTAATGCAGGAGCAACTATGACTAACTTGAAAAGACACGGAGGTTGGAAAAATTCCATAGTGGCGGAGGGGTATTTGGAGGATAGCATCGACTTAAGAAATAAAACGGCGCGTATGTTGTCTACTTTGCCATTAGGAGAGTCAGGTACCTCGACAGTAGTGAACAGAAGCTTCAGCCATACAAAAGAAGAAATTGTGTCCATCAGCGGAAGTAATTTTCAGGGCACATTCCAAAATTGTACATTTATCATTTGTAATGACGTGAATAAATAAAATATGATTTAGTTTTCATTTCATAAATATATACACATACATATTTTATCATTTCTTATTTTATTTTTACTTGTGAAATATAGAGGGAATTGAAGAATCTATGATTTCCTAAAGGAGTTATGCCCCTCATTATTGATAGCGTAACTATGTAGAACGATATAAGCTTATAATATCCTGGTCGGACATAAGGAATTTTTCATTCAGTCATTTCAATCCCAATTGTAACAAAAGCCTCATGGCCCTCAATCGCCATTCTTGGCATAACTTGCGACCCATTTTGACTGGTCTATATTGCCGTCAACCGCTCGTACTCCACAACTTCATGACATGCGGCGTTTGTGGAATCATGTTATTATAAATTTTGGATTGGCAAAGGCCATACCGGAAGTTTTATTGAGTTTGGAATTGATCAGGTCGGTTCGATTCTGCAGACTAACCCTAGGGAGCTGATGTTAAATGTGTGCGATTTCATATTTCGTCAGAATACGCAAAAAAGTTATTACACCAAGTGTCAATGGTAATAGGGAGGACGGGAAAACGAAAACTGAACACGAATGTATTATTCGAAGAGGATGTTTGATGCAAAGCCGTTCCATTGCAATTTCGATCCACTTCGCGAAGAGCCTAGGAATGGAATAGAAATAAATATCAAATTACGACAGGTGTCATAAACAACTTGATTGGGGTTTTTGGGTTACCTGGCCAGATAGGATGTTGCCATTGTCTGCCTGCATGATTACGGTGTCATGATTACTCTGTCTCAACTGCTCGATTCTGGGGTGTAGAAGTAGTGTTATTTGATGGTTTTATTTTCGTGTTTTTGCTGGCTGGGTACCAGGTTCTGTTGCTTCTCTAGTAAGGCGGGCATAACAGGATATATATCTGTTTGTGTGGGTTTTTCGTAGACTTTGTGGCTCAAAGTTACACCTGGTTTTCTGATGACCAAGACATCTAGAAAACGCAGATGTCCATCTTTTTCCTCTTCCACCGAGAACAGGTCTAGTTGCAGGAACGTTTGAAGGGACCACGAGAAAAGCGTAATCCCTTAAGTACTTGCAAGAACATTCGAGAATATATGAGCATCTGGGAAATTATTGAAACGTCTCGGAAAGTGGAAATCTGAAGCCAGAAATGGAGATGAATGGGTGGGAAGCCACCCGTTGGTTGTTGGCTGAAAACTGCCGAAGATCTGTTTATTTTTCTTTCATTCAACCTTTCCAGAATGCCTTATATAACACTGACTTTTTCCGAGGCATATAACCTCCACGACTTCATGAAATAACAGCGTATATAACCTTAGAAGGCCCATCAATCCCATCCATCCCATCATTGGCAACGTATAACTGAAGTCGACGATAAAAAAGTTAATTGTTTTTGAGGATATTTCTCCTGATAAGTTAATGGCACCCATAACATAAACACGGATATTTCTCTCGGCATTATCACTTTTTATTACTTATTATCATACAGTTGAGCGGCTTTTATGTGTCTTACGAGGTGGGTGCTACAATCTCGGTTAGTAGCTAAGCTGACACCATCTGTTCAATATGCCCCGGGCGAGACATATGTCCTTATCGTTTTCATTATTCGAGTGCATATCCACACGTCTTCATATGCATAGATAATATTCCGATGTCTGGGTTTATAGTTCGAGGGATATAACTTCACATCGGATCCAACTGAGCGTGAAAAATCAAGTCTCTTCTTGAGTACTGTGGTCATTAGGGTATCATTACTTATTTCATTTCACACAAAATTTGAGAAAGCTTGCCAGAGTGTGTCAAAGAAATGTCAAGAACAAATTCAATGACATGACGTTCAAAATCCAACAACAATTTTTCTTTCGCTACCATATTAATTCATTCTAGAGCAAAATATCAGCATACCACGAGATATATGTTGGAGCACATCACTGAAAAAACACCAAAAAATATTCTTTTATCAAGTATCGACTTGAAAAAACTCAAACTTCCTGGAAAACGCATCAGAGTTCCTCGACCGATGTGAAACTTGAAGATATGAGATAAAAACGCAATATAAACAAGTTGAGAGTCGTAAGGGTCGTAAGAAGGGCGAGTCCGCCGGAAGATAAGCGATACTCGTAATCGGATGCATTATTTACCCGGAGTTTTATATTACCAGCCGTTTCCGGACACTAGGGGAATCCAGGTAGGTGACATTCGCAGAGGATTCCAGAACGGTCTATCAGGACTTAGGGTTAGACCAAAGCACTCGAATAACGTCACATTCCAGTTTGAATTTTGGAACGAATCTCAAAAGAATAAGAGGCGATAAAAACCACTTCCAAGATCCATCACTCGAAAGTTTCTTGTGCAACGTTGAAGAATGCTAATAGGTACGGAAATATCATCTGGAGATATTAGAAATGCAAAAATCCTGCGATCAATGAAAATAATACAATACCCAAGCTACTCTTTCATGACTGAATGAGAGGAAGTCCAGTCAAACAAATAAGATAAAGGAAGGTCTAAATTTCGTTAAGAAAAACAACTCAAAATGCATCAACACTATTCCTCACCGCGCTTGACTCAAGAGAGACAGAAAAGTAGTAGAAGAATTTTAAAATAAAACATTGGTAAAACAATATCAAAGATAAAAATTTTCTGAATAGTTCGTTGAATAAACAGTTTGTACAGTTTGTGTTGTTTCGCAATTTAGATTTCTTCATTAAGGAGAAACTTGCTCAGTTTCATTTTCAAATCCCTCTCTCCCTCTCTCCCTCTCTCTCCCTCTCTCTCCCTCTCTTCCTCTCTCTTCCTCTCTCTCCCTCTCTCTCCCTCTCTCTCTCCCTCTCTCCCCCTCTCTCTCCCTCTCTCTCCCTCTTTCTCCCTCTCTCTTCCCCTCCCTCTCTCTTCCCCTCCCTCTCTCCCTCTCTCCCTCTCTCCCTCTCTCCCTCTCTCCCTCTCTCCCTCTCTCCCTCTCTCCCTCTCTCCCTCTCTCCCTCTCTCCCTCTCTCCCTCTCTCCCTCTCTCCCTCTCTCCCTCTCTCCCTCTCCACTTCAATGCCAAGTTCTTAATTCTTGTTTACGTGAAAGTATTAAAAACTTACAGGGAGGAAAATGTTTGCTCTCAGGGAAGAAAAGTATCACTTTCCGCCCTTCTTTAGGTAGATAAAAGAAAAAAATAGTGTTAGTTTTTTGTCTGTCGTATTTAGAGACTGTAAACTTTATTTCTTATGCAAGTTGAATGTTTACGATGATACTTCTTATATTTTCATTGTACACAGCTGTGTATACTGATGAATTTTATTTTCTTCTGCTAATTTCTTCAAACGCTTTTTCAATGAAATTAGTCTTTGGACAATAAAGTATTAGAATCAAAAAGTTAAGACAAATTATAATAATTCCAAGATTCAATTCAGCAGAACTGAAATTCCTATATGCCCGACTAGACGAAACGGAAGGGCAGCTTTTAAATGAACTCATCAACGCTCATTCTCTCTTTTCAGAATATCCGAATCTTTTTCCGTCTGATGCAGCTGTATGCATTTCGTTAAGTTGCCGTCTCGTAGCTGAATCCGTAAAAATAGTAACTCTACTAATTGGGCGCAAAGGTAAATTCGTTCTTCGCATGCCTCAACGTATTGTGGCGTTTAGTCTCGTCTCCAACGTAAATTTAGGTGCCTTCGGAGTTGCAATGGGAGCTGGGAGGTAACGACTGATACAACGTTCTGTGGTGAATCGAAGCCTAGTTGACATGATACAAATTTGTCAGATAATATAGAATGTAATCGAGGAGTACCGCAAGGGAGTGTGCTGGGACCTTTGCCATTTTTTATTTACATTAACGACTTGCCAAAGTTAGTAGGTGAAAGCTCAGTTCATCTTTTTGCTGATGACACATCGATCTACTTCTCATGTAATGATCACATGAAACTCACCGTAACCATCAATGAAACTTTTAGAACTATTGGTAGAACAGTTGGTGTTGTGCTGATCACTTGAAGATTAATGCTGATCTGTTCTTGATTTCTAATTTCCAAAGAACTTTAAACCATGCATGGTTAGTAACAATTTCATTGCAACTGTTAATATTGGGCATAGTAAATGCAAAAATGGACTTCTACAAAAGAAAATTGATTTCAATGCATTATGTTCTAGGTGACGCACAATTACCTACCCTCATGATTTACTTTTCTCCTTTCTTCGAGTAGTTTGTTTCTTTCGTCGATCGACTTGAAATCCACAGGGTGTACTAATTCCATAATTCTGAATCGATTTGAGTTCGTAGAATTGCTCTATCTTCAACCGTTCTCGAGTTGAAGAGTTCATCTGGAGTTGTTCATCAAAAAATCTTCCGAAATTTTGTCAATACTTCTTCGAAATATCTTATGGGGTGTTTCACAAGGATCAGTTCTGGGTCCGATTCTCATCCTTGTATATTGAAATGGCCTAGCTGCTCTCTTCACTCAAGGAAATTTAACGAATTCGATGGAGTTCTGATCAGTGGCATTTTGAGACTTCCTGAATACAGTGGTGTAGTCAGAATATTGATAAAAGTATATGTTTGTGGTATGTTTTAAAATCAGCCCGTTGAGATATATTTGAAGAAAATTTGCGATATTTTGAAAAATGAAAAATTAAAATTTTAGAAATTTCGACCGTCTCAAGGAATTTTCGACGTTTAATTCCTTTTTTCGAGTAGTTTGTTTCTTTCGTCGACCGACTTGAAATCCACAGAGTATACTTACTCCATAATTCTGAATCGATTAGATTTCGCAAAATTGCTCTATCTTGAACCGTTTTCGAGTTGAAGAGTTCATCTGGAGTTGAAAAGATTGTTCATCAGAAAATCTTCCGAAATTTTGTCAATACTTCTTCGAAATAAATTTTTGTGATGTTTTCAAGTGACTCTGTTGATTTTGTATTTTTCATGATTTTTAGGGGTCTACCCCTTTGGACTTTTCTCCTTTTTTCGAATAGTTTGATTCTTTCGTCGATCGACTTGAAATCCACAGAGTGTACTAATTCTAAAATTCTGAATCGATTGGAGTTCGCATAGTTGCTCTATCTTGCACCGTTCTCGAGTTGAAGAGTTTTTTTGGAGTTGAAAAGGTTGTTCGTCAGAAATTTTGTTAATACTTCTTTGAAATTAATTTTTTTTGTATGTTTTTAAATCAGCTTATCCAGATAAATTAGAGGAGCGTTTACGATTTTTTGAAAAATGAAAAATAATTATCGAAAAATTTCAACTTAAAAATGGAGAAGTTTGGTAAAGAGCCTATGAAATCTTTAACTAACTTGAAATTGATTGAAAACTCAATGAGCATATACAGAAAAAGTTGAATTTTAAGAAAAAAATATGAAAAAAATTATTATTTAAAAAAAGTGGTGGAAAATCACTGCTCTTAAGTCTCCAGTTGCAGATAGACCAATAATTCTGAAAACGTCAATCAACTTAGACTGACGCAGTTGGTATATTCTGTGAATATCAAGACAATTGGCGAAAAAAAATCATTTGAAAAAGTTCTAAGGCGTAGAGACCTAAAAATCATTGAAAATACAGAATCATCAGATCCACTTCTAATTTGCAATACACAAGCATAATTTTATGCTGATTCCAAAGATTCCCGATTTTTCTTGTAGGAAGTCATGAATAATAATGGTTCGGCTGCGCGAATTTAAAAGGCTCTCGTCTTTTCTTGAAGTGCCTAGAGCCATTCTAGAGCGATGACGTTGTGCAGTCTTTACGAGTGAACACAACGGTCAGAGGTACACGTACTGAGGTGTTGAAAATAGCCTTTTGGTGTCAGAATACAACTACACTATATCCCTACTTCACCAGGTTTTAGTATAACCAGCTCCTTGACTATACTAGTACTAATTTAGTGCGAAGGTAAATACGTTCTTCGCGTGTCTCGCCATTCGACTTTTCTGTTTTTCGCAGACTTCTCGCTCGCTGCATCCTTGATTATGATGTTTCTATTTTCGAGTATGTGCTCGTTAATTCTGCCGCTGGACAAACACCGTATCTAAGAGATGTAGGTGCTTTCGATTTCATAATGTTATTTTTACAACGCCTTGTATTCAATGACTCGCGCTGTAATTAATGGTAATTGCGATAATTGTCGCTGACAGGATGATTGTTGCAATGTTTTATCGAACAAATATGGCATCGTGAGGTAACATTTTTATTGACTATTTCAGAAACTGGAAATTCCACAATTTATAAATATATTATGAAGTATTTTTCTTCTCACGTCGAGAAAACAACATTCCTGGAATTCCAAAATAAGTGACTCCTGATACCATTACGAAAAGTATGTGATCTCTACTAAAAACAGAATTTGATACAACATCGCCTCGTCATGTATTTGCTCAGATGACTTGCGGTTCCAACGATAAGTTGGTACGAGATCAAACTTCCATTGTGAAAGGTTTCGTTCATTTTGTCAAGGATGCCCTATTGAAAATCATAAAAAAGTCAGAATTCCACGAAATTCACTAGAAAACGAAAAATGTCTTTATTGCTACCCTATAACCAAAATGAATTTCAAAGAATATTGTACCATATGTGAAATTTATCGAAGTATTTCATATTTTTCTTGTATTGAATCATACTGATAGTTATTAAAGACATAAATACAGAGTGAAATATTGAATATGCACCAGAAAATTAAAATCATTTTTAACATTTCGATATTCTGGTACAAATAAGAAAATGAGCCAAATTTCACATTAAAATTTGATAAAAGTCATATGAATTTGAAATCCTTGAAATTTTTAAATCATTTTCGAGTTGTGGTATTAATTTAGAACTATCAATGCTCTTTCATTCACCTAGGAGAAAAATCAATCGTATTAAAAAAAACAAAATTTCAAAGTGCCTCGCTATGAAAGAGATTACTGTGTATATCAATATTGTCACAATAACCAATTATCAGGAACAACCTTTTTTAAAAACTGCATATCAAACGAACTTCCAACTAGTCCTTCTCTCAGCAGTTTTGAGGTACGGCTCCATTTTATTATTCCATACCTGTACACCGCCAAACCGGACGATTACCGGAATACCTGCGCTGTCGGTGGAGTTGCAGAATGCAAATACGAATGTTTCACATACCTTTACATGAATTATCGCTACGGCAACCATTTACAAAATGTGGAATCGACGATAACGATCTGGCAGGCGGGATTGCCGAAGTGCGGAGATAACTCGTGTTGCGGATAATTCCAATTAAACAGTTTTAAAATATGGCTTCTGACAGCAGATATAGAGGCTATCGCCAGAAATTTGAAATCAATACGCATCCGATTCCGATACATGCTTGCTCACCCTACCCTGCCTTCCGAACCCAGCATGAGAAATGCATGCATGAAAAACTCTCAGTTCAGGAGCTTGGAACCTCTCCTTGAAAACAAAAAACTCGCAAAATAAAAATTTGTACAATCCATGAAAATACTAAAACACTCACAAGATATGTGATCCTCCTCCTCTCCTCCTCTCCTCCTCTCCTCCTCTCCTCCTCTCCTCCTCTCCTCCTCTCCTCCTCTCCTCCTCTCCTCCTCTCCTCCTCTCCTCCTCTCCTCCTCTCCTCCTCTCCTCCTCTCCTCCTCTCCTCCTCTCCTCCTCTCCTCCTCTCCTCCTCTCCTCCTCTCCTCCTCTCCTCCTCTCCTCCTCTCCTCCTCTCCTCCTCTCCTCCTCTCCTCCTCTCCTCCTCTCCTCCTCTCCTCCTCTCCTCCTCTCCTCCTCTCCTCCTCTCCTCCTCTCCTCCTCTCCTCCTCTCCTCCTCTCCTCCTCTCCTCCTCTCCTCCTCTCCTCCTCTCCTCCTCTCCTCCTCTCCTCCTCTCCTCCTCTCCTCCTCTCCTCCTCTCCTCCTCTCCTCCTCTCCTCCTCTCCTCCTCTCCTCCTCTCCTCCTCTCCTCCTCTCCTCCTCTCCTCCTCTCCTTCAAACTAGTTACATTAATTTCTTAACTGGAAACAAACATTTTGTTGATCTGCATATTAGGCATGTCACTTTATCAGAACCAGGACATTTTGGGGTGACTTTGATGGTGTGAAATACTGTTGGCAACATTGCTGTGGTGTTATCTAGCCTAGTGACGTCGTTATGTGGGTTCGTGATCCTCGGTAATAAGTCGTCAAAGGCACACATTCCCCGAAAGCATACATTTGAAATGCTACGCGTTAATAAATCTGCGAAGCCGAAGTAAAAATATTCTTACCTAGAAATGATGGTAATGGTAATGTAGTAGTAACACGAACGGCAGCAACTAATGGTTCTCCTTCGAAGAAATTCGTACGTGTGTGAGAAGGAAGTGGGACGCAAATCAGTTGTTCTTTGTTACTTGTAATCAAGAGAAAATGAGCAGCTGCTGATTGCGGTGAAACGAATCAATTGTAGTTGATACTATAAGTATTGTCGTCGGCAAGTATTCAACAGAAAACAACCACTGCCCTCTACTACCATTGAATTATATCTCGTTCACCAGATTTTCTAGCTACGATTCAGACCCTCTTCCTACATTCTCGTCTCCAGCGCCACCACACTGTCTTCTAATCTCGAATCCATCCGCTCAAATACGTCTTTCTGAAAAGGACAATCGCGCCCATTAATCACACTTTACCCTCGTTTTTACTGCGCCGAGTCCGTCATCAACCATGTTCTCCGTGGCTGTCATAAACGCGTTCTCGAGCTTTTACTTCGCCTCGGGATTTTTTGTATGCGTTTTTCCGACACGCCAGCTAACATAATAAACGATGCTTCGCGCAAAAAGAGGTACGAGCTGACCGTATACTTTTTGCCGAATTAGAAAAGGAGGGGAACTAGAGAAGTTTGCGGGTGAAATGAAACGGAACGGGGAAATATACTGTTTGGAGTTCATTAGGAAGTGCACGTAAATTTCCATGGAAAAGTCGATAACATGAATGTTCGCAATACTCACATCGATAGTAATTCTGTCAGAAAACAATGAGATCAAATTGTTTGGCAATTCAATAAAGTTTAACACCTTGGCTACGGTACGAAATATTTTGTATTTTATTGCTGATTTATTTATTCTAAGCTCATATCGTCATAGTTACGCTAACAATAAAGAGGGTCATAACTGCCTGGGACATTATAGATTCTATAATTCCCTCTACCTTTCACAATTGAAAATGAAATAAGAAATGCTTATATATATATATGTGTATATATTCATGAAATTAAAACTGTACCATATTTTATTTATTCACGCCATTACAAATTCTAAAAGTACAATTTTGAATGTGCCCTGAAAATTACTTCCGCTACTGGAAACAATTTCTTCTTTTTTATGTCTGGAGCTTTAGTTCACTACTGTCGAGGTACCTGCCTCTTCTAATGGCAAAGTAGACAACATACACGCCGTTTTGATTCTTAATTCGATGCTATTCTTTTCCAACCTCCGTGTCTTTTCAAGTTAGTCATAGTTGCTCCTGCATTAGCTAGAGCAGTAGCAGAGGTGCAACGAAGGCAATGTCCTGTATAAGAAGATGGGTTTGGCAATCCTGAATACATTGCGATTTTGCTGGGGATTTTCCCAAACATGTATTTTCCAATTGGCTGAGATGTACATTTAATTTGTCGGAAGCTCAAAAAAAATCGCTCGATACCTTCAGGACGCAAAGACATAATATGAAGTCTTGATCAAGGCAAAGCGGAGACCTCTTTTTCATCCACAACTGTAAATTTCCTCAATACACCAATTTTACTTTCCGGTACGTTCACTACCATAACGGAATTCCAGTCCGCTATATCCGATATCTTCATATTCAAAAGTTCCTGACTTCTGCATCCTCCAAAACAACCCATAATCAAAACAACCTATAACAAAAAAAATAGGGGCTTTGTATAGAAATCTGATTACGTCTTCGGGAGATAAAACGGCGGAACATAGCTTTATAACAAAGTCCTATTTATAAGCAAGCAACAGCAACAACCTAGCAACAAAAAATCCTCTATAATCAACGGTACCTGATTCAAATACTTATAGCGGGAAATTAGTACATTTATTCCATTTAAAAAATGAACAAAATTTTATTAAAATTGGCCAGATATAAAATTATCCATGTACCACGAGAATTAATTAAGCCTTAATAACCTCAGACAATTGCTCTCACTCGGGCCAAAGGCACTCGGGACGCAAACTTTGCCACGGTAATTAAGACCCTTATAATTCCCTTGATACATAAATAACTATTATAATGAGGATATTATTGATTATTTGATCATATCCAAAATTACTAAATATTCCAAACAATATCTGATAATCAAAATAAATGAATCTCGGCATATATAAAACACATACGTTTCGGACCGATGATCTATCCTTCTTCAAAGTCGATTAAAAGTAAACGTTGACCGAACTTCTTTCCTCGAGCACAGTTTCAGGCGACTTCACCCCATGAAAAATTTCTCATTAAATGTCATCGCTTTTTCCGGACGACTGACTGTTATAAAGGATGCACTACTGATAAGGCGAAGCATATCCGAAAAATCCTAATTTATGGCAATGGTCGTGACAAAAGGCCGTTTTGCATATTACTCTCTCGATTTACCAGCGCGCACATAGGGTGCCTCGCTATTTACGACTGATAAGTTATTTTTCTGTTTCAGTGAAATCTCGTGGAAAGAACGTGTCATTCCTGAAATTGAAAACTGAAGATTTATTCAATGTCGAAACTGGAAATTTGAGGGGGATTTATTGAAACACAAGATGAGGTAACGAGGTATGAGAGTTGGTAGGTTTTCCGGGCCTACCAACACGACTATGTAAAACGGGAAAAAAGTTATAATATACAGTGAGCATCATAAGTTTTATCCCCCTATCGAACTCATCAATGGACACTTGTTCGGAAAAAGACACGTCGACTTTCGATTTCTACAATGCACATTTTTTTATGAAATCGGTCTCGTATTCAACAAGAACATTGAAGACCTTGGTTTATCCAGGAACCTGACTTTCGCATTTCTCAGGTCAACTGGGCTGAAATCGGAAACCGAGGGATTCATAATGACCTGACAGGATGGTGTTGTCAACACCCTCGTCTACCGTAGTCGCGTGATGGGTATAAAGGTCCCTAACACAAGATGCAGACTGACGGTACTTATTCTCTCTCACGGGCTCTAATACTCTCCAACCGACAGTATGCTCTCTCGCGGGTTCTGATGCTCTTTACTGACGAAAAGCTCTCTCGCGGGTTTTGGTACTCTCCAACTGACGAAGTGCTCTCTTGCGAGTTCTACTGTTCTTCACTGGCGATACGCTCTCTCGCGGGCTTTGATAGTTTTCAACTGGATTTGATGCTCTTTACTGACGGTATGCTCTTCACTGACAGTATGCTCTCTGGCGGGTTCTGATGCTCTTCAGTAACGGAATGCTCTTTGGTCTTTTCTAATGATCTTCACTGACAGTATGCTCTCCACTAACACTATATTCTCTCGCGAGTTTTGATGCTCTTTAGTGACGGTATGCTCTCTCTCGGGTTTTGATACTCTCCAGCTAACGATCAATTAATCAATCAAAATATACTTCATTATCAAAAGATAGATGAAGAAAGAATAAGGTTCTGATGCTCTTCTACACTGATGATATGCCATCTCACGGGTTCTGATAGTTTTCAACTGATGGTTTATTTTCTCGCGGGTTTTGATGCTCTTTACTGACGGTATGCTCTCCACTGACAGTATGCTTTCTCGCGGCTTCTGATGCTTCTTACTGACGGTATGCTCTCTGGTGGATTCTGATGCTCTCTACTGACGCTGTACTCTCTCGCGAGTTTTGATACTCTTCAAGTGACGATATTCTCTCTCGCGAGTTCTGATGCTCTTCACTGACGGTATGCTCTCTAGCAAGTTTTTATATTCTCCAACTGACGATGTGCTCTCGCGAGTTCTGATGCTCTTCTTCACTGATGATACGCCACCTCGCGTGTTCTGATAGTTTTCAACTGACGGTTTGCTCTCTCGCGGGTTTTGATGCTCTTTACTGACGGTATGCTCTCCACTGACAGTATGCTTTCTCGCGGGTTCTGATGGTTTTTACTGACAGTATGATGCGGGTCTCCCCAATAACAAGATCGATCCTAAGCTCCGACCATAAAAATGCCATACGAAGTACTTAAGATTTTTAGTGGGAATGGCAAAATGCTGTTGGTGTCTTTTACACTGTAGAGCATGCATTGTCATGTATCTTCTTCGGGTGGGCTGAGTACAGAAGATCATCCTTTAAATCATCTGTTGATTCCACGCATATGTAGATACAGCGGTCATTCTTTGACAATCTATCGTTATGTTCCCTATTTCGATGAGGGCAGTCGTGGTGACTTGTTGAAAACATTTTTGTTGTTGAAATTGTCCGAGAGACTTGTTCGTTGTGATGCTTTGTACTTTTATGACCGAGTATTGGGGTTTACGAGGAGGTTTACTTGCATCTTTTGCTCAGGTGAGTAGTGTCTCAATTCACCGTGTTGGTTGACCTCATTGCAATTATGACATTATCATTTATATATGCGGGTTTGGCGAAAGTGCAATGCTGAACTCAAGCAACTGAAGGGTTGTTTAGACTGAACTCGTCTGGACAATCACGATGAAACTACCAATAGTGGAACAACTAATTGATTTTATGATATAACTGAAATATAAAGAAATAAATGAATCAAGAAATCGCTTACATTCCCAAAACCCCTACGAATCGTGTCTTCCCGGAATCCCTACTGAAATTGTAAATTAACACGACCCATAACTAACATCTGAAATGCCCCATAAACGATAAGGTACACACCTCTCACCCGCCTCGAAAACGATAACACCGAGAGATAGACGAGCATCAGTATTTTACCGGCGAGATTTTCGCAAATCTGGCGTAATGATGCGATGGAATATCAGTAACGTTTGACGAGGTCATGTCGACATGAGCATCATCACAAAAGCAATCTTCCGCTCACATACATAAACATCAAAACGGCGAGAGTACATTACGTACACGGAGTGTTGGTTACGAGCCGAAGCTTTACGATCTCTATGCAAATGGCCGTTTGACATCGATTCCGAGAGATATGGCGATATTACGGCCGACGTAACAATACACTGTCGCTGATGTACGTTTCTAGGCTCGATAGATACGAGAGTTACGGCTAGGGGTGTGCTTTTCGTTCAATCCGGGTTCGACTACAAGGGGATTTTCTTGTTGCACCGGTATGATTATTTGCGGCAGATCTGATAATATCGACAATACGACAATGCTCAGAAACTTGGAAACCAGGGCTAGCTCAAGACTGGAGACAATACCCTTTACCGTTACCCCTTTCACCCCTTTCCACCTTCTTACCACTCCTACCCGCTTTACCATCTTATTCTCTCATTCAATTGTTCTGTTACACTGTTTCCCCTCTCTCCCACCTTACCCTTCTTATTTTTTTCCCATGACACGGAATTTCATGTTCGCCCCTTACTATTCTTTCCCCTCTTCTTATCAGGTAATCTTCTAATATTTTGTAATCACACGGTTTTGCTAAATTCATCACATCACTGATATAGTCTTCAACAGATTTTTCATCTTTCAGATCAGGTGAGTTATATTTAGCTAGGGAGTATATCAAGTTTTTAGTTGAAAAAATCTTTGGCTTCTCTGTGCCTTTCGAAATCTTCTTCTTTCTTTTCCAGGGTATCAAGTAATTTCATAACATTCGGACCCATATGAAGGATTAGGTTGTTGATTCGTGATTTCTTGCTTGATAAATCTATCTTTGTTACAGAACAATATCTTTCATCTTTCTCAAGTGAAAATACTTCTGACGACGGTACTGTATTCACCACCGTTTCAATCTGCTGCTGGGACAATATTTGGCGCAACTCTTCAATTTCATTTCTAAAACTGTATTCTATTCTTCATTCCTTTCATTTTTATTTTCTACAAGTTTACATCTGACACCATGTTATTAATGTACGAGTAACTTTTGTACCTTTTTATTTTTCAACCTCCTTCAACAACTGATCCCCAGCATCCCAAACTTCTCTCATAGCATACTTCTCGTTGCTATGTTCAATTTCTTGTTACCCCTCATACCCTTCTTGTCTCTCTTTCCCTTCTCTACCCTGGCTTCGTTGACATAAAATTCCTTATAACCCCTTTTATCCCTTCTGTTCCACCTTCCCCTCTGATTCATCTCCATACTCCTCCCACCCCTGTCTCCACTTTCAACCTTTTCAACCCTCTCACCCAATCATCCCTCTTACCCTGCTCGCCCCTCTTGTCGCTCTTACCCCTCCCACCTCTTTTTTTCTTCTCTTCCCTTACATCTATACAACAGAATTTCTTTTTAGCCCTCTTACCCCTCTCACCCCTCTCGCCTCTCTTAATTCGATCCCTTATACTTCTATTACCTCTCTTTCCCTTCTCTCCACTCCTCGGCACGAAATTTCTTGTTACCTTCATACCCTTCTAACCCCTTATTTCCTTTTACCTTTCGCTTCGTTGAATAGTCCCTCCTTCCCCTCCTAGTCCTCCTCTTACTCCTCCCACCCCTCTACCCCTCTCACAACTTTTTTACCTTTCCCCTCTCTTCCCACCCTTCTATGACACGAAATTTCTTTTACCCCTCTTACACCCCCCTATCCTTTTACTCCTATTACCTCTCTTTCTGCTCATTCTCTTCTCACCCTCGCTTCCAAAGCACGAAATTTCTTTTTACCCCTCATACCCTTCTTTCTCTCTCACTTCGATAACAGTTATCTCTTTCACCCCTTCTATCCCTCATGCCCCTCTGATTCCTCCTCATACCCATTTCTCCACTCATACTTTTTCTCTTATTTTCTCCTATTCCTCATACCACTCTTATTCCTCTTGCCGCTCTTACCCCTCTTACCCTTCTACCCCTCCAGCTCCACCTACCCCTCTCTAACCCCTTTCTCACGTTGAAACCAAAATAACATCAGAATTTGTATACATACTAGTTAACGGAAAGTAAATGTTACGAAATGATCACTTCCCATTAATTGGCCAATCAATATATTTGACCCAAAACAAAATAATGTTGCGATACTAGAACCAATTCGCTCACCCTCGTATACCAGAATCATAAACTCTGAAAGCGAGTTATTCAGATTTCATGAGGAATTTAATAGCAATCTAGCAGGGGTTAGTTTTCGACCAGAGCGATAGCATACTTTATTGCGAATAAATTTCATTTTACTACTGGAATTCGCGATAAAAATTCCCTTCCGATATTCTCGCCTAATATAAAAATTTACTGCGCTCATACTATTGCGTTACTTTTTAATAGATCCTAAACTTCGTGTTTCCGCGTTCGTAGAAGAGACGAAATTGCGATTAGCCGTCATATTAATTTATTCATTAACGAATAGTGCTAGGAATCGCACGTTAAAAAGTCGCACAAGGTTCGACTTCTGAGGGCTGTCGTTCGTAGGGGGACGACAGCTGGTTAACGAAAAAAACAATTTTAAACAACAACAATTTTTTTATCTCTTAAAAAATTGGCACGAAGGTAAAAAAGAAGCATTATAAGGTCAACAGGAGAATAAAACTGCGAAGTTCATGAAATATCATTACCAAAATAAAGAGAGTGAAATCATAATTGATAACGAATGGTAACGTTTTCAAAATTGTAGAACTAGGAAATAGCTGGAAGTGTGCGGTAATGGAGCAATACATCACTTGATATGAGCTTCTGGAAAAGGTGGTACAGGAGGATCATGAACTCAAAAACTCTATCTCACTCCCACAGATAGAACGAACACACATAGAACAAGAGACTCTGAGATATACAAGTAGCGAGAGAAGCCACCACCAAGAAGAGGGTTGTAAAGGATGACCGTGATCTCTTACCAGGCTACATCTTAGATTTATTCAAACAGAACAACAAAGAAAGGAAAGGAAAACATGATGAGCCTCGGGAGAGAAATAAATGATTTAATTTAGAGCCCCAGGGATGAAGCCTGGAACAGGAAGCTGGAAAACCTGATTATCAGAGACAACTCTCTATGGCAGGAATCCAGATGACTCCAAAGGCCGTGGAGAATGGTCAAAGACAAGAAGTAACAAATTTAAATAAGGCGGAAATGTTTGGGGAGTATTTTCAGAGTGCTTACCAGGCAGGTACCGATGCCCCCCAGGAACACTAATAGGTTTTGCGGGGAGCCACAGCATTTTTTAAACACTCCCAAAGTAAACAGACCACAGAATCTTCTCTGAGTTAATGACAAACTTCGAAGAGGTTCGTGACACGATAAAAAGGCACCTGGCATGAATAAGATCGACGCAATACTGCTCAGAAACTTCCCTAATGCAATTATTATACATCAAGAACAGTATAATGAAGTGGCAGCACTACCCGAAATGCCTGAAGATTGCAGAGATTACCCCTATCCTGAAGCAAGGAAAACCTGAAGAGAGGATCGAGAGCTACAGTTCGATCTCACTTCTAAGTACGGTGGCCAAGGTGTTGGATAAAATCTAAAATCGAAGTCAAAATATACTTTATTGTCATAAGTTAAACTTATAGACAAAGCTTAATAATTAATCTTTGTTTAATGTTGAAATCAAACTGAATTAAATTATTAATAAGAGATTCCAGGAAATCAAAAGAAGCTCATCGCGGAGGAACAGTTTGGCTTCAGGAGAGGTCATTCAACGACCTCTCAATTGGTCAGGAATCGCGGAGATTACCGGGAGATTCAAAGCTCTGGGAAACCGAATAGACAACTGGGAGTCTGTGCGGTATCTGGAAGTACAGCTTGACAAATGATTAACACTTGGTAAGTATGTCAGCTTGGCAATCCAACGATCTGCGGCAGCAGTAAGAAGGACATACATGATAATAGCCAGGAATTTCAAGCTGTCTATGTCTACAAGCTGTTCATCAGACCAACAATGACCTACGCCTGCCCAGTATTTTGCAGCCTTCTAAAAACCCATATCGGGAGACTGGAGAGGATGCAAAATAAAGTACTCCGTATCGTCACAAACAGTGACACACAAACATTCGGCTAGACGCGCTGAGGGAACTGGCCGATATTCCATCCATCAAGGAATTCATCAAACGACATTCTACAGATGCCATATCCATGGAAGCCCGATGACCTGGAATATAACAGCGTTCCGAGCCCACCACAAAAGGCCACGAAGGCATAGAGGACTCATCTACCAGGTACTGGACATTTTCCAAGAGAACCCAGAAGACGAGTAGAAACTCAGGAATGTTCAAATCAGATTTTTTTGATGTTTTTTTTTTGGAGGCCCACTGAAAACTCAATAATACATGAATCCAGCAGCTGGATGTCTCACATATTAAAAAATAATATTCCCCGCATAACTTGGAGGAGGCGGGGAAGTCTAACAACTTCGACTTAGCACCTACAGCATTTAATCGCCTACATGACACCGTAGGGCCTGCCCTAGGGCATGTGTGAGCTGGTTATGCCTTCCCGCTGACAGCGCAGCAGGGCAGGAGTAAACCCCTCGCCGCTGAATGCAACATAAATCCCTCCTACCCCCTCTGTAGCTCAGTGATAGGTTCAGAATTTTAAGATATTTATGAGTTGTAACGTGCTATTCATTTTTACTGTAATTTGATTTGAAATAAATTGTTTGATTTATGGATGTCAGCTTCAACAGTACTCCACAAAAATTTTCTTTTTACAAAACACAAACAACTGGGTACGGCACATCAAACCACTCAAAAGGCCCCACCGATGATATTGAGAATCACAACAAAAATCGTACACCTCCATATTATACTTGTTGCCCCACCGATGATATTGAGAATCACAACAAAAATCGTACACCTCCATATTATACTTGTTTACGTATCTGAAAACCGCTATACGCCTAAAGTTGGGGATTTCTGACGTGCCACTCAAAATCTCCAACGCAGAAAACAGAATACTCGACAATCTATTATGTTGCGCATCTCATGAATGGGTGGCTGAATTTATATATAATGCCTTCCAGGAGTTCAATGGTGAAAAACTCGATTTCCTGCCAGAGTTCAACAAACTGAAGAGTTTTTCCAGGCCAGAGGCGTTACAGTAAAGACAATAGGCGTATAATCGAATTTTACCCTCATTTTTCAAATAATCCTTTCCATCTCCTTGCCAAAGTGGCCATCGAAGCAGTCAGTGCACAACTGAAGGTTGATGTTTTCCGAAACAATGTAACAACCGCTTTTGTAGAAAGCGAACTTATTGTTGCGTTCTCAGTAACCGTCATGATCATGGTGTGGAAGTTTAAAGCGCAGCATATCAAACTGATATAAAAAAGTGGCCACTTGTGTTCAATCTCGGCCGGCAGCCCTTTTTTTCCTTAGGCATGAGTTATTTCCACTCTCTGACTTGCCCATCATTTTGAGGTGATACCCCAGAGGGCAATGGTGAGTAGTTCCGTTACTAATTACAAGTCTTTTTTCTCTGTTGAGCTTTCCTTAGCGTTAGGCAAACGCCTTTTCGCTTGTCTTTGTCCTGGCATTTCATTCCAGTGAGATTTCATTTCATCGAATTCCCAGCGTCGAAACACTTATTTTAAGTATTTTAAGAGTCCACAGAAGTTTTCTGGGTCGAGAAGTGGTGTGTTTGCCCCTTGTTTGGCAAGGCAGTCTGCATTCTCATTGCCTTTGATGCCCCTGAGACCTGGCACCCTCATCAGGGTCACCTGATTGTTTGCTGCCAGTTGTCTCAAGGTTTGTTTACAGTCCCAAGTCAGCTTAGAATCACAAGAGTGTGACTTATTAGTGTTGCTTGGCTATCTGATTGTACATAGATTTCTGCCATTCGGGTGCCCCTTTCAAAGTATTCCTAGGCACAAATCTCTATAGCATGAACTTCTGCTTGGAAGATGGTTGGGGTCTTGCCAAGGGGTTTTGAGAGCCCTGTTACCCCCACTCCAACCCCTTCATCTATCTTGGATCCATCTGTGTACCACACTGAGGCATCCATTGCCAATTGAGGTCCGTTTTTTGTATAATTCTGGTATAAACATCAATGACAACTTCAAACTACATTTCGAAGTCGGAACTGATTGGCATATCTGTTGGTTTAGACATGGCTTCTGGAAGATGTCCGATCAGAGTGCCTGCTTTTAAATTTCATGTCTGGTAATAATAATATTAATAATAATAATAATATACTTTAATCAACAATAACTTATCAAAACCATTACAATGATATCTATAACAAATTGCCGAAAGCGTCAGTAAAAGGAAGTGTAAAAAGTAAACATACAAAACAGGAAAAATATAAAATAAATTATGATAAAAACACGAATATCGACAAACCACAAATATAAAAGTATAATTGGTCCCAACAGCATCTTAGGAAAAGAATTCGTCAAGTGTTTAAAAGTTCTTTTGGGTCAAGAAGTCTTTGAGCCTATTTTTGAAAATGAAAATATTTGGCGCACTTTGCACTTCTTGTGGTAAGTTATTGTAGATTCTGCAGCCATTGTAATACAAGTTTCTTTGATAGAACTTGGTCAAGTGCTTTGCCGGAAGTAAATTGTTCTTAAATCTGGTGGAGTAATTATGCTTCGATCTGTTGATGCTAAACAGTGAAATATTCTTATGAACATAACAAGACATTTCATATATGTAAGTATTAACTACCGTTAAAATTTTATGCTGTTTATAAGACTCCCTGCATGAATGTCCCCAGGGAAGATTACAGAGGATTCTCAATGCGGATTTCTGTAAAATTAATATTCTAGAACAATCAGTACCAGCTCCCCAACCCATTATACCATATCGAATGTGAGAGTGAAAATTGGCGTAATAAAGAGTGAACAGAATTTTTTGACTGCAGTTTTCCTTTAATGACCTCATGGCATAGCAGGCAGATCTCAGTTTACCACAGAGATTATGTATGTGTTTTCCAATTCAACTTCTGATCGAAGATAACTCCCAATATCTTAACATCGTTTTGGAATCTGAAATTACATGGGTTATTGTTACATGGAGTTTGACTGTGCCTTCGATGGAATATAATAGAAATTGTTTTTTCCTTATTTAAATCAATGAAATTTTTTTCTGACCATAATTAAAACCGAGTGTATACCTCTTCAGCAGTAGCCATTGTCAGATCAATGCTATTTTCCGTTAATAAAAAATTTGTGTCATCGGCATAACAAACCATATTTACATTGGGAATATCTTTAAGGAAAGTTATGAGGTCTTTAGCAAAAATTATATATAAGAGAGGTCCAAGAATAGACCCCTGAGGCACTCCTTGACTGACACTACCGGTTTGACTGAAACGGTTATTGATTTGTACCACTTGATTACTATTTGTCTGGTACGATTCAATGTAATCCAGTGGTATGCCTCAAATGCCATATCGGTTCAGTTCCTCAATTAAGAGATAATGGTCAACACAGTCGAAAGCTCGGGAAAAATTAATGCATAAACCTAGGGTAATCAATTTCGACTCATCTACAATCTGAATATTCAAATCTGTATCTACGCCCCTGTTCTTAACGAATCCGTGTTGGTTACTTAAAATTATATCATTCCTCAAACAGAAGTAAGACAGTTGGTCGTTTAAGGCCATTTCAAATATCTTTGATATGCTTGACAGCAGGGTAATCGCTCTGTAATTGGAGTATTCATTAGTGTTACCATTTTTATAGTCGGAAGACACTATTTGCTGCTTCTTCAATTATAAATACTTAGGAAGGTTTAGCATTTCTTCTAGAGCAGCACTAGCGCACATAAATATTGCTCCTGGTATATAGACAGGCTAGCCGCTGCACTTTCTGAAGCTTGACTTGTGCTGAAATGTGTTGCAGATTTGGCCACCATACCAGTGAGGGGTAGGTGACCATAGGTTTGATGATCGGTTGGTATGACCAATAAATCATTTTTGGTTTCAGACCACATGTCCCACCATAAACTCTGCGGCATGTACTGCTTGAAGCTATAGCTCTGGAAAGAATGTGGCTGATTTGGCTGTTCCATGTCAGTTTTTGGTGTGCTCAACTGTTACAGGAAGATCCAATAAATAAAATAAGTACAACTTCATATCGACCCCATACCCACTTCTGAAAATGAATTTCGAGGGTAAATAATATTATTTGCCGTGACGCTCCGAGGCGACTAACTGAGGGTTGGTAATGTATTCATTTTTCAGCTGTAGGAAAACCCGAAAAACCCACAGCACCATCCCAAACCTACAGCACCATATCAACACCATTATTATTTTTAAACACATAATGTAGATTGATCACGAAGTTAACAAGACACTATTTATAATCAAAGTGTAAATTACATGGCACTGGTGAGAGATTAGTGAGAACAGGAATAGTGTGGCGTGTTGTGTGTTTTCAATTTGTAGTAACATATCATTCACAACAGACTGTTTTATAATGAATGCATGTTCAGAGCGTCGAAGATATTTCGGGAACAAGGCAGGGCCAATTCAACTCTCCGTGATATTTTTCATACAGGATTTTGGAACGTTTGATTTTAAGTAATTTTGTTTTTTGATCGTTTGCTCCTGCGGTCTTGCCCAAAAATTAACACTCTTATGTGCCAATTAAAAAAAACACTTATTTTACGCACTTAATGCAAAAATAACTATTTTAACATTAAAATTAATAATAATTCCATTGAATCTTTATGAGGTCAACAGAGGTCGCGTGCGGGAAAGTATCACTTTCCACACTTTGTTAGGAAAATAAGTATATTATATTCTCAGAATCAATTAAAATATGATTATCTGGTTTCCATAGTTCACATACCTAAATTTAATACTGTCTCAAATGAGATTCACAAATTAAATGAAGTAAAGTGATAGTAGCCCATTATACAGGGTAAATGGACCAATTTTCGTGACAATTGATGGTTACTGTTACTGTAATTATTTGCTTTGATGAGGAGGTCAGCATGGAAAACAAGAATTGAAATCATCTAGTAGGTACGACATCAAATCGTGCAATTTTTTGATCCTAGATCGTTAGATTAATCTCTTCACACCTCTGTACTGGATAAAAATGCCCAGGAACTCAATTATTCTTACCTGAATAGCCATCGCGTTTTTCGTCACATTATGTTTTAATGAAACTCTCTAATAATAGAGGTAATTACTGCGGAAGACATAAAAGGAAGAGATAATAGACGCAAAAGTTGTCAGAGACTGGATTATAAATTTTCTTAGGCGTTTTTACACCCCATTTATGATTAAATTTAATTATTGCCCAGAGAAATGTCTGTGCTAAAACACCCTAAATTGCGTTTTTTGCCTTCGGGCACTTCCAGTTCGAGCCCAATCGCTTGGACGATATTTTCGTCTCGAATGGAGCAGAGAGAATGGATAAATATGCCTTTATGGCAGGTTTCACTGGATTCAATGTTTATTGGGAACTGTTTCTAGGCACAAATACTTTGGCTCATGCTAGTTATTCATTTCAACAAGTTATAAAAACAATATACGAGGATGTATTGATATCTAGTTAGCCTAGACCAGTTCCCTGCATAAACAAAATATTGCGTTACCATAACAACGAACAATAACTTAGTAGAAGTGTCAGTGTAAAGTTTGACGTCAAAAAAGTAAACCAGAGTTACGCAATAAATTAAAAGAAAAAATATGTCCACCGAAATTGTGAAAATCGAAAAATTGGAGTATCGAGCCATCATCAAGTACCTGTATTTAAAAGGGTTAAGAGGTAAGCAGATTTACGAAGATATGCTTAATACCCTTGGTGATCAATGTCCTTCGTATGCGACCGTGAAAAATTGGACTGCAAGCTTCAAAAGAAGTAAATTTTCCATTGAAGATGATGACCGATCGGGAAGGCCAGTTTCTGTGTCAGTCCCCGAAAATATCGATGCAGTTCATGACATGATTTTAACAGACCGTCGAATTGGGCTAAAACGGATATCTGAAGCACTGAATATTTCATACGAACGCGTTCATCATATAGTCACGTCAATTTGGACATGAGAAAAATTGCTGCAAAATAGATCCCCAAATGTTTGGATGTTGACCAAAAGCGTGCAAGGGTAATAGCATCGCGTTCGATCTGTGCTCGATTTGAAAACGATGTAGACTTCTTGAACCAAATTGTTACTATGGATGAGACTTGGGTACATTTATACGATCCAGAAACAAAGCAGCAATCGATGGAATGGTGACACTCCGGTTCTCCAAGACCTAAGAAGTTTAGTGTCCAAAAATCTGCTGAAAGAGTTCTTGCTTCTGTGTTTGTGATTGCCATGTAGTAATCATGATTGATTTTTTGGATAAGGGTAGAACAATAACTGGAGATTACTATTCGACATTACTGACCACTCTACGGGAAAAAATAAAGATAAAAGGCGCGGAAATCTATCCAAAGGTGTTTTGTTTTTGCAGGACAACGCCCCTGCACACAAATCTCATGTTGCCATGCAAAAAATTCGTGATTTAGGGTTTGAATTACTAGAACCTATCGTCTCTTTCCTCAACTGAAAAAAAATTTAAAAGGTCGTAAATTTTCTTCCAATGAGGAAGTAATAAAAGCTGTGGAGGTCTGGTTTACAGAGCAAGAAGAAATATTTTTTTTGAAAGGTCTAGAGACGTTGCAGGTTCGCTGTAATAAATGTATCCAATTAAGAGGAGAATATGTTGAGTAATAAAATATTTTGACATTAAAATTTTGTTTGGTTCTATAGTAGGCTAAGAATTTTTCAATATAACCTCGTATAACAATAAGTTCATTCCCTAGAAACATAATCAATTCTATATACCGCACTGCAAATAAAATCAATCTCTCAAATTAAGTTTTCTTGTCAAGGGATTATGATTATTATGGATAGGATAGGAACGGCACGTTAAAAGACCTCGTTAATCCTTGGCTAGCACAAGTTTCGACTTCTGAGGGCTGCCGTTCCTGTTCGCAGGGGGACGAAAGCTGGTTAACGGAAAAATAAAAAAAAAATAAACGGCATATCATACGAAAGTAGAGGGAAAACCGAAACACTTCCCTTGACGTACCTAGTTTTTCGGATATTTCATTATTACCCGAATCAGCTTGGTGGTAGATATTTGAGGAAATCTTGTGATTTTTTTATTAATGAAGAATGAAAATTTTCGAAAATTCGATCTTCTGAGGGAATTTTTGATATTTTATTAATTTGTAATGTTCATACTTGTATATGAGCATACACAAATCATATATTTTTAGATTCTGTATAAAATTCTGCGTTTGTAGTGCAAATTTCAAATGATTCTAAGGACTTTGTATTTTTCATGATTTTTAGGGGTCTGTACCCCTTAAGACTTTTTGGGGGTAATTTCGTTTTGCCGACGATCCACTTGAAATGCAGAGAATAAACTAATTTCATCATTCTGAATCGATTGGCGTTCGCAGAATTGCTCTACCTTCAACCGTTCTCGAGTTGAAAAGTTTATCTGGAATTGGGAAGGGTAATTTCTCTCAAAAAATATTTTTTGAATTTTTTCCCGCTCATATTGGTGAAATTCAATCTTTTCTAAATATGCACACCAAATTTGAAGTCGATTCCGGGTCGATTTCATAGGCATTTTACAGAACCTCTGTGAGTTCGAATTGAAAATATTCGTTATTCTGCTCCACCGAAATAATTCTCCATGAATTTTTAAGACTTTTTCGAATAATTTAGTTTTGTCGACGATCTACTTGAAATGCCGTTCACAGAATTAGTTTATCCTCAACCGTTCTATAGAGTTGAAAAGTTCTATTGTAGTTGAGAAGGTCACTCCCTCCAGAAATAAAAAAAAATACTCATATTCGTGACAATTTTTGATATTCTGTTAACCCGCCATCAAAATTTCCAACACAGTCGTTTTTTTTGTGAAACAGGCACAAAAATAAGGGAATGTCAACCATATCAACTACTGCACTTCAAAGACTCAATACAAAACCCTAATATCAGTTTGTCAACTCTCATCCCTGTTTTAATATTTCCTCGTCCGCCACTAGCTGAGCGAATCCAAACATCCATTACAAAGGGCCTTAGTGCGATGTTTAACGTTTTCAAAGAGCCCGACATTGAAATTGCCGTATATCGGGCGAATGATCCAACAAAGGGGACTATTAAAGAGGCCAGATCTGGTCCTTTTTATCTTTGAAGAGGTCCTCAAATTCGGATTGTTGAGTATATTGTGCGACAGAATGGGAGAGTTGAAAGTGGATATGAAATTTGTCGTAATGCTTTTGAAATATCGTTGAAAATATCACTGAAATCTTGGGAATATTTTATTTCATTTTATTCTCTTATATTTTTTTATTCATGCACACATTTCGATGAAATTTTGAATTTTGAGAGGGAACAGAGAGAAGAAGAGTTGGAGGAGGGAGAAGAGGGTGAAGAGAGTGAAGAGGGGGGAAAGAGAGAAGAGGGTGAAAAGGTGAAAGAGGGAGGAAAGAGAAAAGAAGTAGAAGCCGGAGGAGAGGTAAAATAGGGAGGAGAGGGAGAGGACGGAGAAGAGGGAGATGACGGAGAAGAGGGAGAAGAGGGAGAAGAGGGAGAAGAGGGAGAAGAGGGAGAAGAGGGAGAAGAGGGAGAAGAGGGAGAAGAGGGAGAAGAGTGAGAAGAGGGAGAAGAGGGAGAAGAGGGAGAAGAGGGAGAAGAGGGAGAAGAGGGAGAAGAGGGAGAAGAGGGAGAAGAGGGAGAAGAGGGAGAAGAGGGAGAAGAGGGAGAAGAGGGAGAAGAAGGAGAAGAGGGAGAAGAGGGAGAAGAGGGAGATGACGGAGAAGAGGGAGAAGAGGGAGAAGAGGGAGAAGAGGGAGAAGAGGGAGAAGAGGGAGAAGAGGGAGAAGAGGGAGAAGAGGGAGAAGAGTGAGAAGAGGGAGAAGAGGGAGAAGAGGGAGAAGAGGGAGAAGAGGGAGAAGAGGGAGAAGAGGGAGAAGAGGGAGAAGAGGGAGAAGAGGGAGAAGAGGGAGAAGAGGGAGAAGAGAGAGAAGAGAGAGAAGAGGGAGAAGAGGGAGAAGAGGGAGAAGAGGGAGAAGAGGGAGAAGAGGGAGAAGAGGGAGAAGAGGGAGAAGAGGGAGAAGAGGGAGAAGAGGGAGAAGAGGGAGAAGAGGGAGAAGAGGGAGAAGAAGGAGAAGAAGGAGAAGAAGGAGAAGAAGGAGAAGAGGGAGAAGATACATTTTATCTACATAAATAAGGATAATTTGAATCAAAGCATCACGATCGTCATCGTGCCAGAGAATTGTGGTATCGTCGGCACAATAAAAGGTGTCCACAAATATCTACAACACAGAGCCCTGGGGGACACCACGTACAATTTTGTTTTGTCTGAGCTATCATTGTTCAGACAATCCTTTGACTTCGATCACCAAGGTAAGATCTGATCTAGTCTAGGGATTTACCGCGAAAACCATAATGTAAAAGTTTTTTTAATAGAAAGATCAAGAAACATTGCTGCTGTCGCCTCTTTTTCGCTTAAGCTCATAAGTAAAAAAAAATTGATCATCAGAAATTCTCGAGCACGTCAGATTAAGGTAGAGTGAGTTAATTACATGCTAAAAAGTGTACATTCTACTAATTTGACAATTTGAGAGTGACGTAAAGAAATGGGAGGGCTACAAAGTTGTATTATGAAGGAAATAATTCAAGGATAATGAAAAATATATAATCTGACGATATCCACAAGCCGAAATAACAAACATTCGTCGATAAAGTCTAATGCATGCAGCTGCGTAATGCCTATATTCCCCTCTCCGCGTTACGATTTCTCTCTCACTCTTTCTCTATTCATTTGGCTAGGCCTAACTTAGATTTTGAATATAATTTGAACCGATTCGTACCGGAGACTCCAGAGAGCTCAAAAACAAAATGAGTGAAATGTTGAGCGCTTAGGTATGGAGTTAGCGGGAAGTTGCACGGATGGCCTTTAGGGTCAACTGTTTTCCTAATGAATTTTTTTTGTCACAGGCGAATCCATCTAGATAATCGTCAGCTTAGGAGACAGCACATCTAGGTCATAAAGATGAACCATATATATCTTAATCTGACGCGCTTGAGTATTTCAAAATGGTGATTTTTTTTTTCATATTATAATAATGGCCGCGCTGCGTCACATCGACATCGTCAGATCATTACATAGGAGCTTTTTTTAGGTTCACTCAACACCCCCTAAGAAAATCCGACGTGCTCGATAATTTTTATTTTTTTCCAATTTTCAACCCTTACCTACGACCACCCCCAGCATGCAAACAATCAGATTACCATACGTACATTATTAAAAATAGGTAGGACATTGATGCTATCAATATCTGACACGCTCGAGTATGTCCATGCAACAGATTTTTTTACAAATTTGAAAATCTATAGCCGCTTCCCCCACCGATGAAAAGGTATACATTACATAACATTATTTTCTTCTTATCGTCTAAGCTTTGCAACCCAAAATGACGCTCGAGTAAATCCTCATTTAGCATCGTGGGCTCCCGTACCATCATGTACAACACTCTTTCATGAAAATCAAAGATTGCATCATTCATACCTTTTTTGTATTGGAAACCGAGCTGTTCTGCCACCAATATATTATGTCTCTGCAAGAAGGAGAAGAGGGAGAAAAAGACGAAAAGGAAAAAAAGGACGAAGAGGCGGAACAGGGGGCGGGATAGACGGGAGGGAGAGGCGGAAGAGGAGAGGGCGAAAGAGGAAAAAATTGTTAAAAAAAGGGGTAAAGAGAAAGAAAAAGCAGGAAAGAAAGGGAAACGGGGTGTGGAGGAAGTTATCAAAGTTATCTCTTGACAATTTTACTTTTTTGGTATGATAATAAAATAAGAGACTAGTGTCTAATAATGATTTTTATCTCGTAGGAATTAAGTCATAGAAACAATATTTTGTATTCGAAAATAATTATCAAAAATAAATTAGGTCGGTTGAAATGGTTATCTTGATCTTTAATATTTTCAATTGATTCTGTGTGTACGATTTCTTCAATATTTCAGAAGTGGTGTATCCAAAACTGACTGACCTAGTTTTATTTTTCAATGACTGATATAACTAGATGGATCATTTACACGAAGCGGGAAGAGCAATGGGTCTAACGCTCTTTCTTGAGGTGCTTCAATTCCGATCCTCATTCTGCTCTCTGAAGGTCCACTGTTGTATGAGACTTTTAATTCTAATGGATCTGATAATGATCCAACTGCAAGAATGTTGTGAAATAAATTAATGAAATAAATCGAACGAAATATTTACTCACTTTTTTCCTTTAATTTACTCGGCGTATACCCGGACGACATCCCGAATATTTCGAGTACGGCGAAAACGGAAAAAATACAAAAAAAAATTGTTCCAAATTACACGTTCGCAACAACGACCACACACATAAATATCCCGCCCCTTCTCGCGCTAAAATAAATCTTTCGAGTGGAAATTAAAAGCGGAAAGGGTTGCTAAAAATAAAGCGCGCCAGTAGATGGTATCTACTCCGAAAGCCGGACAAGGACGGAAAATTCGGTTAATTTAGTAATGTTTTATTATCAAGCAGGGTCGTTTAATTTCACTCCCGAAAAATAAAACAAGGCAAACGCAGAGCCGCGCTGCACGTGCATATTTATTTTTCATTATCGTAATGTACTTAGGAACTGTACCGGCATCGCACTTGTTGATTTTAATTACCGACCAAATAACGAAAATGGACCGTTTCGTTTGTTTGCTTTGCATCGAGGGATGCTGCTCTGAAGCTTCGCTAATTGTAGCGAATGTTGCAGTTTTTTCAAAGCAGGCAGCATCCGCAGATATTTGAAGCGAATTGTTTGATTAACGTTCTTCCTGTTTTTGGTTATAACGAAAATATGAGTTTTCATTCTCCCATTAAAAAAATATATATACAGTGTGACCCATTTAAGATGGAAGCACCCTTATAAAACTTACATTTTTCAACCGATTGGAATGATTTTTTTTTGTTAGGTAGATATTCAAAAAGTCTATTAGGACACCAAATATCATGAATAAATCTCAATTTCCAGGGCCAACTAATCTTATTTTTCAAGGTCAAAAATCTAAAAAAATTACTAGCGATTTTTTTAGAAAAAATCTGACTACACCACTGGATTCGCGACATTTTCAAATGATTTACATGTAAATTACGTTGGAATGCGTCAATCAATAAAAAAGTTATAAAGGAATGAAATTTGAAAAATATGCCGTTTAATCAATCCACCAATTCGAATTCATGAATTTTATGAAAATTCTGAGTACACCACTGGATTCAGGATGTCTTGAAATATCACCGATCACAGTTTCATCGAAATCTGTTCAGTAATAAAAAAGTTATAAGGGAATGAAATTTGAAAAATATGTTGTAAAATGAAATTTTAACAACGTTCACTTTTTCTGAATACTGCCTTTTACAGTTTATCACCCAGTTAGGATTTTCAGTGGCCCAATAGCGAATATTTTTTGATGAAACCACTCCATTTGTTGTGAAACTAGCTTCATCACTAAATAAAATTTTCTTTAAAAATTGCCTGTCATTAAGATACTCGCCCTGGGCCCATAAGCAGAATTCCAATCGTTTTTCTTGATCACCTAGTTCCAGAGTATGTAAAAACTTTGGTTTAAATGGCCTCAATTTATTTTTCTTCAGACATCGCCTAATATTCTCCCTAGGTAAGTTTAAATCTAAGCTGGCAACCCTCAAACTACTATTTGGATTATTTCTGAAGTAATCTAATATAGTCTGGTTATTTTCCTTCCTTCTTCGTATATTGTTCTTTAAAATAAATTTGGTTACTGCTCCAGTCCGATTGAAAACTTGGTTTATTTTATGTACCGTGCTGTTATTTATGGCTGGATGATTTGGGTGTCTTTCATTGAATATTCTAGTTACTTCTCTTTCACTCCGGTAATCATCACCGGAAAGACGTATAATTTCGATTTTTTCTTGAATTGACAATTGAGCCATTATCTGTTTTTATTTTGGAACACAAATTATTCAGTTCACTAATGGTGCGTAACAAAATGACAATTCATGCGCAAATAAATAGATGAGAAACTGTAAGTCACAGCTAACTTGTTTATTTCATCAATGCATTCTGAATAACAGGCAGTTAAAATTGCAACTCTCATTTTTTGCTATTCAACAAAAGGAAAAAATCACAGCAGATGTTACCTACTGGAATGATAATAATTATTATCCATTGCATATTTTTTTCGTTATAATTTCTATTGGGAGTACATTAGACTTGTCTTATATTGTTGAAATTGTTTTCATGAAGATTAACCAGGAGTTCTCTCCTGATTGTACTTGTTTATGTATCCACTCCACTTCGAGAAATACCTATAGACTATTTTTACCATCATGATTTTCAGATGTTATAATTGTACGACATTGCAATAATCACCCCAATAATTTTTTCAATAATCAACAGTGGTGTAGTAAGAACGTTGTTAAAATTTCATTTTACAACATATTTTTCAAATTTCATTCCCTTATAACTTTTTTATTACTGAACAGATTTCGATGAAACTGTGACCAGTGATATTTCAAGACATCCTGAATCCAGTGGTGTATTCAGAATTTTCATAAAATTCATGAATTCGAATTGGTGGATTGATTAAACGGCATATTTTTCAAATTTCATTCATTTATAACTTTTTTATTGATTGACGCATTCCAACCTAATTTACATGTAAATCATTTGAAAATGTCGCGAATCCAGTGGTGTAGTCAGATTTTTTCTAAAAAAATCGCTAGTAATTTTTTTAGATTTTTGACCTTGAAAAATAAGATTAGTTGGCCCTGGAAATTGAGATTTATTCATGATATTTGGTGTCCTAATAGACTTTTTGAATATCTACCTAACAAAAAAAAAAATCATTCCAATCGGTTGAAAAATGTAAGTTTTATAAGGGTGCTTCCATCTTAAATGGGTCACACTGTATATATATTTTTTTAATGGGAGAATGAAAACTCATATTTTCGTTATAACCAAAAACAGGAAGAACGTTAATCAAACAATTCACTTCAAATATCTGCGGATGCTGCCTGCTTTGAAAAAACTGCAACATTCGCTACAATTAGCGAAGCTTCAGAGCAGCATCCCTCGATGCAAAGCAAACAAACGAAACGGTCCATTTTCGTTATTTGGTCGGTAATTAAAATTTTTTTTAATGGGAGAATGAAAACTCATATTATACTAAATAAAATACTTGGATTTCTTTAAAGTGCTCAACTGATACTGACTAGCTAAATCATTCAAAAACTTCTTCAAATCCAGTATCCGTTATGAATTGAGTTCCGCAAGGATCCATATTAGGGCCTACTTTGTTTATTATCTTTATAAATGACCTACTCTGCTTCTCCAGGAACAACAACATGGATTGTACGATTGCATCATATGCTGATGGAGAATGTGTTCTATAAACTTAAAAACTATATACTGAAGTTGAAGTCTGGGTAAAAACAAACAAGCTATGGTTGAACGAAGACAAAACTGTGTGCACATTATTCAAGAAGTCAGTAAGTAGTAATAATAGAATTTCTTCAAATGCAACTAACACACTAGAATATCAAAAACACATTAAAATGCTAGGGCTTACCATTAACTGTAATATCAATTGGTCTAAGCACATTGAATATCTCCGCATCAAATTGGCTAGGACGGTATTTGCTCTCAAGATTACTCCAAAACAATGCTACGTCAACTGAATTTTGCAACAATTCATACTCATTCTAGATATTCCATAGTACACTGGGGTCAGGCTGTCGATGTTGCAGATGTTTTAGTTCTTCAAAAAAGGCTATTCGTACCTTGGCCAATACTACATCTGCTTCAAATTATTGCAGACTCTCACCCGATTTTTGAGTGTGCGTTTTCATTTGAGCCGAATACACTGTTCTCGTTGTTGATCGCCCAAACCCATCAAGGCGATGGACGTCTAAAACCTGAGTAAACAGTGGAATAACATTCACGAATAAGAGTAATGTGGGTAGTCCTGAAATAGAACCCTGGGGAACCCCAAGATCATCTTTAGGGATTAATATGTATATTTGCTCCCCGTTATACAATCAATTTGAAAAGTTATTCTTGCGAATATATCCCAAAATGTATTTCTATAGTCGAAACAGGCAGCAGTTATTTTCTGTGAGCTGCTTTATGATGAAATTAATATTGTATGAAATGTTGCGAAAAGTTCCATTCCAAATCCGTCTATACTTCGTGTTTTGATTGTAACTTCCTTGGCCAATATTTCAAATAATTCCGCCTTTATAGAAATTGAGAAACGGCCATTCAATTCTTTGTTAGATTGACCAGAACGCACCGATAACAGTCGACAACCTTCCTCTTCACTTTCATAAATTGGAAAAGTGTAACAATGGCCAGTCGTTTTGCCTAACAATAAAGATAGCCAACTTTGATAATGATGCACGCCACGTTCTGAAGGCACATCCACGTTTGAATGACCTTTGCTGAAATGGGGGTCAGTAAGTAGCCTTTCAAAAAGTTACAGAGATCGAGTTGATAGAACAGCGGCGATGGAAATGGCTTTTCACAGTCAAATATGAAGAGAAATATTGCAACGAGTGAGGATAACATAACGGAAAAAAGTTCTTGCTATCGATCTGTTGAAATAAAGAATACATTATTATTTATGGCATTACGTTTGTAACAAGAATTCTTCATTCTTAGACAAAAAACTTATATTATTATTATTATCATTGTAGGTATAGCCTATCAAATATCCGAATAAGTATTGTCAATCAATCCATCCAATCTTAAATTGATAACATTAGCATTATCTACACCGAATTTTTAAAGGCGACACTACATGTTCAAACAGTGTCTGGCAGATTTTTGGTCACAAGTAGGAAATACATATTCCAAAGGAGGAAAATAATGCAAGAGCTGCTAAATGGGTCGAAATTTCGAATTTTTTTTTTTTTTCGAAAATGAGATAGCCCATTCGATTTGGGCATATTTTGAACACCTTTATATGATGACGAATTTCCGAGTTCATGCTTTTTTGTATGAAAAACAGTGCATTTTAAAGAAAAGCTGAAGTAGCCATTCAACTGAGAAACACATCGAATATTCAAATGCGAAGTTCTGTTATTCTAACCTGTACAAATAGATCAGCCAAAAATCAAAACTTGAAAAGTAAAGTATTATCCATATCATTAATTTTTTTTGTATAATAAATAGTTGATCAATGATAGTAAAAATACCCTTTTTATTTTTATGCATTTTACGAAACACTTATCCCAATCCGGAGACAAATTTTGTCAAAATTCTCATGATATCATTTTATACGGCCAAGTCATAAGATTAGATCAATAGCCAGAAGAAAATAAGTTGTCTTGTTTTTTCAATTACCTGAGGTTAATAAGGCTCATTAATTCCCGTGTACCAATTCGTTACTTTCCCGCTATATTTGAATCAGGTACCGTTGATTATAGGAGTTTTGTTGTAGCTAGGTTGTTGCTATGTTACTTTTTTATTAACAGAACTTTATTATCAAGCAGTGTTTTAGTTAAAAACGTGTTTTCTACCCCAAATATAATGGAGGATATTTTGAAAAAAGCTGTAAAAGCAAGAGAATATAGTCGTTCTATTTGTTGGCCTACTCGATCACCAGACCTGACTCCATTATATTTTTTCTGTGCGGATATTTTAAAGTAAGTGTTTATAACAGACCACAAAACTTGAACGATTCAAAGGGGAGGATAAGGCAAAAGTGTGGTGAAATAACACCAAACCAAGTGAGTATAAGACCCGCTAAAATCTGAGATGGCGTAATAAAAATGTACACCGTGAAGGGGATGTATTGAAAACACCATGGGTTATGAAATAACAGGCTGTTTCAGGGTTTGAACCATACAGAACTTTTTAATAGGAGCAACTTTTTCTCACAAAATGAGAAATAAAAAAGTTTCCCTTTTGTTGAGCCATTTGAAATTTTGAAAAACTGATCTTCGGCATCCTGTTAAATCCGAACTGTTTAAAAACAGTTTTGTTTAAAATTGTTTTTTCCGTTAAGCAGCTGTCATCCCCCTACGAACGACAGTCCTCAGAAATCGAAACTTGTGCGAGCTAAGGATTGACGAGGTCTTTTAACGTGCGATTCATAGCACGAAACCAGTGACCATGCTGGAAATCGAACTCACGTCCCTCTATCTGATAGACTAGCGCTCTACCATCATGACCACTGGTTTAGAGCATAAGTGCAATGGAGACATTTGATCAGCATCACGAGTTCAATAACATATCGACACTCCCAACGAACAAAGACGTAACTCATTTTTTATCATATTTCAGGAGAGCCGAAATACTGAAATTTGTCAATGTTTAAGTATAAATACAACTTTTTTCAAGTAGATTTCTTCGTAACTACTTGGTCTAGAGATACGGCTTTTTTATTGTCAGCATCAGTTTTTTAAGCTGAATACGCCTACAGCTATAACTGAAAATAGCTGTAATTTCAGTTACGACTTTGTTCGTTGGGGGTATCGATATGAAAAACTTTCACAGAAAGCAAATTCAACATTGATGCGGTGCGGGTCCTATTTTATGAAGTACAATCAATCTAGACCATTATAATGAGCGGAATTCGCTGAAAGTTCTCCAAGGGGAAAACAATTTTCCAAATGTAGCCTATCCATCCCGGCCGTAATTTTCTTTAAACGGTCAGCAAGTGTTCGTAATGACACAATTTCAGCTGGTAATTGAAAAAATTAGAGGAATGGGATCTGGAAATATAATAAAAGGGTAGCCGCTGCGGAATGGCTACGCAGTACGGAGTAGATTTACTTCTGGGATATTTTTCGGGGAAATATATGGAATGAAAATTTGGAACGGCCCAATTTCCCGAAAAGAGAAAATGACCGCACATTAATTTTGTTGATATCACATCTGGAGCAAAGTACAGGCAATATATTCAGGCACGAATTTATTTTCAAAAAACGTGTTTTTCTCCTTCAAAAACAAGACAATGTTTTGTTCCAAGTTTGAAAATATAACTCGAGATATTATGATAAAATAATAATACTTTATTTCCATATGATAATATACATTGAATGGGACTAGTCAATAAATAGTCAATAGATATACAGGGTGGCCAACTGGAAATGAAACAATCCCATTTTCAGGATCTGCGTCAACATTTTGGAAAAATGCTCAGAGTCGTCGACACTTTTTTCCGTCATTTTTACTCCGCCACTGTCACCCCCAAGCGAGAGTAGGAATGACCCCAAAATTTTTGAATGGCATTGGTGTTCAAGTAAGATTTATTTCAAAAGCTCTTACAATTCTCTATACAATAGCCTTGAAATTTTAAAATTCTAGCTTTTAAATTCGAAACTTATCTGCAAAAAATCACTAATGGTAAAAATGTCATTCATTCGAGTTAAGTACGCCTATAGTATAAATTTGGACCTGTTTTTACGTTCCATGGATTTGTGTCGATTTGTTATCATTTCTTTTACAACACACAATGGATATGATCAGGAAATTGCTAAACTACGATCCACATTTCCTTTCTAATATCTATTGGTCCGATTCAAACCCAAAAGTTTTCACGAGGTGCATACACACAGCAACCAGAGAAATTTGCTGTGGGTACTTTTTTTCTACCTGGCAATTCAACTGGCGAAATGTATTTGCAATTACTGGAAGACGCAAGTCTATTATATACTACTCTAGGAATATTTTAGCTATCTCGTATGTCACGTAACAGTTCCAGTGAAGTATTTTCAAGAGGAACGAGACGACAGGAAATTGATTTAAAATTCGTTTATGCCGATTGCACAGCCACCCAATCACGGAGCATTTTCGTTGGGGTAGCGAAATGACCAGGTTGACCCTATTTCCTCTTCAGAGGATGACCCTCATCTCCGGTCTGTGATGAACTGGCTACTTTTCGAAATTTCATTGACGCATCTGACTAATATTAGCTACATGAGAGCCACGGCACATACTCTGTCGATGTACGGTGCGAAGTGTTGGATTGTTACAGGATTACGCTATAGCAAGCTGTGTGAAAAGTGTTATAAACGTCAGTTAAGCAACGAGTGTAATAAGCACGAACAGAGAAAAAACTACGAAAGTGATTCGTATGTCTGATGATTTCTCACCGTTTTCCAATTTTCTTTTCATAAGTTTTTGCAATATTCTTAGAAAACGAGGACGTCCGAGTACCAGGGGCAGGAGGGATAGTTTTTTGTTTATGAAATCAATTGGCGTCCAATATTTTTCACTATATTTAAGAGTTTTCAATTTTATTGTTGTGAATTTTCGAGTTTTTTCAAAAAGAAAGGGGTCGAGTCCCGCGACCAATATTTTTTGTCGTATTTTATTACGTCCAAAACCATTGAAAATGTTTCCAAATGCCTACGCATTCCATATCCACCCTTCAGGTGGAGCAGAAGAGGGTAAAACTGTTCGAAAATAAATTATGTTTTTTACTATTTTAACGCATTTTTCCGATTTAGTTTTTCCGAGTTTTTGCAACTTTTTCCGAAAAGGAGGTAGTTCGAGCACCAGGACCAGGTTTTTTTTTCATAATTTTTCAGGTCGAATTTATTTTTTAAATTCCTACCCATCTGTCCTAAATCATCGAAAATTTCTCCAAATGCGTCAAAATATATAAAACTTGACTGAAACTCTCTGACGACCCGGCCATGACCTATGATGATGAGAAGTTGTTATTTGGACATAAATGAATCTATTCTGAACCACCACAAACCGCGCAAATTCGAATCCAATTTTTGAGATTACTTCAAAGAATTTAAAACCCGACCGCACTCCTCTGATGACCCGGCAATGACCTTTGATGATAATCAGTTGTTATTTGAACAGAAATAAATGTATTCTGACCCACCAAAAAACGCGCCAAGTAGAATACTTTTTTTGAAATAACTTCAAAATATTTCAAACCCGACCGCACTCCTCTGACGACCCGGCAATGACCTTTGATGAAGATAAGTTGTTATTTGAACAAATAGGAATGTATTCCGACCCACCACAAACCGCGAAAACTCGAATCCTATTTTTGGGATCACTTGAAAATATTTCAAACCCGACCGCACTCCTCTGACGACCCGGCAATGGCCTTTGATGGTGAGAAGTTGTTATTTAGACAGAAAGGATTGTATTCTGACCCACCACAAACCGCGTCAATCCAAATCCTATTTTTGAGATCACTTCAACATATTTATAACCCGACCGCACTCCTCTGCCGACCCGGCAATGACCTTTGATGATGACAAATTTTTATTTGGACAGAAATGAATGTATTCTGACCCACTACAAAACGCGAGTTATGTCGTGCCAAAACAAGGTTATGGAACTCAAACAATTCATTGAAAATTCAATGTTACATGTAAGTGTCGTGAACGATACCAATTCTATATTTAAGCTCTTGTGCGAAAACATCTAATTTATACTATTGGGATTAACCAAGAAATGGCAAAAAGAATACGCTAGATAACAATGTAATGATAATCCTACCTAAAACACCTATTTTGAATGCAATGGATAAGAATGTAATATGATCTTTAAGAACTTATGCTTCAAATGAATGCAATAGATAAGAATGTAATATGATCTTCATCATCATGCAGTCTTCCGGAGATGATCAGCGCTGGCCCCAGTGGGATTCTTAACTCCTCCCTTCTTCAGCTGGAAAATGGGTCAGTGGGAGTATCTGCTGCTGGTTTCATTGGAAATAAGGCCGGATACTTTCGGATGATCATTTTCCGATACAACCATAACAATACTAGTGTAATAATAATGATTACTATGATTGTTATTGGAATAGTGGTTGTTTGGTGGAATGAGTACATGATGGGAACCATGGACTGCAATTTATTCGCATGGTCTATTAGTTGATTCAAGTTGATTCAAGAGTAATTGTTGTCAACTCCATCGAAGCGGTAGTAGAATTGACAGTGATATCTGATATCACCAGCGGTGGCATCGTGCTGATATCTTCGGTATTGTCAAAGTATTCATTGTCGATTTGTATGGTGCATCCTTGGGGTAGGTGGATTTGTGTCGGTGCACTGATCATTTGTACATGAGTAGTGGTTTGACATGTACATTATAGAGATGCATCGGACCTGGTAATGACTAGAATAGCATCATTACTCTCTCGGTGGACTAAGGTTGTCACCATTCTAGCTGGGACTGTAGAACATTGGGCGGCTTTGGCTTCTAGGAGTGGGCGTATACAGGTTTCTTCCGTAGTGGGCCTCAGGTTGTTCCTCCGGCAAAAGTATAACTTCTGTATCCTTTGGCATTCCTCTGGTTCATACTGGAAGTAATCGTTTGAAACGACTAGGATAGGAGATTTTGGAATAATGATTCGGTTGTCCTTGTTAGGTACAGGAATGAGTTTATAGAAAGTGAATGAGAAAGATTCTACAATTGGTACTTGAATGATGAATACTAGGTCATTATTTGCATTAACATAGACTAAGACCAAAATTGTTTCATAATTGTATTGTAATTCTTCTATAGTAGTGAATAACAGTTCGCTTGGTGCATAATGAATTTGTAATGTATCCAAGTGGGCTACTAATGTATCTTGGGATAGAATCATTGGATGGGGTGCATGCATTTTTGCAAAAGTAACAGCACCTTCAATTTCAGTAACTATCGACGATAACAACTGAATAGTTGATGCTATGACAATATTGACAATATTGACTGAGGTTATATGTGTTGAACTGGTATTTTATTTGTTCAACCAAATTGTCAATTGACTTTTTCAAAATGGCTTCATTAGAAAATATAGTCACATTGAGGATTTTAGTTATCCCCTGCATAACAGATATTTGTTCATTCGTGTGTTCCACAATGTCTGTTTGCTGTTTTTGGAGTTCTAAAATAGCATTGTCGTACCTTTCTCCATCATCTGCACTTAGGGTGCCAAATAGAGTTTTAGAAACTGTTCCTATTCCATTTATCAAACCTCTTTTAGGCCTCTGATGAATTAGTAATGAAGTAAGTTGCTGTTTCACTCTCATTACTTGATGCTGAGTTACAAGTTGAAATTCTTTAGCCTGATCAGGAATTTTTTCAATGATTTGTTCTAAGTATTCTAACCTATCGTGTAAGACTTGTAGGGAATAATAATGAATAAAGGTATGCTGGGATCTTTGAATTTTGGTAGGTCCCAATGGGTATATGACTATGCCTGGATTATTTTCTAGGCTGGTTATCGTGACTTGTACCTGGGATTTGAGAATCTGGGGGCATCTGCAACAAAGGAGGTCGTACTTCATTTTTATGAAAACACCGTCCTTTTTGGTCAGTGATCTTGGTTGGTAAAACTTTATCAATATTGATTTTATAGTATCTAGAAGCGAGTTTATTTCTTACTGCATTTTTCTTTGCATAACCTACTTTTTGGGTGTATGGTTTCGGTAGTTGGCGATTAGAATTTTGTTTTTTCACTGAAGATTCTTTTTTTTGTAGCTTCTTTAAGAACAACGTTCTGGAGAATTTTAATTATGTTCTGATGCGCTGTAGTGGCTTCATTTAGCTTAATGGTTTCATTAATAATGGGTTTTTCACGCCCATATAAAACTTGAAAGGGTGTTAACTTAGTTGTCGAATGGTGGGAATTATTATACAGTGTGGTCCAACGAAAACTTAACACCTCGATTTTCCGGCTTTAAAATGAAAATGTGGAAAATCGCTCGGACCCGTCAATTTCTAATACGGGGGGGAACAACTTTTCCGCTGTTTTCATCCCCGTAACTTCAACCCCCTAACGGGGGTGAGCACAACCCCTTGATTTTGAATAGGGATGCGGGGTGTTGCGATACCTCATTTTGAAGATCTCATCGTGTACTATCTGACCGTAAAATTTCACTTCAAAATATCCATCGATAATGAAATAACAGCGAAAATAGTGAAAGAGGCAATATGGAATTTATCTCGAGAATAGTATTCGTATCCGACGCATTTCAAAGGTATTGAGTCGTTAATTTTTTGTCCAAAAAAGTAGACGGACCTTGTTTTTGTACCTTAGTCTATCGTGAATGTTTAAGAACGGTACAAGTGTGTCAAAGTGATTGCAAATTGGTAGTGGAATTAAAATGGTGGATTCCGTAGAAGAAAGGGTGGAAATGATAAAATTATTTTTCCGAAATAACGACTCTGCGCGCACAACAGCGGCTTTATTTAACGAACGACATCCTGGAAAAAATGTATCCGCTGCTTACGTTGTGCAACTGGTTGCCAAATTTGACGCTACTGGTTCAGTTGGAAACAAAAAGAGGGTGCATGAAAGAGACGAAGCGAGGGACGTGGCTGTCTTAGGTCATATAGCAATGGATCCGACCGTTAGTACTAGGAAATTGTCCGATGTATCTGGTGTTTCACGCACAACAATCATGAGAATCCTGAAACAACATAAATTCCATCCTTATAAGATACGATTGGTTCAGGAACTGAATGAGGATGATCCCGATCGCCGACTCCAGTTCTGTGAAGTGATCAGTGAAATAATTAACGGCAATCAAAACTACATGTTCGATATCTGTTTTTCGGACGAGTGTTCATTTTACCTTAACGGCATCGTAAACCGGCATAACTGTCGGTATTGGTCAGATGAAAATCCAAGATTATTTCATGAGGTGTATACACAGCGCCCCCAAAAATTAAATGTTTGGCCGGGTATATATGGAAATCACATAATCGGCCCTTTTTTTATACCCGGTAATCTCACAGGCCAAATTTATCTCGATCTATTGGAGAACGCTATTTATCCAGCTCTCGTGCAAGTATTGGAGAATGCAGAAGACCATCAAACGATCATTTTCCAACAAGATGGCGCACCACCTCACTTTGTTCAACCGGTGCGTCAGTTCTAAGATGACAATTTTCCTCACGCCTGGATTGGAAGAAGGGGACATATTGAGTGGCCACCCAGATCACCTGATCTGGCTCCACTGGACTTTTTTCTATGGGGTCACCTGAAATCCAAGATTTACGCTACCCAGCCTGAGTCACTGGATGATTTGCGAACTCGGATCTTTAATGAATGCCGTCAAATTACACCAGAAATCTTGAGTAATGTACGTGAACGTTTTCAGCAAAACTTATATTACTGCATGGAAGTGGATGGTGCCCATTTCGAGCATTTAATAAAGTAATCACAAAAGTACGTACTCTTCCACTACTTTACCTGTCCTTTCGTTATCGATGGATATTTTGGAGCGAAATTTTACGGTCAGATAGTACACGATGAGATCTTCAAAATGAGGTATCGCAACACCCCTCATCCCTATTCAAAATCAAGGGGTTGTGCTCACCCCCGTTAGGTGGTTGAAGTTACGGGGATGAAAACAGCGGAAAAGTTGTTCCCCCTCGTATTAGAAATTGACGGGTCCGAGCGATTTTCCACATTTTCATTTTAAAGCCGGAAAATCGAGGTGTTAAGTTTTCGTTGGACCACACCGTATGCTGATAAAGCATATCGCATAGCCTTGAATATAGGAATGGATTTTTCTTTTTCTCGCAACATTCGAAGATGTTCCGTAATAGTGCTGTGGAACCTTTCGACAGGGCTGTTTGATTGGGGATGGTTTATAGTGGTATAATGGATTTTTGTATTTTGTGAGGTAAGGAATTCCGTGACAAGGTAGTTCTTGAATTCGGAACCTTGATCGGTTGTTATGAGCTCTGGGGCAGGAAAGGATTGTAACCAGTATTCGAGTGATTCTATAATATGAACAGCATTCATACTCTGCAACGGGTATGCTTGAGCTAGTTTAGAAAAATCATCGACTAAGGTTATGAATTTCTCATTACCAACTTTGAATGAGTCCATGAACACATGTTGAAATGGTTTTGTTGAGGTTTCGGTTTTTTCTAATGGTCGCTTGTTGGGATGTCTTTCGTATTTATTCAATTGACAGATGTCACATTGAGCTAGAATACGACTCACGGTTTCTGGGAGTTTGGGAAAGTAGTATTTTTCTCGTAGGGCCAAATACGTTTCATACACACCTCGATGGTTGGTTTTTCCTTTATGATATTCCTGAATAACTTGATGTTGGATTTCCGGAGTTTCTAAATCCTGGAGTAGTAATGTACTTCTCTTGATTTTAAATGACTTTGGCAGGAAATGCTTTGCAAAGAACAAACTGAGTTGTTTTGCTAGCGTTTCATCTTGTGTGTAATAGACAGTTTCTATTTTGAAATTTATGAGTTCCTTCAGAATTCCTAATAGGATTGTATCAAAAACTCGATCAAGACGTATCGTATGTCTTTTCCTGAGTGGATTATCGAAATTTATTTTTGTAGAAACATGGGGTTCTCCTGATTTGAATATTATTTGTTGTCTATTAGTATTGATTGGGTCGCCTGTTATAGGGATATCCAAGATGGGGTTTTCATCAGCAGATTGTACGGATATTCTTTCAATTGGTGCATGTGTGATGGTTGGGGATATATCAGATTCTGGTGGTAGCATGTCAAGGAGGTCATCAAGATACTCCTCATTGTCTATATTATTATGCAAGGAAGTTGTATCGTCTAGGAGTTCCCTAACTCCATCATCTTCTAATATGTTGATTTCCATTGGCTCTTCAGGTACAATAACTCTCGACAATGCGTCAGCGTTACTGTTATTTTTACCTGGTTTGTATTCGATTTTGAAATCATACTCTTCAAGTCTGATTTTCCTTCGTAATAGCCTGGAATGTGGGTCTTTCAATTTCATTAGCCATTGTAATGGCCTATGGTCGGTAAAAATGGTGAATTTTCGTCCATATAAATATGGTCTAAAATATTGTGTTGCCCATACCACAGAAAGTAACTCCTTTTCTATGGTGGAGTAGTTTTTCTCAGCATTGTTGAGTGTTCGGGACTCATAAGCGACCGGAAGATCCTTACCGGGAGTTCCTTGTGATAGGACAGCTCCTATTGCAATGTTGCTGGCATCGGTGGTTACATTAAAGGGTTTTTCAAAATCTGGGTATTGTAGCAGTGGATCGTTAGTTAGTAATTGTTTACATTGTTCGAAACAGTTAACATATTCATGGGGTTAACTTAATCACGGATCCTTTTTTTAAGTAAGATGTCATGGGATTCGTAATTCTCGCGAAGTCCTTTATGAACTTCCGGTAGTATCCAAGCAATCCTAAGAACCCTTTGATTTGAGTGGTAGTGGTAGGTATTGGATAATTTTTAATAGCACATATTTTCTTGACTCCTTCGATTGTTATCACGTCCTAGAAATTCTGTTTCTTTCCTTAGGAACTCACTTTTATCCATCTGCACTTTGAAGTTATGTTCTCTGAATATTGAGAATATTTTTCTTAAACTTCTCATGTGCTCTTGGAGTGATGTGGAGAAGACAATCACATCATCCAGATAGACTAGACACTCGGTATTGATGAGGTCTTTTAGGATGTCGTCCATAGCTCTTTGAAAAGTGCTTGGAGCAGTTTTCAATCCGAAAGGCATGCGAGTAAACTCGTAGTGTCCTCGATCTACACTAAAGGCAGTTTTTTCCATATCAGGTGGATAGATAGGGATCTGATGATAGCCTGACGCTAGATCCAGCGTTGTGAAATACTGACATCTGCCGAGTTTGTCAAGTACTTCAGTTATATTTGGGATGGGATACTTGTCATCCAGAGTTTTATCGTTCAGACCACGATAATCTATACAAATTCTCCATTTAGTTAAACCAGAAGCATCGTCCTTTTTAGGAACGACTACAATAGGTGCATTCCAAAGAGAATGACTAGGTCTAATGATGGCTTGCTGTAACATTTTTTTAACCTGTTTTTGAATTACCTCCCGATGTTTTGGTGGGTATCGGTAAGCTTTCTTGTGAACTGGTTGACTGTCAGTTGTTCGGATTTTGTGACATACTTTTGTAGTCGCTGTGAGTGGTTCGTCATCTCTGTAGAAGATGTCGGTGAATTCGTGGCATAATCTATTGATCAGCTGGAACTCTTCTTCGTTCAGATGATCTGTTCGTAGTTTAGTGGTGACTGGTGGCATACGTACTTCGTATTGCTGCGTTTGATGATTATAAATCATCTCGTCATCACTCTCTGTATACCCTTGTTGTAGAAAAGTATACAGTTCTCTCTCTTCTTTCTGATAGAAATGAATAGGTATTTTTGTTGTGGGTGTAACGAGTTCTCCGTTTGGTATATCTATGATGCAATTCAATTGCTTCAGAATATCCATACCAATAATTCCATGGAAGTAGGAATGGAAGTTAAATAATCTGAATTGACATGATTTATTAACTATGAACTCGTCAAACATTGGTAAATTTGCTGCCTCGGTGAGAGTTGTTTCGCTTGAAATAGTTTGGATAACTGTAGACAAGGGATATATTAAATGGGGACAATATTGCCTAACAAGTTCAGGTTGGATGAACGAAGTCATAGCACCTGTGTCGATAAGCAATTTTATTGGGGGATTATTTATTTTGATGTAGGGTAAGCGACTTGAAATGAAATGGTTTATTTCCATTATGGCGGGTTGGTTTGATCCGGAGTTTCGGAAAAATCTTGAGTTGATTCCAAGTGTTCACCTATCTGAGAGATGAAGTAGTCGTTATTACTACTTGCCATATCTTCCTGAGCGAGATCATGCTCTGGAACGTGAGAATAATTGGAGAACGCTATTTATCCAGCTCTCGTGCAAGTATTGGAGAATGCAGAAGACCATCAAACGATCATTTTCCAACAAGATGGCGCACCACCTCACTTTGTTCAACCGGTGCGTCAGTTCTAAGATGACAATTTTCCTCACGCCTGGATTGGAAGAAGGGGACATATTGAGTGGCCACCCAGATCACCTGATCTGGCTCCACTGGACTTTTTTCTATGGGGTCACCTGAAATCCAAGATTTACGCTACCCAGCCTGAGTCACTGGATGATTTGCGAACTCGGATCTTTAATGAATGCCGTCAAATTACACCAGAAATCTTGAGTAATGTACGTGAACGTTTTCAGCAAAACTTATATTACTGCATGGAAGTGGATGGTGCCCATTTCGAGCATTTAATAAAGTAATCACAAAAGTACGTACTCTTCCACTACTTTACCTGTCCTTTCGTTATCGATGGATATTTTGGAGCGAAATTTTACGGTCAGATAGTACACGATGAGATCTTCAAAATGAGGTATCGCAACACCCCTCATCCCTATTCAAAATCAAGGGGTTGTGCTCACCCCCGTTAGGTGGTTGAAGTTACGGGGATGAAAACAGCGGAAAAGTTGTTCCCCCTCGTATTAGAAATTGACGGGTCCGAGCGATTTTCCACATTTTCATTTTAAAGCCGGAAAATCGAGGTGTTAAGTTTTCGTTGGACCACACCGTATGCTGATAAAGCATATCGCATAGCCTTGAATATAGGAATGGATTTTTCTTTTTCTCGCAACATTCGAAGATGTTCCGTAATAGTGCTGTGGAACCTTTCGACAGGGCTGTTTGATTGGGGATGGTTTATAGTGGTATAATGGATTTTTGTATTTTGTGAGGTAAGGAATTCCGTGACAAGGTAGTTCTTGAATTCGGAACCTTGATCGGTTGTTATGAGCTCTGGGGCAGGAAAGGATTGTAACCAGTATTCGAGTGATTCTATAATATGAACAGCATTCATACTCTGCAACGGGTATGCTTGAGCTAGTTTAGAAAAATCATCGACTAAGGTTATGAATTTCTCATTACCAACTTTGAATGAGTCCATGAACACATGTTGAAATGGTTTTTAAATGGGGACAATATTGCCTAACAAGTTCAGGTTGGATGAACGAAGTCATAGCACCTGTGTCGATAAGCAATTTTATTGGGGGATTATTTATTTTGATGTAGGGTAAGCGACTTGAAATGAAATGGTTTATTTCCATTATGGCGGGTTGGTTTGATCCGGAGTTTCGGAAAAATCTTGAGTTGATTCCAAGTGTTCACCTATCTGAGAGATGAAGTAGTCGTTATTACTACTTGCCATATCTTCCTGAGCGAGATCATGCTCTGGAACGTGAGAATAATAACCATAATCATATACAGCTTCTTGATCATACATATCAGAGCTTTCATAATTATTCGTTTCCATAGGTGTGTGTAATCGTCTGGAAACTCCTGACATAGACAGCATTTGGTTGCGGTACAGATCTAGGTTGTCATACATTAATTTGGGGCTGGTTATTTTGTCGATTAGGTGGAAAATTAGGTCTTACATTTTGAAATTGAATTCGAGGCTGCATTTGGAGTTGAGAATTTTGTCTCAATTGTTGAGAAGGCATTGGAAGAAAATTATTTCTTGGTGTTCTGAAGTTGTTCACAAATGCGGGTCTGACTGTATTGAAAGAAGTTGACTGATTGTGCTGTTGCGGAGTCTTGGGATGATTATTATGATTCGCAAAAATTTTATTTTTGGACTTGTGGCTCAGATAATTTTCTTCTTCAATGACAAGATTAATAGCTTGTTCTAGAGTAGCAGGGGTCTTGTATCTAACAATTTGTTCATAATCTGCAGGTAGGTTTTGGGTGTAAACATTCAATGAGATTTCATCATATATATTAATTTTAAATAATTTTCTTCTGCTGTTAAGTTAGTTAAATTGATAGCATTGGCTATTTTGCTTCTAATAGTTTTTATTCTTTCCGCCAAATCTAAATGATATCTACCTTTAATTTTCATATTGTGTAGCTCAGCGGCAAGTACTGGAACTGAGCGCAAATCAGCAAAACTTTGATATAAAGAGTCTCTCAGCAGTGCCCAAGTATTCAACTCATTTCTGCAATCTATGAGTTCTTGTGCTCTGCCTTGAATTTTGTCTTTGAAAGGTTTCTATGAAAGAGTCACATTGATTCAAAAATGAATTGATCTGATTCGGATTGCCGGTAAAAGGTGCAATAGTATCAATTGCCAATTTCAGTCTCCAATCATTTGCTGGAACATTATTTACGGCCATTTTGATTTGCTTTCGGAAAAAGAATACAGAATATATCGGCTAGATGCACACTTGTACTTATTTGTTAATTAATCCTAACTTTCTTATCAATATACTTTGTGGCAAACGAATGCAAATACTCTACTGATATTCACTCAAAGAATAAATTGCAACATATATTGATTGACTGAAGGTCTCACTCAATAAATTGGATGCTAATATGCGTTTAGCAGGACAGGGATGAGATATAGAAAGGAATCGTTTCAAATTTCTTACATGCCCAGTACAATTAAGACTATCCAGCTCATCCTCGGAGGAAGTGGACCAGTCTCTACCTTGGTGGGTTGAATTCTTGTCGATTGGCGATGAAGGATAGAAATCCAAATTGCTTCTTCACTGTCCGGGTTCAGTGCCAATATTCGCTTGGATGTACCTCGAAGCAGTTGTCTTCAAAAGTGGAACAGGGCTGCACTCTTTGAAGTTGAAGTCACAATTTCACCAATCCTACCGACTGCGCCAGTTATGTCGTGCCAAAACAAGGTTATGGAACTCAAACAATTTATTGAAAATTCAATGTTACATGTAAGTGTCGTGAACGATACCAATTCTATATTTAAGCTCTTGTGCGAAAACATCTAATTTATACTAATCGGATTAACCAAGAAATGGCAAAAAGAATACGCTAGATAACAATGTAATGATAATCCTACCTAAAACACCTATTTTGAATGCAATGGATAAGAATGTAATATGATCTTTAAGAACTTATGCTTCAAATGAATGCAATATATAAGAATGTAATATGATCTTCATCATCATGCAGTCTTCCGGAGATGATCAGGGCTGGCTCCAGTGGGATTCTTAACTCGCGCCAACTCAAATCCTATTTTTGAGATCACTTCAAAATATTTAAAACACGAACGCACTCCTGTGACGACCCGGCAGTGACCTCTGATGATGAAAACTTGTTATTTGGACAGAAATTAATATATTCTGACCCACCGCAAACCGCGCCAACCCAAATCCTATTTTTGATATCACTTCAAAATATTCAAAACTCGACCGCACTCCTCTGAAGACCCGGCAATGACCTTTGATGATGACAACTTGTTATTTGGACAGAAATGAATGTATTCTGACCCACCACAAACCGCGCCAACCCAAATCCTATTTTTGAGATCACTTCAAAATATTTAAAACCCGACCGCACTCCTCTGACGACCCGGCAATGACCTTTAATGATGAAAAGTTGTTATTTGGACAGGAAGGAATGTATTCCGACCCACCACAAACCGCACCAACTCGAATCCTATTTTTGGGATCACTTGAAAATATTTAAAACCCGACCGCACTCCTCTAACGACTCGGCAATGGCCTTTGATGGTGAGAAGTTGTTATTTAGACAGAAAGGAATGTATTCTGACCCACCACAAACCGCGCCAATCCAAATCCTATTTTTGAGATCACTTCAACATATTTATAACCCGACCGCACTCCTCTGCCGACCCGGCAATGACCTTTAATGATGACAAATTTTTATTTGGACAGAAATGAATGTATTCTGACCCACCACAAACCGCGCCAACCCAAATCCTATTTTTGAGATCACTTCAAAATATTTGAAACCCGACCGCACTCCTCTGACGACGCGGCAATGACCTTTGATGATGACAACTTTTTATTTGGACAGAAATGAATGTATTCTGACCCACTACAAAACGCGACAACTCAAATCCTATTTTTGAGATCACTTCAAAATATTTAAAACACGAACGCACTCCTGTGACGACCCGGCAATGACCTTTGGTGATGAAAACTTGTTATTTGGACAGAAATGAATATATTCTGACCCACCGCAAACCGCGCCAATCCAAATCCTATTTTTGATATCACTTAAAAATATTCAAAACCCGACCGCACTCCTCTGAAGACCCGGCAATGACCTTTGATGGCAACTTGTTATTTGGCCAAAAATTAATGTATTCTGACCCACCACAAACCGCGCCAACACAAATCCTATTTTTGAGATCACTTCAAAATATATAAAACCCGACCGCACTCCTCTGACGACCCGGCAATGACCTTTGATGATGAGAATTTGTTATTTGGATAGAAATGAATGTATTCCGACCCACCACAAGCCGCGCCAACTCGAATCTTATTTTTGAGATCACTTCAAAATAATTAAAACCCCACCGCTCTAAACCGTCGATAGTTTTCCCGATTTTCGACACGTTGTTGCAATAATTAACATTAATTTAATGAAAATCGTTGACTTATACCTAATATCAGTTCAACCTGGCCAACATGCATTCCCAAAGCTGTATTCTGTCAGTTAATCATGTAGGCATTTCCTGCACGCTCAACTTTTCAATGCCGCACTAGTTGAATTGCTCGCATCCAACCCTTTGCAGGAACACCACCATTACGGTTTCTGTTTACAATAGCCGTATAGCGCATACAAAGCATAGGACGTTCTGTCTGTTATCAACTAGATGAAAACAAATGCTGAGCAAGCCACTTTGAAAAGCCGAGGGGATTACAAGTATTGTTGCGTTGTCGATTGTTCAACTTTCATCGTGATAGATGGCTAGATTACTCTGCTCGTCATCCGACAGTGACTCAATGTCGAAATGTGGTTGGAAAACGAGGGAGATTTGCATGGAGTGGAGTGAGTACAGCTTGATAATAGCTTTTGAAGTGCACATCTTTGAATCATTGAATAGCCATGCAATAGTGGTTACAGCGATACGAACATAGGAATAATAAAGACACTTGAATAATCAATAATTGTCTAGCGATGATACGGCGACAGTCATTATTGTATACCTCACACGCGAAAATTGCTGGTTAATGGAAAGTGTACTAATCGAATGTAGTTGTACAGTTCATTGCTGTGATTCGTTAAATGGCATCGACAATTGTCGATGAGTCATGTCAAGGGAAAAGTATTATTGAAGTTTACTTTTTAATATTCATTAAGCGGGGGTTAATTGAACTGATTTATTTTATCTCCCCTCTAAATTTTTGGACCTTGCTTCTGATTGGCACACTTGTCCAGCTCTCCCCCCACTATGTACGAGTCTGTCCCTCCACGGCCTCGTTACTGGCGTAAAAAGTGGGAGAGCCCTTATTTTCTGTCCGATTTATCAATAATATTCTCCAATAGCATAGCCTGTGCGGGTAGAGGACGGTTATTATTATTGCTATGTACTGTAGGTGACAAGCAATTATATTTGCTGATAATCGGCACTCACATTTTCAAAAGAATACATCAGCTTTCTTTTGAACTTTTTCTGATAGTTTACTTCATGAGTTCACTGTTGGAAAAATAGATTCTCGTGCAAAATAAAGAAATATATTTACCCGCTCCATATTTTTTTCTGCTGCTATTCTTGACATTTTTGACATTGTCCATATGCCATACCATCATTCTGAGCATTAACAAATCATATATTTTCGAAATCTGCATGAAATTTTGCGAATATAGTGCGGATTGTAAGTGAATCTGTCGATTTTGTATTTTTCATGATTTTTAGCTTCGGACTTTTTACGGTTTTTTGAATGATTTTGTTACTTAAGATTCACAGATTATCCTAATTTAATCATTCTGAATCGATTGGCGTTCGCAGAATTGCTCTATCATTAACCGTTCCTGAGTTAAAAAGTTCGTTTCGAGGGGAGGACATTTTTGACGTTGAATTCCTTTTATATGCCAAACCTTGAATCTGAGCATTAACAAATCATATATTTCCGGAATCTACATGAAATTTTGCGTATATAGTGCGGATTGTAAGTGAATCTGTCGATTTTGTATTTTTCATGATTTTTTTGGACTTCTTTCGATTTTTCGAATATTTTCTTTTATATCGACTGACTCGAAATTCACAGATTATACTAATTTGATCATTCTGAATCAATTGGCGTTCGCAGAATGGCTCTATCTCTAACCGTTCCCGAGTTGAAGAGTTCATCTGGAGTGGGAAGGAGTAATTGCAGACATGCATTTCTCGAGGTATTGCCTCTCATCAGTGCCAGGGTAGGTCGGACAACATTATAATTGTCCTGTCCCTGCCAAATGAACAATAATCAACCGTTCAATCAATATTTCCTCACAGATGAAACCACGACCCACAACTAGTATCGTACCGCCATCCGCATGGAAAATCAAGAAACACGCGCCTTGAAAAAGCACAGACTTCAGGAAAAGTTAACTGTATTAATTCGAACAAAGTTCTAAAATATGTTCTGGAGATCAATACAGCACCATGGAATTTTTGACATTTCATTTATTTTATTTGCCAAACAGAGCTGTGACGAGCACTGATAGAAAGTGCTTCTAGCACTCTTGAAAAGTGCTCTGAAATATTGAGAACCAATCACTATTCTTTATAAAAAGCTCGCGATTATTGTGTCCCTTTAAAAAGTAATTCTGTCGGCGTGCGTAAAAAACGCAGGGTAAGCAGGCACGGAATTGCAGTGGAAAATACGTCGGAATTATTTGATAAACTCGAATGGCAACTGACAAAATTATTACAGAACCAGTCTGTCTGAGACATTACCTATTGGTAGCGAAAAACGTAACCCCTGAAAATGATATGCAACTAGGAAATGGAATTTTCTTCCATCAAAATTATTGACAACAAAGGCCAGAGGATAGAAATGAAATCGGAGGAAATTTCACTGGGCCGACCTAATTCGGAGCACCCTGTGTGAACCTTACAATATCCTTTCATTCAACAAAACAGTCGACAGCTAAATTTCAACTGTGCACCTGAATAAATGCCTTCCATCCCGAACACTTAATTAGTTATAAGGAAATCCGGAAGGAGCTCTGAACAACTGGGAGGCTGGATTTAATTATCTAGTTTTAGTTAAATTTACTAACTGGCACACAGGAAATGAAGCCGTTCGCCTAAATTGCATTTAAATTGCCGGTTTTTCTACAGCTTGAGACGGAACAACGACAAAAAGTAGATTGCAGAAGTTTTCGAGGAATTCCGAAGTAGAGCTTCGTGAGGTTTTTTTGCAACTATACCAACTGTGGTGAAATTTGTAGAAAACGCAGACAATGAGAACAATAACATTTCCCAAACTTACAGTCCGGCATTTTGAGATAATAATATCAAAGTTTCAATTAAATTACAGTAAAAATACAACACTTCTAGCTTATTGATGACGTTGTCTGATGCAACATCGACAGCATTTTCAAAATCCCCAATATGCAGGTGCTATTCAATACCTCGTATGAGTCGGGGATTTACGAAATTTGCTGTAGGACGGCGGGAAGAAGTATGTGGGTCAAACTAAAAGGGCCATGAAAGTACGGTTCAAAGAGCACATTGCTTACGTCCGATTTTCGAGACCAGTAAAACTGAGTGTGGCCCAACACGCTTCGAATTACGACCATTGATTTGATGACAAAAGTTTGAAATTAATAAGGCAGGTTCATGACCATAGACGATGCATCCGAGAGAGGCAGATAAAGGCCCAGATCTACAGGCGTTCAAGTTCTTAGTAAAATAGAGGCTTCACCTCGTCATGAAGAATCATTATTTAATAATTTTCAGGGAGGTTTATCATTGAATCCAAAATAAAAAGGTGAAAGATAGATTTATACCGATTAAATTCTAAAATGAAATAAATTAGTTAACAATTATAAAATGCACACAATTTTATGTTGGCAGGAATAATGTAAGTTAATTTTTAAATTAGAAAAACAAAGAAGAAAATTGTACGTTGGAGATGATAATGAGTCAACTATACCGGGTAATTAAAATTCGAGAGCCATCATTGGGATTTCGGAAACTATAAGAGATACAAAGATGGCTAAATTGGGGCAAATTGATCTATGTGACGAACAATATGCTGTTAAGAATTTTTCAAAATTTCGAGTATATCGGAGATATCCGGAAAAACCCAAAATTTTGTAAAACCATTTTAAATTTTTTAAAGTTGACGATGAATATCAAAATAAACAGCACATTTACATTGCCATTTTGTCCCCGCTATACGACGGTATTTTCAGATTTACCATCCGAAGTTTCGTATCTTGGCCATTATCATCAACTTTATTTTTTCTCACGGGCGTCATAATAAATTGTTACAAATTGAAATAGAATTTTTCATTCTGATTCAAACGATGTATAGTAAGTATGTGATACTTTGTTGTGTCAAAACTTGGCATATCAAAAAAAAGTTTTAGCTGGCTCCGATTTCATCAAATAACACTTATAGCAGGGGATCCCAATCGGAGGATTTAGGTAAGGTGAGTTAATTACATGCTAAAAAGTTTATATTCTACTAATCTGACAATTTGAGAGTGACGTAAAGAAAGGGGAGGGCTACAAAGTTGTAAAAAAAAACGTCATCTCGACATTCTCGAGCGTGGCTAATTTTTTTTTATTTTGAAGGAAATAATTCAAGGAAAACGAAAAAGATATAATCTGACGATTTCCACAAGCCGAAATAACAAAAATTCGTCGATAAAGTCTAATGCGTGCAGCTGCGTAATGCCTATATTCCTCTCTCCGCGTTACTATTTCTCTCTCACTCTTTCTCTATCTATTTGGCTTGGCCAAACTTAGATTTTGAATATAATTTGAAACGATTCGTACGGGTAGATTCTGAGAAATCTCAAAAAATCTATAAAATTATTTTTTTCAAATGTGTTTTTTTTTGGAGTAACTTTTAAACGGCGTCATCGATCGATTTCAAAAACTTATCAGCTTTTACAATCAAAAAACCACGTCGATCGCCGCCAGTCCGGTCAGAGTCGGTTGATTCGTTCGTGTGTTTTCGGAATCACTCTGAAATTTCTAGTTTGATCAATTCAAACTTAAAGATTCTTCAAGGAGCTTGAAAAACTGCGTCGAATGCCGCCAACCACGTCAAAATCGGTTCGAAGAGCTCAAAAACAAAATAAATGAAATATTGAGCGCTTAGGGATGGAGTTAGCGGGAAGTTGCAGGGATGGCCTTTAGGGTTAACCGTTTTCCTAGTTTTTTTTGTCAGATTAAGCGAATCCCTCTAGATAATCGTCATCTTAGGAGACAGCACATCTAGGACATAAAGATGAACCATATATATCTTAATCTGACGCGCTTGAGTATTTCAAAATGGCGATTAATTTTTTCATATTGTAATAATAGCCGCGAGTTTGCGTCACATCGAAATCGTCAGATTATTGCATTTTCAACCCTTACCTACGACCACCCCCATCATGCAAACGATCAGAATAATATACGTACATTATCAAAAATACGTAGGACATTGATGCTCTCAATATATGACACGCTCGAGTATGTCCATGCAACAGTTTTTTTTTTAAATTTGAAAATCTATAGCCGCTTCCCCCACCGATGAAAAGGTATACATCAAATAACTTTTTTTCTTCTTATCATCTAAGCTTTGCAACCCAATAGGTCTCTATGACGCTCGAGTAAATCCACATTTAGCATCGTGGGCTCCCCTACTATTATCAAACTAATCGATTTGTTGTTGAAGGTTTCTTGAATAATGTTTTTGCTGGTTGTATTCTTTCTGGGTATATTTGAAAATGCATTTCTGCAGTTCTTTCAGTATTACTGACTGATTTATAAAAGAGTTTTATCATATCCCGTTTTACTTGGTTTGAAAAAAACATTTTACGTTTATTATCACTCTGAAATTGTGGCAGCAGATGTGACTACCTACATGACAGATGATAGCATAACAACGAATCAAACCATTTAAGAAGTGTTTTTGACGGAGTCAGAGCCTACTTGAAAATTCTAGTTTTTATGAAATATAAAAGGTTGTGACATAACGAAGTATCACATATTATACATCGTTGCAATCAGAATGAAAAACTCAATATCAATTTGTAACAGTTCCAAATGACGCCCATAAGAAAAAGCAAGGTTGATGATAAAGAGACGAAACGTCGTATCGTAAATCTGAAAATACCGTTGTATAGCAGGGATAAAATAAAAACGTAAATGTGCTGTTCATTTCGATATCTTTCATCAAATAACGTCAAAAAACTAAGAATGGTTCTTCAAAACTTCGATTTTTTCCGGATATACCTATTCGGAATTTTGAAACTTTCTTAACGGCATATTATTACTGATCACATAGATGTCCTATTTAACCCAAAATCATTTTGGTAGAGTTTGTTTGTATATTAACTGCAAAAAAATTGTAGAATTCGAAACGTAGGCAAGAAATCAACAGTTTTTTCAACTTCATAGTGATACCAATCTCAACTAACCAAGTATTTTAGGTTCCCAATTATTGGCGATGAAAACATGAACTCGATTTCGTTGGTCTGTCCTCTTTATTGGAACAGATTAAAAACCCAACGAAACGAATCACATTCCCCCAAATAAAACCTCTGTCGTGAAGACAAATGATTGTCAAATAAAAGGAAACGAAACTGATGGTGCAGAAAAAAAGGATGGGAAAGATAAGATGATTCGAAAGGTAAAAAATCGCTTCTACGGGAACACAACTAGGTAAATCGGGTGATTTCTTTTGTAGGGACTTTTCTATATCGGAGCAGAATTTGTACACTTTTTATTGAAAAGGCCTGGTTTAGATTCATGGTTTTAATATATACCTATAATTATGTGGCAGGCTGTAACGAAGGCTTTGGAAGTTCATAAGTTGAGATACGCTCCAACAGACGATCTGAATGAAAGTGAAAACAATAGACAAATTATCGTTTCTCTATGGTGAAAACTCAATGAGGCGGTAAAAATCTCAGTTGAAGAAAGAGGCCCCAAGTTTTAGTAATCTAGGTCAAATCTAACCTATAACTAGTCCAACCGCTTTACAAACTATTGACATCCCCATACAGGTTCCAAACCCTCGCTTAACATACGAATAACACAAAAACTTCACCGCTCAGGTTGGACAATTATTATAAACAATTACTACAAAACACTTACCAATAATGAGTTTCGTGTCGAATTAGGAACATTTTCGGAAAACCATAGTCTGAGCGGGATATATTTTGGTGAAGACGAACATTTCGCGACTTAGAACGGACAGTTGTTTAGAAAATATTGTTTTTGTTATTAAAAATTACCACCCAACACATACCTTCCATGCTGATTTTCAAACTGAAAGACGCGCGTGCGCGAATAGTCAGCTGCAATAGATTTATTATTATGGTTGGTTAGACGAATTATGCGATCGGTTTTATTTCTTTTGTAATATTCAAAGAACGTGAGACGTTAATCAGTTTTAGAGGATTCGTATCGAGGTAAACGATTAGAATAGAATTATATTTTAGGCTCTAAAAATCCATAAATACCAAAAATACAAATCTGTCATTTGAATTAGTTGATCTATTACCTACTAGGTGGAAACCCAAAAATAGAAGGAAAATGCAGGAAAGTAGGAAAGGTGCCTACGTAAAATAAATTGCCGAATGGTGACGGGTGTGACATCTATGGTCGACTTCATCAACTGTTTTGATAAAGTTGAAAATAGCTAACGACAAAGTCAAAAAAATTAATATATTTTTGTTTTCCAGGTACTTTCAATAAATTCGAGCATCGTTTGAAGAATGATTCGAACTTTCGGCGAGGTTTTTTTTTGATTGTCTATTTTGAGTCGACGAGATTATATGAAAAGATCCAACACGCCGCTGCATAAAACTTCGCCTACCGTTCAAGAGATGGCAGCGTTATAGTTAGATTTTCAATAAAATTGCAACATCTCTCTAGTCTAAGAGTTATAATCGTTAAACAGATAAAAAAAAAGTGCGTAGTGCTTATATAGCTTATCGAAAGTACTCAAAGCACTCTTTCTGTCAGTGCTCGGCACAGCTCTGTTTGGCTTATAAAATAAATAAAATGTCAAAAATTCCACGGAGAGGAGTGAAAAAAATATGGAGGAAAATGACTTCTAGCCTTTTTAGTCTGGACGCGATAAACTTCTTTGAGAGCACATGTGGCAAATCGTTCTTGTAATGTTTTTCAAACAACACTCGTAGTGGGTATTGGTCAACGCAACGCCAAAAAACGTAAAACAAAATTATTTGTGGTATGGCATATAAAAGGAATACAGCATCAAAAATATGGAGGTAAATTACTCCTTTCCACTCCAGATGAACTCTTCAACTCAGGAACGGTTGGAGAGAGCAATTCTGCGAACGCCAATCTATTCAGAATGATCATGTCAAAAGTTTCACGAATAGAAGTGAAAAAAAGTATGGAAGGAAATTACATAAAAACTGAAAGATAAAAATGATTTTATTTATTTTGCAATTGAATCTAGTTTTCCAACAGTGAAGTCAGTAAAAAAACTACCGAAAAAAGTTTAAAAGAAAGACATTCATTTGAAAATCAGGGCCGATTATCAGCAAATATATTCGCTGGTCACCTACAGTAAATAATAATAATAATAATAACCATCCTCTCCTCTACCCGCACAGGCTATGCCATTGGGGAATATTATTAAATTGGGAAGAATACTGTCCACACGTATAAAGCATACAGGGTGATTCAAAAGTACTTTCATAAACTTGCAGTTTATTCCTCAAAATGTCCAAATAAATATACATATGTCCGGAAACACTTCGTTTCCAATATATAGGGTGTTAATGTTCTTTTATTTTTGTTTTTTTTTCAATATTTTTCGAAGTACTGACGTTAATCAAACGAAAATTGGCAGGCCCGGATTGAGACAGGCGAGCTACCGAGCAAAACTCGGGAGACCGCAGGGTGCGAGGCCGGTCTTAGACTCATTATGTTTTAATAAAATTCAAAAACAAACTTCCGACTGCTAGTTTTGTAATCCTATTAATCTTCTCCAAGAGATTTTTCCACAACCGTCTATCAAAGTAGTCTTTGACGTTTTCAAATCTCAACACAATATTGAAGTTGTCCGAATAATTTTATTTTGTGACAGCATTCCCGTTCTAGAGTGACAAAAAACACTCGATTTCCAACGCTTTTGTTGAAAACGAACATATTATTCTTGCTTTATGGAAAATGGTGACAGTGAAGTGCTTTCTTTCAGGCATTTCAGTAACCTCTATCTACCCATGATCCAATATTATATTGACTGTCTTCCATCCACTTGAACGTAATGATATGCATCTGTAGATGCATGCCGAAAAAAATCAGTGCCTTCACGATTATGAGATTTGAAAGAAAATAACTATAATACCATTTGACAGATAGATGTGCGATATTTCTAATCCATCCTCAAATCCCTAAATCATACAGGTTGGCTCAAGTCGGATAGGGACATGCATTTTGATGTATATTTCTAGCCGTTTCGATTTTTTTCACTTTGAATTGTTTAGTTACTCCTTTTCTATGGAAAAATGGGTCCATGTGGGCCTACTTGACTGGCTGCGATAACGGCCTTCCCCTCAAATTACTACTACCCCTTTTTTACGACATACATTGTTTTGTACCATGAAAAACACATGGGATTAATTATTCATTTTGGTGATTCTCATTACATCTTCCTTAATGTACATTGATTCTAACAAAATTGCAAGCAAACAAAACAAAAACAATTCACATGCGAAATATACATAAAATAGAGGGAATTGGGAAACAAACTTGTTCGATTGATGATTTATTTATTTTGTAAAAATGTATGTTGGAATACTAGATGTAGAACAAAACTATTGTGTAATTTCGACTGATACTTTATTTGTTACGGTGGGTTTCAGCTTTTACACTATCCTTAAGTAACTTGATTGTTATGTCCCCCATTATATGGTTAATAAAAATCTCTATCTGTCTTCGAAATTAGTTTTCTTCTGCTCTTACAATTTACGGTAGACATTCATATTATTTTGAATAGTTGTTGGTATATTTATACCTATACGATGTCTTTCACGTATCATCACAGTGAAAAACAGTTTAAATGAGATCTATGGGGATCTAGCAGGTCATCGAAACCTTTTCTTTCAGTCACTACCAAACCAAAAATTATTTTAACATGATCTGCTTCTGTAACATTCAACACTAAATCATTTATTAAAATTATAACTAACAAAAGATTTCTGTGTTATTCTCATGCTATTTTTTTGGAGAAAAGGCATGTGTGTCAGTGAAAAAGGAATACCATAACAGAAAATTTTAAAGTTCAATAAGTCAATGTGTTCTAAACCTCTTATTAATATAAAAAAAAATTCACCAATCATAATTTTCAGAGATAGACAATAATAATATTGAAAGGCGCGTGGAGATCACAACAATTCTTCAAAAAATGAACCAAGGTACATGTCTTTCCATTTAAAACAAGTACTTCATTCTGTAGATTTTTGTCAGTTCGTCCTGTATATTCGAAAATTATCTATTATTATAGACTCTGCTGTCTAGTTTGCTCTAGTTTTTGAAACATATTACTAGTTATCATGAAACGATGAAACTCCAGCAATCGTACTCTGACGGTCCACCCTGTATAAACAAAAATCGAATAGTGCATCATTTCAACCTCGGACATAAGTACACCTCGCATAATTTTGTATCAGAAAAATCATATCAGATGAGGTTTGTCGGAGTTTGCTGGTATAGGTATAGTCTCGTATCGTGTTCAGATTAGGATTAGGACGGCGGAGGCCGCTTCGATGATTGAGCTCGGTAAGAAAAAAATCCCCAATCCGGCGCTGAAAATTGGTATTGAAAAGTTTTTGATGGTGTCAAATTCGAACCTGATGTTATTGCTCTTACTCGTAGAGGGCGCCACCTACACGTCTTTTTCTTTTCTGAAGATTCATAACTTTTTCGAGCGTACTTCTTACACAGGCCTCTATTATTCGGTTACTTGAACATTCTTGCGTGAATAAAATGCTATCTGAAATACCTACTTATACAATAAACAACTATTATTCCACTAATGAAATTATGAATTGATATTATTATTGTTATTAGGTGGAAAAGGGAAAAAATCAAACAAAATCAACCTTTAGGAAACTTTTAATGAAAAAAATCGTAGTAAATAACTAATTCTAAAAGGTCTTACTGGCAGTTAAAACTCTAAAACATTAAAAAGCTAAATATATCACGGAATTGTTAAGAGAAACCACAAAAACGTTCAAACTTTGTATACTTAAAGTAACAATTCAACAGGTAAATCATTCTAGGACAAACACATACAGGAGGTTGTATCCTATTTAGTTCAAAAAACCCCAGTAAATGTCCATTCAAAACAGAGTGTCAAAAGTTATTGAACTTTTTACTTTAAATATTATACGAATAGTTCAAGAGGACTCTTTCAACATACATATAAAGAAAATAATCTACACAAAATAGAACTCGAAATTCAGATTCAGGTTGACAAAAAGCCACAAAAAATCCATCCTTCAGAGGTGCAAAAACTTATTCGAAGAAAAATAAAGCAAACACTGAAAAAAAACTGTAAATTTACAAATAATTTTTCTCATACTGAAAATAACAATATTATATAGACTTACTTTATTTTTACAAGTACTGCTTACGTCATGGGAACACATTCTTTTCTTTTAGTTGTTGCACAAATCTTACAGCCAGATGAAATTCTCTAAATGAGTTGATCTCCATAAATCAAGGCTGGACTTGATTGGTTTCAGAAAAGACGTTTTTGAGCGAATATGGTTGAAAAACAAAAAATTGCGCAAGTTTAAAAAAATCAAAACGGAAGTACACTGACAGAAAGTATAATAAAATATCTTATCCAGGCTTGAATCCAGGACCCTATATAACTAGCTTTCGTCCTATTTTAACTAAGTTTTAAAATATCTCATACTGTCTCTCGAAATCATTGATTTAATAAAGGTATTTCAAAAGGAAGAGTAGTTATAGGGCATTGGCTTCAATAATACTTATCACAACTCAAAAATTACAGATTTTGAGAAAATTCCACACCTGACACCAAAGCTTTATTACTCACATGCATCTTGGTGAGCATGGATTACATGATTATTTTGGATCACTGGCCAACTACAATCTTTAGTAGTTTTCACAGTTTAATGAAATATTTTTTTCGTCTTCCTGAGAAATCTCCGTTTTTGAGTTGTGACATTTTGAAGACACTGTGCGATATTATAAATGATCTTACAAAACTGGAAATTTGATCGAAGGATTCCAAAAGAAAAAGTGGTAGAGCATGGAAAAGCAAACCAAACAAATTAATAAAAAAAAAGTGTACCAAGGATATCTGTGTTGTGATGGTATCATTCATCCTCAATACTGCAATGCCTATGCATCTAGTGAATACATTGTTTGCTTATATATGTGAAATACAATAAAAAATTCATTCTTACCAGAATATTTCACAACAAAATAAATTATCCCACGTCTTTACTGTTTATGGAATTTCTACCGCTATACTCGAGGTTGAAATCCCCTGTATATTTTGTCGCAATTTTATTTCTTTTTCTATCAACACAGAGACCAAGTCCACGATGAAGAGTGCCAAACATACCGGGTGTCCGCGGAAGGTTGTTAATACTGAAAATCACCGCATTAAAAATTCAGAGAGTTTCACCTGAAACAAATTTTCCAAGACTTGTGCGCACTTTATTCACATAAGAAAGCTCTCGAGACTCCTCCAATCGACATATTCCTATACAGGGTGTTTCAAATTCGATCCTCACCATTGGGATCTCGGAAACTACGAGAGATACGAAGATGGTTAAATTGGGGCAAAGTTGCGCGTTTACTTGACAAACAATATGCCGTTGAAAAAGTTCTGAAATTCTTTATATCCGGAGATATCCGGAAAAAACAGAAATTTTGGAAAATGGTTTAAATTTTTTTCAGACTTTATTTTTTAAAGGATTCTAAAATAAATAGCACTTCCACAATTCCACTTTTCCCCTGCTACATTATGGTGTTTTCAAATTTGCTATTCGACGATTTGTCTTCCGGCCACCATCATCAACTTTATTTATCCTTCGGGCGTTAAATTGGATTCTTTCTGTTTTGAATAGAACCAGATATCACCTTTTTGTCAATTATGTATCATAAGTTATCATTCTTTTTAGAGAAACCGGATATATAAAAAAAAATCATAATGGGCTTTGACTTTGATGTTTCTAAATTTGACTTTCAATTTGTCACACTTGGTCTCTAAGTCATTGGATTTTTGGAGAAAAATGGATATCACGACTGAAGAAAATGGAGATATGATACAAATTTATTACAAATACGATAGAAACAGTATCAAGACATCGGAAATGGATTTAAACGGTAAACGGGAAAAAAACCGGAAAAAAAACGAAAAAAAAAACGGAAAAAATTCTCCCGAAAAAAAAACAGTTGTTTTTTTTCCGGGGGGTTTTTTTTTTCTGTTTTTTTTTTTGTTTTTTTTTAATTTAAACTTGTATCCCGAAAGACGACAACCATATTGAACTATGTTCAAGTTATTTAATCAAAATCTCACCGAGTTTGGTTCATTTGAAAAGCCGAGCAAAAAATACGGTGACAGAATGGACCAGGACACTGACAAAATTTGATAAATGAGGTATGTTGAGATAAATTAGGCATTGTGTCCTTTTCAATAAAAATTAATAATTTTAATAGTGAAAGCCATTTTTCGCCAAAAATTCAATGATTTGTGCAATAACAAATTATCATTGAGTGTATCAATTTGAAAGTCAAATTCAGAAATATCAAAGTCAAAGAGATTTTTTTAAAATATCTCCGTTTTTTGAAAGATAACTCATGATACATAATTGAAAAGGTAATATCTAGTTCTATTCAAAACAGAAAAAACCAATGTAGCGCCTAAAGGAACAATAAAGTTGATGATGGTGGCTGGAAGACGAAACGTCGGATAGCAAATCTGAAAACACTATTATGTAGCAGGGAAAAAGTGGCAATATGGAAGTGCAATTAATTTTCGAATCCTTTGAAAAATAAAGCCGGAAAAAAATAAAAACTAATTTCCAAAATTTCTGTTTTTTCTGGATATCTCCGGGTATACTCGGAATTTCAAATCTTTCTCAACGGCATATTATTAGTCAGGTAAACGCGCAACCATCTTCGTAACAAATCTAGGAAAAAAAAACGGAAAAAATACCCCCCGAAAAAAAAAAAACGGAAAAATACCCCCAGAAAATAAATCGAAAAAAAAAACAGAAAAAATACCCCTATATGCGATAACAATGGCCAGTACACAAAAAGTAATGAAATTTCAATTGTGTGTCATGTTAAAGAAACTAGACCATATTTGATTCATTTTACAATACCAATGAAAGTTTTAACCTACCCTGTTCATCGTCGACGACCAAAAAAGACGATTTTTTATATTTTTATGACTCGATTGTTCCTGAACGAACTAACCTGGTGACAGATTCGCCTTTTTGCAGGGCTGGAAGATCTGTTGTTCCACCCCTCTGTATTGTAAAATTAATCAAATATGGTCTAGTTTCTTTAACATGACACACAGTTGAAATTTCATTACTTTTTGTGTACTGGCCATTGTTATTGCATATAGGGGTATTTTTTCCGGGGGTAATTTTCCAGTTTTTTTTTACGGGGGTTTTCTTTCCAGTTTTTTTTTACGGGGGTTTTCTTTCCAGTTTTTTTTCCGTAGGGTATTTTTTCGAGGGTATTTTTTCCGTTTTTTTTTTTGTTTACCCTTCGTAACTCTCATAGTTTCCGAGATCCCAATGGCGAGGATCGAATTTTAAACAAACGGCGGAGCGGAAATCGAATTCCCCAGAAAACAGTACAGAAAATTGCCTTTTTTGGCTCGACATTCAGTCTTAAAAACTCAAGTACAACCAGCTGCTCAACAATTGTCCAAATCCATGGTATTCACACTAATCTCGTTATCGATATCGATCTCAACGGCCTCGTCTGCCATAACATTGGAATACTGAGCACTTTCTGCATCGCGGTCCGCACTCTCATTGTCACTCTCGTCGGCCGATGAAATGAGCTTGGCAGGCGGCTTCCAGAGCACCAGGGCGGTACAGGGTTGTTGAATCCGCTTCAGCAAACACTGGGGCAGGATAGATTCCGAATGGAATTTCCGCATTTCCTCGCACATGTACAATCTCTGCAAGCGTGTCGATTCCGATTCTTTAGAAGAGGAGGACTCCGAGCTTATGTGCAGGTTCGACATGTGTTCAGCCATGATTTCTTCGGTGATATGTTGCTTGCGCGGCTGTAAACTACAGAACAAACTTATTTTTTTTTTAAATCGATAATTGGTAGACTAAATCATACATGAAATAAATTAAAAACTAAAGCGCTTGATTGAAGTAATCTAGCAAATATTAAGATGATCAGCACCCATGGTTACATTAGGGGATAAGACAAAGTATTCAAATGCTTCAATAATTTTTTTTGCGGGATCTTATCAGGAGTAATACCACGAGTGATTGAATTTTCGCGATAAGTCTGTTGATTTATTTCTGAACGAAACTGAATTGCTTCGTGTTTTCTCAACACGAGTTGTCTTTGGTTTGCGATTGGTCAGATTATGTGAGAATTTTAAGATGAGTGAAATAGTCGTAGGTAATATCCCAAGACCATGACAAATAGCCACTATTGTTTTCTTCATAATTCTATCGAGAGTACTTAGTATTTTGACAATTTAATGAGACCATGAACATTAATAAGCTGAATAACTCCCGAGAGCTTTAGCTCGAGGGAGTTATTCTTTGATTATTTATGTTCATATGGTCGAATTGAATTGTCTCAAAATACAAGTTACTCGAGATGAATTAAAGAAAATAATAGTCTCTATTTGTCATGGTCGAGTGATATTCAGGAAGATTATTTCATGAACAGGATAAAATCATTCAAATATACTCGTTCATATACTCTTTACTCTTCACGGTATTTTCTTGGATGGATTTGATTATATATGCATTGATTTCTGTAATAGAAGACAACCCAAAACGAGACATTTCAATTTTGAGCGACTGAGTTGTCAACGTTTGACACTTATACAAACAAAAGAAAGCTTTGTTTACATGAATAGCCGTGTTTACCTAAATATCCGGTTGTTTACCTAAATAGCCGCTCATATCACATATCGTCGGTCCAATGCCAAAGTCACGAATGTGCATATATGATGTTTTGAGAAAAATGCGTTTCAAAAATTCAAGACGTTGCTAAAAATAAAGATATCATTATTTAATGTTTTACAACAGAAAACCTTCCAATAGTGGTTCAGTAACCCAAAATGATATATTTATTTTTAGCAACGTCTTGAATTTTTGAAACGCATTTTTCTCGAAACATCAAATATGCACATTCGTGACTTTGGCATTGGACCGACGAATTATCATCTTCAGTCATGAAATTTCATTGGTGTAGCAATGTGTGAATGAAATAATCACTGTAAGTATTTGTTTGACACCATGAATAATTATATTTTATTAAGTTAAACTAAGACAAATTGGTATCAGGGGCAGTATTTATGCTTTATTTAAAAATTACCTCAGTGGAAGACAGCAATTTATTCATATGGGGGGCTCAACTAGAGACGGGATAGTTCTTGTGGGTTACTCCAAGGGTTTATCCTTGGGCCTGTTTTGTTCCTCATTTATATAAATTCGATCTTTCCTGTATTTAAAAGGATATTTGATTTATTTAAGTAAGTACATGTATATAAAGTTAGCAAAGCCACATGTCGAAAAATCGATGAAACCAATTCAAGTAATTGTCGATAATTGATCGTAAACTGAAAAAAATTGTTTTTTTTTATATAGGGTGGCTATGCTAACTTTATATTAAGTTAGTACTGCCACTAATATGACTCGATAAATAGGCAACATTTTATCACTGTGGTAACCAAAGATTGTCGAGTAATTGGCGAAGTCTACATGAAGTGAAAATAATGCGAAAAATCTTTTCTTTACAGCATATTGATGTATTTCTATTCCCAGTAGTGGCACACTTGAAATGAGATATTTTTCTTAAATAAAAATAGTAGAGTGGCACTCGTTGATAAATAGACATTTTAGACTTAACAATACATTGAAACGAATTTTGCAATTAATTTTTTGTAAATGTAAAGGTCCGGGAAGTGACCTTGATAACTTTATTATATACATATGATTTCCATTTCGGTTGCCCCCATATATATATTGTATGTTTCTTGGGATTGAATTGAGGAATAAAATAAAAATTATTGCAACAAAGTATAATTTCTTCAATCACCACTATTACTAAATATGAGCTGATAGTCATTGTATATTATTCTAGGTATTCCAAAGGTTTCCATCAATGAGTAATAGTGAGACCATGTAAAAATATTGTGGATGTTATTGAATATTTTTAAATCAGATAAAATAACAAAAAATTCACCAAAGTGTACAGATCTCTGAATATCATTCCTGACTGCAAATCAATAAAATTATTAGCGCAAACTGTTTTGGATAGAGCCATATACTTATAATTAATATACTTTATTACAGGATAAACTTTAATCCACTCTACAAGGTTTCCTTCGATACTCAACAACAACAACTCTCATCAAACATAATTCAATTATTTCTATATCCAAAAATTGGATTATTCAAGGAAGTCATACAATGGAAATCAAAGAATATCACTACCAAGAAGTCTTTATATGGCTACTTCATCTCTGAGAAACTTTCTAAAGCTGTTTGTAAGTGTGTAAGAATTATTTTGCTAGTATTTGCAAACCAAAATATCTCAGAGTCAGTTGTAAAAAGTCACCAAAGAAAGTGGAAAAGCATTCTCTAGCAGATATAGGTAATGAATTACAATTTCCTTGATTTTAAAAAGAGACAGATGATAAAGGAACAAATTAATATAAGTCCATCTGATCTCTGATCTAACAATCACTGAACATATAGAATTTGAACCTCATCAGATGTCCCAAATCCATTGCCTCTGGAAACATCCTACATCCTTTTTTCCACAAGAGAAGACACAAATCCTTGGACCTGCTAATGTGCTAATCATAGTTTAAGCTATTCAGATATATGGTGCTGCATGTTTACTATGCAGCTTTAAAAACAAATGTGACACTGTATGTCAATGCTGTTTTGGAAAATAATTATATAATTCACCATTTCTCAGATATGTTCAGCTTTAGAATATTATTTACTGCATGTATGGCTCTAGACTGGAAATATTGTTTTATGGATATGAAATAGATACTGTTCAGCTCAAGTTCTGTATGATCAAACTCTAAATATTAGTCTCTATTGTACACTATCATCAGATCTGAAGAAAAAGAACTCTCATACATATAAGGTTCAAACAACAAAGCTGACTTACGGTGGCGAATCAGTTTTCCGTTTACACCTGAATTCTCTCTGCCCAGAACCGGTGTTTGTTATATCAAATGGAAACTGCACGACATCCTTCACAGGTTTTGGCACATTGGGTCTACCAAAGGGAAAATTCATGTAAGCAGCCACTGGAGGTGGTTGTTCCTGAATCATGACATAACTCATCTGAGGACCTTGTGCTGGAACATGGGGAACCGCTGCTGGAGGTGGAATAATCGCGTGCATCTGTGGTCGGGAGCCACATTCGTCGAGGACCCGAGATTCTGCGTTGTCGAAAGGGTTCGAGTTATTCCAGTTCACCATGTATGGTGGTGGATAGGGGTCAAAGCCGAATATCGAAGAGGGATTTAGTTGGTTAGGTTCTTCAGTCATATTATTAGTGTCCATTCATGCACTAATTATTCTAGCTCTCCTATTCAGTATCAAGTTTTTTAAACTGCGCGTAATACTTGTAATTTTCAATTGACACAAAACACTTCAACCTTTTTACGGAAAATAAACAAATCCAATATGCAATCCTACTATTCCCACTATCCGTGGCAACAACTTGAACTAAATACGTCCAGCTGAGAAACAGAAAACGATAAGTTTGTTACGTCAATTGATTACGAAATTTCTAGAAATATCTAGCAAAAGTTCTTTACTTTAAACAAATCCCAGATCGTGGCGCCACCAACCCACCGCGAAGTGTGTGACATCTATAATTATTTAGTCAAACTGCTACCTCATTGATTTTTGGACATCGTTATTTAGTGTTCATAGTGGCAAATTAACTAATTGAATGTTTTCTCGAGGCCCCAATGCTGAACGCATCATCTTTAGCCGCTTTCTAGTTGCCACAGGAAGTAGCTCCATGTTCCGGGTAACTCCGGGCAGTTCCTTAAGTAATTAGACAGACCATGAAATATCATGTTCTCATTTATAAAGTCAGGTTCAGTTCAGGAGGTAACAAGCTCTTTTGGGTGCTACTCCAAAGTAGCTAATAGGATCTCCAAGTTTCTTCACATTATTTTCTAATAAAAAACCAAGAGTCAGAAGTGGCAATGCCTGTGTGAATGAAATTTTTGTATGAACTTATTTCTTCAGCAATTTATTCAAATTTATTCTTTTACAGAATTTGGCAAGTAATCATCAAAAGGACTATAATACTTGGGTGATCAACACTTTGCAACTCGATGCGAAGCGCCCTTTAAACATGTATATTTTGAGATTTCCTTCACACGTAATCGAAAGAAACAAAATGCATGACGTTCTGTACAGGCAAGAGTTCCAATCGATCATACTTCATAAGACGACCCACGGACTAATCAAAACAGTTCTGAGGTGGGTGGGTGGAATAGGGAAAGATTGACAAAAAGAGCAATTTCACATAAAAAAAAACTTTAGTTTACGGACAGAAAACTAACAAGTTTTGTTAGTTGCGTAAGCGTGAATTAGTATAGTAATACAAAAATAAACGAAAGGACATATTTACCTGAGAAATCTGACCTCATGCATTAACCCAACACTAACAAGGTTACAATCCGAAATTCGAAAAATCCCACAAATAAGATACACCAACTCCCTAACTGTTCAAATTGGACGAGTTTTCAAATCCATTGTTGAATAATGCGCATTCGTGCTGTCACTGTCATTTTTCATTAGTTGATAAAGATGCAATGCTCATCGATGGATCCCATCGATGATTTTAAAAACTTGCCCATTGGTCCATGTGGACCGCCCGTACAGAAAGCAGGTCGATATCAGTTCTAGCTTTAAATTTAGGGTAGCTGACACTGCTGACAGGCCACAGACTCCATAGAACTAAAACACAAATTTGACTCTTTGTCAATTGTCACTGCTCCTGCTCTTCCAAATATTTCTCTGTGAAATTTCTTTTCATTCTTTCTCGTCGTTCGTCGTTGAGTGAAGTGGTGACAAATCCAAGAGAGGATGACGTAAGTTTTCTTTAAAATATATTGGCCATCAATCAACAGAAATGGCATTATTTCATGTAAAACTTTCAATCACGGTATCATGAATTTAATTTTATAAATATTTCTTATTCATTTCTAGCTCGAAGGTGTCTCGTGATACGCTATACGAATGCGTCAACAATGTGTTGGAAATCTCCAAAACCAAGAAAAGGAACTTCTTAGAGACGGTGGAAATCCAAATCGGTCTCAAAAACTACGATCCCCAGAAGGACAAGCGTTTCAGCGGAACCGTCAAGTATGTAACCTGCTGCGAACTGTTTTCAGGTTAGGTCGGAAAATTTTAATAGGGCCTGAAGGTGGTTCTCGATCAGGAAGCCGAACTCGGCGGACCTGCACCCAGGGTCTTAAAATAACTGGGGAGATGTTCCTGAGTTCTCTCAGGAACATCGAACATTATATTTAGGCATAAGATTTGCGTAAATTTCTTCTGATCTTCAGACTCTCCGAAGATGAGTGGTAAGTTACATAAATGTGTGATATTGAAGCAAAATTTCAAGGGAATATTACTTCAGGGGGTATAGTTTTTAATTTCGGAATTCATCGCATAGTTATGAAAAGTATTTGGGCTCGTTTTTGTATTTCAAACACATTTATGAAAGGTGTCTTGAAGTATAGCTTTTGTACCAAATTTCAGCCTTCTGCAATTTCTCATATTGACTTCTCATTTGCTAGACTGTCGGGCGAGATGGCGGTTGCTCTCAAACGATTTTGCTTCAATATGAATAAGTGAATAATTATTTGAAATTCTAAAGGAGTTGTTTTGTTTCGCATCTAAGAGTTGATATTGCTGTTATATACAAATGTTCGAATCATATTCAGTACGTGCCAACTCATGTGAACTAGGAAAGTCTAGAATGAGCAATTTTATCCATTTGGGACATTAAGGTTTTTGTTGTTATTGCCAAAAAATGCTAAAATGTTTGTTTTGTAGTTGATAGGGTATGTGCAATATAACTATCATTTTTACAAACCAAACGCAACTATGGCTTTAAATTTGCACAACACCCGCTTATCAGATACCTATTCATTTATTGAATGGGTTTTAGCAGTGTTTAGATAATGAATTTAACTTTTTTGGGAATGAAAACTGCCATGATGTTGAATGAAACTGTAATTCTACTGTGTTTGCTGATAGTAGTTTCTGTAGTCAAATATCTCATCCAAAAAAATTCATAACTAAACTTTGCTTCTCAAAATTAAGCTCTTGATATGATTCCTGTGGTTTCCCCATGTGCTCAGCATATAGAAGCTTTTCAAACCATACAATGGGGTTTTGAGAATCTGGAAAGGCCCAAAACCAACCGTTCAAAAAGTAAATTTTGGCTGTATCTATCAATGTCATAAATTTGTATGAAGCCACCCTACAGTGTCTTTTTGAAACTGCAAAATTTTCATTTGACAAAACCATTCTTTGTGTTCCTTTTTGTCCAACAGAATACTTCAAATGCATAAAAAGTCTGAAAAAAAATTCAGTATAAAAGTGTTCGGAAAATGTAATTTAATATTATAGGAAATTATAGTGGGGGTAATTTTTTTTATGATTTCTGATCAAAAAAGACCTACTGAAAAAAGTTTGATGTTGAAGTTGTAGATAATTTATTTGGACTATTTTCTAACATGGCCTTAAAAATGTCAAATACCAAGATTTTTCTGGTTATACTTTTATTCCACTAAAATATAATTCTAATGAAATTCGATAAAAATGTATATTTTTTATCGCGAAATTGTGATTTCTTCAAGGGAAATGTGCAATTTTTTATTTTTTGCTAATATAATTTGATAAAAGGGTATTATTTTCAATCAAAAAACGTTATCAAAAACTTGTATATTGTAATATATCTTAAGGAAACTTTAACTGTTTGAGGTTCGGATTGCTGAAAAACAACATACAATAAGTTTATCTAAAAAATTGCTAAAAGTGACTTGCGACCACTAAGGCAAGTGCGGCAGGATCCTAGATAAAATTATTGTTAAAAAAATTTGTTCTTCAGGATTCCAAACCTTAAACGATTAATGAAAGATTCCTATGTAGATGTTTCTGGAAATTACCGATTTGAATCACTTTCAATAGTTTATTTAAATTAAACAAACAATGAAGAATTGTCAATATTTACGAAAAAACAATATTTGAAAAAGGTTTTTTTGTGACACCATTTATTGGAAGATAAATGAAAATAATGTGTCGTTTTCTCAATATATTGTAGGTTTTTCAATCTTTTACAATTTTACACTAACTTTTTGTGGTATTTACGAAAAACCGATCTTCAAAGAGTTTTTTTTTATTTTTGTCAATATTTTTGACGTTTTGGTTGGTTTCCTGGTTTTGCCATGGTCTTCTTAGGTTTAAATCTCCAAAAGTTTCGACTGCAAGTGCGGCAGTCATCTTCAATGGCGTGGTTGAAGTACTCTTCTAGACCACGGCAAAACCCGGAAACCAACCAAAACATTGATGCCAGCCGTGAAAGCCTACATTTCTACGAAATTTTGACATTTACGCTACTAATAGTGATTTCATTAGGTATACCATTTTGTGGAAGATGGATTAAATCAATATGTTTGAAGTTATGTTGTTCAAATAAAAGTTGTATATCTTTCAATTTTCGACAATTTTACTATCAACTTTTTTCGATAGAGCAAAAAATCATATATCACCCCTACTACTAAAATACTCAATTTTCCTTCCGGTCAAGCACCGCTAAGTTTTCTCTTTTTTTTCTTCGAGAGACCTCTTAAAGCCGTCCTGACGAGTAGAAAACTACAAAACAGTTGAGATCTCGAAATTAAACCAAAAATACAATCACTTTATATGCTGTTTACCTTCTAAAGGGTCTTAATCTCTAAGAAAAAAGGGAGTCAGATAAGATTTTTTCATTGATGGAGGAATGGATAAGGATAATTGAAAAAATATTTTTTAAGTTTTGAATGAATGAACAGTATATTTCCACAAATTTTTGTAATTTTTGTGTGGTTTTATCTCAGTATTGAAGTCTATTACTTAGTTCAACGTCTATCTCACTTTTTTTTCTAAGCGTTAATTTTTGTGTATATAATTTTACAATGGCGAAAAAACCACTATTTCCAAATTATTTACACAAAAATTGAAGCTTCGAAAGATGTTTAACTAAGTGTATGATAGACTTCAATACTGAGATGAAACCACACAAAATATTCGTTCGTTTTGATGTGAAAAAAAAATTGTGGAAATATACTGTCCGTTCATTTAATATTTGAGAAATATTTTAACGTACGAGATAGTTCAGTCGACAGGTTGAAAAAATAGGGGTTAGGTGGAAAAAGGTCGGAAGTTAATGAAACTTCAGGAGGTTCTTCAGGGATGGTTAATCAACATTTTCTCAAGTTTTGGACCTCGAAGACCCTGTGCGGAAATAGTAGGTGGGGGAAAACTGCAAAATTTTTGATCTCTCTCCGGTTTTTCCTCGATTACTTTTTTATCTTACGTCCTACGGAAAAAACATATCGATACTTTTTTGTAGAGCGTAAAATTGTATACAATTATGACTAAAGAAACATGTTTGTATGAGAATTCGCTACCGAGATATGGCACGTCAAAAAAAGGTCATGTTTCAAAATTTGCTAAGAAATGACAAAAAATGCAAAATTGCAGCTTATTTCATCTGTTATACCCGAATTATGATGAAATGTAGTAATTATGGTTCTTAGTTGAAGTCACCAACTTTGGACACCCCACTCCTTCCCCCACCCAACCTCAATTCTCAAAAGCTAACTTTCTGATGAAAGTCGACCAGACCTATTCACATCATTTTGTGATATCAGTTACTTTTCGGATCGATATCCCCCCGTTCCCCTACATAATTATACCAGGACAGGAAGAAAAGAAGACGTAGTCCTTTCGTGAAAAAAATTAATGTAATTAACAATATTAAGTTATTCTCAAGGCATATATTATATTGAGGAATAAATATATTATAGCTAATCATAGTGGGTAGGTACTCATTATATTTCCTGCCGTAACAGCTCGTCGTCCTCCTGAGCGATAAGGCTGTCAATGATGTCGCTGTCGTCGTTTTCGTCCAATATTTCTGGTGAGTCTTCCTCGATCAAATCAGTTGCGGGGGCGTTTTCGCAGGAGTGGCCTGTGCAGTGCTTGCACATTGCTGAGCATCGGAGACCTGCTTTCTTGCAGCCGCAAGCTCCGCTGCTACAGCCTTTGCTGCACTTGCAGGAAACAATATGGAGGATGTCATTCGGCGCAGCATTTCTAGTTGTGGGGATTGGAAGTCCCCCTCGTGTGGTTAGGCTCCAGCCCCATACTGATGGGAGGAGATCATTGCCCAACCATGCCTGTACTTGCTGGTAAGTGCGGAGGGAGTGGTACTTTGCAGCGTCCTTTGTTGGTAGTAGGCGGGCTAGTTGTAATTTAGCCTTTGTCACTGATCTTGTGTATAATTGGTACCTTAGGTCGTCGAGATTGTCTCTGTCAATGTTGCCTGCATAAACTGCTACCAGGAACTTTTCTCCAGCGTCGCTGATCTGCTGAGTAGCGTTTGGTGTGAGAAACGGGGACACTACTGTACTGTACTCATGTAGGTACTGCAAATTTTCTTCTTCCCCAATCCAAACGGTGCTGAAGTGGTATCACAACCACTCACTGCGTGAAGGAAAAGTATGTCCTTGGGAGGAAAGGAACTTGGCGAGTATAGAACACTGGGACCACTGCCTCGTCCACTTTTTTGAAGGTAATGTTTTTGTGGACGTAGCTAATGCTGTCAACAGAATAAGTATGTCCACATCTTCTTGGAATTAATGAATAATAAGAGTCATGTTGAAAGAATAAAATGAAAAGTGATCTAATATGACCTCAAAAATCGAAAACAAATAGGTCTAGGTAGCGCAGGTAGAATAGACAAATTTCAACCTTCTATGTTGAATATTGGCTCATCGTTTGCATTCCGCAGTTCCACAGGAGCAGTGTTCTAACATCTATTGTTTTCCAGCTTTTTACTGCTGTAGCTGATCACACACTCCCCTCGGCCCGTCACTCTCTTGTCCTTGGTGGACAAGCAGGGGTGGGGGTTATCTAAAGTTGGTGATTTCAAGTAGGAATTATAATAGCAACTAAATTTCATCATAATTCTTGTATAAAAGAAGAAATAGGGTGGAATTCTGCATTTTGTGGCGAAATTTGAAAAATTATCCATTCTTCAAAGTGCCATATCTCGGTAAAAAATTGACACACAAACATGTTTGAGGCAACAAATTTATTAGTGAATTTGACGATCTGTAGAACGTAAGGCAAAAAAGTTATTGAGGAAAAATTTGCAGTTCCCCCCCCTACTTTTTTAGCACAGGGCCCTCGAGGTCCAAAACTTGAGAAAATGTTAATCAACCATCCCTGAACAACATCTTAAAGTTTCATTAACTTCCGACCTTTTTCTATCTGAAACTACCTGTCGGCTGAACTAAGAAGCTTCATTGATTCTTAAGTTGGAAGTATAAATATTTTATATGTACATGCTTCATGAAATTAATTAGATTCATTACCAAAGGGCAACTCACAAGTGTAGTTGTTCAGAAATAACATCACAATATTCCATAATATCACGTCTAAAATTATAAAACACAATATATTAAATTAAAACTCTGTAAAATCACCGAAGTGTAATGTATAAAATGAAGTTTGAGGTTTAAAATTTCAGTACCAAAATGCAGTTTTTGAATGTCATCAAATCGTCAAGTAAAGGTGTATGTATCCATGACATGTAGTTGTCGTCTAGTTTTTAGATGTGATTGAAGTTAATTTTGGTTCTGGATTGTTGCATTATTAGAAAATCATGTTTCATTTCGAGGATTGTAACGTCAACTCACAAGTAACATTATAGCCGATTGTTCTCGATTGCAAGAAAGAATTGATGTATTAATATTTTAACCTTCGACAGATTGAAGCACATTCCCCGTCCCAAAATGCAAGTGTGCGTCCTGGGAGATCAACAGCATTGCGATGAAGCCAACGCCAACGGAGTGCCCTTCATGGACGTGGAAGCCTTGAAGAAACTCAACAAGAACAAAAAACTCGTCAAAAAGTTGGCGAAAAAGTACGACGCTTTCCTGGCTTCAGACGCTCTCATCAAGCAGATCCCCAGGCTGTTGGGGCCCGGTTTGAACAAAGCCGGCAAGTTTCCCGGTCTGCTGTCTCATCAAGAGTCCATGACTCAGAAAATTGATGAGGTCAAGGCCACCATCAAGTTCCAAATGAAGAAGGTATGTTTTAATTGTTTTTTTTTGTAATGTTTTATTTGCATCATTAAGCCAGCAGGAAAATGTATTCCAATTTTTTCTGTATGGAATAATGGTGCTAAATTAACGTGTGATATAACTACCATTTTTACAATTGAAGGTAACTATGGCTTTAAATTTACACGACATTTTTCAAAATCTACGAAAATTGTTAGTTGTATAATACTATTGAATCCAAGATACTGGAGTGAAGTTAGCAGCTGGAATATAGCAGCCAACACGGATTTTACAGCACCTGAAAAATATAGATACGTGCGAACGTGCGGGTAGCAGCCGACAAAGATCTTGTATAATCATTACAGATAGAAAACACCGATTTCAATCATGTGCTGGAAGGAAAATGACTTGCGAGCCGTCTGAGGGGGTCCCGAGGGGCAAAAACGACTTCAAAATTAATAAAAAAAGATTTACGGTTGAAATAAACGAGGTGACACTTTGATATAATAATGAAAACGTGTAAAAACATCAGTTTTAATCATGTGTCAGTAGATCATCCAGATTGTTGTATATGTTTTCATTTTATAAGCAAAATCATGTTTTTTGTTAATGAAAGTCAATGGAAACTAACCAAAACAACGTCAATATCACTCGCGTTTCGCCAACAAAGTTAGCATCCTCAAGAGCTCAAAAAAGTGCTCTGTAACTGTCTATTATAACAAAGATTAAAACAATCTGCAAAAAGCTTTAGGGGCACATACTCTGGTGGCCTCCGGTACTGAAGTGGTTGAGATGAATTCCAGCATCACACCAAGAATATTATAGAAAAAAAAAAATTGAAATTTCAAGAATTAAATTACTAACTATTCGTGCATATTTTTTTCTAGGTACTTTGTCTTTCTGTTGCTGTCGGACACGTAGACATGAATTCCGACGAGCTGGTACAAAACGTCCATCTTTCGGTGAACTTCTTGGTTTCCCTTCTGAAGAAACATTGGCAGAACGTCAGGTCTCTTCATGTAAAGTCTTCAATGGGACCGCCCCAGAGGCTGTACTAGGCGGAGATTGGGGGTTATATAAGTTTTTGGTACATATTTGTTTATGTATATAAAATAAATAAAAATAAAAGGTTTTTGAAGAGTTTAGTTTGTTTTATTGGGTTAGATTCGGTGATGTACATCGCGAATAACGAAGTTTCCAGGAAATGGGTATTGTACCCTTTCTGGGTTCACCAAATAACAATTGATACAAAAAATAATACTTTCGTTACGAGATGATTGAAATTCGAAGAGCGACGTAATGCTGAATCGCTCTTCGAAAAAACAAAATCCATGTTGAAGATGCTCACTGCAGTTGTGAGCAAAAAAAACGCCTCCACAGGTAAATCGACCAAGGCTCCAAAGCACTAGCCACAGGGGGGCAGGAGGGAGTTATATTGCATTTAGCAGCGAGGGGTTTACTCCTGCCCTGCTGAGCCGTCAGCGGGCGGGCAAAACCAGCTCACACATGCCTCAGGGCAGGCCTTACGGTGTTATGTAGGCGGTTAAATGCTGTAGGTGCTAAGTCTCGAAGTTAATAGACTTCCCCGCCTCCTCCAAGATATGCGGGGGGTACTGTTTGCTTATATGTAAGGCATCGAACTGTTGGATTCATGAAAAACCGGGTTTAAACATTCATGGGTTTCATGAGTGGTTTACGTCTTCTGGGTTCTCGTAGAAAATGCCCAGTGCATGGTAGATGAGCCCTCCATGCCTTCGTGGTTTGTTGTGGCGGGCTCGGACCGCTGTCAAATCTCTGCTCAGCGGTCTTCCAAGGATATAGTGTCTGTAGAATTTATCAGAATATCGTTTGATAAATTCCTCGATGGATGGAATATCGGCCAGCTCCCTCAGCGCGTCTAGCCGAATGTATCTGTCACTGTGACGATACGGAGTGCTTTGTTTTGCATCCTCTCCGGGATTGGGGAGGCTGCAAAATACTGGGCAGGCGTAGGTCATCGTTGGTCTGATGACCTGCTTGTAGATTAACACCTTGTTCTACATGGACAGCTTGGAATTCCTGTCTATTAACGGGTGTTCTTTTTACTGCTGCCGCAGCTCGTTGAATTACCAAGCTAACATGTCTACCAAGTGTTGATATTTTGTCCAGCTGTACTTCCAGAGGTACCGCACGGACTCCGAGTTGTATATCCGGTTTCTCAGATCTCTGAATCCTCCGGTGATCACCGCAATTACCGGTTTATATTCTTCAGTGAAGATCATGAGCTCTGTTTTTACCAGATTAGCGCAATCTTGTTTCTCGCCAGATATGGCACGACCTTCCGCTGTGAATCTTTTAACCACATTGCAGGAGTGCGACTGCGGGCGTAGATTCGTCCGCATATATAGGCTGATTCACGGTGGATGGCACATTAGACGTTTCTGGTGAACCAGACAACGGATCACTTTGAAAATTTAATGGAGGGCATGTTCGGACATTCTCTAGCCAACTAAAAAAAAAATCGTATAAATTTCTTGAGGTTCATTGGCGGTAGATTCGGATACATTTCATTGAAGTTTCTACATGTTCTGCTGATAATTTTGTCACACTGTCCAAAAATAATAAACAAATTCATAAGAACTTCGTTTGAATAGTTTTGTTCCATCGTTTTGAATGTATTTGCAACTTCTGAAGTGACGAAAATGTCGATATTATTAGGAGAATGTCACAACGCTACTGTCAAATAGTAATCATGGCCTGCTTACCAAATACCGAATGGAAATACCATTCTGAAGGGACATTTTCACAAATAAATGCTCATATGTCCGAAACTTGACTAGTTAGGTATAGGTATGATATACATAGAAAGAAAGCAAATTTCAGCAGCTTTCCGAATTTTCAATAATATACAGGGTGTTCCATTTAAAATAATCAAATTTCAGCAACTTTTTCAAGCAAACAAAAAAACTGTATTTTTTTACCACCCTGTATTGAAGTAACGGAGATTAGGCTGACGTGTGGGAAGTGTCCAAGTATCACCTAACTCCAAACCAAATTTCGATATCATAGTACTTCTTAACTAAAAGATATCGGCATTTTTAGAAGTCATGATTTTCGAAGAAAAAAATTGAAATTAATTTTTATTTCGAAAACTGTAACAGATAGGGAAATATCAAGAAAAGTTGTCGGGCAATTGTTGGAGATTCCAAAAATAATATTATATACAGAGTGTTCCATTTGAAAAATCAAAGTTGCTACTGCTTTCTAATAGAAGCGGCAACACCGCATTGTCGAAAATATTTTAGTTGGCTAGAGAATGTCCGAATATGCCCTCCATTAAATTTTCAAAGTGATCCGTTGTCTGGTTCACCAGAAACGTCTAATGTGCCATCCACCGTGAATCAGCCTGTATATATATGGTCCTGCTCGTGTTAGCGTACATTGAAAAGTCGTGTGTTATATTGTTGGGAGTAATGAATAAAACTAACCTACTTCTATGCCAGCTAGATATGAACTGCTTTATTTAATTTACATGGATGACATCTCAGTTTGACATTTGTAGTCATTGTTACCACATGCTAAAACTTAAATACCTAGAATCATGACATCGTGTGTATATAGCGAGTACAACATTGGCGACAGGCTGGTCTTCTTCATCGTGGAGCTAGTGTCTTTTGTTACTGGATCAGGTTTGTTATTTGTTCTTGAAGAAATAAATATATTACAAAACTTCATCTGATATTTGAATATATCCGAAGACCAATAAAAAGAAAACTAAAGAAATCAAGAAGGCGCCTTTGCCAAAAATTACAATAGATGAGAGAATTAATTTCTCACCAAGTGATGATGTGTACATTAATAGACTTTTCCAGAATTACCTGTGCAGGTGAAAGTTGCGCGCGTCACTTGTGGGCTAAGAATGAATTTTATTGGTCGACAAAAATCCCCGCCTTTGAATCTTGAATCATTGACAATGTGACAATTCACAGATGCTATTTTTATTTGTTTATTGAGAATAAAATTTATAATTTATAAATATGCCTCAATAATGTTGTGTTTCCAATTGCTGGTCACGGTATGATAAAACCAGTGGGATCTCATTACTTCCCTAAACAAGGAACTATAATGCGGAAAAAAATGGTTGATAGCGATAGGGCTTGAAACAAAAGGAACTGGGACTCAAAACCACTGGTAAATAAAAGAGTACATTCATCTATCCATCCATAATAATTAATTAATGAAACCACTTTTGTCATAGGTATGTTCGCACCACTTCACAAATGGCGAGTTTATCATAGGGGGCAATATTAGAAAATTGAAGAAATGCGCCATCCCGAATACTTCAAGATTAGAGCCTTTTTGCATCGACACGCAAGATTTGCCAACTGCATCATCTACGGTAACATTAGATCTTTGCTCTGGTTAAAATGATTGCAATATCATCAACACATATGAGCAAATGGAACATGTTCCATATTAACTGGCAGTTGAAACTCTTCCTAGAATCACCAAACTTTGAAGATTCATGGTATTCATTTGAAATGATCTGGAATGTTCCATATGGCTTTGGAGTATTAGGTTGTGTATATTTTTCTTGGCTTTTGATGTTTTCCCAACAAGAGCACTTGGCTTCTGCAGTGTAAATACTATTCTAACACTGGGCGATTCCTAGCACGTTTACCAATGAACATGAATTGGATTTCGAAAGAGAATACCAAGGAGGAATTGACAATATCACCATCAAGATGCAGCCCACTCCACTCTTGCCAAAGTAGCACACAATTTTCTCAGAAATGAAACGAGTAGTGACAACATGGAATCAGATTCCTGCAAAAGCTCCTGTTCAAAAATCATTGATATATTAGGAAACGAAACTACATATCTCAATCAAGAAATCAAAAACTTACAAGAATCAGTACTGCCAAAGGCTTTGTTCAATTTGGATAAATTTTCAAGCAATGACAAGAAAATTACACCTTTCAACAGAATGGTCACATATGGGAACAAGAACAGTGATCAGATACTTGTTCGGTTGTACTTTTTCATCCTCGAAACAAGGGAGTTATGGTGAGAGTTGTTTGATTCTTGTGAAATTTCAGATGGGTTATTTCGGTTGTGTTTTACTTGTAAACTGAATACTGGTCTGTGCTGTTGTATATGTTTATTCAGTTTATTGTACATAAGAAAAACTCTTGTACTATCGTTATTCTAGTGTAATTTCAATTGTCATGATTGTTAAAGCATCACATATTCAATTTCTTGAACATGCTGTATATTCATTTCGTGTCATTTTTTCTGTATCTATGTAAAAAAAAGTTGTTGTTATGAGAGATCTGAAGAATAAAAATAATATATTGTCATCGACGATTTTGAATCTTTAATTATCGAATAAAAAGGAAGGATAACTCGAATACTATCGATTATACAGTCCATTAGGAACCAAAAGTTCCAATTTCAAAAAGAGAACGAAACATTCTCCAACATTTTGGTCCGATTCGAGCCGGATAGTAAAATTTTGGAACAGTCGAGTAGTATAGCAGCTAGCCCCAACGTGTGCCAGCAGAAGAAACAGTCAAGGTAGAGTACCAGCAAGTGAGTTCCTTCTATCCTTATCCTTTCCTTGCAATTCCTTTTACCGAAATTGATTCAATCTGAGGGATGACAGATCTCGAAAATTGTCAAATCAAATTTGACAAGAGTGAAAACTTATTTGAGCAAAATCAATCTTGATTCATTCGATGAGATTACATGCAATGAATTTAAATCTAGATTAGTAAAATTAGAATCACTCTTAGATCAATTCAATGAAATACAAAATAAAATAGAGTTCATTTCAGAGCCACCAGAAGTAGATGATGATGAAAGGGAAAATTTTGAATGCCTTTACTATTCTTTACAAGCTCAATTCGATGAATCAATTCAGAAATTTTACAATAAAAAATCTAATTATGAGGCAAAAAGCCGCGAGAAAACAATTTCTGAATTAACGAGTGTAGGTGCTAATTCTAAAGCAGGAACTGATCATTTTTTCGAATTAAAAGTTCAAAAAGAAATTAATGAAGGTAATGAGCGCAACTCATCGCTCAACGAATGTGTAAGTATTGGTAGGAATATCAAAGTGAATAATAATGCAGTCCCAATTCCTGAAATGCCTGGGAATGACAATTTCAATTTTAATTCTATGATCCCTTTCAACATGGCAAAATTACCTCCAATGAGTATTCCCGTTTTTGATGGTCATGCAAATAAATGGGTAGAATTCAGAGACGCTTTCAAATCTATGATAGATGAAAATGCTGCACTTTCTAATTTGCAAAAATTATTCTATCTCAGATCATTTTTGGTAGGGGAGGCCCTAGAAATAATCGAATCTATCCCTATCACTTTTTCTAATTATTCTGTTGCGTGGAGTGCTCTAGAGGAAAATTTTGAACATAGCAAAATAATCGTCAATACTCACGTTCGTGCAATTATTGATTATCCGAAACTAAATAGAGAGTGTTCAAAAGATTTGAGGAAAATGTTAAATACTTTGATAAATAATTTGAGATCTTTGAATGCTTTAGGGGAAGAAACCGAAAAGTGGGACACTTTGCTTATTCCCATAATTGTTGATAAATTCGATAATGCTACCTTCAAAGAATGGGAAGCATACTGTAACAGACATGAAGGTAATAAGAAAATATGTGATATAAATAATTTTCTGAGAAAGCGATGTGAATTTCTTGATAAACTTGAGACTCATAAGATTCAAAAAACTGAAAATAATAAATTTGATTCCAAGAATAAGGTTTATCATAGACCACAATCGAGCGTTCATGCTACTTCATCAAATTCAGAAAACTCAGTAAAGTTGCAATGCTTTTTTTGCAAGGGTAATCATACAATTTATGGGTGTCAGGATTTCACGAAATTGACTACATCTATGAGAATTGAAGAAGCAAAGAAACATCATCTATGTTTGAATTGTTTGAAGCCTTATCATAATACCAAAATTTGTTCAGCGCCGAAATGTAGGAAATGTGGAAAACCACACAATTCGCTTCTTCATATATATCCCCGACAGGTTCGAAAAAATTTCCCTCCAACACAGGAACATCGCGAAAACACTGATTTTACAATACCTTCTCAAAACTCGCATGAAAACAATTCTGAAATATCTAGAAATGAAACCGGTACGCATTTGGTATCCGAAACCATTTCAAACGCAGCGACATCTTCGCAAATTCTTCTATCCACTGCTGTGGTACTCATTGAAGATTCAAAAGGAGTATTGCATCAATTTAGAGCACTTTTAGATAGTGGTTCGATGAGCAACTTTGTTACCGAAAGTTTATGCAAAAAATTAAATCTGAAGATGACTCCCATTGAATATTCGGTAACTGGGGTAGGTCAACTTAAAACAAGCATCGATTATATGACTGATATACGAATACACGCTGGTGCAAATGCTTATAAAAATGTAGAAGTGTCTGGTTATTCCGAGGTTAACTGATAATTTACCTATCATTTCTATGAACGTAAAACCACTTGAAATTCCTGAAAATTTTATATTAGCTGATCCTACATTTTTCGAGTCAAGTCCAATAGATATTATATTGGGATCTAACGTATTTTGGGATATACTTTGTATAGGGAAAGTACGAATAGGAAACACTAATTTATTTTTGCGAAAAACCAAGTTAGGTTGGGTAGTAGTAGGCAGTGTAGACAATTCAATCGAAAAATTCAGATCCATAAATTGTTGCAATATCAACGCGAATTTGGAAACTCAAGTGATGAAATTTTGGCAGCTTGAAGAAGTAGGAAAAAAGTTAGTTTTATCGGAATCTGATAGAATATGTGAATCTCATTTTACTAATACTCATCGCCGCGATGAAGAAGGTCGATTCATTGTGAGCATACCGTTTAAAAACAATTTGAATAAATTAGGTCAATCTCGCGAATATGCATTGCAACGATTTTATTCTCAAGAACGTAGATTGATAAATAACCCTTCGTTACAAATTGAGTATAAAAAATTCATGAATGAATATTTATCTTTGAATCACATGAAGGAAATCGCTGAAAATTTAGATGAAGAAGAACTGAACTTTTATTTGCCCCATCATGCAGTAACACGCGAAGAATCTACTACTACCAAAGTCCGTATAGTGTTTGATGCCAGTTTAAAAACAGATAGTGGCTTGTCCTTCAATGATGTTCAACATGTAGGTCCAACCTTACAAAATGACTTATTCGCGATTCTTTTGCGCTTTCGAATATTCAGCTTGGTTATGGCAGGAGATATTTCTAAAATGTATCGTATGGTTTGGATCGATCCAGCTCAAACGCGATTTCAACGAATTTTTTGGCGAGCAGATCCAAATCATAAATTGAAATGTTTCGAAATGAAAACAGTTACATACGGTAATTCATCTTCTCCTTACTTAGCTATAAAATGTCTTCACCAGTTAGCCACGGAAAATAGCGAAAAGTTTCCTTTGGCCGCGAAATCTATAGAAAATTGTTTTTATGTCGATGACTTTTTGGCTGGTGCTAATAATAAGCAAGAATTATTACAGTTACAATATGAAGTCACGAACATACTGTCGAAGGCAGCATTCCATTTAAGAAAATGGAGATGCAATGATGCAAACTTACTAGAAAAATTTGAGATGAACGATAAATTAGAATCCAATATTTTGAAAATTGGAGAAAATGAATCCTGTAAAACACTCGGTGTTTTATGGAATTCTCATTCAGATATGTTTCAATATTCGCAACCACGTTTTGATGAAAGGATCATAACAAAAAGAACTATATTATCAGAGTTATCGCAAATATTCGATCCTCTGGGTCTTTTAGGGCCAATTGTTGTCAACGCTAAGTTGATAGTTCAACGGTTATGGCAATTAAAAATATCGTGGGACGCGGCAGTTCCTGAAACGATAAAAGATACTTGGGGGAAATTTCGTTCAGAATTACAAGAATTATATTCTATTCAAATTCCTAGGCACGTGTTGATGAATAAATATGAAAGCGTGGAGCTTCATGGCTTCGGAGACTCAAGCGAAAAAGCCTACGGCTGTTGCGTATATCTGAGATGTAGATCATCTGATGGTACTTATCAATCTCGATTGCTTTGCGCGCGATCAAGAGTTAGTTGCTCCAATGAAAAGTACTACATTACCCAGACTCGAGTTATGTAGCGCTCTACTACTCGTGAGAATGATACAAAAAATTCGTGAGTCCATCGATATCAATTTTGATAAAGTGTTTTTGTGGTCGGACTCCACAATCACTTTGGCATGGATAAAGGCACCCGCGAATCGCTGGAAAACATTTGTCGCAAACCGTGTGAGTGAAATTCAAGAGTCCTCAAACATATCAGATTGGCACCATGTCTTATCGAATGAAAATCCAGCAGATTTGCTATCTCGTGGAACATCTGTAAAAAAACTGCTAGATTCCTTTCTATGGTGGACTGGTCCAACCTGGTTTAAAACTAACATTGAGAACCAAAAAAAATATTACTCATTGAATGAAATTCCCGAAGAGCGCACAGTAAATTTTGCAACGACTATAAACGATTTAAATTTTATTCATAAATATTCGACTTTACGAAAACTCCAAAGAGTTACTGCCTTTTGTTTAAGATTCATTTATAATTGCAGGAATAAAAATAAAGTAAATCAATCTCCTGTAGTGTCTACTGAAGAATTACAAAATTCATTAAATGTTATAATAAATAATGCCCAAAAAGAAGCATTTGAAAAAGAATATGATAGTTTAATGCAAAACAAAGTTGTTAATAAAAAGAGCCCTCTACTTTCGTTGAACCCTTTTATAGATGAGAACAACTTAATTCGTGTAGGTGGTAGGCTGCAACAAAGCAATGTGGATTATGACAAAAAATATCCAATAATTTTACCTGCCAAACACAGAATAACGAAACTTATTTTTCATCATGAACATATCCGTTTACTGCACTGTGGGCCTACCATGCTTCTTTCAAATATTAGAGACAGATTTTGGCCTATATCTGGGCGTAACATATGGCAAAAAAAGTTGTGAGGGAATGTGTTACATGTTTTAAAGTTCAACCAACTTCTCCAGAATACATCATGGGTAACTTACCTGAATGTAGGGTAAACCAATATTTCCCGTTTTACAATACAGGTGTCGACTATGCAGGGTCATTTCTACTAAAAGATCGAAACACAAGAGGTACCAAGCTCATCAAAGGATATGTTTGCTTATTCATTTGTTTGAGTACGAAGGCTATTCATCTTGAAGTCGTCTCTGAATTGACCACCAAAGCATTTTTGGCAACTTTAAAACGATTTATTAGCAGACGCGGGAAACCACTTAATATGTACTCGGACAATGGAAAAAACTTTGTAGGAGCTTGTGCAGAACTAAAAAAGTTGCAAACTTACTTAATTGACGATACAAAAAATATTGCAAGTTTTTTAGCTTCTGAAATTATAACGTGGCATTTTATTCCTGCTCGATCACCTAATTTTGGAGGCATCTGGGAAGCGGGAATAAAAAGAACAAAATTCCATTTGAAAAGAGTTGTTGGTAATGCACATTTGAATTTTGAAGAATTCTATACAGTTTTGACTCAGATTGAATCAATTCTCAATTCCCGTCCTCTTTGTCCTTTAACTTCCAATCCAGAAGAAACGGATCCTCTTACCCCTTCTCACTTTCTGGTTGGAAGACGTCTAACAGGGATCCCAGAACCTATCTACACTGAAGTAGCTGAGAACCGGTTGAAGCGGTTTGAAAGGCTCCAAAAAATTGTCCAACATTTCTGGTCTCGGTGGTATAAGGAATATATTAGCGAGTTGCAAATTCGAGTCAAGTGGAAGAATAATGCTGAGGAGTATCTGAAGATAGGTGCTTTGGTACTAGTAAAAGAAGATACTTCCTCTCCACTTCAATGGCCCTTAGGATTCAGTTTCAGCTGAAGTTATTATTATCTGTTGATTTTTTCATTAAATGATTTTTTTAGTTGAAATTGTTGACATATTTCAAGGCGGCCGGCATGTTAAAGCATCACATATTCAATTTCTTGAACATGCTGTATATTCATTTCGTGTAATTTTTTCTGTATCTATGTAAAAAAAGTTGTTGTTATGAGAGATCTGAAGAATAAAAATAATATATTGTCATCGACGATTTTGAATCTTTAATTATCGAATAAAAAGGAAGGATAACTCGAATACTATCCATTAGGAACCAAAAGTTCCAATTTCGAAAAGAGAACGAAACATTCTCCAACAATGATCATTATGCATCAAATATTTATATTTTTGAATTTTCAACCATTGTTGGTAGGTTTAGGAAACTAATGTGTCTGTAAAATGCTTATTTTCTTGAGATAAATAAAGATTGTATTATTTATTTGATTATTCACACTAAGTTGACCATAAATGCCGTAGAATACTAGGTCGGTTATTTATGAAGATTTTTCAAAGGCTTTTGACTGACCGATATCAAGATGTTAAATATAGTAATTATATAAAATACTTTTCAACAAATTTTCAGAACTTTTGGTTGTGCTTACGGAAAATCTGATTCAGTTGATTATCAGTATATATAACCTTTAAAACTCTAAATTTATAATCAATATAACAAATGGAAGATCTAGGGATTATTTTTGACACTAATGCTGGATTTATGCTGAAGTTTTAATCGGAATTAAGTCGTAAGAATATTCGTCAATGATTGGTTGAACAGTTCATTCTAACTAATCATTGACGAATATTCTTACGACTTGCGACTTAAAACTTCAGCATAAATCCAGCATAAATTAACTTTTATTACTCGAATCAACCCACTTGTTGATAAATAACTGATATTGTTGTGATGTATAAATAAACTAATAACTTAGAGAAACATACTCCTGTGTCATTCTGTATATTTATTTATTGTTAAACGGGCAGCCTTAGTAAAATACAAATATAAGAAATCATGATGACTACAATAACACTTGACTAGCATCTCTACAAGTTCATGATTTTGAAATATAAAACAATAAAACTTTTTCGCACTGCCAAAACTGCATGCTTGGAAATGTGAAATGTCTACTCCAATCCTCTTAATTCATCGTACACAAGTTGCTTGATAATGCGTGTTGTACAAGCGATGATAACATTTTTTAATATTTATATGCAAAATGTAAAATATTCATAACAAAGGTCAAACGTACGTCATATGGTAACTGACATTCTAATGACAGAATCAGTTGTCACCAGATTTACGACATACCAGAATGGCCAACATAAAACACAAAATACTCCTGGTACGCTCTCTCTCTTTCTTTTTTTCTGCCGCACTAACGTTTGCGCATCTTTTAAATCTGCCCACAGGCTGCGCATGAAATACCTGTTTCTCTCTCATACTGGCTTGGTTCATATCTTTCATCTCTGTTCTACGTATTCTGGAAAGGTCTATTCAGAAACGCCTGAATGTATGCCTTTCATTTCCTTAAAGAGCCTTTATTTGGCGCGAAAAATATCCATGTCTGCCAACATTCTGCTGGAATTGTCTCAATATGCTCTTAGCTTAAACATTGATGGGCAGATGGCGCAAGTGGAGTTGTCTAATGAAAGACCGATAATATTACCGATTTTAAATTTGAAGTGAGCTATTTTCGTATCATAGTGCAATACGATTCTGACTGATGAAATTTTAAACAAGTGTTATAGATTGAATGAAAAGAAATAATATTAATAATTATCAAATTGGCAAATGGTCGGTGTATGTGAAGCCATCTATTTTGGAATAGTGAAAGCTGATCTGCTTGGTGGAGATTGTGCTTCTCATTTGCGACCTAAGCGCCTCTGCTGATCCCCATTTGAATTATATGAAGGCGGCGCCGCGGTAATTCTACAAATTTGGCAAAAATATTAACCAAATATAACTGGCTAGAACAGTGTCTCAGTTTATAAAGAATTAGTGTATTATAAATACGCTTTTTCTTATTTTTCCTTTCAAATTACTAGTATAACATTAAAATACTTCACCATAAACACTTGTGGAGTGTAGCTACAGAAATAGCCTGGGTGGGTAGAAGATGGCTATTACTATTATTTGCTGTGGAGCGAAAATTATTAGCCCAACTTCTGGCAAAGATTTTTTACAAAAACACACTTTCAATGACCTTCGTCTATCTGCGTACTAGTTTCAGGGTTCTGTCCAATTGAAATTTATTTTTGTAGCATTATTCGGAATCAGTTCGCAGAGATGCATTTGAGAGAAGTTTGCAATTTTTTTTATTTCAAAAATAAAAATTTCATAGTGCTACGGAATTTTTCTTGCTTATACATTCTTGAAATTCAATCTTTTCTGATTATGCGCACCAAATTTGAAATCGATCCCAAGTCGATTAAAGATTTCATAGGGTTTTCACAATTCCGAATTGAAAATCTGGAATTAATTTTTGTTGTGAAATTCGAAATCAGCTTGTAGGGATAAATTTGAGGGAACTTTTGAAAAATACAAAGTTTTGGACGTTTTGTTCCTTTTTTATGCTAAACCTTGTATCTGAGCATACACAAATCATATATTTTCAGATTCAGCATGAAATTTTATGTATGTAGTGCGAATTTCAAATGATTCTAACGACTTTCTATTTTTCTTGATTTTTATGTGTCTACCCCTTAGGACTTTTTTGGAATAAGTTCGTTTTATCGACGATCCACTTGAAATTCAAGAAGTATACTAACTTCATCATTCTGAATCGATTGGCTTTCGCAGAATCGGTCTATCTTCAACCGTTCTCGAGTTGAAGTTGAGAGGGATCATTTCCCTCAAAATATTTTTTTTATTTTTGTCCTGCTCATATTCTTGACATTCAATCTTTTCTGATAATGCACACCAAATTTGAAGTCGATTCCGAGTCGACTAGATATTTCATAGGCTTTTTACAAAACCTCTGCAAGTTCGAGTTGAAAATATTAGTTATTTTGTCAAGTCCCCACCGAAATTAATTTTTGTTGTGAGACTCGAAATCATCAGCTTGTCAGGATATATTCAAAGAAACCTTGCGATTTTTCGAAAATTATTAATAAAAATTTTCGAAAATGCAACATCAACTTTCATTTCACTTGAGATGATAAAAAAATTTCATTCTGAATCAAAAAATGTACTTTTTTCAATTCGAACATCAGTTCTCTTGGAAAATATTGAATTTATCGATAGGTGCATTTTTTCGACGAAAAATCTTACAAAATTTTGTCAATTGTTATTCAAATTTATTCTTGTAATAAGATTTGCACTTTAGGTAGCTGTTATTCTTTTCCAAAGCTTTTAAGTTACCAAGTTGCCTACATAGGAAGAAATCAAGAGGCGTTAAGTCGGGTGATCGTGATGACCATTCAATTTCTTACTCTACGATATCAATTCATTAACCAGGAAATCCATCAATGGGAGAAATTAGTGTGGTGGAGCTACATCTTGTTGGAAGCGATTGAATACCCAATAAACACAGACACGTGGAAAAAACGTTGGATTTTTCAAGTAACGCAACAATTATTCATCGTTGAAAAAACGGCAAAATGTCGTTAGGCAACACGTTTTTTTTCTGGTTTTAAAGTAACGTTACCTTTTACGTTGATTCAAGGTTATATACACGTTGCAAAAGTTCTTATTGTAATGAAAATTCTACTGAAATATAACGTTACAATTCGGTTTCACTGTAACTATAACTTTCTACGGGATTTCAACGTTTTTTTCCATTTATATTCCACGTTATCATATCGATATATTTTCGTTATTAAGTAACGTTACTTAGATACGATTTCCTAACTTTAATGATGATCCTAGAATACCACCAAAATTAAACGTAGAATTCCAGCAATTAGGTAACGTTGATTTTCTTGGTTGAATCAACGATGTTTATTAATATCTTTGAATCGATAATACCACCCAATTTAAACGTTGCAACAACGTTAATTGAACTGGAGTGAAGAAACGTGTCTATTTGTACTATGAATCAACGTTTGTTATCTCCACCCTGAAACGTTCCATAAATGTTAAAAAATGCAAACACAGTACGTTTAAAAAACGTTGCAAGTGTTCAATCTCTATACAGGGTAATCCAGTGTTTCTGGATTTATTAGAGAAAGTAGATAAGTGCCAAAAAATTATTGGTGTTCTCGTATGAATAATTTTTTACTGAAAATGGTAGAAACAGTAAAGAAAGGTAATATTAGTAATGATTTTTTTTTTTATTTTGGAATAACAATTTGTATTGGTACAAAACATTCTACACAATTTGATCTGAATAATCTGGGACACCTTCAATTGTATATTTGAAAACACCCAAAATTATGAAAATAGCTGATGGAACCCAAACAATAATTTGGGTTGCCTACTCTACTGCCATCCTCAGTGGATCAAAAACTCTCATCATCGTTCATTACATGAAATATACATACCATAATACTTGTTTTGATTTTGCTTAGTCTTAGTGTTAGGCTATTTTTCTTCGAGTAGGTATTCATTTCTGAATTAAAAAGGCTAGCATAAAAACACAGATTTCTTAAATTTTGTAATATGAAATAGGTTTAATGGTAAAAAAATAAATATAGAAATATAATAAAAAATAAAATTAATATTGCATTGTTCAGAGAAAAAGAAGGTAACTTAAATATCACTTGTACGAGATTAAAAATGCTTGGTTATTTTATATACTAAAGAAAAAATAAATATTTATGTCCATCACATATTCCTTTTTTGCTTTGACTTGATAGAATCATTCATCCGCTTGTTTGCGAACTTCAGCCAGTCTTTTGACGCATCTGCGATTTGGATATCAGTTGCCTTCTTATCTGTGTCCTTCCAATTGTACAGGCAGGCCAGCTCATTAGTTAAGAGGAATCTTAAAATTATCCTGGTGTGGTCTTCAGGAGAAGTGCCACCAACTTCAATCTTGCGACCTAACAAATAATAGATACATAAATAATAAATACACTAATCAACATCAATATGTAGGTATTCACGAGGGTATACAGGTATAAAAATATGGTGGTAGTCGATTATCGATCTTTCGAAACGTATAGGTAGCGGAAATCGTAAATTACAAAGACAAAAAAAAAAACAAAAATTGAAGTTTGAATATAAAAGGCGTTAACAGTTTATTTTTGAGTTCCACTGATTATGCGGGTATTCCAGATATTTAATTGATATTATTCGGAGTTCACATTTGATTGCTATATTTGTTTTAACGTGATTATTCTAAATAATTTCAGACAGGGCACTGTAGGTACTTGTGTCAAACAGGTACCAGGTCCATGTTCAACAAGTTCAATTATCTACCCTTTATCAACGTTTCATCAACTCAACGTTCGTTCATCCAATCATTTTCAACGTGTTTGATTACCTACCTTTCATCCACGTTATATCAACGTATCACAATTGAATAGACATAACCACTATATTATCAATAATTACCTATTCTATTAACTTTGTTCGACTAAAAATTATGACTTTCAAATATAAATACTCCATTTAGATTTGTACAAATTGGAATAACGTATGGTAGCTTCCATACGTTCCATGAGTCAGATAACTAGCATGAAAATCATTGCTGTAAAAAAGCATGCAGACTTCACAACCTTTTTGAAGACGACTTTGCCAAATATAGTCATATAATATATAAAATAGTACAGATTACAGGAAAATATTTTTTGATGTTTGCACACTATAGAATTCATTAACAAGGTAGGTAGGTACTTACCGAATTATCCTCGTGCCTCTAGTTGAATCACATAAACACTTAACCTAAAAAAAGGAAACGGAAGATGATCTACGTCGACGCGTCGGCGGCGGAGATCTACCTATGTCCTAATGTCCTATGGATGTGTTCCGTTAATAAACTTGTAACCAAAAGTGGTTAACTGAAAATAATTCTGGTTTCGTGACAGCTACACTCTGGTTAGTGCGTAATACGGGACACTTCTATTTGGGTATTTACTGTCATTTGTCATAATTATTTGTTATTGTTGTGTTATTTTCTCTGCGAATTTTGTTGTTTGAGAATCTTCAATCTTTTGTGTTTTAAAATTATATTATTCAATACTTATAATAATGCATGAAGCAGCTGCTCATTTTTCCATGATGATATTCTTTCTGAAAGTTCCAGCAGTGATGATAATTTTGTTGTTCGGGGTCCTTTAGGTATATAAGGCATCTCATGATTTGTACGTAGTAAATTTTCATTCAAATACCTCCACAAGTTCTTCCAATGCTAAATTTGAAATTTGAAATATATTCTAATGACATACGACAGATCGCATTAACCGCTCGTGCAAACCCCGGTCGTTTTGGTACTACTAAAAGTCACCAGAATTTCAGGAATCATGTCCCGTAACTCGCCAATCTTTCAGGAATATTTTATATACGGGACACAAAATGTGCAACCATAACGACCAAGTTTATTAACGGAACATATCCCAAGTCTGTATTGTTTGTTCAACCGTCAACGTGACCACGCTTACTGACGGTGCACCGTGCAGCGTTGCCAATGAGTGGTTGATTATGAATTAATCAGAAATACTTATTCATAAAGTTTTTCAATGAATAATTAGTACCGCTATTATTTGTATATAAAAAAAGGTTTAATTAGATGACTCGAATATTCAAAGACAGATGATCAATGAGAGATGAAAGTAGATAGTATGGGTAATTGTCGATTTGGAAATCATAATATTCGAGACAACGAAATACAGTTGGCAACCAGGTTGCGAAAATGTTCCATAACTACTACGTATTCAATATTTATCTACCACATTTTCATCAATAGACAATAGGTATCACTTTCATTGATTACAAAATTTCTCTATATTGAAAGTATGAAGAATTTTGAACTAAAAATGTGAACGATATTTTTTTCAGGCTGGTTGATGTTCATTCATACAAAAATAGGTATGGGTTGTTTCCCTCCAGTTGAATAATGTTACTAGGTTCCTACACAAAGTTCAGTTCAGTGAAAAAAAAAATAGTAACTGAAATGTAGAATATAGGTTGCTCAAAGCTTCGGGTTGTTGAATAGTGTCATATTCAACGATTATGAAATGTTTCTTATTTCTGTTGAATACATGTTGAGAAACCACGATAAGAATGAGTTTCGTAAAGGTGGCTACAGTGACGTATTCGTTACGATGTATGTATCCAGTTGAATGAACGTTGAAGTTGTAGGTATCTGATGGATATAAACTATCAGTTGAAACAACGTTGAGAAATAAGCAATCAAAATGGTTGGTCTCTAAGTTACATGAATGATGTAGTTGCTATTAAATACCTACTTCTTTCAGCAGATCAAACATGTAATTTCATAATTTTCAATTAACACAGAAAAAAAAACTGAAACGTCGAAAATCGGTTGCTCAACACTGCGGGTTGTTGAGTAGTGTTATATTCAACGATTATGAAATGTTTCTTAGTTCTGTTGGATATACATCGAGAAACGACGATAAGAAAGAACAAGTTTCATAATGGTGGCTACAGTGACGTATCTTTAACGATATATGGATCCAGTTGAATGAACGTTGAAGATATCCAAAGAAGACTAGTTCTGCAGAAATCAAGTGAACAAATCAATTGATTTTCAACGTAGAGGTATCTGATGGATACTATTAGTGGAAACAACGTTGAAAATGAGCAATCAAAATGGTTGATCTTGAAGTTACATGAATGATGTAGTTATTATTAAATAATTCATACAACGGATCAAATACGTAATTTCATAACGTTCAATTAACAGGGTTAAAAAGAGTAACTGAAACGTAGAATATAGATTGCCCAAAGCCTCGGGTTGTTGTTAGTTCCAGTTGAATACACGTTGAGAAAGCACGATAAGAACAAGTTTCATAATGGTGGCTACATCAGTGACTTATTTGTTACGGGTATGTATCCAGTTGAATTAACGTTGAAGTTGTCCAAAGAAAACAAGTTCTGCAGAAGTCAAGTCAACAAATCGATTGATTTTCAACGTATCTGATAGATGTATACGATCAGTTGAAACAACGTTGAAAAATAATCAATCAAAATGGTTGTCTCGAAGTTAAGTGAATGATGAAGTTGTTATTCAATAATTCATTCAACGGATCGAATACGTAATTTCATAACGTTCAATTAACGTAGATAAAAAGAGTGACTGAAACGTAGACTGAAGGTTGCCCAGAGCCTCGGGTTGTTTAACAATGACATATTCAACGTTTATGTAATGTTTATTAGTTCCAGTTGAATACACGTTGAGAAAGCACGATAGGGAAACGTTTTATAATGGTGGCTTCAGGGACGAGTTGAATCATATACGTTCTTTATAAGTGGAATCAACGTTTGGTTGAATTTGAGTTACGAAAGTCACGTTGCAAAATTCAACGAGTAACGTTACATCAACGACAGCTACCACAATTAAACGTATATTCCACTTGTGTGTGTTTATTGGGTAGGATCTTGCAAAATCTGCCTACCACCTGCATTCATTCGATTTTTCAAAGTAATTGTTATTAGGTGCTTTATTATTCTTTCTTACTGCTTCAATAGAGGTTACCAGTTAGATTTTCCTCTGAATGTGCCATTTTTGATATATTTGCTCGGAAACTTTCTAGAGTATTGGGGATGTCGTGTATCCATCAAAAGTCAGACGATGCAGTCGTATGTGAACCTTTGCGCATTCAGTTTGAAATTTTTGAGTGATACCTTTCAACGCAAAATTGAAATTACAATTTTTATCGATAATCTCCCGAACCATAATTCTTCGATCGTTCAAACAAACAAATGCATACGCCATACGAAACAGATTGTAGACATCTGACAAGTACTTTTTTGTAAGTATTAGAAAATGTGTTGAACACGTACGTCTCATGTTTGTTGTAAGTATGAGCAGACATGACAACCGAATTTGTATATGCTTTTCGAGATAAGGAATAAAATATGCTTTTTGATATTTCCGGCAAACACATAAAAGTCATTCAGGGGTCCAGATGCACATTTCCATGCAAGTTTAGAATCGAAATGATTATAATCTTGCTATCACTACAAAAACTAACTTTTTTTGATGGTACAGTTGAGTCTCAGACACAATGGAAGATTTATTTGTGATAAGTTTGAAAATTTACGATTTGGGATATCATATCGAATAAAGATTGAATTTCACCAATAAGATTATTCGTGGGACGTGATCAGAATGATGATGGCAATGACAGTTGAATACGTCGGGGCATGGCGCAAGTGGTATGGCGTCCAACTTCGGGGCTAAAGGTCCCGGGTTTGAGCCGCAGTCGGAGCTGGAATTTTTTCAATTTAATTTCACTGATTAAATTGTAAATCTAGTGGCTTGACTGTGGTGAGTCCTGCACGATTCACTGTTGCGTTCAAATTAACAGTGCTCAAATAGTCTGAAAAAAGAAACTTCTAGAAAATTCTAATAGTCTGAAAGAGGAACTTCAAGAAAAGCTTCAAGAAAATTCGCAAAATGTATAAGTGAAGCCTCGAAAAATTTTCGTAATCTAAAAGTGAAACTTCTAGAAAACTCAAAGGTCTCAAAAAGTGAACTTTGTGGTGTGGCGAATCGATTGGAAGAAAGAATAGGAGCCATTGAGACAGATTGACAAAATTAAAGCTGACATCGAGGATTAAATAAAAAAAATTGAGAAAACGCTCCACGATGAAATAAAAGTCGGAATCGAGACAGAAATCGGCAGGTTAGGAAACAGTCAGTAAGTTGAAAAAGCAAATTGATACTGCACACACTAGAGAAACGGCGTACAAAAATCCAGTGCTGGACTTGAGTTTGGACTTAGATGAAGTCTAAGAGACATAAAAGATTTTTAGGTCAGTACGGAACCAGAAAAGCCCTCATTGAAACTGCCTCAGTTCGACGGAAATACTCCTTGGGCAAACTACCGCCGACAATTTGAAGATGCTGCCAAAGCGAACGGATGGAATGCTGGGGAAACAGCTATAGCATTGACACTGGCATTGCGTGATGAAGCAATAAACATTTCACAAACCCTCACCGCCCAACAACAGGATGACTATGAACAGCTAATAAAACATCTGGAACTTTGCTATGGCCAAGCACACCTTGAACACGTTTATCATTCACAGCTGAAAAACCGATGCCAGAAAGTCAAGCGAATCCTTACAACAATTTGAAGCTGATATTACACGATTGGTTCGTCTTGCGTACCCAGCCACACCGGTAAATGTTATGGAGCGACTAGCGGTTCAGGCATTTTTGGATGGACTTCGTGACCAAGAAACGATGCAAGCATTAACATTAGCTCATCCTACACATCTCGTAGTCGCATTAGCACGAGCTTTAGAATTGAGGCCGCGAAACAAACCTGCAAAAGCCAGAGACGTCATGAGAAAAGTAATAAAGGGAGTGCTGCCTGAGAGAAGACTGATATGATGCCAAAATTGTAGACAACTTGGGCCCGTGGGTATAGCAAATGTCCAACATTAAAAAAATCGACACCGACAAAAAGGTCGAGAATTAAGGAGCAATCGTCAGCTTGTATCCAGCAAGTTCCTGCCAATAACGCATATATCGCTGTCATCCAACAACAAAACAAAGGTTTCTGAAAAAATGGATCTTGTGAGGCAGATTAAATTCGTTTTTTGTGTTTCCGACAAAGTTATGAGACCGCAAGTTCGATATTCTCATCTCTGCATGAGATGTTTGATGGTTTTGAAAACGATAAAGCATATAGGTATTCTGATTTCATTCAATCCGATCATCCCCCATACCCCCTTATGTAAAGGCAGGAACAGTGCTACAGTGTTCCAGCTTCCGGAACCCCTCAATCCCCGCTACTGGTGCTGATTATGCAGTCACAGCCATCACACAATATCAGTAGAGAATAATTAAACTAATTTCCTAAAATGCCCATGTAAAGTTGAAACAAATGTGCACTATAAATAGACCAGATGTTTCTCAAAGGGGGCCGTGCTTTATCGCTACAGTGGCACATATCACGCCAGGCCATGCAAGCTCTTTCGCGCATCCCGCACTCAGATCCAAAATTAGTCGATAGTTTCGCGGTCGAAATAAAATGCAATTACGCAAAGATAGGCCGTGTTTATCGAGGAATAATCGCAGATAAGGCTGCTTATCATTCACTCGTTCGGAAATTGTGTATAAGTCATTTCGCTTACGCAGTAAAAACACCAGTCCGTTTATAATGACTTGCGGTTGGATATCTAAGCCATAGTCCGGGATATGACGGCTGTATTTTGATAGCGACTTCCTTCCCATTTTGAATCACTTCAATTTCCTGCCATGATTTAGAACGGCGAGTGCTGTTTTTCTGAAAACAAATATGAAAGTGGTGTACCGTTTATTTCCGTTTTTGGAATTTTTATTGTTAGTGACACATGTTTATTGCTCGACAACAGAAAAAGATGCAGAAAGTGAAATTCGGACAACTTCATCTTCTATCACAGGATCTACTGACAGTGTAATTTTGAAGACAACGGAGACTCCCCCTACAGCGACAACGGCAGATCCATGCTCCTGTAAGTACTTCCTATATTTTATCAAACGTATTATTTTTAAAAATTAACGCTACGGTTATTTATCTGATAGTTTAAACTCCTAATTAACTCGCAGTCGTTGAAAAACAATTATCTTTTATCAGTGGATTCATTACCCCTAATAAAATCAACAATCCTTTTTAAATATTGTTTTGCTGATAAATGTAGAATGTGAATGCAGGGGCAGTATTAGGACTTGCTGAAAGACCATTGTGTCTCGAAGTGGACTGGTATAGATTCACGATGAAGAAAAACTCAAAATCATCTCCACAAATTTGTGGAGATGATTTTGAGTTTTTCTTCATCGTGGACATTATTATATGTTATAAGAAAAATTAACTATACGGAACATCCTGTATATTATACCTTATTTCAGTTCTTCTCGAATTTACAAACAAAATTGATATACCCAGCACCTATATCACATCATAATATTTTACGGCCTATTTTCGCAGACAACATTTTCTATGTGACCCCACAGAAAAAAGTAGTGTTCTTGAATCCTTTTTGACAGTAATGATTCTGTTCGAATGTTGTGTTGGACCTTAGCAAAGCTTTTGATACAGTTAGTCACAATGTATCACTTGATAAGCTATACGATTATGGAATAGAAGGAACTCCGTCAACCTGGTGGAAGAATGATTTATCACAACCAGAATCGGCAATTCAAGGAGTACCACAAGTATCAATCTCAGGGCCAATCTTCTTCATAATCCACACGAACGACCTGTTAGGTGATAAAAGGCACCTATGTAAATTGTCGCGCATTTATATGAATCGGCCTTGAGACAAAACAACGACGCGGCATCTTTATGCAGCTAGGCAGTTTCAAAGGTAACTTGATGGACTAAAATGGTTTTGTATAATTCATAAAGCCCGTGGCTCACGGTCAAATAGTTTGATCAAACTGCTGTGAAGTGACGTAATTTCTATCGGCTTATTTCACAAAACTTGCAGCAAACCACTAGAAATGACGTCACTTGAAGGCAGTTTGACCAAACTATTTGACCGTGAGCCACGGGCTTAAGAAAATGATTTTCTAAATACGATATATCGAAAATGGTTCTATTTAGAACGTGATATGCTATATCAATTTTGTTTAGAATTTTGAGAAGCATCGAAATATGATATAATACGCAGGGTGTTCCATTAAAGGAAATGCAACTTTGATTCGCCATGACTTTTTGACTGATTCTGCATACTTTTATTGCAACAGATTTCGAAAAACCCTAAAACTTACGTACATTTATAATCGATCGATAGTCGGCCGTTTCCATACATATCAACAACCCTGTATGAAGTAGCTGAACTGATAAAGTATCTAGGACAACACAATCTTAAGTTTGTTCGTCACGTGTATGCTCTCGCAGAGAGATCGTAGGTATGGTTTATTGAAACATTTGTAATCAAACATACATCTGAAGGATTCAGACAAAGTCCAAGGAGCTGCAGGATAGTGACTAATATACCGGGTGTCCGCAGAAGATGGCTCGTTCTTAAAACTTTTTTGTTTTGACAGATAATGTATGAAATTTGGAGGAACTCTTTACGGCATGAAACTGCATTTTTTGACAAGTTACTCAGGTTCATGCAACTTACCGTTTCACCATTAGTTACATTAATTTTCGATTTTTAAATGGGTCACCTGGTATATTTTCCATTTTACCTCTTTTTTGCCTTCATATGACATTCTGAATACATCCATGTGTTAGTTCTCACTCGTTGTAACCGATTTGTTATGTTTTGAAATTTATTTTTCATTCTAGAAGGCTATTGACACATTCAAGTCACTAACTTTAGTTAAAAAAATTTGGGAAAGATACGACATTAATGTGTTCGGTCAAAATGGTACCTGCTATGTAAAAGTTTGTGTAACTATTTTTTTTACGATTAATTTGATATCCCTCACTATCAGGTTTAAAATTTTCGTTAAAAAACATCTGTTTTGAGGTTGGAATTTGACCACCACAACTGATTAAACAAGATCATAAAAATCATTAAGCTGTCTTTAAAAAACGTTGATAATGTTATTTATGTAAGGAGAAATGTTGTTGGATATTCGCATTAATTATTTTGTTTTATCAGTTATGTTGGTCATGAGTTAGTTACTCGATGGATTTATATCTTATTCAATCTCAACTGAAGGTTAATTTCAATACAGATAATGTTAGGTTCAGGTGGGGTATGCATTTCAGGACTTTGAAGCCCTATTTTCAGTATGTACAAGCGAGCGACAAGAAATTTAATGAATGAGACTTTATTTTCATTGCCATCTATTCTCATTTTTCAACGTTATACGTCTAGAAGAATTATTAACGATTTTTTTTTAAGAAACAATCTGACTACACCACTACATTGTGAAATTTTCAAATGGTAGTGTCAATCGGATTCTCCCTTCAATAAAAAAAGTTACAAGACAATGAAATTTGAAAATTATGGCATTTTATCAATCCACTACGTCAATTCCAAAACTTTTATAAATATTTTGACTACAGCACTGGATTCAGGAAGTCTCAAAATGCCACTGATCAGAACTCCAACGAAATCTTTAAATTTCCTTGAGTAAATGATCTATGTATTTTCTATGACATTTCATATGGAAAATAACATGGGAAATCGCGTCAAGGTCCATCGTGGTCATTTTTGTCCCCTAAAAGGGATCCTTGCGGTACACCCATTTTCCAGGCCGTGACGCTCGAGCGCCATCCTCCACCAGCCGTCACACTTATGAAATTAACCCATTATACATTTGTATTGCAATATGGTTTACCGTCCTCTCCAGGCTATGACGTCACACTACCCAATACACAGCGACGCTGAGAGAGAGCAGCAACCCCCCGTATTTTGAATTTCCCGCCACCGATCATTAGTCATTCCACACACTAGCATCGTGACTGTAGATATTACATAGTTGGGGTATAAAAATTTGTATCGTCGAGGATTCGAGCTCACGACCCCTGGCACACGAGACTGGCACTCAACCGCCTCGACCACGGAGATCAACTGCCAAAAAGACGGATCTCAACCATTACAAGCATCCAACTACCGAAGTGCCGTTATCCACTCGAAGGGTGGTTGACTTGTGAAAAAAATATTATCATTGTGTATCGATTGAAAAAATGAAATCCAGAACCCCGAGCTGGCAGAAAGGTTCTAGCCACTGGAGTATTTTTGTAGAGTAACGTAGTTGAACGCTGACCAGGCATATAGAGAGATATGAACTTGAGCCGTGTCTCCGTGATGTAAATACTTAAACAAAATTGATTTATGTGTATGGTGCTGCCTGAATCCATACCTCAAAAAATAGTCTGATTTATTATTGTATGAAGATACCTATTCGGGGCATCATTTTAATAGGAAATATGTCGTGGTATATGAAATGTATATACAGAGTGTACTTACGTCAAGTGGTGGAAATCGGCAAATCAGCTCTTCGAAGAATACACACAGCTATACACACTATACACACAAATAAAAACTATTATTTTCATGTTTTTGCTGGCAATGTTTCCAGAGAGTACCTAACCATCAGTGTGGCAACGAAAAAGGATTTCAACTTAAGATTTTTCAATACAGTTGAGATATTTAGAGAGAGATATTCTTATCACAGTGAGAGACTTCGCAAGAATTATATTTGAACTGAATATAGGTGTTTGCCATTGCTCATATTTCGTAAGGGATTCCCTCAGAAGATCTATTGAATATGTATGTGCCATACAGAGGGTGACACCTATCGTTCAATAGCCGAAACTTTACGTCTGAATTATTTTGTAGTTTTAGTAAACTGTTGTTGAAGTAAAAAAGAACATGCATAATTTTACATAGATGACGTGCAGACAAAAAGAAACGCCACGAGAGCTTACCAATAGTTATGAAGAAACTTGTTCAGTTATATCAAAAACTTTCGTTTAATATTATGAGAAAAAGACGCATTAGATATTTCAATTTTCGAAAAAAAAATGCAAACTTGCCTGTATATTTTCTTTGTTCACATCAACATTTGTAAATCAGATTTTACGTCTGTGCTAGAACAGTATCACTTCCATCCATGTTCTAACAACAGCTGATTTATACGGATTAAAATATAAAACATTTATTAGGTAATGTAAAAAATTTTTTGTGAAATACTGTATGATATCAAAATCAAGTTTGTTGAATAGAAATAAAACATGGAATTCAATAAAACAACATTTATTGTCATGTAAATACAAAAGATGTTCTCAATTTAGGATTCGTAGTTATTTCAGAATGAAAATTAAATCACTAATAATATAAAAAATATATTGAAAAAATTGATAGGTGTTCCTTTGGGGAGTAGCAATTGAATGAAAAAAATAATTTTTACCCTTCTCTCCATACACACACACTTTCCCCAGTGGAAAAAAATTATATCTGAAACAACTACTTTCCCTTACAGATATTGAATTATATCATATCATACCACATATATATGTACATTCAAGAATGGTTATTCAAGTACACTTAACACTATTTTTCAACTAAAATATGCATATTATACGAACTAAATTATGTACATTCATACAAAAAAAACAAAAAAATTCACACATCTATATCCATGATGGAATAATGCCCCAAAGGAAGAGTTTCAAAGGTATTGGGGAGATGTCTTTTATCATCCAGGGAGCTGAGGGCAATTTTTTCTTGAGTTATAGAATACACATGATGTTTAGCAGATCGAATGAGGTTTTGTGGGACAGTTTTCACTACAGAGGATTCCAGGCAGTCAATGAAATCCTCAAATGTTATATGATTGTCCACTGCACATTTCTTCAATCCCTTAGCTTTTTTCGTCACTCTATAATTTTTCAAAATGTTCTGGATCTCCACGTCATCGTATTCTTCGTTTCTGAGCCTTTTCTCTAGAGCGCTAGTTTCGTCCTCAGTTGTTAAAACTTTGAAGGTGTATAACTTTGAGCGCAGGCCCACGAAATCAGTCATTGGCACCCCATTAGTTTCATCCTTCATCAGTCCAATAATTTTTTTGTTGACTCGAGGTATTCCATATTGGTTATCGCTTGGATAATCGGAAGTATCGAAACGAGTATGGCAGTCTCTCTTCATAACTTCATACGGATCTTGAGCAAGTTCATAGATCAAGCTATCAGTATCCGTATAAAGAATGCTGCATCCTTCACCGTATGTTTCAGTCATATATCCATAATGGAAGTCGTAGAGTGTAGTCTTGGCCAAATCCAGAATATACATTTCCACATAGATTGGTTTGTTCAGCACAACCTCCAGCTTCCTCAACTCGACCGCAACCAAGTTTTCATTGAAAACGGTACAGTTTTTTAACTCCGGCTTGGAAATATAGAATTCAGCACCATACCTGCCAGTCCACTCAGTTAGGAGACGAACGTTGAGCCGCTTCCTGATGTTTTCCATCGTTTTTCCTGGAACAAAACCGTTTTGAGTATTTCATAATAATAATAATAATAATCATTGGATTGAAAAAATTCTATAAAGAACATAGGCAGCAGTCAACCACACAGCAAAAAAAATGTCATATTTGTTTCTTAGTAATAGTCATGAAAAAAGTCATTGATATTATAATATGGAAATATATGTGAGTTAAGTAGAGCCACAAGAAAATTTCTACAATTATTATTACTATTCATATCATGAATCGTTGAAATGAGTGTAATTATAACACAATGTTTCGGTTTAGAAATTGAAGAATTATCAGATGTTTTTATGAAAATATAGCTGAATGTTCATAACTATCGAGTGTGTATTTGTGTTGAAGTGATAATAATAACAATAATAACTAGCTATATTCTCATAAGTATTAATTTTAGTATGAATCAAGACTGAACTCACCAAAGACTGCATTGTTCATGAGTTTGAACAAGTTCTTCTCAAAGTCGGTCCTCGCCGATCGATGTAGGATTTCAGCCAGGGTGATTTTTTGAATTTCAGAACCCTATGGATATTTGTTGAAACCAGTCCGTTATTCAACGCCATCTTCAATGCTCTGTAATGGACAACATATTTCTCCTTGGAATTTAGAGTAGCCATTAACTTTGTTAATTGTGAGGGACTTGTCGGAGGTTTGCCTGTCTTGGGATTAATGTGTTCAGCACAGAAAGGCAAATCTTTGTGTTTGTCGTGGAGGTGTACGGGATATTTCAAGTCGACTTCGAGTATGTAGCCTTCTTCAGCATCATACGGGATGGCGGTTACATCGATGTTGGTGTCAGACCATTCGAAGCCACCGTAAGGGGGATGTTGACTCATGCTCCACCCATACTGATTATTGATGTCATAATACATCAAATAGGTCTCTGGTTTAGTTGAATCGTAGTTATGCAGGTATTTATTATTTGCATGAGAGCGCTTCTTTGCACAAACTTGACTCAATCCACCACGTATGCCTTTCTCCACAAACAGGAACATATCAATATCAGTCAAGAGCTCCAATTATTGTTTGGTGTACTTCAACATAGCGTCCCACGTGAAACCTGGCAGCGTAAAGTAATGACTGGGGTCAAGTTCATAGGTGTTGTGACAGCTGTTTCTGAATTGCTCAAAAACATCAGCCAATAGAAGTATGTCCGTCTTCATATAGAGATCGACGTACTCTCCCAAGTTGCAGCATTCGAATTTATTCCAGACTAGTTGTGCACGTTGATACAAACGATTGGGACATGGTTTTTCTTCCAATTTATTATAGAACTCGTTGATAGGTGGCAAAGAGACTTCATCGAAACGTTTGAAAGAATCCACATAATCATAAGGCATGACACCTTTCTTCGTTAGCAAGCTGAAGTCTTCGTCTGAAACGGCTGCGAATTGTGATTTCATATTGGGAAAGTCTGTCAAGTGAGACGCCAATTTGTCCAGGGATGAGTTCATGAAACGGTAGCTGTCGATGAATCGCAACTGTATCCTGTTTTCATCCACATGTTTTGTAAAGAAAATGTTTTTTTCCTTGGTGAGTGGCAGTAAATCGATAGCACCCTTCATCTTCGCAGCTATGTCGTCAATGACAAAATGAGCGTCATAACCGCTGAAATTGTGGAATACCACAGGAACTACGTGACTGTCTTGATACGATAAATTGCAGTCTTCGTGCGCAGGCCCCCTGTAGTTGTTAGTGGGAGTAAGGTGCCGGTGGTCACGCACCTTCTTATCCATAGGTTCAAAAGGTTTTTCGCATATGTGACAATGAGTGGCTTTTTGGAAATCAGCTTCTTGTGCAGGAGTCATATCGATGTCGAAGGGGCACCAAAAAACTGTTTCCATATCTTCAGCCAACTGCTTGAGCTCCAGTGCAAACCATTGCATGCAATCGGGTCCTCGATAGAACGAGAGACTGTCATCATAGGAAAACTTCATGAAATATCCAACAGCTGCCGGAATATGCTCCTGGTACTTATTATCATCAGTCGTGGACTTCAAGATACTTTCCATGTCAGCATAAACAACGAAGGGTACCTTCTCTTTATTCTTGAAGTTTTTGAATTTCAAGAAGGCTTTATCACCATGCGGCATCCTAATTGCAGTGTCATTTAATTTCCCGCAATCCTCTATATGGATATCTAACTTTTCCTGAGATCTAAAGTAGTGGAGACACCGATCGCAGAAGAATTTTTTACTTGTGTGTTTGCTCAATTGACTGGATACTAAGCGGGAGAGATCTTTGATGTAGCAGAAATGGTAACGACGAGGAGTATCATCATAATCATTTTGCAGGAGAAGAAGGTTGACGTGGCGAGCTTTCTTGTCTTTACTAAGAAAAGTTGGGAGTGTCACAAACGAATTTTTCCTCTTTTCGAGAATGTATACGTTGATGGAGATGTCGTTCTGCTTCTCGAAGAGAGGAATTTGTCTCATAGTCATTGGGAACTGAACACCCTTCAACTTCAGTACCTCGGAGTAGTGGGGTGAGATGATGTTCTAACGCAATTTTTTCCCGGTTCTGCAGGGTACAAAGCCGAAACGACGTCTCAAGCGAAACAAGCATCATCTTGATTTTTGATGTTGATGCAAGCTTTCTTTTTGGCAATGAAATTTGGTAGCTCTATGTATGAAGAACCAAGTTGTGGGGTGAATTTATTGATGTTGATGCCTAGGTTGATGATCTGTTTCAGCGTCCATCCACTGTCCTGCTGTTGGAAGTTGAAACCATTCATTGATATCGGTATCCTGGTAAATCGGGGAGTTAGCGGTAGTGAAATACTTGTACTCCTTCAGTACACTAGCTCCCTTGATAACTTCAAACTCTCCACCAAATACTGCGTTCACTTTAACTGCCCTTTCCTTCTTGAGCGCGTTCTGGATTCTTCTCTTAAATAATGCTCTACAGTCTGTCATGAAAGCTGACGGGTCCTTATGCTTGAGGTTGGTGATGATTCCAGTGCGGATTCGAGAATCGAAAGCCGCCATGGAATCATCCCAACGAACCCTCATTTTTGTTGTTTCTTTTCTTCCCTTCAGTCCGGCACCCTTCTTCTGCATCACCTTAAATTGGGCTCTCAAAGACTTGATGTTATTGAGACAGGCAATGAGTTTTTGTTTTTCCCCTACGGACTTGGCATTTTTTATTTCCTTATAGAGTATTTTTGCACCCTTCCGACATTTCAACAGTCCCTCTTTGGCTACATCCTCATCGTAGGTGGATGAAATTAATCCAAGGAGAGCTGCTACATGCTTTATCAGCTCTATGATTAAAGACATGATGATCAGGATCAAAATCTTGAAAATGTGTGTATCGCTGAAGGAACTCTGTAGACACGTCTGCACACTTCGACGAACTGTAACAGAATGAAAAAATTCGGTAGAGCGCCTCTATTTATAACCTCGGGTCATCACGGTCGTAGGATTTTAGGAGTGGGGGTAAAGAAGTGGGGGAGGGGTGATGAGAGGGAGGAGTGAGGGAGGGGTAATGAGGAAAGGAGTGGGGGAAGGGAAAACTGTTACTCAGGGTATCCGCTCCACAGAATAATAGCGGAAAATATGTGAAATTTTCACCCCTAACCTACAATTACTCGTGAATATATAATTATAGCATGAGAAATCTAATGAAAACGAATATGCATGCATTTGAATTCCTCACATAACCTCACAGCGCCATCCAGTGTGAATATTTTAAAAATAAAAATATGTTATTGAGTCTTTCTTGAGTTGAAATGGTGTCGCCATCTATCATCATCATCTATCATCCTGTTATGTATCACTAATTGTTCTATAAATACTTTGCGTCATAGAATGTACGCAAACATTTTTTTTAAATATAATGCTCATTTGATACACATACCTGGCGTTGTTCGACAGCTTTCGATGAGTCTTGGAGACGGTAACAGCTCTCTCTGGTTGGTATTCGACAGTTCTAGGGGATATATCGACAGCTCAGACGGATCAGGTGGCTCTAGCGGCGGCTTTAATGACGACTTTGGTGACTCAGATGACTAATATGGCAAGAAAGTGCCTCTTTTTTGAGGTGAAAAAGTGTAATTTTTTATGCAAATTCTGTCACTTTTTTTATGCAAAAACTGTCACTTTTTGTGTAAAAACTGTAACTTTTTTTATGCAAAAACTGTCACTTTTGTATGCAAAAAACTGTAACATTTATAATGCAAAAAAGTGTCACTTTTTTATACAAATAAAAGTGCCTGTTTTTTGCCCTAAAAAGTAACACTTTTATTGACATGGTGGAAAAAGCTGAGTGAAAGCTGAGTGATTCACTCAGCCACTCAGCTTTCACTGAAAATGCTTCACTCAGCTTTTACCACCATGTCAATAAAGGTGTCACTTTTTTTCATTCAAAAATACATGTATTCTTATGGGAAAATGCCAATTTTTTTTTATAAAAAAAATGTCCGAAAATTGACATGGTGGAAAAAGCTGAGTGAATGCTGAGTGAAAGCTGAGTGAATACTGAGTGACTCAAAATTCACTGAAAATGCTTTACTGAAATCCTTCCACCATGTCAATTTTGGGTGTTTTTTTTAATCGAAAAGTGTCACTTTTTTGCATCAAAAAAAGAGCACGTTTTTGCACCAAAATTGGAAGAATGACTCAATCAAAAATGTGCTGCTTTTTGCATAAAAAATGAGCATGTTTTTTGAAGTAAAATACGATGAATAATTCAATCAAAAATGTGATACTTTTTTGCATAAAAATTAACATGTTTTTTTGAAGCATAAAAATGGGGAAGGGTATTTTCGAGTAACAAAATTAAAATCAAAAATATTCTAAGATATATATATTTTCATAAAAGTATTGATGGACGATCTACAAACTACGCATGTATCGCACGTGATGGCGCACTGTGAGCAGCACACCAAGTGTCTACATGGCAAAAACAATTCACTTAGTTCATTCTGTGAGTCTATGTTTATGGTATCTGTGGTCACTTTGCTGCTCATGTCACCTTTCACTTGTCGTTCTTCTGGAGCAACATCAGCGCCAACTGTCGGTGGTGGTGATGATGATACCCAAACTGTGGGCGGAGTGTCATCTGCCCACTCATCCTTGTGAAGGAACATCAGCGCCATCTGTCGCTGGTAGTGATGACAGCCAAACTGCTGGTGAGGTGTCATCTGTCACTCCGCTAATGACGCCTGACGCTCTTGGTTCTGGAGGAACATCAGCATCATCTGTCAGTTGCTTGATGATGCCACTTGTCACTCTCCGTTCTGGTGGGAATATCAGCGCCATCTGTCAACCTACTAATGTCACCAAACACTCTCCGTTCTGGTGGGAATATCAGCACCATCTGTTAGCCATTCAAACGTCATTCTTTTTCGAGACTTTACGATTCTTCAAAGAATCTGTCATGTATTTCGTCACTCGAACATCCAAGGCTGTAATGGAGTCGATGACAGAAATACACAATATACCCTTAAATATTCTCGATTAGGACTTTTGCAGTGTGAATTTTCGCTGGTAGACGCACGCAGATGGCAGAGTCCTTCACTGAGTGAAGGAATGAAAAAAAGTGACACCTTTATTGACATGGTGGTAAAAGCTGAGTGAAGCATTTTCAGTGAAAGCTGAGTGGCTGAGTGATTTAGTAGGTTGACAGATGGCGCTGATATTCCCACCAGAACGGAGAGTGACAGGTGGCATCATCAAGCAACTGACAGATGATGCTGATGTTCCTCCAGAACCAAGAGCGTCAGGCGTCATTAGCGGAGTGACAGATGACACCTCACCAGCAGTTTGGCTGTCATCACTACTAGCGACAGATGGCGCTGATGTTCCTTCACAAGGATGAGTGGGCAGATGACACTCCGCCCACAGTTTGGGTATCATCATCACCACCACCGACAGTTGGCGCTGATGTTGCTCCAGAAGAACGACAAGTGAAAGGTGACATGAGCAGCAAAGTGACCACAGATACCCCATAAACATAGACTCACAGAATGAACTAAGTGAATTGTTTTTGCCATGTTGACACTTGGTGTGCTGCTCACAGTGCGCCATCACGTGCGATACATGCGTAGTTTGTAGATCGTCCATCAATACTTTTATGAAAATATATATATCTTAGAATATTTTTGATTTTAATTTTGTTACTCGAAAATACCCTTCCCCATTTTTTTGCTTCAAAAAAACATGTCAATTTTTATGCAAAAAAGTATCACATTTTTGATTGAATTATTCATCGTATTTTACTTCAAAAAACATGCTCATTTTTTATGCAAAAAAGCAGCACATTTTTGATTGAGTCATTCTTCCAATTTTGGTGCAAAAACGTGCTCTTTTTTTTATGCAAAAAAGTGACACTTTTCGATAAAAAAAACACCCAAAATTGACATGGTGGAAGGATTTCATTGAAGCATTTTCAGTGAATTTTGAGTCACTCAGTATTCACTCAGCTTTCACTCAGCATTCACTCAGCTTTTTCCACCATGTCAATTTTCGGTCATTTTTTTTATAAAAAAATTGCCATTTCCCATAAGAATACATGTATTTTTGAATGAAAAAAAGTGACACCTTTATTGACATGGTGGTAAAAGCTGAGTGAAGCATTTTCAGTGAAAGCTGAGTGGCTGAGTGAATCACTCAGCTTTCACTCAGCTTTTTCCACCATGTCAATAAAAGTGTTACTTTTTAGGGCAAAAAACAGGCACTTTTATTTGTATGAAAAAGTGACACCTTTTTAATTTTCTTGCCGCCAGTGACTGTTTGAGTCGCCATATTAGTCATCGGAGTCACCAAAGTCGTCATTAAAGCCGCCGCCAGAGCCACCTGATCCGTCTGAGCTGTCGATATATCCCCTAGAACTGTCGAATACCAACCAGAGAGAGCTGTTACCGTCTCCAAGACTCATCGAAAGCTGTCGAGCACCGCCAAGAGTAGTATAGGTATGTGTATCAAATGAGCATTATATTTAAAAAATGTTTGCGTACATTCTATGACGCAAAGTATTTATAGAACAATTAGTGATACATAACAGGATGATAGATGATGATGATAGATGGCGACACCATTTCAACTTAAGAAAGACTCATAACATATTTTTATTTTTAAAATATTCAGACTGGATGGCGCTGTGAGGTTATGTGAGGAATTCAAATGCATGCATATTCGTTTTCATTAGATTTCTCATGCTATAATTATATATTCACGAGTAATTGTAGGTTAGGGGTGAAAATTTCACATATTTTCCGCTATTATTCTGTGGAGCGGATACCCTGAGTAACAGTTTTCCTTTCCCCCACTCCTTCCCTCATTACCCCTCCCTCATTCCTCCCTCTCATCACCCCTCCCCCACTTCTTTACCCCCACTCCTAAAATCCTACGACCGTGATGACCCGAGGTTATAAATAGAGGCGCTCTACCGAATTTTTTCATTCTGTTACAGTTCGTCGAAGTGTGCAGACGTGTCTACAGAGTTCCTTCAGCGATACACACATTTTCAAGATTTTGATCCTGATCATCATGTCTTTAATCATAGAGCTGATAAAGCATGTAGCAGCTCTCCTTGGATTAATATCATCCACCTACGATGAGGATGTAGCCAAAGAGGGACTGTTGAAATGTCGGAGGGGTGCAAAAATACTCTATAAGGAAATAAAAAATGCCAAGTCCGTAGGGGAAAAACAAAAACTCATTGCCTGTCTCAATAACATCAAGTCTTTGAGAGCTCAATTCAAGGTGATGCAGAAGAAGGGTGCCGGACTGAAGGGAAGAAAAGAAACAGCAAAAATGAGGGTTCATTGGGATGATTCCATGGCGGCTTTCGATTCTCGAATCCGCACTGGAATCATCACCAACCTCAAGCATAAGGACCCGTCAGCTTTCATGACAGACTGTAGAGCATTATTTAAGAGAAGAATCCAGAACGCGCTCAAGAAGGAAAGGGCAGTTAAAGTGAACGCAGTATTTGGTGGAGAGTTTGAAGTTATCAAGGGAGCTAGTGTACTGAAGGAGTACAAGTATTTCACTACCGCTAACTCCCCGATTTACCAGGATACCGATATCAATGAATGGTTTCAACTTCCAACAGCAGGACAGTGGATGGACGCTGAAACAGATCATCAACCTAGGCATCAACATCAATAAATTCACCCCACAACTTGGTTCTTCATACATAGAGCTACCAAATTTCATTGCCAAAAAGAAAGCTTGCATCAACATCAAAAATCAAGATGATGCTTGTTTCGCTTGGGCCGTCGTTTCGGCTTTGTACCCTGCAGAACCGGGAAAAAATTGCGTTAGAACATCATCTTACCCCACTACTCCGAGGTACTGAAGTTGAAGGGTGTTCAGTTCCCAATGACTATGAGACAAATTCCTCTCTTCGAGAAGCAGAACGACATCTCCATCAACGTATACATTCTCGAAAAGAGGAAAAATTCGTTTGTGACACTACCAACTTTTCTTAGTAAAGACAAGAAAGCTCGCCACGTCAACCTTCTTCACCTGCAAGATGATTATGATGATACTCCTCGTCGTTACCACTTCTGCTACATCAAAGATCTCTCCCGCTTAGTATCCAGTCAATTGAGCAAACACACAAGTAAAAAATTCTTCTGCGATCGGTGTCTCCACTACTTTAGATCTCAGGAAAAGTTAGATATCCATATAGAGGATTGCGGGAAATTAAATGACACTGCAATTAGGATGCCGCATGGTGATAAAGCCTTCTTGAAATTCAAAAACTTCAAGAATAAAGAGAAGGTACCCTTCGTTGTTTATGCTGACATGGAAAGTATCTTGAAGCCCACGACTGATGATAATAAGTACCAGGAGCATATTCCGGCAGCTGTTGGATATTTCATGAAGTTTTCCTATGATGACAGTCTCTCATTCTTTCGAGGACCCGATTGCATGCTATGGTTTGCACTGGAGCTCAAGCAGTTGGCTGAAGATATGGAAACAGTTTTTTGGTGCCCCTTCGACATCGATATGACTCCTGCACAAGAAGCTGATTTCCAAAAAGCCACTCATTGTCACATATGCGAAAAACCTTTTGAACCTATGGATAAGAAGGTGCGTGACCACCGGCACCTTACTCCCACTAACAACTACAGGGGGCCTGCGCACGAAGACTGCAATTTATCGTATCAAGACAGTCACGTAGTTCCTGTGGTATTCCACAATTTCAGCGGTTATGACGCTCATTTTGTCATTGACGACATAGCTGCGAAGATGAAGGGTGCTATCGATTTACTGCCTCTCACCAAGGAAAAAAACATTTTCTTTAGAAAACATGTGGATGAAAACAGGATACAGTTGCGATTCATCGACAGCTACCGTTTCATGAACTCATCCCTGGACAAATTGGCGTCTCACTTGACAGACTTTCCCAATATGAAATCACAATTCGCAGCCGTTTCAGACGAAGACTTCAGCTTGCTAACGAAGAAAGGTGTCATGCCTTATGATTACGTGGATTCTTTCAAACGTTTCGATGAAGTCTCTTTGCCACCTATCAACGAGTTCTATAATAAATTGGAAGAAAAACCATGTCCCAATCGTTTGTATCAACGTGCACAACTAGTCTGGAATAAATTCGAATGCTGCAACTTGGGAGAGTACGTCGATCTCTATATGAAGACGGACATACTTCTATTGGCTGATGTTTTTGAGCAATTCAGAAACAGCTGTCACAACACCTATGAACTTGACCCCAGTCATTACTTTACGCTGCCAGGTTTCACGTGGGACGCTATGTTGAAGTACACCAAACAATAATTGGAGCTCTTGACTGATATTGATATGTTCCTGTTTGTGGAGAAAGGCATACGTGGTGGATTGAGTCAAGTTTGTGCAAAGAAGCGCTCTCATGCAAATAATAAATACCTGCATAACTACGATTCAACTAAACCAGAGACCTATTTGATGTATTATGACATCAATAATCAGTATGGGTGGAGCATGAGTCAACATCCCCCTTACGGTGGCTTCGAATGGTCTGACACCAACATCGATGTAACCGCCATCCCGTATGATGCTGAAGAAGGCTACATACTCGAAGTCGACTTGAAATATCCCGTACACCTCCACGACAAACACAAAGATTTGCCTTTCTGTGCTGAACACATTAATCCCAAGACAGGCAAACCTCCGACAAGTCCCTCACAATTAACAAAGTTAATGGCTACTCTACATTCCAAGGAGAAATATGTTGTCCATTACAGAGCATTGAAGATGGCGTTGAATAACGAATATCCATAGGGTTCTGAAATTCAAAATATCACCCTGGTTGAAATCCTACATCGATCTGAACACCCAACTACGCACCCGGGCGAGGACCGACTTTGAGAAGAACTTGTTCAAACTCATGAACAATGCAGTCTTTGGTGAGTTCAGTCTTGATTCATACTAAAATTAATACTTATGAGAATATAGCTAGTTATTATTGTTATTATTATCACTTCAACACAAATACACACTCGATAGTTATGAACATTCAGCTATATTTTCATGAAAACATCTGATAATTCTTCAATTTCTAAACCCAAACATTGTGTTATAATTACACTCATTTCAACGATTCATGATATGAATAGTAATAATAATTGTAGAAATTTTCTTGTGGCTCTACTTAACTCACATATATTTCCATATTAAAATATCAATGACTTGTTTCATGACTATTACTAAGAAACAAATATGACATTTTTTTTGCTGTGTGGTTGACTGCTGCCTATGTTCTTTATAGAATTTTTTCAATCCAATGATTATTATTATTATTATTATGAAATACTCAAAACGGTTTTGTTCCAGGAAAAACGATGGAAAACATCAGGAAGCGGCTCAACGTTCGTCTCCTAACTGAGTGGACTGGCAGGTATGGTGCTGAATTCTATATTTCCAAGCCGGAGTTAAAAAACTGTACCGTTTTCAATGAAAACTTGGTTGCGGTCGAGTTGAGGAAGCTGGAGGTTGTGCTGAACAAACCAATCTATGTGGGAATGTCTATTCTGGATTTGGCCAAGACTACACTCTACGACTTCCATTATGGATATATGACTGAAACATACGGTGAAGGATGCAGCATTCTTTATACGGATACTGATAGCTTGATCTATGAACTTGCTCAAGATCCGTATGAAGTTATGAAGAGAGACTGCCATACTCGTTTCGATACTTCCGATTATCCAAGTGATAACCAATATGGAATACCTCGAGTCAACAAAAAAATTATTGGACTGATGAAGGATGAAACTAATGGGGTGCCAATGACTGATTTCGTGGGCCTGCGCTCAAAGTTATACACCTTCAAAGTTTTAACAACTGAGGACGAAACTAGCGCTCTAGAGAAATGGCTCAGAAACGAAGAATACGATGACGTGGAGATCCAGAACATTTTGAAAAATTATAGAGTGGCGAAAAGAGCTAAGGGATTGAAGAAATGTGCAGTGGACAATCATATAACATTTGAGGATTTCATTGACTGCCTGGAATCCTCTGTAGTGAAAACTGTCCCACAAAACCTCATTCGATCTGCTAAACATCATGTGTATTCTATAACTCAAGAAAAAATTGCCCTCAGCTCCCTGGATGATAAAAGACATCTCCCCAATACCTTTGAAACTCTTCCTTTGGGGCATTATTCCATCATGGATATAGATGTGTGAATTTTTTTGTTTTTTTTGTATGAATGTACATAATTTAGTTCGTATAATATGCATATTTTAGTTGAAAAATAGTGTTAAGTGTACTTGAATAACCATTCTTGAATGTACATATATATGTGGTATGATATGATATAATTCAATATCTGTAAGGGAAAGTAGTTGTTTCAGATATAATTTTTTTCCACTGGGGAAAGTGTGTGTGTATGGAGAGAAGGGTAAAAATTATTTTTTTCATTCAATTGCTACTCTCCAAAGGAACACCTATCAATTTTTTCAATATATTTTTTATATTATTAGTGATTTAATTTTCATTCTGAAATAACTACGAATCCTAAATTGAGAACATCTTTTGTATTTACATGACAATAAATGTTGTTTTATTGAATTCCATGTTTTATTTCTATTCAACAAACTTGATTTTGATATCATACAGTATTTCACAAAAAATTTTTTACATTACCTAATAAATGTTTTATATTTTAATCCGTATAAATCAGCTGTTGTTAGAACATGGATGGAAGTGATACTGTTCTAGCACAGACGTAAAATCTGATTTACAAATGTTGATGTGAACAAAGAAAATATACAGGCAAGTTTGCATTTTTTTTTCGAAAATTGAAATATCTAATGCGTCTTTTTCTCATAATATTAAACGAAAGTTTTTGATATAACTGAACAAGTTTCTTCATAACTATTGGTAAGCTCTCGAGGCGTTTCTTTTTGTCTGCACGTCATCTATGTAAAATTATGCATGTTCTTTTTTACTTCAACAACAGTTTACTAAAACTACAAAATAATTCAGACGTAATGTTTCGGCTATTGAACGATAGGTGTCACCCTCTGTATGGCACATACATATTCAATAGATCTTCTGAGGGAATCCCTTACGAAATATGAGCAATGGCAAACACCTATATTCAGTTCAAATATAATTCTTGCGAAGTCTCTCACTGTGATAAGAATATCTCTCTCTAAATATCTCAACTGTATTGAAAAATCTTAAGTTGAAATCCTTTTTCGTTGCCACACTGATGGTTAGGTACTCTCTGGAAACATTGCCAGCAAAAACATGAAAATAATAGTTTTTATTTGTGTGTATAGTGTGTATAGCTGTGTGTATTCTTCGAAGAGCTGATTTGCCGATTTCCACCACTTGACGTAAGTACACTCTGTATATACATTTCATATACCACGACATATTTCCTATTAAAATGATGCCCCGAATAGGTATCTTCATACAATAATAAATCAGACTATTTTTTGAGGTATGGATTCAGGCAGCACCATACACATAAATCAATTTTGTTTAAGTATTTACATCACGGAGACACGGCTCAAGTTCATATCTCTCTATATGCCTGGTCAGCGTTCAACTACGTTACTCTACAAAAATACTCCAGTGGCTAGAACCTTTCTGCCAGCTCGGGGTTCTGGATTTCATTTTTTCAATCGATACACAATGATAATATTTTTTTCACAAGTCAACCACCCTTCGAGTGGATAACGGCACTTCGGTAGTTGGATGCTTGTAATGGTTGAGATCCGTCTTTTTGGCAGTTGATCTCCGTGGTCGAGGCGGTTGAGTGCCAGTCTCGTGTTGGCATAAACACATTAACCTGGCTATCCAGAGGGCTGCGGCCGCGGTAAAACGCACGTACCCTCTGATAGCTAGGGGATCGCACATGTCGATAGAAGCTAAGATGGCCATATATAAGCAAATTATAAGACCTGCCATGTTGTACGCTTGCCCAGCGTTCTGCAACCTGCCCAAGACCCCATTTATGAGGCTGGACAGGATGCAGAACAAGGTACTTCGTATCGTCACTAAGAGCGACAGATACATTCGGCTGGATGCGCTGCGTGCCCTTGCTGGCGTCGACTCCATCCCGACATATGTCAGAAACCTGTCGGATAAATTCTACAGGTTTCATCTCCCCAACAGTTCGCTCACCAGGAGCCTTACTCGACTCAGAATAGATGATAATCAGCCCCGCAAACACGGCGGGCTGATTTATCAATCGTTGGCCATCTTTCAAGAAAGATGGGAAGAACCGGTTCCTTAGGGAACCAAGCCGCCTCTATGTAGTGCGCGAAGTACCTCGACCCGGTTTTTTGCCTTAGCCTTTTCCGGGGTTTACATCGGAACAATCACCTCTGAACAAAATTAGACGACAATGCAGTATCTACATTGAATGCTACCGAACGACGACATGCATAGGCTTTGCAGGAGGCATGTATTATGCGAGCTACCACCACTATTTGATTAAATGTTCGACCTTCCGTCACCATCAGCGGAGGCGGATACCAGCGCCCCTCTTGTCGGGACCCTGTGTACCCCTTGGCACAAGCGCTCCCTTACTTCGCAGCCAGCAATGTCTGCGGAGTAAGGGAGGCGGCTCTCGGTGCGTCCTCCCGTCCTCTTCCCTCCTGAGCCCTTTTGGGCGAAGCGTTGGCTGAGTCGCTGGAGTTTTGAACATGTAATTTCTAGTGTAGAAACGACGATTACTGTGCAAAATATATTTTATTTATTTATTTATTTATTAGTCTCGTGTGCCAGGGGTCGTGAGCTCGAATCCTCGACGATACAAATTTTTATACCCCAACTATGTAATATCTACAGTCACGATGCTAGTGTGTGGAATGACTAATGATTGGTGGCGGGAAATTCAAAATACGGGGGGTTGCTTCTCTCTCTCAGCGTCACTGTGTATTGGTAGTGTGACGTCATAGCCTGGAGAGGACGGTAAACCATACTGCAATACAAATGTATAATGGGTTAATTTCATAAGTGTGACGGCTGGTGGAGGATGGCGCTCGAGCGTCACGGCCTGGAAAATGGGTGTGCCGCAAGGATCCCTTTTAGGGGACAAAAATGACCACGATGGACCTTGACGATTTCCCATGTTATTTTCCATATGAAATGTCCTAGAAAATACATAGATCATTTACTTCCTTGAATGAAGAAAGCAGCTAGGCCATCTGAATATATAAGGATGAGAATCGGACCCAGAACTGATCCTTGTGAAATACCCCATAAGATATCCTTGGTGTGTGATAGTTTAATGTTTGATTCTGCTAATTGTTTTCCATTGTTTATGTAAGGCTTAAAGTTGACATTACACAATCCTTCAAATTCACTGCAGTGCATCTTTTGCATAAGAAGTTCATGATTCACACAATCAAAAGCTGTAGAGAAGTCGCAGAATATTGTAGCTACGATTTCCTCATTTTGTTAAGATGTGTAAACATGCACGAGAAAGGAAAAGATAGCATCATTTGTGCCTTTTATTTTGTTCACGTGATGTGATATCGTTTCAGGATGAAACTTGAACCTGTTTAATTTTTCAGCTTTGAAACCACCAGTGGTCGATACTTACACAAATAGTTCGATAAATACAACATACCCGACGATTGTATGGAAACTGGACCACAAACACTGCAAAGAAAATATCATCCTTTTTGTGAACTGCACCAACATAAAAGATGAGACGGACGTTGTACCATTCAATAAGAACATCGACGCTACCGAAACAGAAGTTTCCTCTGAATTGGATTCATTGAACGAACTGGCAATGTATCGTTGTTACGGCGCACTGAAAACAAAAAAATCATTGGAATCGGAATCATCAAAGTCGATCGTTGTTTCTACTATAATAACAGGTGAGTCTGTTGAGGTGATGATGCATTTGGTAGCATTAAAATATCCCCCAAAAAAATGTGTTTTAGTACAATTGTCAAAAAAACTTGACATTTTTGCATTTCTATTGATACGTAAATGTTAACTTTTTTCACCGTGAAAAAAAGCCTTTTTTTCTCTGTCAAAATTATTCACAAAATATACATGAAATATTACATTTTGAAGGATTTATTTTTAACAGAGTCAATTATTAATTGATTATTCATCATAAAACAATTTCATTTAATAAAATAAATTCTCGAAGATGTTCCATGTTGCTGCTGATTCCACAATTTTATCAGATATTTTAATTTTTTTGGAAGAAGACGCGGACAATTCAATATTTTGTTAGAAATCTCAATTTTGTTATTCAAACTATCTTCTTCATATGCTTCTGCAATATTGGAAGTATTGATAACATTGACGATAACGTGTATGGAAAAAAGAAGTATTATTTAGTTATTTTAATTTCCTGGCAAAAAATTTTTTCATAATTTTTTTATGTGAAAAATTCAAACTTTTTTATATACTTATGTTTACCGAATTTCAAATCGATTTCTACCTGAAATTTTTCGAAAATTTGATAAAGCTGTTCATTAAAAAAATTTCTGTTCATATTTTGATTTCAAATCCACGGAATATACTAATTTTATCATTCTGAATCGATTGGCGTTCGCAAAATTGCTCTATATTTAACCGTTCTCGAGTTGAAAAGTTCTTCTGCAGTTGAAAGCGGTAATTTCCTGCCAAACATTTCTTTCATAATTTTTCCATCGATTTAAAAAAAATTGAGTTTTTTTGTATAAGCTTACCGAATTTCAAATCGATTCCGAGTCAATTCAATATTTCATAGGTGTTTTATGGAACCTCTGCAATTCCTAACAGAAAATTTTCGAAAATTTGCAGGTGTTCATTAAAAAATTTTGTGTTTTTATTTTGATTTCAAATCCACGAAATATTCTAATTTCATCATTCTGAATCGATTGGCGTTCGCAGAGTTGGTCTATATTCAACCGTTCCCGAGTTGAAAAGTTCTTCTGGAGTTGAAAGCGGTAATTTCCTGCCAATTTTTTTTTTTCATAATTTTTCCATTTATTTTCCTAAATTCAAACTTCATTATATATGCTCACCGAGTTTCAAATCGATTCCGAATCAATTCAATATTTCATAGGCGTTTTACGGAACCTCTGCAATTTCAAGCTGAAATTTTGAAAAATTTGTTAAGGTGTTCATTAAAAAATTGTGTCTATTGATATTTTGATTTAAAATCCACGAAATATATTAATTTATCATTCTGAATCGACTGTCGCCCTCAATAAAAAATGACCATTTTTTTTCCAGACACCATATCCATTGTGAACATCAGCTCCACGTCAAAGAGTATCTTCATCAAGTGGGATATGCTCCTTCCCGGATCAAATTTGAATTACTCGGTGCTTATATTAGAAATGAACCCCGGACATTTTTCACCCGATTGCGCAAAGCTGAAGAACACCACGATAAGCGATTCAACGAAACAAAATGTTTATAATTTCACAGGAGCTTCGCCCGATTACAATTATTCCGTTGTTATTTCAGCCATCGTTCGAAACAACCCCATTAGCAGCGACATCACCTACACCACCACCCCCGCAGCCGGTAAATATCAAGATTATTTCATACTTTTGAATATCCGAATACTTGCCAATTTAAAGTCAACTTAAGTGAATAAGAAAATATGTACAATCAAGATTGAAGAAACCCTTCTCCAAAACAAAGTATTCCTATGGACATCACTCACAAATATCACTACTTTGTACTGAATTCGAAAGTCAACCGTGGACAACCACTGAATGACTAGGTGCATATCACTATGGACATTTATAGGACGCTCTATTTTGTGTGGACATCCCCTGGATGTCCCCTTGGGGCCATACCTAGATATCACTGTGGACACTCATAGGACGCCCTATTTTGGTACAGTGGATGTCAGAGAAACTCACTAATGTTACAACTCTGTACTGAATTTGAAAGTCCACTGTGGACATCCACTGGACACACATAGGATGCCCTATTTTGGTACAGTGGACATTAGAGCAACTCACTAATGTTACAGCTTTGTACTAGATTCGGATATCTGCTTTTAAATCCACAAGACCATAACTGGATATTATTATGATCCTGAATGAGAATTCGTCAATTATAGATTCTCTACAAAAAGAATCATATAATAATGGTCGTAGTTGTCCGTGATTACGGCTCAAAAATGAATTTTTCCATTTATTATTGAATGTTCATTCATTCATGGACAAAAAAGATCACTAGAATTGAACAAAAAATCAAGATTTCACAGGGATGTTAAGTCTTTAACATGGAGACACTGAATTGTGAAATAATTAACATCAAATTAGGAATTGATATGAAAATTGTTTGTTTTTGCATGAAATAACAAGCAGGTAAAAATCTCCGAAGATTTTCCCTCGTTGTCCAAAATAGAAAATCCGTAACATGTATATCACCTATCGCCAATGCAACGATTTCGAGACCGGCCTCGAGACCGGCCCTGATCTAATTAATTATGCACCCTCGTTCAACTACAACTGCATATCTGCTGGCGTCCGGATCGCCGAGAACAAGCTGTAATAAATCGACTGATCGATACTATTCGAAGAGCCATCTATACTCCTGAATAACCGAGAGTCGTGAATGGAAACTGCTTGGGAGTATATAAGCGGGACAGTCAGAATTCAGAGTTAGTTACAGTTCCAGAGTTCGCAGATAGAGACTGACACCGTAGAAATAAAATAGTGAAGTAATGTTTTAGTGAATAATTGTTGTAAATAGTGTTTTAAACAAATTAGGAAAATTAGTTAGTGCAGTTCTACTACATTTGGTGTCAGAAGTGGGATGTTTAAAATAAATAAGTGTTAAAGTGTTCGCCGTTTAAAAACTGATACGTTTATCGCGCCTAATAGACACTTAGTGACCCGTTAAACATTTGAGTGCAAAGTGGACAGTTTTGCGCGTCGCGGGACAATAAACTGAAAACTTTTTGTGTGAAATAAATAATAGACTGATATTCCGGTTAAAAACGATTAAAGACAAAATGTTTCCGAGGAGAGTTCACCTAGTTGACCTTAAAGTTAGTGAATTAAAGCAAGAGTTAGAGGAGCGTGAAGTAGAAACAACTGGAAAGAAGGCCGTACTACAGAATAGACTTTCAGATGGACTGATTGAAGAAGGAGAAGACCCCGAAACATTTTTGTTCGAAGTTTCTGGAGTCGATTTGAGTGCTATAATGAACAAACTCGAGGAAACCACGAATAGTTTGAAGGAGGAACTTCAACAAAATTCCGTAAGGCTGAAAGAACTTCAACAAAATTCTGTCAGCCTGAAAGAGGAACTTCCAGAAAATTCGAATTGTCTAAAAGAGGAACTCCAAGGTAAATTTCTAGAAAATTCGAATACCCTGAAAGAGGAACTTCTAGAAAATTCAAAGAATTTGAGAGAAGAACTTCTAGAAAATTCGGAAAATCTAGAAGAAAAGCTTCAAGAAAATTCGCAAAATCTAGAAATGAAGCTTCTAGAAAACTCTGAAGGCTTAAAAAAAGAAATTTGTGGTGTGGCGAATCGGTTAGAAGAAAGTATGGGAACTGTCGAAACAGAGATGGAGAAAATCAAAGATGAAATGGAAGAAGAAATGAAAAAAAAAGTCATCTGTTTCAAAAAGAAGTACGTTATCTCAGCCACGTTGTCTCTGGGAAAGGAGTGGCAGTAGATGAGCAGAAGATCAAAGCTGTTAAGGAATGGCCCGTTCCGAAAGACATTCACCAGCTTCGAAGTTTTCTTGGCTTATGCACTTACTATCGCCGATACGTGCTGGGATTTGCTAACATCGCAAAACCACTGACCAGGCTCACGGAAGGACAAACAAAGTTCCAGTGGTCAGATGAATGCCAAGATTCATTCAGGAAGTTGAAAGAAGCTTTGATCAACGCACCAATCCTGAGCTACCCCCTTCCAGACGGGAAATTCATTTTGGACACGGACGCCAGTAACGTGGGACTTGGAGCTGTCCTGTCTCAGATCCAAGAAGGACAAGAAAAGGTCATTGGTTACTTCAGCAAGACCCTCAGTAAACCGGAGCGGAATTACTGTGTCACCAGGCGGGAACTGTTGGCTGTTGTCAGGGGAGTTGAGCACTTCTACAAGTACGTGTATGGACGAAGATCCCTACTGAGAACTGACCATGCAGCTCTCAAATGGCTCCTACAGTTTAAGAATCCCGAGGGTCAAGTGGCACGCTGGATTGAGAGGCTCCAGGAATTCGACTTTGAGATCGAACATCGGGCGGGGACCAGCCATAAGAATGCGGATGCCCTATCGCGAAGACCATGTCCAGACGACTGTTCGCACTGCCGACGAACAGAGGAAAAGGATTCGACACTCTGCAGAACCACGGCGGTCGATGATAACTGGAATGACCACAAGATCCAGAATGACCAAGAGAAAGATCCAGATCTTGGTTTAGTCATCGGCTGGAAGAAGAGTGAGCGAAGACCGTCATGGCAGGAAATAGCCAGTTGTTCTCCAGTCGTTAAAACTTACTGGGCCCAATGGAACTCTTTCACCTTAGACAATGGAGTCTTGAAGCGTGTGTTGGAGTCGGAGGATTACGGGGAAGAAAGACGTCAGGTAGTAGTTCCCAGGAGCAGAAGACAGGAAGTGCTCCGAGAAATCAATGATGGGGTCACCGGAGGACATCTGGGAGTGACGAAGACCCTCCAGAAAGTTAGGCAACGGTTCTACTGGGCCAATTGTCAAGCTGACATCAAGGACTGGTGCAGAAAATGTGCTGTATGCGCTGCCAGTAATGGGCCTCGAACAAGACCTAAGGCTCCGATGCGCCAGTACAATGTGGGCAGCCCATTCGAAAGGATCGCCATTGATATCGCTGGCCCGTTCCCACAATCTGAACACGGGAACAAGTACATCCTTGTGGCGATGGATTACTTCAGCAAGTGGGCCGAAGCCTATGCCCTGCCCAACCAAGAAGCCATCACCGTTGCCGACGTCTTGGTGAAGGAGTGGATTTGTCGATTCGGTGTCCCGTTAGAGCTGCATTCGGATCAAGGCAGGAATTTCGAGTCAAACCTGTTCCAGGAGATGTGTCAGATGCTGAACATCCGGAAAACGAGGACCACAGCTCTACATCCACAGTCCGATGGAATGGTGGAGCGGATGAATAAGACGATAAACCGCCACCTGTCCAAGGTAGATCACCAGAAGGATTGGGACCAGTACCTCCATCTGTTCCTGATGGCGTATCGTTTCGCAGTTCATGAGTCAACCGGCCAAACCCCTGCTTGTGTTATTATGGGCCGAGAGCTGCGACTTCCATGTGACCTGAAGTTTGGGACGCCACCAGGACAAGACACTGCGGGAGATGACTACGTCAGCAAACTGCGACAGAGAATGGACGACATCCATGAACGGGTCAGTTTGAACATCCAGAGTGCCAGCGACAGAATGAAGGAGACCTACGATATCAAGGCGGATGCTGGTGGATATCAGACAGGTGACCTTGTCTGGCTATACAACCCTAAACGTCGCCGTGGACTATCACCGAAACTTCGGAACTCGTGTGAAGGTCCATATAAGATCATGAAAAGGATAAACGACCTCGTCTACCGCATATATAAGCCACCACGAGGAAAACCTAGGGTAGTCCACTTCAATAGGTTGCCCCTTACGCCGGAAACCACGATCAAGTCCGCACAGTCAGATCACCGGAGGACGAAATTACGTTTCAGAGGTTCATGTCCCTGTACTCGAACGGACAGAAAGTTCAATATGGGGTAACCCGAGAGGAGTCACGAGATCTTTTCAAGGTGCCTGCCAATTAAGCGTTAGCTCACTGTGTGGCAGAAGATCTCCAAATGTCCAGAGGCATTGCAGTAGTTTTCTCCAATAAGTTCGGTCGAATCCAGGAACTGAGAGAACAGAACCCGGAAGTTGGAGGGGTGTTACAGCTGAGGAAAGGCCAGAGAAACATCTACTATCTGGTTACCAAGAAGCGTTCTCGAGATAAGCCGTCTTATGAAGATGTTTGGAAGAGCCTTACGAGATTGAGAGACACGATGCTGGACCAGAATATTGTAGACCTGGCAATCCCAAAATTGGCCTGTGGGCTTGATGGGCTGGACTGGAGAGTTATAAGAAGCATGTTGGAGACAATATTCAGATCCAGTGGCATCAACATTCTGGTGTGCTGCAACCATCTTCCTCGACCCAAATTGAAGACTGTAGAGTGCTACTTCCATCGAACGTCCAGGTGCAGATATGGAGAATCTTGCAGATATCTTCACACTCCAAGAATGACGTTTCGGGGCGAAACGTCTTTAAGAAGGGGGCAATGTAACGATTTCGAGTCCGGCCCCGAGACCGGCCCTGATCTAATTAATTATGCACCCTCGTTCAACTACAACTGCATATCTGCTGGCGTACGGATCGCCGAGAACAAGCTGGAATAAATCGATTGTTCGATACTATTCGAAGAGCCATCTAGATGAAATGTTCTATACTCCTGAATAACCGGGAGTCGTGAATGGAAACTGCTTGGGAGTATATGGGCGGGACAGTCAGAATTCAGAGTTAGTTACAGTTCCAGAGTTCGCAGATAGAGACTGACACCGTAGAAATAAAATAGTGAAGTAATGTTTTAGTGAATAATTGTTGTAAATAGTGTTTTAAATAAATTAGAAAAATTAGTTAGTGCAGTTTTACTACAATATTTTGTACAAATAAAGGACGTTCCACAAGGATGTCTCATCGTTGTCCAAAGGAAGTTATCCGTAGGATGTATATCAAGTATCATCAAGGAACACTGGACATGGTTTGTACACGTAATGGCCGTCCTACGAGTATGACCCATCGTTGTCCAAAGGTATATTACGTATGACTAAGGAACGTTAGACGTACTGTGTACAAACAATTGACTTCCAACTAGGATGTCCCATCGATGTCCAAAGAAGGACGTCTCTAAGATGTACATTTTACACTATCAAGGGACATTGGACATAATTTGTAAAATGTACATTGGACGTCCTAAACAAGGATGTCCATACAGACAAAGTCAGTTGAATCTATCATTGGCTCACGTAGTGTCTTTCACTATACAATTGCTTAGAAAGAAAAATTCAAACTGAAAAAAAAACAACAATACATGACAGTAGATATGACACGTGTATAAGCCGTGCATATTGCTGTTCGACAGAATTCATCATCGTAAAAAATATGACTTTTTGTAATGCATTCAAATTTTTTGAAATTGTGACATGGTTGTTTTTGTAGGTTTAATAATTAACATACTTGAGGAAACTCGAAAGAATTGTGTAAATCTGTGAACGTATTTTTGCTGAAAATTGTGAAATAAAACTATCAGCCTACTAAAAGAATTAGAATAACTATTCAAACATTCACAGAAAAAGCTTCAATAACGTAATTGTTAGACTGAAAAATTTATTTCTTCCATTCCTACAGTAAAAGTTCTTTCATCATGTAACTGATAATATAAAGTATGTGAACGACAGTCCGTTCTTCAAGTTATTTTCATCGAGTGATTACAAATTCATGTTTTCAACCCTTTCAGCACCCGGAAAAACCAGAAATGTCGTTGTACAAAATTCAACAGATGATGATGGTTCGTCGAACGTTTCGATAACTCTGAGTTGGGACATGCCTTGTAGCACAAACGGCCGTATTAAAAGATTCGACATAGAATTAACTGGAGTCTACACACCGGATAACTCCCTTATCTCAGTGAAATATGACTACAAATTAAAGACGCGAAATCAGGAAAATTTCAGCACAACTCTGAAAGGGTTGAACGCTTCTACTAATTACACGTTAACTATAAAGGCTGTTGGAGTTAATGGCCATGCAGGACTCGGATATGAAACGTCGTTTGTTACAAGAGATGCAAGTAAGAATTGAATTGAGAGTGATGTGTATAATAGGGTATTGAACTGTGGGTTTTTCCTACTTCATTAAAGTGGAATTATATTGAATTGTATTTTTCAGGACCATCCGCTCCAGAGGTGTACATCGCAAGCCAAAGTTCTTCATATTTGGATATACGTTGGAAGCTTCCTGATGGCGCCCTCTATGGACAAATCACTGCATATAACCTCAGCATACTTCCTTTGAAACCAGTGTCTGGCCTGTACCCCAGCGACTGTCCAGCCCATGTACCTTTATATCAACAGTTAAATGACACTACCTTAAGTTACAACTATACAGTTGCACATGGTTACTGGAGGTATAACATTTCTGTCAGTGCAAGCACCTCCCAAGGAACGGGACCGAACGGAACCTTGGAAGCCACTACTAATACTTCAGGCAAGAGAATAATTCTTATCATAGAACATTTTTTTGTAGTATAAAGGTAGTGAAAGTGATGACCACCCAATGGCTTCTTTGCATAAATTCAGTTTTGATGTAAATTCGATCCAAAATACTTTTTGCAGAATAGCTTTGATCCAAAAATTCGAACATTTTCAAGTATATCATAATTATCATCATTATAGTTGCATTTATCGCTAAATCTTTATCGGTACCACACTACTACAGTTCATTCTTCAAAAGAAGAATTTCTCACCAGTCCACTAATTTTCCGGGGCAATTTTATATTACATGACTCTGATTTTAAGGGCTGGCTCTCACAGTAATTTTCGGTGAATCAAACCAGAAAGTAATTAAAAACTATTGTGCTAGCAATTTAGTGATATGTGTAACTTTTCTTTCAGCTCCCGGGATACCCAGGAATTTTGATGTATCCATTCCGGAAATTGATGATGGATCAACAAACATAAAAAAATTGATCAGTTGGGATGTACCCTGTTACCCAAATGGTCGAATAGACTCCTACCGCGTCAATGTAAGTGGGCACTACATACCGGACGGTTCTCTTACATACCTGGCGGCTCCTAATTTTCCGGTTTCACCTGATCAAGAGCATTACAATGAAACCCTTGTGAATCTGAAACCCTCCTCTAGATATATATTAAATATCGTCGCCATAGGTGACGATGGAGAAGGGACAGCAGTATCGAACTCTTTCACAACGATGGACGCAAGTGAGTACAAACTGAGAGCAGTTGGGAAAAATAGTCGACTGATGAGACTGAAGTATGTCGAAATATATGCTATATCGGCATCATACTTTGAGAATCATATATACCTCTCGGTATCATCGGCAAATTGACGTTCTTGACAGTGAATTGAATACGCTGGCACTTATTAAACTCTTACCGCGTTTCAAATCAACTTAAATATGCTCGAAACCAATAAAAATTCTAGAAAATGAAGATGTGCTTTGTGAAAACACCTCGATTTCCTTAAAATCGCGAAAATAATCTCATCGCACGCTATAGTGCACCCTCTTGCACGCCGTCGACTCAACGCTTCGGATAGCATATGTCCCCAAAAGGACGTGAAATTTGTGCCCTCAAAAATTCTTTGTTCATCTACTTGCACACCGAGGATATTCTTAGACTCTCTCACGCTTTCACCCGCCCCCGGCCGCCAGAACACTGACGTAACGCTTCGGATGGCTAATGTCCCCAAACAGACGTAAAATGTGTTCCCAAAAACTCTTCATTCATCTACTTGCACACCGATGACGTTCATCTTCGACTTCACGCTTTCGCGCCATCCCCGGCTTTCAAAACTCTGATGCAACGCTTCGGATGGCATTTGTCCCCAAACAGACGTAAAATTTGTATCCCCAAAAATCCGTTGTTCATCTACTTGCACACCGAGGATATTCTTCTTAGACTCTCTCACGCTCTCGCCCGCCCCCGGCCGCCAGAACTCTGACGTAACGCTTCGGATGGCATATGTCCCCAAACAGACGTAATTAATATTTGTGTTCCCAAAAACTATTCGTTCATCTACTTGCTCACCGATGACGTTCCTCTTCGACTTCACACTTTCGCGCCTTCCCCGGCCTCCAAAACTCTGATGCAATGTTTCGGATAGCATATGTAAAATGTGTGTCCTCAAAAACACTTTGTACATCTGCTTGCACAACAAGGACGTTTTTTTAGATTCCACGCTTTCGCGCCATCCCTGGCCTTCAAAACTCTAACGCAACTCTTCAGATGGCATTTGACCCCAAACAGACGTAAAATTTGTGTCCTCAAAAACACTTTGTTCATCTACTGAGGAGTTTATCAGTTTTATTAATGATGATAATGATGGTCGGTGGATCAGCGGTCTAATGCACAGGCCGTTCGAAACTCCAGCATAGCGATAGTCGGTTCGAATCCGATGTAGGTACGAGAATTTTTCTCAACTACTTTATATCGGATCGATAGGCGGCCGCATGCCTTGTTGAAAAGCAAGTGTATTGTGAGTTGATTAGATGCCAATCTCGTCTAGTGCTAGCTTGGAGTGCACACCGACCACCCGAGGTGGTGCTGTTGGTTTTCCGGGTTTTCCAACAGCTGAAAAGTGAATACATCACCTAAAACATCAGTAAGTCGCCCCGGAGCTATGCCTTTGGGTACACTCAACGAGTATTTATGAGGGAGTATTATTATTATTATTATTATTATTGAAATGTAAATAATACGGCTTTTGCACATGAAGTTAACGTTTTATTTCAAATAGTCACAAGGATGTTCATCACCAATTGGCTATAGCTTTTCTATATATTGTAACGATCTCAGGGCAATTTCATTAAAGTCACTGAAATAAAACAACTTCACTTCACCAAATAAACTTATTTAATGAACACTCTGTACTTTGAACAAGTTGAACTGACGTGCAATGCGTAAATCAAAATGACATATGTCAACAAAATGATAAATTTGTAATTACTGAATAAACAGAAATTCTGGCCAGAACCCTTTACAATTTGTAATGATTTGAAATTAAGATCGAATCCTTGAATAATTCTAGCTGGCGGACGTCGTCTTAAATGGACCAACTTAAATAACCCTTTTTCTTTTGAAGCCGCAAAACTGCCCTTCCCAAATGTCGGTTTTTAAATGTAAATTCTCCTACCTGCTCTCAGTTATTGATATTTTATTCCAGAATGACCCTTTCCTTTAGTATATATAAGTATTTCTTCCAATATTCCAGTTACTTTTGATGTAGGGATTCATCTATATGATAATTGCATAAATCGCTGGTATCAAATACACGCTCAGTCAAATTCAATGAAGTGATCATCCTATTTTTGATTGTTGATAATAATTTTTATAGATTTCCAACATAATATTGATTTTGGAAAGATATTTTAGCTCCAATAATTTTAGAACCTTTTCTATGCGTTTCTCAGTTCTATTCTCATATTTATTTATTACGTTTCCCTGGCAACCCCTTCAAGAGAGCTTCGTTAAACAGAGTATTCATTCTCTAAAACTATTCAAACTAAGGAACCATTGCAATATTTAAAGCGATTTTATACAGTACTTTTTAACTCGGGGGTTTTCTTTCGCGAATCAAGTGCAATTGCACTTATCTCTAGTCAATTTTATTCAGATTGTATAGTTTGGAATTGACTCAATTTCTTCTATTATTATTATCAATTTTTTAGTACCATCCGCCCCAGAGGTGTCCATCGCAAGCCAAAGTTCTTCATATTTGGATATACGTTGGAAGCTTCCTGATGGCGCCCTCTATGGACAAATCACTGCATATAACCTCAGCATACTTCCTTTGAAACCAGTTTCTGGCCTGTACCCCAGCGACTGTCCAGCCCATGTACCTTTATATCAACAGTTAAATGACACTACCTTAAGTTACAACTATACAGTGGCACATGGTTACTGGAGGTATAACATTTCTGTCAGTGCAAGCACCTCCCAAGGACCGGGACCGAACGGAACCTTGGAAGCCATTACGAATAATTCAGGTAATATAGTAATTTTAATCACAGACGTTCCATTTCCGCAATATGAAAGCAGTGGATGTGATGACCGACGAATGAAACTTAGAATCCGTAATAATTTAAAATTGTTCTCACGATTTTTATTCTCTCATAGATTATGTTCGATGGTTTTTCTATTCTGTGTATATACGACGAATGCTCTCAACAAGTCGAGTTGTCATTCTTTATGCCGGAAAAATATTCAACTCGATTCACTTCATAAATAGAACAGTATCTTTTTCAACTGGAAGTTATCTAATTGTTTTGCTGAAACTATCGAAACAGTTTTCTCCTTGAGAAGTGAAACATTTCGGAAAGGCATTAGTTCTTTGTTCTGGTAAGGGCAACGGACAGACACACATACACTGTTGTTACGTTTATGGTCAGATAATGGCTCTCAATCCATGATGATATGAGTAACTTTACTTTCAGCCCCCGAGATGCCAAGGAATTTTAACGTATCCATTCCGGAAATCGACGATGGATCAACAAACGTTAAAAAAATTATCAGTTGGGATGTACCCTGTTACCCAAATGGCCCAATGAAGTTCTACCGCGTCAATGTAAATGGGTACTACATACCGGACGGTTCCCCTACGGATCAAGCGGCTCATGAATTTCCGGTTTCACCTGATCAAGAGCATTACGATCAAACCCTTGACAATCTAAATCCCTCCACTAAATATACGTTGAATATCGCCGCCATAGGGAAAAATGGAGAAGGGGCAGCAGTAGAGGACACGTTCACAACGAAAGACGCGAGTAAGTACAAACTTAGTTCGGTTGGAAAAAAAAATTGTCGGCTGATGACAAGCATGTGTACCTTTGGTATCATCCGCGAATTGGTGGAGTTGATAATAACTAGCATTCGTTTTAAAAAGCGAGAATTGAGTCCATCCCATCTAGTGAAATATTCTGGAAGCGATAAGAGTAATAATCAACATGTTAACAATAATGATCCGTCAGTACTGAAAGATCTCTGCCTGAACATTCAAACGCATAACTGCGGTCTGAAAGCACCAATATTGATGTGGATATCAGACATCTTTCCTTTTCAATGAAAAAGGGACGAGACTATTGGACTATTGGATTTGAATAACTATCGGCTTCTAATGACAGATCTCACATCTCACTGACGCTGATATCGCATTCGAAAAACCTACGCTTCCATAGAAGCTTCCAAGCTTCCAATGCCGAATTTTTTTTGCAATTTGTACGAATCCTGTAATTCGTAATTGTGATATATAATATTTCGTATATACTTGGTACGTTCAGAAATGGGCATTTTCAGTGAATCTTGAGTAGGTACAGGACGTTCAGACCAAAATTGGACCTAAAATGGACGAACTGAGGACGTCGCGTGCTATATGGGTATTTTGGAATTCAATATACAACATAAAAATTACTATTCTATACGTCTGAAATTCTTCATGACAGTATCCACTAGCGAATACATAATATTTTTTACAGTTTCTTGAGATAGATTTTGGTATTACACAAATGACGGGATAAAATCACATCAAATGAAAATATTTAATAATATGGACGTATTCAGTTTGTTGAATTCGTATGTACGCTCAGAAATGAACATTTTCAGTACGTTCTGAGTAGGTCCAGGACATACAGACGTGATTAGAAGTAAAATGGACGTTCTCAGGACGAGGCGTGCTAAATAGAAATGAAGAATTACTATTGTATACGTCTGAAATTCTTCATGACGGTAATTACTAGCGAATACATAATATGTTTTACAGTTTCTTGAGATAGATTTTGGTATTTCACAAATGACGGGATAAAATCATATCAAATAAAAATGTTTGTTTCAATATTTATTAATATTCGACAATTGAAAGTCGACCATATCTAGAAATGGACATTTTCAGTACGATCTGGGTAGGTTCAAGACATTCAGACCTGAATTGGACCTAAAATAGACGTACTCATAACGTCGCGGGCTAAATAGTTATTTTGGGATGCACTATATACAATGAAGAACGACTATTGTATACGTCTGAAATTCTTCATGACAGTACTAGCGAATACATGATATTTTTTTTACAGTTCCACATGCTCCGATCATGCACAAAAACCGATTCACTATCTCCAATTCTAGCGCCACCATCGTTTGGGATCCTCCGACTGAGAAAGCAGGAAAAATCATTAATTACAAAATCAAAATCACGCCAGTATCACCCTTATACTCAATCCCAGAAGATTGTACAGAGAATCGCAGCAATTTGACTGATTTCACCGAAAAAAACTCTTACGATTTCGATGTCCTTCCGTACTACAATTATGAAGTTGGGGTTGCAGCTGCTACCCAGAGGGGTTTGGGGGAGTTTTCGTTGACGTCTTTCAACACCAGTGTAGGAGGTGAGTTTTCTGAATTGAAAATATGTTTAATTATCGCCTCAGAATTTTTCTGAACTGAAAAAGTCCTAGGGTTGACATAAATATGCGTTACTAGATAGAAAGACAGAAAACTAGTGAACACCAAAACTACCTCTAGTTCAGTCGACGCGCGTTTCGTCCATGGAATCAGCATCATCAGGAATTGAAAGCGTTTCAAGTGTCACAGGGGATCTTACCCTATTTTTCCTGACACGCTAAAAATAAGTAAAAATGTAAGGTTATGAATTTAACGACAATCATTGAATTATTTTGTAGGGAAAATACACTTAACAGAGATGAGATCATGCGTTTTTTACAAGCCGAGGTCGAATAATTACGCGGTCAGGTCCGGCCACAAAATCTTTACAATATCAAACAGATACTTGTGCAATGTTCCTCATTGGAGGACATCATTGCCGTGATCGAAGCGGAGAATTCTGTTTTCATTCGGACTAGGGACCACTTTCAGACTAGTTTAAATATTGCTGTTTTTTCTCAGTGCAAAAATTGGACAGCTTTGAAACCATTTGTTCCCGTCCGACCCTTCACAAACACTTCGGCTATTTGGTTCCTTCGGTATCGTGTCAGTGAAACGGTGTTTAGGTCGATGTACCTCGTGATGTACAACACAACTGTGTAACAACTCTGGACACTGTGATGTATTCATTCATGATGTATCCTGTGCATTGAGGAATTTTTTTTGTAGAAACCTCACGTTGGGCGCCATATTGAGGAAAAAAATCTTCATCTTCGAGACAGTTGAGGGATGGCTGGGGTTTGGCTTGGCATAAGGGTCCAATATGCATATTCATGTAAATCGCATAGTCCCCAAAAACCGAGCATGGGCACGCACGTATCTAAATCGGCCCTTTAGAGGAACGAATCAAGAACATTCCAAATAACCGGAAATATAATTTATCTCGTTGTCGTTTTTGTTCTAACCATCTAATTTCCTTTTTAGTTCCCGAAAAAGTTCGGATTTTGAATGTTGGTATTGTCAGTCAAACTGCCGTGACACAAGATTATGATGCTTCCGTCGTCGTAAAATTCAAACGGCCTTGTTTCACAAACGGAAATTTGAGGAATATTAAGTTTCAATACACAGGAACAAGGACTGCTTTTAGTGATATCTTCCATGAGGCCATTATCGATTTTTCGAGAAAAACGGATTTGGAGTACAAATTCGCTCTGAAGCCTGAATACAGTTATCTGGTCAACGTCACTGCTGGAAATGACGAGTTCAGCAACACCTACAAGTTTCCAGTCATTACCGCGCCATCTGGAGGTAAGTGTTATACGTTATAGTCAGAGATTTAAATTTGTTTATTCTCACCAATTTTAAACACTAGGTGGTTAGGTAGATGATCTCTCCAAGATCTGTCCAAGATATCCGGATCTTGTTTGGACACATACTATGGACATCTATTGAACAGGTTTCAGTAGTTTATTTGTATTGGACAGTCGTTCACAGCTATTCAATGGATGTACAATTTCTGTCCAGGGCATCTGGATCTTTTTTGGACCTGAAATGGACCTCTACTGGATGTCCTGTGTTATTAGGGAGGTCGTCGGGCTCATAATCTCATTTTTTAAAGATGGGTGTTGATTGTTACTGCTGCTGTGTTCAAATAACTTGGAAAATACATTTTCTGAAGATATATTTACGGTTTTTGAATTCCTGGGAGATAATTTGTTCAGGCAAATGAATGCCATTCATTTCAGTTGACAGAAATCCTCGACTTTCAGTTCCCTTGATGGACACTCGCCACCCGGTTGAAATATCAGGAATTCGACAGACTGGAGCAGACGTCACCCTGAGAAAGGAACAGTTCGATAATAGTAACGGAGACATCAAATACTTTTCTTTGATTTTGAGTGAAATTGCTAAAAACGGAGGAGGCAAGTTCGGTCCTTGGAATGGCAACGACTGGCCGGTAGTATTCGATGAAATCGAGTATCAACTGACCCCGGATTTTTGGAACCCTTTCATAGGTAACCTACCTACTTCGTTTTCTAGGCGTAGTATAACATATTACCGGAAAATGTTGTTTCAGTTGACGATGTGGTGATCTTTTCGATTGGGGGTACTCATCCGGGATGCCCCAGGGCCTTGAATTACTGCAACGAACCTTTGAAAGAGGACAAGCAATACTTCTTGATCGTCCGGATGCTAACCAGGGGCTTCTACAAGAATAGTCCTGCCATCCAATTCAGAACAGGTGAGTCATGTTTGCCATTAGCATATACAGGGTGTTTCAAATTTGATCCTCACGTCTATCCAACGCCTGGCAAAGTTTTCCTACAAGGATATACTTTGCAATCTTCCTGTAACAACCACCAACTGGCAATCGAAAACATGTGACATCTGCAGACCGGTTTCGCGATTCAACTTGCTCATCAGTACAGACTCGGCCACAATATGTAATTGATTTTAAATAGGTTTTGTTAACAGGCACTACGATAACTCCGGCACCCACTGAGAAAGTGGGCAGCAGAGCCATCTATAGAAACCACAGAAAGATTCCGACCAGTACCACGACTTCGTTTGAGCCGAATATATCTAAATTTACACCATGAAAAGTATTTAAATATTTCTCATGTGGAACTAGAGTACTTGACGAAAGGCAATAAATTTCAAAACAAAATTTGATTATAAAAATAATAATCCTTAATATTTTTATAATCAAATTTTGTTTTGAAATTTATTGCCTTTCGTCAAGTACTCTAGTTCCACATGAGAAATATTTAAATATTTTTCATGGTGTAAATTTGGATTTCGGAATTAGCTAATTCTGACATGTTAAATCAGAATTCTGACTTAGTATCTCAGAATTAGCTAATTTCGAGATGATAAGTAAGAATTAGGAGTGATAGAACGTGTTCTAATTCTGAGATAAATCAGAATTCTGACTTAACATCTCGGAATTAGCTTATTCTGAGTTACTAAGTAAACATTCTGACTTGATATCTCGGAATTAGCTAATTCTGAGTTACTATATAAGTCGGAATTCTGACTTGATATCTTGGAATTAGCTAATTCTGAGATCCCGATTCAGAATTCCGACTTAGTATTTTAGAATCAGCTAATTTTGAGATGTTAAATCAGAATTAGGAGTAATGGAACATGTTCTAATTCTGAGATAAGTCAGAATTATTCTGACATAATATTTCGGAATTAGCTAATTCTGACATTTTAGCTAGAATTCTGACTGAGTATCTTAGAATTAGCTAATTTCGAGATGATAAGTCAGGATTAGGAGTGATAGAACGTGTTCTAATTCTGAGATAAATTAGAATTTCGACTTAACATCTTGAAATTAGCCAATTCTGAGTTACTAAGTCGAAATTCTGACTGGATATCTCGGAATTAGCTAATTCTGAGTTACTATATAAGTCGGAATTCTGACTTGATATCTTGGAATTAGCTTATTCTGAGATACTTAATCAGAAATCCGACTTAGTATCTCAGAATCAGCTAATTTTGAGGTGTTAAGTCAGAATTAGGAGTGATGGAAGATGTTCTAATTCTGAGATAAGTCAGAATTCTGAGTTAATATTTCGGAATTAGCTAATTCTGACATGTTAAGTCTGAATGCTGACTTAGTATCTTAGAGTTAGCTAATTTCGAGATGATAAGTCAGGAATAGGAGTGATAGAACGTGTTCTAATTCTGAGATAAATCAGAATTGTGACTCAACATCTCGGAATTAGCTAATTCTGAGTTACTAAGTCGAAATTCTGTCTTGATATCTCGGAATTAGCTAATTCTGTGTTACTATATAAGTCGGAATTCTGACTTGATATCTAGGAATTATCTGATTCTGAGATACTGAGTCAGAATTCCGATTTAGTATCTCAGAATCAGCTAATTTTTAGAAGTTAAGTCAGAACTAGGTGTGATGGAACATGTTCTAATTCTGAGATAAGTCATAATTCTGAATTAATATTTCGGAATTAGCTAATTCTGACATGTTAAATCAGAATTCTGACTTAGTATCTCAGAATTAGCTAATTTCGAGATGATAAGTCAGGAATAGGAGTGATAGAACGTGTTCTAATTCTGAGATAAATCAGAATTGTGACTTAACATCTCGGAATTAGCTAATTCTGAGTTACTAAGTTGAAATTCTGTCTTGATATCTGGGAATTAGCTAATTCTGTGTTACTATATAAGTCGGAATTCTGACTTGATATCTAGGAATTATCTAATTCTGAGATACTGAGTCAGAATTCCGATTTAGTATCTCAGAATCAGCTAATTTTTAGAAGTTAAGTCAGAACTAGGTGTGATGGAACATGTTCTAATTCTGAGATAAGTCATAATTCTGAATTAATATTTCGGAATTAGCTAATTCTGACATGTTAAATCAGAATTCTGACTTAGTATCTCAGAATTAGCTAATTTCGAGATGATAAGTCACGATTAGGAGTGATAGAACGTGTTCTAATTCTGAGATAAATCAGAATTCTGACTTAACATCTCGAAATTAGCTAATTCTGAGTAACTAAGTCGAAATTCTGACTTTATATCTCGGAATTAGCTAATTCTGAGTTACTATAGTCGGAATTCTGACTCAGTATCTTAGAATTAGCTAAATTCGAGATGATAAGTCAGGATTAGGAGTGATAGAACGTGTTCTAATTCTGAGATAAATCAGAATTCTGACTTAACATCTCGCAATTTGCTGATTCTGAGTTACTGCGTATAAGTCGAAATTAGCTAATTCTGAGATAATGAGTCAAAATTCCGACTTAGTACCTCAAAATCAGCTGGTTTTGAGATGTTAAGTCAGAATTAGGAGTAATGGAACATGTTCTAATTCTGAGATAAGTCAGAATTCTGACTTAATATTTTGGAATTAGTTAATTCTGACATGTTAGGTTAGAATTCTGACTAAGTATCTTGGAATCAGCTGATTCCAAAATACTAAGTCAGAATTCTGACTTAGTACCTCAGAATAAGCTAATTTCGAAATGATAAGTCAGAGTTAGGATTGATGGAACATGTTCTAATTCTGAGATACGTCAGAATTCTGACTTAGTATCTCGGAATTAGCTAATTCAGAGTTATTGAGTCGGAATTCTGACTCATTATCTAGGAATTAGTTAATTCTGAGTTACTAAGTCAGAATTCTGAATTAGTATCTCGGAATGAACGAAAATAAAATTTTTTGAATAATAGTGGCCCTTCTACGCCATCGTAAAATTGAGAAGCGCCAACAGAAACAATTGTGATGTTTGTTTCAGGAAAGAGCTGGGCTGCCTTCACTCTAGGGTTAATATTCGGACTGTTGATAGCAGGCATTTTGGCAATAATTGCATATATTCTTTGGAAAAAGGGCTGGTTCCAGTTAAGTATAAAATCACCAAAAACGTACAATTGCCTCCATCAGCGCCATAAAACAATGTTTATTTTCTGTTACAGAGTTATCATCGGCTCCCTCAAAAGGAAACCTCACACCAAGCCGGAAAGTGCTACAAGAGTTCCGTGCAAGAAGTTCTTGCAGTATTGCAAAAATATGGAATGCAATTCGCAAAAATACCAAGAACAGTACGCACTGCTTGCAGAAAAATCCAAAGAGATAACAGCGGTGAAATCGATTTCAATCGCGACCTTGCCGGAAAATAGAAGAAAGAACAGATATACCAATATAGCTCCATGTAAGTTTCACTATTCAACAGTAGCTGAACATCTTTTTATCTCAGGTTATGAAAATCCTGTTATGTTTAGAGAATTTTTTCTTTTGTTTTCAAGTTGTGTAAACTTCTATAAATACAGGCATACAAATCATCGGGAGGAATCGAGGATTACGTCACTGTTTTGGAAATACCTACACAAAACAGAGTAGATCACCTACGGGGGTTCTGCAAAACGGTCGAAACAGCGTCGCATTGTTGACAAAGGGGCTTACCGGGAAATTCACGAATGGGGCCTCACAATGGGGCTTTTACTACGAGTCACTCTATAACTTTTTGTTGTGAAGCTGAAGAGTGACTGATGAAAAATGCCCCAAGCAGAAACGCCCTTATTTTCTGTCCGATTTAATGATAATATTTTCCAATGGTATAGCCTGTGTGGGTAGAGGAAGGTTAATTTTTTATCTTGGTGTTTTGGCATCGACTGCTATGGTCATAAACCGGAGGACGGTTATTATTATTATTATTATTCACTGTAGGTGACCAGCGAATATATTTGCTAATAATCGGTCCTGATTTTCAAATGAATTCAATATTTTTCTATTGAACTTATTCTGGTAATTTTTTTTTCTTGAGTACACTGTTGTGGAAATTGCTTCAAATAAAAAGGTATTTTTCTCTTTTAATTTTTTATTTTATGAAAAACGGTCAATATTTGACAAAATAATTTGTTTGTTTCACATGTTTTATTGAAATTTGTAACATACATGCATTAATGAAACACTCCATTTGTTTTCTATTTCTAATCGTGAAATTGTTGACGTTTTACTCCTTTTATATGCCAAACCTTGTATCTGAGCATAAACAAATTAGATATTTTTTGATTCTGCATGAAATTCACAGATTATACTAATTTTGAATCGATTGGCGTTTGCAGAATTCATCTATATATCTCGCACCGTTACCGAGTTAAAGAATTCTTTTAGAATGGGAAGGAGTCATTTCATTCAATATGTTTTTCCAGTACTATTATTTCGTCAAATTTATCATTTATTTTCGGAATCTGCATGAAATTTTGCGTATATAATGCGGATTGCAAATGAATCTTCCGATCCGTTCCAGGCATATTTATCAATGGATGGAATTTATTTATAAGAGCACCAGCAATCAGGTAATAGTCATGTAGCTTCGCAGCATGTATTGCTGTTATGGGTTGACGAAAAAATTTGAAAATTGACTTAAAATGTCCATTTCTAGCTTCAACAATCCATCTAGAAGTGGTTATTAAACGTGCCTGATTGGCTTCATTTGTCGTTAATTGCCTTTGATTCGGCGGTAGAAATGGTGGCATATAGTAATGCAAGCCAAGTTCTTGTAGACTATTGATTGAATCTCTATAGCCTCTATCGACTATCACAATATCTCCTTCTTGAAACCATGTTTTCATTCCATTCAAATCAACTTGTAATTCGTGATTTAGAACACTTGCATCATTATTCCTAGCATCTGCGAAGTACGGCCCGTTGATTGCTAAGATATATCCATCGGGGGCAACTATGATCTCTGGTTTGAGCAAGTGTTCATTCTTGTGGAAACAGTATGATTGCCTCAATACCCGGAAGTTACTGCTCTTTTCTATTTTATTGTAGGTACAATCTATATAAACTATTGCTTTGGGAATATCTGGTGTGGGATTGTACAGTTGATTCGTATAAGGGGATACATGACTGTTAATATAATTTTCTCTTGTTATTGAATTAAATCCAATATTGTTCGGTACGAACCTTTGTAAAAGAGATAATCTCACATTAGAAATAATGAAGCTTGCTGTTTGTCGAGAAGGATAACTGAACAATATTTTCAAAAACTCATCTGAAACTCCATGTTTCATTTTGATCAAAAATGTCAGCAAATGTTTTCTTTCGACATTTCTTCTCTTGCCACCTTGTTCAACAATAACACAAAATTCTAGTAATTGTCGAAAATGATTTTTTGAGATTGATGTCAGATACTTGAATTCGTCTTCAGTGAAACAATTGATATCCTCCCAGTTACGGAGTGGCCTGTTTCTATTAGCAAATGTCCTCATTCTTTGAAGAAAATGTTGAAAATTGGAAATTATGTATGGTTTATTCACAAAATTCAAACCTCCATGCAAATAATTTGGAAGGAAACCTTGATGATGAAGATGGTGACCACAAATTCTCAAGAAATCTGGGACATAGATATCAGAAGCAACAAAAATATCCACTCTACATTCTAAAGAAAGTCTTTGAATATTTTGACGAGCATTACAAATAATGCACGCACGACTTGATACGCGGGACAACACATTGAGACGAAGGCAATTCGGGTTATTTTCCATAGCAATAATGTCATTCATTACTGTGTTATTACAATTGAAACATATTTTTGTATCATCCTGAATATCAATAGGTAGATTTCCCGCAGTTTGTCTTCGATATGTTGCAATTTGCAAAACATCAATATTATCTCCTCTATTCAAACGCATTGAGAGTCTAGGAATAACATTTCGGTCACAAACATAACAACTCACTCTATTTGCGAAAGCCATATTGTTCAGCAAAGTTCAACAAACACTGAAAATCACATAAACTTGAACAGTAAAAAAGAAACTTCAATTAGTCCAATAACCCAAAAAGAGTTCTCGGGCTTTATGACAACAAGAAAACGACTATTGACATAAGAATTTTGTTGATTTTATCCTCTTTCAATTGTTCTCCATGCCTACTACGAAATAAGAGGAATATATTAATAAGTAGGTATTCGAAGATGATTCAGATGATGTTTCAAATACAAGAAAAAGAAAGAGAAACGTTCTCTGAAAGGGGGTATATACTATATACAAACATATATACGATTCGAAGATACCAGAACATAATTGAAACATAAAACGTTAATTTGGTGTAAAAATATGCCGAGAATTTGATGTGGTATTTTCGTTATGTGACAAATTCATGAGATATTCATGTCCAAATCTTTTTGTAGTACAGGGCGATTTCCTTTGATAATAATGCTATTTCACTATTTTCACTATTTTATTGTTTTATAGAGTGAAAATTCGAAAAAACGAACTTCTGCGGATGTAATAAGTATAATATAACTTCTGAGAAACACTAAGCATGAAAAAATAACTTTTCCATTGAATCGCCTACTAGACGATGCTGATGCAGATAATAATTCGAGTTATGGCTTTTTTTCGAGGGATACGGTACGCTATTGTACGGTATAATAACTGATCACTATTTTATTGAAATATTTTTATTTCGAGTAAAAGCGGCCGGACGAGGAAGAACTACAGCAAACCCGCCGAAAACTGGAGTGAAAATACATTTTTCGCCTTGTATATGAAAAATCCGTCATAGGATTCCGCTGAAAATTTTGTACAATATGGATGAAAGTATTTCGAGTTCTCCCATGAAAAAATATCGCTATCTTTTCGGACTCCCTTATGAGATATAGGGTGATTTAAAAAATCAAGGTTTTTATTTATTAAAGTATAACTAATTTTTCAAATTGATATCATTCGACTCTGTATACGATGGAACATATCATTTAACATTCTTCAAGTGAATTTTGTCATTTTAGGTTGGTTTATTACTACAAGGTGTCCCAAAAACCAAAATTCGTTTTGTTTCCATATTTGTGAATCACCTTGTATGAATTGTATCAACTGTGATGCTAGATGAAATGAATTTATAATATTATGTGATAATTCTACCTTTTCTCGCATTTTCTCTTTATAAAACAACTAAATTATGAAAGTCTCAAAATAGCATTGTTTTCAAGTGAAATCGCCCTATACTACGAAAAGATTTGGAAATGAATTTCTCATGAATTCATCATACACGGATGTGATGATGATCCCACAAAAGATAAATCCGAACTAAATCGTAACTTGGCAGATACAGAGTGATGAAAAGTGAATGTTTCTCATATTCAACACCCTGTATCTCGAAAACAAGTCATAGGATCGTATTGCGCCCGTTGAAACATTTCATCGGAATGATCAATTCTACAACATATCAAAAATTCAAGAAATTTGACGGAGAGCCATTTTCCCATATAAGGTGTGCGGGGTCCATTTATCATATATTTTCGGATTCTGCATTAAGTTTTGCGTATATAGTGCGGATTGCAAGTGAATCTGCCGATTTTAGAATTTTTTCGATTTTTTGAAAATTTTGTTATATATCGACTCACTTGAAATTCACAGATTATACTAATTTAATTTTTTTGAATCGATTGCTCTATCTCGAACCGTTAGCGAGTTAAAGAATTGTTTTAGAATGGGAAGGAGTCATTTCCTCCCATATGTTTTTCCAGTACTATTATTTCGTGAAATTTATCATTTATTTCTGGAATCTGCATGAAATTTAGCGTATATAGTGCGGATTGCAAATGAATCTGCCGATTTTGTATTTTTCATGATTTTTAGTCAATTCTTCCCATATTTTTTTTCCAGTAGGTACTATTGATTCTTGAAATTTATCATATATTTTCGGATTCTGCCTAAAATTTTGCGTATATAGTGCGGATTGCAAGTGAATCTCCGAGTTTGGAATTTTTTCGATTTTTCGAAAATTTTGTTCTATATCGACTTACTCGAAATTTACAGATTATACTAATTTGATCATTCTGAATCAATTGGCGTTTGCAGAATTGCTCTATCTCGAACCATTCCTTAGTTGAAGAATTCTTTTAGAATGGGAAGAAGTCAATTCTTCCCATATTTTTTTCCAGTACTATTGTTGCTTGAAATTTATCATATATTTTCGGATTTTGCATAAAATTTTGCGTATATAGTGCGAATAATTTTTTGTTTTATATCGATTGACACGAAGTACACACATTATACTAATTTGATCATTCTGAATCAATTGGCTCTATCTTTAATCGTTCCTGGAATATTTTTATTACAATATTATGGTCATCAAATGGAATATTCTAGAAAATGTTTCTAAGAATATTACTAAAATATTCGAATAAATTAGTATTATCATATTACGCAAAAATGTTTTAGAAATATTTTAGCAAGATCGCCGAAGATTATATATCTGTCTAATTTCAAGATATGACATTAACCAGGACAGAAAGTTATCTCTGAATCCCAAATTATATCATTTCCTTTCTACTGCTTATGATACTCTGAATCATGATACATGATGTTTATAAAATCAGACGTGAAATCATCTGCGACTGATATACAAATTGTTGTCGCTATTTTTCATTGTTCACAATAACCTCTTATGTTGTCTGTTGTCCGATGTATTGTAGTAAAACTGCACTGAAATAATTTTTCTAATTTATTTTAAACACTACTTAAAAAATTATTCAGCTAAAATATTTACTTCACTATTTTATTTCTACTGTGTCAGTCTCTATCTGCGAACTCTCGAGCTGTCTTTGTAACTCTCTGTGACTGTCTATGACTCCTCTGCCCTCTGTCATCCAGCGGTTATATAGTCGCCTTTACAGTTCTCGATTGATCAGGACAACAGAACGATTCATCTAGATGGCTCTCTCTCGAAACTTCGTTTTCTTGGAACGTTCGCGCTTCTTCTACCCGGACTCATGTGTGTGTCAGCGGAGAACTTGTTTACATTTCGAGTGTGCATTATTAATTGGATGATCAGGGCCGGTCACGAGGGCGGTCTCGAAATCGTTACAGTATCCTAACCAACCATGTGAAGAATAGTATATTCAATTGTTTTATTACAGTCAGCACTTGCAATATTGTCCTTGAGGAACACCCACAAATGGATAACATATGTACGTAAGGGAAAGTAGTTGTTTTCTGTTTGATAATCGTCTCATTTTTCCACTTTGTGGGAATGTCTGGAGAAAAGGGTATTTTCGATATCGTTGAAATCATAGTTTCATTCTCCCAATGCACTCTGAACATATAGGGTTTTGATTTTAATATCAATCTAAAAAGGACGAATGTACAGGCTACATAACATCAAAATTTGTACTCCCAAATCTTTATGAGTGTGTCTTCACTTTAGTATTTTTGACTTCCATAACTATTTTTGACTTCCATAACTATTTTTGACTTCCATAACTATTTTTTAGATGATGAAACTAGAGTAGAACTCAGGATAGACGAAGACGATGAAATAGGATCCGATTATATAAATGCATCTTTCATCAAGGTAATGATTTCCTTATAGATATATAAAACAATAACAAATCAATGCGCAGAAAAGAACTAAATAATAGTAAATATTTCAACAAAAGATGAAAATACTGTTTTTTCACGTATTTTTATAACGTATTTCATCTCGAGTATGATATGCTATTTTTTCTATGATAGATGTTGTTTATAAAATACTGGAATTTCGATATCACAGTCCATATTAATTATAGTTATAGAGATAAGTTCAAATATAATCGTAGGTAATATCACAAGACCATGACAAATACCTAGCTGACTATTATTTTCTTCATAATTCTATCGAGAGTACCTTGTATTTTTAAACCATTTAATGAGGCCATATGAACAATTATAATCTGAATAACTCCCGAGAGCTTTAGTTATTAATGTTCATGGTCGAATTGAATTGTCTCAAAATACAAGTTACTCGAGATGAATTATAGAAATATTATAAATAAATAAACATGAATTTAGAAAATTCCTTGCTTTATTTAGATGATCAGAATGCTTTTAAATGGATATTTTTTCAAATCAAACTCCAAGAAATATAGATGATATTGACATGTGTCCAAGAAAATCGGATGAGAACCATTCTGACTCCATTTATTTTTAATAATTAATTTAAATACAAAATATTTTCTTTATGATATAATACCGACGAGATCAAAATCATAATTAGACATCTTTTACTTTTGATAATAATTACTAATCAAGATACATTCTAATACAATATATTTTCTTGTCAGGTGTACAATAGCTCAGTTGGTAGGCAGCGGGACTCGAGTGACTTCTGACGAAGAGTACGCGGGTTCGATCTTCGCCCACGCCAACTTTTTTTTTTAAGAAGATAAAAAATACACTTCTCAAACAGGATATTTTTGCTGTCTCCACGCACAACTAATGCACCTCTTCTCTTCTCTACATACTCAAAATAACTTTTGACGTTTAACATAAACTGTTCAAAGCCTGCTTTTTATATATAATAAATACTTAGCAAGATAATTACATGATTGCCTGAAAAGGAACATACATTTTGAAAATTCCTTGCTTTGTTCAGATAATTCAGAATTTTTTGAAGTAGATATTTCGTCGGTTTAGTGCAAGAAGTTACTATCTAACAATCTAATGTCCAAGAAAATTTAATGAATAGTCCGACTAAGAACCATTATGACTTCATTTATTTTCAATAATTACGTTTAAATACAAAATATTTGAAGCAATCTATTTGAAACGTGTAATTTTTTTCAATATCATAATGAAAAAAAAGTATCCGCGGGCGATGATCGAACCCGCGCACTCTTCGTCAGAAGTCAATACGTCCCGCTGCCTTACGAACTGAGATAACGGAGCGTGCGGAAAGTTACTTTCCGCGCCTGTGCGAATTATATTTCGCACGCTTGTGATTTAAGCCTCTTTCCGACCTTTCCGTGTAACTAACTATACAGTGCAATATACGTTACTTTCCATGTGGTCGTAGGAAAGTAATATTTCTACATCCAGTGAGCATGTAAAGGCTGGGTGGTTTTTATTTCTTTTTCCACATATTGATCAACAGACACCTATTTTTAGGGATACTCTGGTTATGTGGAATACATAGCAACTCAAGGACCGATGGTAACAACTACCCGAGATTTTTGGAAAATGGTCTTGCAAGAAAATGTTACGCTGATAGTGATGGTGTCCAAGTTTGTAGAGAACGACAAAGTATGGGTGACGAATTTATGTGTAACATGAACGAGATTATTAATTCTGTCGCTTTCAGCAAAAATGTCATCGGTATTTCCCAAAAAATCACGAGAGCATGACCATTTCCGACGATATGGAAGTTCGATGTTCGACAGAACTGCATTTTGGTACCTACTGCGTGCGGAACCTCCAAATCAGAAAGGTGAGTGAAACTCGAAAGGAATTCGAGGATATCTGTCCCAACATTCTATCGTTATAGATAGGGTGATTTACCACCACCCGCACAAACTTACATGGGGTACTAGTCTATCATGTGCGATAACGCACCTGTAAAATTTGGGAGCTACCCGCGATGATGGAACCAATTGTTTTGTACGTCAACTATAATCGATAAGCCACTGCAGAAACGTGAGATGTGGCAATGGTGCACGTATCTGACCGTTGAATTATATACGTTTGATACTTGGCAAAGTTTTCTACAAGAACTACTTTGTAATGCATTTTTAATATCAAAGCTGGAATTATTTTTTAATTTAATTGGGAGAACACCTCTGCACCGGTTTTATGGTCCTTGCCAATCATCAGCGAAGGCTAGTTCGACCCAATTGAATCGAAAAATCCTTCCAGCCTAATAGGAAATCTCTGTTGAAGTATCAATTCAGCGCAGTATTGAAATGCACTCCGACAGCGTGTCGACTTCAATATGAAGCTAAGAGCATCATGAAGAGAAGCGACACTACTTGGCGATATACCACAATTCTAATCATGAAAAATGGTGGATTACGTAATCTGAATCTTCTGCAAAATATCCTATACAATAGGTATGGTCAACAGATAGAGATCAATGGTAAAGAGATATAATTCAGTAGGGGCAGTAGTTGTTTTCTGTTGAATACTTGCCGACGACCATACCTATTGTATAGGATTTTTTGTCTGCTAGATTAAAGGAGAATCATACGTATGCGGCACAAGGCGGAACCCTGAGGGACACCCGCTTCAATCACATAATCTGTCGACTTTGCATTTTCAATCAAGATGGGTTGGGAAGGTGGGAAAAATTTTGCATTTATTTTCAGGACGATATTCAAGCGACCGTGACGCATATGCAGTTTTTGGACTGGCCAGATTTTGGAGTACCTAATGGGACCGACCACGTTTTGCAATTTTGCTACCTGCTGCGAGAACGAATCAGGGTCGATGGAGGATTGATAATAGTCCACTGCAGGTATTTTTGGTTTACTTATTGAAATAAAATATGTATAAAAATAGGCAAATATTTAAAATTACACTGGTTTGAAGTTGGTATAATACTGAATGATCATCGGTCCTTAATCTTTGTCGAATTACATTTTTGATGCATAATTCGAAATCTAGGGAAGCGTAGAAGGGTCATGGATTATTTGTTTATTTGATGCTCCATAATTTCGACTTTTATGTCGAAATTTCGACTTATATCTCAAAATTTCTACTTTTATCTCGAAATTTCTACTTTTATCTCGAAATTTCGACGGATTATTTGTTTATTTGATGCTACATAATTTCGACTTCAAATAAAAGTCTAAATTTTGACTCAAAAGTCGAAATTATGGAGCATCAAATAAACAATTAATCCATGGCCATTCTACGTTTCCGTAGAAATCAGCTCGTCGAGATACGTTTGACGGAAATTTGTGCCTGTCTATGACTACCCCACCCTCTGTCATCCAGCGGTTATATAGTCGCATTTATAGTTCTCGATTGTTCAGGAGAATAGAACAATTCATCTAGATGGCTCTCTCTCGAAGCTTCTTTTTCTTAGAACGTTCGCGCTTCTTCTACGTGTTTGTCAGCGGAGAGCTTGTTTACATTTCGAGTATGCATCATTAATTGGATGATCAGGGCCGGTCTCGAGGCCGGTCTCGAAATCGTTACATTGCCCCCTTCTTAAAGATGTTTCGTCCCGAAATGTCATTTTTGGAATGTGGAGATATCTGCAAGATTCTCCATATCTGCGCCTGGACGTTCGCTACGCACATGCCCAATTTTCCCGCAATTCCAGCACCTTAATTGTTTTCTCTTAGGCAGGACTTCCTTTATTAATTTTCTCATGATAGCCTCGATATTAGCGGGCTCCTGTGTATCTTCCTCAATCATCCGGACTCTACTCTGGCTTTTGCAGGATTGTTTTGCTGCTTCGAATTCCAGAGCGCGTGCCAATGCATCTACGAGATGTGCGGGGCGAGCTAGTGTTAGAGCTTGTCGGGTTTCTTGGCCACGGACTCCATCCAAAAATGCCTGAACGGCCAGTCGCTCAATAACATTTTCCGGTGTAGCTGTTATGCCGGCTTCAAATTCTTGCAGGGATTCGCTTGATTTCTGGCATCGATTCTTCAGCTGTGAATGGTACACGTGTTCTAGGTGGGCCTGACCATACCGTAGTTCTAGATGTTTAATCAGCTGTTCATAGTCCTCCTGTTGTTGGGCGGTAAGGGTCTGTAAAATGTTTGTGGCATCGCCACGCGAAGCCAGTGTCAATGCTAGAGCTTTTTCCCCAGCATTCCATCCATTCGCTTTGGCAGCAGCTTCAAATTGTTGGCGGTAGTTTGCACATGGAGTATTTCCGTCGAACTGAGGCGGTTTCAATGAGAGCTTTCCTGATTCCGTACTGACCTTGAAATCTTTTATTTCTCTTTGGACTTCATCTAAATCCAAACTCGAGTCTAGCATTGAATTTTTGTTGACCGTTTCTCTGGTGTGTGCAGAATCCATTCGCTTTTCTTCGCGTTGAATTCACTGAATTTTTCCTTTATTCTGCCGATTTCTGTCTCGATTCTGCCTTTTATTTCATCGTGGAGCGTTTCCCTGATTTTTTTAATTTCTTCCTCCATGTCATCTTTGATTTTCTCCATCTCTGTTTCAACAGTCCCCATTCTTTCTTCAGACCGATTCGCCACACCGCAAACTTCTTCTTTCAAGCTTTTCGAATTTTCCAGAAGCTCTTCTCTAAAGTTCTTCGAGTTTTCCAAAAGCTTCACTTCTAGATTTTTCGAATTCTCTTCAAACTTCTCTTCTAAATTTCTCGAAAGTTCTTCTTTCAGAGTATTCGAATTTTCCAGAAATTTATCTTCCATATTTTTCAAGCTGACCGAGTTTTCTAGAGGCTTTTCTTGAAGTTTCACTTCTAAACTATTCGAATTTTCGAGAAGTTCTTCTTTCAGACTCACGAAATTTTGTTGAAGTTCCTCCTTCAAACTATTCGTGTTTTCTTCGAGTTTGTTCATTATAGCACTCAAATCGATTCCAGAAACTTCGAACAAAAATGTTTCGGGGTCTTCTCCTTCTTCAATCAGTCCATCTGAAAGTCTTTTCTGGAGTACGGCCTTCTCTCCAGTTGTTTCTAAAAGCTAGGTTTTCATGCATCAGAATTTTCGGTTTTTCGTAGGAAATTTTAAAGAAATGTCACTTTTTCGTACGAATGATATTTTGAGCGGTTTTCATTTGTGCGAAATGCCTTCACGGATTAAATGAAATATTCAACGTCAACCCCCCAATTTACCGTCCATTTTCTCAAGTAAATTCCTCCGCTAGTAATTAAGCTGTGGTAATTGCCATGTAATTTTCGTAGTTTGAAAATAGGTCTCACCCAAAAACGTTTAGGAGCCCTTTTTCTTCAATTCAAAATTTCAGTACGTTAACAAAATCAGTGAAATAAAAAATATTACGGCTGTTTATACTTATATTAATAATCATGAGATTACTCTCCATATCTAACATTAAAATTTTCAATACGCCTGGAAACAAACATACATAACCGCACTGATCATTGTTTCCCTTTAAAATTTCGGACAAGTTGACTTTATTTCAACTTCTTGAATTCATTCGCACCATCAGTTAAAATTTGCCGCCACGAAATATATTTGAACAGATTTTGACAGATTTCGTACGAAAAACGAATAATTCGTGTACATGAAAACTTAGCTTAACTCTCTGTGACTGTCTATGACTACCCCGCCCTCTGTCAGCGGTTATATAGTCGCATTTACAGTTCTCGATTGTTCAGGAGAATAGAACGATTCATCTAGATGGCTCTCTCTCGAAGCTTCTTTTTCTTGGAACGTTCGCGCTTCTTCTACGTGTTTGTCAGCGGAGAGCTTGTTTACATTTCGAGTGTGCATCATTAATTGGATGATCAGGGCCGGTCTCGAAATCGTTACATTATATTAGATGAAAGATTGAGCAACAACTAAAAATGATTTGGTCGAAATCGCAAAAATTATAGTCATTTCGTTAATCCTCGGTGGAATTCACGTTTTGATTCGAAATCAGCTTATCGAGATGCGTAAGAAGACGGTAAGCGATTTTTTAGAGAATGTGAAATAAAAATTTCCGAAAAGGGTTTATTTCTAAATTGCAGAGGTTCCGTAAAAAGCCTACCAAATCTCTATTTAGCTCGTAATCGATTTCAAATTCGATGAGCATGTACAAAAAGGATTGAATTTTACGAATATTAGAAGAAAAAAATTGAAAAATATTTTTGCCGGGTAATAATAACTCTCAACTTCAGGTGAACTTTTCAACTCGAGAACAGTTGGAGATAGAGCAATTCTGCGAGCGCCAAAGCGATTCAGAATGGCAAACTTAGTATGGTTGGTGAATTTCAAGTCGATCGGCCGTAAAAAAATTATTACTTCGAAAAAGTCCAAGGTGTATACCATCATGAAAAGTACAAAATCATCAGAGTCATTTGAAATTACCACCATATACTCAAAATTCCATGCTGATTCCGAAAATGTATGATTTGGATATGCTCAGATACAAGGAGTATCATAAAATAACGATAAAACTTCAAAAATTCCCTCTCACCATCTAATTTTTCAAAAAGTTTTTTTTTTCATTTTTTGAAAAATCGCACACTCCCATCTTACGTATCTTGTCGAGCTGATTTCGAATATTCCATCAAAAATGAAATTAGATGAGGGATTGGCGAGAACTAGAAATGATTTGATCGAAATCACAAAAAATTTCACAACTTACAATAACTTTTTTATTTCATAGCGCAGGAGTTGGCAGAACTGGTACTTTGATAGCCACGGACATTCTTCTTCAGTCAGCCAATGCTGGAAAGCACATTGATGTTTATAACACAGTGCTGGAGCTTCGGAAGCAAAGAGTCATGATGGTTCAAACAGATGTGAGTTTCAGAATATTTTTCATTCATCCGGAGTATACATATCATGATCTGATTGATCTATAGGTTTTCCGGGTTTGCCTACAGCTAAAAAGTGAATACACCACCGAAAGCATCAGTAAGTCGCCCCAGGGCCACGGCAAATAATAATAATAGCCGTACTGTACCCGCACAGGCTATGCCTTTGGGTACACTCTATGAGTGTTTATGATTGAGTATTATTATTATTATAATTATTATTATTATTATTATAATTTTTTTTTTTTTTTTTTTTTTTTTTTTCCTTAGGAATTACCAAGTCAGGCCCTGTCTCCGGAGCTCCGACACTTCCGGAGGGCGCGCTGGCGTGTCATTAACCCCAGTAAACACTCCCCACGTCCATGGGGTAAGTGATTACTGGGTCCGAGAATCATGTGCCCTGAGTAGGCGGAGTGAACCAAGAATTACGGCCTTCTGCATTCGCCCGGCTAGGATTTCTGCCATGTCACGGCAAGCCGGTATGATTTTTAGGTTTGAGAGTAGTGTGTCCATCATTCCACCAAGGACCCCTATTATCAGAACCACCATCTTGACAGAATGGTTTGGGTAAAGCCTGCGGAGTTCAAAGAGAAGATCTCTATATTTAGTCCGTTTTTCCTCCTCTTTTCGGACGATGTTCGTTTCGCCAGGAGCTGAAAACTCAATGACGAAAATCGTCCTACTTTGATGGTCGAGGAGTACTACATCAGGCTTATTGGCTTGTATTTGCCTGAGGGTGGGGAATGAATAGTTCCAATAGATTCGGCACTTCTCATTCACCACCACGGACTCAATATCCCCCGGAGCATAAGGCAACACTGGTGTCTCGTCTACACCGTACGAGTGTCGTAGATGGTAGTACAACACTCGTAGGGCCGCGTTATGTCTGTGGATATAGGCTGAGACCGCATAAGCTGGACAAGCTGACAGCAAATGCATTATGGTCTCAGCTGCCCCACGACACGCTCTGCATCTAGTGTCAGGGACCTCTATACCCATCACGCGACTGCGGTAGACGAGAGTGTTGAAGACACCATCCTGGCAGGCCATTATGAATCCCTCGGTCTCCGACTTCAGCCCACTTGACCTGAGAAACGAGAAGGTCAGGTCTCTGGATAAGCCTAGGTCTTCAATGTTCTTGAAGAAGACCCCATGCATCGGCTTATCCTTATGTAGCTGCAGGAGCCTCTCACACTCCGCAGCTTTTACGTGGGCTTTTTGCTGAACGGGTTCCAACTCGGTGATAGAGTTTGGGATTGTCCGTTCAGTGTCGAATACGAGATCGAGTTCATCGGCTGCACGGGTTGCTGCCTTGAAAAGAAATGCTCCAATTATTATTATTATTATTATTATTATTATTATTATTATTATTATTATTATTATTATTATAAATGTTAAGTAATACTGTTGATATATGAGAATATGAATGTGATGAGATCAACAAAAGGTTTGGTGAGAGTCTATCAAGACAGGTATGTTTTTTTTTTTGAAAACTGGAATTCAAATTCGGGGGCCACCATTGGGATTTTGGAAACTATAATTGATACAAAGATGGTTAAATTGGGGGAAAATTTGCACATCTATGTGACGAACAATATGCTGTTAAGAAAGTTCCAAAATTCCAAGTATACGTTGCTATTTTGTCCCAGCTCTGCGGCGGTATTTTCAGATTTACCATACGACGTTTCGTCTCTTGGCCACCATCATCAACTTTACTTTTTCTTACGGGCGTCATATTGAACTGTTACTGATTAAAATATAGTTTTTTATTCTGATCCCAAAGATGTATAATATTTGATACTTTAGAAAATGAGGTATTGGACGCCTGTGGTGTCACTCAATGAGAACAAAAGAAGTTTTCCCCTTCACCACACTAGTAATTTTATTCCTAGATGCGCATTTCGTTAACCAAGTTAACTTCATCAGTAGGATTAGTATATTGTTTACTTGTCGAGGGTGCATAATTAATCACGCGATCAGGGCCGGACTCGAAATCGTTACATTATTCAAAACATTAAATAGAAACTTCACCGAGTATGGTAGTTTAAAAAAAACGAGGAATATCTATGAAAATCGATTAGATAAAAGTACGAGAAACAATATTCAAACTTCGGTAATAAACTTCTATCCTTTTATTAATTTTTTTTTAACTTATCTGATTGCGTAAGATAATTATAAATCCTTTAGTTTCAATACATGAAGTTGCTTCAATACAGGTGCGCCACAAACAAAGTGTTTGGAAGGGGCTCAGAAGAAATGGTCTAAAATTATACAAGATTCATATTTGCCAAAAAGTATACCAAGGTGATTCTAAACGGAGGTTGGCTTACTATAATTGGCTAATGAATAGGAAGGTCATTTGGACGGATGAGAGCACTTTCACTAATTGTGGTATGTTCAATAGAAATAATGAGCACATCTGGAGTCAGACAATCCCAGAGAGTTTAGAGCAGTTAGGCCACAGGAACGGTTCAGTTTGAAAGTATGGGCTGGAATTTGTGGAGATCAAACTTTTGGTCCTTATTTTTTTAATGGAACACTCAATTGAGAAAGTTATCTAAACTTTCTCCGAGGTGCATTTGAGGATTATTTAGACATTTTACCTCTCGTAAATTTAAATCAATATTGGTTTCAACATGACGGTGCCCCTCCACATAATACCTGTATGTGAATACCTGAATGAAAGATTCCCAGATAGATGGATTGGAAATAATGGTCATGTGAAACGGCCATCAAGGTCGCCTGACCTTACAGTAATTGTCACTTTTTTATGAGGCAAATTAAACAACCGGGTTCATGGCCAACAAAAATTCAATAATGTTAAGGATCTTATTGAACAGTGTCGACAATAAGAAGAAGGGATGTGCAAAGGCTGTAGAAAACTTAGAACGGCGAGCACGTCTATGTATTCATCAGGAAGAAGGCAGAAATTTTGAGCAGCTGCTTTGATGAGTCATACTTTTCTTCGTCAGTGTTGATTGTGTTATTTCGTTCGTTCATTAATTTGTAGTTATAGACAGATATTGTCAATATAAAGTTCATTAAAAACTAGTTTAATCAGATTATATTTAGTTCCTTGTTAAAAAAAAAACATTCTACGTACTCATTACTTTGATAATAACAGCAGATGTGACAGATAATGTGGCAACAACGAATCGAATAATTTGACAAGTGTTATTTGATGGAATCGAAGCTAACCAAAACTTTTTTTAATGTTATGCGAAGTTGTGACATAACAAAGTGTCACATTATATATAGTGTGAATCAGGATGAAAACCTATTCAAATATGTAATGACTTAATTATTTTTACTGAGGCACTAGTTCTAAACAGAAACATGACTATAAAATTTCCGCAGCGGGTAAAATGATTGAATACATTCCATACATTCTAGATTTTTATTTCTTGCAGAAGCAGTATATTTTCATCCATAGCATGTTGAAAGACCATTTAGATCGACCTCCATCTCCAGGTAAGTCTGAGATTATTTTCTGAATTGAAAAATGGCCTATAATTGACGTCATTAGAGCCAATATTTCAATATACTACTCCGTTAAGGCTGAAACACAATGGAAATTTTATGTTTTTAGTTTTAATTTTCATAATTTTGGATATTTTTTAACGCGAAACTATCATTGCCATTATTATTCTGATTACGCCTCATAAACAATCTTGTTGATAAAATTCAAGCTTCATTTTTCAATTATGTTTTGCATCTTGTTTTATTTGTAAAATTGATATCCAAAATCCCAAAACTTAAAACTTATTACATAAAACTTCCATTGTGTCTACGGCTTTAGACTCAGGTGTTTTCAGTACTGGTTTTTAGTCCGGGAAACAGCGTTACATTTTAGCTGCTGATCGAATGCCGTTCAATTGTTCAGTGATATTTTCGATAGATCCGGTATTAGTAGGAATCCGCGAAAGAAGTATAGTAAAAAAAGGATAAAGTGATAGAACGTTGGCTGAAACTTTTGTTACGAATATTTGACATCATACCGAGTTGGAAAAAAGTCGTCAGCTGCATCGTGGAGGGGGGATTAGGCATCAGCTGCCCGCATGAACTTAACACTCAAAAAAAAATGTAATATATCGCTGGATGAAATTTCACAAGGTAATTGTTTACATAATTTGAAGCAGGAAAACAACAGTTAGCTGCGTTTGTAGCGATGGAAAGACCATCAGCTGTCGAGGTAGAGGAAAAATAATTCGAACATTGCCACAATACTTTTTTTCTCAGACACACATTTCACGAAAGATACTGGACACACAACGACATTAAAAAATAAGCAACAAATGGGAGAAAATCTTTAATTGTGATTTTTCAAATGAAAAAAATTGTCAACAACTAGACTTGTCTTGAAATATACTTCATCCCTATCAGATATAAGAGTGAATTCTGGTTTCTTGAAAAAATGCATTTTGAAAAATCAACCAATTGTCTAAAGTTACATATGTCGGAAAATAAGTAACATTAGGATGAAAATTTTCAAGATCTTTTTTGAAGCTCATTAAATCTTACCTGGCAGGACGAAATCTGATGGTTAGAACAGGCACGGAGCTTTCAGACAAAAGGAATATTAAATCGGGGGTTCCACAAGGATCTGTGTTGGGCCCTATGCTGTTCTTATTGTACGTGAATGACATCACCAAGGTCAATGTTTCTGGAGAGTTCACCATCTTTGCAGATGACACCACTATAGTCTGAAGTAATAAAAACACGTGTGACCTGCCAACATAATATCAGCCTATTAAAAAAAGTTAAAAACGGGTGTGATGTAAACACCTTATCCTTTGATTTGGCAAAAACTTACTTAATGTCATTCAGATGCTCGCTTAGTGAACTTTTTGTCGAAGATAAACCTTTGGAAAATAAAAATCACACTTAAGATTCTATGATGAGTATTTAATCCAAGCTTTGTCAACAAGATTTTGTCTTATGTTAATAAACCATTGATATTATTTAAAAAATAATTTAAAGGTGAGGAAAATTCGAATTATTTCTGAAATTCTACAATACAGTGTTTCAATTTTTTGAAATCATTACAAATTTAGTAGATCAGGAATTGATTTAAAAACTCCCGTTAGTTTTTTTAGGATGACCTCAGCGAAGTCATGATAAGCAAAAACATTGAAAACTGTCACTTATTCCTTCACATTTTATAGAATCCATTCAAGAGTGCATTTTCTGCAAAAACGTATGGTTTAACGACTGATTTCCATTCAAATGGCTTACAAAAGCTCTAATCGATCTCTGCCAACAAATATCTCGAAAATGTTCATCCAGATTTTACTTTTTTCCGAAAAATATAACTTTTGAGAATTTTTTATTTTGAAAAATGAATTTTCTCAAGAAACTGAAAATCACTCAGCACTACGCAGCTGATGACTGTTTTTTCCTACTTCTAATTATGTAAACAATCACCTAGTGAAATTTCATCCGGCGTTCTTTTACTATTTTTGGGTGTCAAGTTCATGCGAGCAGCTGACACATAATCCACCCTCCACGATGCAGCTGACGATTTTTTTCCAACTCAGTATGATGTCAAGCATTCATAACAAAAGTTTCTGCAGCTGTTTTGTTACTTTATTTTTTTTACCACTTTCGCGGATTTCCCAGCCCACACCACTAATTGAGCAGCTGACTTATTAGACATGCCGGATCTATCGAAATTAATACCAACTGATCGGGGTTAGATCACTTTGTAATTCATGACACTGTTACGGATTATTACTCTAGCTATGTCTGTACTAGGCATTGGAGCTCCGCACTCGATACTTAATTTTACATTTGCTTCAGATCTCGTGGAAAATTGCGAACCAGTGTACGAAAACATGGAAATAATACAGGACTCGAGAAATAGTGTAAATGATACGATTAAAAATGAGGACGAGAGTAAATTCTAGCGACCTAGCGTTAGTTATAGTATATTGTATTGTTTTTATTCGCTTCTTCAGATCATTCCTCTAATTAGGGACCAAACAAGGTTGCTTAGTTTAACTTGAGAGAGCAGAAGGATTAGTTTACTTTTTTCATAGACACTGGAAGAGGAAGGAATCTAGAACAATCGCGATATGTCAGTGAGAACCTGAGAACTGAACTAATGTGATATAGCTTTTGGAAGGTGTTCCATCTGTACTTAAATTTGATTTATTTTCATGAACTGTAAGTTCTATCATACTGAAACTGAAGCTATTCGGGTTGATAAGTACTGCTGAGTTATCCATTCATTGTACCTGTTTATGAGATGGTGCAATTTTTATATGTGATACACCAGGAATTCGATGTGGGAAAGTTTATACCTCTTGACTCTATCTTCATACTTCATCATTGCATATAGGGAACTGGATTAAATGTGAGAGGATATCGTTTAGCAAGTTCTATTTTATTCTTTAGGTATGTTTAGTCAAATCAAGATGTTTTTATATTACTGCTCAATATGTTCATATAAGTAAACAAGTTATGAAATATATTTATGTACCCATCATATCAGTATATTAGTAACCATAGATTTTATTCCCACAATTGTAGAAACCAAAGACTTTTGCAGAACTGGAACAATATATTTTTTATTTAATAAAATCTGTTTCAATTTCTCAAATTATACCCAACTCAATTCAAGAAAAATTGAGGCCTACGAAAATCGCCATAATCTTGGAGATTAGATTCCTGAACCTGAAGTTTTCGTGCAAGCTACTCATCTTCCATTGCATCCAGAGCTCTATGGTGAGTAAAAGCCAAGCACTTAAAACAAATTCTTCAATTTTTAAAAGGGGAAAGTCCCATTTCTTTTTTATTTGTTTAGGTGTATTAACTTGAAATAATAAACTACTCCCTACTCTGCTATTAGTAGCTCACTGAATGATGAAATTTCAAAACTAGAAATTAAAACCTTTCAAATCAAAGAACATTCACGGTGAATGGAGAGCATATTCGAACATTTTCCATCAAATAAAAAATATTTTCGACAATGCAGTGTTGCCACAAAACACCCTGTATATACTTAATATTATTTTTGAAATTACTAAGATTTCAAAAAATAATATTATGTACAGGGTTTTTTATTCGCAAAATCAAAGTTGCTACTACTTTCTAATATAAGTGGCAACACCGCGATACACATTTTACATGTTAAATGTTTTGAGCCTTCCCAGGAACTGAACTAAACAGCCATCTATACATTCTTATTCATCACTCGTAGCGTCATTTACTGAAATTGCGTAGCGTCATTTACTGAAATTGCGTAGCGTCTTCAATATTATTGTTTTTAGGCAAGAATAATTCAACGAATTTGATTTGATTTCCAATGATACTTTTAAAAAACTGGGTTCCGATTTATAATGGTCGATGACGTGAAAGTGGTGAAGTAAGGGTGTCATAATTAGACCAGCGGAAATGAATCATTATGTAATAAATCGCTAGGGTGTTTAGGCGACGATATCTTTGATTCAGTTTCAGACTGACCAAAGCAAACAACCACTCCTCAGTCGCCCACCCTTGGAAGTATTTTTTTATTGACATTCAATTAAAGTATAGATGTTAAATACTTTTGCTGCCACCAGACCCAGAGTATAGTTTTGAATCCGCTCTGGATCACCCGGATTTAGGCTAAGGGGATAGCCTCCCCAAAAGCTAGAATGCTCAACCTTACAATTCACAGCTCTACTGTTTTTCGTAAGTTCATCATCGTCCTCGAAGGCAAAGATGTAGATTTGTAGGTTCGGCCACGGCTTCTCAAATGCGTGGACTTTGTATGAGGGGTTGAAGGGGTAAGTAATATTAAGAAGCAAAGTTCCACCAACCAGCTTTATTCACCAAAGCAAAAAAATTGTGGAAAGTAGTAACGAAAATATAAAAGAAAATGTGTAAAATATAAAAATAAAAATGTATAATTTGTAAAAATTTGTAAAATCTACCAACTGTAAGAATTCATACACTCCGTATATGCAACTAAGTGCAAGAAAAATAAAATATATAGTTGAATAAAATTGGTCACCCTCTCAAAACATGAAAGATCGCTCTACAGTTAAACAAGCATTTTTCTAAAAAGCCAACAACCCTTTCAACAACATTCCCGATAATAAATCAACAGCTATACTTTTCAAATTAACTCACTACTATTATAATTACAACAAAAATTATGGCCAAATTTAAACTATTATTATTATTATTCTGTAGTATTCGCCCTCATAACTCCCTCAGAATTATAATAAAGCTATCCTCAATTTAAAATGACGAACACCCAGTTTTAAGTAATAATTATTATCATTTACCTGGAACTTATTTAAATGCCTCAAGCTTATATTGAATAACTCAGTGAACACCCCATATCTCTATTCAAACTATCATTGCTTTAAAATTAATGGACCAACCACGCCCAGCTTTTAACGGAACTATTATTACTCTTATTATTTGTCTTGAGAAAAAATTATACGCAGTTAACAAATGCACATGTCGGCCTACGAAAAATTCATACCTGTTTTAGTGCCATTCTTGAGAGTGGCATATTTGCCTACACCCTCGCGGGTGGGTGGTCCTCCCAAACCCAAGCGATCACTTGCACTTCACAACACCGAATGCCCTTTATGAAAATCCTAACATTTTGTTTCTAGGCACGACGTCTCAGACTACCCTATCTAATGTCATAAGCCATTAAATTTATCAACCCAGAGCGACCTTTCTATATGTAAAAACAATTTTTCCCCGGTTCGAGCGTAGGTATAAATTCTTATCTCACACTCACACTGAATCCAGACACGCACATACGATTCATTAAATTTTAAAAGACCGATTATAATACAGGTTGCACTATTAATTAAAATAACAGTGCTCACTGTTACAATACTCCCCTCATTGAAAAAAGTTCTAGGCTGCATCTAGCCTTAACTTTTTCCAATAACGATCTGGACCGGTATCAAATGAAAAATAATCCCGTCAAATTCAAACAACCAAAGCAAAATGTAAAGCCCACTAAATTCCACATAAACTATTTCAGGCCCCAAAACTGAGTCCGGTTCTGACCCTTTTTATTTCTAGAGGTTCGTATGTCTATCACTAAGTCTTATATCTACTACAACCTAACTCTAGCACACAGTGTTCAGTACGGACCCGTTCACATCGGTTGAAACAAAATGACTTCAATCTTCACTACCGAATTTCACTGATGTTGATCGAGGCTCTGATCGGTTCGGCATTGTCCAACATTGCAACAGTAACTACTCATTTGGCTGACAGATTGACATTTTGGAGTACAGCAAACATCACCAACTACGGGTTGAACAAAAACTCGTATATTCATACAGGGCGCCATTGCTCGCCTCTGCACATCATAACTCAGCATCAATACTTAGGTACTGCTTTCTAGGTTCACTTTTGACTGTGAACTCACGTACATCATTCTCCTCTGAGCTCTTTAACTTTAGCTCATACAAGGACCCAATTCTAAGCGACACCTTCCGTTTTCACCCTGTCATTGACTGGACCAACTCCTCAACTGCTCCAAATATGTCAAATTACTTCAGCCAACCATATTTATGAGAAAGTTACCAAATCGGACAAGTGATTCACCTACTCAAAGCCCCACTGCAACTCCATTCGCCAACTCCGTCGCAGCTTCAATTGCCTATTCCACTTGCGCAAATGTCTTAACACTGATTACCCAGGTCGCGCACTATTACAATTACACTTCGATTGAAGTTCAATTGTTTATCCAAAAATTAGTCCATATGATAACAAAAATTCAAGTCCATAACCAATTACCGAAAATATAAAATCTAATGGATAGTTAGATTTAAGAATAAGCAAAATATCATTAAAAAATTACAAAAAAGTACAAATCAATACATCTATAAGCATTCAGCCGTCAATCACCCATGAATAAGAATACATACATAAAATTCAGTAAAATTCATAGCATAAAATAATGTATAAGTTCACTATTAACAATAAAAAAATTTAAAAAATGAAAAAAAAATTGTGTACACATATAGGTACTTATATATATCATCACCAAACTACATCTCGTCGGTGCCTCAAAAAAAATAATAGTAATAATAATAAAATGATTTTGAAAACGAATTTTCCATAAATGCTAACATTCTACCAAACCATTCATACCTAATCTAGTGCCTATCTGCGGTCCTATCAGATAGCCAATAGAATTATAAATATTTTTAAGAAAAGCTTAAAGGTGCTTCAACCCTTTCAACAATCTCGAAAAAAAAAAAAATGAGAAAAAAAAATAAAAAAACATACTGAAATTTTCAGCTCCGGAAAACTTTCCAACAAATCTCAAATGCTCGACCAACATAAGCATCTCATTTTCGCATCACAAACAAAACACATATTCCAAAAATATCATTCAGCACTTCGGTAAACGATCCTTTGGCTTTTCTGCAGTCATCATACGAAGACATTAAAAAAAAACGGGCTCCCAAGTTGTGAGACTTTTACTCACCAGCTGGTGCCTAACCCTGGTAGGAGTATTCTGCGGCCCCTCACTACTGAGCCTAAAAACATGTAAGACTCATACTATGGCGCCAAAAAAACGCATTCACACCGCATGTCATATATCGCCCGTAAATAGCTCGTAGAAACTACCGTTCTATCACTTCTCTCACGGTCTCTATCCTCAAACCACTGCGATCTGCTTTCTCTGAGCCTATAATGGCTCTCCTCAACTGGAACCTCTCTCTCTCTTGTTCAGAACCAAAAAAACACCAAAATCTGCGCCTTCTAAAGAGACAACGCTCCTTCTTCTCTCAAGCCTCTCTATTTTGTCCATTCTCAGACCATGAAAACCGCTACAATATGCTCTATCCCTCTCTCTCTCTTTCTCTCACTGAGCATGCAACGGCTAACATTATATTTCTCTCTCTCACTTTGGTCTACTCTCGGACCAAAAAAAAACACACAATAATCCGTTCATTCTGAACAGACAACGCCCTTTCTCCTATCGAGCCTCTCTCTTCTATCCATCCTCAGACCACTACAATCTGCTCCCTCTAAGCAGATAATGGGTCTCCTCACATGGAACCTCTCACTGTTGGTTCATCCTCGAACCTCTCGTCTAATGAAACTTCATTCTGCTTCCTCTACAGATCAACACCCCTATACTGAAAGAAATTCATATTCGACAAGGAACAACTACTTTCCGGGCACATACCCCGACGAACATTGAATTACAGCCGACAAATACTCTTTCTTCCATTTATTCTTCGCAGTCACTTCACAGTCTCCTTCTAACTACCTCTCTTCGTGAGGACCACTTTCATCCTCCACCTGCCTCCGGCTCCTTCTGCTATTTCTCCATCAACCTTCAATGGCAGGCCCCCTTCGTGTGGGCCGACGTGTGTATCCACCTTGCTCTTCTGACTCAAAAATCCTATGACCCAAATCAAAATTTCTCACAACAAAGACGATAAAACTTCGTCCCTGTCTAAAATTTCACAAAAACAAAATAAATTCAAATTCAATTTCAAATATCAAAACTGCATCGTCAACATATAATTCATCAATTTCATAAAAACTTTTCATAGTAAATTTTCCTGGGTTAGTAATGAGGGTGACCTTTTCGCATGCACAGAAAAAGAATATAGCGATAAAGCGTGTAACCTACCAACCTTTATTTTGGCTTCATCTCCGACGAAACTAATCTGAAAATCCCTAATCCAGTTCTCAAATCGATCAGTTTTTCCATTATATAAAAATATTCCCTATTATCCAATTCGTATATTTTTCCGAGCAAAACCTTCAGAACTCAGTTGAAACCCCCTAGGTATAAATGCCAAAAAGCTTACGATTCATTAAATTTTAAAAGACCGATTATAATACAGGGTGCACTATTAATTAAAATAACAGTGCTCACTGTTACAATTATTAATGTTGATTTCAGCAAATATGTCATCGGTACTTTCAAAAGAATCATGAGAGCATGCCCATTTGCGAAGATATGGAAGTAAGATGTTCAACAGAATAGGGAATTACACTGGTAATTTTTTATATAAGGTAGAAAACAAAAGAATTAGAGATGAATTCAAACAATAGCCCAAATTTGCGCCAAATATTACCGGTATTTCATTGGACAAATACAAGTGACGTCAGCCTCCTTAATGGACCTTTCCACGGTCTATGAGAAAACACTGTAATTAGAAAGTATATACGCTTAAATCACTTGGGATTTTTTTCTTTATTTTTTCTGACCGCCAGTTTTTCTATAATTTGAAAAAAAGGGGTTTGTTGACGTCACGCTCATCAAAATTGAACTTGGCAACGTCGTATAAGTTGTACACCATGGAATCCCAAATTATCATTACATTTGGATTGTGTTCTATGATAGTTGTCATTTGATACCAGATGGGTTTGTTCGTCTGTTTCACGGAGCAGATCAATTTAACAATTGTTTTTCTCTGTTTAACTCATTTGCTTACCTTATGTGATACAAGATAGATGCTAGTAGATCAAATCTGTATGCTGGAAACTAACAGACTCTTGAATATTTTATTTTCTGCGGTTAATGCGGTTTTCAAATTCAAAGTTTTCTTGTTTATGTTAAGTAATTTCTGTATTTCTTATAACCGTGAAAATGTCTAAAAAGTGCTTTGTACCCGGTTGTCTGAACACCAGTTAAAATTCAAAGAAACTGTATGTGTTCTGTGGTAATAACAACTTTAGATCCATAACTATTTTATAATTTGCGGTGTTGTCAACAACAGTTTTTTATCAAAAGGCAGGTTCTTTCAGAAAATTTGAAAGTTACAAATACTATAAAAAATTGCTTTTACGTAAAATTGTTTGATGTGTTGATCCATTGACATAGTTTCAATTATTTGTCGATGGCTTATAATCAGCCAGTAGCTATATTTCATGGGATAACGATATTCCGGAACGTGGATCATGGTGTGGGATGTTTCCGATGAACGTGACGTCAGAGGCACACTTTGAAATGTGATATTTTTCTGAAATAAAAAAAGGAGAGTGGCACTCGTTGATAATAAATGGACCTTTTAGACTAAAACAATCGATTGAAACGAATTTTACAATAAATTTTTTGTAAATGTAAAGGTCCATTCCCAGTGTACAACTGTGATCGAGACTGTGATTCAAAATGGAAACAAATCTTCCTTGTACAAATCACTCACAGAACAAATGTTTTTAGTACAGGCACGGTAAATATGGCTTTTGAATCTTCCTCAATTCGGAACAGTTTTGAAGTTGGTTGTAGTCGATATTGTAGTAAAACTGCACTTAACTAATTTTTATAATTTATTTACACACTCCTTAAATACTAATTTATATCACAAGTCACTATTTTTATTTATCTTTACTGACACTCTCTATCCGCGAACTCTGGAACTATATTGGTTACTCTCTGTGTCTGTACCTGTCGCCCTCGGCTATCCAGCTTATATACTCCCAAGCAGATTCCATCCACGGCTCTCGATTATTCGGGAGTATAGAACATTTCGTCTAGAAGGCTCTTCGAACCGTATCGAAGTGATCGATTTTATTCCAGCTTGTTTTCGGCGATTCGTAGGCCAGCAGATATGCTGTCGTAGTTGAACGAGGGTGCATAATTAATTAGATCAGGGCCGGTCTCGAAATCGTTACAATATGAAGGAATAAATAGATTCGTGAAGTGAGTCTACATGTATCATCTATACAGATAAAATTATTTTTTACAATTAAAACGTTATCTTTTCTTACAGTGTAATTCCCTGTTATATTTTGGTACCTGTCATATGCGAAACGTTCAAATCAGAAAGGTAAGTGAAGACACTTGTCTCCAGTATCTGCTGGAGTCTTATTTTGTATTTATTGTCAGAATTTTCAAACAACTGTGACGCATGTGTAGTTTTTGGATTGGTCGAATTTTGGAAAGCCTTGTTCTGCAATATCAGCTGCAAGAACGATCAGGGTAAAGAGGGGGTTAATAATAGTCCACTATTGATATTTTTCGGTTTATTGGCAAAAAATCTGTATAAAAATATGGAAAATATCTAAAAATACACTGGTTTGTAGTTGGTATAATACTGAAAGAGTAATATGGCAGTCTTTCCTCAAAATAACAAAATTACTTAAACACATCTAACAAAAATCATATAATCCTGAAATAAACATGGGATATTCAGTTTCAAGTGTTATAAATAGTACAAGTTCAACAAGCCTTATGAATATATCCCAAGGCACGAATGTGCTTGGAAGGAGCAAAATGACTTGGTAGTGAAACTGAAAGAGACATATACATTTGTTCGTTTTTTATAATACTTTTTGATATTGACAAAAAGAGCACCAAGCAGCCTTATGTAAAAATTGTCACCGGTGAAAGAAGGGTATTATTCAGAAGTTGATGAACAAAAATTGATATAAGTCATCTCGGATTGCTCCAAAATTTTAAAGATGTGTTTCCACATGACAGACTAGTACTCCACTTTATTTTCCCCCTTTGACCTCGCACAGGGCTGAGCAAACTGTAATACATTGTAGGCTTAACTTTAAATTTGAGCTGTTACATATTTTTAAATTTGATGATGCATTCTGGATTTGAGGAGAAGCATATACTCACATTACATTTTTCATCGCGAAAAACAATTTATTAGAAAAGAAACAGTTACAATAACTCTGATTTATTGTCAGATTTCGACAATATGGCGATAAACCCACTGGAAAAAATGCGGGAGAGATGAAATTTGGTAATACCTATAGTACTTTTCAACGTCCTCAAAAATATACAAAACTTGCAACACCCATTCTTATAAACTTTTGCCGCCATCTTAAAAAAGGGTACTCATGAATAACCAGATTTTTCAAACCAACTTCAATTGTTTGGTACACCCCAGAACAAAAGAATCTGTATACAAATAATAGAAGATCGAATTTTCTACAACTTCAGTTTTAACATGTTCTTGTGAAATGCAAGTGTTCCTAAAATCTTACTTCAATAAATCTTTTAGTCTGCCCATAATATTTTGCACCAAAATCCTTACATTTTCCTTTTACACAGGAGAGGTTTGAAAAATAACAGGCAACTATAAAATAAACTTAGAAATCGGTTTCTCAAGGTGTATTATAAGATAAAAACGAGTTTCTTTGGTAATATATAAGGAAGAAAAAGTTCAGGTTAAGAAGTATTGACTTTACACCACAACAAATCCACTTTATGAAGTTTTCTTTCTAGAACGCACCAAACTGAAATTGTTTCGAAAATAACGGATTTTTGTGAAGGCGGTGAAAGCTTATTCGAATATCAAATCATTCGTCATATAAACTAGACAGTACATTCCAAATTGAAAATGGAAGCTGGTAATTCACAAAATAAATTAATTAACATCACATATGTGTAAAAATAAAAGTATAAAAGATCATCACTGCATAATCAATAAGGATTATACAAAACTTGCGTGTGATACAAGTATTCAGATAAGACACGGTGGCACTTGAAATTCCTAACTAACTTACAATAAGGTTTTCACAGCGCAAGATTTGGTAGGACTGGTACTTTGATAGCCTCGGCATTCTTCATCAGTCATCCAATGCTGGAAAACACATTGATGTTCATAATGTAGTGCTGAAGCTCCAGAAACTAAGATTAATGATGGTTCAAATAAATGTAGATTTTAAAATATTTCTTATTCAACTCAAGTTCTGCAAACAGTAATAATGAAAAATGGATTAAACCTATACAATAGGTATATTCGTCAGCAAGTATCCAATGGAAAATATCTACTGCCCCCTACGACCACTGAACTTTGTATAGCACTGCTGAAAGGCAAGAACCTTGAAAATAATTCAATGCCCGTAAAGGGAAGTAGTTGTTTTCAGTCAGATATTTGCGACATATTTTCCACTTTGTGTGAAGTATTTTCGATTTTGTCAAAATATGTTCCATTGCATTGAACTCTTCAATGAATATACACATTTCTTTGTAAAAACACAAGCATGTTTGCACAATTTTATTAAACTGTTGTTTCGGCAGCAACTTCAGCCATCATCAGGGATAAAAGAACACAGGATATTACTTGTCATAGATACACCCAATTATAGGAAATGCTGGAAAGATATTTTTGAAACTAGGCGTTGTAACAAAAATACAATAGAATGGTCAAAATAGGCTGAAACCTGTTTTTTTTTTTTCAATTGTCGCCAAAAACTGATTACTATATAAAAAAAATTAATAGTTATCATTATCATGAATTAAACCTTGCAATACTCACTGGAATCATTGCTGTGTTACCATACCATGGGGATGGGCAGTATGATGCATGAATCCCACATTGTGGGGCGCAACAGGCACAGGATGTAGTTGGTGAGGCATTCTATGGTTCCACAGCATACTATGCTGAAGATGAATGGGCTCCATCATTTGGTTTTCATGGTGACCCAACGGCATTCCTAGCCCCCTATGGGCTTGGTTTGGCAGGTACATTTGGTTTTGTTGTATATTAATGTTGTTGTGAGGTTGGGGTTGGTGTGGGGGTGGGTGTGGAGGTGGAACTTGAGGGACTGCTGGTACATGGCTGGAGGGATTGTGTTTTGGTATATTTTGGGGAATATTTTGTTTATCCAAATTCGGAGGGATCTGCTCGTGTTGGTTCTTCGCAGGCAAGTTTTCCTTTTTCATGGATGCTTTCTCCACAAGAATGGACTTGTTACCATTCTTCTCCTTCTCGTAACAAAATCCCATGTCAAACAACAGTCTCCTGAGGGTCATCAACGAAAAATTCGGCAACTTTTCGTTCCCATTAACGCTCTTCAATATCAAACTCAAACTGGGTATGATGTTTCTGTACTTCAGATCGTATATTACATTTCGTATCTCCTGCCTAACTATGTCGTCATATTTGATGAACCTGCTATTGATGTTGATGTTTTTTCGTATTTTCGTTTTCGAAGGTTCCTTGAAACCCTCTACACTTGCCTCTTCTTTGCGAAACTGAAATACGCTCTTTTCGCTGCATCCTGTCGCTTTTGCAGTGCGCCGGACCAGCTCAGTCACACATTTTTCAGGGTAGGTGCTTTTGAAATATTTGAAAACATTCAAGATGATTGTTTTTTCTTTACAGGAATAGGACATTCCCTGTTTCATTTTCACGACTTCCTGGGACATCGTTCTATAACAAAATTCGATATGTCATGATAAACTTATAAGGGAATTTTAAGAAGTGCGAAAGTCTGTAGTATGTATCCAATGTCCAATAGTCAATATAAAAGATCCATGTTCAAGTAAATTTCAAACCGTGGGCAATAAGGTTTATTCTTTCTTCTTGAACTTGAACTGTGATTATCATTAAAGTTGTGAAGTAGAAACTTGAAACAGTACTACAGAACCTTACTTATTCTTCTTCTCTATTTGCCAAGAAAATAAGGACATAATTTAAAAAGCAAAGAGACAAAAGAGTCTAATTTCATTTGATCATGTTGAAGTTCTATTCAGGTGGTTATGAATAGTTTGTTTCATTCACTTTTGCTCAATTCGGCATATCCATTAAATGAAAACTTGATTCACAGAACAATTTTACAATATGATATGTTCTGTGGCACGATGAAAGAAGTGAGAAATGGCTGATGACATGAGGCCAACATGACGGTCTATAAGGAATGACAGACCTACATTTGACAGTGAAATGCCAGGGGCCTATTCTCGAATTTGTACGTATACGACTTTCATACACCAATACACACAAAATATATATGTTTGTCTCTCTTTTTCGCATACGAATTGGGGGCTATTCTCGAACAGTTCGACTTCCAATTCGTATACGGATAAGAGAGACAACAAATATTTCATGCGTAATGGTGTGAAAACGGTTTCTTCGGAACAATGGAGCCCGCTTATCTGCCAGGTTGTTATCAATTTATTGTTATTGTTATGTGTATTTGTCCGGCCGTTTAAAGTCTAGTTCATACCCTCGCGAACTTCGCAATTTTTCTGCGAATAAAATGGCTGCCGACTTGGTTCTGCATCAACGATTGGTCCGATATGACTGGAAGCCATTTTAATCGCCGAAAAATTGCGAAATTCGCGAGGGTATGAACTAGACTTAACGTGCCTTGTATTAAAAATATTAGTAGTGGATCAACGGATACAGTACGGACGAAGTCTTGACTACGTTATAGAAATATTACGTAAGAGAGAGAGCTGGTAATACTGTTCTTATGGAGCAACACCTTTATTAGTGAAAGAAAAAAAAAGTGGAGTCAGCCCTGGGATTCCGAACTTTCGATTCGATCACGAACGAACGAACGATCAACGATTCGAACTTCAGACGACAAAAAGTAATCGTCGGGTATTCTCGGTACTTGATGAAAATGGACGTAACATGATCGTAGATCGTAGAAAATAAGAATAAATGAAAAAATGAAGTAGCATTAACGTATGTAATTGAATTTAAAATCCAGAATAAGTTTTTGGCATAGCAAACGGAAAGATGAAAATTGGAAGTGAATTAAAAAAATGTGGACAAACCGGGATTCGAACTCAGGACCTCTTGGATTGATTGGAAATTTCCTGTAAATAACTACCTAAATGACATTCTTGGACGATTCGACTGTAATGATTGATTCCCAATAAAATCGTCGGGTGATTTCGGTACTCGATCAGTCAACACAATAAAATCAACATGGAACGGTAAGATGATGAATGAAACCGCATTAAACATAAAATTCTGAATTGGTAATTGACATATTCTCGATATTCTCAATATAATTTATTCGATCTGCTAGTGTTTTGTGATTTTAAATTTACATTATTAGTTGAAGGAGTCCAGATGAGTATTGATTGAACATTTTATTCTGTGAAGGAAACTCATTTCCTGAATGTTTGTTTTTGCGCTTATTTCTACCTTGTATAGGTAGGTACCTAAGGCAAAGAATATCTACGCATATATTCTTTGCCTAAGGTTTCCTTGAATCTAAACAAGAGTAACAAGGGGATAGGTATTGTACTGAAATTGCAAATATATTAAATAAGCCCAAGTTTGTTACAACTTTCATATACCTACTCTGCAAAGTTTGCTGTAAGAAATTTGTAATCACTGCGCATACCTGTAGGATGCTATAAAGTAAATGTTCTATTCAGTAAACATAAGCAAGTTATACTAGGGGCAAGTTTTCATGATAGGTAGGTGTACCTCTACCAATTCCAATTAACGTTGAAAAGATAATCGCGACCGTTGTTTATTGTTTAAGAAGTCGAAATGCATTTATAGAAGGTTTGGAAATTTCCGATTGTCTACAATTTCACTGAATTTGTTAGACAAATTGCAAGACTATTTCTTTAATCATTCATCCGCTGTTTTTGGAGCATTTAAAAAATAAAGAACTTTGTAATCGCAATAGGTAACATATACCATTGTCTAAATATTATTTAAACAATGCCTAAACTAGATATAGGTATAATAATACTCTATAATAATATTAATAATTATTGTATTGCAGTTAATGTACACACTACTCCTATTATTATCATTATAAGATGTATGTTTATATAATTGTTAATGTATATCTTTGTTAGGAATCCATTCTGTTGCTTTTTCTGTTGAAATTTAATTCAAAGGAATACGTACATTTGGTGCATACTTATTTGTATATCATTATAGGTACCTACCTACATCCTATTCCTTGAACTCGTTAATAATATTAATATTCCCAAAAAATATTGCAACAGTTGTAATGGTACCTTGAAATAATAATACATTTTTTTTTAATGTTTCCTTCAACCGGCTGTACCTTTACGAGCACAACCCTCAGAAATCTTCCAATTTTTTTCAACAGGGTAATCTATTCGCCACTTAGCTATGCCCTTTTCCCCACGAAATTCATTATCAACTCCCAGTAAACTTTTGGGTTGCTCTGAAAGCCATTCTGAATAAAAAATCCCTACTGCAGAAGTATGGATCATAGGTAAATATCGGGATGGAAACAAATACACAAGCAATAATGACCACTAATAAAAAGAGCAACACATATATCATACCAAGATAGATATACTGAGGACAAGAAAATAGTTATCGTCAACTAATCGTAAAATGTAGGCAATTTGCAACACATTTACGATCGTCATATAGCCTCGGAATCATCAAAATCGTCTAGACGACACCATTGAGGCCTAATTGTCACTTAGGAATCCACTTTTCGTCAACTAATCGTCAAAATGTAGGCTATTTGCAACACATATACGATCGGAGCATATGTTCGGAATCGTCAAATTCGTGAAAACGACACGATTCATGCTCGATCGTGACTTCGGAATCCCGGCCCAGTTGGCTGAAATGTCAAATTGTCAACCTAACATACCTAACAGCTAACAACGGATTGACTGTTGAATTTATTATTATTGATGTTCATCAAGAAATTCAGTGCATTTTATTACTTTTTTATGATAATGAACAGTTGTAATGGTTGATTTGTTGTTTCAGAATGAATCCCTGCTGATTTGTTGTGAAGGTATTTTGAATGTTAGGTACATAATGGTAATATTCAATTCGGAAATTCACACCTAAATTTGAAAACTTGTGAAAAAACGTATGGTATATGTTGTTTATTCATGAAGAAATTATGTTTTTTCTATTGTCCGTAGGTGAGCAAAGAAGTCTTCTGTGAGGTATTGACTCATATTATGGGAATGTGTGGAGAGATACTGCTTTGAATTTGAGGGATATTTAGTAAGAATAGTTTTTTCAGCTAATCCAAAACCAATATAAAACATTAGTTTATTGAAAACACAAGTATGGAAAGAACATTTAGTGAATCCAACATAAGATGAAGTTGTAGACCCATTGTTCTTAACGATTGATGAGAGGGTAGATAGTGCCCATATTATTTATGATCTTTTCATAGTGTTTCTTGTCAATATTAATTGAATTTGCATTACTGTGTCCTGTAATTTTCAAAACTTGCTGTTCTTGAGCCTGATAAAGCTATTTATTACTTGCACAGTTTTTGTATCCTTGTTGGCATGCTTTTGTGAAGGTTGGATTGTACTCCACATCTGTAAATATGTGAAGACATGATAGTTTTTTTGAGAACGCTATTCAGACTTTCAGTCTTTGTAAGGGTCAATTCTGATATCAATCTGATATTTGGATTGAAAGTAAAAATTAGAACAATTTACAGTTTTTTAATAACACACCAATAATATATATATTTGTTGTGTGCTTAGGGTGGGGGTGGTTCCTGAGGAAGTGATGGTATATTGGGCAGAAGATTGTCTTTTGGTATATTTTGTTGCTCGTTTTCTTTCTTCACAGGCGAATTTTCTTTCTTCATGGACAGTTTTTCAACAAGAATAAACTTTTTTCCATTCTTCTTCTCATAACAAAACCCCATGTCAAACAACAGCCTTCGAAGGGTCGTCAGCGAAAAATTTGGCAACTTTTCATTCCCGTTAACATTCTTCAATATCAAACCCAAACTTATGGTGTTCTCACACCGTAGATCGTAAATTATGTTTCGTATCTCCTGTCTAACATTATCATCATATTTTATGAGCCTACTATATCTGTTGACGCCTTTTCGTATTTTTCTTTTTGAAGGTTCCTTTAATCCCTCTGCACTTGCTTCTTCTTTGCGAAACCGATAAACACTTTTTTCGCTGCAACCTGTTGCTCTGGCAGTGCGCCGAACGAGCCCATTCACTGATTTTTCCGGGTACGTGCTTTTGAAGTAATTGTAAACGTTCATTATGATAATTTTTTCTTTGGAGGAATAAGTCATTCCCTGTTTCATTTTCACAACTTCCTGGGACATTAATCTATCATAAAATGTGTCATAAATACTACATGTTATACTCCAAATTGAAATGAGGAACTTCGAAAGAGTGCAAAAAACTGTAACCAATCCAGAATCTAATCAATAGATCAAATATTTCAGATTTATGAACTAAATCGGGCAAAAATAAAATACCAAATCAATATTTACATTTACTAAAGTACTAATCTCTTCTTCTTTATATTTTTGGGTTCGGTATCTCGGTCATTACCCCCGTTCCAAATTACTAATCTCGAACTTCTCATTGTTAAATCAGAACCCAGCACACTTTGAATTTAAGGCCGATTCAGATACATTCGTGCCCATGCAGTGTTTTAAGCACGTGCGATTTAAACGGATATGCATATTTGACCCTTGTGCCTGAAACCTGCTTGACAATTCCAAAGTTCCTTTGCATTATTTTCCATTGAAAAAATGTATGTGTAGTTTCAGATAGAGTCAACTTGAAATTGGCAGAAATAAAAAATGCCTTACCACAGACAAGTTTCTTTGCATTATTTTTCCATTCGAAAATAAATCGTTATGCAAAAAGACTACAATGACTGCATAGAGAATGTCTGATAAACTTACTTGAACTTTATATATCTGACAATTTATTCAAATCAGTACAGGGCCGGGATTCCGAAGTCACGATCGAGCATGAATTTGACGATTCCGAGCCTATACGCCGATCGTATATGTGTTGCAAATAGCCTACATTTTGACGATTAGTTGACGAAAAGTGGATTCCTAAGTGACGATTAGGCCTCAATGGTGTCGTCTAGACGATTTTGATGATTCCGAGGCTATATAACGATCGTAAATGTGTTGCAAATTGCCTACATTTTACGATTAGTCGACGATAACTATTTTCTTGTCGTCAGTATATCTATCTTGGTCTGATTTATGTGTTGCTCTTTTTATTAGTGGTCATTATTGCTTGTGTATTTGTTTTCATCCCGTTATTTACCTATGATCCATACTTCTTTTTTGACTTAAAACAGCTCAATAATATTCTCAACTCCTCTAACCGTTTACTAGATCTTGTGTTTGCAAATGTAAAGTGTGAGATTCTGCACGATAATGCCCCACTACTAACGGAAGACCGTTACCATCCAGCCTTAATGATCAATATTGATATAACCTCAAAATATAAAACATTCAAAGTAAAAAACTCTCAAAAAACATATAACTTCAAGAAAGCAGATTATCCGTCTTTGTATTTGGCTTTGCAAGAATGTGACTGGTCATTTTTGAACACGTACACAGACGTTAACCTTGCAGTTGGTAAATTAAATGAGACAATATACTCCATCTTTGACACACACATACCACTATACAAAGCAATCAACCACAAATACCCGATTTGGTACTCTGCCGAAATTATAGAAAATATTCGTGAAAAAGCCAATATCTTGAGGAAATACAAAAAGATTAAATCAATATATTACTTAAACCACTATAGAAACCTGCGCTCCATCATAAAAACACAAATTGAGCAAGCCTATGAAATATACCTAATAAATGTTCAGTCATCAATTCACAATGATCCAAAATTTTTTTGGAGTTATGTTAACTCAAAAAAACAAAAATCAAGAATCCCTGGTAAAATGAATTATGACAATCAAGAACTAGGGAGCCCCCAAGATATAGTAAATGCGTTTGCAGAGTTCTTCAGCAGTGTGTATCGTCCAATCAATCCAAATCCAATCGATCGTTCAGAATTGGTAAGTAACAGAGAAAATATCAATATCACAAAAATTTCTGAGGACGAAGTGAGAGAAGCGATAAAAAAACTTAAGAACAAAATGACTGCTGGTTTTGACTCTATACCATCTTTCATAGTGAAAGATTGTAGCTCAATTTTAGCCGCTCCTCTCTGCTTCATCTATAACCTATCGTTAGAAACAGCAACGTTTCCTGATGTTTGGAAACTTGCCAAAATCTGCCCAATTTTGAAGAACGGGGATGTGTCGGCCATAACAAACTACAGAGCAATCTCGATAATCTCTAACTTTGCAAAGGCGTTTGAAATTATTCTGTATAAACACATTTATTTGTCAACTCACAATCAAATTAGCGATTCTCAACATGGTTTCATGAGCCACCGTAGCACGGCATCAAACCTAGCAGTGTTTTCCCAGTATGTGTGCTCAGCATTAGATAAACAGGGACAGGTGGATGTGATATACACGGATTTTTCTAAGGCCTTTGACAAAATTGATCATAGCATTTTACTTTCTAAACTGGATGTCGCTGGCCTCAGTCAAAAACTACTGAATTTCTTTGAATCGTACCTTCTTAATCGAAACCAAATAGTTCACTACAATGGATTCAAATCAAACACAATAATTTCTACGTCCGGTGTACCCCAAGGGTCGAACTTGGGACCATTGCTGTTTTTAATTTTTATTAATGATTTAAACTCACAAATAAACTCCATGAAGCTTTTTTTTGCTGACGATCTGAAAATAGTAAGTTCTATCCATAATGAGGACGATTGCATAAAACTTCAGGAAGACATAGACAATGTACAGGCTTGGTGTGAAATTAATAACCTGCATTTGAATATTGATAAATGTAAAGCGATGTCATATACAAGAAAACACACATATACTGAACATCCATACAATATACAAGGTAGTTTGTTGACCCGTTGTAATGAGACTAAAGATCTAGGTGTATTCTTTGACTCTAAAATGGCTTTTGCCAATCACGTGAATAAAAAAGCTTCCGAAGCCACTAAAATGTTGGGATTTATAATAAGAAACTGTCAGAACTTTACAAATGTTAATGCCTTGAAAATATTATACTTCTCATATGTAAGATCCAAACTTGAATACTGCTCAGTCATTTGGAGCCCCTACTATGTTTGTCATGAGTACACAATCGAAAAAGTACAAAGAAAGTTTTTGAAATTCATGTACTTCAAAAATTGCGGTATCTATCCAGCTAGGGGCTCTGACCATAACAACCTTCTTGACCACTTTCAATTCATTTCTTTAGAAAAAAGGAGAAAATGTGCGTCAATAACTTTTCTTCGTAAACTGCTGCACGGCCTAATTGATTGCGGTTTGCTTTTATCAGAACTGAACTTTAGGGTACCAAGGGCTCATTCACGGCTGAATCTCACTTTTTACTGCTCCACAGCGCGAACAAATTTAATCCTGCATTCCCCAATTGAATATATGTGTGATAATTATAACTCCATATGCAATTCTTGCGATATCAATACTTGTTCTGTGAAGCATATGAAAAAAGTAGCGATGGAAATATGGAATTGACTATAATCTGTTTTTGTTGTTTTCTTTTTTTTGTTTTTTCCCATTTTTTGTACCGCAAGAAATTACGTAACATCATTTTTACTGTCTAGTACCGTTCATTACCATTAATTAGTTTATACTGGTTTAGTGATTTTTCGTCTCACCAGTGTAATTTACACTTGGTTTTTTTCGTTTCTTTTTCTTTTTTTCTTTTCGTTTCTTTCCTCTTATATATTAATATTAATATTGTATCACATGTCGCATTTGAACTTAATATTACTTGTTAATCATCTACTACTTAACAGTACTGTTGTATTTAATTATGTCCTGTAATTGGGTTTTACCTGTTGGGCAATAAATGATTATTATTCTGCAGTAGGGATTTTTTATTCAGAATGGCTTTCAGAGCAACCCAAAAGTTTACTGGGAGTTGATAATGAATTTCGTGGGGAAATGGGCATAGCTAAGTGGCGAATAGATTACCCTGTTGAAAAAAATGGGGAATTCTTTCGAAGATTTCTGAGGGTTGTGTTCGTAAAGGTACAGCCGGTTGACGGAAACATGAACAATTTTTTATTATTATTATTTCAAGGTACCATTACAACTGTTGCAATATTTTTTGGGAATATTAATATATTATTAACGAGTTCAAGGAATAGGATGTATAGGTACCTATAATTATATACAAATAAGTATGCACCAAATGTACGTATTCCTTTGAATTAAATTTCAACAGAATTACTGGAACCTACACTATGCGAGAATGGATTCCTAACAAAGATATACATTAACAATTAAAGATACATATCTTATAATGATAATAATAGGAGTAGTGTGTACATAACTGCAGTACAATAATTATTAATATTATTAAAGAGTATTATACCTATCTAGTTAGGTATAGGTACCTATCCCGGTTTACTGCAATATCAAATTTTATACCAGTAATATAATTTATACACTGCAATGAAAGAAGAGGCTACTTCAAAAGTATTATATACAGGTATAGGCATTGTTTAAATAATATTTAAACAATGGTATAGGTTACCTATTGCGATTACAAATTTATTTTTTAAATGCTCCAAAAACAGCGGATGAATGATTACAGAAATAGTCAGGCAATTTGTCTAACAAATTCAGTGAAATTTCCAAACCTTCTATAAATGCATTTCGACTTCTTAAACAATAAACAACGGTCACGATTATCTTTTCAACGTTAATTGGAATATAACTTGCTTATGTTTTCTGAATAGAACATTTACTTTATAGCATCCTACAGGTATGCGCAGTGATTACAAATTTCTTACAGCAAACTTGCAGAGTAGGTATATGAAAGTTGTAACAAACTTGCACTTATTTAATACATTTGCAATTTCAGTACATACCTCTCCTCTTGTTACTCTTGTTTAGATTCAAGGAAACCTTAGGCAAAGAATATATGTAGATATTCTGTGCCTTAAGTATCTACCTATACAAGGTAGAGTTAAGCGCAAAAACATTCAAGAAATGAATTTCCTTCACAGAATAAAATGTTCAATCAATACTCTGGACTCCTTCAACTAATAATGTAAATTTAAAATCACAAAAAACTAGCAGATTGAATAAAATATATTGAGAATATCGAGAATATGTCAATTATCAATTCAGAATTTTATGTTTAATGCGGTTTAATTCATCATCATACCGTTCCATGTTGATTTTATTGTGTTGACTGATCGAGTACCGAAATCACCCGACGATTTTATTGGGAATCAATTATTACAGTCGAATCGTCCAAGAATGTCATTTAAGTAGGTATTTACAGGAAATTTCCAATCAAACCTAGAGGTCCTGAGTTCGAATCCCGGTTTCTCCACATTTTTTAATTCACTTCTAATTTTCATCTTTCCGTTTGCTATGCTAAAAACTTATTCTGGATTTTAAATTCAATTACATACGTTAATGCTACTTCATTTTTTCATTTATTCTTATTTTCTACGATCTACGATCATGTTACCTCCATTTTCATCAAGTACCAAGAACACCCGACGATTACTTCTTGTCGTCTAAAGCTCGAATCGTTGATCGTTCGTTCGTGATCGAATCGAAAGTTCGGAATCCCAGGGCAGTTTCTTATGGAGTTTGGCAGCTAATCACCAATCACAACTATTGTGTTTGGTGCCACCTATCGGGCTAGGCGTTGTAACTGGATCCACACCACATTAGGAGCATCACCTTGTATCACTGTTAATTTTTAACGTAAGTTAATCGTCCTAGAAGAAGTGATGAGGCGAACTTTTATGAAAACTTTTTTTTAATTACCAAAATACAGTTATCAATATCACTAAGGTTTTTAAAAATAGCTAGGAGTGGAAATAACATTTGTGGCGCCCTCTTTTGGCCAGAAGTTCAAAGGCCTCGCAAGGTCACTTCTTGAAGAATAAAAAACTTGCTGCCTGAAATGTATTGTTTCAGGCATGCTTCGCGCAAATTCGCACTTTTTGAGTATTCTAAGGACAAATACCATCACGTCATAATTTCATGTAGCTCAAACCGTGCTGAATATCCCTATAATTTTCTTCAATTTTCTTACTTTCTTCTTCGAGTTGCTTCAGCCTCAGCCGAGCTTCTCGAAGAATTTCCTCGGTTACGCTTTCTGAACTTTCACTCACATCGAAAGTATTTCGTGAATGGGCTGAAGGAGGAATATTCATCCCATGCTCGAAAGTGTGTAGGGGGCACCTGCCTTCTGGTGTTTTTTGGTGCTCAATTATTGGAATGGCGACTACTTGGGTTACATTTTCTCCGTTCAATCTAGAATTCAATAAACTGATTTTATTCTGGTAGTCTTTGAAGTCCTGAAGTATGTCGTTGTACTTTCTGGAAAGTATGGAATATTCTTCTGAATGTTCTTTGTTTTTACTCTGCAACTGCTGGTTTTCTAGTTGAAGTTTATCCAGAAGGAACGCATTTTCTTGGCACTTTTCCTCACAGTGTTGTCTCGAACAAACAATGGACATATTTTTTTGTAAAAATGGTTCGGATACAGAATGTTCGAGTTTTGCTGATTTCTCATGTTGCTTAACCCGTAGTTCTTTGCTTTCCCTGAGTAGTTTCTCTTTGATCATTCTCTTCATGTGCACTTTCAATGCGTTGTAATCACCTACAACTTTCATCAACTTATTCTCCACTACTTTTTTCATTCTGTTCGCCTCCTTGAATTTGGTATCCTGATTGGACACTTCACATTTCAGTTCTTTGATCAAATGGCTATATTTATCTTTAATATCCTTCAGTTCATTACTGTGGAAATAATCAATATTTTTCATGACATGAACAATACTTTCTGAAGACAAGTTGGACTGTAATAAGAGGCTACCTACTTGCTTCGCGAAATTAGTTTCACCAGCCAAGTCTGGAAATGAATAAAATTCTATTCGAGTTTTGTAGAAACTAGTAACACTTACCGATCTGTACATTCTCATCCAGCGGCTGTTTTACCTTCACAGTTGTTAATTTGCACAATAGCATCACCAGACAGGAAAGTATACAGTTTTCTTGGCTCTGGAAATACAAATTCAGTACATCCTTGGAAAAATCGCTACTTTTCGATATGCCAATAAGCTCCAGTATGTTCAGAATATTCTCAGAGTCGTATCGGAAAGGCTCTTTAGAATTATCAAACAGCGGGTACTCCGGAAATATATTCGTAAGAGCAGCTTCTGTGTTGAAAATGGACAAGGAATAATGGCAACCGTTTCTCATTAAAAACTCCGCTACGATCAAATTGATTGCTTGTTTTGACAAACTGTTGTGCTGAGATGCCTTCTTGGTGATATCCCTGCCGATAGCTGTGTTTTTGAGCACGTTAACCATTTTAAAACGCAGATGGGATCTGAGATCTGAAACTATACCCTTTTCTTCAAACCACGACGTTAGCATATTCTGGAATTCCTGTGGAGAAATATTGCCGGGGGTGTCTACGGAATGTATCGCGGCATTCAAGTGCTCCATGTGAAAACAGATATGAGAACTGTTTGGATTCTTTTGAAACTCCAGACATAACCTACAAAATTTAAAATTTAAAGCATATTTCATCAAAAATCGAAACAAGAACTTCGCAAAATACGTTCCCGCTAGATGGCGCTCAGAAATTTGGGATTATCTGCTGAATTCCGTGTACCATAGAATATATATATATATATATATATATATATATAGTCGATCAAATAAGTGAGATGTCATTATCGTTGAATTTGTGGAAGAGAAAGAGACATATCTGTCGACTTATGGAATTCTATGGTTCACGGAGTCCCACTCCATAACTGACTGAAGGTGAGTTTCCAAGATAGCGTTTTTTCTTTTTGCGTCAGGCGTCGCACACTTTATTTGGTGACACTGGATTCAAATATTATTTGGAAGGATGTAGAGTCGAAATATTTCAACGTTTTTCCATCGCAGCTTGCAGGTGTGTCTATGTAAATGGTGAATCGTGTCGCATTTGTACCTCACCTTGAAGTATTTAACTTTGCACTCAGGAATTGGAGCACTGAGAAAATATGACTACTTTTATGCCGTCATTCAAAGTTATATGATTCTATAATTAGGATTACTCGAAAATATCACTAAATTCCATTTATTGTCCAAAAATTCATTAATAATAATGTAAAATAGGTACACTACCGCTTAAGTCTAGTTCATACCCTCGCGAACTTCGCAATTTTTCTGCTAATAAAATGGCTGCCGACATGATTCTGCATCAACGATTGGTCCAGTATGACTGGAAGCCATTTTATTCGCAGAAAAATTGCGAAGTTCGCGAGGGTATAAACTAGACTTTATGGTAAGAAAGATCTAAAACCTTATATCAGTTCAATCAAATAATTATAAATGGCGCACTCTCCAATATTGAGAAGAAACTGACATTAGCCATCTGACTTTTTTACTTTTGACAATTTAGGTCATGCCAAAGCCAAACAAGTGAAAAAAGAGTAAATAGTGTTTGAAATAGTTTGTTTATGGATTTTTCTAAGTGAGAGAAGAAAAAGCTAGTTCACACCCTGGAATTCGGATGAAGATACTGTAATGGCTACAGAAGGTGAGTAAAATCAAATTCGATTTGGTTTTGGGATTCCAGAATCCATTCGTTTCGAGGCGTTTTTGATCATATTACCTACCTACTACTTATCTGCAAAAAATTATAGATGTATATGTGAAACCGACATAAAACAGGCATATTCACGCAGTATCCTGTTCATTAGGTTCGAAACTACTTGGGACAACATGAAAGGCATTTTCTCCATAGATATTGTTTGGTAATTGTATGATTTATCCAGTGAAAAATTTCTCTACCACAATCACCAAAATCAAAAAATAAAAGCGTCGCGAGTATTTACAAATCATTTTAGAAACGACGATAATCAGTAATTTTTAATGTTGACAGTAGTAGAAAATGCAGCAAACTGATGTGAAGCTGCACTTGTCCCAAACTCTGTAGAACATCATGGAATTATTATTCAATCGGTTAAAAAAATGCCTTTACTCCATGGGTACAATGATTGTATACCTATACCTGTTTAATTTAGTGAAAAAGTGAATGAAATTATTTCCAGTGTGTCATGAACCCAATGTTTTCTGTGAAGTAAAGTAGTTTAGGTGTCTGTAAATCATTATGAAGAAATATCTTAGTGGCAGTTCAGACATGAGTAATTAGAATTGAAAATCAAGAATAAAAATGTGGATCAGCCGTGATTTGAACCCAGGTATCCCACATTTGCCAACATATTTCTCCGTAATGTCTGATATATTTGTATTTAGTACATGGGTGATGGTAGCTAGCAAATTCATTGAAATAAAAGAAATCTAACGAAAAAATAACAGTATTGGGTAAAATCTGGATTGAAAACATGGTGTCTTCCAATACTTTCACTCCTAGACCTTTTTAAATTTCAGAGGAAGTTTCGGGACCAGTTAATTATAGGTTAATAGCCAAAGGTGTAATTGTTTCTTAGGCCTTTTCTTCCTTTCTTGGTTGAAATAATTATTGTCTATAGTGTTACTAGCTCTCAGTCTTTTTTTTCGAACCACCTTATCGCAACAAAATTTGGAGGGCATTAACAGGATATGAAAATCTACTTTTTTATGAAAAAATCACAGCTAATAGTTTTGAAATGGCAGGTTCAATAATTTTTTTAATAAATATATTCCACTTTTGGCAAAAATTTTGCTAACTAAATGTTATTATTAATTTTTAGTTAAATCTCTCAATGTATTTTACTAATAAGAGGTGTAAAGAGCGTTTATTTAGTAAAAACAGTACCGATTACTGGAAAATCTCGAGACCTACGAATGTGTTGTGTAAATTCAATATCAATACAAATTAGTTGGCTAAAAATTATAAATATTATATTTTTTCTGAATAATGCTTTTATTTAACAACACCAACAGTTATTCAATCAAATGTTCAAAGTGCCCCCCTCCTAAATCTTGACAATAAAGTGCCCAATTATAAATAGCTTCTCTCACGTTGATGAAAGTCTGTTCATCTATTTCTTCACATGTATCTATCACTCTGCTTTCCAACTCTTCTATTGTTTGGCATGCAGTGGCGTAGATTTTTGACTTCAGATACCCCCAAAGAAAAAATCTAAAGGTGTAAGATCCGGAGATCTTGACGGCTATTCTGTATTTCCCCTACGATCTTTCTGGGGAGCATGCAGTCAAACATTATTGAAACCTCTACTGATTCTACAAAAAAAGGGCTATAAGGTATATTTGTAACCTAAAACCGAGATAATCTTGCAGGCTCCACTTTAAAAACAATAATATTCTGACGAAAGCTGCACTATTTATACTAGAATCCGTTTGTTTAATAGTTTTCTGCCGCATCATTCAGGTTCGAGAGCAGTGTGTCCATCATTCCACCAAGGACCCATATTTATTATTATTATTATTATCCATCGCTCAGGAAAGTTCCATCACTGACATGTGTCCCCCTATAAATTGAAATCGACTTGTTTCAGCGTTTCCGAAAATAATTTGAATAATTTTAAAGTTTTCATTGGGCCACCCTGCATACAAATTTGGACTACATAAGAAAAAAAATAACTTTCCGACAGTTAATCTATTGCGCGAAACTGGCATAACATTCAGATTCACAACACAGATTATTTTTCAAAACTTCGTTAGCTATATTCTAGGCGCCTAGGCCTCCCTACGCAATCGATGGAGAAAAAAATCAATGGTCCGGCGCCATCACAACATAAAAAGAACCCTCGACTCCGTCTATGCATTGAAGTCGATAAAAAACAGTTTATGTACCGAGAACTTTTGGCCTACAAACTGTATGGGTTTTCCAAACGAAATTTACCCACTTTTCATAATTGCTCTTTTTGTACCGTGACAACCACTAATTATGAGGAATGATGTGTAGGCAGTGGTATGGGCAAAGGGTTACGGGCGTGGCTTCTGTTGGTGTGATTTTTTTTCCGGCAGGTCACCATGTACGAGGCAGGGTTGGAATTGGCCCAATCAAATAAAAAAAATACTTCTATGGACTTTTCCTTTATCTTCTCAATGTTTTCTTACGAATCTTCCATAGGTATTATGAAACCCGGTAATTTCGTAAAGGGTGTCGCATAAATACCGGGCGACCACGAGGTGAGGTACGCCCCCCAATTTTTCTATAGTTTTAAAGATACAGGTTTCAAATTTGGTACGTCGATATATTACTCAAATACGGTTATTTTGACTCCATTACCGAAAATTTACCACTTCCGGTCTAACCAGAAGTGACCCCAAACTTTTTTTTTCAAATGACAGCCTGTACAGTTTTTTCATTTTCCGGAAGAACACGCAATTTGTGATAATAGTGTTCTTCAAAATTGAAAATGGATAGAAAAATGACGGAGATACAGTTGATTGTTCAATCGAACAAAGTTGGCCATGAACATCAAACTTAAATCATCACAACTGACGAACGGCGTCAACATTTACAAGAGGAAGGTTCGAGGTGAGATACAGCTGAAAATTGAGCTTCTCATGTAATTGCAGCAACCATATTTTCCAACAGTTATCAAAAATTTCCTCAAAACGGAGTAACTTTCCTCATTCTTTTTTTATATTTTCTGAAATAAAAATTCTATTCGTAAAAAAACGAAAATAGCATTTTCAGTTTTCCCTGTATGAGTTGGGAAGGGCGAGAGTCCCCGTAGATTTTCTCTGACCAATTTACTGCTCATCACAATAGTTACCTTTTTCCCATTTAATCGTCTTTGTATCTATTACGGTTTAGAATATAGCAATGTTACCACATGATAAAAGAAACGGCCTGTATATGGTTCATGTTTATGTCCTAGATGTACTGTCTCCTAAGCTGACGATTATCTAGAGGGATTCGCCTAATCTGACAAAAAAAAATTTGGAAAACGGTTGACCCTAAAGGCCATCCCTGCAACTTCCCGCTAACTCCATACCTAAGCGCTCAAAATTTCACTTATTTTGTTTTTGAGCTCTTCGAACTCCAAAATATGATTTTCATTTCATTATGAGCTCTCCGAGCTCAAAAGTCTGATAGAAGTTTTTACATGCATTCGACGCAGTTTTTCAAGCTCCATGAAGAATCTTTCAGTTTGAATTGATCGAACTAGAAATTTCAGAGTGAATCCGAAAAAACACTTGAACGATAACTCACGAACGAATCAACCGATTCTGACCGGACTGGCGGCGATCGACGTGGTTTTTTGATATTAAGAGCTGATTAGTTTTTGAAATCGATCGATAAAGCCGTTTGAAAATTATTCCAAAAAACCACATTTAAAAAAAAATCATAGTTTTGTTGAGATTTCACAAAATCTACCCGTACGATTCGGTTCAAATTATATTCAAAATCTAAGTTTGGCCAAGCCAAATAGATTTAAATAGAAAAAGAGAGAGAGAAATAGTAACGCGGAGAGAGGAATATATATAAGCATTACGCAGCTGCACGCATTAGACTTTATCGACGAATTTTTGGTATTTCGGCTTGTGGAAATCGTCAGATTATATCTTTTTCGTTTTCCTTGAATTAATTCCTTCAAAATAAAAAAAATATTAGCCACGTTCGAGAATGTCGAGATAACGTTTTTTTTACAACTTTGTAGCCCTCCCCTTTCTTTACGTCACTCTCAAATTGTCAGATTAGTAGAATATACACTTTTTAGCATGTAATTGATCTGACGCGCTCGAGAATTTCAGATGATCAATTTTTTTTACCCATCTGATCCTTTATCCTGGACGCGCGGCCTTATTTATGAGGTTCATATTTCGTGGAGGTACTTAACCGGGTACAAGGTATCCCCCTATATATTAATCTGCCGCGCTTCATTAAGTCCAGAAATCCCCGCTTGGGCTCCCCTGCTATACTCATCTAGGTTGTGTTACTTGATCGGAGGTTACTTTGGTTACAACATCGTAGATCAAAAATAACACTGTGATAAACGCTTATTGAAAAAAATTTTACTCAAAATAAATTTTGCAAGCAGTCAAGGGCGGAAAAGACACTTTACGCATGAATTGGGAGCATTACGTTTTCTACGGCCGTATAAAGATTCAAAAAGCAAATTGAAAATTTATATTTTATTCCAACATACAAAACTTTCATTGAAAATCCACTAATTATAATTATTATTAAAGTTAAAAACCCAATATTGGTTGGTGGTAACTGGCTATTAAGAGTAACACTCGTAGATTACAAAGTGCATGAAGATGACGGAGACGGCATCGGTTGCAACTTGTCAGTACATGAAAGAATTTTATGAGAGATGGTTTTCTTCTGTTCTACAAAACCTCGTATAAGCTATAGCAGATGCTGGGTATTCCCAAAAGATGAGAAGAGTCGGGATTTATGAAATAAGCTGCAAGGACTGCGAGAAGAAGTATGTGGGTCAAACTAGGAGGGCCATGAAAGTACAGTTCAAAGAGCACATTGCTCATATCCGTTTTTCATAGCCAGAAAAAGCAAAAGCCTGGATTACTAAAACCCATTTTAATTTAGTGACACTGTCTATGAGTATGGAAAATGCATTTATGGCGGGGAAATTTCCTCTTGTACGTCAGTTTTCCACTGTCCGCCTCTGCCGCCTAGGCGATAGGAAAAATCAATAACGGCTTCGAGGGGGTGCGCGGCGTGCACGTCCCTCTTCACGACTCCCCTAGTCGTTCGCTGTGGCCGCGGCATCTCGAAATCCACCTTCTCGCAGAGAAGCGCCGAAAAAATTGTCACAAAAATCCATAATTAGTATGTGAACCTGTAACGCGACCATTCTTTTTTCTTTCGACTGTGTTATTGGAGTTTTTTCGACATCGAAACTGTGACCGATGTGGAATTCGTACCGATTTGGTGAGTATTCGGACATCTTGGAAAATTTCTCGATCGCTTTTCCGACTCCCGTTACTGACACACTCGAAATTAGGTTTTAGGGTTTTGGTGCGGTTTTGTCAAGCATTTTATTTGTATTTATCGTGCACGTTTTAAATAGATTACTGCTAATTTTCAGGGTGTTAAACTGATATTTTAATTAGTTCAAATAAATTTGCGGTGGTCAGGATTTTATTGACGGATATTTTAGGAAGTTTGTCACCTATCGCCCCACAGATATCGTTTCATTGCTCCAAATTTGAAATTCGTAATTCCGATTTGTAGCAACAAGTCGGTTGTTGAAAGGGTAGAAATCTTATCGACGTGGATGGAAAAATTTAAGAAATTTCATCTTTCTGTACTGTGTAATCGAATAACCACGTTCAACTCTTATATTATAGTGCAAAAAACAATTTTAGATAGCCTGTTTGAATGTCCTTCTGAAAATCGATAGCAAGCTATTAAATCCAAATTGACGTTCTAATTAGAAGTTTCCTTGGACCTCTTTCATTCCCCTATTGAGCAAGTAACGAATATTAATATTGGTAAAGTTTCATGAATAGTGGACACTACTAGACCGAGGACCCATAATAAATGGATCAAGTAATTTTGAGTATGATATTCAGATTGTGTTCCAAAGTAGTTCAGGTATAAAACTATGCCAAGTATTTACACACGGCCGCAGGGGGCAGTAGTTGTTTTCTGTTGTATATGTTGTTCATGTGGAAGATTGGATTGAATAATCCATATTAAGTCATTATTACTGAAGTTTATTCAATTTCAAAAACCAAGTAGATATTCTTTTCAGAAATGAATACTTTCAACCCCGCGAAGTAGAACTTCAGAGGGGCACAAAAAAAATTATGAACCTTTCAATATTTCGTGTCCTGACTACAACCGTCATCTTTATTTTTACCTAAGGGTGTCATGATGGATTTTCACAAGTTATAATATTTATTTATGAGCCAAGGGTATAAATAGATGTTTATGCCCTGAGGGCGACGTTTTACGAACCCGAGAGCCTCTGGCCTGAGGGTTTGTAAGTCGCCCGAGGGTATACACAACTGTTTATGCCCGCGGTACATACAAACTTTTATGTCATACTAGTTCGTTATTGCAATCCAATCTCAATACAAATCAGTATTTTAAAAAGTCCGGTTTGAATTAATAACATTGCCATTTTATCGTAGTAGACACTATCGTTGCTAGGTGAATGTTGTAAAACGTAAATGTCATAAAATCACAATAATTTTTATGTGTCGAAAGTTAGAAGTCAAAATGAACGAAGATTTTGAAATTCCTAACCAAATTATTGAAAAAGCAAAGCAAGAATATTACTATATTCCGTTTGTAATTTCATCAATAAAGGATATTAAATAAGTTAAACAAAAAATTATTTCTCTTTATGCCCGCGCGAGCCATAAAGTGAACTTTATGCCCGCACGGGTATAAAGTACGACTGTAGATAGTTGGTAACTAAGCAATAAAATCACAATAATGAACTAGTATGACATAAAAGAGTTTTTTCATTTCGATTCGATACTTCTCTTTGTAACAAGTATTTCATAAAAACTAAAATCAAAATATCAACTTTTGGAAATTGTTGCTTTCTTTCAAATTACATACCGAGTAATTCAAATTCAAGGGATTTCGGAAACTACAGGAGATACAAAGATGGTTAACCTGGGGCAAATTTGTGAATTGCGCATCTATGTGACGAACAATCTGCTATTAAGAAAGTTTCAAAATTCCGAGTATATCCGGAGATATCCGGAAAAAACAGAAATTTTGGAAAACAATTTTTTTTATTTTTCTGGCGTTATTTGATGATGGATATCAAAATAAATAGCACATTTACATGGCCATTTTGTCCCCGCTATACGACGGTATTTTTAGACTTGCCATCCGACGTTTAGTTTCTTGGCCACCATCATCAACTTTATTTATTTTATCTCGTGGGTGTCATATTAAATTGTTACAAATTGAAATAGAGTTTTTCATTCTGATTCAAACGATGAATAATATGTGATACTTTGTTATGTCACAACAGCATAACATTAAAACAGTTTTAGTTCACTTTGATTTCATCAAATAACACTTGTCAAACTAATCGATTTGTTGTTACCCCATTATCTGTCACGTTTGCTGTTATTAGCAAAGTAATAATTACGTAGAATTATTTTTTTTTAACAAGAAACGAGATATAATCTGAATAAACTAGTTTTTAATGAACTTTATTGAAAATATCTGTCTCTTACTACAAATGAACGAACGAAATATCACAACACTGACGAAGAAAAATCTGAAACATCAAAGCAACTGCTCAAAATTTCTGCCTTCTTCCTGAATACATAAACGTGTCTAAGTTTTCTACAGCCCTTGCATGCTATATCCCTTCTTCTTTTTGACCGACCCTGTTCAATTATGCTTCTCCTAAGATCCTCGACATTATTGAATTCTTGTTAACCATGAACCCGGTTTTTTAATGTGCCCCATAAAAGTGTCAACTACTATAAAGTCAGGCAACCTTGCTGGCCATTTCACATGACCATTATTTCCAATCCAATTATCTAGGAATCTTTCTTATAGGTAGTCACATACTGCTCTGGTATTATGTTGAGGGACACTGTCATGTTGAAACCAATATTGATTTAAATTTACGATAGCTAAAATGTCTAGATAATCCTCAAAAGCGCCTCGGAGAAACTCCAAATGAGTTTCTCCATTGAGTGTTCCGTTAAAAAAATAATGACCAAGGATTTGATCTCCATAAATAATTCCAGCCCATACGTTCAAACTAAACCGTATCTGTGGCTTCACTGCTCTAAACTCTCTGGGATTGTTCTGACTACAGATGTGCTTATCATTTTGATTGAACATACCACAATTAGTGAAAGAGCTCTCATCCGTCCAAATGACCTTTGAGAGAAATTGGGGGAAACCATTTCTATTCATTAGCCTGTTATACTAAGCCAACCTCCGTTCAGGATCACCTGGTTATAATTTTTGGCAAATATGAATTTTGTAGCATTTTAGATCCTTTTTTCTGAGCTTCCTCCAAACACTTGTTTGTGGCGCACCTGTATTCAAAGCAACTTCATGTGTTGAAACTGACGGATTCATATTTATCATAAACAATCTGAGAGGTAAAAACAGCAAAAATAAATCCTCCATAACTCTATTTCCCAATGAGCTAAACAATCATTATTGCACCATGGCCGGCTTGATAACAAAATACTTAACAAGGAATAACAATCCCATGAACCACTTTTTAAATCCTCCTATTCCCAATCACTTTTACTTTACGAAACTGATACTAGGGAGTTGAAGGAACTTATAAAATCGATTAAAAATAAAAATAAAACATGGAATAGATGAAATTTCTATAAAACATTTTGAAAATCTGCTAGATCAGGCCCTTGATGTATTGGCCACATCAATAAATAATTCATTCCGCACAGGGTATTTTCCTTGCTTTCTAAAAACATCAGTTGTCATACCTTTACATAAAGGGGGCAATCATGACGAGCCAACAAATTTCCGACCTATTTCTCTTATACCTACTCTAGCTAAACTCATTGAAAAGTTAGTTAAAAATAGAATAGCAAAATTCTCTGAAAAATTCGACATAATTTCTCCAAATCAGTACGGTTTTCAGGAGAGAAAAAATACTATTTTGTGATTTCTCAAAAGCGTTTGACTGTGTCGATCACAAAATATTGTTAGCTAAGCTTCACCACTATGGCTTCAGAAGTGTAGTATATGACTGGATGAAGTCTTATTTAACGGATCGTTGCCAAATAGTGAAAACTATAACCTTGTTTAAATTGTGGCGTTCCTCAAGAATCCATATTGGACCCCACTCTATTTTTGTTATATATCAATGATCTTCTTGGCATAAATATAACTGGAAAATTCACAGTTTTTGCCGATGACACAACCATTTTATGACGAGACAAAAACATTAATTCTCTGCAAAAAAAATTGATACTGACATAAAAGCTATAAAACATTGGTGTAATTCAAATCGTCTTATTTAGAATGTAACAAAAACCAACTTAATATCTTTCAGTTGTGAACTAAGCAACATAAATTTGGATAACGGTTATATCGAGAGCTACGATAACACTAAATTTCTGGATATATTTATCGACAATAAATTGAAATTTGAACAACATATTTGCAATTTAAATAAGAAATTAGCATCTGGATGTTTTGCTGTGAGACTTGTAACTAAAGAGCTTGGACTTTCAATAGCAAAATCAACCTACTATGCCTTGATAGAGTCCCACCTAAGATACGGAATTCCATTTTGGGCAGTATCCAATAACAATCTCATGCAAAACACCATGATACTACAAAATCGGGCAATCAGATATTTATCTACAGCAAAGACACTTTAAACCATTGTTTGTATCCCTCAAAGTACACTCTGTTTTCGCCATTTTCATTCTTGAAACAGTATGCTTAATCAAAAAACATTTGAATAATTTCGACACTACTCCTTTCCATTACGCTTTACGCAAATATAATAGCATCAACTTACCAAGACAAAATTCGTCTCTAGTGAAGGATTTATTTATTTACATTGGTCCATAAGAATGTATTTCTTATATGACAAAAAAGTATATGTCATCATTATCTTAAAATCTGACTAGTTCAAAAAATATAATATTTCAATAAAAGGATAGAAGTTCATTACTGCATTTTGAATATTGTTTCTCGTATTTTCATCTAATGGATTTCCATATTATTTATTCCTCGATTTTTTGGAACTACCATACTCGGTAAGGTTTCTATTTAATTTTTTGAATAAATTTCTTGCTGCTTGAATTCTTTCTGGGTATAGTTGAAGATACATTTCTGCAGTTCTCTCAGTATTACTGTCTAATTTAATAAACAGTTTCATCATATCCTTTTTTTTTTGTTCGAAAAAACCATTTTATGTTTATAATCAATTTGAAATAATTGTGTTAGCAGACGTGACTACATGATAGATAATAGCGTAGCAAATGAATCAACTCATTTAACAAGTGTTTTTGACGGAGTCAGAGCCTACTAAAACTACCCAACGAATCACTGCCTGCAGCTAGGAACCTTAGTTAGGAAGCACCCTGTAGACTAGACTCCGGTATTGCCTTAGACTTCGGGGGATATTAAAGTCCGTTATGGTCAATAATTCCGATCTAGTCTTCTTCGATCATCAAAATAGGACGCTTTTTGTCATAGAGTTTTCAGCTCCTGGGGGAAACAAAATTTATCCGAAAAGAGGAGAAAGTACGGACTGAATATTGGGATTTGCTCTTTAAACTTCGCGGACATTGCCCCAACATTCTGTTAAAATGATGGATCTGATAATAGGGATCCTTAATGGAATCTAGAAATTATATCGGCTTGCCGTCAGGCGGCACAAATCTTAGCCGGAAGAATGCAGAAAGCCCTAGTCTTTGGCTCACTCTCTCTGCTCCGGGCACATGATTCTTGGACCCAGTAATAAATCACCCCACGGACGTGGGAGCTAAGGGGAGGACTGGGATCTCCGGAGACAGGGATCGACAGGGATATTCCCAAAGGGAAGAAAAATAAAACTAATGGGTCTTTATTTTCCTATAGACCAAAGATCATATAGTTGTTTCTTGCGACATAACCTTTATTTTTCATCTGGCAGATTCTGTGCAATGTTATATTTATTTTGTCCTGCAAACTGATGAGTTCCAGGGTCGATTGTGATTACTAGTTTTGATAAGTCCACGTTTTTGTACGTATTTGCGTGCTTCTATGTAATTAATTTGTTTTGCGCTGGTCAGTTTCCAGATGTCATTGGTATTTTATTGTTTTAGAGTTGAATAAGCTGTGAAAAGTCCAGACAAAAATAGAATGTACGTGGTTTATCTCAGGTGTTCCTTTTTCGTATATTCACAAGTCGTATTTCATATCAGGTCATAACCTTTCACAAACTTTCATCTTCACGCGTTGGGGTGGAATGAAGTAACTTTGTGTCGTTACGATTCTATTAAAAAAGATACGAAGAGAAACAATAGCTGTAAAATTTCAAGTAAATGAAATAATATCCGCCTATGATCGGTGTGTGAGAACAAAGCGGCAAATTATATCATGATTCTTTCAGTTTTTGTAGTCCGTTCAACTGACCTCACAAAGACTATACTAAAAAAATGTTTCATAAACTTCTATTATCTGATAGTAATAGTTATTACCGTAACTAGTACGGAAAGAGAAGTAACCTTTCTCTCATGCTACTGCCTTTACTCGAACGATACGAAGTAAAAAACTAAAATCTTATTCTGCATCCAAGAACTGTAACTAACTTATCAAGGTGAAGCAAATTCAATAATCCATTCCACAAAGCAGTAGTCATTTCTCGCTCATTTTGGATTTCAAACACTTCAATCGAAATTCCTCGTAAGATCATTAAAATAAACGAAGTTACGAAAGCGAGGACGAATCAGCCGACTAATTAAATTAAAAATTAATTGAGTTAGCGAACAAATTTGACGGGACTGTGATCTGAGAAAACAACCAATTAGAAGTGCACTCTCCCAAGAAAAAGAACAATAAAATTTTGTTTAATTTGTACAGAGTGGCCAACAACAAACCGGTTTGTTTTATAGTCATGGCTATGACCAATGGAAACTCTTCCGTATTTTTATACTGAATTTGAAAATTTTAGTATGTCCCACTAAAAACTCAAATTCCTATGTTCGATACTTTATTAAGTACATTACATGAAGTTTCAATCCGTATGAAAGTAACATTCAACACGATCAAGTCACAGAAAAAAATCCGAAAAATACCTTCAACAAAAAAATCTAAAAATTATAACTCAAACACCACAAAAATCTCTGAAATGACTCTGGGTATGAAGAATTCAGATTTTGGACGTCACTATTTGGACCACCTTAACCCAACACAGCACGTACGATGGGTGACTAGTAGAGGTTGAATATGGAAGTTCAATACATCCACTGGATGTCCAGGATTGATCAAATGTAGGTACGTTCAATGGACGGTCTGAACACCACTATGGACGTACAATCAAGGCCCATAAAACGTATGGATGTACATTGTGCGTATTTTGGACGTCCATTGTATGTCCATATTTGGCATAATGGACGTCCAGGACATGTCCAATTAGCAACCACTGTGGACATTTCCTGGACGTCTAAACTACATTCATTGTATGTCCGAAAGGAATCCAGAGAATGGAGATTAAACTAGATGTCCTACAAATAATGAGAAATACTTTGGAAACATATTGTGGAGGTACAACTAACACAAGATCCTATACAAGATGATTCGAATAATTTAATAACAATATTCAAAAAACAAACTAGAATATATTTATATACAGGGTGGGGCAATAGTACGTCAGAGTCCGATTGCTTGAGTTCTAAGATAATTCAAAAACCAAATATAACTAGAGAACTGTGTCTATATCTAGAAATTATTTTCGGATATACAGGGTGAACCAAGGAAAATCTACAGGGTCAATTACATTTTTTTCAAATGAAATGCTATGTACTTCAATCCATTTTTTAAAATGGTCTCCATATACACCTCCAATATCCTTTACTATCTCCCAACCTCTTGGGAGTTATATTTTTTTTGTCAAAATAATGCTATCTGCAGATGCATACCGAAAAAACCACCGTTCTCAAGATTATGGAATGCAGGAGATCATGAGTATAATCCTATTCGTCAGACATATGAGTGATATTTCTGAATCATTATCATTCCCAAAAATTATACAGGATGACTGAAAATGATTTTTCAATTTGGAAGTTTTTGAATTAAATTTTCTCGAATTCCTCAAATGGAACACTCCGTATATAATAATATTACTATTTTTTGTATAAGAAATATCTGATGATCTTCAGTTATTTTTTATGAATTGTTGAATGATGTTCATTTGTTTTTTGTCAAAATAATGCTATCTGCAGATGCATACCGAAAAAACCACCGTTCTCAAGATTATGGAATGCAGGAGATCATGAGTATAATCCTATTCGTCAGACATATGAGTGATATTTCTGAATCATTATCATTCCCAAAAATTTTACAGGATGACTGAAAATGATTTTTCAATTTGGAAGTTTTTGAATTAAATTTTCTTGAGTTCCTCAAATGGAACACTTGTAGGATAATAACTATTATTGGCAAGCAATCAATATTAATGCGTATTCTTCCAGAGTCTACAAAAAAAATATTATTTGTTTGAAGAGTTACTAGTTTTTCTAGATAGTCTTGATCAAATATGATGATACATTTCAGGAGCGATTACAGTTGGATATACTTTTCGAGGAGTTTTCTATATAGGAGTCTAGCTCACTTTGGTACTTCGTAAAAGTGTGGTTGTGAAAGTCTAAATAAATCATTGGTAGCGTTATGAGGGACATTATTGTAGTGAAAATACACTTAATAACTAATTTTGCTAATTTATTTGAAACTCGTCTCAAACAATACCTTCATTTATTTGCAACATTTATGTCACAGTCACTGCCGCTCTTAGACCAGGAGCTGGTGACAGGTGACGTTCTCCCATTTTACACTGCATGCCTTTTTAAGGTTTAATAATCAACCCTTAATTATGAAAAATAGACGGCCGCCGCACGTGTGCACTTATAATAATAATACTCCCTCATAAACACTCGTAGAGTGTACCCAAAGGCATAGCCTGTGCGGGTAGAGGACGGCTATTATTATTATTATTTGCTGTGGCGCTCCGGGGCGACTTACTGATATTGTCGGTGGTGTATTCACTTTTCAGCTGTAGGAAAACCCGGAAAACGTACAGCACCATCCTGGTTGGTCGGTGCGCACTTCAAGCTAGCACCAAACGTCGGGATTGGCATCTAGGCAACTCACATCACACTCGATTCACAAGGCATGTGGCCACCTAAAGAGACCCGTGTACTTGAGAAAAAACATTCCGTACCCGAGCCTCGAACGTCTGTCTGATGCGAGCTAGAAGTTCCACTGCTAGAGACCTTAGCTACTGAGCAAACCGACCGACTTCATAAGGAAAAGCGCTTTTCTTTTTGGAGAATTTTCGTGTTTTTCCGCGATATTATATGGAAGTTTAAACAAAGGGTTACGAAAAACTGAAAAAAAAATTAAAGGGAACTTCCGTGTTTTCAAATTGCATGCCGATGTGAATAATTGAAGTTTTAGTAACGAAAACACTCTGGAAAAATTGCGCCCCTCGTCTGACCAAAGGTGGAAAATGGCGGTAAAACTCTTTAAAAATTTAATACAGGTTTTACGTGATTCCAAACTGCATGCCATTAGAAAGATACGTCTTTTGGATAATTAATTAATAGTAGATAATTTGGCATGCACACCAGGATTTCGCAAAACAAAGTCAGATAAATCTTCACAGTGTTTTTTGCAACTTTCGTCATGCATGTCTCTATTTTGCGAAATCCTGGTATGCATGCCAAATTACCTACTATTAATTAATTATACAAATGACGTATCTTTCTAATGGCATGCAGTTTGGGATCACGTAAAACCTGTATTAAATTTTTACAGAGTTTTCCCGCAATTGTCTACCGTTGGACAGACGAGGGGCGCATGCCAATTTTTTCAGAGTGTTTTTATTACTGAAACTTCAATTCTTAATATCGGCATGCAATTTGAAAACACGGAAGATCCCTTTAATTTTATTCAGTTTTTCGTAACCCTTTGAGCCCTTTCGGCCGCTGCCATCAATTAGTAGCGTTTCAATTTGTTTCAACTTCCTTATATTACAACGGTAGACAGTAAACTATCGCGGAAGAACACGAAAATTCTCCACAAAAAGAAAAGCGCTTTTCCTTATGAAGTGCACTCGTGCGGCGGCCAGGAACCCGTCTATTTTACATAATTTAGGGTTGATTATCAAGCCTTAAAAAGGCACGCAGTGTAAAATGGTAGAACGTCACCTGTCACCAGCTCCTGGTCTATGTGTGTCTACGGCTCCGATCAAGTAACACAACCTAGATGAGTAACTCGCCACTCCTTAAACTTTGTTTGTAAGGGACCTCTTCTGAGAGAGAGATGCATATTATAGACGAAGATAACAATAGCCTTTTTCCTCACCGGCAATGTCGTGCGTTGTTCACAGAAATATTGAGGTTCAATAAAATAGAAATAATGAAAACCAAATATGGAATGGAAACCTGAAATTATGAAGGAAGAATCTCCACATGATTTTGAGAATAGGCGATGCTTTAATTGACATGTTTTTTCATAATTCATTAATTTCACTCTTTTCCAATTCGGTAGATTAACTATGAAATTTTATATTTTGATTTCCAGATTCAAATGGTCTTACACATTTCGCAATGCTTCACCATTGCTTAATGATAAAAACTATCAATAGTTTAACACAAATTGACACAGAATTTGCCCTTCATTCATGAAAAAACACTCCTATAAGCCAAAGACGAAAACAAACAGAAATGTTTTGTTGTTTTTCTGGCAAATATCAAATGCAGCGTTGCCGTACTGACCAGGCTATATCGTCAACTAAGAATCTCCGTTCGGCGATGGAAATACTATCGTTTTCACATGCTCCCAACAAGTTGCAATGAACGTTCAATTGCCTTCTTATTGATATATATATGTATATATATATATATATATATATATATATATATATATATATATATGTTCCAGTGACTGTAAAACAGTCGTTAACAATCCTTTAAGAGGTGACTATAACTTTGTATAGTATGTATGGCATATGTCCAACAGAAAACAACTACTTCTCTGGCTGATACCTCGACAGATATTGAATTATATCTGTCAGACATATGTGCAAAGATCCTTACTTTGAAGGAACAACTTTGCAAGAGCTCTCTGAAACAAACAGCAGGACTTTGCCTGATTCAAACGGAGAGCCAACTACAGACCGGTTTCGGAATATCGTACCTCATCAGTGCAGTCAAGGTTATCACGGTTGTATACACGCGAGGTCCAGATGTTCGTCATCGTCCTCCGAGAGGAATACTGCAATTGCTCACAGGATCCACCTCGGTGACAGATTAGAGAGCACCCCAGAAAGACATTTCGGATACGAAATGGTATATGTGATATACTTGTTTCAAGGAGCAAATAATGTTCCAGTGACTGTAAAACAGTCGATAACAATCCTTTAAGAGGTGACTATAACTTTGTATAGTATGTATGGCATATGTCCAACAGAAAACAACTACTTCTCTGGCTGATACCTCGACAGATATTGAATTATATCTGTCAGACATATGTGCAAAGATCCTTACTTTGAAGGAACAACTTTGCAAGAGCTCTCTGAAACAAACAGCAGGACTTTGCCTGATTCAAACGGAGAGCCAACTACAGACCGGTTTCGGAATATCGTACCTCATCAGTGCAGTCAAGGTTATCACGGTTGTATACACGCGAGGTCCAGATGTTCGTCATCGTCCTCCGAGAGGAATACTGCAATTGCTCACAGGATCCACCTCGGTGACAGATTAGAGAGCACCCCAGAAAGACATTTCGGATACGAAATGGTATATGTGATATACTTGTTTCAAGGAGCAAATAATGTTCCAGTGACTGTAAAACAGTCGATAACAATCCTTTAAGAGGTGACTATAACTTTGTATAGTATGTATGGCATATGTCCAACAGAAAACAACTACTTCTCTGGCTGATACCTCGACAGATATTGAATTATATCTGTCAGACATATGTGCAAAGATCCTTACTTTGAAGGAACAACTTTGCAAGAGCTCTCTGAAACAAACAGCAGGACTTTGCCTGATTCAAACGGAGAGCCAACTACAGACCGGTTTCGGAATATCGTACCTCATCAGTGCAGTCAAGGTTATCACGGTTGTATACACGCGAGGTCCAGATGTTCGTCATCGTCCTCCGAGAGGAATACTGCAATTGCTCACAGGATCCACCTCGGTGACAGATTAGAGAGCACCCCAGAAAGACATTTCGGATACGAAATGGTATATGTGATATACTTGTTTCAAGGAGCAAATAATGTTCCAGTGACTGTAAAACAGTCGATAACAATCCTTTAAGAGGTGACTATAACTTTGTATAGTATGTATGGCATATGTCCAACAGAAAACAACTACTTCTCTGGCTGATACAGAAATTTGGGATTATCTGCTGAATTCCGTGTACCATAGAATATATATATATATATATATATATATATATATAGGTTTCCGCGGTCAGATATTTGAAAACTAAAAGTTCGGGTTGAACCGCGTCTAGAATTTGTTGAAATTCGACGTTTCAGTTCTCTCGAAGGAGTAGGCAGATTGAGACCTTAGAGAGAACCAGTGACGAGACATGGGGAGTAGGCAGATTGAGACCCCGACGTCAAGTCACAAAAACCTAACGTAATTATACCTGAGGAGTAGGCAGATTGAGATCTCAGCGTAGAATTACGTTTCAACCATTTATTAATTTTCTTTCTTTTTCAGTTCTTGAAAATGGCTCCAAAATCGGAGCCGAAACGTCGAATTTCAACAAATTCTAGACGCGGTTCAACCCGAACTTTTAGTTTTCATATATATATATATATATATATATATATATGAAAACTAAAGGTTCGGGTTGAACCGCGTCTAGAATTTGTTGAAATTCGACGTTTCGGCTCCGATTTTGGAGCCATTTTCAAGAACTGAAAAAGAAAGAAAATTAATAAATGGTTGAAACGTAATTCTACGCTGAGGTCTCAATCTGCCTACTCCTCAGGTATAATTAAGTTCGGTTTTTGTGACTTGACGTCGGGGTCTCAATCTGCCTACTCCCCATGTCTCGTCACTGGTTCTCTCTAAGGTCTCAATCTGCCTACTCCTTCGAGAGAACTGAGGAATTGTGGGTTGAGGAACTGTATTTATAGTGGACGTGGCTGTAATGGCCGTGTGCAATGTATTGGCGCGAGGTGAACTATGGGCGGGAACTGAGTTGGCGCTAGATGAGCTGTGTGCGGGAACTTGGTTGGCGCTAAGTGAGCTATGTGCGGGAACTGGGTTGGTGGGAAATAAGTTGATGCGTGCAATGAGAGGCTTCCAGGTATTGGGAAGTCTACGTCCGTCGTCGCGAGTGTTGAGGCAATTGGGGCGCTTCTCTATCTCGAGGGCTTCTCGGATGATCCTGGTTTGCAGAGTTTTCTCGGTGGAAATTGTTTTTGTGTTTTTGAAGTCTATTTTGTGACCTGTGTCTTCTCGATGTTTATACACACACAGGTCACAAAATAGACTTCAAAAACACAAAAACAATTTCCACCGAGAAAACTCTGCAAACCAGGATCATCCGAGAAGCCCTCGAGATAGAGAAGCGCCCCAATTGCCTCAACACTCGCGACGACGGACGTAGACTTCCCAATACCTGGAAGCCTCTCATTGCACGCATCAACTTATTTCCCACCAACCCAGTTCCCGCACATAGCTCACTTAGCGCCAACCAAGTTCCCGCACACAGCTCATCTAGCGCCAACTCAGTTCCCGCCCATAGTTCACCTCGCGCCAATACATTGCACACGGCCATTACAGCCACGTCCACTATAAATACAGTTCCTCAACCCACAATTCCTCAGTTCTCTCGAAGGAGTAGGCAGATTGAGACCTTAGAGAGAACCAGTGACGAGACATGGGGAGTAGGCAGATTGAGACCCCGACGTCAAGTCACAAAAACCGAACTTAATTATACCTGAGGAGTAGGCAGATTGAGACCTCAGCGTAGAATTACGTTTCAACCATTTATTAATTTTCTTTCTTTTTCAGTTCTTGAAAATGGCTCCAAAATCGGAGCCGAAACGTCGAATTTCAACAAATTCTAGACGCGGTTCAACCCGAACCTTTAGTTTTCAAATATCTGACCGCGGAAACCTATCTGAACATATATATATATATATACACGTGCTTACTGTATCCTTAAAAATTGCGACATGGCAACAATATCATGATTTGAGGGATAACATTATGAAAAGATGTTACAGTAATATTCGAGTATAACAAATCTAGGTTGTGTTACTTGATCGGAGGTCTGCAGACTCTCGAACTATATCTGCGGCTATCTCCGCCCTCTCATGTCGAGCGTCTTGTATACCGACAACCAGATTCTTTTTACAGTTCTCGAACGATCCAGACTACACGTCGATCCATTCAAATGGCTCTCAAGTACGTTCTTGATCGTGGGTAGAACATTCTTCAGCCAGTTCTCGTTCCTTCCACGTGATGACTCATGATGTTTGCGAGTGGAGATACCTTGTTTACTCACAAGCCGAGGATGAATAATTAATTAGGCGATCAGGGCTGGCCTCGAAATTGTTACACTATGTTTGAGTAACCACATTGCAAGTTGGGGAGTGTGTGAGTGTTCGTCCACTTCTTTTTGTCTTCAGAAGGATCAGCATTGAAATTAAAAAGTAATGTTTGATCATCGTCACGTTTGTTTAGTTCCTCCTCAAAACTACTGATGTATCTAACCGATTGAAGGTTAGATTCCTGTGAGTCATGAATTAGCAGTTTTAACATGCATGGACGTTTGGACTTGAGCTGGACGTAAAACGAACATCCGTTGAATGCCATGTGTTATGTTTCCGTATGGGACCTGACGGTGATTCTTTTCTTTTTTTATTTCGGAGATATTTCTCGTGGGAGGGTTAAGTACAAACCCTTGTATAGCACTCACGGGTAATTCTATTAAAAAACCTCGTTTGCTACAAATTAAAGATCGAACAACCTCGTCCTCCACTTTGTGTCACGTTTATTTGCAGCGAATTAACACTCCATTCGCATTACCTGCTCGCATTTTATCGGTCTCTGGAAACTAACATTTATATTTAAAAGCAAATATCGCGTGACTCACCGCCGAGAATAATCGAATCCAGACTGGCGGCGTCTTTCATTACATCCAGCCATTGATCTGCGGCGGCGGTGGCGGAGACCGTTCGGATAGAACGATCTGGGTTTTCGAAGACGTTTCTGTCGCAATATCGCCGATAGCGGGTCGGGGAATCGGGCGATTTTCTCGGGAAGATTAGCTATTCACGTTTCTCGATTTGTGCTACGGTTTGAAGAAGTGAAGTCAGCAGTTTTCGGTCGTTCGATTCGGATTGAGCCGGCGATGTTGGTGTTCTAGGTTGTTTCGGACACGGGGGTGTTGTTTTCGGTGCTGTTTCGGTTCTTGCGCTATTTTTTTCCGGACGGTTCTTTGAAGAGATTTCTACAAGGTATTCGATTATTCTTGAACATTTAAAACATCAATGTTAACCTTACCTGATAGTTTTTTTTTTCCATCAACAATGGAAATATATTATATATATATTGTAACAAATAAATATTTGTAATATTAAGTTCATAATTCATATTTGATATAGCACAGTATTTGATTGTGGCTTGATGAACTTTGTGCAATTTTACGTTTCTTATAACATGAGATATTTTAAATTTAACGGTGTCAAATCATCCTCGCAAATTAATATTATCTGCTTTTTCAGCTACTACAGACCAGTGCCAATAATTTATGAATAAAAAAAAGAGTATTTTTGCAAGCCTAACGTTCATTTGTAATTTTTGTGAATTAAATTTGATAACAAAAGTCCTAATTTTCAATGAAAAAGTTTAATTACATTTGATTTTGAAAATTTTAGAACCGCCTTCTTTTTGTTTAAAATTGTGTAAAAACCATTCTGTCAATGTGGAAAACGTAGAAATAAATGAGAAAACGAAAAAAACACTTTTTCTAGATCGATTTTTTTCGTGAATACCACTAATTCTGCATTATTGATATGTAATATCCAATAAATGAGCTTCAATTCACCGTTAAATATTTAGATTGTTGAAAAACAAAATGTTTGAACATTAATTTTACCTAAGAATTCACCAAATATTATCGTGTTTGGGCAGGATGCATTTTATTTTTTTTCAGCACGTATACATTATTAATGTATTAATGTATCTACTACATTACATCAAATAAATTTACAAAGTAGAAATTTATAATAAAAATTTATCATCTAATTTTTTGTTTTTCTTCAGGATCTTCGACTTCGTCAAGGTCCATAAGTTCGTCAAAATCTTCATTTTCAATTTTATTTCGAACATTTCCTGTTGCTTTGTCATAAATCCCCTCAGAATCTTTTCTTAAACGTTAAAGGTTCTTACTGTTAAAGAACTAAATGTATGAACCATAATTTTTCCCAAGAATCTACTAAAAATTACCGTTTTCTTTTGCCACGATGTATTTTTTCAAACTTCATGAGCGCAAATACATTAAAAATAAATTTATTACATATTTCACATCAAATGAATTCACCAAGTAGAAATACATAATAAAAATTTATCATAATCTGATTTTTTGGGTTTCTTCAAGATTTTTGACTCCGTCATGGACCTCAAGTTCGCCAAAATCTTCATTTTTAATATTATTTCGAATACTTTTTGTTGCTTTGTCATAAATCCCCTCAGAATCTGTTCTTAAACGATTAAGGTTCGTACTGTTGAAAAACAAAATGTATAAACAATAATTTCACCTAAGAATTTGGTGAAAATTACCACTTTTGATAAGAAACTTTTTTCATGCTTCAAAGGCACAAATACATTAGGAACAAGTTAATTACATATTTTACATCAAGTAAATTTACAAAGACGAAAAAATTCATTATAATCTTTTTTTTTTATTTCTTCAGGATCTTCGACTTCGTCTAGGTCCTAAGTTCACCAAAATCTTTATTGTTAATATAACATGTTTTTGTTATTGTTAATAAATTATCTTCCTTCATTGTCATGTATCGTATACCGATTCAGTAAAACGAATTTTTGTTTGTTTCAGGTAGGAACGAATCTCTGGCGTTGGGATGTTGTGTGGAGAGTTCCACAGGGCTCCCATAGGTTTAAGTTTGAATAGCGTTTTCCTCTCGGACAGCCCGAGTCCTTACTGCTCTCTGCTCACTCTGGTTCGTGGGATGGCTGCTATCACGGCACAAGCTGTCCACGACGACGAGGACATTTTTCTCGGTAATGTAAAATTGCAATTCAATCGCGCATACTCATCACATTCATACCGTAAATGGCAGTGATCACGAGCACGAGGTATAAACTTCACCACAGCAGAACGCGTTTATTTCACAAACAGCACACTAAACACTGATATATTTGTATAGTAGAAATAGTTACCGAAATGATATGCGTTTGAGAATAGGGAAAACATAATGTTAATGATTCTCACTACTTGATAATGATTTCACACAATCATATAAGCATAAATTTCGCCAAGGCGTTTTGGTTATTTTCATCATGTTAATGATGGATTTCCATCAAGTATAGACCAAGGCATATGAATTTTAGACATCTCACTTAACCTTTCAGCTAGGCCGTATCCATTTTTCTAATACACCTTGACTTGTCCAATACATTTTGTCAATGTCAGAATGGATCAATAAAATATTATTATTATTATATTATATGTCATGAGTAAAAATCGAAGAATTGTTTCAACAGAGTTCAGCTACTGTTTGAATTATCACTATTACACAGAAAGTTTTCGTGAATGCGTTCCTTAGCTTTTTGAGCATCTGTGAGGTGATTCTTCAATATTTGTTTTGACGAGTTATCGCAATTCATCCAAAGAGACCAGAAAAAAAAACAGTTGAAGGTGATGGTCATTCAAATTTTTGTTCCACTATCTCTTGGGAAACAGAACATTCACGAGCTTCATGACGGCAATAGTTTTTTGGTAATGAAAATTACAAATTGATTGAGCACACCCTTGAAATAAGAAATGACAGTAATCTCGCACAAGAACGAAACTACCATAGCGGACAAGTCTCACTTTCACGAACTCCACACAGAACACCGGTTGGAATTTATAATGTTTCGACAAGGACAGACGTGGGAACTGAAATTTTGGTTTATTCCTTGCGGTGTATTATAGTATGCATGTTTTGATGGTTTTGAACCAAGCATTTCAAAAGTTTTCGTTTCAATTGAACAGAAAGATGTTGCTGCTTGTTCAGTGGTATACTTGTTGAGGTTAACTTTCTTCTCGACATTCAAATGGCAATAATCAGTTCCCACTTCTGTACCGCGAAAAGCGTATTACTTGAATTATGGTCGAACAACGAAACTGAGATATAATATATCTATAATATAACCAGTTTATTGAGCACGATATTATAGAGTAGTTGTGGTGTAACTTTTCGATTTTTTTTTTATAATAAAAATGATAATACATAAAGTATATAGTACATGTAAAAAACTTATAATTATCGAGGAAAATAATGTTTATTAGAAATGCAAACAATGAAAAAAAAATACTGATACCTATTCGAGAATTGAAAGAAAATTAATATAATTGATTATTTCAACTACAATTTTGATTAATTCAGTGAATTACAAACTGAGACCACATTCAATTTTGAAAAGATTAAACATTGGTTTAATTATAACCTGCTCACAACAAACTTCGAAGAAACGAAAGATATGCCACATAATATATTATTAATATTATTATATATAATAATACCCCATCAGGATTAGGACCACTAATACCTAATGATAATACAAGAATTGACGAAACTGATAGTATCAAGTACCTAGGCGTTATGCATGACCGATATTTGAAATGAGACAAACAAATAGTATTCCTGTTGAGAAAATTAAGAAGTTTATTATCAAAATTCGAGTGTCTCATAACATTCATTGGTATAAAAACCTTAGATATTCTTAAATTTTCAGTCTCAATTGAATTATGGGATTCTGGTTTAAGGAGGAGTCATGAAATCCCACCTCGGAAACCACGAGGTTCTTCAGAAATAGTTTTTGAAAATCATATAGGTGGAGTTATTTATATCCAACTGAACATGTGTACAAAGAATCGAAAAAAATTGACATAAGACAATTATTTGGATACAACATAAGCATAAAACAAAGAGTGGGTTGAAGTCGTTTATTTTGAATTTCAGTAGTAGTTGTCGTTTGAATTTTTTTTATATCCGTTACCCTTCAATATAGCATAGACACTTGATCTCCAAGTATATTTAAGCATCATGTAATCGTCTCTGTTTCGTTTTCGGCGTACCATCCCTTATATTCGATTAAACGGTTCGTTTTCCAGAAAATGGCCTCCTGAGTTACGAAAATCCGAACTATCATCTGGGACCGTCGAGCCGTCTTGACGATGCTCTAAACTCGAACACAGAGAACATATACGAAGACATTTATCAAGAGCTCGACGACATCTGCAATATGGGTCACGGCATAAAAGGACCCGTCACCAGCAACGCGAGTAGGAAAGCTTACGCGGCTCTCGATATAGGATCCATGGGAGTGGACATCAATACCGGACCTCTGACTCAGAACTACGTAGATAATAGAAGGTAGGATTTGTTTTCTCCGTTTCGCAAAGGTTTCGATGAGAATTCAACCAATCCACTTAATTTGCGAATCAGTTTTTATGATGCAAATCGACGGGAAATGCGATTTTCTGAAGTTGAAAACTTCGCCAAACGGTAGTTTCTATTGTTTGTTGTAGGGGTAATGAATGGAATGGAAATTCGATGTCTGATAAGGGCAAGAGTGAAAGTTCCACTGACTGGGAAAAGTATGTAAATGTCTCATTTGTATTTGTTATTTTGTTAGCCAATAATTTGCATTGCATCCAAGCTTTGGTCGCCCGAATCGAGATTAGTTTAGTTTTTCATATTCGAACTTTCATTTAAATCCAGGCAGATAGTAGCGTTAATCAAAATAATAATAATGATAATATTCATTCATAAAAGTTGCAAAGTATAATAAATTAATTTCATGTGGAATAGAACTAAGTGTCTTGACTGAATCTGAATCTTACTTTCAAGAAGACTTTTCTTATTCGCTCATGATCTAAAGGGTTTATTAAACAGTTTTTAACATCTCTACCTCAGTGAGTTTTGATGATAGTGTGTAATGTAACATTTCTTCGCAAGCGACGAGCTCATTATTCCTGAAAAGATACAAGCAATTAGTAAAACAAATATTTTATGAAATGTGCACATTTCAAGCAAGCATTAGATGCCAGGATTGGCATCTAGACAACCCACATCACAGGTGATTTCCGTCAAGACGTGTAGGCGTTTACCTCTAAAGTTAGCTGATATTTAAATGGATGGCTAGCATTTCAGATGTTCTTCAGTTTACTTTGTACCCTACTATCTGCCTGTGCGAAAACTGTTTCTGTAATATTTATAACTCGAAAACTGGTTTGTAGTTTATGCGAAAAGCGAGTTATCACCAAAGGAGATAATGGTATCAAACATATAGTTGGGAACATTACCAACGATCTTTACGCTGTACCCATGAAAAAGTGTAGTCCGAAATCACCCGACGACTTAGATAAATTGAATAGCCCGGAAAAAGAATGGGACAGTCAGAACGAACTGCCTCCCGGATGGGAGAAACACGAGGGTATGTGTCTCGATTTTACCTGTCTAAGCAAATAAGTGTCGATGCATTTAATTTTTTTTTGTTATGTACTTGCATTATTCGGTTGAGCGGGCATTTGCAGATAACGATGGTCCGTACTACTGGCACATTAAAAGCGGCACGATCCAGAGAGAAATACCAGTTCTGGATACCAAAATAGAAAAGTCCGATTCGAAATGCAATCTCAAGGAGAACGATCTGATTTCGTCTTTCGAGAATTGCATGTCGGTCACCAGGAGTAGTACCAGTTCGGCGCTCGATTTGGAGAGCGATGATAGAAGAAGAAAGGAAGATATAGCTTTAAAGTAAGAGGGCTACTAATAAAATTATATCTATTATGCTTAGTGTTCCCAGAACTCCCTGAAATGCAGAGGTATGCAGGTGGGTTCGAAATAATATCAGTTTTTTGTATGATAACATTTCCCGTCCAATATATCAATAAATGAATTGATCCCATCCGTATACTCCGGCAATTTGTTTCAGGAGGAGTTTTCCTTCAAAACTCGTATAAATAATCATATGACGCCCAACCTGGGACAACTTAATATTTCAAACTAAATCAATCTCTGAAAAAAAAAGCACATTTTGGATCGCTCCTTATAATCGATCTATTCTGATTTCGGGAGTTTTCCTTCCAGACATGGGGTAACTTGATATTTCGAAGTTAATCAATTTCTGAAGAAAACAGCACATTTTGGATTGATCGTTCTGATGTTCTGTTTTCAGGAGTTTTCATTCAAAACTCGTATAAAGGACCCTGCACTTTTTTTATGTAAAGTGGCGAACGGTCAACTTTTCTGAAACTCAGGTATGTTGTTGTTCTTGACCTATTAACCCAATCCTATGACTAGTTTTCTAGATACGGGGTGTTGAAACTGAAAACTGCTCAGATTTTCGGATTTTTTTTTGTTAACTTACGGACTAGATTGAATTTCTGTTTTCATACACACGTTTTCTACACATTTTAGTAAAACAATGGTGAATACATGTGACTAAAAATATTCATGTATACGGGGGAACTCACAAATGAATGACAGTAATTTTTTGCGAAATCCCACTTTTTCTACTGTGAACTTAGGAAAGCATGTTTTCGAAAATAAAGCCTCAATATAGTATTTTGAGGAGAATATAACGCATAGTACACATTTTTCATATAGTGTGTTTCATAGAGAAAACCACAATATCAAATAATTTTTTTTTTATTAATTCGAAACCTTGTACCTATAGAATGATTTGAAGATAAATTATTACCACTAATATATGAGGGTCTCTAATCTTCAAGGTATACAAGGTGGTTGATTTGCCGAAATAGGTATTCTATTCTGAAATGAGTCCAAAAACCATGAACACTCTGTATTCTGAAAGTTACCTGGTCAACTGTTACCATTTTCTCAGTATATGATTATTTCAATAACGTATTGGGAGGTATGATTTCAATATCCCATACTATGACCAATTTTCTAGATACAGGGCGTTAAAGTGGAGAAATGCTGATTTCATCAGTTTTTTTTTCCTCGAATTGAAAAACTGCAATGACTTATATTGCATATGTTACTTCATTATAAGTTTTGATTGGAGGTACATTGAAACTTACAGCTAGAAATATTTACTGCTACAGGGTGATTCACAATTAACACTCAACAATTCAACATTTGCGCCACAGCGAACTTATTTCTGGAAGTATATACTAACTTACTCGTTCATAATTTCGAGGCTAAAAGATTTCGGTATCATTAGTTTTGTACAGGGTGAGCCATATGACAAACTATCTGAAAATGATAACGAAATCATTCAGTCTCATAATCGTAAGTATAAACTTCAAAAGATAAGTTGTCTGTGGCGGAAATGTTGAATTATTGAGTGTTTGAAAAACGTATTGTGAATCATTCCTAAATCACCCTGTAGCAGTAAATATTTAGCTGCACCTTTCAAAACTCATATTGAAGTTACATATCCGCAATATAAGTCAATGCAATTTTTCAATTTGAGGAAAAAAATTGACGAAATCAGCATTTCTCCACTTTAACGTCTTGTATCCCAAGACGTAATTAAAATATTCATATACTGAGAACATGGTAACATTCGACCGGGTAAATTTCAGAATACAGAGTGTTCATGGTTTTTGGACTCATTTCAGAATAGAATACCTATTTCGGCAAATCAACCACCTTGTATACCTTGAAGCGTAGAGACCCTCATATATTAGTGATAATAATTTATCCTCAAATCAATCTATAGGTACAGGGTTTTGAATTAATCCATGAAAAAAATTATTTGACATTGTGGTTTTCTCTATGAAACACACTATATGAAAAATGTGTACTATGCGTTATATTCTCCTCAAAATACTATATTGAGGCATTATTTTCGAAAACATGCTTTCCTAAGTTCATAGTAGAAAAAGTGGGATTTCGCAAAAAATTACTGTCATTCATTTGTGAGTCCTCCCGTATACATGAATATTTTTAGTCACATGTATTCACCATGGTTTTACTAAAATATGTAGAAAACGTATGTATGAAAACAGAAATTCAATCTAGTTCGTTAGTTAACAAAAAAAAAATCCGAAAAACTGGGCAGTTTTTATTTTCAATGCCCCGTATCTAGAAAACTAGTCATAAGATTGGGTCGGGCACATTGAAACTTTTGGTTACTAGGTCGAGTACAACAACATACCAAAGTTTCAGTAAATTTGACCGGTCGCCACTTTACATAAGAAAAGTGCGGGGTCCTTTATTATATGGCGTCCAACATGGGGCAACTAAGTATTCGAACTTAATCAACATCTGAGATAGAAAAATCTTATTGTGGCACTCGTTCTAATGATCTGTTTTCAGGAGAAGGAGTTTTCCTTCGAAACCCGACCAAGAAGTAAAAGAACGTCCAATAAGGTTCGCCGTCAGGTCTCTCGGATGGGTTGAAATTTCCGAGGAGGATCTGACTCCAGAACGTAGCAGTAAAGCTGTAAATAAGTGCATCGTAGATCTGTCCTTAGGAAAGAATGACTTGTTAGATGTCGTCGGGAGATGGGGAGATGTAAGTATTTTTTAAGTCGGTCATAACTGCTTAATCCGTAGTTCCTGAGAAACTACAACTCCTCTTCAATTTCTTTTGAAACTCAGTGGTATGGCACCAGTAATCGCTGAACGAATTTTTTTGGTTTCAGGGAAAAGATCTGTTCATGGATTTGGATGAAGGCGCTCTAAAGTTGTTCGATCCGGAAAATTTGACTGTTTTGAATACTCAACCGATTCACACTATCAGGGTATGGGGAGTGGGGAGAGATAACGGGAGGTAAGAAATGTCTTATTTGTATTTAACACCTTCAGTTGGTTACTTGAATGATGTCAACATTGATCTTATTCTTTAAGGGACCACAATGAGCTTAAATAAAGGATACCTTTCTATCCGAATTTTTCAAAGTTTCCATTTGAAAATTTCTTAGTGAGACTGAGCATTTTTTTTTTCATTTGCTTAATGAAATCTGAACTCATAGTTATGATAGTCGCAAATTAAAATATTCTGGTCCCAGTACCGAACCCTGAGGAATAACAAATTTGTCTGCTCGAAAAAAATTCTTGTTCAGCATAAAAATTTTAAAATCAGGCTTCCAAAAAACTGTTGAAATCAGTGACTCAGCTCTTGATGTGAATGGAAACTTATTCTTTCACAACTGTCCGGATGATATGATTTTTCATTGTTCAGAAATTCAATTATTTCACTGTTGTTTTTTTCATTTTTGCTGCTTGGGACGAACAGAGAAAGGTAAATGTGCTGGATCATCTGGGTGGTTTCATATTTGGTCAAGGTTTCAAGTGCTCGTTTCCAAAAAAGTTTTTTTAACGACAGACACTGATTTTATGAAACGAAGTTTTGCTGAAATTCGCTGAAATGTAGCTACAAACCTCAATAAGTTGTACATGCACGTAATTGTTCATATTTTTGTGTTTTCGTCCGGGATATTTCAGATAAATCGCAAAAATAGACAGACCCTGTGCAAAAAAGTGGTTTTATACACGTATGAGAAAATATAGATTAGGATCGCACATTAATCGTACAAGAATAAAATTGAACAGACATTCAACATTTTACTTTGACCCACCATATAATCTATCAATAGCAATGGCATGGCAACTTGGACATATGTCGATACAAAATATACAAGAATTGAATGATTAAATACACATTAGCTGCTCGATATTACTTGTGAATTGTGGACGATTCCATTGAAATGCATATATTTTCTACTAACTAGTATAATATTTCATTCCATTATGATATTTTCCATACAATCAACTATTTCTACAAGCAAATGACTATCGGGAAATCTAAAGCATTACCGATTCACTTAAAAACGAATGAAGCAATTTGAATACATGCCTGATAGTAGAAACAATTGAAATAACAGCAACTCTCATATCCAAACCACCTGATTTGCTCATATATTCAATAAGTCACAAACTTGGGGGCGGAGGTTTTAGAAATATTGGGAAAATAAATAATATAAATCGTTTCATAAATAGAAAGGAAATTAAAACCTCTCAATTTCTACAAAAGTGTAGAAGGGCTAGTATTATTCAAATATTTATTTTTGCTAATTCCGAGATACTTGGTCAAAATTCCGAATTATTATCTCAGAATCAGCTAATTCCGACATGGTAAGTCAGAATTTCGGCTTTGTATCGGTATCGCAGAATTAGTTGATTTCTTCCCACTTAGTATCTCAGAATTAATTAATTCCGAGATGTTAAGTTATAATTCCGCTTTGATATCTCAGAATTAGCTAATTACGAGACGTTTAATCAGAATTCCGACTTGGTATCTCAGAATAAGCTAATTCAGAGATATCAATTCAGAATTCTGTCCTGATATTTCAGAAACAGATAATTCTGACATATCAAGGCGGAATTCTGATTAAACATCTTGGAATCAGCTAATTCTGAGATATCAATGCGGAATTCTTATTAAATGTCTTGTAATTAGCTAATTTTTGATACCAAATGTGAATTCTGACTGAGTATTTCGGAATCATCTAATTCTCCGACTTCCGGAATCTGAGTTTGACACTTGATAACGATCGGAGATACTAAACCGATTGAAACGTCGTGCTCATAGAAACACTCCAGGCAATGGAAGTCCGCAGTGGAAGTAGTCATCTGACTAGATATCAGAATCTGAGTCAGAATTCCAAATCAACATCTCGGAATTAGCTAATTTTGACTTTAACATCTCTGAATTAGCTAATTCTGAGAGAATTAGCTAATTCTGAGATAGCAAGTCGGAATTCTGAATCAACATCTCGGAATTAGCTAATTCTGAGATACTTATTCGGAATTCTGAGAGAATTAGCTAATTCTGATATAGCAAGTCGGAATTCTGAATCAACATCTCGGAATTAGCTAATTCTGAGATACTAATTCGGAATTCTGAGAGAATTAGCTAATTCTGAGATAGCAAGTCGGAATTCTGAATCAAAATCTCGGAATTAGCTAGTTCTGAGATACCAAGTTGGAATTTCGACTTGTTATTTCAGTATTTGTAGAAATACATTTTTTAATAATAGTGGCCTTTGTAAATTTCCGAACAACACAGTTTTATTATTATTATTATAGACGCTAAATTCACTTCATCCTCGCAAAAATTTCCAAATAGGACAAAAACAAATTGTTGATTAGAAGAATAACTGCTATAAGGAAGATTGGCCCGAGTACAAATTTTGAGGAGAAATCAGCTTATTAAAGTTTCATCGTATTTCACCGGGACTTCTTCATAAAATAAGCGCGAGCTCCTTCATTGACATCAGTATGGCTTATAGGGATTTCGCTTATGTGGCAAGGGACCGAATGACACGCAGACATATGTGCCACGTCTTCAGATGCGACATGCCGGCGCGAACCATCGCCAACACGCTGAGGGACATTTGCAAGAAGATCATGATCGAGAGGAGCTTGCAGCAAAACCTGGGAAAGACCATAGACATAAACGGAAAACCCCTCGCTACCAGACCAACTAATCTCCCCACCGAACACAGACGTCCTACTAGAAATTCTCAAATGTTTGCTTGTGAGTAAACGATCGAAGTGTTTGGCAATAGTTTTTTGGTTACATCCACACCACCTCTGCGAAATAATTTTTTTCTGTGATTTATGCAGGAAAGTGATGAACCTTTTAAACCTCAACTTTTGACTTCTGAGGCTTTGGTACGATATTCAGATCACTTTTAATAGGCTTTTAGATTGGAAACTGCAAGAATTACATATCTATTTATATTCGTGTAGTCTAGGGTAGAAGCCTAAAAATGGTAAAAAGTAAAAGAAAATTATAGCAGAATGAAACCCATTGAAAACGGAAGATAATATGACAAAAATTGAAGGAAAAATAAATTACGGGCGATTGAGGTCGGGAAGTAGGAGGGGTGGGTTTTTAAGGGTAAAATACGGTTTATCTCGATTTCCGGCAAAATTACGCGTTCTATGGAAAAAAGTTAAATAGCAAAGTTGTAGGCAATAAAAAGATCTACAACTTTAGTGAAAACACTTTTTTCACATATCCAAAATTTATGTGAAAAATTCAAATAACCAAGTTTATGGTTTTTTATTTTTAACTTTAACAAAAAAATTATTTTTTTCACGAAATTTGGTGAAAACTTACCTCTTTATGTTCGAAATACACTGTGATTTTTTAGAATTGAAATATTTATGTTTTCACCTAATTTTGACTAAATATCGAAAAAGCACCCTAATTTTAAATCGAAAAATCTCACGTCAAAATATCGACTTCTTTAAAAAAGTTGGTGGGCTTATTGTTCGTTGAAATCTCTACATTTTGATGGTGTAAAAAAACATATACACTACTGTGGATTTATATTATTGATAATTAGACAAGAGAATAATTATTTAAACAAAAAAAATTCTTAGTAGTATGTGAATGGTCGAAAAATTTATGGTAGATTTTGAGTGAATCGAGAAAAATCAAGACGACTCGATAAAAATTCCGGAATATGGCTGGGGATTTTTTAAACAAAAAGAAATGTTAGTTGTATGTGAATGGATAGAAAATTTGTGATAGATTTTAAGTGAATCGAGAAAAATCAAGACGACTCGATAAAAATTCCGGAATATGTCTGGGGATTTTTTAAACGAAAAAAAATCTTAGTAGTATGGGAATTGATGGAAAATTTGGGGTAGATTTTAGGTGAATATAGAAAAATCAAGACGACTCGGTAAAAGTTCCGGAATATGGCTCGGGATAGCTATATATACGTTTTAAGAGTTGAATAGTGTTTTTTACGATTTGTGCCCGAAATATGCATCCTATAGTGAATAATCATGGTGTTTCAAAGGAGCTGTAATTTTTTTTTCGAAGAAAAATCTATATTTTTTGATTGTATACGAATTTAATTTAAAAAAAAGCATATTTTTTTAATCGAAAAAGTTGCTTGACTGATTTTGAACTTTTTCAGTACTCATTTCCTTTCTCGAACTTTCAACTTTGAGATGGTATGAAAAAAATATATTATTTGTATGAAAAATATCGTTAAAACTAAAAAAAAAACGAAAAAACGACTTATTTATTATCGATTTTTCAGTAATGTGGATAATTTCGATTAAATTGACGAAAGACGTTAATTTTCATGTAATTTGTAATATTAAATTTCATGTAATTCATGAAAATTAAGTTAAAATAGAATTATTTCGACAGTTAATTTTTTGTATTTGACGGCATAAAACAATTTTACATTTCAAATATTGATACTTACGTGAACATTATTTAAATTTCATGTAGGTATGAAGAAAAAAAAATGGATAAATTGCTTTTGTTTTTTTTGGAGTTTTTACGTATTCGAATATTGTTTAAGTAATGATTTCAATAATTTCAAAACTATTAACGAATAATTGAATGTAAATGACATTATATAACATAAAAATTGACCTTTTTCATCATCTTCAACGCTTAATTGAAATAAAAAAAATTCCAGATTACTGAATAATCGATTATAAAAAAGTATTTTTTTTGTATTTTCGCATTTTTTAAGATATTTTTCATGCGTACAGTATTCTCTTCATACTATCTTAAAGTCGAAGTTTCAACTATGAAAACGAGTAAGTACGGAAAAAATTGAAAATTTGTCAAGCAACCTTTTCGATTGAAAATGAGACTTCTTATAAATTCAAAATCTTATGCAATCGTAAAATAAATATTTTCCTTTGATAAAATTACAGACCATTTAAAACACCAAAAGGAACGATTTCACAAAGTTTCATAAAGAAAAAATGAAAAACATTGCGGGAGATAAAAATTAAATACAAAAAATGGTTTTTAGCATTTTCTCGTGAATTTCGAGGTATTATTAAAAAATTATAAATACAAACGTTTTAGATATTTTGACAACTTTTTTATTAAACTGTTCACGATATGAGCCACAAATCGTAAAATACTACTATCCAACCCTTAATACGTATATTTAGCTAACCCCAGACCTCTTCCGGAACTTTTACTGAGTCGTCTTGATTTTTCTCAATTCACTTATAATTTACCGTAAACTTTTCGATCATCCACATACTGCTAAGAATTTTTCATGAATTCGCGTGTTTGAAAGCGGTCTAGCCCTGGTCTAAATAGTTTCATTCACATTCAATCTCAATGGAGTGTTCTTTACTTTTGCTCTTCCATTGCCATAAACCATCTACTTTTTCAGCTCAGTCATTTCCGACGCCAATGGAAGAACCAAAGAAAATACTCCGAGCTCAATACCTGGGCAGCACGCAGGTGTCTAGTGCCACTGGCATGGACACTCTTAATGAATCTATAGAGCGGCTCGTTGGTATTGTGCCCATGGAACAGTGGCAGCCCGTTAATATATCGATAGCGCCGTCTATGATAAGCATTCATCATCCAACGGTGAGTAATTCAAATAGTTGCAATAATATAGATACCTATAGTGAAATATCAATACAGGGTTCGTTCAGTGATTATTTCTTTTTGTATGAATTAAAATATGTAGATGGTGGATGTTATTTTCATCGAGATTGATTTTTTTATGTTCAACAGTTGTTTCTAGTCGTATGTGAGAATATGTGAATAAGTATGGTGTCAAGTATATTTAGTAACGGCCTGCTGGAGTCGCGTAAATTTTCGGATTTTATGATGACGTGCGACTGTGGGAGGGGTTTGTGCTGGCGTTAAGTATATTTTGTAAAATCGCCCCCGGACATGTCGCCACAGATCCGTTAGAGCAACGTAGAACGATCAATTCTGAATGGTACACTAGCATTTGTTCGCTAGAAGTGTTCGGAAAAATCAGGGAAACTAATCGCAGAAAATGAGTCATTCTCGATCACAAATCAAACTTTCACACATCAGCTCAAACAAAAACGTTTTTGAGCAGTCGAAACATCGAACTGATGGATCATTTGCCGTATCTACAGTCCTTGTTTGGCACCCCATGATTTCTTCGCATTCCCTCAGATCAAAAATTAATTAATTAATTAAGTGGTTGATGCATTCAAAACACATGTTTTGGAGCACACATATTTTGGAGCGATCTCAAAAGGAATGGAAAAAGTGCTTCGAAAATTGGTTCAAACACACGCAAAAATGTATTGATCTTAATGGAGACTACTCAAAAAACAATAAACCCATTCCCTATCTATATTCATTTTTATTTGTCTATCTCAGAACTTAAGTAACAATCTTTGTATGTCCTGAGCATTGAATTCATAAACTTTGCTCTCTGCGTGGATCAGGACATATAAAAAAACGTACAACCGAGCGAAAAGTACCTACCATGTTTGCGCTTCAAAAAGAAAGCGCAAAATTTTACTTTTCGGAGCGACTGTGGCGCTCTCTGAGTTACCATGGAATCCATTATAAAAATACGTCAAATGTTTTTGCGACATTTGACATCAGAGAAGGTGTTGCACGCATGATTTTAAGATCGTCATCGAAAATAAAAATGTCTTTTCGTGAAAATTCACTACGTCGGAAAATGTTCAAGGTACAAAATCAGTTAACATGTGTAGCCCACAGTAATGCTCGCACGTATTAAATCTGAACCATCAAATTCGCGGTTATAAATAATCATTAATTTTTACCAGATATTTTTGTAGAATCTGCGGTTGAAGACAAAATCTTGTGTGTAATTCGAGCACAAAAACTTTGCCAACTTTTTTTTTAAGCGGCAAAGTAATACTTTGCGCTCTTAATACACAAATAGCTAATGTGATTCGGCAGACAAATTGATATTATCAAGAATGTGTGTGGTTAGCAGTCAGCTGTTCTAGATAAACAAAAAGAACGTCTCTAGCTTGATGACTGTCTCAATTCCTATCTTCATGTTAGGAGATTAAAAAGTCGTGTTAGAAAACAAAAAAAGTCATTGAAGGAACCAAAAAAAATGAAGTTTACTACTATTCAGTTGCAATCTTCATTACATAATTTATTACCTGAAAGCTCGTTGACTATTCATTTCTGTGACAATCCATGACTATCTTTTCTTTACAGGATGACCGTCTCCTAGCAGAATGTAGAGTTAGATATCTATCTTTCCTTGGAATAGGAAAAGTTATCAAGCATTGTGCTTTCATCATGCACACTGCACAGGACACCTTCATGTCTCACGTTTTTTATTGCGAACCTTCTTCTGGTGCTTTGTGTAAAACAATCGAAGCAGCTTGCAAGGTATGATGTTTTTATTTGTAACGTTGATATTTTTCGTGGTTAATTATTGAAACGATATTTTTTTTCAGTTGAGGTATCAGAAATGCTTGGACGCGCACCCTCAAGGCTTGGGTGGTAGTCATTCGAATTTGAGCACGCCTGGCAGCAGTATTGGAGCAGCTTTGAAATCGATCGTGGGATCCCTCAGAGGTCGGAAGAGTAAAAGTGCGGAATCCTGAGACCAGGAACTGTCTCTTCAGGTAACCCATATTTTTTTTGCCCTAGTGTAACCATATTTTATTGTACTTTTTATTTTTTTCAACGTGATTTGTTACACTTATCAACGCGACTTGTCTTAAGATATAGAAACTTGACCTCGAACGTGGTGGATTTTCTTCGGTATTCAACACATTTTCAACATAAATAGAATAATTGTTCAACAGTCTGAGACGGCGCGGCGTCGTGAATTGGATTTCTCCTAAACATTTTGCTAGCTTCTTCACAGTGAATCTTCTAACTTCTATTTTGGCAGCATAAAAACTAGGCACCAATCTTGAGTTATACTTGTGTTTTTGTATTGGGGTTGCCTTTTATATTTCGTAATTGGACAATCCTAGTGTTGCGATCTGACAACTGACAGCTCTTTCGTGAAGTTTGACATTTTTTATTATGCGTACTCAGAACGTTTTGACATACGAGATACGAGTGCTAATATTGTTGTTTTCAGTCATTTCGGCCAAAAAATGGAACTGAATCTTGAACATTTTCGTGCTACTATTTTCTACAACTTGCGACATGGATTAATTCAGCAACAGTGCATAGATGAACTTAATTCAATTTTTGGCAATGAAGCTCCATCAAGGACCAGTGTTTATCGATGGTATGGTGATTTCAATCGAGGTCGTAGTTCGCTCCGAGACGAATTTCGTGAAGGTCGTCCAAATTCAGTTGTTGTTCCGGAAACCATTGATGCTGTGCGCGAACTGATATCGAAAGACCGTCATGTGACCTATCGTGAGATTGAGACAACCTTGGGCATTAGTAGGACCAGCATACATTCAATATTGCATGAACATTTGACTGTCAAAAAATTTGTTCGCGTTGAATCCCACGCAATTTGTCAATCGTTCAGAATAAGGCTCGTGTCGATTGGTCGAAAGAAATGCTCGAAAAATACGATCGCGGAACTTTGGAACACGTCTATGACATCGTGACAGGTGACGAATCGTGGATTTATGAGTAATTTATGCCCGAAAGTAAACAGCAGTCGATTGTATAGGTGTTTCAAGACGAGCCAAAGCCAACAAAAACTGTTCGCTCACGAAGCACTTCCAAGCAAATGGTCGCCTGTTTTTTCTGAAAAAACTTGACATGTCGCAACCGTACCACTAGAATAACGCAGAACCAAGAAATGAGGAAAATCAACTGTAGAACACGGAACACTCTTTACCACGACAATGCGAGCTCGCAAACGTCGGCTCAAACAACTGCATTTCTGAGCACTCAAAACGTCGATTTGATGAGTCATCCGCCATATAGTCCTGACTTAGCACCGAATGATTTTTCAATTCCGTACGTAAAAAATAAAATGAGAGGCGTTTAGATCTTCATGGGGAATAATTTGAAAAACAATAAAGTGATTTTCGATGATTAATATTTATGTTTGTTCTGTAATCCTGAAATATAAAAGGCAACCCTCGTATATTGGTTATTATGGTTCGTAGCGTCGGATTTGTTGCTGTTCTGATCGGCACTCTATTTAATAATGGGGTGGGTTTGTGGCACTTTTTTTGCGACCAGGTTTCCCCATTTCGTTCATCTTCAGGGTTTTCTGTTTCTTATTGAAACTGACTGCGTGTTTGTGGATGTCTATTGCTTCTTGTGAAAGGCGGCTGTGGTTCAACCTCTTTGTTGTTATTAAAATTGTTATATCAGTCAACCGGTTGCACCCCTCTGTGCAACCCTCAGAAGTCAAAGTCTTGTGCGAGCTAGGGGAAGACGTAGCCCTTACATTTCAATACGTGTGATGCCATGCACGAGACCAGTGGCAATGCTGAGATTCGAACTCATGTTCTTTGGCTTATGAAGCGAGAACTTAACCCGCTTGCCACTGCGGTCCATTCTTCAAATCATTTTCATGGAACAGCGCGTGTACACGATTTGTCCGTCTGTCCCAACTTGCAGTGTCTTTAACGTTTTTTTATCCTGGTTACCGAGGTATACAAGGTGAACTATGACCATTCACCGAAAATAGAATGGCGTGCTAGTCTATCATATGACAATACACCTTTTTAATGTCAGAGCAATACATGATGATTTATATGATATCCAATGTCCATGACTCAGCCAGCAGATCGTGGTTCCACTTACAGTACAAGTACTGTGACGTGATCTATCATTTTCAGTTCATTACGGTATTTACTGAGTATTTTTGTTGATAATCGTTGAAAAGGCATTGATACCTATGGAACGGAAATTACCGACCGTGCTTGGGATCGCACGTTAAAAGGTGAGGTCTCGTCATTCTCAGTCTTCTAAAAACTTCTCTCTTTTCTCGTGAGGTAAAAAACAAATTTAGAACAAGAATTGCGGTTGATAATAAGTGAATCTAACGTAAATATCAATAACTGAACCTGACGTCTCAAAAACGACTATATGTTTCAACCAGAACAAACCTCTCATATCAGTGTGCGAACCTAAAAATGAACTATTCCGTTGTTTTTGACAGCAATGCCCTTGAATAAGGTTTCGTAGAAGTGAAATTAGGAGAGAATAGCAATTTGAATACTGTATTTTGTCTGTTATTTATTTTCCCATGTTAAAGTCTGAATTATTTGATTTCGTTATTAGTTTAATGGTCTTCCGCCAGTTGTTTCGGCAATTTTTTTCCTTGATTATACTGTATTTTCCTCTTGTTGTAGGTATGTTGAAAATATGAAACTTTCTTTCTGTATTCCAGGACTGTGGCATAGAACCTGTGGAGCGCGAAGTGATCAGACACAGGCACTTGCAATCACCACTAACACCGAAGTATTTTAGTACTAGTCTACCCTCGGCGGCTAACCTCGGCTCTCCTGTCTCCCCCTCCACGGAATCGAGACGTGCGAATCTCTCCCGTCGGGAGTCTCTCAACTGAACCTCTTTTGATTTTTCCCGTTCGATGTTTCCGTTCTGACGAGCATGTAGGTTAAGACTTATGTGTAACTAAATATGAAATTGTTGAACGGTTTCGAGGTTGGATACGGGATCGGATCACGAATATATCAGGGTTTAAATTAAAGAAAAGTCCTATCGGAATATCTGCTTGACGCTGATTTGTAAAAAAACTGCAAAGTAAACTATTTCCTGTGTTATGGAAACTGTAAACGACGTATCATATTTTCATCTAACCATCGATTAATCTCCAGATAAGATTAGCTTTAATGACAGCCGCTAGGGGGCAACACTATATTCGAATGACACTGGTCTCAACAATCACAGACGCCGAAGAAATATATTGAATATATTTTTGAATAGCTATTCCCCAAGCAATCCCTATTGAATCAACTCAATACTAACAAACATTTTCTTGATTTGCTTACGATAATCTAACACCTAACCTTACAGTAACCTATCGTATCCTTAAAGTAACCTATTGTAACCATACATTAACATATACCAACACTACAATAAGCTTTCCTAACCGGTTCTTCCAATCATCAGTGGAGATCTGGTAAGTACGTAGAGTGAACCCCAATCAGTCACCTAATCTTACAGTAACCCACCCCAACCTCACGGTAACCCACCTAATCTCACAGTAACCTATCCCAATTTCACAGTAACCTTACAATAACCTATCCTAAGCAGTTTTGCCAATAACCTATATCAACCTAACAATAACCTATCCTAACTTTACAATAACCTATCCTAAGTGGTTCTGCAGATCATCAGTGCGATCTGATGAGGACGTAGAGCGAATCTCCAATTAGTCACCCTACCTTACAGTAAACTAACCTGAAGGTAACCTATCCCAACCTAACGGTAACCTACCTAACCTCACAGTAACCTATCCTAACCTCACAGCAACCTTACAATAACCTATCCTAACCGGTTCTGCTAATCATCAGTGCAGACTTGGTGAGGACGGAATCCTTAGTCAGACACCTAACCTTACAGTAACCTATCCCAACCTTACAATAACCTATTCCAACATTACAATATCCTATTCTAACTTTACAACATCTTAAACGGTTCTGCCGATCATCAGTGCAGAACTGGTAAAGTTGAAGAGTTAATCCTCAAATGAGTCAGCCTGCAACTTGCAATTGATTCTCATTTGCTTTTGTTTACTCCAGTAAGTATTACGAAAGTGGAGGATAGAGCTATATTTACAGATATCACTGAAAACACTCCTAATCTAATAACCTAACCAATGGTTTAGCTCTGGAGGTAACACAGCAGCAGTTTTACATTTTTTTGCAATTTGAAAGACCACAATACATAGGCGAGATCATTACGAATTCAACATCAATACAAGTAACTAACAATGAACACATTTTTTTTCTGAATGAAGCTGAAAAGTGAGGTTGTTTCTTCTTCTTTCTCTACGGGAAAGAATGGAAAAGTCGAATTGTTTACCTCCAGAGCAAACTCAAGCCACCCTAACCTAAACTGACTTAATCAAAATCATAGACAAACCAAAGCAAGAATTTGCTTGTCAGAAGGGAACACCAAAACAAAGGGAATATATCAGTCGGTTAGATGCGCTCTGATCTATAAAAAATACGTTCATCCCATTGAGAATAATACATCCCAAAAGCGTATGAGCCAACTTTTCATACGTATAACTATACCACCTAGTGGCTAACTCTGTAAGTGCAAGGCAACCGAAGATTCCTCCAGCAGGGCATTTTTTAAACACTTGAAATTCAATCTTTCTTTGACTTATGCATTCCAAGCATTTTTGAGTATTTGTATTTTGAGAACTGCACCAAATTAAATTGCTCAATAGTAATAATGTCGCTCAAATTTAGATAATCTTCTAGTCGTGATTGTTATAAAAAAAACGTTGAACTTTTCCTCTATTATTCAACGGACACTATTCAATTGAAGACGAGGGATTTGCCAAGATCTCGATTGTTTTGTGTTAGATATTTTTCACTTAAATTAGACTTGGTAGTTTTTTCCGTCAAACGCAGAGTAATATCAATTGAAAGTAGCTCATTCAGCCTTTCTGAGATAACACTTATTGAACTGGTACTCAGAGTCTAATGTTTTTCCTTATAGTACGATTGACAACTGGTCAAAACTAAATGATATTAAACGGACTGATATTATTCATGAAATAAATGAAATTGGAGAAAGATTTCATTGCTGAAAAGTCATTTGGTAATGTAAACAGTACTACTCCAATCTCCAGTGTGTGCTTAGAAGATTATTATGATTTATGTAGTCACAAAATGAGTAATACACTCAACAATAAGAGGTAAATTGGCGATGTGCGAGAAAAAAATCAGATCAATTGTGCGGAACGTCAAGTCACTGCACCCAGTTCATTTTTATATTGTGATCTCGTACCCTTATCCAAGTCCAGATATTCAAATGAAACTACTTACTGCCTTCTATATATTGCCAAGTAGGTGAAACTACTTGCCAAATAGTTACTTTAAAACGAGTATATAGAGTGTTTAATCCATTCCAGATTTTATATACTTTGTATAGTGATATATCCAGCCTATTCGTATTATTATTTATTTACTCACTATTTATACATTTTTAACTAACACAGATATTTCGCTATCAAATCGAGTACTGTTAGGATTTTATCAAGGTTAAAATGACATTTGAATTGACATATAAACAAAGGTATTGTCTGAAAAATGTACAGGAACTCGCCCAGCATTGTTGATTCACGATATTATATTCTTAATTTTTGCAGTAACGAATTGGTTACTCACGTGAAGTTGCTCGAAGGTATGCCTGTGTGGCTATTATTATTATTATTTGCTGTTGCGCGTCAGGGCGTCTTACTAGTTCACGTTTTCCCACAGCACCGCACCGGAGTTGTATTTCAAGCAAGCACATCAAGATCGCTTGCTTTGAATAAAGCATGTGGTTTAAGATTCTAGAAAAAATTTCGAACTTATTCGGAGACATTTTCAGATTTGCATATCAGCTAATCTGTGATCAATGAGTCAATGAACTTCTAGGACAAGCAATCTTTTTTTTTATATAATAGACTCCACTCGAAATCTGAAAATGGCTACGAGTAACGACTATCGAAATACCGTGCTTTTTGGATAGTTATCTGCAAGAATCTCGAGGTTTAGTTTCACGTTTCACATGTTAGGGAACGTTTTTGTGAAATAAATACGTTCTTTGATAGTTGAAGATGGCATTCTCTCCAAAATAGAATACCTTGTGGAATGTAAAATTCAATTAGCGCAATAAAAGCGAGTTTCAATCATGGATAGTTTCTTCAACAATACTCTATGGAGGCAAGAGTTATAGTGACTTTGTGTTTCGAGTCATTTTTCTCAAAAGTTTGCTAAGTGAAAGACTTTTGGCTAAGGGAAGTCTCACCAAGGCGATTACACATTCCGAAATGCATTCACCTAAACTCAATAAATGATAAGTTGGCTCTGAGTGAATGATTGCCTCGTTGAACAAAATCAAATGGTCTTTGGATCGAATTTCAATAAAAGGAATCTCTTGACAGACATTTTTGGCCTTTTCAGCCACACTGGAAAAGACATTAACGATATGTGAACTTCAATTAGTGCAATAAAAGCGAGTTTCAGTCATGCATAATCTCTTCAAACACACTCTGTGCAGGCAAGAGTTGTACTGACTGTATGTTTCGAGAGATTTTTCTCAAAAGTTTGTTATGTGAAAGACTTGGCTAAGTGAAGTCTCAGCAAGGCGATTCCACATTCTAAAAGGCATTCACCTAAACTCAAAAAATGATAAGTTGACTCTGAGTGAACGAATGCCTTGTTGAACAAAATCAAATGGGCTTTGGATCGAATTTCAATAGAAACAAGCTCTTGACAGACATTTTTGGCCTCTTCAGCCACACTAGAAAAGACATTGGGATATGTCAATAATGCAATTATATATTTTTTAGTGTTTTAAGATAATTCTCACAAAGATTATTAGGTGATTGAATGAAGGGTTTCATTGGATTGAAGATATATTAATCGGACTGAAATGCATTCATTCAAATTCAATGGAATTGGGATAGCCCTAGAAATACTTCTATATTCCCTAAAATAAAGTTAGAGGGATTTAAATAAACTCAAATCGAATAGTTGGAACCGAGAAAAACGCAGATGCATGATAGAAATATGGAAAAACATGAGGAATTGAGAAGAGCAGAAAATACCAAAGATGAGATTGGAAAAAACAATATTTGGACAAAAGCATCAAATTATGTTTAGAATGGACCGTGGTGGTCTTGGCAGTACAGCGTTCGCTCCTCAACCATAAAAGTGTGAGTTTGAATCCCAGAACTGTCACTGATTCCTTGCATGGTATCGCACGTTGAAAAATAAGGGCCTCGTCTTCTCTAGCTCGCACAAGTGTTTCGAAGACTTCTGAGGGTTGCTCGTAAAGGCTGAACAAACCGTTATAGAGACATCGGTAAGAAAATCTTAGAAAAAAAAAGAAGAAGAAAAGAAAAGGTACAACAAATTAAATGAAACCGGAAAAGTACTGAGAATCGCTTGAATGATAGCATAAATTACAAACCGCAGACTAGAACCACATTCTCACAAGTACTTTTTAATATTTTTTATGGACATCTGTAAGTTCATCAAACAATACTGATTTTCCAAATTTTCCGTACATAGTTTTTAAGCGAGATGATTTATCATTCGAAAATTTTGAGTACCTACCTAAATACAAGCCACTCGATTTGATAGTACTCCATTGTCTATAGTTCGACAACTCAGAGCAAATATATAACATGGTTTTTTGTGTTTTCTTTTGATGTTATTTTCAGAGTATCATTCATTGCCTTCACAAAGCAGTTCGATCTGATTGATGTTGGTGTTATAATGCTAAAGAAACTGCTTATTTTGAGAGCCAATTGCTGAATGTATCCGCTAAAATCAAACTGAAGGTTCGGTCGAAATTTGGCAGAAACGAATGTTGTGTTTTGGGAAATATTTCAAAATATCATATAAACTCAATTGTTCATCAGTTGTTCCTATCACGAACCACTGCAAACATATAATCGATTCATTTTTTCAATGAATACTGTTGGAAATGGCAATAAATCAAAACAGAATATTGCGCTAACATCATCTTCAGTTCTAGTCATGTGTGTAGGCATTTCCTGTCCAATATATGAATGAAAATTCGCCATACGTACGTAATAAGACAATTTCATATTTAAAAATCTCTCAAAGAAACAAAAGATGTTAGAAATATGTGCACTATGCTACTTTGATTTTCCTTGCTTAGAAAAAACTAACAATGTTATAACGCTTGTTTGTGGAACATGTTTGATTTTCGAGAAAATAAGCACCAAGAAAGAGTTCTCAACAATAATAACTTTATGGTAATGGTGTCATCATATTGTGTACATATTTTCAAAAACGCTACTAAGACTGCTTCAAAGTCCTTTATATCTGCTTAGTGAAAGGCAACCAAATTAAATAATTTTTTATTAGAGCGTTTTTTCATTTACCACCTTTGTCAAACCTGTAATAGAGTCACGATTTTTCCCGTTCTACGGTGTTCGAAATGAAGTGTGTGTACTACTTGGGCACTCTCCATACTTCCCCTAAACAATGATAAAAAGTGGTACAAAGGGTCGCGGAGACAAACGGTAGTGGATAAATCGGATGGTGCCAATCCAAAAGCCAAGTAACCGTGTAATGGTTACCGTTTGGATCCGTGCTTAGGATCGCACGATGAAAGACACGCCCCCCGTCATTCCTAGCTAGCACAAGTCTTTTGAAGACTTCTGAAGGTTGCTCATAAGGATTTTAGGAGAAGTCGCGAAATTGAGCCTTGAGGTATTTACTACGAATCAAAGGATTGAATTTTGATGTGGCGTACCTAATGTGATTTTGATTTTTCGCGTAAATACGCGCCTGCTAATGATACTTTTGACTTCTGCCGTAATTTCAAGTTGACTTATTCTGAAACTATGAACTTTAAAAAAATATCGCACCTCAATTTGTATCTACTTCATATCAGTTCAACCAAATAACTATAGAGGTCGTACAATCCTGCTTCTGGAATGACAATTCATGTTTTATTGAACAGTCGCTTTTCAATTTCCACAGGAAGTAGCTCCTGAAGTGATCCGACAACCACGAAAAATCATGTTCAAATCAACCCATTTATAAAGTCGGGTGGAGATCAGTAAATATAAAATTTCTGAAAAATAGTTTACTTATCTGTCATCAGAGCTACCGTACTTTCCCTTGATTGTTTTGGGAACCGCTTGTCAATTGTCAATTTGAATAATAACAAAGAATTATGAAATTTTGAATCACAGTTGTAATGCCTTTTGATTGGAAAATATTGACTGAAAACAAGGGACCAGAGGTCCGTATATGTGGAACAGGTTGACAGAAAGCTTAGAAATCGCTAGTTATCGATCTGAAATATTCGACGACATACTGATAATACCCTTAGAAAGCGGCCATAACTTTTGCTGTCACTTGTCAGTCTGTTACTCATAAATGTCGACTATGGAATTCTATGATACACGGAATCCCACTTCTAAATCGAACTTCACCTGTCTTTATAAATGGGATTTAGGTGGAACATGATTTTTCATGGTCTGTCAAATTTAAGGTGTTACCCGGAGTTACTTGTAGCTACTCACAGTGGAAAGCGCCTATAAAAAAACGCACCTGATTATCAATTATCATCATCAGCTGACTTGTCAGTTGTCAGTGAATATGAGGTTATGTATGGAATAGTTATGTTTGGTGTGTGTCTACGTAATTTAGAGATAAAAATATCTCGGGTACACAATGCCAGTTATAAGTCAAATTACAAATAAAGGAATCGAGTGAAAATCGAATAAAATTCATTAGTCTTGCTCTCTCTGTGGTTTGAACACGATAAAATTTTCGCCATGTCCGATATTCAGAAAATCTTCAAAGAAGCAGCCATACAGATAGGATCTGGGGGATCCGCAGGTTAGTTCGTTTATTTTTTGTATTATTTTGACTGCATATTTGGTTTTAAGGCTTTGTTGAGGTTTGCATAATGCACCCCCTCGATTTGGTCAAAACTAGGCTCCAGATACAGTCGAAAGTAGCTGACAAAAATGACCCCAAAAGTTACACCGGCGTAGCAGACTGCTTTAGAAAAATGTACAAACACGAGGGACTGTTCTCGTTTTGGAAAGGAATAGTACCCCCGATTTTGGCGGAAACGCCAAAAAGAGCTGTTAAAGTATGTGTGGAATCCGTTATAGCCCAGCGAAATTCGGCTAAAAATGACGAAAATCTGAAATATTGCTTTTTTAACTCCAAACGCGTGATTATGTAATGATTTTTTCAAACTTAGTCTATTAACCCTGGGTTGTTGGGATGCACTCAGAAACAGTCTCGAAATTTTCAAGGTTACTTATGAATTTCAATCTGTTGAACAGGGTTTCTAGATTTACATGCAGTAGGTAGCCTGTCAATTATTTTTATATTCACGAATTGTTGAAACTGCCTTGAATAAGTGCTTCTGGCTTCATTTCTACAAGTCTACCAAAGTTTTTATTTGCGTCACTTATTGTAAAAGAAGTGTTTTCTACTGCGCAAAAGCCTTTAGTAATTTATTTAAAATGTACGAATTTTGTTTTTAGGTATTATTTTCTACCTCTAGTCACTAACCAGCAGATTTTCACATAATTTACTTGAAAATTATATCGGATGTCCGCGGAACTTTTTTGTTTTTGCGGATAATGAAATAAAATTTAAAAGATCTGTATTCATCATAAAACTGCATTTTTTGACGAGTGACTTGATTTGAAATCGTTTGTGATCATAGCGCTATATGAATGGACTTGCCTTGTGTCCGAAACGGATCAAGGCAGTGGTAGTGGGGGGTTGAAAAACAGCTGATAATGACATGTTGAACGTACCAGGTGGCGATTTTACAAAATATACTCAACAACAGCACAAACTCCATCACATTGTTGGGATCAATTAGCATAAAGGCAACTGCTTGCAAACAGAATTGAAAATGCATAAATTATTAGCCAATCTAACCTGATCTGACTAACCTAACGTAGACAGAATAACAATACCTATACCTGATCTGCTTTGGGGGTCGGCGTTTTGCGAAACTGAAAGCTAAACGCCGAAGTCAGTGAGCTTTTGTAGCGTGATTATTGTTCACAAAGACTCACAGTTTTCTTCTCCCTGGTGCCGTCGTATTTGGGGATGTGTAAATATGCGCTGGTGTCAAGTATATTTATTAAGGGCGTGCTTAGGCCGCGTAAATTTTCGGATTTTATGATGACGTGACTCTATGATCGGGGTTTGTGCTGACGTCGAGTATATTTTGTAAAATCGTTCCGGGTGTAAATAAAAGCGTTGGTAGACTCTTTAAAATGAATCCACACACGAACCTACAGAAAAGTGGTAATAAAAAAAAAAGTTTATGTCACGCTGACCTATCCAGATTTCCCAAAGTATTGGCGATTACAGCGTTTTTCGTCAATTGTGCAGCCGCAAAGTTTGTAGTAACTCTGAAAATTTTGGAGAAATTAATATAAGGATGTAAACAACAGCTACCTAATCTTTTCATTTCAGTTTTTTACCTTTGAACAATATAAGCAACTTTTCATGTTTGGTTCCCCCACGCCTACACCGTTGGTAAGTTTTCAGTTTATTCAACATGTCTAAAGTGCAATTAGTGATAGAAATAGCACCCTTCACATTAGGAGTGACACCTTTGGTTCATGTCACATGTCACAAGAATGTGAAAAGTGCTTTTCATCATTAGTTGCATACTATAATTTGTCCACGATTGCAATAATAGTTTTCCGTAACCTATTGTATTTTCATTGCTATTATTGAAACTTCACAATCACGAATTTCAGGATTCTGTATATGGGGTTAGAAAGTAGACGTAGACCAATTACCCAAAATAAATGGGGTACGGAAGAATCCGTGTCAATTTTTTGTTTGTCAACCTCCGTAGACGCGCTACTGAATGGAACACCCATGTTTGAGTAGAATTGTTCTCGACTTCGATTGTCGGTAGAAACAGATGAATCAATTCTTTGCAGTTTTTCATTCAAGACATACGGCTGTTAACATTTACTGACAGCCGTTATCAAGCGTGAATCCGATAAACTCTCAAAAAAATTATACGATCAGTGATTTCCACATTCCACACTTTCCAAATTTCTATGTTCGGTTGACTGAAAACGTCGTTTTCAAAATGTATGCCTACACTTTACATGTTATTTCATACCAATGCTCTTCCTTATGGATAATTTCGGCTTCAAACCATTTGATATTATGCGAATCATGTCTTTCCGACAAATGTTGAACACTTCTGTGTTAACTCTCCGCCAACAATTTTCAATTCCTATAGTTCCACGCAAGTCAACAACAGTACATATGGTCTGTCACCTTCAGCTCGTTACCTTGTCAACTGAGACATTATTTCGACGTATTTTTGTTAATAGATCGTGCAAAAGGCATATGGATCAAATTTCTACCCAAAAAACCTTGTGTTAGCGTATACGGATAGTTTATTCGACACCAACTTTCGGCGAGGAGAGCACACTGTTTAATTTTTGTTAAGTGGTCGTAAGTAGACTCAGCATTGCAGAATTTGATTTTCGATTGTTTCAGTCTTCAACATGTCCAACATCTCAATAAGTTACAATCATTGACATTTTAATTTTCTTGTCGAAAAATAAATTCGGGCGGGAGTAGAGCTGTTCAAATATCAAAAGTACTTTTCAGACGTTCTCACTAGCGGGCCTTGGAGCCGGAGTTACCGAAGCCATCTTGGTGAACCCCTTTGAAGTGGTCAAGGTGACCTTGCAGTCGAACAAAGCCCGCTCCGGGGAAATACCCAGCACATGGACCGTTACCAGACAGATAGTCGCCGAAAATGGATTAGGGCTCAGAGGGCTGAACAAGGGGGTTACTGCCACTATTGCCAGAAATGGGGTTTTCAATATGGTGTATTTCGGATTCTACCACTCCGTCAAAGGATTTTTGCCTGAATATGAGGTGAGTAGTTGGCAATTCAGGAAGGGTAACTCAAAATTTTCCAATTCATATCTACATCTTTGAATGCCACATTATTCTTGTAGTTAATATAACGAGATGGGGCGCTCAACTCGTAAAGAATGCATTGTCATCTAAACTCGCCCAGCCAAATCATGAACATTCTAGGCGTCCTGAAAGAACAATCAGGAATCTTCAAAAATAACTATGCAATATAGAAGTGAACCGGGTTGCATAGCAGTATCAGTCTGATATAACTTCTGGTCATAGTTGGTGAATAATTCGCCAAATAATATTTGTAAAAATAAATCAGATAAAGTTGTCAACTTCTTCCATACAAATACCTCATAGAGAAGAATAGTAAGGCTAGTGTACGCAAAAAAATCTTTCCAATGTCACTTTTTGACGTCGGCGTCGCAGCAAAGAATGATGACATTGTATTTTTGCAGAACCAGTATCAAGAATTCTTCAGGAAAGTTTGTATTGGATTCGTATCCGGCAGTTTAGCGTCCTGTATCAATATTCCGTTCGACGTTGCCAAATCTAGGATTCAAGGACCTCAGCCAGTATTGGGAGAAATCAAATACAAGTCTACATTGAAATCGATGAGTACCGTGTATAAAGAAGAAGGGTAGGTTCATTTACGTTGATTGTCAAATTTTCGTATACTTTTTGCAATCAGCCATGATTCACACCGACTAATCAATTTTCAGGTTCATGGCCCTTTATAAGGGACTTCTCCCCAAAGTTCTTCGCCTTGGACCAGGTGGAGCCATCATGCTGGTTGTGTATGATTATTCACATGCTTATCTGACCAACAAATTTTCCTAATTGATGCCAATTTATACCAACTGTACATATCGTTTTATGCTGAGAATATATTTTATTTCGTCCAATGGTTTTTGTTGGATGTTATTATTGCTATAGGTATATAAAAAAACAATGTATGAAAAAGGTTTATTGTTATGGTGTATAAGAAAAATGAACACAACTTTTATATTGTTCTCGAATATGTTTTAATAAAATGTTGATTTGAAGAGTTGTATTCATAACCTCACATTTTGCTTTTTGATGTGGCTGTGCAAGTCCACCAGTTCAGTCTTGAGTCTGTCAAAAATATCGGAAAGGCTGAAATGACAAGAAGTTTTATTCATATTTTTGTTATTTGTGTAACTAGTCGCAAAATCGCATCAATAAATACCCTAAGTGGTTGATAAAAAATATAAAATCTGCTTTTATATCATACTACATATGTCTGATAAATGTGACTCAGACTACAGTTCACACTGACAAATAATTCTTATGTAAGTATAATTATGTGTTTTTTTTCTTCTGTTTTATAAATTATCGGTGTAGCTTTAATTTGCTTAACCTTATTGAAAAGAATACGAACTAAGTCTGACAGGTGATCCTTCAACCAAATCGCACATGCACAATCTATTTTTTATTATTATTGAATAAATTATATTTACCCAAACCACTATCTATAAATATTTTCACCTCTACTTACTTTCTTTGGTAGGATCCGTTTTGAGTGTCAGTATCGGTTAGAGTTTCGGCAGTTTTCGTTTGAGTGTTTACTTGTATTCCAACTGATTTCATTTCCTGTAACAAAACCAATTGTAAATGCAAAAATTATCAAAATATTTCATAATGTGATTTTGCGTGTCAAGAAACAAAGAAAAAAGAAAAATAACCACGAAGGTTCATAAGGAATATAGGGAACACCATTCAAAATGGGAATTAGAAAATTCCGTGGTGATGAATTGTGACCAAGCGTGAATGAAATAATCATTTATGTTGACAATGCATTTCGAATCAACATCCTCTGTTCTTTTACCCCATTCACCCCTGACAATAAACATCTACAATTTGGCAAAAATTATGAAGTGGATATGAGTTAATAGTGAGTGCTTGTCAGTGTTCTGGCAAAAGATCCGTGTTGTGTCATCATAGCAGCTTGATGGTGAAATTAATTGTTTTATAAAACAATCAATGAGGAAGCAACCTAAAAAATAGCAAAAACGTCATAAAGGTATCCAGTAGCCAATCAAGAGCCGAACTACAAAATGGTATTGTACAGATTTTGAAGCCGGGCCTGACCGCTTGTTGGGAATAATCGTGCTCGACTCGGTAAGCAATTTATGACCTCATCAATGGCGCTAGACATGACGAAAATTTACCCAGACGATTCACTGAATCTTCCTTGCTGTTCTAAATAACGACGTCCTCTCTGGTTTTCTATCGAAGCACCGGGAGCGTTTCAAAAGAAGTCTACTGCGAGTATAAATACAGGACCCTTGACCAGAGATGGCAGTTACTGTCTTGAGTTCAACAGTTAGCCAACAGACAATACAGAGTTGGCTTAGCAGTAATGACATCACTGTATTTAGTTGAAATAAATTTTCTATCATTCATCAGTCGCGACGAACTGAATCACCACCATTATGTGCGTTCCAGAGCAATGGCAACTCAAAATAGATAGCGCCTTCGCCATTTTCACTGCAAAAAAAAAACCTGTACCACCAAAACGTCATTGGCAAGAGGAAGGGCATGCAAAAGTTGATACAACGATGAAGTACGAATATCAACCAATACTCGAACTGTGCTATCGTGTTGCTTTTCTTTTTTTAGTATGACTTTAAAATCGATATTATAAAACTCTTCAATCTGTAATATAGTTTTCTCTAAAACTCGAAATTGCATTGGATCCGTAAAGAGCCCATGAAATCTTCAGATGAATCGGAATCGACCTCAAATTCTGTGTGCACATTTAGCTAAGATTTAATTTCTCGAGTATGAGCAAAAAAAAATAAAAAATATTTTTTGAGGGAAAGCATCAAGAAAATAACGCATATTTTCAACTAGAAATTGCAGAGATTGCGTAAAAAGTTTATAAAATCTTCAAATCATCGGTATCGACTTCAAATTGGGTGAACATATTCAGAAAATATTGAATTTCATGAATATAAGTAGAAAAAAATTCAAAAAATATTTTTTTGATGGAAAATGACACTTCTCAACTCTATATTAACTTTTCAACTCGAGAACAGTTAAAGATATATCAAGTCTGCGAACGACAATAATCGATGAATGATGAAATTATTATACTCATATTTCAGGTGGATCGAAAAAAGTCACATGCAAAAACTACACATCGGACAAAAACCATCTTGCGCACGGTTGAACTACATGTTAATATTTATCTGTTTCCAAAAGATTGATTGTCCAGCTTCTTTATAGAAATTATGAAATTTAAAAAAAATCAGATGTTTTTCCAGATCTTCTCAGTGGGAAATGCACTGATCATGTTGCACAAAACCATTTGTAAGATTTTTAATTGCCCACAAAAGTTCCATGGGCTAGTGGAACAATTCCTTCAATACTTCTCAAGAAACTTGTGAAAAATTCGTTATTTTTGACAATATTTATAATTAAAAAATGCCACCAAACAATTTTTCAGGAGAGAACCAGGATTTGACCACTTGAAAATTTCGAACTAGAATAAAATAAAAATCGATGATTTTTTTTAATACCTACTTACACTTTTTTGAAGTCTATTAAACTTTTTTCAATCCTATGTTTATTTGTTTTCGTACTGATTAATTGAAAAGCTCTTCCTGAAACTCATTGAAATATATTGGAAAAAATAAAAAACATACTCATAGAGGCAAAAATGTATTAATATTTAGATGATCTAGTCGACTGAACAACATTAAATGGTTACTCGATAGATAACAAAAAATTTAACGTAACACTTAGCAAATACAAAATAAAATGTTGCGTTTCACATTACTTAATAATAAACTGAATACCACAACGCTATTGCGTGATAATCATAAAGCGAGAAATAAATAATGTACTACAACAAATCTAGAATTTCTAATGGTTTATCACAAAAAAGTGTTGGTTGACTCCTATCGTTATACAATATACAGAGTGTAACTAGATTATAACTATCTTCCCGAGGTTATTTTCCATTAGTTACAACAGTTTCGGGTTCATCAATTCTGACATACGTTCTTTTTTGCCCGTGTTCCTTACTCACGATCCTGGCGTTTGGTGACAGCCTATCATCGTCCTCGTAAGTTTTTGCTTCCAGTTTGGCATAGTCTACAGCAACCGGTTCAGGAGCCTCGTAGGAAGATTCCTCAGTGTATTTATGCGGTACGTACTCGTAGTTCATCTCGAACTGTCTTTTCTCTAAGTAACCACCTACTTCTCTTCTAGTCCTGGCTTTAACTTTCTGCGAAGCTCCATACTCGTGGTCAAAAGGTATTGTTACAGGCTTATCAGATTTATAAAGCTCTTGCAGCCCCCCTACGTTCCAAACACCCGAGTACAGAGGATGGACCACTGATTTTTCAGTTACTTCATGAGTATCTTCGTTTCGAAAACTGTCAGCGGGGTCAAAGGATTTTGGAGGTGCATTTTGACTCAACGACGAAGCTAAGTGTTTGTTAAAATCCTGTTTGACAGTTTTATATTTGTTATTTATGTCAAAACTGTTCACAACATCCTCATTTCGTTTAGGCTCTGCTGCCTTGGCAGTTTTTAGAGCATCGCTTCCTTTAGGATGCGCTTTTTTATTGAATTTTTTGAAGGAACCGTCTATCTCTTCTTTGAATTTTTTCGGATACGATTCGAAACCTTTGTATTTCTTTTCATCGTTCTCTTCTGCATTTTTGTGTGATGGAGATTCAGCAGTGTCCTCCGAAGCCTTCAGACCGCTGTCATCGTCGAGAAAGCTGTCGTAGAACTTTTCGTATTCGGTTCCCTCACCCAATTTGGGAAAAACTAGGTGGAATTCCTTATCGTGTTGTTCTTTAATTTCCTCGATTTTGACCTTCTCTTCATCCTCGTCCGTTGCTTGGATATTTTCATTGATTTTGTCGTCTTCCGTTGCTGAGATCTCTTCATTGATTTCGTCGCCTTCCGTCGCTTGGATCCCTTCATTGGTTTCTTCATTGATTTCGTCGCCCTCCTCATCTTCTATCGAAAGCTTGGCCCTCTCCTCTCCTTCCTCTTGTATTTCTTCTCTAATTTTATCATAGTCGGGAATTTTATAATCCCCGAAATTAGATTTTATGAAACTATCGAGATCTAAACCGCCATAGTAACCATTTTCGTACTTATATCCTAGATCTTCATCCTTCGAGTCCTCTGCATCAAGCTGTTCTTCAGCTTGGCCTTGATCTTCTTTTCCAAGCGCATCTTCCAGATGTTCCACTTCGAAATTCTCACTGGCGTTATTCTCTTCTATTTTCAGAATTTGATCGTTTTCGTCAACTTCCTCCGCATCATCATTAACTTCCTCTTTCTCTTCGTTCCGGCTTTCCGACGGTGAATCTTCATTGTGAACGTCTTTGTGATGCTTATGCAATTTCTTCGTTGCGTCAATCTCTTTATCGTCAGTACTAACATTTTCTTTGTCAGCAGATTGTACTTCTTCATTAACAGCTTCATTTCCGTTGTTGATTTCTTTCTCTTCGCCATTTCCTTCATTATCATTTTTAACTTGTTCAATTTGTTCTGGACTATCTTCAGCTAGTATTGGCGGATTGGCGTTTATACTCACTGATGGATTCTGCTGCAGATAGTGTTGAATAACGGGATTATTCTTCGAGTAATCTTGGTTGAAGGCTTCGGGACTGGCATATAAATTGACAGGTGAATCCTGCCCATTGTAATCTTCTTGATAAGTTACCTCCGCTGTTTGTGGAGAAGATTGCAGCCTTTTCTTGTTCTGAGCGTCCACTTGGAACTTTTGGTTATAAAAATTCAACAGCTCAGCATTGACGTACTTAGACGTGAGATACGAGGGCTCTGCTTTGTGTCTGACGGTATAGTCTACAATTTGACCCTTCGGAGGTCTTTGAAAGTAGGTAACAGCGGTCGAAGCCGCAGACAAGGCGTCTTGGTACGGTTTTTTGTACAGCCTTATATTATGAACCACTTTCAAGCTACGTACTTTGTTGTCTTTCTGCAAAGGGACCTCTTCGTAATTAGACAGCTCCTCTGGTACTGCGTTGGGCTTGTTGATAAGAATAGTGGACCCTTGCGGCACTATGTACTTGTACCCGTGCTCAACAGTCCAAGGCGCTTTTTCCCAAAAATTCTCGAACTCCTTCTTGAATTTAACTTTGGAATCTTGATGGTCGTTACCAACTTCTCGCTTGGTTTCTGTGAGTTCTTCCGCGTTACTATAGTCTGGAAGGTCGATATAAAAACGTTTCGGACGGTCTTCGTAATCCTCAGATGACCTTTCCGACTGATCGTCGTAGTCGCTCACCCTACTTGGCTTTGGAGGGGCGGCAGGGGGACCACGTGGTGCAGGACGAGACGGCGCAGGAGCCGGTACAGGAGCTGGTGCAGGAGCAGGCGCAGGAGCAGGCGCAGGAGCTGGCCCAGAAGCTGGCCCAGGAGCGGGCGCAGCAAGTGTTGCCACCAAGCCAGGGGGAGGAAGAACGACGGCCGAGATGACTGGATCTGGGGCTGGTGGTGATCGATTCCTGTCCCAATTTAGGTTGATACTGAATTGCCTCCTCACGCTGTCGGTGAGTAGTGAGGGAACCTGCGGAGGTCCAGCAGGAGCCGGTGGAGCAGCAGCTGGTGCGGCCGGGGGAGCTGGTGCAGCCGGGGGAGCTGGTGCAGCCGGGGGAGCTGGTGCAGCCGGGGGAGCTGGTGCAGCTGGGGGAGCTGGTGGCGCTGGTCTGGCGGGTGCTGCTGGTGCGGGCGCTGGAGCTGGGGCCGGTGCTGGGGCAGGAGCTCCGCTTATCGAGATCACTATTCTAGGTCTTCTGAACACGTCGTACCCGAACAAGTCGCCTATGTTAGTTAGGAAGCTCTGGATGTTTCGCCTATCTCTGTTGCTCTGAGGGATATTCTGGGCACACACCAGCACAATTGTAACGGCGATACTTAAAACTCTACTTATTAACATCTTGCATTTCTGTGGGTGCTACGACTCGATTCTTCAAGTGCACGGATTATACTGAGGCTTCGCTCTGGATTGATTTCACTTGTTACAATCGATTTATCTGTCAGAGAAAGGAGGGCTTTTTTTCTAACTGACATTTATTATACCGAGAATATTGCGTTTTTCGCGAAAGTGTCCAATTATGCAAGGCTATTATTTGATTGAATGAGTGTTAACGCATCGATGAACCCGCAGGTTCGGTTCTTGAAGTGAGTATTTCAGTAACGTTTATTAAAATCATAGGCTGCCTTATTGGGCTGTCATTAATTTCTTCGGTAAACCGCTGTATGGTTTACTCATTGTGAACAAATCTAATTAGGTTATTTCAGATAAATTGGGTTCCCGTATGGTTGCAGCTAATCGTGCAATTCTGATGGAACGCAACTGAATAATATAACCACACGGATTTAATTTGGTACTTAGTTTCGTTTGAGTCGAATCGTTAGAGACGCATTGCGGGTCCTTATATTACGTATACAGATCGGACTGTAAGGATCTCGTTAAAATACACAACAAACAATGTTATCTTCTGAGAAACTTGAATATAATTCTGAACAACTATGGACTACGCAAAAGTGATTTATCAGAACCATTGCAAAATATCTCAAACAGCTAGTATCCTGTAGAACAGTTACCGTTTTAAAAAATCTATATTCTACCTCTCTCAGATCCACCTACAAATTCTGGAAGTTCTGTTATAAATTCACATAATTATTTCCTTTTATGATTATAATCCAAAACACGGTTAATCTCTTCGACTAAATTCGTTCGAGTTTTTTGAGTTGAGATTCTTCAGCATTTATCTTAGAGATTCCCTACGAAAGCGTGTGTTATTCACCCTATATCCGCACGCTGAAGTTGCATAATTTTTTTTGAAAATCACTATTAAAGATTTTTGCCGTTGGTTGCGTACTTTTTGAATGTCACTGTACACTCCATTTTTCATTATTAATGATATTCTTTTAATTGTCTGCGAAAACCATTATTCAGCCCCTTCAGAGAAAGTTGCAAAATATGCAGTCCGCACATTTTTACCGTGCCAAGATTCAAATGACAAATAAGTGCATGTTTTTTCCCAGACGGCAAAAATCGATAGCATGCCGTAAGAATTGCACAACAGTGGAAAACTATTGCGAATGTAAAACTTCTTGACAAGAAACAACTTTCGCTGATTCTGATTGGATTTGATATATTCAAAAGACTGAATTAATCCAGTCTGGGCATTTCCAGAACTTTTTTCTAACTATAATCATAATCATTACGATGATTACTAGTAGATAATACTAGTGCCTCATGGAATTGAGCTAAGCGTAATGCCAAAGAATTTACCGGACGAACTCAAGAGGCCAAGTCAGTTGAAAACGTACGATGAGATTCTTTACAGGGGAGGATGAAAAACATCTTAATTTCATCGAATACTTCATGATCAAGTTTTGGGAACACATTTTTTTATCAAGTGTTGGTGTAACCTTATAACTTGTGTTTTTGAATTTATTCTCTAGAGGCTGAAACATAATGAAAATTTCATGGTTTTTGTTTTAATTTTTACAATTTTAGATATTTCATAAGGATATTGTCAATCATTATTATCCTGATTAGGTCACACAAAATATCTTGTTGGTTAAAATCAAGCTTTATTTTTCAATTTTGTTTTGCATCCTGTTTTATTTTTAAATCTGATATCCTAAATCTCAAATTTTAAACTTATTACATAAATCTTCCATTGTGTTTCAGGTTTAATGGTTATGGTTATAGTAAGAAAATAAAATTGAATGAATTAAAGTATAGAGGTTAAGTTTCAATCAGATAGTATGATTCTACTTTTTAAAATGAATATAAATGAAAAGTACCTAGTTGGTGAGAATTAATGTACATATAATTTTACCACGCAATTATTGAAAAATATGTATTGAAATTATACATAATCGAAGCGTAATCTCTATTGAAAACATTCATCCATGAATTGCCTGCATTTTACCACCAATGCTGGTTTTAATTTTAGTCTTCAGGCTGTTGTAAATACGTAAATATTGATTACTTTTGTTCACAAGAAGATTAAAAATTATACTCCTACCACCTGTGATCATTTAATCGATCACTGATGAAATCTTTCCTATGGGATCCCACAGGGAATGGTTCTGAGAACTTATTAGTTTTCTTTTATAAAAATGAGTTACCTAAATTTTAAAAAAGGAAATATTTCCAGCCTTGCTGATGATAAAACCATTCTCTGTAAATCATATCCCTGATGAAATTTAAATGACCCTATAAAAATTATTTTCTTGCTACAGAAAAATAGATTAGAGGATATAAACTTACACAAGATTTCCCTGAAACAAAATTATTGTCTCATAATGATAAATGGATTCATTAGCAGGTTTTCTTTGCAGCCAGCGAACCCCTTCTTTGACCCTCTTTGCTCATATATATCCGTTCATACACCGGCTCAACTGCGGAGAAGTATTCGCATGTATAAGGTGCGGGTAAACATCTTTTGACATGCGTTCAAGCCTGTTAAAGGCCTGTAGTTCTTCGGATTAGACAAATCTTCGTTTTTGGGGATCAGCACGGTTTGCTCCTCGACAAACCAATCCGAAATCTGCTGCTCCCGATCTAGCCTTGAGTTGGAAACTCTTGATAGATGGTGACGGGTACATGGAAATTTTTTCCACCAATAGTTATTCAGCCCATCAGGGCCTAGAGCAGCAAAGTTCTTCGAGCCTTTAAGGACCCGTCGAACTTTTTCCGGAGTTATCGAATTGCGCAGTTCATTGAGTTCAGACGACCTTGATTAAAAACTCTTCAATTTATAAAAATAAAATACAATAGGAATACAAAACCAACAAAAAGTATTCTAATCGCTCGTTTCACAACCTGGATACAGATGCTACACCCAGATCGAATCGATCGAAAAGATAAAATTCCGAGCCGAATCAGTAGTATTATGAGGTAGCTATTACTGAATGAAAATGCACGAGTGTCCGAGCACACATCGAAATATGATAATGAGTGAACCCGTGCACTGGCGAAATATACTTTCTTTTTATTGACAGGCGTCTTAAAAAATGCCCGGCACGTTCCAAACGAGCTGAGCAATGTCGGTCATACCTATTCGCATTGGGACATTGGCAAAAGCGGAACTAGATGTCTACTATAACTAATCATACAGTTTCATTGTTTTTTTTTTCGGTATTGCGCTAATGCTCATGGTCAGTACATGAATGATAATTACCTTTGCTGGAAATTGAAACTGAAAATGATGCGGGACGGGGAAAAAGTGCAATTATTTTTGAGACCACTTCGAAAAATAGAAAAATCGGCCGAACCCATCTGACGACCCGAAAGTGACTTTCAATCATATTACTTTGTGAATTGGACTGAAATGAATGTTTTCTGACCTACCACTAATCGCGCCAACGCGGATCCTGTTTTTGAGACCACGTCGAAAAATAGAAAAATCGGCCGAACCCCTTCTGACGACCCGACAATGACTTTAATTCATGAAAATTTGTAATTTGGACTGAAATGAGTGTTTTTTGACCCACCGCCAATCGCTCCAACTCAAATCCTATTTTTGAGACCACTTCAAAATATAGAAAAATCGGCCGAACCCCTTCTGACGACCCGACAATGACTTTAATTCATGAAAATTTGTAATTTGGACTGAAATGAGTGTTTTCTGACCCACCGCCAATCGCTCCAACTCAAATCCTACTTTTGAAACCACTTAAAAAAAAATAAAAAATCGGCCGAACCCCTCTGACGACCCGACAATGACTTTCAATCATGAAAGTTGTGAATTGGACTGAAATGAATGTTTTCTGAGCTACCACCAATCGCGCCAACTCATATCCTATTTTTGAGACCACTTCAAAAAATAGAAAAATCGGCCGAACCCCTTCTGACGACCCGACAATGACTTTAATTCATGAAAATTTGTAATTTGGACTGAAATGAGTGTTTTCTGACCCACCGCCAATCGCTACAACTCAAATCCTATTTTTGAGACCACTTCAAAAAATAGAAAAATCGGCCGAACCGCTTCTGACGACCCGACAATGACTTTAATTCATGAAAATTTGTAATTTGGACTGAAATGAGTGTTTTCTGACCCACCGCCAATCGCACCAACTCAAATCCTATTTTTGAAACCACTTAAAAAAAATAAAAAATCGGCCACCCCTCTGACGACCCGACAATGACTTTCAATCATGAAAATTTGTAAATTGGACTGAAATGAGTGTTTTCTGACCCACCGCCAATCGCTCCAACTCAAATCCTATTTTTGAAACCACTTGAAAAAAAATAAAAAATCGGCCGAACCCCTCTGACGACCCGACAATGACTTTCAATCATGAAAAGTTGTGAATTGGACTGAAATGAATGTTTTCTGACCTACCACCGATCGCGCCAACTCAAATCCTATTTTTGAAACCACTTAAAAAAATACAAAAAATCGGCCGAACCCCACTGACGACCCGACAATGACTTTCAATTATGAAAATTTGTAAGTTGGACTGAAATGAGTGTTTGCTGACCCACCGCCAATCGCTCCAACTCAAATCCCATTTTTGAAACCACTTAAAAAAATTTAAAAATCGGCCGAACCCCTCTGACGACCCGACAATGACTTTCAATCATGAAAAGTTGTGAATTGGACTGAAATGAATGTTTTCTGACCTACCACCGATCGCGCCAACTCAAATCCTATTTTTGAAACCACTTAAAAAAATACAAAAAATCGGCCGAACCCCACTGACCACCCGACAATGACTTTCAATCATGAACATTTGTAAGTTGGACTGAAATGAGTGTTTGCTGACCCACCGCCAATCGCTCCAACTCAAATCCTATTTTTGAAACCACTTGAAAAAATAAAAAAATCGGCCGAACCCCTCTGACGACCCGACAATAACTTTCAATCATGAAAATTTGTAAATTGGACTGAAATGAATGTTTTCTAACCTACCACCAATCGCGCCAACTCAAATCCTATTTTTGATACCACTTCAAAAAATTAAAAAATCGACCGAATCCCTCTGACGACCCGACATCGGCTTCCAATGATTAAAAGTTGTAAACTGGACTGAAATGAATGTTTTCTGACCCACCACCGATCGCGCCAACTCAAATCCTATTTTTGAGACCACTTAAAAAATAGAAAAATCGTCCGAACCCTTCTGACGACCCGACAATGACTTTCAATCATGGAAAGTTGTGAATTGGACTGAAATGAATGTTTTCTGACCTACCACCAATCGCGCCAACTCATATCCTATTTTTGAGACCACTTCGAAAAATAGAAAAATCGGCCGAACCCCTCTGACGACTCGACAATGACTTTCAATCATGAAACGTTGTAAATTGGACTGAAAGTAATGTTTTCTGACCCACCACTAATCGCGCCAACGCGGTTCCTATTTTTGAGACCACTTTGAAAAATAGAAAAATCGGCCGAACCCCTTCTGACGACCCGACAATGACTTTAATTCATGAAAATTTGTAATTTGGACTGAAATGAGTGTTTTCTGACCCACCGCCAATCGCTCCAACTGATATCCTATTTTTTTTGAGACCACTTGGAAAAATTGAAAAATTGGCCGAACCCCTCTGACGACCCGACAATGACTTTAAATCATGGAAAGTTGTAAATTGGACTGAAATGAATGTTTTCTGATCAATCACCAATCGCGCCAACTCATATCCAATTTTTGAGACCACTTCGAAAAATAGAAAAATCGACGGAACCCCTCTGACGACCCGTCAATGACTTTCAATCATGAAATGTTGTAAACTGGACTGAAATGAATGTTTTCTGACCTACCACCAATCGCGCCAACTCATATCCTATTTTTGAGACCACTTCGAAAAATAGAAAAATCGGCCGAACCCCTCTGACGACTCGACAATGACTTTCAATCATGAAACGTTGTAAATTGGACTGAAATAAATGTTTTCTGACCCACCACTAATCGCGCCAACGCGGATCCTATTTTTGAGACCACTTTGAAAAATAGAAAAATCGGCCGAACTCCTCTGACGACCCGACAATGACTTTCAATCATGAAAAGTTGTAAATTGGACTTAAATGAATATTTTCTGACCCACCGCCAATCGCGCCAACTCATATCCTATTTTTGAGACCACTTGGAAAAAAAGAATAATCGGCCGAACCCCTCTGACGACCCGACAATGACTTTCTATCATGGAAAAATGTGAATTGGACTGGAATGAATGTTTTCTGACCTACCACTAATCGCGCCAACGCGGATCCTATTTTTGAGACCACGTCGAAAAATAGAAAAATCAGCCGAACCCCTCTAACGACCCGACAATGACTTTCAATCATGGAACGTTGTGAATTGGACTGAAATGAATATTTTCTGACCTACCACCAATCGCGCCAACTCATATCCAATTTTTGAGACCACTTCAAAAAATTGAAAAATCGTCCGAAACCCTCTGACGACCAGACAATGACTTTCAATCATGGAACGTTGTGAATTGGACTGAAATGAATATTTTCTGACCTACCACCAATCGCGCCAACTTATATCCTATTTTTGAGACCACTTCAAAAAAATAAAAAATCGCCCAAACCCTTCTGACGACCCGACAATGACTTTCAATCATGAAACGTTGTAAATTGGACTGAAAAAAATGTTTTCTGCGAACGCCAATCAATTCAAAATGATGAACTTAGTATACTCTATGAACTTCATGTCGATCGACGAAAACAAAAAATAACTCGGAAAAAGTCCTAAGGGGTAGACCTCTAAAAATAATACAAAATATAAAATCACCGGATTCACTTGAAATTGCATATGAGCATATGCCTGAATATGAAAATAGGTAATTTGAGAAAAATTCATATAAAAAATACCGAAACAAAAGTTTGAAGAAAAATGTCCTCTTTAAACTCTAGATGAACTTTTCAACTTGAGAACGGTTGAAGATAGAGCAATTCTGCGAACGTCAATCGATTCAAAATAATGAAATTAGTGTACCTTGTGAATTTCAAGTCGATAAACGAAAACGAAAAATCAAAAAAAAATCTAAACAATTACAAAATCAACAAATTAACTTGTCTTTTTAAGCCTGCTTTAAAATGAACGACTATATGTTTTAGGGTCAGTTCTAGTGAATATCCAGATATTTTTTTCTGTTCTGTGTTATAAATTTTGATGGCGAATTATTGAAATAACGAAAATTATCACGAAACTGAGTCAAATTCTTTAATTTTTTTTGGAAAAGTCACTGGTATAAACTACCCTTATGTGGGGGATGACCTGAATTTTTTCTATGGTGGCACGTAAAATATGTATCGAGAAATCATAAGCTAGGTAGTTTCAATGAAGTATTTCTATTGGAAACCTCTGGTCAGCAAAGTTTTTCAAAGAATTACCCTCCAAATGGGGGTGGATTTCAATTTTGAATATGGTAGCAATGTTTTCCTCCATAGAAATCAATTTGCATTGTTATTTAGATATTCGCAGTACAAGTTTGATATCAACGAAATAGTAAATTCTGGACAGCAAAGATTTTTTTTCGTAGATTGGTTAGGTATACGCCGATGCATCACCATTTTATAGCGAAACAATTGCAGATTTTAAATAAAAATGCGGTAATCCCATTTCCCCTGATTTTTGGCAATATGGAATAAAAAATAATTTCACACACTGCGGTGAACTAAAAATCTAAATAAAAACTCAAGGTTAGGTATCCACTATGGAGTTAGATATTATTGCGCACCGCCGAGTTGGACCAATCGCCTGTGAAAAGAAATAACACCAGTTTTCATGTGGAACAAATCGAATTATAGAGTTTATTAAAATATTTCACGTTTCGGTGCCTACCGAGAAACAAACCGAAATCAAATATTGACTCATGCATTTTGCATGCCATTTCTTCCGGGCAATGTCGTTTCAAACGTGTAATTGATCAACGATTACGCGGTCTATGTATACCGGGTGTATACAAAAGTTGGTCCGCCCCTATATCTTTTCCGTATTTGAAAATAATCGAATACAATTTGAATTATGTGCATGTGACGTGAAACTATATTTTTGATAAGTGACATAAACTTTCGATTTTCAAATATTAGAGGTAAAGTTGTTTTGAAGGAGTAAGTAAATACTAAAGGCTGTATCCGTATCCCCCCGAGGCAAAGGCAACACCGGTGTCTAGTCAATACCGTATGAGTGTCGTAAGTGCTAGTAAATCACTCGTAGCGGCGCATTATAACTGGATAAAGCCTGAGACCGCCTAAGCTGAACAGGCTAACAGCAGCCCCACGACACGCTCTGCATCTAGTCTCAGGGATTTCTATACCCATCACGCGGCTACAATGGACGAGGGTGTTGAAGGCACCATCTTGGCAGGCTATTAAGAATCCCTCGGTTTCCGACTCCAGCCCACTTGACCTGAGAAAAGCGAAGGTCAGGTTTCTGGAAAGATAAGTGTTAGGAATTGAAGACTCTGTATAGGAGAATTCTACTGTTTTGTTTTTTCGTTGAATAGATATGACATGTTATTTTATGACAGTAAAAAGAATTGCACTTTTGTCAATATAAAGTTTTACTTTCGAGCGAATATACATTCATTTGAAGTCTTCATTACTCCGTTATTAGTCCTTCGATCGTATCCTCACACCAGGTAGGTGACAGAATACGTAGAATTTGGCGACCGTGACAGGACTTGCAGCCGGTGATGTAGAAATTGAATAGAGCCCTACATACCCATAGAACCGCTTTTCTACGAATTTATGAAAGTATCGATGCTGAGTTGAATAGTGCAGTTCCTGATATGCTGAATGTTCAAGGAGATCTTCGCGTCTTGGACCAGAAAATGTTATTGATAAATGACAGGCAGATTTTGGATTCTCTTCTTGACCAGAGTCTACGGATACCAATGTGGATAGAATAGTAGAAGCTGATGAAATGTTTGGCAGGTACAATATGCTTAAGTTTAGAGTAGTTTAGGGAAGTTTGAATAAGATCAAGGATTCATCATCAGTCAGTTCTAGTCAACAAAAACGTTCAGTCAAACTACCCAAAATTGAATTACAGAAATTTGACGGTGAAATAAAAGACTGGATTCTTTTCTGGAGCCAGTCTGAAAGAATTCACGAAGATGAATCGATCGAGAGTTCAGATAAGTTTCAGTATCTCATTCAAGCGATTACATATCATCAGAAAAGTAAAATCTCAAACTGAAATTGACTATGAATTAATAGTATCGAACCAATAAAATCCAGTAAAGATATTCTAGAGAAGCGAAATGGTTCAGAATTAATTTTAAAGAAATCGAAAATAATCGAACGAGAAATTTGGAAAATCAATATATTGCAGTAACGGATATTCATCAAAATCTAAAAATTCGAGAATCATAAATGATCGTATCGATCTTTCGAAGAACTGAAATTCGAAGAACTGAACATAACAAGAATATGAAACTGTAATACCGTCAAAGGAGAATGACAGAAAATGGGAAGACAGATATTTGACCAAACCAGCAAATCAGAAAATCAATATTTTGTAGAAGTGGAAAAATATCGGAACAGAATATTATAAGAATTAAAATCGTCGAATCCATAGAGTACAAGACCTAAAATTTCCATATTGAAAATAATCAGAAGAATAAATAGTAGAATCGAAAAGGACAGAACTGAAAAATATCAGAATTTGGAGAGGGGATAGCGGATGGCTCTAGTCTCTCAGAGACTAGCAAGTCGATCGTTCTCGACAAGCATGGTTCTTAATTCGCTCATCCCCTCCACAATTTCTGCTAGATTTCGATTCTGACCGTTTTCAGTCTGACACATTTTGTTTCCAAGGATTTTATGTTACTACAGATTCATTTTCAGATAATTTGTTGGATTTACGTTTATATGTTGTTTTGATGGAATTACATTTCGATATTTTTTGAGCGTGATCATTTTATGTTTTGAAGAGCTTAGGTTATTTTGATTTGCAATTACTTCATTTTCTCATTTCGGTCACTTTCCAATCTTGCCGAATTCAGACCTATGAAATCTGGTGCTACTGTTTTCGCGTATGATGCTTTATTGTTTTTATAAAAACATATTAGATGAATTTCAATTTGGATCATAAATCATTTCTATTCATTCAATTTTGCTGGTTTTAAGACCTATAAAATGTTATTCTGAAACATAATTGATTCTCCATTTTGTTGTTTGTACATATTACTGGTTTTTTCATTTATCGATATTACAGAAATAATTCTGCTATTCTATGGCCCACCATTCAAGCTACCATTCCCAAGTCTAGAGCTCGTCAACTCGTCGAAAGCTATCCTCCCATCTCCGATGAGTATCCAAAGGTCATTCAAAGTTTGAAATCTCGTTTCGGAAGAGATGATTTATTGGTCGAATTCTATGTTCGGGAACTTCTGAATCAAAAAATTGATCTGAGTTCATTATATGATCGAATGGAGTCACAATTGCGGTCATTAGATACGTTAGGTGTAACCTCCGATAAATGCGCTGCCATGCTTTACCCTCTGGTGGAATCTTGCCTCCCGGGGGAGATATTGCGCGCTTGGCAACGCAGTAATTCTTTCAATCATGAATTTAACCTGAAATCTCGGTTAGAAGAACTTATGAAATATTTGAAAAAGGAAGCCATCTAGAAATCGCTTAGTTCCGACAGCTTCAGGTTTAATAAGTCAGCCAAAGGCCCCCGTTTGCATTTTCTGTAAAAACTCGCATTTTAGTGACAAATGTATTATTGCCCAAAAATTGTCACTTCCCGAAAAAATAAAGAAATTGACAGAAAAAGGCTGTTGCCATTCATGTTTGAAATTTGGTCATTTAGCTAAAAGATGCTTTGTCAAATATACATGTACTGAGTGTGGAGGTAAACATGTTACATTGATGTGTCCCAAATGACACGCTGCTGTCGACGAAACATTACCCTGTGTGAATATTCCTGAACAACCAATTGTAGAAAATCTTACCAATAATACATATCACGAAACATTTTTACAAACATTGGTTGTTTGGTTGTGAATTTGGTTGGGAAATCAAAATCACGGTGTATCCGAGTACTAATAGATACTGGTTCACAAAAATCTTATATCAGTAGTTATGCAGCTATCGAAATGCAATACGAATCAACTGGAACGGAACAACTAATACATTCTCATTTTGGTGGTTCCCAGACAGAAGCGATTAGTCACACTCATTATAAAATTCATCTTGAAAATTTGAATAAAAAATATCAGTGCAACTTTGATGCTCTCGATCAACCGGTGATATGCGGTAACGTAGTTTCTGCAGAAGGTCCTTGGAAATCTGAGCTTAAGGAACTTGGTATTGAAATCAGTGATACAAGTGATGGACCAATTGATGTTCTGATAGGAGCAGATGTTGCAAGAAAACTATTCACAGGTCGTAAGTACATTTTGAAATGTGGCTTAGTTGCAATGGAATCATCACTTGGATGGACACTGATGGGGAAAGCAAAAATCGATAAGAAAGATATTGGTAAGTCGTCGTCTTTCTCTGTCACGTCATTATTGTGCCAAAATAAAACTATTACTGATCTCTGGAAATTGGATATTTCGGATCCTGGCGAACGGAAAACAAAAGAGGAACTTGAACAGGATACCATGAAACAGTTTTTGGATTCCGTAACTATCAACGAGGAAGGTAGATACGAGGTAAACTTAACCTGGGTGGAGGATCATCCTCCTTTACCTACGAATTATAATTTGGCTGAAATGAGATTAATGGAAAAACTGAATAATGATGGTTATTATGAAATGTATGATGATGTACTTAAAGAATGGATGGAAGAGGGTATAATTGAAGATGTGACAAATATGGGTTTGAGTGCTAATTGTCATTATTTATTGACTATGACTATTCTCATTTTTATAGATATTTTTCAAATTATTCCCAGATTGTCAATCTCATAGGATGGATGAAGAGATTCAGCTTCAACTGTCTCAATTCGGAGAAAAGGAAAGGTAAAAATTTGTCATTGGAAGAATTCCTAGATGCTGAAAAACTTCTTTTAAAAATGGTTCAGGAAGAACAATTTAATAATATTGAAGATAAAAGAATTATTCATCTGTGTCCATTCAAAGATAAAGATGGAATCTTGAGAATAAAAACAAGAATTAATGAATGAAAGGATACCCAAGATTTCTTGATTCCTATTCTTCTCATGAAAGAGGGGCGACACTACTTGACGGAAAACCATAAAACTAATAATGAAATATGGTGGATTACGTAATCCAATCTTCCGCAAAAAAACCTATACAATAGGTATGGTCGTCTGCAAGTATTCAACAGAAAACAACTACTGCCCCCTACGACCATTGAATTATATCTGTTTAATACTTGGCAAAGTTTTCTACAAGAACCACTTTGCAATGCATTTCAAATATCAAAGCTGAAATTATTTTTCGATTTAATTGGGGGAACACCTCCGTACCGGTTTCATGGTCATTGCCAATCATCAGCGAAGGCTAGTTCGACCCAATTGAATCGAAAAATCCTTTCATCCTAATAGGAAATCCCTGAGACAAACACTGAAGTATGAATTCAGCGCCATATCTGGGTTCCAGTTTAAAATGCACTCCGACTACGTGTCGACTTCAATATGAACACAGAAACATCATGAAAGAGGGGCGACACTACTTGACGGAAGACCATAAAACTAATAATGAAATATGGTGGATTACGTAATCCAATCTTCCGCAAAAAAACCTATAGAATAGGTATGGTCGTCGGCAAGTATTCAACAGAAAACAGCTACTGCCCCCTACGACCATTGAATTATATCTGTTTAAAACTTGGCAAAGTTTTCTACAAGAACCACTTTGCAATGCATTTCAAATATCAAGGCTGAAATTATTTTTCGATTTAATTGGGGGAACACCTCCGTACCGGTTTCATGGTCATTGCCAATCATCAGCGAAGGCTAGTTCGACCCAATTGAATCGAAAAATCCTTTCATCCTAATAGGAAATCCCTGAGACAAACACTGAAGTATGAATTCAGCGCCATCTCTGGGTTCCAGTTTAAAATGCACTCCGACTACGTGTCGACTTCAATATAAAGACAGAAACATCATGAAAGAGAGGCGACACTACTTGACGGAAGACCATAAAACTAATAATGAAATATGGTGGATTACGTAATCAAATCTTCCGCAAAAAAACCTATACAATAGGTATGGTCGTCGGCAAGTATTCAACAGAAAACAACTACTGCCCCCTACGACCATTGAATTATATCTGTTTAATACTTGGCAAAGTTTTCTACAAGAACCACTTTGCAATGCATTTCAAATATCAAAGCTGAAATTATTTTTCGATTTAATTGGGGGAACACCTCCGTACCGGTTTCATGGTCATTGCCAATCATCAGCGAAGGCTAGTTCGACCCAATTGAATCGAAAAATCCTTTCATCCTAATAGGAAATCCCTGAGACAAACACTGAAGTATGAATTCAGCGCCATCTCTGGGTTCCAGTTTAAAATGCACTCCGACTACGTGTCGACTTCAATATAAAGACAGAAACATCATGAAAGAGAGGCGACACTACTTGACGGAAGACCATAAAACTAATAATGAAATATGGTGGATTACGTAATCAAATCTTCCGCAAAAAAACCTATACAATAGGTATGGTCGTCGGCAAGTATTCAACAGAAAACAACTACTGCCCCCTACGACCATTGAATTATATCTGTTTAATACTGGTACGCACCGGTTTTCTGTTGAATACTTGCCGACGACCATACCTATTGTATAGTTTTTTTTGCGGAAGATTGGATTACGTAATCCACCATATTTCATTATTAGTCCTATTCTTCTACCGTCGAAACATCCTGTAGTGGACAGACTGATATATTCTTATTATTGTAGTAAAACTGCACTAACTAATTTTCCTAATTTATTTAAAACACTATTTAAAACAATTATTCAACTAAAACATTCACTTCACTAATTTATTTTTTACTGTGTCAATCTCTATCTGTGAACTCTGGAATTATATTCGTAACTCTCCGAGGCTATCTCTGATTATGACTTATATACTCCCAAGCAGATTCCATCCACGACTCTCGATTATTCGGGAGTATGGAACATTTCATCTAGATGGCTCTTCGAACAGTATCGAAGCGATCGATTTTATTCCAGCTTGTTCTCGGCGATTCATGGGCCAGCAGATATGCTGTCGTAGTTGAACGAGGGTGCATAATTAATTAGATCAGGGCGTCTCTCGGGGCCGGTCTCGAAATCGTTACATTATATTCAAAGATGCCATATTGGAATACAAGGATTACTTTGTCTTTTAAGAGAACGATTCTGGAATTTAAACGGAAGGAAAGCTGTTTAGGCGTGTCGTTTCAAATTGTGTGGTTTGTTGTCGATATAATTCTCGGAAACTAGATGAAAATACTGCACCTTTACCAGAATCTCGTGTCAAGGATGCATCTATTTTTGAGATAATCGGATTGGATTTTGCAGGACCCCTCTATCTTCGTAATAAGGAAAAGGTTATTTGGATTTGTTTTTTTACCTGTGCCATATATCGAGCTGTCCATTTGGAAGTTTTGAGTACTTTATCAACTGATGGATTTTTACAAACGTTCAGAAAATATGTGGCAAGAAGAGGAAGACCGTTAATCATTTATAGCGATAATGCAACGAACTTCGTAGGCGCTGAAAATGCAATGTCCAGTATCGATTGGGATTAGATTGTTGAATTTGGTGTAGCAAAACGCATCAAATGGAGATTCAACCCACCGACAGCAGCTTGGTGGGGCGGCTGGTGGGAAAGGCTCATCAGAATTCTGAAACAGTTACTCAGAAAAGTGTTAGGAAGAACTTATCTGTCACACGAAGAACTTTCTGCTGTCGTCTGTGATTGTGAAGTGATTATGAATTCAAGGCCAGTAACCTACATTTCAGAAGATAACAATGATCTCCTTCCACTAACACCGGCAATGTTTCTTCAGGAAATTAAAGGGATAGGCACCCCCGAATTTGATGTGGTCGATGCACATTCTTTGAGAAAACGATGGAGGTATCGTCAGAAACTCCGAGAAGATTTAAGAAAGAGGTTTCGTATAGAGTATCTGAGTACCCTCACTATTAAACCGAAATGTCAACCACGAGATGTGAAAGTAGATGTATATCTCATAGAAAACGAGAATTCCAAGAGACTTGATTGGCCTTTGGGTAGAATAGAGGAAGTTTTCACTGGAAGAGATGGAAAAATTCGCCTAGTGAAATTAAAAACGTCGGCCCATTCAGAGAATATTCCCACTAGAACTAGACACTACTGACGAACACTTTAAACTTAAGTCAGAATTATCAAGAAGAAAAGAAGGAAGAAGTTCTAATTCAAATGATAAGAAGACAGATGAAAGACGAAGAGATGCTGAAGAAAAGGTGACGAAATCTGGAAGAAAAGTAAAACCCCCTCTGAAGTTTACTCCATGAAATCTTTATTGAGTCCCATTGCACGTGACTCAAGGTGGGAGGATGTTAGGAATTGAAGACTCTGTATAGGATAATTCTACTGTTTTGTTTTTTCGTTGAATAGATATGACATGTTATTTTATGACATTAAAAAGAATTGCAGATTTGTCAATATAAAGTTTAACTTTTGAGCGAATATACATTCATTTGAAGTCTTCATTACTCCGTTATTAGTCCTTCGGTCGTATCCTTACACCAGGTAGGTGACAGAATACGTAAAAACAAGGTCTTCAATGTTCTTGAAGAAGATCCCATGCATTGGTTCATTATTATGTAGCTGTAGGAGCCTGTCACACTCCGCAGCTTTCACGTAGGCTTTTTGCTGAACGGGTTCCAACTCGGTGACAGAGTTTGGGTTCGTCCGTTCTGTGTCGAATACGAGACCGAGTTCATCGGCTGCACGGGTTGCTGCCTTGAAAAGAAATGCTCCAATCCCTGCTTTGTCATGACAGTAGCTACCTCCTGGGTGTGGCGTTGTTCCACTCCTAGGTAAGTATACGTCTCTCCTTATTCCTCGCATCGTCCTCTTTTGAGATGAACCGTGGCACAAACTCCATTCCGATAGCATGTGTGTACTCTTGCACCACCCTTGAGGACTGATGAAGATCCTTTTTCCCGGAGGCATATAATTTGAGGTCATCTATATAAAACAGATGGGTGACCCTATGTCTCCGGTTGCTGGGGGTGCCGCAGTTGTATCCGCGAGTTTTTCGTAGTGCAACGTACAATGGCAATAGTGAGATGCAGAAGAGAAGAGGGCTGAGGGAGTCTTTGAGGTAGTATTATCATTATTATTATGTATCTGGGGTATGATTCCGTGCACCTTGGAATTCTATAGTCGATCAAATAAGTGACATGTCATTATAGAATGATAATATATGACGTGGAAAAAAAATACTGAATTAATTTTCACAATTTTCGTGTTTTTTTTTTCAACATTTATTTTGCTGGTAATTTTTCAGGGGGAACATCATTTTTTCACTATTTGTGCATCAAACTAGTACCATTCAACTATAATCGAATACATTTATTCAATTTTTTCATTAAATACTCTCACGTACGTTTGTCCATCAAAATATCAAGAACTGCAAGCGTTTTTTATCGCTTTCAAAACTCAGTTTGATAATTCAAACTAACTTGTCTAGTTTCCAACCAATTTGATTTTTTCGATGGTCCATACGAGCGCAAATCCATAACAGTAATTTGACGAAATCTCGATTTTTTCGTAAATTATGACTCATATAGGAAAGTTACAGGGAAACTTTTGTCAAGAAAATTTATTAAGCTTTTTTTTTGTAAAATAATTCTTCGATATATTCAACATTTGAAAAGTCATAGGTGAAAACAGGCTTTTTTGACCCAAGGGGTTGATTTTTAGGGAGGAAACGAAAAGTTTCTCAATGATTAAAATGGTACATAATTCAGAAGACAAAAGATGGAAGAAAGTGGGCAACTTTTTCATGTTCATTGAAGGGAGCTTTTTCTTCTTCAGAGTTGCTTGGTGTTTTTCTCTAGAATATCGCGTTTCAAAATAATTTTCTTATTGTTCTTCTGTTGTTTTGCCACACAAACAGTACTCATTTGAATATCATGTTTCTTGACAATTTTTTTTTTTGTTAAATTAACCTGACTTACCTGAAATTTTAAAAATCAATTTGTGCCGATAAATTACTGCGTTTAAAAGACTGTTGTTTTGAATTATACTAAATTTTTGTTTGTTACTTTCAAAAATCATGTAGGTACTTATTCACTTAGAGAAATTTGTACTGAAAATTAAATTCACACCGAGTACAACATAATTTGTAAGACCACTGACTAGAAAGTGTCGTGGAACTTGAAATTTTCCAAAATTTGCAAATTTTTCCGTGTGAGTGCAATCGAACTCATCAAAATTCCACGACGCATCTGCAATTAAGCTACTAAGTGCATCCAGAATTGGCAAGTACTTTCTTCGTCGATGACATTGCCATTCTACTAATATTTTATCAATCTATTTAATATACAAAACTCGTAGGACTATTCGGGCCGGTATAAAAACAAAAAGAAAGTGACAATTTTGTTTATTTGTTAGTGGTAAACTTGACAGTGATGGTGATAGTTTAGTTTTCTATGTCTTGGATTAGATTCGAACAAAAAATGGATACTTATGTGGTTAGTATGAGGAATTGTGATCTGTACATCAAGCTGTTTTTATGGAATCTGATTGCAGACAAGAGATCTTTTAACGATATCGAAAACATCTTTAAAATATCGAGGTTGCTGCAGACCCATTGCTTTATCTAAATAAAAATTGCATTCCAGAAACATTTGTTTTACACAAGTTTCGATGAACTGATGGATACCATAATTATAATATACTGATAGTATTGCAATGAAAATTTTCCAAAATTAGCCAGCTTTCGTTCTCTAATTGCTGTTCCACCTTATTAATTATTCTTTTGCCGAAGGAACTTTCCCAGACTTCCTAAAAACTAGTACAGCGATTACTCTTTAATTCTAACCCCGGCAAAAATAATCAAAAAGTTGGTTCAAAATAGATTGATGCACTTCTTCTTCTTCAGCCGTTTGTATTCAACGTAGTTGAAGTGGATGCTATTTTTCACTTTTGCAGTACTTTGTGATCTGTCGAAAGCATTTGACTGTTTAAATCATCAAATATTGCTGCGTAAACTCCACCATCATGTAGTCAGAAACCAAAGACATAACTAGTTTGAGTCTTATTTGTGTCAACGAACTCAAATTGTAAAAACTAATAGCATTTTCGATATTGGTTTATTCAAACATGATGTACCACAGGGATCTGTGCTTGGACCTATCATGTTCTTGTCATCCTGCTAATATTGAGACTGAAGATGAATTCCCTATTCTTGTGGACCAAAATTCGAACAAACTTTTCAGTGAAATGGCTCAGGATATAAACTGTTTTGTGTCTTCGGAGTGGTATGTTCTACGTGTTATTTCAAACTAATTGGGTGTGACAACTGCCAAAATAGCGTACCATGTACTATTTCAGTCAACGTAAATTTTTTACACTTCCGAAAACTGATGTTCGCTATATTTGCGAAGTTGGACCTCGAGTATCTGCAAATAATTATTCAAAAAGCTGAAACTTCTCAGTATTGCTTCTCTTTTCGTTCTCGAAACGGTATGTCTGGTACACACAAACAAATCTAGGCAAGATATAATTCTTGAATTTACCCACCAAAATAATTACTTAAAGTTACCCAGTCCATATTCCAGCCAGTCTCAAAATTATTGATTCTTCAGTTTATTTAGGAAATCGGTGAAACATATTCCTTTAGAAGTATTTCATGACGTTCAAAATTACCTCATTGAAAACATGACTGGTCCTTTCAGTTACATTTATAGTACAGGGTTTTCAAAATTCGAGCGTTTGCAGAGTTGGACATTTCTGAGGTCAATTACATGAAATAAAAAAATGTGATCTGACTTGTTGTTTTTTGCCTACCAATATCTCTTAATTTTTTGGAGATTTTTCAAAACTTTTAGCACATATTACGGACTATCCAAATATGCAAATTAAAATTATGTGAGTTTCTTACAAATTGTGCCATCCACAGGTATTTCCATCTGAACTATTGTGAAGTCTTGTGGTGTCGGAGTCTTATTTTGGAGTGGACTCTAATATGTTCTTATTGACAACTCCGTAGCTACCACTCGACTGAATGTAATTCGCTGGTAAATGATCTCGTAGTTTGCTTAGTTTGAATATATTTTTGAATTTCATACATAAATTGACGTTAGTTGATTATTTGACAAATACATAATTATTGAAAAATAACAATTCAGTTACTTAACAACCAGTCCACCATAGGCGTATCAATAAAGGTATTAATGATATTCAACTTCTATTACCATTAAAATTTTAACATTTAATAGTTCCATAACAGCTGTAATTCAAAAATATCAGAGAATAAGTGAATCAATGACACGTTGACAATTTTCAATCACAGCCGCATAAAATCGTAGGTATAAATAAGCTTTTGAAAAGATAACACGTTCTGGTGAGTTATTCAACAATTCAATGATTAGTGTGAAAGTTAAAAGATGAAGAAATTGCCATTGTCATTCATGGGCGAGTTGAAGTAAAAGTAAGACTTCTTTTTCATAATCAAGTAAGACACTAAAATTTAATGAGTAATCAATCCATGATTGTGAATTGTTAATGATATAATTTTTAATAGTTGTTAGTTATAAAGTCGAAGTACCCTTCTTTTCATACGTTTCCACCAATTTGTTAGAAGTTTGATATAATCATTGCAATAAAAACCATTTATTATTATTATTAAGTGGAAAAATTAAGCAAACATCTCAGAAAACAACTACTTCCCTGGCAATACCACGACGGACATTGAACTTCATCTGACATATATTTGTTCAACGTGAACACCCAATTGTTAGGATAGGGCATCAAATTCAAACGACCAGTTTAGGTAGACCCACTGTATTTATTTTATATTCATTAGTATGTTGGTTGAGAAGGACTACATCAGGGTTATTGGCTTATATTTACCTGAGGGGAGGAGTTTTTCCAAAAGATTCGGCACTTCTCATTCTCCTCAATATCCCCCGGAGCATAAGGCATCAGCGGTGTCTCGTCTATACCGTACAAGTGTCGTAAATGGTAGCACAACACTCGTAGTGCCGCGTTATGCCTATGGATATAGGCTGAGACCGCATAAGCTGGTGAGGCTCACAGCAAATGCATTATGGTCTCAGCTGCCCCACGACACACTCTGCATTTGGTCTCTTGAACTTCTATACCCATCACGCAACTACGGTAGACGAAGGTGTTGAAGACAACATCTTGGCAGGCCATTTTGAATTCCTCGATTTTCGACTTCTGTCTGCTTGTCCTAAGAAATGCGTAGGACACGTTTCTGGATAGACCAAAAGGTCTTTAAATGTTCCTCCAGAAAAAAACCTCATTGGGGTGGTGCTGTAGGATTTCCAGGTTTTCCTACACCAAAAACACCAGTAAGTCGCCCCGGAGTGCCACGGCAAATAATAATAGCCGTCCTCTACCTTCACAAGCTATGCCTTTGGGTACACTCCATGAGTGTTTATGAGGGAGTATTATTATCATATATTATTATTGCTTACGTCATTACGTACGTCAGTTTTATTGTTAGCAATTTTCATTATTGAGTTATGCTGTTTTGCCTCTGAGTTCAAGACAGAAAGTCCTGCAACCGAAGTTTTCCTTTTTATATTCTCGGTCAATGATATTTTCAGGACTCCAGTCAAATTATTCGTAAAAAAAAATCATCTCATTTCACAATTATCTCGGAAGTTTTCAGCATTTATATCTAGATTTATTTTAATTTCAGATCACTGTCATCATCCTATCTATTTTCTTAAGTGCCGTCCTCTCAGACCCAGATCACCAACACATCAACTCTCACCAAGACGACTTGAACCCCTTGAACGACGAAGATTCCCCGAACACGCCCAAAGTCCAAGACAAAAGAACCATCTTCAACCCGACCATTCAGAACTACGCTTGGGCCAAACACGTAGAAGTGAAACCCAGCGGACAAAAATACGTGATAGGTTATGGCCCAGTCGATTTGAAATATAGACCAGTGCTGCGGCCGATATCCATCAGACACCAAGGGTACCACTACAACAAACCCAAAATACATTTCCTCCTCAGAAAACCGGTCATCCACCTTCCTCAAGTGAGGCCTGCCTTACACACAGAGTGGAGACCAGCGGGGAAACCCCTTTCACAACTAGTAAAGCCGTTCGTTCCCATACACGTACCCCCGCCTGCTCATCTTCTGGCCAAACCCGCCCACGGAGACCATCTACATCTGAATCCAGTCCCACACATCGACCATGTACACAACGCACCAGCTCTGCACTCAGACCATATCCATGCACACAAAGTGCATGTGCATCCAGCTCCGATCCAGCATATCGACCATGTTCATTCTACGCCAGTAGTTGAGCATGTGCATGCTGTCCCTGTGCCACATATTGACCACGTGCATTCGGTACCAGTACAGCACCTACATCCAGTACCAGCCCACGTCCACGTACAACAAGTACAACCAGTGCACCAGCTACAACCCGTTCACCAGCTGCAACCAGTGCATCAGCTACGACCTGTGCAACAGTTACAGCCTGTACATCAGTTACAACCAGAACATCAGTTACAACCAGTACAACAGTTACAACCAGTACACCAAATTCAACCAGTACAACAACTCCGATCAGTACAACAACTCCGACCGGTACAACAGGTTCAGCCGGTACCAGGGTCGTTCTTACCATCCCCACAGCTCTTCGAAGTTCTCAAACCTGACCTGGGAGTACTGCCATTTGGAGCCGTTTTCCAAACCCCTGTTTTGAGAGATGTTCCGGCACCACAGTTCAAACCTGCGCTGGTTCCACAACCTGTATACCCCGTGCAGCACCTGCAGCCCGTTCAACCAGTTGCGCCAGTACATCCAGTGCGACCAGTTGCTCCAGTACACCCCGTGCATGCTGTAGCTGCTACGTATCCTGCAGAACACGCGCATCCCGTAGCGGCAGTAGAGCCCCTCCGGCCCGTGCACCCAGCAGCAACCCAGGTGGAGTACCATGGTTCCACAAACTTTGTTAACCTATTTGGTGGTCAACCGCACGGGATACCCCAGGCTCCTGTGAACGCTGCTCATCCTCTGTTGCCGCATCACTATCATCTGCATTACCCCCAGATTCCACAGGAACAACACGACGTTCCTGTGGTACCTGGTACCAGTGGTATATTCCCAAGTCAGCAGCAGTTGCCTTTGGATACACAGCCTCATTTCCAAGCTGCCGGTCAAAACGTTTTTCAGCAGCAGCTGCTTCAGGGTCAAGGCCATTTCGACCAGGGGCATTTTCAGTCGTCCCAGGGCCAAAATCATATCCAGACAGGCCAGGGGCATTTCCAGTTGCCTCAGAGCCAAGACGATATCCAGACAGATCAGAGACATTTCCAGTTACCCCAGATCCAAGGCCACTTTCAGGCAGAACAGGAAGACATCCAGCCGTATCACGGTCAAGGTCATATCCAAATAGGTCAAGGGCATTTTCAGTTGCCCCAGAGCCAAGGCCATTTCCAGACAGATCAGGGGCATCATCAATTACCTCTGGGGCAAGGTAACTTCCAGATAGAACAGGGACATTCTCAAACAGATCAAGGAGATTTCCAACAGAGATTCCCGCAGAGCAACGGCCAGCAGGCATCACAAGGTAACCGCCAACAAGAAATCAACGTCCAGGTGATACGCCCTGAGTCCTCTGATGGAGATTTTCAGCAGGACCAACAGAGAGGCAACTATCAACCGGCCAGCGAAGTCAGTAGTCAGCATTTCTTCAGGCAGGGGCAGTTTCAAATAGGAGAGCAGGACGATAACCGAGGTTACATTTATCAGCAGCCTAATGACGTGGAAGACACTAGGCATGGCAATTCGATTCAGCCTGGTCAGACCGATTTGCAGTTTCCCCTGCATCTACCGCGGCACCCGAGCTTTCAGAGTAGCAGGCAGCTTCAGCAAGATAATTCTCAGGACGCGTCCCAGTTGAGCGAGGTTTTCAGGCCTTCGATTCAGTTGGAGCCGCCCTTTAAGAAATAGGTGGTAGGCTGTTATCGTTTTGTTAAATTATTGTTGTTTTATGTGAGTAAGATGTATAGATTTTATGTGCTCGTTCAAGATAATGTTAGTAGTATTTATTTTTATTGTGAATAAATAATATGAAATTTGTCAACGATTTTTTCATAGAAATACAAGGTGATTTACGTAGGTCATGCATTGGAAGTTTTTAACTTGCAGTTGGACTAGAAATTGAAATTTGGTATGCTGTCATAGTCGATCATGTCCGTTCTATCTAAAATATTTTAAGTCCTATTGCTTTACAGGATATGCCAAAGGTCCATAGCAACTTCCTTGTTTCAAATGGAAAGCTACATTTTTTTACATGGTTCGATTGACCTTTTGATAATGAGTTTAGACAACTTAAGTTATGTTAACTCACCTATAACCGTTTTTGAAATATTTATATAAAAATACTAGCAAACCGTTAAAAAATAAGGAAACCAAATTTGTGAATCAGTTTGCTGGTGGTCCAGCCTAATAACACCTGATGGTTCCTTTTTGTACTATATGGGAGCTGGCGATTTTTGAATGTCGCGTTAAAAAAATGTCAAAAATCTGGTGCAGGGGCAATTTTCAACCACGTTTTGAAGAATTTATGAGTATATCTCACTATTCAAATTAAAATTCCGTTCCTCTTGGTATATTACCAACACACACAGAACACATTTATTCGAAATTGTACTTGATATTCTTCGAACACCATATGTAGATTTTCAGAACCCTAAAAATGTCTAACCTTTTGTAAACTCCCTGTTGACAAAACTTTGCCTCACCGGTCCAAATTATGTTTTCTATAAATCCAGCGTGCTCTTTTATATTTAATCTAACCCAGACCATTTTTCTAGGTGAAATTTGGCACAAAACCCAGGAAATTTGCGCAGATCGAGATGCGGATTTTTGCATTCGAATCGTTAGCTCATTGTTTTCCAAAATTACGTACAGTTCGGTTGTTTTTTGTGGCAGATATGATTTTTTTTTTCATCACTTGAAATTATGCAGTTGAAGTTGAAAAAATGCACTTTTTGATGCACAGATGCATTTTTCATGAAATCTGTAAACAAAATGCAAAGTTTTTTTCATGAGCTATCGATTCGAATGCTATGACAAATGAAGAGGTCAAAGTTTCAAGTAGAAGCGTTGTCGAAGTGACAGATTCTGCATCTTTCAAATAATTTTCAATTGCGAAGAGCTCCGAGAAGCAAATTTAAAGGCCGCAGATGACGTAAATTTAGACCTGTTACCTATTAAATCATGAGAAAAATACGAACAGCAAATAAGAGTACCTCTGATGCCATTGTTTCGATAAAGAAAGAACTATTTCAACACAAAATATTAAACTGAGACTTGAATTCTTTGAATGTTCAGCAGTAGTACGTAAATCAAACAAATAATATCGACGTTGTCGAAATATCCTTCTCTTCAACTATTTCCACAAAGTAGGATACGAAGCATATATCTGAAAGAAACCAACTCTCCTGACTAGTATCATTTATAAATATTGAACCCCATACGACATTTATTTGAACAATGTATTTCGAGAAGGACACCAGTGCATCATTTTCAAAAATCAGAATTTATGCTCCAATGAGATGACCATCTGCAATCGGTTTTATCTGCACTTCAACCTTTACGCCTCAGGCTTTACGTTCGAACGAAATATCTTTGTGAAAGTTCAAGTTTTGGAGGTTTATTTGCTGAATTTTATCGAATTATTAAATCAATAATATTGAATTGCATTTTCTGTTACGAAATCATTTCTTGATCAAGATCATTTTTCAAAATAACTTTCGGTATCGCACTTTTTTTGCTCATAACGACCCAATTCTGGTAAGTAGGAAGTAGGAACGTTGCTTTCATAATGAGCAAACATTCATAACAAAACTAGCGCATAATTAAAATGTTATTCATAAACCAAGATTCTGTGCTCCAAACATTGTTTATCAGTACTTTCAATTGCATTTGAAAAGGAATGACACGATTTTCGTACAACTCTTGGGATATGAGCATTGTTTATAATGATTGCTAAGGAAAAATGAGATGGATGAATCTAGTGCAAGGTGAATAGGTACTGTGTTTAATTGCTAGGATACGTACTTTTGAATTCAATTCAATGAATCAAGCAACCCTGTCAATCACATTGCATTATTTCGACGTTTGTTTATTTATCGATCGTGCAAAATGCATTGATATGTATTGATCGATTGTAATTTGTGCTCAAAAGGACATTGTGTTCACGTACACAAAAAATTCATTCGACACCAACGGTCCTAGTTCACCCTGTATATGCAATCTCCACAACATAATTTCCATTTCGGAAAAAGTCCATTGCTTCTCTACTAGCTTATTCTTTACATTTCATAATTCAATTGCGTCAAAATTTAAAAAAATATATATCCTGCTAATCATACATTCATTTCGGAAAATTCGAACGAAAGATTCTGATAGAAGTTCAGAAAAAATAAAATAATATTTTTTTTTGATAATCTAAGAACTATTCAATTAAGTTCCGATGTAAATTCTGTTTTCAAACTAGGTAGATGAAAACTGATGGCTGTTGTCTGGGGGTCAAATTTTACGACAAACTTAATGGTGAAAACCGCATATCGATATCTATCATTGATTCTGAGTTACAGCATGTTTTTCGAAAATGCGTATTATCGAAAAATTGCTGTAGCTTTTTTACTGCAAAAAATGTCTGAGCATTTTTTTATTTAGAACTTAATGGTTTGAGTAACTTATTTTTTAAATAAGATATCCATAGTTATTGATGTATATTTCTGCATGTTTCAATAGAGCTTGAAATTACTTTTCCAAAAATGTAGCACACTTGATGTTTTGCTAGAATTATCTTTTAAATACAGAGCTTTTAGGATTTTTCATGAAGACTTTGAAACGCACAATTTGAACAAGTTGGCTTTGGACGACGCGGCGATAAAACAGATTGCAAATGTGTACTGGCCGCTGTCAAATTTTGAATTAAGCAGTAAAGACGATCTTTAATTCGTGGTTTCTATTCAATTTTCAAACACATTCGCAATGAACTATGAGAATTATGAAAAAATAGGATATGAAAAGTCTGTTTTGTACAAACCGGGAAAAATACAGAAGCAGTAAGCAATTTGTATCACGAGAGGTTTCCAGGAAGAAAAAAAACCTTTTAGGAAAAAAAAGGCCAAAATTATATGAATCAAATAGGGATAAGAAGTTGAAAGAAATAGTCGTTTTAGAAGCTGTTGAAAATAATCTCAAAACGTCAACACGAAATTTGAAAATATCAACAGGCCAAGAACTAACGTTAGGCGGATTTTGAGAAAGCACAAATACAAGCCATACAGGACCAGAAGAGTTTATAAACTCTGACCAGGAGATTTTGAATGCCGCATGGATTTTTGCGAGTGGTTTCTGAAAAATTGTAACCAAGAGCGTGACTTTTCGGGAGTAATTACACAAGTGCTTCAAAATTACCGATAATTTTCCATGAAAGCATGTTGTCTAAAAACTGCATGAGTTTCCGGAGTCATTAATGAAATCCATAAACTGTTTCCATATACCGGGTGGCTACGGAAGTATTGCCTACGGAATATCTCAGTTATTGTATGAAGTAGGTTTGTGAAATTTGAAGCGTCGATATAATGGCATAAGAGCTAGAATTTGAGCATATTGACATGTCGAAGTTAACTTCCGGTCTGACCGGAAGTAACATCAACTTTCTTATTTTAAATGGAAACCCTATTTTTTTCTTTTCGCTTTATTCAGCATTCAATTCCCTTTCTAATGACATATCACAAGTTGGTATCTAACCAGAAACTAGATCAGAAAAAAATTATTATTGAAATTCACCGAGTAGGCCGTGGAAGCAAAATGAAAGCCAAAAATTGAAATGTTGGCTATAGAAACCATACGTCACTTGATAACAGTTGCTACTACTGTGATATTTTATTTTCATTCGTCGGCGTTATAAAAAGCCGCAAAAAAAATATTGGAAAAATTGGGAAAAAAACAATACTCTGTAGGTCCATAACTTAAATAGGAACATACAACTTTTTCTTGCCTGTACTATTCAGCATAACCATTCCTTTCTAATGATATAATAGAAAGTAATTTTTTGAAATGAAATACCAAAAAATCCAATTATTATTCTTCAAATAACAAAACAGATTATCGCCATACGCAAAAATAACATCAAAAATAATGTGGAATGATAAATTATATCCTGTAGGTTCTAGGTTAAAAAGGAACATAAACGTATTTGGTCTCTGCCATCGTCCATAGATATTCTAATATCTACCTATGGACGATGTTTGTGCTATTCAGAATAATCATTCCATTGCAATAACCATTCGAACCAAAATACTAACAAGTAGGTTGATTAAGATGTATTTTGGAATGAAACAAAAAAGAAACGAGAGCTCTCACGAACGCTGCTATCCATATTATTTTGACGTTCGAAGTAGTGTTTTTGATTCTGCCATTTTAAAAGGGTTTGGAAATCGAAATCAGTTAGTGGAATATTCAAAAAATGCCCCGTTATTCACGAACCGAACAAATTGACATGCTTCTCATTTATGGTGAATGTTTAAAAAATTCTTATGCCGCTGAACAATTGTATTTAGAGCGATATCCAGGGAGGCAGCAACCGTCAAGAAGGTATTTCCAGTGGCTTGAAGAAAAATTAAGAACTGAGCCTGATGTTCACGAAGACCAAGAAGCATTTGTTATTAATGAGGAAACTGAAATTAATGTATTAATTAGCTTTAGTACAATATGATAGCACAATTTCCTCAAGGCAGATTGGCGCCGAATTAGCTATAAGTAAGGACTCTGCTAGGAAAATTTTGAAAAAACATCGATTTAAATCCTTCAAGTATCAGTTGCATCAACATTTGTATGAAAATGACGGTGAAAGGCGCCTGGAATATTGTAATTGGTTTCTTCGACAAAATGCTGAATATCACCTATTTAACTATTATATCTTGTTTACGGACGAGTCAAGATTTACCAACAATGGATTATTTAACAGGAATAATACAAGGTAGGAACTGTACTTTATGTGGATTATTGTCGATAGTCGAAGTGTAAAGTGCTAAAAGTGTGAACGGTCTTTTGTTTCAGGTACTGGGCGATAGAAAACGAGCACCGGTTTCGACAAGGTGGCTTCCAGGAGAGATTTGGTGTGAATGTTTGGGCAGGAATAGTTGGAACTCATATTGTTGGCCCCATTATTTTTCAAGGCCAACTAACCGGAGAGAGATACTTTAATTTTTTAACGAATGAAAATTCGGAATTCAATAACAACCTACCAGCGGAAATAACTGAGAGAATGTACTTCCAGCAAGATGGCGCCCCTCCGCATAATTCAAGAATAGCGAGAAATTATCTTCAAAATCGCTTTCAAGAGAGACTTATAACAACCCATGGTCCAGTCAGGTGTCCACCAAGGTCACCTGATCTTACTCCGTGCGACTTTTTTCTATAGGGGCATCTTAAAAATAGGGTGTATTCCACACAGCCTACAACTCTACATGAGCTAGAAGTAAAAATTCGTAGAGCTTTCCAAGATATCACGCCCCAAATGTTGAGAAACGTTTTACATGAAAATATCACCACAGTCAATAAATGTATTGACGCTGAGGGAATGCATTTCGAACATTTGTTTTGAATTTATTTTATCTTTAATCATATCAATTTGAATTTTTTTTTCGATAAATCTGTTTTTTTTTGTTATTTGAATAATAATAATTGGATTTTTTGGTATTTCATTTCAAAAAATTACTTTCTATTATATCATTAGAAAGGAATGGTTATGCTGAATAGTACAGGCAAGAAAAAGTTGTATGTTCCTATTTAAGTTATGGACCTACAGAGTATTGTTTTTTTCCCAATTTTTCCAATATTTTTTTTGGCGGCTTTTTATAACGCCGACGAATGAAAATAAAATATCACAGTAGTAGCAACTGTTATCAAGTGACGTATGGTTTCCATAGCCAACTTTTCAATTTTTGGCTTTCATTTTGCTTCCACGGCCTACTCGGTGAATTTCAATAATAATTTTTTTCTGATCTAGTTTCTGGTTAGATACCAACTTGTGATATGTCATTAGAAAGGGAATTGAATGCTGAATAAAGCGAAAAGAAAAAAAATAGGGTTTCCATTTAAAATAAGAAAGTTGATGTTACTTCCGGTCAGACCAGAAGTTAACTTCGACATGTCAATATGCTCAAATTCTAGCTCTTATGTCATTATATCGACGCTCCAAATTTCACAAACCTACTTCATACAATAACTGAGATATTCCGTAGGCAATACTTCCGTAGCCACCCGGTATATTAATGGTTCAACATTGTATTATTTGGTTTGCTCTTGCTGATTTTTTCTTGAATTACAGTTATCGAATCATTCCCGAAACGTGACATTTCAACGACGTTTAAAATTCAGTATTTATGCCTGTCAAGATGACAAATGTACATTTTAACAATCCTTACTATAGATACACGGACCGAGCGGGTAATTTTCTATACCTACCGGGTAATTTTCAGCCTGAAAATGTCCGGCCGGGAATTTTTCGCTGTAATTGATCGAAAATGTCCCGCTTCATATGGGATTTTTAACATACGATGGAAATATTCGTTAAATTCTATTAGGAGAGACGAATCCTTATACTTCACTTCAGCACAACAAAATACTCATTCTATTGTGGAGCAGACAAGTCAAGGAAGATTTGGATTTAGTGTGTGGGTAGGGGTTTTGAGGTGTAGAATTATCGGCCCGTTCATTTATAATGAGCACTCTCACATCTCAGAGGTATGCAGAAATTTTAAGGCAAAATATTGAACCCCTTGTTGATGAATTGCCACTAATGGAGCTCAAGTATGCTGCATTTTTGGAAAGATAATTTTAAGCTATATTGAAATATGCAGGAATATTCTCGTTTAAAAACTATGGATATCTCATTTGAAGAAATAAGTTACTTAAACCATTGAATATTACGTAAAAAAGTGCTTTGGAAATGTTTTCATAGAAACGAGAAATTTTTTTCAGGAAAAAAGTTAAGTAAGTACAGCAACTTTTCGAAAATGCACGTTTTCAAAAAACATACTGTAACTCAGAAACGATGATAGATATTGATATATGCGGTTTTCACCATCATGTTTGTCATAAAATTTGATCCTCAGACACAGCCATCAGTTTTCATCTATCTATCTGAGTTTGAAAACAGGACTCTCCCTTTAAAAGTGCCCACTCTGTACAACTTAAACATTCAATAATTCTAGAAGTTTTTTTCTGTTCCTCTATATAATAATTCAGTTCGAAAAAATGTGCAAACGAATAAAAGTAATATATGCCCCGTTCGAGAGTTTTCCGAAAAAGTATTTCTTTCGACGATTTCAATCACCATTTTGCGAAAGAATTCCGCATAAAATTGACCAACTAGGAAGGACAACGATTTGTTTGGGCTAACGCGACATTCGTTTGCGTAATTCGTCCTCACAATTAAATCCAGAAAAGGTCTTATTGCCGAATACGTCGAAACCAAAAGTATTGTATAACACCACGTTAGATTAGATACGCAATACTGAGTTGGAAACAATTAATTGACTATCGCGGGTATTTTTGTGAAACGGTCGTCTATGCATTTTTAAAAAGAGATTTGGAAAGCTCTAGGTCTGATTTCTGACCTGAAAAAATATTCGACCTGACGATGTATCATAAATTTTTTTGTCCATCCTGCATTATTCCAGATTAGGTGAGAACTAACTTGAATTGTCCCAAAATTACTTTCAAGTACGAATGCTGAATGTTCGTATCGGTGGGAAATATTATAAAATTATAAATCTCAAATCAGGTGTTCTACAAGGGTCTAATCTTGGTCCACCACTATTCACTTCATACACATTTTCAAAATTGCTCAAACACCGCTCTATTCATTGCTATGGACGATTTCACACAGATTTTTTTCAATGAAGTCAAACACCACCACAACCAAATATCTAAATTTCTGCAATATGTGTAAGGTTTACGTGAACGTGAAAAAATTACCTTACTAAACTTTAAAACCCAGTAGCTGGAAGAATATAGGAAAAATAAGACTTCTTCATTCAACTTGCCTAATAATACTCCCTCGTTAAGTGTACCCAAAGGCATAGCCTGTGCGGGTAGAGGACGGCTATTATTATTATTTGCCGTGGCAAAGTGGATTATGATGATACGCAAAATGGAATGTATATCAATATAAATGTTTATGCTATTAATAATGATAATAACAGATAAATAGATGGGGAAATTGGTACTGAAAAACCGGTGATGAGGGAACTGTTTTGTGGCCGATATTATTTAATTTATATATAAATGATATATTTTCTTAAAAGTTAACAGGTGAATTCATAGGATTTTCAGACAATACGGCCGTAATATACAGGGTGGCCCATCGAAAACATACCGTTTCCAGGACGAAGGATAGGACGACAGGGCCCAATTGTATGACCACCTCGGTCACCCGACTTGAGTCTTATAGATTTTTTGTGGAGACACATAAAAAGCATTGTTTACAAAACAACACCAGACATATTAGAAGAGTTGCAAAGAAGAATTATTAACGTATGTAGCGAAGTGACACAGCAAATGCTCCAGAATGTACGACAACGATTTGAAAATAACTGGTATATTTGACATTTTTATACATAAGATATTCAGCCCTATGCTGTGTCATTTCCGTTAAGAATAACGTCACCGTTATTCGCCATTTCCGTTATTTTGCTATTACCAAGCAATAGCAAAATAACGGAAATGGCGAATAACGGTGACGTTATTTTTAAAGGAAGTGATACTGGCAGTGTCGTGCGTTGTTTACAGAAATAGCGAGGTTCAATGAAATAGAAATAATGGAAACCCAATATGGAATTGAAACCTAAAATTATGATGGAAGAATCTCCACAGGATGAGGAGAACAGCCGATGCTCTAATTGACATATTTTTTCATAATTCATTCATTTTACTCTTTTCCAATTCGGTTTCCCTTTCTCGATAGTAACGACACTGGTAGCTTACCTATAAAATGACATAATTTGATTTCCAGCTTCAAATAGCCTTGTACACTTTTCACAATGCTTCACGATTGCTTAATAATAAAGACTAACGATAGTTTAACTCAAATTAACTCAGAATTTGCCCTTTATTCACAAAAGAAACACTCCAATAAGCCAAAGACGAAAACAAACAAGAATGTTTTGTTGTTGTTCTGTCAAATATCAAATGCAGCGTTGCCGTACTGACCAGACATATCGACAACGAAGAACTTCAGTTCGACGATAGAAATACTTTCGTTTTTACATGCTCCCAACAAGCTGCCATGATGGTTTCAATTGTCTTCTTATTGTTATATATTTCATCCAAGACCGTATTTTTGGGTTTTTGTTGCCATGTATATACCCGACAGATATCAAAATCTAGCTGACGTGCTTATTGTATCTTTAAAAAATTGCGACATGGCAACAATGTCATGATTTGAGGGATAACATTATGAAAAGATGTTATACCTTCAGTACTATTTAGTTGTACTCATCTAGGTTGTGTTACTTGATTGGAGGCTCATAATAAAGAAAATGTCAACTCATATTGAAAAAAATTATTCAAAAACTGAAAACATTCAAAAATATTATATACAGTATAAATAATAAAAAACACATATCACTTCAAACTCCCTAATGGATGAGTTTGCCGTATCCCCCGTATCCGCTGTATCCACCGTATCCTCCATATCCTCCGTGTCCCCCATATCCTAAAGATCCTAACGACAAGTCCAGTCCACCTCCATAGGAAATTGGTGCTGCGTAAGACTTGAGAATAGGGGTTGAATAGGATTTCAGAATGGGTGTGGAAAGAATAGGGGTGGCATAGGATTTGGTATAAAGAGGTGAGTAAGAAACAGGCACAGATATTCCCAGCCCGTGTCCTCCCAAAGCTAGGGGAGCTCCATGACCCAAACCTCCATGACCCAAACCGCCATAGCCTAAGTCGCCAAGGCCTCCATAGCCTCCATGGCCTCCATAACCAAGTCCGAGGACTCCGCGCTTTTCTTTCTTATCGTCAGAGGCTGAGGTGATGGCCAAAGTGGCGACGAGAATCACCTAAAAACAAAACAAACAATTTCTCAATAATTTTTAGAGAGTACTTCACAATGCATACAGGTTAGTGTTCAAAAACGAAAAAGTCCAAACATAAACACTCAATTCAAAGTTTGTTGCACAAGAATCTGTTGAAAATTCAATGTCTGAGGCGACATTAATCAGGAAAGTATTTGAGTTCTGACAGATATTTGAGCCACATTCTATCTTGTTGGTATATTGTCATAATTATACTTTATTTGAAACATTTGAAGATAGTGACAGTTGAAATGACTTAGATAAAAGTAATAGGAAATATATAACTCTCCGAGTACATTTTGCGAGAGTTTCAATATTCAAAATTGACAATCGTGTAAAAAACATATCAAACAAGTCGGTTTGACAAGTCCCGTTTTCAAACTAGATAAGTAGATGAAAACTGATGGCTGTGTCTGATGGTCAAATTTTATGACAAACTCAATGGAGAATGTGCATTTTCTGAAAGTTGCTGTAACCTTTTTCCTGTCAGAATTTTTTTGTCTGCCCACACACTAAATCAAAATCTTCCTTGACTTGTCCATGATGGCATGAGGATTTTGTTGTGCCTAAGTATAAGAATTGTAACTCCTTATCCCTATTTGATTCATATGATTTCGACCTTTTCTTTTCAAATTGACCACCATCAATTAGGTTGTGTCGCAATCTCGCGAAAATGTCTTTATAAGGTTGTCTCCTTTATGGAAACCTCTCGTGATACAAATTGCTTGCTGCTTCTGCATTTTCTCCAGATTGTATGAAACAGACTATCATATCCCATTTTTCATAATTCTCATACTTCATTGCGAATATGTTTGAAAATTGAACAGAAACGACGAATCAAAGAGCGTCTTTACTGCTTAAATCAAAATTTGACAGCTTCCATTAAACATTTGCATTCTCTTTTATCGCCGCGTCGTCCAAAGCCTACTTGTTCAAAGTGTGCGTTTTAAAGTCAACATGAAAAAACCTAAAAGAACTGTATTTCAAAGATGATTCTAGGAAAACATCAAGTAGTTTGCTACATTTTTGGAAAGGTAATTTTGAATTTGAAATATGCAGGAATATACAGGGTGTCCCATTTAAAAAATATATTTTTCCATCAATAACTATGCATATCTTATTTGAAAAAATAAGTTACTTACACCATTGAATTCTACGTAAAAAAGTACTCCGGAAATGTTTTCATAGAAACAAGAAAAAAGTTACAGCAACGTATCGAAAATGCACATTTTTTAAAAACATACTGTAACTCAGAAACTATGATAGATATCGATATATGCGGTTTTCACCACCAAGTTTGTCATTAATTTTGACCTTCAGACACAGCCATCAGTTTTCATCTACAGAACTTTCCCCTTAAAATTGTCCAATTTGACCCACTTTGTACCATATATTGTCTTGTTTAGGATAATTTTCAATCGTTTTTTAATTATTTCGATTTGAAGGAAAAACTTTGAATTAACACTAGAGTCTTTGAAAAATATATTTTCAAAAGCTTCAACGCCGAATCTTTCAAATTTTCATCAGTCAGTATGGATGATGTTACACTACTTGGTCAAAAATCTCTTGTCATTCGAAGTATTTTGTAAGTCCTGAAAGTTATTATTTTCAAATGAAACGCTCTGTGCATTATCGTTTAACTAAACGCATAGCAACGATATTTTCAAAATAATTGTTTAATTGACTTATGAGATGTTTCAATTTTTCAACGGTGGCATCCAAAACTTCTTATCTTGGAAACCGATTACGTGACAATACCTGTATTAATTAATATTCAAAGTTATTCCTCGTAACTAAACTACTTTGGAAAAAATGAATTCATATGCTCATTTCACGTTCCCCAATTAAAATTCAGAAATAGCAACTTTTGATAAAAATGCATTTATAATAATCAGAAGCTACTGCTGTGCAACATTTTTGAATCTCTCAGTTATTATTCAAAAACCACAAAATAATGATTTCATATCGTTAAAAAGAATGCTTTTACTCCTATCAAAACTCTCACCCCTATACACAAACTATCACAAAATTCAACACACCACTTGTATACACAACCACCATACTTACCAAAAATTTCATTTTCGCACAAAAATCGTTTCTTCAAAATCAAAACTGCACGGTTGGTTTGAACGAAGCGATGTGTGGTGCAGTTGGAGCTCCTCATACGCTTTATATAGTAATGTGGAAGGGTAAAGCGTTGATTTTTTTTTTCATTACGTGTATTATTAAACTAGATCAGCCATCGTTTTTGTCATTAAAAGGAGTTGTACTTTTACTTGTTTCGATATGAGGATAGACGTATCGAATTTTGTGCGTATGTGGTCATTCACGACAGTTTGTTGTGGGTCACACGTTTTGGCAATATTTTGAAGACGTTGTTAGGGTGACTGTTCCATACTTGTACTACATGTCCACGGAAGTTTCTTGAAACGAATCGATTTCTTGGGTGCTGGCACATAAATCCTATTGTACTTATTCAAATTTGCCTCGAGTACATTTGTGCAAAATAAATATACCATGCAGAGTATTTTCAAAACAATCAATTTGAAAAAAAAATTTGTCTTACATTCTTCCTCACGGTTCTGTCGCAATGGAATTTGTACTTGGGAACTCATTGGGGAATACCTTCTAGTATTCAAACTATCATATTTTGGTCCCACTCAAAATAATTATCAACAAATAAGGTTGAAATCAAAGAATTTACATCTTGACTTACGGTCGATGGTAGATTAGATGTTTATGGAAAATGCAACGCATGATTTTTCTGAAAATTCGTTATCTCACATTTCCTCCCCTGTTCTATTACATAGAAAAACATAGCCCTAATGATTGAACTTGAATAAATAATTAAGTAATCTCAATTTATGAAAAATTGATATTTTGACGATAGTTTTGACACATTTGAAGTAATTCATTTTCACCAAGAAATCGACTACATGATATCGTACAGGGCGTGCTAAAGTTTTTTTCAAGGAAAAGAGTTTCCGGGCCCCTTGTTCGAGAGTTTTTTTTTTCCGTAATTTGTCATATTCAAAATCTTTGGAAAATTTTCCAAGTTCCTACGCTTTTACTGTCTGACTTTCAGGGAAGCAGAGGAATTTTTTTTGGGATTTTTCGATTTTATTTTTACGAATCGTTGTAGAATTTTCTAATACTCACGCGCTCTCTATCTAGCATTCAAGGAGCAGGGATGACTTTTTTTGCTATTATATTTAACGAATGTCCAATATTTTTCGCTTTCTTCGCGGATTTTTCCAAATTTATTATTGAGAGTGAGTATTGCAAGTTCTTTTAGGGAGAAGGTGTTCCAAGCCCTTTGTGAGATTGCTTTTTTTTTGTCTTAATTTTTATATGTCCAAAATCCTTGGAAAATTTTCTGAATTCCTACGCTTTCTCTGACTTTCGGGGGAGCAGAGTGGTATGCGCTTCTTATATTAAACTATCTGAGAGTCTCTTTTTTTTTCACAATTTTTTAGGGATTTTTCGATTGTCTTTTTGCGAGTTCTTGCAGAATTTCACAATTCCTACCGGTAATCTTGTAATAAACTTTTCAGTTGATGAAGAATTTATTTTAATCTTTTTCTACCTTTAATTTAATTTACGAATAGTAACTAATAACCCTCAACTGCTTAGTTTTAATTTCTTCAATGTCTCTCTGATAAAGAATCGCTACACAACCATAATAGAAATAAATTCTTCATCAATTGTGAAGTTTATTACAAATCTATCTAACCTTAAAGAGGCAGGGGTTCATTTATTTTTGCCATCATATTTTGAGACTGCCCATTGTTTTTCGCTATTTTTACTGATTTTTCTAAATTTATTTTTGATAATATTGAGAGTTTTTTCAAAGAAAAGGGGGTCTGAGCCATTTGCCCGATAGTTGTTTGCAGTAATTTTTTGTCAAAAATCGTTGGAAAATTTTCGCGTTTTCTATCTGACTCTCAGAGTTTTCAAAATTAAATTATTCGGGGGTCTTATGTCTTTCACAATTTTTTTTGTAATTTTCTGATTTACTTTTTGCGAGTTTTTGCAGAATTGAATAATTTTTAAGCGTAATCGCATTGGAGAACAATGTCGAATAAAATCGATCTCTTCGATACGGTTCTAAGAGCCATCTAAATGAAACGTTCTATATTCCCGAATAATCGAGAGCCGTGGATGGAATCTGCTTGGGAGTATATAAGCAGGATAGTCGAGGGCGACAAGGACAGTCACAGAGAGTAACCAATATAGTTCCAGAGTTTGCGTATAGAGACTGACACAGTAGAAATAAAATAGTGAAGTAAATGTTTTAGTGAATAATTGTTTTAAGTTTTAAATAAATTAGAAAAATTAGTTAAGTGCAGTTTTACTACAATATCATATTTTTTGCGACTATCCAATGATTTTCGCTATCTTTACGGATTTTCCCAAATTATTTTTTAAGAATGCGTTTCTATCTGACTTTCAGGGGGAGTTGAATTATTCGAAGAGTCATATTTTTCACTATTTTTACGTATTTCTTCAATTTTATTTTCGCGATTGCAGTTTTTTTCAAGAAGAGGATCCGATCCTCTAACCGACATTTTTTGCGACGTTCGGTATTGATAAAAAAATTTCCGTTTTTCCACACGTTTTTGCAACCTTTTTCTACTAAAAAACTTATTATTATCTATTGGAAGCGCAATCTCTTCTGGATTCGTTGTAATTTTTTCGCTTTCTATCATCAGTTCATTGTTGTTATTGTTTTTCTGTTTCAACATTGTTACTAAAATCATTAACCGCCCTCGACATGTGTCACGCAAATCCGGCACACTGTCAAGATTCCCATGCAGCGTAGTTTAGTCATCGACGGACGTGAATGGTCGAATCTGACATTGATGCATTTTTTTGGTCAACTATATGAATTAAATTGTAGGTAAAAGAAGTGACCTACATCACAGATTTCATGCAATTAGGTAAGTACAAGAGATAACAGATTAGCGTCGGATATATCGCAATATCTATAATAATATTGCATTGCGTTCCGAATGTCTTTTTTTAACATCTGATTTGACGAAATTTATTAAAAACGTGCTGGTTAGACTGTAACGGATCTAATTACAATGATAGGAATAGGAATTTTCATAAACCTCGCTATTTATGAAAAATCATCTTCACGTAAATCTCATGTAACCACAGATTAACATTTTCCCAACTGAAAAAAACCGTAATAATAAAAGTAGAAATTTATAAGTTTTGAATAAAGAAAAAATTCGTTTAATAGTTATTTATGTATCAAGGGAACTATAAGGGCCTTAATTACCGATGACACAGTTTGCGTCCCGAGGGCCTCTGGCCCAAGGAGGATATTTTGAAAAAAGCTGAAATAGCAAGAGATTCATCAATTCCATTGAAAAATGAAGCCTTAAACCACAAAGAATACAAGATATATCTGAAGTGGCTGACACGGAAAAATGTTATGCCAAAAGATGCCACTGAAACTGTATTTCTGACATATTTTCAAGAACTGGTAAGTTTTCTATGTTTTTCTGTAGATTTGGTAGTAATTGTGTTTATTTGTTGCAATCAGAAACGTCTAGTCCAAATTCCTTATGAACTAAATGGTCAATGTTAAAATCGATGGTGATTATAAAAATGAGAAACGACATATCACCAAGTTCAATGAACTAGAGGCATTTTTTGGAACGGAAGAGTGAGAGTTATAACCGAAAAAGTCTGCCGTTTTGTCTCCTAAAGATGTCATCAGATTTCTGAAGAACGCTCCTTATTTCTATTATTTTTCTTTTGTGTGTATTTATTTATTTACTATTTTATTTTGTTATAAGTTGTTTTAATTATGGGTTGTTTTGGAGGATGTAGAAGTGAGGAACTTTTGAATATGAAGATATCGGATATAGAGGACCGAGATTCCGTTATGGTAGTGAACGTACCGGAAAGTAAGATTGGTGTATCGAATTTACAGTTATGGACGAAAATTACTTTTCCGCTTTGCCTTTATTAAGACTTCATATGTCTTTGCGCCTCGAACGTATTGAATGATTTATTTTGAGCTTCCGACAAAATAAATGCATATCTCAGCCAATTGAAAAAAATACATGTTTGGGGAAATCCCCTGCAAAAACGCAATGTATTTAGGATTATTGCCAAACCCATTTTCCTATAAGGGACATTGGCTTCGTTGCACTTCGGCTACTGTTCTAGCTAATGCAGAAGCAACTATGACTAACTTAAAAAGACATGGAGGTTGGAATAGTTCCATGGTGTTGGAGGGGTATTTGGAGGATAGTATCGAATTAAGAAATATATCGGCGCGTTGGTTGTCTACTTTGCCATTAGAAGAGGCAGGTACCTCGACAGTAGTGAACAGACGCTCCAGCCATATAAAAGAAGAAATTTTTTCCAGTGGCGCAAGTAATTTTCAGGGCACCTTTCAAAATTTGACATTTATTTTTTGTAGTGACGTGAATAAATAAAATATGGTTCAGTTTTCATTTCATAAATATATACACATATTATATACAGAGTGAGTCAGAATAAGACCGACAAACTCCGACTACAGATTCCTCACCTCATTTCGAGATGAAAAGATAATTTCATGTGCAAAAATCGCAAAATGCTAAGTTCTTACAACATATCGGAATATTTCAATGTTGAATGAATCGGAAACATAGTACAGATGAGTCATTCATTCATCATATTATTTGATGAAATTGATGTCGTGTAATCACTGAGTTATAGGTCTCATTCTGAATCACCCGTACTATGTTTTCGATTCACCCAACATTAAAAAATGTTGAGGAGGTTGACATATATTTCAATATGTTGTGAGAAATTAGTGTTATGAGATTATTTTACAGAGGAAATTATTTTGCTGCTCAAGACATATCTGCAGTTTTTCTCAATTTTCTCAGAAACCTTTACTTTTAGGTACATGGAATGTTATGACTTTTAAGTTGAGTATCGATGAGCCTAACTGATGTCAATCGCTCACTTGTCCATTCACTTGTCCAAAGAAGATATGAAGGAGAATATTTCCACATACCAACATAACTACGCCACTGGTTTACGAAAAATAAAAATTATAACTTTCAATTATCACGTTGATAAACCTTGATTAGAGTACCGAGTTTAGTATATTTTGCTTCAGGAATTTTGGAGAAATAAAATAAATCTAATTTTTTTTCGTATTTTCGACACCCTGTATCTCAGAGGGAATGCATTTTAGGACATACCTTGATAGGAAGTTTTCACCTCGAAATGAGGTGAGGAATCTGTAGTCGGATTTTGTCGGTCTTATTCTGACTCACCCTGTAGCATTTCTCATTTTATTTTCACTTGTGAAAGGTAGAGGAAATTATAGAATCTATAATGTCCCAAGGGAGTTATGACCCTCTTTATTGATAGCGTAACTATGACGATATAAGCTTATAATATTCCAGTCAGAAATCAAAACTATAATTATTCCCATTCGTTGTTTTTCGGAATTGTTTCCTAACATTTCGCTATTGCAAGTGTCTTACCTTCTTAAGAGGTTCGTCCATCTCCGAAATTGGTCGCGAACGAGTAAAGCTGACTTTCAGGTTATCTGAGGCTAGACTATCTGTATATAGGCTCGGTGCTATGGAATCTCCTGACATCCTATTGGCTGGCAGTTGATCGATATCCAATTGTACTTTACTAGCCTTTTTAGATTATCGAATTCCAGATTTGGTTTAGTTCCTCACTGAAATTATCCGTATTTATATCAATTCCTACGGCTTCTCGTGCGAGTGGGTTATGATGACCTTGAACGGGGGCAAGAATTTTCACATCTCCAAAAGATATTTTGTGGTCGACGTAAAATCTGAGAATATCACTCGGTCCAGAATGTCTTTGAGTTTCCCTACAAAGTGTGTCGAATCTTTGACGTAAGAATCAATTTTCCCCACCTGTTACTGGAAGAGTGAGTATAGATGCTTTGCTAGCTGATATGTCGGTGATCCAGGAGCACTTACTATTGGTCTGAGGAATGCATTCGCCTTGTGTATATCTGGAAGTACATGAAGCTTTGGTGGAAAAGCATCTGGCCTGAGGATGGCTTTTGAACTGTTTCAGGTAGTGAGGAAGACATTAAGAGCTCATTCGTATTTCGAAGTTTTGTTGTGTCGGTTTTCTTGAAAGGCAGTAGTTAAAGAATTTCGACTATGTGCACGGACAATCACTTTATAAATTGAAATTTTTTATTTTTCATTTCTCAGAAAATCGCAAGGTTTCCTCTAATATATCACGACAAGCTGATGCCGAACTTCACAACAAAAATTTATTCTGATGAGGTTTCGTAAAAAGCCCATGAAATCTTTAACTGACTCGGAATATATTTCCAATTTGGTGTGCGTACTCAGAATGGATACCATTTTACGAGTAAGAGCAGTAAAATTTCCAAAAAAAACATTTTTTTAGGAGAATGCCCCTCTCGTTTGAAAGTAGAGCAATTATGCAAACACCAATCGATTCAGAATGGTGAAATTAGTAAACTTCTTGATTTTGAAGTGGATCGTCGACAAAACAAAATTACTCGAAAAAAGTCCTAAAATCCCCTAAAATCATGAAAAATACAAAGTCTTTAGAATCATTTCAAAATCGCAGTACAAACGCAAAATTTCATGCTGATTCTGAAAATATCTGATTTATGTATGCTCAAATACTAGGTTTAGCATAAAAATAGAATAAAACGTAAAAAATTCCCTCGGACGATCGAATTATCCAACATTTTTTACTACTGATTTTTCAGAAATTTGTAAGGTTTCCTCGAATATATCCTGATTAGCTTATTCAAAATCTCACAACAAAAATCAGCTTCGATGAGGCATTAACAAAATAACGAATATTTTCAACTTGAAAATGCAGAGGTTCCGTAAAAAGTCCATGAAATATTTAATTGACTCGGAATCAACTTCAAATTTGATATACATATTCAGAAAAATTTTAGTTTCACGAATATAAGTAGAAAGAAAAATATTACGAGATAAATGCCCTCTCTCAACTCGATAACGGCTGAAGATATACCAATTTTGCGAATGCTAATAGTCAACAAAACTAAATTACTTGAAAAAATCCCAAAAATCATGAAAACTACACAAACAAATTCTTTACAACTTCATGCTGATTTCGAACATATATGATTTCCTTATGCTTAGATCCAACGTTTCATAAGATAGAACTTTCTCTTCCAAAAATCACAAACTAATGGTCACATGTTCGATCATTTTTTGTAATCGAGACAGAGATTAAAAAACTATTAATGATATATGACGTATTTCCGAACAAAAAATAGCTTTGAATTTTGTAATAAAAATAACAGGGGCGTATTAAAAAAAAATTGATGAAGGTTCCTCTAAAACGGAACGTTATAGTGAAAATCTGTAGACGTCATCTTGTTGAGCTCAAAAAGTGGCAATGAAAGTGTTTTTTCATTCATTGATATCTTTTGAAATAAACAAAAATAAATTACTTAATTCAAAATATCTCGAAATCCGAAAAAGATACATCACTTCTGCAAACTCCATATGAAAGGCCGTTGGATTGTGCAACTTTTCTATGATTCAACCATCATTGTAACTCTAACCGTTTCCGAGATCCTAATGCTACCCCATCCTTATGTTGGACACTGCATATTTTTCGATATAGCAAAAAATACCATAAAATCCATTCGCTTCATGAATGAATATTCATTGTGCACTGATTTCCAAGCAAAATCCTTTAAGGAGACCAATTCAACTAAAATCGATTGAGTAATAAAAAAAAATTATGCGGAATTTACTGGTGATACCGTATATCCATAATAAATCCGCTTATGAATCGTTTCACAAATATAACGAGTTTCCATTCACCTGAGTCATTTTTGAGATGTCTAGTTTGAATTACGATGTTAGCAGGTGTTTATGGAATATGAAAAGACAAAAGAAGTGAGTGGATTCAATAATTCCTGCTCTTGTCTTTCTTATATGATTCCGTTTTATGTCTCACATAGCTGAGCAGTGAGCATTATATCATCTTGATATTATTCAACTGTTACAACTTCGGCAGAAAGGCAAAAAACAACTAGTTTTTGTCGTGGCCATAAAGGCATGCTAAGAGTATTACGTGAAATGGATTAGTTTCTAAATTTTCCATCGATTCTTGCAAGGAGATAAGCGGGGCATCATTCGGGTGTTCCGAAAGCGTAACATTATACAAATGCAGAATGCAGGCCTATCTATTATATATATTGCTGAAAAGGAATACTAGACAAAATATCTCCATCTCTTTTCGATACACTCGTACAAACGTAGACATTTGAGAATCGCGCCACTGATCTGCAAAGCACTAAATACAAGCTAGAGGCATTGCTTCACAATACCATAATGATAAGTCCCCATAATTCAAGAATAGTAATTACCTTCAACAGGCATTCGAGAAGAACTTAATTTTGAAAAATGGCCCTGTGCGACGGCCTCCAAGGTCACCTGATTTGACACCTCTTGATTTCTTTTTTTTAAACATTGTCTATGCAATCGCCGTTACAACCCGCAAAGACCTGGAGTTGCGAGTAAGACGCACCAGCAATTAGCGAATGTTCTTCAAGAAACAGCTATGCGAGTTCAGAAGTGCAATGACGTTAGTGGGCAGCATTTCGAACAATTGTTATGATGTTTTGTGTTAATTTTTTGTTTTTCAAAGCCACCTCAGAACACATTCATTCCTGTATAATTAACACCTTCTCATCAACAAAGGTCACTGCCGGGTCGTCAGAGGAGTGCGGTGGGATTTTAAATATTTTGAAGTGATCTCAAAAATAGTATCCGAGTTGGCGCGTTTTGTGGGGGTCAGAATACATTCATTCCTGTCTAATTAACAACTCATCATCAAAGGTCATTGCCGGGTCGTCAGAGGAGTGCGGTGGGATTTTAAATATTTTGAAGTGATCTCAAAAATAGCATTCGAGTTGGCGCGTTTTGTGAGGGGTCAGAATACATTCATTCCTGTCTAATTAACAACTTCTCATCATCAAAGGTCATTGCCGGGTCGTCAGGGGAGTGCGGTCAGATTTTAAATATTTTAAAGTGATCTCAAAAATAGTATTCGAGTTGGCGCGTTTTGTGGGGGGTCAGAATACATTCATTCCTGTCTAATTAACAACTTCTCATCATCAAAGGTCATTGCCGGGTCGTCAGGGGAGTGCGGTCGGATTTTAAATATTTTGAAGTGATCTCAAAAATAGTTTCCGAGTTGGCGCGTTTTGTGAGGGGTCAGAATATATTCATTCCTGTCTAATTAACAACTTCTCATCATCAAAGGTCATTGCCGGGTCGTCAGAAGAGTGCTGTCGGATTTTAAATTTTGAAGTGATCTCAAAAATAGTATTCGAGTTGGCGCGTTTTGTGAGGGCTCAGAATACATTCATTCCTGTCTGATTGACAACTTCTCATCATCAAAGGTCATTGCCGGGTCGTCAGGGGAGTGCGGTCAGATTTTAAATATTTTAAAGTGATCTCAAAAATAGTATTCGAGTTGGCGCGTTTTGTGAGGGGTCAGAATACATTTATTCCTGTCTGAATAACAACTTTCCATCATCAAAGGTCGTCAGAGGAGTGCGGTCGGATTTTAAATATTTTGAAGTGATTTTTTTTTTTTTTTTTTTTTTTTTTTTTTTTTTCAGTGGGGTGGAAATCCTCATGGACTCTGATCGCTCGGTGTCCATCGCGTATCAGTAGTGTCAGACTCTTACTGACTAAAACCACCCCAGGTGTGCTGCACTTGCCAAGCCGTTAGGCCATAAAGCTGCACCTACATCCCATTCCAACGTCCACGTCACGATATCCCTCGCTCCTCCGCCCCGCCACACCCCCCCACCACCGTTGGGTCGTGACCCACCGAATACCGGGAGGGCAATCAGCGGGGAAGATCCTTCCTTCTTTATTCCGCTCATCCTCCACATTCAAACAGCGCCCTCCCTGGTCGGCAGTCTTATTCTATCCGAGCGCCTGCTCTCCCGATTTACTTTCGTCGCTCGTTTATCCCGAAGCCAGGCCACTATTACCGTCGCATTGACACTATGTTGGTTCTCATACTTCTTCATCCTCGACCACAGCCCCCGCCCATTCATTCAATATCCTTACCCATTCATCCTTCACACCATTCGTATCCCTTAGCTGTAACTCTCCAAGTCTATCCTCCTCTTCCTCGATCCTCCTTCTCCATTCTACCCTTTCTCTCCGCATGCAATCGTTCCTGATGTGCTCCGCCGTGTCAGTCCCGCCAGTTCCACACTGGCATGGGGTCTCTTGTGCAATTCCGAACCTTGCCAGGTAACCCCGAAAGTTCCCATGCCCTGTGACCAGTTGCACTGCCTTCCTTGCTAATGGTATACACCCCATCCCTACCCTGTTGCACATACCATGTACGCTTCTGCCGGTCCTGCCGCTGTCCCATTCACCCTGCCATTTTTCCATCACCATTCTCCTAATCCTTTCCCTCTCCTCCATTCTGCTATGTCCCAAGTCTATTTGCCATGTGATCTCTTGCAGTTCCGCACCTCTTCTACTCTCTTCATCTGCTCTTCTGTTTCCCTCATTCTCCCTAACATGCCCTTTCCTCCACTCAATTTCCGTCACCAATCCCGCTACCCTTCTGTTTTCAAGCATTCTCCTAATACGAGCTGCCCTTTTGCTCTTCGTCCTCGCATTCCTAATGGTCTCCACTGCTCCAGGCGAGTCACTTATTATTCTTATGTCCATCTCTCCACCTATCAGTACCCCTTTACCTATAGCCACCATTTCGGCTTCCTGTACGCTTCCCAGCTCACTGATTCTTTCCCGACCCATTCTCCACTCGCTCCCCTCCTTATGCGCCCATCCTATACCCACTCGTCCATCCTCTCTCTTAACCGCGTCCACAAATACCTCTTTTAGCCCTTCTCGGTTCTCCAGAATTGTTCCGATCATCCATGGGTATATTCAGTCGCACCCGTTTATCCGTCCTCTTACTTTTTCTTTTCCAAGCGCCTTCCATTCTTCATACCTCGTTGCTGCCTCTATGTATAGAGGCGCCATCCCAGTCAGCACGCATAACGCGGCTGACGGCGCCGTTCTATATGCCCCGCTGGCCGATAGCGTAAACGGTCTCTGTATCGCCCCCAATTGTCTGATCACCCTAGAGTCCTTCGCTCTTGCTCCCCACACTTGGACGCCATACATCACCGCCGGTTTAACCACTCTTTCGAAAATCAGTCTGACACATCCTCTCCTTAGCCTCACGTCACGGCCCGTCCATCTTCTTAGTTTTCCTGCAACTATAGCCGTTCTCCTTCTTACCTCCTTAAGATGATCAATGTACAGTAGGCCCTTGTCTACAATCATGCCCAAGTATGTGATGTTACCGCCGCACTCAATCCGTTGCTCTCTCACCCTAACCACCGGTTCCTTGTCCAGTTTCCTGGCCGGGACAAACATGCATTCGGTCTTGTTTTCGTTATACCTCAGCCACATTTCATCCTCCCATTCCTGACATTCTTTCCACACCTCCTTCCACATCCTTTCTATTTTCTTTACCGACGGGCCAACCACCACTATCAGTTGGTCGTCGGCGTAGGCCTGGGCCCACACCTTCGTCCCACCACTTACTCTGTGCGCTGCTGGCACCCCTTCATTTATCCTGTCATATTCCTTTTCGTTTACTGCCCTCATCCTCTCGAACCATGCTTCCATGACAATAAGCCATAGCGTGGGTCCCAGGCTAGATCCCTGCGGGCACCCCCTGTCCACGATCGCTTCCACGCCTCCACTCTTGACTCTTCTTTCGCCTACAAATTCCATGCACACCTTGCCAATGTTTTCCGGTAGCCCCATCTTTCTCATATTCCATCCTATCGCAGGTCCCCATGCCGTGTTGAAAGCGTTCGACAAATCCAGCGCCATCACCATGCTATGCATACCCTCGTTCTTACTTCTCTTTATTCTCTCCACCATATTCTCAACAGCAGTCGATGTGTCCAATCCCGCCCTGAAGCCAAATTGGCAGGGCGAGAACTTCCGTCCTCTTTCACACCACACCTGTACTCTTCCGCTGAGAAGCCGGTCGAAAGTTCGCCCTAACGCGGTCAGCAAGCTGATCGGCCTTAGGCTACTATCCTTCTTAGGAATCCACACAACCTTCATCACCTTCCATACTGCAGGAAAATACCTCAGCCTAAGGCATGCGTTGAGTATATCCGTAAGATCTTCGCTTATTAGGTTCGCCACGTGTTTCATCACCTCATTAGGTATGCCGTCTGTTCCCGTCGCTTTGTTGTCTTTTAATCCTTCCATTACCTCTTGTACCTCCCTCACCGTGAAGTTGGGCTGCTCCGGTCCCCATCCTTCATCTCCGTCCTCCCTAATGCAGCGTCTACCCATGGTGTCTTTTCCCCTGTCATCGTTCGGGAAGTACTTGTCCAGCAGGTATCTGCTGGTTTCGTGCTTCCCCTCGGTGTATGTGCCATCCTCCCTCTTAGCCGTGCCCGGTATTTCCTCTGCCCTTTCTTTCCTCAGGAGCCCAAACACTCTGTTCCACGGTTTCTCCGATTGCAACCTCTCGACCCTTTCTTTCAGCCACTCGATTCTTGCCCTTGCAATCCCCCTCTTGTACTCATTCCTCTCTCTCCTAAATATACCCTGTTTTCTGATTCTTTCATCCTCTATTCTTTCTTCCTGGTACTCCCTCCTGAGTTTCCTCACTCTTCTTCTCATCCTACCCAACTCATCATTCCACCATTCTCTCTCCTCTTGCTCCTCTTTTGTACTCCTGGGTATTGCCTTGCGACACGCCCGAACAATCAATGACTGGAGTTTCCCCGCTTCTGCTTCTACCTCCTCACTGCTATCTATTTTCCCCATATCATATGTAGAGACTATCTCCTCCACCACGGCCCAATTTGTCCTTCCAACATTCAAAAAGGTCCTTTTTCGCGTTGTCGGCTCTCCGGCTATTAGGAAACGTATCACTCGATGATCGCTCAGTGACTCATCCTCGCTTACCTCCCAGTCTCTCACCCAGCTCTTGCTGCTAATGGTTAGGTCAATCCAGCTCTCGCCTCTTCCACTAGAGAACGTCGCCAGGCTGTTCGCATCAATCTCAATCTGATAACCCTTCTCCACTATCCAGTCCAGTATATCCTCTCCTCTTTCATCCGTCACCATTCCTCCCCATGCGACATGCTTGGCGTTGAAGTCCCCTAGGATGATCTTCCCGCCTGCCCATTTATCAAAATTCCTTCTCACCTTTTTCCATTCATCATTCCTCCTCCTTCCAGGTTCCTCATACACATTCATTATCCTGACATCCTGCCCATCTTGCATCCTTAATATCACTCCGACCCCATTTATGCTCCTCACTACCATGAGGGCAGAGCTGTCTATCTTTGTCCTTATCCATGTTCTGACCTTGGTACCTTTACCCCCGTCATGTTTATGCCACCCTTCCCAGTTCCCCTCTCTCTGCCACGGTTCCTGTAAACATACTATATCCGCCCCTTTTTCCTCTGCCATACCTCTTATGAGGTGTGTGGCCTCCCTGCCCCGTCCTGCGTTGAATTGCAGGACTTTAATACTCTGTCCGCCTTCTGCTAAGCTCTACCCTCCTCATATATACCGGGCATTTCGGGTCTATCGCCGGATGTCTTCTTTCACTTACCCCCGCCCTTTTGCAGTTTATGCAGTCAAGTGGCCGGATACCCAAGCACTCCTTGCCTTCGTGTCTACCTCCACATTTATTACATACCGCCGTCTCCGTGCAGTGTTTAGCAGTATGTCCATAATGGCAGCATTTGTAGCATACTGCTACACTCGCATGTTCTTCCACAAATATTCTCGTTAAATCAATAAATATAACTCCCACAGTCATCATCTTCCTAAACAGTTTCGCTCCTACTTCCACCACTATGTTCTCCTTCCAACTATTCGTCCTACATTCTCTCCTGCTTCTCACAATCATCCCCTCCCAGTCCTCATCATTCGTCTCATTATTCAAATCCAAGTTTTGTTCCCTTATCAGCCTCGGTAGCTCTTCATCCTTATATCCCTTTTCCACCCCTGTAAGAAGTAGCGACGGTTTCCTTCCCTTAATTTCCTCAACTCTCACCCTGTCATCATTTTCTATCGCCCTTTTCACTCTCTCCCTTTCTTCCACGCCCTTACTTTCCAAATATAGCGTACCTCCCTTCACTTTCGTCAGGCCCAGCACGTCATCCGCACATCCTTCCTTCTCCAGACATTCCTTGATGATCCTAGCGGCCGTCCTCTTCGCTTCCTCGGTCACACCCTCTACCTTGATTTCTTGTATCCGCGTTGGCGTTGTCCATCCTTCACTTGGTTTTGGCCTCTCTCCTCGCATGGGTATGCTGGTCATATCAGCGTAGGTTCTAGGTCCATTGTCGCCCCTTCCCCTCCTTTTTCTACGCCTAGTCTGCTGGAACTGTCCTCCCTGTTCAGAATCAGTTTCCATCTCCGTATCGAAACCCTCCTCGTTAGCCGTCGACACTGGTGCCTCCATTTCCTTTCTTCCTTCCCTAACTCGGCTCCCAGTCGACTCGCCCCCTCTTCTAATTACCTCCGCTTTCTTCCTGTTAGTAATCATTGCCCTACCCATGTCTTCGATGGTAACATTCATTCTTCTAGTTTCCTCAACCAACCCCTCGATCACTACTTTCATCCCATCCATCTCGTTTAGTTTGTCCTCACATTCCTCTACTATTCTTTCCATCGCTCTCATTTTAACTCCATCACCTTTCTTCCTTCCAACTTTCAACATAATGTCTCCAATCCCTAGTGCCATTTCCTGCAATTTCTGAGCAACGATCGTCTGTTCATCTTTATTGAACTGAATTTTACCGCCCGCGTATCTAGTGGTGGCCTGCCTCACGGCGTTCATGCACTCCTTGATCCTCTCCCATCTCGAGCTAATTATGTCCTCTTCTGCTTCTTGTTGTTCGCCTCCTTGTCCTCCGTTATCCTCTTCCTCACTGAATTCCAGATCCCGTTCTCCCTCTTTCCCAGTTCCCTCCCCTTCGTCATGCATGGTAGATGATCAACAAAGGTCATTGCCGCGTCGTCAGAGGAGTGCGGTCGGATTTTAAATATTTTGAAGTGATCTCAAAAATAGTATTCGAGTTGGCGCGTTTTGTGGGGGTTACAATACATTCATTCCTGTCTAATTAAAAACTTCTCATCATCAAAGGTCATTACCGGGTCGTCAGGGGAGTGCGGTCGGATTTTAAATATTTTGAAGTGATCTCAAAAAAAGTATTCGAGTTGGCGCGTTTTGTGGGGGGTCAGAATACATTCATTCCTGCCTAATTAACAACTTCTCATCATCAAAGGTCATTGCCGGGTCGTCAGGGAGGTGCGGTCGGATTTTAAATATTTTGAAGTGATCTCTAAAATAGTATTCGAGTAGGCGCGTTTGGTGGGGGGTAAGAATACATTCATTCCTATCTAATTAACAACTTCTCATCATCAAAGGTCATTGCCGGGTCGTCAGAGGAGTGCGGTCGGATTTTAAATATTTTGAAGTGATCTCAAAAATAGTATTCGAGTTGGCGCGTTTTGTAGGGGGTCAGAATACATTCATTCCTGCCTAATTAAAAACTTCTCATCATCAAAGGTCATTGCCGGGTTGTCAGGGGGGTGCGGTCGGATTTTAAATATTTTGAAGTGATCTCAAAAAAAGTATTCGAGTTGGCGCGTTTTGTGGGGGGGTCAGAATACATTCATTCCTGCCTAATTAACAACTTCTCATCATCAAAGGTCATTGCCGGGTCGTCAGAGGGGCACGGTCAAATTTTAAATATTTTGAAGTGATCTCAAAAATAGTATTCGAGTTGGCGCGTTTTGTGGGGGGTCAGAATATATTCATTCCTGTCTAATTAACAACTTCTCATCATCAAAGGTCTTTGCCCGGTCGTCAGAGGAGTGCGGTCGCATTTTAAATATTTTGAAGTGATCTCAAAAATAGTATTCGAGTTGGCGCGTTTTGTGGGGGGTCAGAATACATTCATTCCTGTCTAATTAACAACTTCTCATCATCAAAGGTCATTGCCGGGTCGTCAGGGGAGTGCGGTCAGATTTTAAATATTTTAAAGTGATCTCAAAAATAGTATTCGAGTTGGCGCGTTTTGTGGGGTGTCAGAATACATTCTTTCCTGTCTAATTGACAACTTCTCATCATCAAAGGTCATTGCCGGGTCGTCAGGGGAGTGCGGTCGGATTTTAAATATTTTGAAGTGATCTCAAAAATAGTTTTCGAGTTGGCGCGTTTTGTGGGGGGTCAGAATACATTCATTCCTGTCAAATTAACAACTTCTCATCATCAAAGGTAATTGCCGGGTCGTCAGAGGAGTGCGGTCGGATTTTATATATTTTGAAGTGATCTCAAAAATAGTATTCAAGTTGGCGCGTTTTGTGAGGGGTCAGCATACATTCATTCCTGTCCAGATAACAGCTTTCCATCATCAAAGGTCTTTGCCAGGTCGTCAGAGGAGTGCAGTCGGATTTTAAATATTTTGAAGTGATCTCAAAAATAGTATTCGAGTTGGCACGGTTTGTGGTGGGTCAGAATACATTCACTCCTGTCTAATTAACAACTTCTCATCATCAAAGGACATTGCAGGGTTGTCAGAGGAGTGCGGTCGGATTTTAAAAATTTTGAAGTGATCTCAAAAATAGTATTCGTGTTGGCGCGTTTTGTGGGGGGTCAGAATACATTCATTCCTGTCCAAATAACAACTTTCCTTCATCAAAGGTCATTGACAGGTCGTCAGAGGAGTGCGGTCGGATTTTAAATATTTTGAAGTGATCTCAAAAATAGTATTCGAGTTGGCGCGTTTTGTGGGGGGTCAGAATACATTCATTCCTGCCTAATTAAAAACTTCTCAACATCAAAGGTCATTGCCGGGTCGTCAGGGGAGTGCGGTCGGATTTTAAATATTTTGAAGTTATCTCAAAAATAGTAATCGAGTTGGCGCTTTTTGTGGGGGATCAGAATACATTCATTCCTGTAAAATTAACAACTTCTCATCAAAGGACATTGCCGGGTCGTCAGAGGAGTGCGGTCGGATTTTAAATACTTTGAAGTGATCTCAAAAATAGTATTCGAGTTGGCGCGTATTGTGGGGGGTCAGAATACATTCATTCCTGTCAAATTAACAACTTCTCATCATCAAAGGTCATTGCCGGGTCGTCAGAGGAGAGCGGTCGGATTTTAAATATTTTGAAGTGATCTCAAAAATAGTATTCAAGTTGGCGCGTTTTGTGAGGGGTCAGCATACATTCATTCCTGTCCAAATAACAGCTTTCCATCATCAAAGGTCATTGCCAGGTCGTCAGAGGAGTGCGGTCGGATTTTAAATATTTTGAAGTGATCTCAAAAATAGTATTCGAGTTGGCACGGTTTGTGGTGGGTCAGAATACATTCACTCCTGTCTAATTAACAACTTCTCATCATCAAAGGACATTGCAGGGTTGTCAGAGGAGTGCGGTCGGATTTTAAATATTTTGAAGTGATCTCAAAGATAGTATTCGAGTTGGCGCGTTTTGTGGGGGGTCAGAATACATTCATTCCTGCCTAATTAACAACTCAACAACAAAGGTCATTGCCGGGTCGTCAGGGGAGTGCGGTCGGATTTTAAATATTTTGAAGTGATCTCAAAAATAGTAATCGAGTTGGCGCGTTTTGTGGGGGGTCAGAATACATTCATTCCTGTCGAATTAACATTTTCTCATCATCAAAGGTCATTGCCGGGTCGTCAGAGGAGTGCGGTAGGATTTTAAATATTTTGAAGTGATCTCAAAAACAGTATTCAAGTTGGCGCGTTTTGTGAGGGGTCAGCATACATTCATTCCTGTCCAAATAACAGCTTTTTATCATCAAAGGTCATTGCCAGGTCGTCAAAGGAGTGCGGTCGGATTTTAAATATTTTGAAGTGATCTCAAAAATAGTATTCGAGTTGGCGCGGTTTGTGGTGGGTCAGAATACATTCACTCCTGTCTAATTAACAACTTCTCATCATCAAAGGACATTGCAGGGTTGTCAGAGGAGTGCGGTCGGATTTTAAATATTTTGAAGTGATCTCAAAAATAGGATTCGAGTTGACGCGGTTTGTGGTGGGTCAGAATACATTCATTGGTGTCCAAACAACAACTTTTCATCATCAAAAGTCATTGTCGGGTCGTCAGAGGAGTGCGGTCGGATTGTAAATATTTTGAAGTAATATCAAAAATAGGAATCGAGTTGGCACGGTTTGTGGTGGGTCAGAATACATTCACTCCTGTCTAATTAACAACTTCTCATCATCAAAGGACATTGCAGGGTTGTCAGAGGAGTGCGGTCGGATTTTAAAAATTTTGAAGTGATCTCAAAAATAGTATTCGTGTTGGTGCGTTTTGTGGGGGGTCAGAATACATTCATTCCTGTCCAAATAACAACTTTCCTTCATCAAAGGTCATTGACAGGTCGTCAGAGGAGTGCGGTCGGATTTTAAATATTTTGAAGTGATCTCAAAAATAGTATTCGAGTTGGCGCGTTTTGTGGGGGGTCAGAATACATTCATTCCTGCCTAATTAACAACTTCTCAACATCAAAGGTCATTGCCGGGTCGTCAGGGGAGTGCGGTCGGACTTTAAATATTTTGAAGTGATCTCAAAAATAGTAATCGAGTTGGCGCTTTTTGTGGGGGATCAGAATACATTCATTCCTGTAAAATTAACAACTTCTCATCAAAGGACATTGCCGGGTCGTCAGAGGAGTGCGGTCGGATTTTAAATACTTTGAAGTGATCTCAAACATAGTATTCGAGTTGGCGCGTTTTGTGGGGGGTCAGAATACATTCATTCCTGTCAAATTAACAACTTCTCATCATCAAAGGTCATTGCCGGGTCGTCAGAGGAGAGCGGTCGGATTTTAAATATTTTGAAGTGATCTCAAAAATAGTATTCAAGTTGGCGCGTTTTGTGAGGGGTCAGCATACATTCATTCCTGTCCAAATAACAGCTTTCCATCATCAGAGGTCATTGCCAGGTCGTCAGAGGAGTGCGGTCGGATTTTAAATATTTTGAAGTGATCTCAAAAATAGTATTCGAGTTGGCACGGATTGTGGTGGGTCAGAATACATTCACTCCTGTCTAATTAACAACTTCTCATCATCAAAGGACATTGCAGGGTTTTCAGAGGAGTGCGGTCGGATTTTAAATATTTTGAAGTGATCTCAAAGATAGTATTCGAGTTGGCGCGTTTTGTGGGGGGTCAGAATACATTCATTCCTGCCTAATTAACAACTTCTCAACAACAAAGGTCATTGCCGGGTCGTCAGGGAAGTGCGGTCGGATTTTAAATATTTTGAAGTGATCTCAAAAATAGTAATCGAGTTGGCGCGTTTTGTGGGGGGTCAGAATACATTCATTCCTGTCGAATTAACAACTTCTCATCATCAAAGGTCATTGCCGGGTCGTCAGAGGAGTGCGGTAGAATTTTAAATATTTTGAAGTGATCTCAAAAACAGTATTCAAGTTGGCGCGTTTTGTGAGGGGTCAGCATACATTCATTCCTGTCCAGATAACAGCTTTCCATCATCAAAGGTCTTTGCCAGGTCGTCAGAGGAGTGCAGTCGGATTTTAAATATTTTGAAGTGATCTCAAAAATAGTATTCGAGTTGGCACGGTTTGTGGTGGGTCAGAATACATTCACTCCTGTCTAATTAACAACTTCTCATCATCAAAGGACATTGCAGGGTTGTCAGAGGAGTGCGGTCGGATTTTAAAAATTTTGAAGTGATCTCAAAAATAGTATTCGTGTTGGCGCGTTTTGTGGGGGGTCAGAATACATTCATTCCTGTCAAATTAACAACTTCTCATCATCAAAGGTCATTGCCGGGTCGTCAGAGGAGAGCGGTCGGATTTTAAATATTTTGAAGTGATCTCAAAAATAGTATTCAAGTTGGCGCGTTTTGTGAGGGGTCAGCATACATTCATTCCTGTCCAAATAACAGCTTTCCATCATCAAAGGTCATTGCCAGGTCGTCAGAGGAGTGCGGTCGGATTTTAAATATTTTGAAGTGATCTCAAAAATAGTATTCGAGTTGGCACGGTTTGTGGTGGGTCAGAATACATTCACTCCTGTCTAATTAACAACTTCTCATCATCAAAGGACATTGCAGGGTTGTCAGAGGAGTGCGGTCGGATTTTAAATATTTTGAAGTGATCTCAAAGATAGTATTCGAGTTGGCGCGTTTTGTGGGGGGTCAGAATACATTCATTCCTGCCTAATTAACAACTTCTCAACAACAAAGGTCATTGCCGGGTCGTCAGGGGAGTGCGGTCGGATTTTAAATATTTTGAAGTGATCTCAAAAATAGTAATCGAGTTGGCGCGTTTTGTGGGGGGTCAGAATACATTCATTCCTGTAGAATTAACAACTTCTCATCATCAAAGGTCATTGCCGGGTCGTCAGAGGAGTGCGGTAGGATTTTAAATATTTTGAAGTCATCTCAAAAACAGTATTCAAGTTGGCGCGTTTTGTGAGGGGTCAGCATACATTCATTCCTGTCCAAATAACAGCTTTTTATCATCAAAGGTCATTGCCAGGTCGTCAGAGGAGTGCGGTCGGATTTTAAATATTTTGAAGTGATCTCAAAAATAGTATTCAAGTTGGCGCGTTTTGTGAGGGGTCAGCATACATTCATTCCTGTCCAAATAACAGCTTTTTATCATCAAAGGTCATTGCCAGGTCGTCAAAGGAGTGCGGTCGGATTTTAAATATTTTGAAGTGATCTCAAAAATAGTATTCGAGTTGGCGCGGTTTGTGGTGGGTCAGAATACATTCACTCCTGTCTAATTAACAACTTCTCATCATCAAAGGACATTGCAGGGTTGTCAGAGGAGTGCGGTCGGATTTTAAATATTTTGAAGTGATCTCAAAAATAGGATTCGAGTTGACGCGGTTTGTGGTGGGTCAGAATACATTCATTGGTGTCCAAACAACAACTTTTCATCATCAAAAGTCATTGTCGGGTCGTCAGAGGAGTGCGGTCGGATTGTAAATATTTTGAAGTAATATCAAAAATAGGAATCGAGTTGGCACGGTTTGTGGTGGGTCAGAATACATTCACTCCTGTCTAACAACTTCTCATCATCAAAGGACATTGCAGGGTTGTCAGAGGAGTGCGGTCGGATTTTAAAAATTTTGAAGTGATCTCAAAAATAGTATTCGTGTTGGCGTGTTTTGTGGGGGGTCAGAATACATTCATTCCTGTCCAAATAACAATTTTCCTTCATCAAAGGTCATTGACAGGTCGTCAGAGGAGTGCGGTCGGATTTTAAATATTTTGAAGTGATCTCAAAAATAGTATTCGAGTTGGCGCGTTTTGTGGGGGGTCAGAATACATTCATTCCTGCCTAATTAACAACTTCTCAACATCAAAGGTCATTGCCGGGTCGTCAGGGGAGTGCGGTCGGACTTTAAATATTTTGAAGTGATCTCAAAAATAGTAATCGAGTTGGCGCTTTTTGTGGGGGATCAGAATACATTCATTCCTGTAAAATTAACAACTTCTCATCAAAGGACATTGCCGGGTCGTCAGAGGAGTGCGGTCGGATTTTAAATACTTTGAAGTGATCTCAAACATAGTATTCGAGTTGGCGCGTTTTGTGGGGGGTCAGAATACATTCATTCCTGTCAAATTAACAACTTCTCATCATCAAAGGTCATTGCCGGGTCGTCAGAGGAGAGCGGTCGGATTTTAAATATTTTGAAGTGATCTCAAAAATAGTATTCAAGTTGGCGCGTTTTGTGAGGGGTCAGCATACATTCATTCCTGTCCAAATAACAGCTTTCCATCATCAGAGGTCATTGCCAGGTCGTCAGAGGAGTGCGGTCGGATTTTAAATATTTTGAAGTGATCTCAAAAATAGTATTCGAGTTGGCACGGATTGTGGTGGGTCAGAATACATTCACTCCTGTCTAATTAACAACTTCTCATCATCAAAGGACATTGCAGGGTTTTCAGAGGAGTGCGGTCGGATTTTAAATATTTTGAAGTGATCTCAAAGATAGTATTCGAGTTGGCGCGTTTTGTGGGGGGTCAGAATACATTCATTTCTGCCTAATTAACAACTTCTCAACAACAAAGGTCATTGCCGGGTCGTCAGGGAAGTGCGGTCGGATTTTAAATATTTTGAAGTGATCTCAAAAATAGTAATCGAGTTGGCGCGTTTTGTGGGGGGTCAGAATACATTCATTCCTGTCGAATTGACAACTTCTCATCATCAAAGGTCATTGCCGGGTCGTCAGAGGAGTGCGGTAGAATTTTAAATATTTTGAAGTGATCTCAAAAACAGTATTCAAGTTGGCGCGTTTTGTGAGGGGTCAGCATACATTCATTCCTGTCCAGATAACAGCTTTCCATCATCAAAGGTCTTTGCCAGGTCGTCAGAGGAGTGCAGTCGGATTTTAAATATTTTGAAGTGATCTCAAAAATAGTATTCGAGTTGGCACGGTTTGTGGTGGGTCAGAATACATTCACTCCTGTCTAATTAACAACTTCTCATCATCAAAGGACATTGCAGGGTTGTCAGAGGAGTGCGGTCGGATTTTAAATATTTTGAAGTGATCTCAAAAATAGGATTCGAGTTGACGCGGTTTGTGGTGGGTCAGAATACATTCATTGGTGTCCAAACAACAACTTTTCATCATCAAAAGTCATTGTCGGGTCGTCAGAGGAGTGCGGTCGGATTGTAAATATTTTGAAGTAATATCAAAAATAGGAATCGAGTTGGCACGGTTTGTGGTGGGTCAGAATACATTCACTCCTGTCTAATTAACAACTTCTCATCATCAAAGGACATTGCAGGGTTGTCAGAGGAGTGCGGTCGGATTTTAAAAATTTTGAAGTGATCTCAAAAATAGTATTCGTGTTGGCGCGTTTTGTGGGGGGTCAGAATACATTCATTCCTGTCCAAATAACAATTTTCCTTCATCAAAGGTCATTGACAGGTCGTCAGAGGAGTGCGGTCGGATTTTAAATATTTTGAAGTGATCTCAAAAATAGTATTCGAGTTGGCGCGTTTTGTGGGGGGTCAGAATACATTCATTCCTGCCTAATTAACAACTTCTCAACATCAAAGGTCATTGCAGGGTTGTCAGAGGAGTGCGGTCGGATTTTAAAAATTTTGAAGTGATCTCAAAAATAGTATTCGTGTTGGCGCGTTTTGTGGGGGGTCAGAATACATTCATTCCTGTCCAAATAACAATTTTCCTTCATCAAAGGTCATTGACAGGTCGTCAGAGGAGTGCGGTCGGATTTTAAATATTTTGAAGTGATCTCAAAAATAGTATTCGAGTTGGCGCGTTTTGTGGGGGGTCAGAATACATTCATTCCTGCCTAATTAACAACTTCTCAACATCAAAGGTCATTGCCGGGTCGTCAGAGGAGAGCGGTCGGATTTTAAATATTTTGAAGTGATCTCAAAAATAGTATTCAAGTTGGCGCGTTTTGTGAGGGGTCAGCATACATTCATTCCTGTCCAAATAACAGCTTTCCATCATCAGAGGTCATTGCCAGGTCGTCAGAGGAGTGCGGTCGGATTTTAAATATTTTGAAGTGATCTCAAAAATAGTATTCGAGTTGGCACGGATTGTGGTGGGTCAGAATACATTCACTCCTGTCTAATTAACAACTTCTCATCATCAAAGGACATTGCAGGGTTTTCAGAGGAGTGCGGTCGGATTTTAAATATTTTGAAGTGATCTCAAAGATAGTATTCGAGTTGGCGCGTTTTGTGGGGGGTCAGAATACATTCATTTCTGCCTAATTAACAACTTCTCAACAACAAAGGTCATTGCCGGGTCGTCAGGGAAGTGCGGTCGGATTTTAAATATTTTGAAGTGATCTCAAAAATAGTAATCGAGTTGGCGCGTTTTGTGGGGGGTCAGAATACATTCATTCCTGTCGAATTAACAACTTCTCATCATCAAAGGTCATTGCCGGGTCGTCAGAGGAGTGCGGTAGAATTTTAAATATTTTGAAGTGATCTCAAAAACAGTATTCAAGTTGGCGCGTTTTGTGAGGGGTCAGCATACATTCATTCCTGTCCAGATAACAGCTTTCCATCATCAAAGGTCTTTGCCAGGTCGTCAGAGGAGTGCAGTCGGATTTTAAATATTTTGAAGTGATCTCAAAAATAGTATTCGAGTTGGCACGGTTTGTGGTGGGTCAGAATACATTCACTCCTGTCTAATTAACAACTTCTCATCATCAAAGGACATTGCAGGGTTGTCAGAGGAGTGCGGTCGGATTTTAAAAATTTTGAAGTGATCTCAAAAATAGTATTCGTGTTGGCGCGTTTTGTGGGGGGTCAGAATACATTCATTCCTGTCCAAATAACAACTTTCCTTCATCAAAGGTCATTGACAGGTCGTCAGAGGAGTGCGGTCGGATTTTAAATATTTTGAAGTGATCTCAAAAATAGTATTCGAGTTGGCGCGTTTTGTGGGGGGTCAGAATACATTCATTCCTGCCTAATTAACAACTTCTCAACATCAAAGGTCATTGCCGGGTCGTCAGGGGAGTGCGGTCGGATTTTAAATATTTTGAAGTGATCTCAAAAATAGTAATCGAGTTGGCGCTTTTTGTGGGGGATCAGAATACATTCATTCCTGTAAAATTAACAACTTCTCATCAAAGGACATTGCCGGGTCGTCAGAGGAGTGCGGTCGGATTTTAAATACTTTGAAGTGATCTCAAAAATAGTATTCGAGTTGGCGCGTTTTGTGGGGGGTCAGAATACATTCATTCCTGTCAAATTAACAACTTCTCATCATCAAAGGTCATTGCCGGGTCGTCAGAGGAGAGCGGTCGGATTTTAAATATTTTGAAGTGATCTCAAAAATAGTATTCAAGTTGGCGCGTTTTGTGAGGGGTCAGCATACATTCATTCCTGTCCAAATAACAGCTTTCCATCATCAAAGGTCATTGCCAGGTCGTCAGAGGAGTGCGGTCGGATTTTAAATATTTTGAAGTGATCTCAAAAATAGTATTCGAGTTGGCACGGTTTGTGGTGGGTCAGAATACATTCACTCCTGTCTAATTAACAACTTCTCATCATCAAAGGACATTGCAGGGTTGTCAGAGGAGTGCGGTCGGATTTTAAATATTTTGAAGTGATCTCAAAGATAGTATTCGAGTTGGCGCGTTTTGTGGGGGGTCAGAATACATTCATTCCTGCCTAATTAACAACTTCTCAACAACAAAGGTCATTGCCGGGTCGTCAGGGGAGTGCGGTCGGATTTTAAATATTTTGAAGTGATCTCAAAAATAGTAATCGAGTTGGCGCGTTTTGTGGGGGGTCAGAATACATTCATTCCTGTCGAATTAACAACTTCTCATCATCAAAGGTCATTGCCGGGTCGTCAGAGGAGTGCGGTAGGATTTTAAATATTTTGAAGTGATCTCAAAAACAGTATTCAAGTTGGCGCGTTTTGTGAGGGGTCAGCATACATTCATTCCTGTCCAAATAACAGCTTTTTATCATCAAAGGTCATTGCCAGGTCGTCAGAGGAGTGCGGTCGGATTTTAAATATTTTGAAGTGATCTCAAAAATAGTATTCGAGTTGGCGCGGTTTGTGGTGGGTCAGAATACATTCACTCCTGTCTAATTAACAACTTCTCATCATCAAAGGACATTGCAGGGTTGTCAGAGGAGTGCGGTCGGATTTTAAATATTTTGAAGTGATCTCAAAAATAGGATTCGAGTTGACGCGGTTTGTGGTGGGTCAGAATACATTCATTGGTGTCCAAACAACAACTTTTCATCATCAAAAGTCATTGTCGGGTCGTCAGAGGAGTGCGGTCGGATTGTAAATATTTTGAAGTAATATCAAAAATAGGAATCGAGTTGGCACGGTTTGTGGTGGGTCAGAATACATTCACTCCTGTCTAATTAACAACTTCTCATCATCAAAGGACATTGCAGGGTTGTCAGAGGAGTGCGGTCGGATTTTAAAAATTTTGAAGTGATCTCAAAATTAGTATTCGTGTTGGCGCGTTTTGTGGGGGGTCAGAATACATTCATTCCTGTCCAAATAACAACTTTCCTTCATCAAAGGTCATTGACAGGTCGTCAGAGGAGTGCGGTCGGATTTTAAATATTTTGAAGTGATCTCAAAAATAGTATTCGAGTTGGCGCGTTTTGTGGGGGTCAGAATACATTCATTCCTGCCTAATTAACAACTTCTCAACATCAAAGGTCATTGCCGGGTCGTCAGGGGAGTGCGGTCGGATTTTAAATATTTTGAAGTGATCTCAAAAATAGTAATCGAGTTGGCGCTTTTTGTGGGGGATCAGAATACATTCATTCCTGTAAAATTAACAACTTCTCATCAAAGGACATTGCCGGGTCGTCAGAGGAGTGCGGTCGGATTTTAAATACTTTGAAGTGATCTCAAACATAGTATTCGAGTTGGCGCGTTTTGTGGGGGGTCAGAATACATTCATTCCTGTCAAATTAACAACTTCTCATCATCAAAGGTCATTGCCGGGTCGTCAGAGGAGAGCGGTCGGATTTTAAATATTTTGAAGTGATCTCAAAAATAGTATTCAAGTTGGCGCGTTTTGTGAGGGGTCAGCATACATTCATTCCTGTCCAAATAACAGCTTTCCATCATCAGAGGTCATTGCCAGGTCGTCAGAGGAGTGCGGTCGGATTTTAAATATTTTGAAGTGATCTCAAAAATAGTATTCGAGTTGGCACGGATTGTGGTGGGTCAGAATACATTCACTCCTGTCTAATTAACAACTTCTCATCATCAAAGGACATTGCAGGGTTTTCAGAGGAGTGCGGTCGGATTTTAAATATTTTGAAGTGATCTCAAAGATAGTATTCGAGGTGGCGCGTTTTGTGGGGGGTCAGAATACATTCATTCCTGCCTAATTAACAACTTCTCAACAACAAAGGTCATTGCCGGGTCGTCAGGGAAGTGCGGTCGGATTTTAAATATTTTGAAGTGATCTCAAAAATAGTAATCGAGTTGGCGCGTTTTGTGGGGGGTCAGAATACATTCATTCCTGTCGAATTAACAACTTCTCATCATCAAAGGTCATTGCCGGGTCGTCAGAGGAGTGCGGTAGGATTTTAAATATTTTGAAGTGATCTCAAAAACAGTATTCAAGTTGGCGCGTTTTGTGAGGGGTCAGCATACATTCATTCCTGTCCAAATAACCGCTTTCTATCATCAAAGGTCATTGCCAGGTCGTCAGAGGAGTGCGGTCGGATTTTAAATATTTTGAAGTGATCTCAAAAATAGTATTCGAGTTGGCACGGTTTGTGGTGGGTCAGAATACATTCACTCCTGTCTAATTAACAACTTCTCATCATCAAAGGACATTGCAGGGTTGTCAGAGGAGTGCGGTCGGATTTTAAATATTTTGAAGTGATCTCAAAAATAGGATTCGAGTTGACGCGGTTTGTGGTGGGTCAGAATACATTCATTGGTGTCCAAACAACAACTTTTCATCATCAAAAGTCATTGTCGGGTCGTCAGAGGAGTGCGGTCGGATTGTAAATATTTTGAAGAAATATCAAAAATAGGAATCGAGTTGGCGCGGTTTGTGATGGATCAGAATACATTCATTCCTGTCCAATTAACAACTTCTCATCATCAAAGGTCATTGCCGGGTCGTCAGAGGAGTGCGGTAGGATTTTAAATATTTTGAAGTGATCTCAAAAACAGTATTCAAGTTGGCGCGTTTTGTGAGGGGTCAGCATACATTCATTCCTGTCCAAATAACAGCTTTCTATCATCAAAGGTCATTGCCAGGTCGTCAGAGGAGTGCGGTCGGATTTTAAATATTTTGAAGTGATCTCAAAAATAGTATTCGAGTTGGCGCGGTTTGTGGTGGGTCAGAATACATTCACTCCTGTCTAATTAACAACTTCTCATCATCAAAGGACATTGCAGGGTTGTCAGAGGAGTGCGGTCGGATTTTAAATATTTTGAAGTGATCTCAAAAATAGGATTCGAGTTGGCGCGGTTTGTGGTGGGTCAGAATACATTCACTCCTGTCTAATTAACAACTTCTCATCATCAAAGGACATTGCAGGGTTGTCAGAGGAGTGCGGTCGGATTTTAAATATTTTGAAGTGATCTCAAAAATAGGATTCGAGTTGACGCGGTTTGTGGTGGGTCAGAATACATTCATTGGTGTCCAAACAACAACTTTTCATCATCAAAAGTCATTGTCGGGTCGTCAGAGGAGTGCGGTCGGATTGTAAATATTTTGAAGTAATATCAAAAATAGGAATCGAGTTGGCACGGTTTGTGGTGGGTCAGAATACATTCACTCCTGTCTAATTAACAACTTCTCATCATCAAAGGACATTGCAGGGTTGTCAGAGGAGTGCGGTCGGATTTTAAAAATTTTGAAGTGATCTCAAAAATAGTATTCGTGTTGGCGCGTTTTGTGGGGGGTCAGAATACATTCATTCCTGTCCAAATAACAACTTTCCTTCATCAAAGGTCATTGACAGGTCGTCAGAGGAGTGCGGTCGGATTTTAAATATTTTGAAGTGATCTCAAAAATAGTATTCGAGTTGGCGCGTTTTGTGGGGGTCAGAATACATTCATTCCTGCCTAATTAACAACTTCTCAACATCAAAGGTCATTGCCGGGTCGTCAGGGGAGTGCGGTCGGATTTTAAATATTTTGAAGTGATCTCAAAAATAGTAATCGAGTTGGCGCTTTTTGTGGGGGATCAGAATACATTCATTCCTGTAAAATTAACAACTTCTCATCAAAGGACATTGCCGGGTCGTCAGAGGAGTGCGGTCGGATTTTAAATACTTTGAAGTGATCTCAAACATAGTATTCGAGTTGGCGCGTTTTGTGGGGGGTCAGAATACATTCATTCCTGTCAAATTAACAACTTCTCATCATCAAAGGTCATTGCCGGGTCGTCAGAGGAGAGCGGTCGGATTTTAAATATTTTGAAGTGATCTCAAAAATAGTATTCAAGTTGGCGCGTTTTGTGAGGGGTCAGCATACATTCATTCCTGTCCAAATAACAGCTTTCCATCATCAGAGGTCATTGCCAGGTCGTCAGAGGAGTGCGGTCGGATTTTAAATATTTTGAAGTGATCTCAAAAATAGTATTCGAGTTGGCACGGATTGTGGTGGGTCAGAATACATTCACTCCTGTCTAATTAACAACTTCTCATCATCAAAGGACATTGCAGGGTTTTCAGAGGAGTGCGGTCGGATTTTAAATATTTTGAAGTGATCTCAAAGATAGTATTCGAGGTGGCGCGTTTTGTGGGGGGTCAGAATACATTCATTCCTGCCTAATTAACAACTTCTCAACAACAAAGGTCATTGCCGGGTCGTCAGGGAAGTGCGGTCGGATTTTAAATATTTTGAAGTGATCTCAAAAATAGTAATCGAGTTGGCGCGTTTTGTGGGGGGTCAGAATACATTCATTCCTGTCGAATTAACAACTTCTCATCATCAAAGGTCATTGCCGGGTCGTCAGAGGAGTGCGGTAGGATTTTAAATATTTTGAAGTGATCTCAAAAACAGTATTCAAGTTGGCGCGTTTTGTGAGGGGTCAGCATACATTCATTCCTGTCCAAATAACCGCTTTCTATCATCAAAGGTCATTGCCAGGTCGTCAGAGGAGTGCGGTCGGATTTTAAATATTTTGAAGTGATCTCAAAAATAGTATTCGAGTTGGCACGGTTTGTGGTGGGTCAGAATACATTCACTCCTGTCTAATTAACAACTTCTCATCATCAAAGGACATTGCAGGGTTGTCAGAGGAGTGCGGTCGGATTTTAAATATTTTGAAGTGATCTCAAAAATAGGATTCGAGTTGACGCGGTTTGTGGTGGGTCAGAATACATTCATTGGTGTCCAAACAACAACTTTTCATCATCAAAAGTCATTGTCGGGTCGTCAGAGGAGTGCGGTCGGATTGTAAATATTTTGAAGAAATATCAAAAATAGGAATCGAGTTGGCGCGGTTTGTGATGGATCAGAATACATTCATTCCTGACCAATTAACAACTTCTCATCATCAAAGGTCATTGCCGGGTCGTCAGAGGAGTGCGGTAGGATTTTAAATATTTTGAAGTGATCTCAAAAACAGTATTCAAGTTGGCGCGTTTTGTGAGGGGTCAGCATACATTCATTCCTGTCCAAATAACAGCTTTCTATCATCAAAGGTCATTGCCAGGTCGTCAGAGGAGTGCGGTCGGATTTTAAATATTTTGAAGTGATCTCAAAAATAGTATTCGAGTTGGCGCGGTTTGTGGTGGGTCAGAATACATTCACTCCTGTCTAATTAACAACTTCTCATCATCAAAGGACATTGCAGGGTTGTCAGAGGAGTGCGGTCGGATTTTAAATATTTTGAAGTGATCTCAAAAATAGGATTCGAGTTGACGCGGTTTGTGGTGGGTCAGAATACATTCTTTGGTGTCCAAACAACAACTTTTCATCATCAAAAGTCATTGTCGGGTCGTCAGAGGAGTGCGGTCGGATTGTAAATATTTTGAAGTAATATCAAAAATAGGAATCGAGTTGGCGCGGTTTGTGATGGATCAGAATACATTCATTCCTGTCCAATTAACAACTTCTCATAATCAAAGATCATTGCCGTGTAGTCAGAGGAGTGTGGTCGAATTTTAAATATTTTAAAGTGATCTCAAAAATAGGATTCGAATTGGCGGGGTTTGTGGTAGGTCAGAATATATTCACTCCTAACCAAATAACAACTTTTCATCATCAAAGGTCATTGCCGGGACGTCAGCAAAGTGCGGTCGCATTTTAAATATTCTGAAGTGATCTCAAAAATAGGAATCGAGTTGGCGCGGTGCTGTGTTGGGTCAGAATACATTCATTCCTGTCCAAATAACAACTTCTCATCATCAAAGGTCATTGCCAAGTCGTCAGAGGAGTGCGGTCGGATTTCAAATACTTTGAAGAGATCTCAAAAATGGTATTCGAGTTGGCGTGTTTTGGGGGGGGGGTCAGAATACATTCATTCCTGTCCAAATAACAACTTTCCATCATCAAAGGTCATTGACAGGTCGTCAGAGGAGTGCGGTCGGATTTTAAATATTTTGAAGTGATCTCAAAAATAGTATTCAAGTTGGCGCGTTTTGTGAGGGGTCAGCATACATTCATTCCTGTCCAAATAACAGCTTTCCATCATCAAAGGTCATTGCCAGGTCGTCAGAGGAGTGCGGTCGGATTTTAAATATTTTGAAGTGATCTCAAAAATAGTATTCGAGTTGGCACGGTTTGTGGTGGGTCAGAATACATTCACTCCTGTCTAATTAACAACTTCTCATCATCAAAGGACATTGCAGGGTTGTCAGAGGAGTGCGGTCGGATTTTAAAAATTTTGAAGTGATCTCAAAAATGGTATTTGAGTTGGCGTGTTTTGGGGGGGGGGGGTCAGAATACATTCATTCCTGTCCAAATAACAACTTTCCATCATCAAAGGTCATTGACAGGTCGTCAGAGGAGTGCGGTCGGATTTTAAATATTTTGAAGTGATCTCAAAAATAGTATTCAAGTTGGCGCGTTTTGTGAGGGGTCAGCATACATTCATTCCTGTCCAAATAACAGCTTTCCATCATCAAAGGTCATTGCCAGGTCGTCAGAGGAGTGCGGTCGGATTTTAAATATTTTGAAGTGATCTCAAAAATAGTATTCGAGTTGGCACGGTTTGTGGTGGGTCAGAATACATTCACTCCTGTCAAATTAACAACTTCTCATCATCAAAGGTCATTGCCGGGTCGTCAGAGGAGTGCGGTCGGATTTTAAATATTTTGAAGTGATCTCAAAAATAGTATTCAAGTTGGCGCGTTTTGTGAGGGGTCAGCATACATTCATTCCTGTCCAAATAACAGCTTTCCATCATCAAAGGTCATTGCCAGGTCGTCAGAGGAGTGCGGTCGGATTTTAAATATTTTGAAGTGATCTCAAAAATAGTATTCGAGTTGGCACGGTTTGTGGTGGGTCAGAATACATTCACTCCTGTCTAATTAACAACTTCTCATCATCAAAGGACATTGCAGGGTTGTCAGAGGAGTGCGGTCGGATTTTAAAAATTTTGAAGTGATCTCAAAAATGGTATTCGAGTTGGCGTGTTTTGGGGGGGGGGTCAGAATACATTCATTCCTGTCCAAATAACAACTTTCCATCATCAAAGGTCATTGACAGGTCGTCAGAGGAGTGCGGTCGGATTTTAAATATTCTGAAGTGATCTCAAAAATAGTATTCGAGTTGGCACGGTTTGTGGTGGGTCAGAATACATTCACTCCTGTCTAATTAACAACTTCTCATCATCAAAGGACATTGCAGGGTTGTCAGAGGAGTGCGGTCGGATTTTAAAAATTTTGAAGTGATCTCAAAAATAGTATTCGAGTTGGCGTGTTTTGGGGGGGGGTCAGAATACATTCATTCCTGTCCAAATAACAACTATCCTTCATCAAAGGTCATTGACAGGTCGTCAGAGGAGTGCGGTCGGATTTTAAATATTTTGAAGTGATCTCAAAAATAGGATTCGAGTTGACGCGGTTTGTGGTGGGTCAGAATACATTCATTGGTGTCCAAACAACAACTTTTCATCATCAAAAGTTATTGTCGGGTCGTCAGAGGAGTGCGGTCGGATTGTAAATATTTTGAAGTAATATCAAAAATAGGAATCGAGTTGGCGCGGTTCGTGATGGATCAGAATACATTCATTCCTGTCCAATTAACAACTTCTCATAATCAAAGATCATTGCCGTGTAGTCAGAGGAGTGCGGTCGAATTTCAAATATTTTAAAGTAATCTCAAAAATAGGATTCGAATTGGCGGGGTTTGTGGTAGGTCAGAATATATTCACTCCTAACCAAATAACAACTTTTCATCATCAAAGGTCATTGCCGGGACGTCAGCGAAGTGCGGTCGCATTTTAAATATTCTGAAGTGATCTCAAAAATAGGAATCGAGTTGGCGCGGTGCTGTGTTGGGTCAGAATACATTCATTCCTGTCCAAATAACAACTTCTCATCATCAAAGGTCATTGCCAAGTCGTCAGAGGAGTGCGGTCGGATTTCAAATATTTTGAAGAGATCTCAAATATAGTACTCGAGTTAGCGCTTTTTGTGGGGGATCAGAATACATTCATTCCTGTAAAATTAACAACTTCTCATCAAAGGACATTGCCGGCTCGTCAGAGGAGTGCGGTCGGATTTTAAATACTTTGAAGTGATCTCAAAAATAGTATTCGAGTTGGCGCGTTTTGTGGAGGATCAGAATACATTCATTCCTGTCAAATTAACAACTTCTCATCATCAAAGGTCATTGCCGGGTCGTCAGAGGAGTGCGGTCGGATTTTAAATATTTTGAAGTGATCTCAAAAATAGTATTCGAGTTGGCACGGTTTGTGGTGGGTCAGAATACATTCACTCCTGTCTAATTAACAACTTCTCATCATCAAAGGACATTGCAGGGTTGCCAGAGGAGTGCAGTCGGATTTTAAAAATTTTGAAGTGATCTCAAAATTAGTATTCGAGTTGGCGCGTTTTGTGGGGGGTCAGAATACATTCATTCCTGCCTAATTAACAACTTCTCAACATCAAAGGTCATTGCCGGGTCGTCAGGGGAGTGCGGTCGGATTTTAAATATTTTGAAGTGATCTCAAAAATAGTAATCGAGTTGGCGCGTTTTGTGGGGGGTCAGAATACATTCATTCCTGTCGAATTAACAACTTCTCATCATCAAAGGTCATTGCCGGGTCGTCAGAGGAGTGCGGTAGGATTTTAAATATTTTGAAGTGATCTCAAAAACAGTATTCAAGTTGGCGCGTTTTGTGAGGGGTCAGCATACATTCATTCCTGTCCAAATAACAGCTTTTCATCATCAAAGGTCATTGCCAGGTCGTCAGAGGAGTGCGGTCGGATTTTAAATATTTTGAAGTGATCTCAAAAATAGTATTCGAGTTGGCGCGGTTTGTGGTGGGTCAGAATACATTCACTCCTGTCTAATTAACAACTTCTCATCATCAAAGGACATTGCAGGGTTGTCAGAGGAGTGCGGTCGGATTTTAAATATTTTGAAGTGATCTCAAAAATAGGATTCGAGTTGACGCGGTTTGTGGTGGGTCAGAATACATTCATTGGTGTCCAAACAACAACTTTTCATCATCAAAAGTCATTGTCGGGTCGTCAGAGGAGTGCGGTCGGATTGTAAATATTTTGAAGTAATATCCAAAATAGGAATCGAGTTGGCGCGGTTTGTGATGGATCAGAATACATTCATTCCTGTCCAATTAACAACTTCTCATAATCAAAGATCATTGCCGTGTAGTCAGAGGAGTGCGGTCGAATTTTAAATATTTTAAAGTGATCTCAAAAATAGGATTCGAATGTGCGGGGTTTGTGGTAGGTCAGAATATATTCACTCCTAACCAAATAACAACTTTTCATCATCAAAGGTCATTGCCGGGACGTCAGCGAAGTGCGGTCGCATTTTAAATATTCTGAAGTGATCTCAAAAATAGGAATCGAGTTGGCGCGGTGCTGTGTTGGGTCAGAATACATTCATTCCTGTCCAAATAACAACTTCTCATCATCAAAGGTCATTGCCAAGTCGTCAGAGAAGTGCGGTCAGATTTCAAATATTTTGAAGAGATCTCAAAAATAGTACTCGAGTTAGCGCTTTTTGTTGGGGATCAGAATACATTCATTCCTGTAAAATTAACAACTTCTCATCATTGCCGGGTCGTCAGAGGAGTGCGGTCGGATTTTAAATACTTTGAAGTGATCTCAAAAATAGTATTCGAGTTGGCGCGTTTTGTGGGGGGTCGAAATATATTCATTCCTGTCCAAATAACAAATTTCCATCATCAAAGGTCATTGCCAGGTCGTCAGAGGAGTGCGGTCAAATTTTAAATATTTTGAAGTGATCTCAAAAATAGTATTCGAGTTGGCGCGTTTTGTGGGGGGGTCAAAATACATTCATTCCTGTCCAAATAACCAATTTCCATTATCAAAGGTTATTGCCAGGTCGTCAGAGGAGTGCGGTCGGATTTTAAATGTTTTGAAGTGATCTCAAAAATAGTATTCGAGTTGGCGCGTTTTGTGGGGGGTCAGAATACATTCATTCCTGTCAAATTAACAACTTCTCATCATCAAAGGTCATTGCCGGGTCGTCAGAGGAGAGCGGTCGGATTTTAAATATTTTGAAGTGATCTCAAAAATAGTATTCAAGTTGGCGCGTTTTGTGAGGGGTCAGCATACATTCATTCCTGTCCAAATAACAGCTTTCCATCATCAAAGGTCATTGCCAGGTCGTCAGAGGAGTGCGGTCGGATTTTAAATATTTTGAAGTGATCTCAAAAATAGTATTCGAGTTGGCACGGTTTGTGGTGGGTCAGAATACATTCACTCCTGTCTAATTAACAACTTCTCATCATCAAAGGACATTGCAGGGTTGTCAGAGGAGTGCGGTCGGATTTTAAATATTTTGAAGTGATCTCAAAGATAGTATTCGAGTTGGCGCGTTTTGTGGGGGGTCAGAATACATTCATTCCTGCCTAATTAACAACTTCTCAACAACAAAGGTCATTGCCGGGTCGTCAGGGGAGTGCGGTCGGATTTTAAATATTTTGAAGTGATCTCAAAAATAGTAATCGAGTTGGCGCGTTTTGTGGGGGGTCAGAATACATTCATTCCTGTCGAATTAACAACTTCTCATGATCAAAGGTCATTGCCGGGTCGTCAGAGGAGTGCGGTAGGATTTTAAATATTTTGAAGTGATCTCAAAAACAGTATTCAAGTTGGCGCGTTTTGTGAGGGGTCAGCATACATTCATTCCTGTCCAAATAACAGCTTTTTGTCATCAAAGGTCATTGCCAGGTCGTCAGAGGAGTGCGGTCGGATTTTAAATATTTTGAAGTGATCTCAAAAATAGTATTCGAGTTGGCGCGGTTTGTGGTGGGTCAGAATACATTCACTCCTGTCTAATTAACAACTTCTCATCATCAAAGGACATTGCAGGGTTGTCAGAGGAGTGCGGTCGGATTTTAAATATTTTGAAGTGATCTCAAAAATAGGATTCGAGTTGACGCGGTTTGTGGTGGGTCAGAATACATTCATTGGTGTCCAAACAACAACTTTTCATCATCAAAAGTCATTGTCGGGTCGTCAGAGGAGTGCGGTCGGATTGTAAATATTTTGAAGTAATATCAAAAATAGGAATCGAGTTGGCACGGTTTGTGGTGGGTCAGAATACATTCACTCCTGTCTAATTAACAACTTCTCATCATCATAGGACATTGCAGGGTCGTCAGAGGAGTGCGGTCGGATTTTAAAAATTTTGAAGTGATCTCAAAAATAGTATTCGTGTTGGCGCGTTTTGTGGGGGGTCAGAATACATTCATTCCTGTCCAAATAACAACTTTCCTTCATCAAAGGTCATTGACAGGTCGTCAGAGGAGTGCGGTCGGATTTTAAATATTTTGAAGTGATCTCAAAAATAGTATTCGAGTTGGCGCGTTTTGTGGGGGGTCAGAATACATTCATTCCTGCCTAATTAACAACTTCTCAACATCAAAGGTCATTGCCGGGTCGTCAGGAGAGTGCGGTCGGATTTTAAATATTTTGAAGTGATCTCAAAAATAGTAATCGAGTTGGCGCTTTTTGTGGGGGATCAGAATACATTCATACCTGTAAAATTAACAACTTCTCATCAAAGGACATTGCCGGGTCGTCAGAGGAGTGCGGTCGGATTTTAAATACTTTGAAGTGATCTCAAAAATAGTATTCGAGTTGGCGCGTTTTGTGGGGGGTCAGAATACATTCATTCCTGTCAAATTACCAACTTCTCATCATCAAAGGTCATTGCCGGGTCGTCAGAGGAGAGCGGTCGGATTTTAAATATTTTGAAGTGATCTCAAAAATAGTATTCAAGTTGGCGCGTTTTGTGAGGGGTCAGCATACATTCATTCCTGTCCAAATAACAGCTTTCCATCATCAAAGGTCATTGCCAGGTCGTCAGAGGAGTGCGGTCGGATTTTAAATATTTTGAAGTGATCTCAAAAATAGTATTCGAGGTGGCACGGTTTGTGGTGGGTCAGAATACATTCACTCCTGTCTAATTAACAACTTCTCATCATCAAAGGACATTGCAGGGTTTTCAGAGGAGTGCGGTCGTATTTTAAATATTTTGAAGTGATCTCAAAGATAGTATTCGAGTTGGCGCGGTTTGTGGGGGGTCAGAATGCATTCATTCCTGCCTAATTAACAACTTCTCAACAACAAAGGTCATTGCCGGGTCGTCAGGGAAGTGCGGTCGGATTTTAAGTATTTTGAAGTGATCTCAAAAATAGTAATCGAGTTGGCGCGTTTTGTGGGGGGTCAGAATACATTCATTCCTGTCGAATTAACAACTTATCATCAAAGGTCATTGCCGGGTCGTCAGAGGAGTGCGGTAGGATTTTAAATATTTTGAAGTGATCTCAAAAACAGTATTCAAGTTGGCGCGTTTTGTGAGGGGTCAGCATACATTCATTCCTGTCCAAATAACAGCTTTCTATCATCAAAGGTCATTGCCAGGTCGTCAGAGGAGTGCGGTCGGATTTTAAATATTTTGAAGTGATCTCAAAAATAGTATTCGAGTTGGCGCGGTTTGTGGTGGGTCAGAATACATTCACTCCTGTCTAATTAACAACTTCTCATCATCAAAGGACATTGCAGGGTTGTCAGAGGAGAGCGGTCGGATTTTAAATATTTTGAAGTGATCTCAAAAATAGGATTCGAGTTGACGCGGTTTGTGGTGGGTCAGAATACATTCATTGGTGTCCAAACAACAACTTTTCATCATCAAAAGTCATTGTCGGGTCGTCAGAGGAGTGCGGTCGGATTGTAAATATTTTGAAGTAATATCAAAAATAGGAATCGAGTTGGCGCGGTTTGTGATGGATCAGAATACATTCATTCCTGTCCAATTAACAACTTCTCATAATCAAAGATCATTGCCGTGTAGTCAGAGGAGTGTGGTCGAATTTTAAATATTTTAAAGTGATCTCAAAAATAGGATTCGAATTGGCGGGGTTTGTGGTAGGTCAGAATATATTCACTCCTAACCAAATAACAACTTTTCATCATCAAAGGTCATTGCCGGGACGTCAGCAAAGTGCGGTCGCATTTTTAATATTCTGAAGTGATCTCAAAAATAGGAATCGAGTTGGCGCGGTGCTGTGTTGGGTCAGAATACATTCATTCCTGTCCAAATAACAACTTCTCATCATCAAAGGTCATTGCCAAGTAGTCAGAGGAGTGCGGTCGGATTTCAAATATTTTGAAGAGATCTCAAAAATAGTACTCGAGTTAGCGCTTTTTGTGGGGGATCAGAATACATTCATTCCTGTAAAATTAACAACTTCTCATCAAAGGACATTGCCGGGTCGTCAGAGGAGTGCGGTCGGATTTTAAATACTTTGAAGTGATCTCAAAAATAGTATTCGAGTTGGCGCGTTTTGTGGGGGGTCAGAATACATTCATTCCTGTCAAATCAACAACTTCTCATCATCAAAGGTCATTGCCGGGTCGTCAGAGGAGTGCGGTCGGATTTTAAATATTTTGAAGTGATCTCAAAAATAGTATTCAAGTTGGCGCGTTTTGTGAGGGGTCAGCATACATTCATTCCTGTCCAAATAACAGCTTTCCATCATCAAAGGTCATTGCCAGGTCGTCAGAGGAGTGCGGTCGGATTTTAAATATTTTGAAGTGATCTCAAAAATAGTATTCGAGTTGGCACGGTTTGTGGTGGGTCAGAATACATTCACTCCTGTCTAATTAACAACTTCTCATCATCAAAGGACATTGCAGGGTTGTCAGAGGAGTGCGGTCGGATTTTAAAAATTTTGAAGTGATCTCAAAAATAGTATTCGAGTTGGCGTGTTTTGGGGGGGGTCAGAATACATTCATTCCTGTCCAAATAACAACTATCCTTCATCAAAGGTCATTGACAGGTCGTCAGAGGAGTGCGGTCGGATTTTAAATATTTTGAAGTGATCTCAAAAATAGGATTCGAGTTGACGCGGTTTGTGGTGGGTCAGAATACATTCATTGGTGTCCAAACAACAACTTTTCATCATCAAAAGTCATTGTCGGGTCGTCAGAGGAGTGCGGTCGGATTGTAATTATTTTGAAGTAATATCAAAAATAGGAATCGAGTTGGCGCGGTTCGTGATGGATCAGAATACATTCATTCCTGTCCAATTAACAACTTCTCATAATCAAAGATCATTGCCGTGTAGTCAGAGGAGTGCGGTCGAATTTCAAATATTTTAAAGTAATCTCAAAAATAGGATTCGAATTGGCGGGGTTTGTGGTAGGTCAGAATATATTCACTCCTAACCAAATAACAACTTTTCATCATCAAAGGTCATTGCCGGGACGTCAGCGAAGTGCGGTCGCATTTTAAATATTCTGAAGTGATCTCAAAAATAGGAATCGAGTTGGCGCGGTGCTGTGTTGGGTCAGAATACATTCATTCCTGTCCAAATAACAACTTCTCATCATCAAAGGTCATTGCCAAGTCGTCAGAGGAGTGCGGTCGGATTTCAAATATTTTGAAGAGATCTCAAATATAGTACTCGAGTTAGCGCTTTTTGTGGGGGATCAGAATACATTCATTCCTGTAAAATTAACAACTTCTCATCAAAGGACATTGCCGGGTCGGCAGAGGAGTGCGGTCGGATTTTAAATACTTTGAAGTGATCTCAAAAATAGTATTCGAGTTGGCGCGTTTTGTGGAGGATCAGAATACATTCATTCCTGTCAAATTAACAACTTCTCATCATCAAAGGTCATTGCCGGGTCGTCAGAGGAGTGCGGTCGGATTTTAAATATTTTGAAGTGATCTCAAAAATAATATTCAAGTTGGCGCGTTTTGTGAGGGGTCAGCATACATTCATTCCTGTCCAAATAACAGCTTTCCATCATCAAAGGTCATTGACAGGTCGTCAGAGGAGTGCGGTCGTATTTTAAATATTTTGAAGTGATCTCAAAAATAGTATTCGAGTTGGCACGGTTTGTGGTGGGTCAGAATACATTCACTCCTGTCTAATTAACAACTTCTCATCATCAAAGGACATTGCAGGGTTGCCAGAGGAGTGCAGTCGGATTTTAAAAATTTTGAAGTGATCTCAAAAATAGTATTCGAGTTGGCGCGTTTTGTGGGGGGTCAGAATACATTCATTCCTGCCTAATTAACAACTTCTCAACATCAAAGGTCATTGCCGGGTCGTCAGGGGAGTGCGGTCGGATTTTAAATATTTCGAAGTGATCTCAAAAATAGTAATCGAGTTGGCGCGTTTTGTGGGGGGTCAGAATACATTCATTCCTGTCGAATTAACAACTTCTCATCATCAAAGGTCATTGCCGGGTCGTCAGAGGAGTGCGGTAGGATTTTAAATATTTTGAAGTGATCTCAAAAACAGTATTCAAGTTGGCGCGTTTTGTGGGGGGTCAGAATACATTCATTCCTGCCTAATTAACAACTTCTCAACATCAAAGGTCATTGCCGGGTCGTCAGAGGAGTGCGGTCGGATTTTAAATATTTTGAAGTGATCTCAAAAATAGTAATCGAGTTGGCGCGTTTTGTGGGGGGTCAGAATACATTCATTCCTGTCGAATTAACAACTTCTCATCATCAAAGGTCATTGCCAGGTCGTCAGAGGAGTGCGGTCGGATTTTAAATATTTTGAAGTGATCTCAAAAATAGTATTCGAATTGGCGCGGTTTGTGGTGGGTCAGAATACATTCACTCCTGTCTAATCAACAACTTCGCATCATCAAAGGACATTGCAGGGTTGTCAGAGGAGTGCGGTCGGATTTTAAATATTTTGAAGTGATCTCAAAAATAGGATTCGAGTTGACGCGGTTTGTGGTGGGTCAGAATCCATTCATTGGTGTCCAAACAACAACCTTTCATCATCAAAAGTCATTGTCGGGTCGTCAGAGGAGTGCGGTCGGATTGTAAATATTTTGAAGTAATATCCAAAATAGGAATCGAGTTGGCGCGGTTTGTGATGGATCAGAATACATTCATTCCTGTCCAATTAACAACTTCTCATAATCAAAGATCATTGCCGTGTAGTCAGAGGAGTGCGGTCGAATTTTAAATATTTTAAAGTGATCTCAAAAATAGGATTCGAATTGGCGGGGTTTGTGGTAGGTCAGAATATATTCACTCCTAACCAAATAACAACTTTTCATCATCAAAGGTCATTGCCGGGACGTCAGCGAAGTGCGGTCGCATTTTAAATATTCTGAAGTGATCTCAAAAATAGGAATCGAGTTGGCGCGGTGCTGTGTTGGGTCAGAATACATTCATTCCTGTCCAAATAACAACTTCTCATCATCAAAGGTCATTGCCAAGTCGTCAGAGAAGTGCGGTCAGATTTCAAATATTTTGAAGAGATCTCAAAAATAGTACTCGGGTTAGCGCTTTTTGTTGGGGATCAGAATACATTCATTCCTGTAAAATTAACAACTTCTCATCATTGCCGGGTCGTCAGAGGAGTGCGGTCGGATTTTAAATACTTTGAAGTGATCTCAAAAATAGTATTCGAGTTGGCGCGTTTTGTGGGGGGTCGAAATATATTCATTCCTGTCCAAATAACAAATTTCCATCATCAAAGGTCATTGCCAGGTCGTCAGAGGAGTGCGGTCAAATTTTAAATATTTTGAAGTGATCTCAAAAATAGTATTCGAGTTGGCGCGTTTTGTGGGGGGGTCAAAATACATTCATTCCTGTCCAAATAACCAATTTCCATTATCAAAGGTTATTGCCAGGTCGTCTGAGGAGTGCGGTCGGATTTTAAATATTTTGAAGTGATCTCAAAAATAGTATTCGAGTTGGCGCGTTTTGTGGGGGGTTAAAATACATTCATTCCTGTCCAAATAACAACTTTCCATCATCAAAGGTCATTGCCGGGTCGTCAGAGGAGTGCGGTCCGATTTTAAATATTTTAAAGTGATCTCAAAAATAGTATTTGAGTTGGCGCGTTTTGTGGGGGATTAGAATACATTCATTCCTGTCTAATTAACAACTTCTTATCATCAAAGGTCATTGCCGGGTCGTCAGAGGAGTGCGGTCGGATTTTAAAGATTTAAAAGTGATCTCAAAAATAGGATTCAAGTTGGCGCGGTTTGTGGTAACAGAATTCATTCATTTGTGTCCAAACAACATTTTTTCATCATCAAAAGTCATTGCCGGGTCGTCAGAGGAGTGCGGTCGGATTTTAAATATTTTGAAGTGATCTCAAAAATAGGATTAAGGTTGGCGCGATTTGTGGGGGGTCAGAATACATTCATTCCTGTCCAAATAACAACTATCCATCATCAAAGGTCATTGCCAAGTCGTCAGAGTGCGGTCGAATTTTAAATATTTTAAAGTGATCTCAACAATAGGATTCGAATTGGCGAGGTTTGTGGTAGGTCAGAATACATTCACTCCTGTCCAAATAACAACTTTTCATCATCAAAGGTCATTGCCAGGTCGTCAAAAGAGTGCGGTCGGATTTTAAATATTTTGAAGCGATCTCAAAAATAGGATTCGAGTTGGCGCGGTTTGTGGAGGATCAGAATACATTCATTTATGTCTTATTAACAACTTCTCATCATCAAACGTCATTGCCAGGCCGTCAGAGGAGTGCGGTCGGATTTTAAATATTTTGAAGTGATCTCAAAAATAGTATTCAAGTTGGCGCGTTTTGTGAGGGGTCAGCATACATTCATTCCTGTCCAAATAACAGCTTTCCATCATCAAAGGTCATTGCCAGGTCGTCAGAGGAGTGCGGTCGGATTTTAAATATTTTGAATTGATCTCAAAAATAGTATTCGAGTTGGCACGGTTTGTGGTGGGTCAGAATACATTCACTCCTGTCTAATTAAGAACTTCTCATCATCAAAGGTCATTGCCGGGTCGTCAGAGGAGTGCGGTAGGATTTTAAATATTTTGAAGTGATCTCAAAAATAGGATTCGAGTTGACGCGGTTTGTGGTGGGTCAGAATCCATTCATTGGTGTCCAAACAACAACTTTCCATCATCAAAAGTCATTGTCGGGTCGTCAGAGGAGTGCGGTCGGATTGTAAATATTTTGAAGTAATATCCAAAATAGGAATCGAGTTGGCGCGGTTTGTGATGGATCAGAATACATTCATTCCTGTCCAATTAACAACTTCTCATAATCAAAGGTCATTGCCGGGACGTCAGCGAAGTGCGGTCGCATTTTAAATATTCTGAAATGATCTCAAAATTAGGAATCGAGTTGGCGCGGTGCTGTGTTGGGTCAAAATACATTCATTCCTGTCCAAATAACAACTTCTCATCATCAAAGGTCATTGCCAAGTCGTCAGAGAAGTGCGGTCAGATTTCAAATATTTTGAAGAGATCTCAAAAATAGTACTCGAGTTAGCGCGTTTTGTGGGGGGTCGAAATATATTCATTCCTGTCCAAATAACAAATTTCCATCATCAAAGGTCATTGCCAGGTCGTCAGAGGAGTGCGGTCAAATTTTAAATATTTTGAAGTGATCTCAAAAATAGTATTCGAGTTGGCGCGTTTTGTGGGGGGGTCAAAATACATTCATTCCTGTCCAAATAACCAATTTCCATTATCAAAGGTTATTGCCAGGTCGTCAGAGGAGTGCGGTCGGATTTTAAATATTTTGAAGTGATCTCAAAAATAGTATTCGAGTTGGCGCGTTTTGTGGGGGGTTAAAATACATTCATTCCTGTCCAAATAACAACTTTCCATCATCAAAGGTCATTGCCGGGTCGTCAGAGGAGTGCGGTCCGATTTTAAATATTTTAAAGTGATCTCAAAAATAGTATTTGAGTTGGCGCGTTTTGTGGAGGATTAGAATACATTCATTTATGTCTTATTAACAACTTCTCATCATCAAACGTCATTGCCAGGCCGTCAGAGGAGTGCGGTCGGATATTAAATATTTTGAAGTGATCTCAAAAATAGTATTCAAGTTGGCGCGTTTTGTGAGGGGTCAGCATACATTCATTCCTGTCCAAATAACAGCTTTCCATCATCAAAGGTCATTGCCAGGTCGTCAGAGGAGTGCGGTCGGATTTTAAATGTTTTGAATTGATCTCAAAAATAGTATTCGAGTTGGCACGGTTTGTGGTGGGTCAGAATACATTCACTCCTGTCTAATTAACAACTTCTCATCATCAAAGGACATTGCAGGGTTGTCAGAGGAGTGCGGTCGGATTTTAAATATTTTGAAGTGATCTCAAAGATAGTATTCGAGTTGGCGCGTTTTGTGGGGGGTCAGAATACATTCATTCCTGCCTAATTAACAACTTCTCAACAACAAAGGTCATTGCCGGGTCGTCAGGGGAGTGCGGTCGGATTTTAAATATTTTGAAGTGATCTCAAAAATAGTAATCGAGTTGGCGCGTTTTGTGGGGGGTCAGAATACATTCATTCATGTCGAATTAACAACTTCTCATCATCAAAGGTCATTGCCGCGTCGTCAGAGGAGTGCGGTAGGATTTTAAATATTTTGAAGTGATCTCAAAAACAGTATTCAAGTTGGCGCGTTTTGTGAGGGGTCAGCATACATTCATTCCTGTCCAAATAACAGCTTTCTATCATCAAAGGTCATTGCCAGGTCGTCAGAGGAGTGCGGTCGGATTTTAAATATTTTGAAGTGATCTCAAAAATAGTATTCGAGTTGGCGCGGTTTGTGGTGGGTCAGAATACATTCACTCCTGTCTAATTAACAACTTCTCATCATCAAAGGACATTGCAGGGTTGTCAGAGGAGTGCGGTCGGATTTTAAATATTTTGAAGTGATCTCAAAAATAGGATTCGAATTGGCGGGGTTTGTGGTAGGTCAGAATATATTCACTCCTAACCAAATAACAACTTTTCATCATCAAAAGTCATTGTCGGGTCGTCAGAGGAGTGCGGTCGGATTGTAAATATTTTGAAGTAATATCCAAAATAGGAATCGAGTTGGCGCGGTTTGTGATGGATCAGAATACATTCATTCCTGTCCAATTAACAACTTCTCATAATCAAAGATCATTGCCGTGTAGTCAGAGGAGTGCGGTCGAATTTTAAATATTTTAAAGTGATCTCAAAAATAGGATTCGAATTGGCGGGGTTTGTGGTAGGTCAGAATATATTCACTCCTAACCAAATAACAACTTTTCATCATCAAAGGTCATTGCCGGGACGTCAGCGAAGTGCGGTCGCATTTTAAATATTCTGAAGTGATCTCAAAAATAGGAATCGAGTTGGCGCGGTGCTGTGTTGGGTCAGAATACATTCATTCCTGTCCAAATAACAACTTCTCATCATCAAAGGTCATTGCCAAGTCGTCAGAGAAGTGCGGTCAGATTTCAAATATTTTGAAGAGATCTCAAAAATAGTACTCGAGTTAGCGCTTTTTGTTGGGGATCAGAATACATTCATTCCTGTAAAATTAACAACTTCTCATCATTGCCGGGTCGTCAGAGGAGTGCGGTCGGATTTTTAATACTTTGAAGTGATCTCAAAAATAGTATTTGAGTTGGCGCGTTTTGTGGGGGGTCGAAATATATTCATTCCTGTCCAAATAACAAATTTCCATCATCAAAGGTCATTGCCAGGTCGTCAGAGGAGTGCGGTCAAATTTTAAATATTTTGAAGTGATCTCAAAAATAGTATTCGAGTTGGCGCGTTTTGTGGGGGGTCGAAATATATTCATTCCTGTCCAAATAACAAATTTCCATCATCAAAGGTCATTGCCGGGTCGTCAGAGGAGTGCGGTCGGATTTTAAAGATTTAAAAGTGATCTCAAAAATAGGATTCAAGTTGGCGCGGTTTGTGGTAACAGAATTCATTCATTTGTGTCCAAACAACATTTTTTCATCATCAAAAGTCATTGCCAGGTCGTCAGAGGAGTGCGGTCGGATTTTAAATATTTTGAAGTGATCTCAAAAATAGGATTAAGGTTGGCGCGATTTGTGGGGGGTCAGAATACATTCATTCCTGTCCAAATAACAACTATCCATCATCAAAGGTCATTGCCAAGTCGTCAGAGTGCGGTCGAATTTTAAATATTTTAAAGTGATCTCAACAATAGGATTCGAATTGGCGAGGTTTGTGGTAGGTCAGAATACATTCACTCCTGTCCAAATAACAACTTTTCATCATCAAAGGTCATTGCCAGGTCGTCAAAAGAGTGCGGTCGGATTTTAAATATTTTAAAGCGATCTCAAAAATAGGATTCGAGTTGGCGCGGTTTGTGGAGGATCAGAATACATTCATTTATGTCTTATTAACAACTTCTCATCATCAAACGTCATTGCCAGGCCGTCAGAGGAGTGCGGTCGGATTTTAAATATTTTGAAGTGATCTCAAAAATAGTATTCAAGTTGGCGCGTTTTGTGACGGGTCAGCATACATTCATTCCTGTCCAAATAACAGCTTTCCATCATCAAAGGTCATTGCCAGGTCGTCAGAGGAGTGCGGTCGGATTTTAAATATTTTGAATTGATCTCAAAAATAGTATTCGAGTTGGCACGGTTTGTGGTGGGTCAGAATACATTCACTCCTGTCTAATTAACAACTTCTCATCATCAAAGGTCATTGCCGGGTCGTCAGAGGAGTGCGGTAGGATTTTAAATATTTTGAAGTGATCTCAAAAATAGGATTCGAGTTGACGCGGTTTGTGGTGGGTCAGAATCCATTCATTGGTGTCCAAACAACAACTTTTCATCATCAAAAGTCATTGTCGGGTCGTCAGAGGAGTGCGGTCGGATTGTAAATATTTTGAAGTAATATCCAAAATAGGAATCGAGTTGGCGCGGTTTGTGATGGATCAGAATACATTCATTCCTGTCCAATTAACAACTTCTCATAATCAAAGGTCATTGCCGGGACGTCAGCGAAGTGCGGTCGCATTTTAAATATTCTGAAGTGATCTCAAAATTAGGAATCGAGTTGGCGCGGTGCTGTGTTGGGTCAGAATACATTCATTCCTGTCCAAATAACAACTTCTCATCATCAAAGGTCATTGCCAAGTCGTCAGAGAAGTGCGGTCAGATTTCAAATATTTTGAAGAGATCTCTAAAATAGTACTCGAGTTAGCGCTTTTTGTTGGGGATCAGAATACATTCATTCCTGTAAAAATAACAACTTCTCATCATTGCCGGGTCGTCAGAGGAGTGCGGTCGGATTTTAAATACTTTGAAGTGATCTCAAAAATAGTATTCGAGTTGGCGCGTTTTGTGGGGGGTCGAAATATATTCATTCCTGTCCAAATAACAAATTTCCATCATCAAAGGTCATTGCCAGGTCGTCAGAGGAGTGCGGTCAAATTTTAAATATTTTGAAGTGATCTCAAAAATAGTATTCGAGTTGGCGCGTTTTGTGGGGGGGTCAAAATACATTCATTCCTGTCCAAATAACCAATTTCCATTATCAAAGGTTATTGCCAGGTCGTCAGAGGAGTGCGGTCGGATTTTAAATATTTTGAAGTGATCTCAAAAATAGTATTCGAGTTGGCGCGTTTTGTGGGGGGTTAAAATACATTCATTCCTGTCCAAATAACAACTTTCCATCATCAAAGGTCATTGCCGGGTCGTCAGAGGAGTGCGGTCCGATTTTAAATATTTTAAAGTGATCTCAAAAATAGTATTTGAGTTGGCGCGTTTTGTGGGGGATTAGAATACATTCATTCCTGTCTAATTAACAACTTCTTATCATCAAAGGTCATTGCCGGGTCGTCAGAGGAGTGCGGTCGGATTTTAAAGATTTAAAAGTGATCTCAAAAATAGGATTCAAGTTGGCGCGGTTTGTGGTAACAGAATTCATTCATTTGTGTCCAAACAACATTTTTTCATCATCAAAAGTCATTGCCGGGTCGTCAGAGGAGTGCGGTCGGATTTTAAATATTTTGAAGTGATCTCAAAAATAGGATTAAGGTTGGCGCGATTTGTGGGGGTCAGAATACATTCATTCCTGTCCAAATAACAACTATCCATCATCAAAGGTCATTGCCAAGTCGTCAGAGTGCGGTCGAATTTTAAATATTTTAAAGTGATCTCAACAATAGGATTCGAATTGGCGAGGTTTGTGGTAGGTCAGAATACATTCACTCCTGTCCAAATAACAACTTTTCATCATCAAAGGTCATTGCCAGGTCGTCAAAAGAGTGCGGTCGGATTTTAAATATTTTAAAGCGATCTCAAAAATAGGATTCGAGTTGGCGCGGTTTGTGGAGGATCAGAATACATTCATTTATGTCTTATTAAAAACTTCTCATCATCAAACGTCATTGCCAGGCCGTCAGAGGAGTGCGGTCGGATTTTAAATATTTTGAAGTGATCTCAAAAATAGTATTCAAGTTGGCGCGTTTTGTGAGGGGTCAGCATACATTCATTCCTGTCCAAATAACAGCTTTCCATCATCAAAGGTCATTGCCAGGTCGTCAGAGGAGTGCGGTCGGATTTTAAATATTTTGAATTGATCTCAAAAATAGTATTCGAGTTGGCACGGTTTGTGGTGGGTCAGAATACATTCACTCCTGTCTAATTAACAACTTCTCATCATCAAAGGACATTGCAGGGTTGTCAGAGGAGTGCGGTCGGATTTTAAATATTTTGAAGTGATCTCAAAGATAGTATTCGAGTTGGCGCGTTTTGTGGGGGGTCAGAATACATTCATTCCCGCCTAATTAACAACTTCTCAACAACAAAGGTCATTGCCGGGTCGTCAGGGGAGTGCGGTCGGATTTTAAATATTTTGAAGTGATCTCAAAAATAGTAATCGAGTTGGCGCGTTTTGTGGGGGGTCAGAATACATTCATTCCTGTCGAATTAACAACTTCTCATCATCAAAGGTCATTGCCGCGTCGTCAGAGGAGTGCGGTAGGATTTTAAATATTTTGAAGTGATCTCAAAAACAGTATTCAAGTTGGCGCGTTTTGTGAGGGGTCAGCATACATTCATTCCTGTCCAAATAACAGCTTTCTATCATCAAAGGTCATTGCCAGGTCGTCAGAGGAGTGCGGTCGGATTTTAAATATTTTGAAGTGATCTCAAAAATAGTATTCGAGTTGGCGCGGTTTGTGGTGGGTCAGAATACATTCACTCCTGTCTAATTAACAACTTCTCATCATCAAAGGACATTGCAGGGTTGTCAGAGGAGTGCGGTCGGATTTTAAATATTTTGAAGTGATCTCAAAAATAGGATTCGAATTGGCGGGGTTTGTGGTAGGTCAGAATATATTCACTCCTAACCAAATAACAACTTTTCATCATCAAAAGTCATTGTCGGGTCGTCAGAGGAGTGCGGTCGGATTGTAAATATTTTGAAGTAATATCCAAAATAGGAATCGAGTTGGCGCGGTTTGTGATGGATCAGAATACATTCATTCCTGTCCAATTAACAACTTTTCATAATCAAAGATCATTGCCGTGTAGTCAGAGGAGTGCGGTCGAATTTTAAATATTTTAAAGTGATCTCAAAAATAGGATTCGAATTGGCGGGGTTTGTGGTAGGTCAGAATATATTCACTCCTAACCAAATAACAACTTTTCATCATCAAAGGTCATTGCCGGGACGTCAGCGAAGTGCGGTCGCATTTTAAATATTCTGAAGTGATCTCAAAAATAGGAATCGAGTTGGCGCGGTGCTGTGTTGGGTCAGAATACATTCATTCCTGTCCAAATAACAACTTCTCATCATCAAAGGTCATTGCCAAGTCGTCAGAGAAGTGCGGTCAGATTTCAAATATTTTGAAGAGATCTCAAAAATAGTACTCGAGTTAGCGCTTTTTGTTGGGGATCAGAATACATTCATTCCTGTAAAATTAACAACTTCTCATCATTGCCGGGTCGTCAGAGGAGTGCGGTCGGATTTTAAATACTTTGAAGTGATCTCAAAAATAGTATTCGAGTTGGCGCGTTTTGTGGGGGGTCGAAATATATTCATTCCTGTCCAAATAACAAATTTCCATCATCAAAGGTCATTGCCAGGTCGTCAGAGGAGTGCGGTCAAATTTTAAATATTTTGAAGTGATCTCAAAAATAGTATTCGAGTTGGCGCGTTTTGTGGGGGGTCGAAATATATTCATTCCTGTCCAAATAACAAATTTCCATCATCAAAGGTCATTGCCGGGTCGTCAGAGGAGTGCGGTCGGATTTTAAAGATTTAAAAGTGATCACAAAAATAGGATTCAAGTTGGCGCGGTTTGTGGTAACAGAATTCATTCATTTGTGTCCAAACAACATTTTTTCATCATCAAAAGTCATTGCCGGGTCGTCAGAGGAGTGCGGTCGGATTTTAAATATTTTGAAGTGATCTCAAAAATAGGATTAAGGTTGGCGCGATTTGTGGGGGGTCAGAATACATTCATTCCTGTCCAAATAACAACTATCCATCATCAAAGGTCATTGCCAAGTCGTCAGAGTGCGGTCGAATTTTAAATATTTTAAAGTGATCTCAACAATAGGATTCGAATTGGCGAGGTTTGTGGTAGGTCAGAATACATTCACTCCTGTCCAAATAACAACTTTTCATCATCAAAGGTCATTGCCAGGTCGTCAAAAGAGTGCGGTCGGATTTTAAATATTTTAAAGCGATCTCAAAAATAGGATTCGAGTTGGCGCGGTTTGTGGAGGATCAGAATACATTCATTTATGTCTTATTAACAACTTCTCATCATCAAACGTCATTGCCAGGCCGTCAGAGGAGTGCGGTCGGATTTTAAATATTTTGAAGTGATCTCAAAAATAGTATTCAAGTTGGCGCGTTTTGTGAGGGGTCAGCATACATTCATTCCTGTCCAAATAACAGCTTTCCATCATCAAAGGTCATTGCCAGGTCGTCAGAGGAGTGCGGTCGGATTTTAAATATTTTGAATTAATCTCAAAAATAGTATTCGAGTTGGCACGGTTTGTGGTGGGTCAGAATACATTCACTCCTGTCTAATTAACAACTTCTCATCATCAAAGGTCATTGCCGGGTCGTCAGAGGAGTGCGGTAGGATTTTAAATATTTTGAAGTGATCTCAAAAATAGGATTCGAGTTGACGCGGTTTGTGGTGGGTCAGAATCCATTCATTGGTGTCCAAACAACAACTTTTCATCATCAAAAGTCATTGTCGGGTCGTCAGAGGAGTGCGGTCGGATTGTAAATATTTTGAAGTAATATCCAAAATAGGAATCGAGTTGGCGCGGTTTGTGATAGATCAGAATACATTCATTCCTGTCCAATTAACAACTTCTCATAATCAAAGGTCATTGCCGGGACGTCAGCGAAGTGCGGTCGCATTTTAAATATTCTGAAGTGATCTCAAAATTAGGAATCGACTTGGCGCGGTGCTGTGTTGGGTCAGAATACATTCATTCCTGTCCAAATAACAACTTCTCATCATCAAAGGTCATTGCCAAGTCGTCAGAGAAGTGCGGTCAGATTTCAAATATTTTGAAGAGATCTCAAAAATAGTACTCGAGTTAGCGCTTTTTGTTGGGGATCAGAATACATTCATTCCTGTAAAATTAACAACTTCTCATCATTGCCGGGTCGTCAGAGGAGTGCGGTCGGATTTTAAATACTTTGAAGTGATCTCAAAAATAGTATTCGAGTTGGCGCGTTTTGTGGGGGGTCGAAATATATTCATTCCTGTCCAAATAACAAATTTCCATCATCAAAGGTCATTGCCAGGTCGTCAGAGGAGTGCGGTCAAATTTTAAATATTTTGAAGTGATCTCAAAAATAGTATTCGAGTTGGCGCGTTTTGTGGGGGGGTCAAAATACATTCATTCCTGTCCAAATAACCAATTTCCATTATCAAAGGTTATTGCCAGGTCGTCAGAGGAGTGCGGTCGGATTTTAAATATTTTGAAGTGATCTCAAAAATAGTATTCGAGTTGGCGCGTTTTGTGGGGGGTTAAAATACATTCATTCCTGTCCAAATAACAACTTTCCATCATCAAAGGTCATTGCCGGGTCGTCAGAGGAGTGCGGTCGGATTTTAAAGATTTAAAAGTGATCTCAAAAATAGGATTCAAGTTGGCGCGGTTTGTGGTAACAGAATTCATTCATTTGTATCCAAACAACATTTTTTCATCATCAAAAGTCATTGCCGGGTCGTCAGAGGAGTGCGGTCGGATTTTAAATATTTTGAAGTGATCTCAAAAATAGGATTAAGGTTGGCGCGATTTGTGGGGGGTCAGAATACATTCATTCCTGTCCAAATAACAACTATCCATCATCAAAGGTCATTGCCAAGTCGTCAGAGTGCGGTCGAATTTTAAATACTTTGAAGTGATCTCAAAAATAGTATTCGAGTTGGCGCGTTTTGTGGGGGGTCGAAATATATTCATTCCTGTCCAAATAACAAATTTCCATCATCAAAGGTCATTGCCAGGTCGTCAGAGGAGTGCGGTCAAATTTTAAATATTTTGAAGTGATCTCAAAAATAGTATTCGAGTTGGCGCGTTTTGTGGGGGGGTCAAAATACATTCATTCCTGTCCAAATAACCAATTTCCATTATCAAAGGTTATTGCCAGGTCGTCAGAGGAGTGCGGTCGGATTTTAAATATTTTGAAGTGATCTCAAAAATAGTATTTGAGTTGGCGCGTTTTGTGGGGGATTAGAATACATTCATTCCTGTCTAATTAACAACTTCTTATCATCAAAGGTCATTGCCGGGTCGTCAGAGGAGTGCGGTCGGATTTTAAAGATTTAAAAGTGATCTCAAAAATAGGATTCAAGTTGGCGCGGTTTGTGGTAACAGAATTCATTCATTTGTATCCAAACAACATTTTTTCATCATCAAAAGTCATTGCCGGGTCGTCAGAGGAGTGCGGTCGGATTTTAAATATTTTGAAGTGATCTCAAAAATAGGATTAAGGTTGGCGCGATTTGTGGGGGGTCAGAATACATTCATTCCTGTCCAAATAACAACTATCCATCATCAAAGGTCATTGCCAAGTCGTCAGAGTGCGGTCGAATTTTAAATATTTTAAAGTGATCTCAACAATAGGATTCGAATTGGCGAGGTTTGTGGTAGGTCAGAATACATTCACTCCTGTCCAAATAACAACTTTTCATCATCAAAGGTCATTGCCAGGTCGTCAAAAGAGTGCGGTCGGATTTTAAATATTTTAAAGCGATCTCAAAAATAGGATTCGAGTTGGCGCGGTTTGTGGAGGATCAGAATACATTCATTTATGTCTTATTAACAACTTCTCATCATCAAACGTCATTGCCAGGCCGTCAGAGGAGTGCGGTCGGATTTTAAATATTTTGAAGTGATCTCAAAAATAGTATTCAAGTTGGCGCGTTTTGTGAGGGGTCAGCAAACATTCATTCCTGTCCAAATAACAGCTTTCCATCATCAAAGGTCATTGCCAGGTCGTCAGAGGAGTGCGGTCGGATTTTAAATATTTTGAATTGATCTCAAAAATAGTATTCGAGTTGGCACGGTTTGTGGTGGGTCAGAATACATTCACTCCTGTCTAATTAACAACTTCTCATCATCAAAGGACATTGCAGGGTTGTCAGAGGAGTGCGGTCAGATTTTAAATATTTTGAAGTGATCTCAAAGATAGTATTCGAGTTGGCGCGTTTTGTGGGGGGTCAGAATACATTCATTCCTGCCTAATTAACAACTTCTCAACAACAAAGGTCATTGCCGGGTCGTCAGGGGAGTGCGGTCGGATTTTAAATATTTTGAAGTGATCTCAAAAATAGTAATCGAGTTGGCGCGTTTTGTGGGGGGTCAGAATACATTCATTCCTGTCGAATTAACAACTTCTCATCATCAAAGGTCATTGCCGTGTAGTCAGAGGAGTGCGGTCGAATTTTAAATATTTTAAAGTAATCTCAAAAATAGGATTCGAATTGGCGGGGTTTGTGGTAGGTCAGAATATATTCACTCCTAACCAAATAACAACTTTTCATCATCAAAGGTCATTGCCGGGACGTCAGCGAAGTGCGGTCGCATTTTAAATATTCTGAAGTGATCTCAAAAATAGGAATCGAGTTGGCGCGGTGCTGTGTTGGGTCAGAATACATTCATTCCTGTCCAAATAACAACTTCTCATCATCAAAGGTCATTGCCAAGTCGTCAGAGAAGTGCGGTCAGATTTCAAATATTTTGAAGAGATCTCAAAAATAGTACTCGAGTTAGCGCTTTTTGTTGGGGATCAGAATACATTCATTCCTGTAAAATTAACAACTTCTCATCATTGCCGGGTCGTCAGAGGAGTGCGGTCGGATTTTAAATACTTTGAAGTGATCTCAAAAATAGTATTCGAGTTGGCGCGTTTTGTGGGGGGTCGAAATATATTCATTCCTGTCCAAATAACAAATTTCCATCATCAAAGGTCATTGCCAGGTCGTCAGAGGAGTGCGGTCAAATTTTAAATATTTTGAAGTGATCTCAAAAATAGTATTCGAGTTGGCGCGTTTTGTGGGGGGGTCAAAATACATTCATTCCTGTCCAAATAACCAATTTCCATTATCAAAGGTTATTGCCAGGTCGTCAGAGGAGTGCGGTCGGATTTTAAATATTTTGAAGTGATCTCAAAAATAGTATTCGAGTTGGCGCGTTTTGTGGGGGGTTAAAATACATTCATTCCTGTCCAAATAACAACTTTCCATCATCAAAGGTCATTGCCGGGTCGTCAGAGGAGTGCGGTCCGATTTTAAATATTTTAAAGTGATCTCAAAAATAGTATTTGAGTTGGCGCGTTTTGTGGGGGATTAGAATACATTCATTCCTGTCTAATTAACAACTTCTTATCATCAAAGGTCATTGCCGGGTCGTCAGAGGAGTGCGGTCGGATTTTAAAGATTTAAAAGTGATCTCAAAAATAGGATTCAAGTTGGCGCGGTTTGTGGTAACAGAATTCATTCATTTGTATCCAAACAACATTTTTTCATCATCAAAAGTCATTGCCGGGTCGTCAGAGGAGTGCGGTCGGATTTTAAATATTTTGAAGTGATCTCAAAAATAGGATTAAGGTTGGCGCGATTTGTGGGGGGTCAGAATACATTCATTCCTGTCCAAATAACAACTATCCATCATCAAAGGTCATTGCCAAGTCGTCAGAGTGCGGTCGAATTTTAAATATTTTAAAGTGATCTCAACAATAGGATTCGAATTGGCGAGGTTTGTGGTAGGTCAGAATACATTCACTCCTGTCCAAATAACAACTTTTCATCATCAAAGGTCATTGCCAGGTCGTCAAAAGAGTGCGGTCGGATTTTAAATATTTTAAAGCGATCTCAAAAATAGGATTCGAGTTGGCGCGGTTTGTGGAGGATCAGAATACATTCATTTATGTCTTATTAACAACTTCTCATCATCAAACGTCATTGCCAGGCCGTCAGAGGAGTGCGGTCGGATTTTAAATATTTTGAAGTGATCTCAAAAATAGTATTCAAGTTGGCGCGTTTTGTGAGGGGTCAGCAAACATTCATTCCTGTCCAAATAACAGCTTTCCATCATCAAAGGTCATTGCCAGGTCGTCAGAGGAGTGCGGTCGGATTTTAAATATTTTGAATTGATCTCAAAAATAGTATTCGAGTTGGCACGGTTTGTGGTGGGTCAGAATACATTCACTCCTGTCTAATTAACAACTTCTCATCATCAAAGGACATTGCAGGGTTGTCAGAGGAGTGCGGTCAGATTTTAAATATTTTGAAGTGATCTCAAAGATAGTATTCGAGTTGGCGCGTTTTGTGGGGGGTCAGAATACATTCATTCCTGCCTAATTAACAACTTCTCAACAACAAAGGTCATTGCCGGGTCGTCAGGGGAGTGCGGTCGGATTTTAAATATTTTGAAGTGATCTCAAAAATAGTAATCGAGTTGGCGCGTTTTGTGGGGGGTCAGAATACATTCATTCCTGTCGAATTAACAACTTCTCATCATCAAAGGTCATTGCCGTGTAGTCAGAGGAGTGCGGTCGAATTTTAAATATTTTAAAGTAATCTCAAAAATAGGATTCGAATTGGCGGGGTTTGTGGTAGGTCAGAATATATTCACTCCTAACCAAATAACAACTTTTCATCATCAAAGGTCATTGCCGGGACGTCAGCGAAGTGCGGTCGCATTTTAAATATTCTGAAGTGATCTCAAAAATAGGAATCGAGTTGGCGCGGTGCTGTGTTGGGTCAGAATACATTCATTCCTGTCCAAATAACAACTTCTCATCATCAAAGGTCATTGCCAAGTCGTCAGAGGAGTGCGGTCGGATTTCAAATATTTTGAAGAGATCTCAAAAATAGTACTCGAGTTAGCGCTTTTTGTGGGGGATCAGAATACATTCATTCTTGTAAAATTAACAACTTCTCATCATTGCCGGGTCGTCAGAGGAGTGCGGTCGGATTTTAAATAATTTGAAGTGATCTCAAAAATAGTATTCGAGTTGGCGCGTTTTGTGGGGGATCAGAATACATTCATTCCTGTCAAATTAACAACTTCTCATCATCAAAGGTCATTGCCGGGTCGTCAGAGGAGTGCGGTCGGATTTTAAATATTTTGAAGTGATCTCAAAAATAATATTCAAGTTGGCGCGTTTTGTGAGGGATCAGCATTTATTCATTCCTGTCCAAATAACAGCTTTCCCTCATCAAAGGTCATTGACAGGTCGTCAGAGGAGTGCGGTCGGATTTTAAATATTTTGAAGTGATCTCAAAAATAGTATTCGAGTTGGCACGGTTTGTGGTGGGTCAGAATACATTCACTCCTGTCTAATTAACAACTTCTCATCATCAAAGGACATTGCAGGGTTGTCAGAGGAGTGCAGTCGGATTTTAAAAATTTTGAAGTGATCTCAAAAATAGTATTCGAGTTGGCGCGTTTTGTGGGGGGTCGGAATACATTCATTCCTGCCTAATTAACAACTTCTCAACATCAAAGGTCATTGCCGGGTCGTCAGGGGAGTGCGGTCGGATTTTAAATATTTTGAAGTGATCTCAAAAATAGTATTCGAGTTGGCGCGGTTTGTGGTGGGTCAGAATACATTCACTCCTGTCGAATTAACAACTTCTCATCATCAAAGGTCATTGCCGGGTCGTCAGAGGAGTGCGGTAGGATTTTAAATATTTTGAAGTGATCTCAAAAACAGTATTCAAGTTGGCGCGTTTTGTGAGGGGTCAGCATACATTCATTCCTGTCCAAATAACAGCTTTCCATCATCAAAGGTCATTGCCAGGTCGTCAGAGGAGTGCGGTCGGATTTTAAATATTTTGAAGTGATCTCAAAAATAGTATTCGAGTTGGCGCGGTTTGTGGTGGGTCAGAATACATTCACTCCTGTCTAATTAACAACTTCTCATCATCAAAGGACATTGCAGGGTTGTCAGAGGAGTGCGGTCGGATTTTAAATATTTTGAAGTGATCTCAAAAATAGGATTCGAGTTGACGCGGTTTGTGGTGGGTCAGAATACATTCATTGGTGTCCAAACAACAACTTTTCATCATCAAAAGTCATTGTCGGGTCGTCAGAGGAGTGCGGTCGGATTGTAAATATTTTGAAGTAATATCCAAAATAGGAATCGAGTTGGCGCGGTTTGTGATGGATCAGAATACATTCATTCCTGTCCAATTAACAACTTCTCATAATCAAAGATCATTGCCGTGTAGTCAGAGGAGTGCGGTCGAATTTTAAATATTTTAAAGAGATCTCAAAAATAGGATTCGAATTGGCGGGGTTTGTGGTAGGTCAGAATATACTCACTCCTAACCAAATAACAACTTTTCATCATCAAAGGTCATTGCCGGGACGTCAGCGAAGTGCGGTCGCATTTTAAATATTCTGAAGTGATCTCAAAAATAGGAATCGAGTTGGCGCGGTGCTGTGTTGACATTCATTCCTGTCCAAATAACCAATTTCCATTATCAAAGGTTATTGCCAGGTCGTCAGAGGAGTGCGGTCGGATTTTAAATATTTTGAAGTGATCTCAAAAATAGTATTCGAGTTGGCGCGTTTTGTGGGGGTTTAAAATACATTCATTCCTGTCCAAATAACAACTTTCCATCATCAAAGGTCATTGCCGGGTCGTCAGAGGAGTGCGGTCCGATTTTAAATATTTTAAAGTGATCTCAAAAATAGTATTTGAGTTGGCGCGTTTTGTGGGGGATTAGAATACATTCATTCCTGTCTAATTAACAACTTCTTATCATCAAAGGTCATTGCCGGGTCGTCAGAGGAGTGCGGTCGGATTTTAAAGATTTAAAAGTGATCTCAAAAATAGGATACAAGTTGGCGCGGTTTGTGGTAACAGAATTCATTCATTTGTGTCCAAACAACATTTTTTCATCATCAAAAGTCATTGCCGGGTCGTCAGAGGAGTGCGGTCGGATTTTAAATATTTTGAAGTGATCTCAAAAATAGGATTAAGGTTGGCGCGATTTGTGGGGGGTCAGAATACATTCATTCCTGTCCAAATAACAACTATCCATCATCAAAGGTCATTGACAAGTCGTCAGAGTGCGGTCGAATTTTAAATATTTTAAAGTGATCTCAACAATAGGATTCGAATTGGCGAGGTTTGTGGTAGGTCAGAATACATTCACTCCTGTCCAAATAACAACTTTTCATCATCAAAGGTCATTGCCAGGTCGTCAAAAGAGTGCGGTCGGATTTTAAATATTTTAAAGCGATCTCAAAAATAGGATTCGAGTTGGCGCGGTTTGTGGTGGGTCAGAATTCCGGTTGGCGCGATTTGTGGTGGGTCAGAATACATTCATTTCTGTCCAAATAACAACTTCTCATCATTAAAAGTCATTTCCGGATCGTCAGAGGGGTACGGTCGGATTTTAAATATTTTGAAAAGATTTCATAAATAGGATTCGAGTTGGCGCGAGTTGTGGTGGGTCAGAATACATTTATTCTTGTTCAAACAACAACTTTTCATCATCAAAAGTCATTACTGGGTCGTCAGAGGAGTACGGTCGGATTTTAAATATTTTGAAGTCATCTCAAAAATAGTATTCGAGTTGACGCTTTTTGTGGGGGGTCAGAATACATTTATTCCTGTCTAATTAAAAACTTCTCATCATCAAAGATCATTGCCGGGTCAGAGGAGTGCGGTCGGATTTTAAATATTTTGAAGTGATCTCAGAAATAGTATTTGAGTTGGCGCGTTTTGTGGGGGATTAGAATACATTCATTCCTGTCTAATTAACAACTTCTCATCATCAAACGTCATTTCCAGGTCGTCAGAGGAGTGACGTCGGATTTGAAATATTTTAAAGTGATCTCAAAAATAGAATTCGAGTTGGCGCGGATTGTGGTGGATCAGAATACATTCATTTATATCCAAACAACTTTTCATCATCAAAAGTCATTGTCGGGTCGTCAGAGGAGTGCGGTCGGATTTTAAATATTTTGACGTAATCTCAAAAAAAGTATTGTAATTGGCGCGTTTTGTGGGGGGTCAGAATACATTCATTCCTGTTTTATTAACAACTTCTCATCATCAAACGTCATTGCCAGGTCGTCAGAGGAGTGCGGTCGGATTTAAAATATTTTAAAGTGATCTCAAAATTAGAATTCGAGTTGGGGCGGTTTGTGGTGGGTCAGAATTCCGGTTGGCGCGATTTGTGGTGGTCAGAATAAGAATTACATTTATTCTTGTTCAAACAACAACTTTTCATCATCAAAAGTCATTACCGGGTCGTCAGAGGAGTGCGGTCGGTTTTAAATATTTTGAAGTGATCTCAAAAATAGTATTCGAGTTGGCGCTTTTTGTGGGGTGTCATAATATATTGATTCCTGTCTAATTAACAACTTCTCATCATCAAAGGTCATTGCCGGGTCAGAGGAGTGCGGTCGGATTTTAAATATTTTGAAGTGATCTCAGAAATATTATTTGAGTTGGCGCGTTTTGTGGGGGATTAGAATACATTCATTCCTGTCTAATTAAAACTTCTCATCATCAAACGTCATTGCCAGGTCGTCAGAGGAGTGCGGTCGGATTTGAAATATTTAAAAGAGATCTCAAAAATAGAATTCGAGTTGGGGCGGTTTGTAGTGGGTCAGAATTCCGGTTGGCGCGATTTGTGGTGGTCAGAATACGAAATACATTTATTCTTGTTCAAACAACAACTTTTCATCATCAAAAGTCATTGTCGGGTCGTCAGAGGAGTGCGGTCGGATTTTAAATATTTTGACGTAATCTCAAAAAAAGTATTGTAATTGGCGCGTTTTGTGGGGGGTCAGAATACATTCGTTCCTTTTTTATTAACATTTTCTCATCATCAAACGTCATTGCCAGGTCGTCAGAGGAGTGCGGTCGGATTTTAAATATTTTGAAGTGATCTCAAAAATAGTATTCGAGTTGGCGCGGTTTGTGGTGGGTCAGAATACATTCACTCCTGTCTAATTAACAACTTCTCATCATCAAAGGACATTGCAGGGTTGTCAGAGGAGTGCGGTCGGATTTTAAATATTTTGAAGTGATCTCAAAAATAGGATTCGAGTTGACGCGGTTTGTGGTGGGTCAGAATACATTCATTGGTGTCCAAACAACAACTTTTCATCATCAAAAGTCATTGTCGGGTCGTCAGAGGAGTGCGGTCGGATTGCAAATATTTTGAAGTAATATCCAAAATAGGAATCGAGTTGGCGCGGTTTGTGATGGATCAGAATACATTCATTCCTGTCCAATTAACAACTTCTCATAATCAAAGATCATTGCCGTGTAGTCAGAGGAGTGCGGTCGAATTTTAAATATTTTAAAGAGAACTCAAAAATAGGATTCGAATTGGCGGGGTTTGTGGTAGGTCAGAATATATTCACTCCTAACCAAATAACAACTTTTCATCATCAAAGGTCATTGCCGGGACGTCAGCGAAGTGCGGTCGCATTTTAAATATTCTGAAGTGATCTCAAAAATAGGAATCGAGTTGGCGCGGTGCTGTGTTGGGTCAGAATACATTCATTCCTGTCCAAATAACAACTTCTCATCATCAAAGGTCATTACCAAGTCGTCAGAGAAGTGCGGTCAGATTTCAAATATTTTGAAGAGATCTCAAAAATAGTACTCGAGTTAGCGCTTTTTGTTGGGGATCAGAATACATTCATTCCTGTAAAATTAACAACTCATCAAAGGACATTGCCGGGTCGTCAGAGGAGTGCGGTCGGATTTTAAATACTTTGAAGTGATCTCAAAAATAGTATTCGAGTTGGCGCGTTTTGTGGGGGGTCGAAATATATTCATTCCTGTCCAAATAACGAATTTCCATCATCAAAGATCATTGCCAGGTCGTCAGAGGAGTGCGGTCAAATTTTAAATATTTTGAAGTGATCTCAAAAATAGTATTCGAGTTGGCGCGTTTTGTGGGGGGGTCAAAATACATTCATTCCTGTCCAAATAACCAATTTCCATTATCAAAGGTTATTGCCAGGTCGTCAGAGGAGTGCGGTCGGATTTTAAATATTTTGAAGTGATCTCAAAAATAGTATTCGAGTTGGCGCGTTTTGTGGGGGGTTAAAATACATTCATTCCTGTCCAAATAACAACTTTCCATCATCAAAGGTCATTGCCGGGTCGTCAGAGGAGTGCGGTCCGATTTTAAATATTTTAAAGTGATCTCAAAAATAGTATTTGAGTTGGCGCGTTTTGTGGGGGATTAGAATACATTCATTCCTGTCTAATTAACAACTTCTTATCATCAAAGGTCATTGCCGGGTCGTCAGAGGAGTGCGGTCGGATTTTAAAGATTTAAAAGTGATCTCAAAAATAGGATTCAAGTTGGCGCGGTTTGTGGTAACAGAATTCATTCATTTGTGTCCAAACAACAACTTTTCATCATCAAAAGTCATTGCCGGGTCGTCAGAGGAGTGCGGTCGGATTTTAAATATTTTGAAGTGATCTCAAAAATAGGATTAAGGTTGGCGCGATTTGTGGGGGGTCAGAATACATTCATTCCTGTCCAAATAACAACTATCCATCATCAAAGGTCATTGCCAAGTCGTCAGAGTGCGGTCGAATTTTAAATATTTTAAAGTGATCTCAACAATAGGATTCGAATTGGCGAGGTTTGTGGTAGGTCAGAATACATTCACTCCTGTCCAAATAACAACTTTTCATCATCAAAGGTCATTGCCAGGTCGTCAAAAGAGTGCGGTCGGATTTTAAATATTTTAAAGCGATCTCAAAAATAGGATTCGAGTTGGCGCGGTTTGTGGTGGATCAGAATACATTCATTTATGTCTTATTAACAACTTCTCATCATCAAACGTCATTGCCAGGCCGTCAGAGGAGTGCGGTCGGATTTAAAATATTTTAAAGTGATCTCAAATATAGAATTCGAGTTGGCGCGGTTTGTGGTGGGTCAGAATTCCGGTTGGCGCGATTTGTGGTGGGTCAGAATACATTCATTTCTGTCCAAATAACAACTTCTCATCATTAAAAGTCATTGCCGGATCGTCAGAGGGGTGCGGTCGGATTTTAAATATTTTGAAAAGATTTCATAAATAGGATTCGAGTTGGCGCGAGTTGTGGTGGGTCAGAATACATTTATTCTTGTTCAAACAACAACTTTTCATCATCAAAAGTCATTACTGGGTCGTCAGAGGAGTACGGTCGGATTTTAAATATTTTGAAGTCATCTCAAAAATAGTATTCGAGTTGACGCTTTTTGTGGGGGGTCAGAATACATTTATTCCTGTCTAATTAAAAACTTCTCATCATCAAAGATCATTGCCGGGTCAGAGGAGTGCGGTCGGATTTTAAATATTTTGAAGTGATCTCAGAAATAGTATTTGAGTTGGCGCGTTTTGTGGGGGATTAGAATACATTCATTCCTGTCTAATTAACAACTTCTCATCATCAAACGTCATTTCCAGGTCGTCAGAGGAGTGACGTCGGATTTGAAATATTTTAAAGTGATCTCAAAAATAGAATTCGAGTTGGCGCGGATTGTGGTGGATCAGAATACATTCATTTATGTCCAAACAACTTTTCATCATCAAAAGTCATTGTCGGGTCGTCAGAGGAGTGCGGTCGGATTTTAAATATTTTGACGTAATCTCAAAAAAAGTATTGTAATTGGCGCGTTTTGTGGGGGGTCAGAATACATTCATTCCTGTTTTATTAACAACTTCTCATCATCAAACGTCATTGCCAGGTCGTCAGAGGAGTGCGGTCGGATTTTAAATACTTTGAATTTATCTCAAAAATAGTATTCGAGTTGGCGCGTTTTGTGGGGGGTCAGAATACATTCATTCCTGTCAAATTAACAACTTCTCATCATCAAAGGTCATTGCCGGGTCGTCAGAGGAGTGCAGTCGGATTTTAAATATTTTGAAGTGATCTCAAAAATAGTATTCAAGTTGGCGCGTTTTGTGAGGGGTCAGCATACATTCATTCCTGTCCAAATAACAGCTTTCCATCATCAAAGGTCATTGCCAGGTCGTCAGAGGAGTGCGGTCGGATTATAAATATTTTGAAGTGATCTCAAAAATAGGATTTAGGTTGGCGCGATTTGTAAGGGGGTCAGAATACATTCATTCCTGTCCAAATAACAACTTTCCATCATCAAAAGTCATTGCCAGGTCGTCAGAGGAGTGCGGTCGAATTTTAAATATTTTAAAGTGATCTCAAAAATAGGATTCGAATTGGCGGGGTTTGTGGTAGGTCAGAACACGTTCACTCCTGTCCAAATAACAACTTTTCATCATCAAAGGTCATTGCCGGGACGTCAGCGAAGTGAGGTCGCATTTTAAATATTCTGGTTGATTTCAAAAATAGGAATCGAGTTGGCGCGGTGCTGTGTTGGGTGAGAATACATTCATTCCTGTCCAAATAACAACTTCTCATCATCAAAGGACATTGCCCTGTCGTCAGAGGAGTGCGGTCCGATTTTAAATATTTTAAAGTGATCTCAAAAATAGTATTCGAGTTGGCGCTTTTCGTGAGGGGTCAGACTACATTCATTCCTGTCTAATTATCAACTTCTCATCATCAAAGGTCATTGCCAAGTCGTCAGGGGAGTGCGGTCGGATTTCAAATATTTTGAAGAGATCTCAAAAATAGTACTCGAGTTAGCGCTTTTTGTGGGGGGTCAGAATACATTCATTCCTGTCAAATTAACAACTTCTCATCATCAAAGGTTATTGCCGGGTCAGAGGAGTGCGGTCGGATTTTAAATATTTTGAAGTGATCTCAAAGATAGTATTCGAGTTGGCGCGTTTTGTAGGGGGTCAGAATACATTCATTCCTGTCTAATTAACAACTTCTCATCATCAAAGGTCACTGCCGGGTCGTCAGAAGAGAGCGGTCAGATTTAAAATATTTTAAAGTGATCTCAAAAATAGGATACGAGTTGGCGCGGATTGTGGTGGATCAGAATACATTCATTTATGTCCAAACAACTTTTCATCATCAAAAGTCATTGCCAGGTCGTCAGAGGAGTGCGGTCGGATTTAAAATATTTTGAAGTGATCTCAAAAATAATATTCAAGTTGGCGCGTTTTGTGAGGGGTCAGCATACATTCATTCCTGTCCAAATAACAGCTTTCCCTCATCAAAGGTCATTGACAGGTCGTCAGAGGAGTGCGGTCGGATTTTAAATATTTTGAAGTGATCTCAAAAATAGTATTCGAGTTGGCACGGTTTGTGGTGGGTCAGAATACATTCACTCCTGTCTAATTAACAACTTCTCATCATCAAAGGACATTGCAGGGTTGTCAGAGGAGTGCAGTCGGATTTTAAAAATTTTGAAGTGATCTCAAAAATAGTATTCGAGTTGGCGCGTTTTGTGGGGGGTCGGAATACATTCATTCCTGCCTAATTAACAACTTCTCAACATCAAAGGTCATTGCCGGGTCGTCAGGGGAGTGCGGTCGGATTTTAAATATTTTGAAGTGATCTCAAAAATAGTAATCGAGTTGGCGCGTTTTGTGGGGGGTCAGAATACATTCATTCCTGTCGAATTAACAACTTCTCATCATCAAAGGTCATTGCCGGGTCGTCAGAGGAGTGCGGTAGGATTTTAAATATTTTGAAGTGATCTCAAAAACAGTATTCAAGTTGGCGCGTTTTGTGAGGGGTCAGCATACATTCATTCCTGTCCAAATAACAGCTTTCCATCATCAAAGGTCATTGCCAGGTCGTCAGAGGAGTGCGGTCGGATTTTAAATATTTTGAAGTGATCTCAAAAATAGTATTCGAGTTGGCGCGGTTTGTGGTGGGTCAGAATACATTCACTCCTGTCTAATTATCAACTTCTCATCATCAAAGGACATTGCAGGGTTGTCAGAGGAGTGCGGTCGGATTTTAAATATTTTGAAGTGATCTCAAAAATAGGATTCGAGTTGACGCGGTTTGTGGTGGGTCAGAATACATTCATTGGTGTCCAAACAACAACTTTTCATCATCAAAAGTCATTGTCGGGTCGTCAGAGGAGTGCGGTCGGATTGTAAATATTTTGAAGTAATATCCAAAATAGGAATCGAGTTGGCGCGGTTTGTGATGGATCAGAATACATTCATTCCTGTCCAATTAACAACTTCTCATAATCAAAGATCATTGCCGTGTAGTCAGAGGAGTGCGGTCGAATTTTAAATATTTTAAAGAGATCTCAAAAATAGGATTCGAATTGGCGGGGTTTGTGGTAGGTCAGAATATATTCACTCCTAACCAAATAACAACTTTTCATCATCAAAGGTCATTGCCGGGACGTCAGCGAAGTGCGGTCGCATTTTAAATATTCTGAAGTGATCTCAAAAAAAGGAATCGAGTTGGCGCGGTGCTGTGTTGGGTCAAAATACATTCATTCCTGTCCAAATAACAACTTCTCATCATCAAAGGTCATTGCCAAGTCGTCAGAGAAGTGCGGTCAGATTTCAAATATTTTGAAGAGATCTCAAAAAAAGTACTCGAGTTAGCGCTTTTTGTTGGGGATCAGAATACATTCATTCCTGTAAAATTAACAACTCATCAAAGGACATTGCCGGGTCGTCAGAGGAGTGCGGTCGGATTTTAAATACTTTGAAGTGATCTCAAAAATAGTATTCGAGTTGGCGCGTTTTGTGGGGGGTCGAAATATATTCATTCCTGTCCAAATAACAAATTTCCATCATCAAAGGTCATTGCCAGGTCGTCAGAGGAGTGCGGTCAAATTTTAAATATTTTGAAGTGATCTCAAAAATAGTATTCGAGTTGGCGCGTTTTGTGGGGGGGTCAAAATACATTCATTCCTGTCCAAATAACCAATTTCCATTATCAAAGGTTATTGCCAGGTCGTCAGAGGAGTGCGGTCGGATTTTAAATATTTTGAAGTGATCTCAAAAATAGTATTCGAGTTGGCGCGTTTTGTGGGGGGTTAAAATACATTCATTCCTGTCCAAATAACAACTTTCCATCATCAAAGGTCATTGCCGGGTCGTCAGAGGAGTGCGGTCCGATTTTAAATATTTTAAAGTGATCTCAAAAATAGTATTTGAGTTGGCGCGTTTTGTGGGGGATTAGAATACATTCATTCCTGTCTAATTAACAACTTCTTATCATCAAAGGTCATTGCCGGGTCGTCAGAGGAGTGCGGTCGGATTTTAAAGATTTAAAAGTGATCTCAAAAATAGGATTCAAGTTGGCGCGGTTTGTGGTAACAGAATTCATTCATTTGTGTCCAAACAACATTTTTTCATCATCAAAAGTCATTGCCGGGTCGTCAGAGGAGTGCGGTCGGATTTTAAATATTTTGAAGTGATCTCAAAAATAGGATTAAGGTTGGCGCGATTTGTGGGGGGTCAGAATACATTCATTCCTGTCCAAATAACAACTATCCATCATCAAAGGTCATTGCCAAGTCGTCAGAGTGCGGTCGAATTTTAAATATTTTAAAGTGATCTCAACAATAGGATTCGAATTGGCGAGGTTTGTGGTAGGTCAGAATACATTCACTCCTGTCCAAATAACAACTTTTCATCATCAAAGGTCATTGCCAGGTCGTCAAAAGAGTGCGGTCAGATTTTAAATATTTTAAAGCGATCTCAAAAATAGGATTCGAGTTGGCGCGGTTTGTGGTGGATCAGAATACATTCATTTATGTCTTATTAACAACTTCTCATCATCAAACGTCATTGCCAGGCCGTCAGAGGAGTGCGGTCGGATTTAAAATATTTTAAAGTGATCTCAAATATAGAATTCGAGTTGGCGCGGTTTGTGGTGGGTCAGAATTCCGGTTGGCGCGATTTGTGGTGGGTCAGAATACATTCATTTCTGTCCAAATAACAAATTCTCATCATTAAAAGTCATTGCCGGATCGTCAGAGGGGTGCGGTCGGATTTTAAATATTTTGAAAAGATTTCATAAATAGGATTCGAGTTGGCGCGAGTTGTGGTGGGTCAGAATACATTTATTCTTGTTCAAACAACAACTTTTCATCATCAAAAGTCATTACTGGGTCGTCAGAGGAGTACGGTCGGATTTTAAATATTTTGAAGTCATCTCAAAAATAGTATTCGAGTTGACGCTTTTTGTGGGGGGTCAGAATACATTTATTCCTGTCTAATTAAAAACTTCTCATCATCAAAGATCATTGCCGGGTCAGAGGAGTGCGGTCCGATTTCAAATATTTTAAAGTGATCTCAAAAATAGTATTTGAGTTGGCGCGTTTTGTGGGGGATTAGAATACATTCATTCCTGTCTAATTAACAACTTCTTATCATCAAAGGTCATTGCCGGGTCGTCAGAGGAGTGCGGTCGGATTTTAAAGATTTAAAAGTGATCTCAAAAATAGGATTCAAGTTGGCGCGGTTTGTGGTAACAGAATTCATTCATTTGTGTCCAAACAACATTTTTTCATCATCAAAAGTCATTGCCGGGTCGTCAGAGGAGTGCGGTCGGATTTTAAATATTTTGAAGTGATCTCAAAAATAGGATTAAGGTTGGCGCGATTTGTGGGGGGTCAGAATACATTCATTCCTGTCCAAATAACAACTATCCATCATCAAAGGTCATTGCCAAGTCGTCAGAGTGCGGTCGAATTTTAAATATTTTAAAGTGATCTCAACAATAGGATTCGAATTGGCGAGGTTTGTGGTAGGTCAGAATACATTCACTCCTGTCCAAATAACAACTTTTCATCATCAAAGGTCATTGCCAGGTCATTAAAAGAGTGCGGTCGGATTTTAAATATTTTAAAGCGATCTCAAAAATAGGATTCGAGTTGGCGCGGTTTGTGGTGGATCAGAATACATTCATTTATGTCTTATTAACAACTTCTCATCATCAAACGTCATTGCCAGGCCGTCAGAGGAGTGCGGTCGGATTTAAAATATTTTAAAGTGATCTCAAATATAGAATTCGAGTTGGCGCGGTTTGTGGTGGGTCAGAATTCCGGTTGGCGCGATTTGTGGTGGGTCAGAATACATTCATTTCTGTCCAAATAACAACTTCTCATCATTAAAAGTCATTGCCGGATCGTCAGAGGGGTGCGGTCGGATTTTAAATATTTTGAAAAGATTTCATAAATAGGATTCGAGTTGGCGCGAGTTGTGGTGGGTCAGAATACATTTATTCTTGTTCAAACAACAACTTTTCATCATCAAAAGTCATTACTGGGTCGTCAGAGGAGTACGGTCGGATTTTAAATATTTTGAAGTCATCTCAAAAATAGTATTCGAGTTGACGCTTTTTGTGGGGGGTCAGAATACATTTATTCCTGTCTAATTAAAAACTTCTCATCATCAAAGATCATTGCCGGGTCAGAGGAGTGCGGTCGGATTTTAAATATTTTGAAGTGATCTCAGAAATAGTATTTGAGTTGGCGCGTTTTGTGGGGGATTAGAATACATTCATTCCTGTCTAATTAACAACTTCTCATCATCAAACGTCATTTCCAGGTCGTCAGAGGAGTGACGTCGGATTTGAAATATTTTAAAGTGATCTCAAAAATAGAATTCGAGTTGGCGCGGATTGTGGTGGATCAGAATACATTCATTTATGTCCAAACAACTTTTCATCATCAAAAGTCATTGTCGGGTCGTCAGAGGAGTGCGGTCGGATTTTAAATATTTTGACGTAATCTCAAAAAAAGTATTGTAATTGGCGCGTTTTGTGGGGGGTCAGAATACATTCATTCCTGTTTTATTAACAACTTCTCATCATCAAACGTCATTGCCAGGTCGTCAGAGGAGTGCGGTCGGATTTAAAATATTTTAAAGTGATCTCAAAATTAGAATTCGAGTTGGGGCGGTTTGTGGTGGGTCAGAATTCCGGTTGGCGCGATTTGTGGTGGTCAGAATAAGAAATACATTTATTCTTGTTCAAACAACAACTTTTCATCATCAAAAGTCATTACCGGGTCGTCAGAGGAGTGCGGTCGGTTTTAAATATTTTGAATAAACATCTCAAAAATAGTATTCGAGTTGGCGCTTTTTGTGGGGTGTCATAATATATTGATTCCTGTCTAATTAACAACTTCTCATCATCAAAGGTCATTGCCGGGTCAGAGGAGTGCGGTCGGATTTTAAATATTTTGAAGTGATCTCAGAAATATTATTTGAGTTGGCGCGTTTTGTGGGGGATTAGAATACATTCATTCCTGTCTAATTAAAACTTCTCATCATCAAACGTCATTGCCAGGTCGTCAGAGGAGTGCGGTCGGATTTGAAATATTTAAAAGAGATCTCAAAAATAGAATTCGAGTTGGGGCGGTTTGTAGTGGGTCAGAATTCCGGTTGGCGCGATTTGTGGTGGTCAGAATACGAAATACATTTATTCTTGTTCAAACAACAACTTTTCATCATCAAAAGTCATTACCGGGTCGTCAGAGGAGTGCGGTCGGATTTTAAATATTTTGAAGTGATCTCAAAAATAGTATTCGAGTTGGCGCTTTTTGTGGGGGTTCAGAATGCATTAATTCCTGTCTAATTAACAACTTCTCATCATCAAAGGTCATTGCCGGGTCGTCAGAGGAGTGCGGTCGGATTTTAAAGATTTAAAAGTGATCTCAAAAATAGGATTCGAGTTGGCGCGGTTTGTGGTAACAGAATTCATTCATTTGTGTCCAAACAACAACTTTTCATCATCAAAAGTCATTGCCGGGTCGTCAGAGGAGTGCGGTCGGATTTTAAATATTTTGAAGTGATCTCAAAAATAGGATTAAGGTTGGCGCGATTTGTGGGGGAACAGAATACATTCATTCCAGTCCAAATAACAACTATCCATCATCAAAGGTCATTGCCAAGTCGTCAGAGTGCGGTCGAATTTTAAATATTTTAAAGTGATCTCAACAATAGGATTCGAATTGGCGAGGTTTGTGGTAGGTCAGAATACATTCACTCCTGTCCAAATAACAACTTTTCATCATCAAAGGTCATTGCCAGGTCGTCAAAAGAGTGCGGTCGGATTTTAAAAATTTTAATGCGATCTCAAAAATAGGATTCGAGTTGGCGCGGTTTGTGGTGGATCAGAATACATTTATTTATGTCTTATTAACAACTTCTCATCATCAAACGTCATTGCCAGGTCGTCAGAGGAGTGCGGTCGGTTTTAAAATATTTTAAAGTGATCTCAAATATAGAATTCGAGTTGGCGCGGTTTGTGGTGGGTCAGAATTCCGGTTGGCGCGATTTGTGGTGGGTCAGAATACATTCATTTCTGTCCAAATAACAACTTCTCATCATTAAAAGTCATTGCCGGATCGTCAGAGGGGTGCGGTCGGATTTTAAATATTTTGAAGAGATTTCATAAATAGGATTCGAGTTGGCGCGAGTTGTGGTGGGTCAGAATACATTTATTCTTGTTCAAACAACAACTTTTCATCATCAAAAGTCATTACTGGGTCGTCAGAGGAGTGCGGTCGGATTTTAAATATTTTGAAGTCATCTCAAAAATAGTATTCGAGTTGACGCTCTTTGTGGGGGGTCAGAATACATTTATTCCTGTCTAATTAACAACTTCTCATCATCAAAGATCATTGTCGGGTCAGAGGAGTGCGGTCGGATTTTAAATATTTTGAAGTGATCTCAAAAATAGTATTTGAGTTGGCGCGTTTTGTGGGGGGTTAGATATTCATTCCTGTCTAATTAACAACTTCTTATCATCAAAGGTCATTGCCGGGTTGTCAGAGGAGTGCGGTCGGATTTTAAACATTTAAAATTGATCTCAAAAATAGGATTCGAGTTGGCGCGGTTTAGTGGTAACAGAATTCATTCATTTGTGTCCAAACAACAACTTTTCATCATCAAAAGTCATTGCCGGGTCGTCAGAGGAGTGCGGTCGAATTTTAAATATTTTAAAGTGATCTCAAAAATAGGATTCGAATTGGCGCGGTGCTGTGTTGGGTCAGAATACATTCATTTCTGTCCAAATAACAACTTCTCATCATCAAAGGTCATTGCCCTGTCGTCAGAGGAGTGCGGTCCGATTTTAAATATTTTAAAGTGATCTCAAAAATAGTATTCGAGTTGGCGCTTTTCGTGGGGGATCAGAATACATTCATTCCTGTCTAATTAACAACTTCTCATCATCAAAGGTCATTGCCAAATCGTCAGAGGAGTGCGGTCGGATTTCAAATATTTTGAAGAGATCTCAAAAATACTACTCGAGTTAGCGCTTTTTGTGGGGGGTCAGAATACATTCATTCCTGTCAAATTAACAACTTCTCATCAAAGGACATTGCCGGGTCGTCAGAGGAGTGCGGTCGGATTTTAAATACTTTGAATATATCTCAAAAATAGTATTCGAGTTGGCGCGTTTTGTGGGGGGTCAGAATACATTCATTCCTGTCAAATTAACAACTTCTCATCATCAAAGGTCATTGCCGGGTCGTCAGAGGAGTGCAGTCGGATTTTAAATATTTTGAAGTGATCTCAAAAATAGTATTCAAGTTGGCGCGTTTTGTGAGGGGTCAGCATACATTCATTCCTGTCCAAATAACAGCTTTCCATCATCAAAGGTCATTGCCAGGTCGTCGGAGGAGTGCGGTCGGATTTTAAATATTTTGAAGTGATCTCAAAAATAGGATTTAGGTTGGCGCGATTTGTAAGGGGGTCAGAATACATTCATTCCTGTCCAAATAACAACTTTCCATCATCAAAAGTCATTGCCAGGTCGTCAGAGGAGTGCGGTCGAATTTTAAATATTTTAAAGTGATCTCAAAAATAGGATTCGAATTGGCGGGGTTTGTGGTAGGTCAGAACACGTTCACTCCTGTCCAAATAACAACTTTTCATCATCAAAGGTCATTGCCGGGACGTCAGCGAAGTGAGGTCGCATTTTAAATATTCTGAAGTGATTTCAAAAATAGGAATCGAGTTGGCGCGGTGCTGTGTTGGGTGAGAATACATTCATTCCTGTCCAAATAACAACTTCTCATCATCAAAGGACATTGCCCTGTCGTCAGAGGAGTGCGGTCCGATTTTAAATATTTTAAAGTGATCTCAAAAATAGTATTCGAGTTGGCGCTTTTCGTGAGGGGTCAGACTACATTCATTCCTGTCTAATTATCAACTTCTCATCATCAAAGGTCATTGCCAAGTCGTCAGGGGAGTGCGGTCGGATTTCAAATATTTTGAAGAGATCTCAAAAATAGTACTCGAGTTAGCGCTTTTTGTGGGGGGTCAGAATACATTCATTCCTGTCAAATTAACAACTTCTCATCATCAAAGGTTATTGCCGGGTCAGAGGAGTGCGGTCGGATTTTAAATATTTTGAAGTGATCTCAAAGATAGTATTCAAGTTGGCGCGTTTTGTAGGGGGTCAGAATACATTCATTCCTGTCTAATTAACAACTTCTCATCATCAAAGGTCACTGCCGGGTCGTCAGAAGAGAGCGGTCAGATTTAAAATATTTTAAAGTGATCTCAAAAATAGGATACGAGTTGGCGCGGATTGTGGTGGATCAGAATACATTTATTCCTGTCTAATTAACAACTTCTCATCATCAAAGATCATTGCCGGGTCAGAGGAGTGCGGTCGGATTTTAAATATTTTGAAGTGATCTCAAAAATAGTATTTGAGTTGGCGCGTTTTGTGGGGGGTCAGAATACATTCATTCCTGTCTTATTGATAACTTCTCATCATCAAACGTCATTGCCAGGTCGTCAGAGGAGTGCGGTCGGATTTAAAATATTTTAAAGTGATCTCAAAAATAGTATTCGAGTTGACGCTTTTTGTGGGGGGTCAGAATACATTTATTCCTGTCTAATTAACAACTTCTCATCATCAAAGATCATTGCCGGGTCAGAGGAGTGCGGTCGGATTTTAAATATTTTGAAGTGATCTCAAAAATAGTATTTGAGTTGGCGCGTTTTGTGGGGGGTTAGACATTCATTCCTGTTTAATTAACAACTTCTTATCATCAAAGGTCATTGCCGGGTTGTCAAAGGAGTGCGGTCGGATTTTAAAAATTTAAAATTGATCTCAAAAATAGAATTCGAGTTGGCGCGGTTTGTGGTAACAGAATTCGTTTATTTGTGTCCAAACAACAACTTTTCATCATCAAAAGTCATTGCCGGGTCGTCAGAGGAGTGCGGTCAAATTTTAAATATTTTGAAGTGATCTCAAAAATAGGATATAGGTTGGCGCGATTTGTGGGGGGTCAAAATACATTCATTCCTGTCCAAACAACAACTTTCCATCATCAAAGGTCATTGCCAGGTCGTCAGAGGAGTGCTGTCGAATTTTATATTTTTTAAAGTGATCTCAAAAATGGGATTCGAATTGGCGGGGTTTGTGGTAGGTCAGAATACGTTCACTCCTGTCCAAATAATACCTTTTCATCATCAAAGGTCATTGCCGGGACGTCAGCGAAGTGCGGTCGCATTTTAAATATTCTGAAGTGATTTCAAAAATAGGAATCGAGTTGGCGCGGTGCTGTGTTGGGTCAGAATACATTCATTTCTGTCCAAATAACAACTTCTCATCATCAAAGGTCATTGCCCTGTCGTCAGAGGAGTGCGGTCCGATTTTAAATATTTTAAAGTGATCTCAAAAATAGTATTCGAGTTGGCGCTTTTCGTAGGGGGTCAGAATACATTCATTCCTGTCTAATTAACAACTTCTCATTATCAAAGGTCATTGCCAAGTCGTCAGAGGAGTGCGGTCGGATTTCAAATATTTTGAAGAGATCTCAAAAATAGTATTCGAGTTGGCGCTTTTTGTGGGGTGTCAGAATACATTCATTCCTGTCTAATTAACAACTTCTCATCATCAAAGGTCATTGCCGGGTCAGAGGAGTGCGGTCGGATTTTAAATATATTGAAGTGATCTCAAAAATAGTATTCGAGTTGGTGCGTTTTGTGGGGGGTTAGAATACATTCATTCCTGTCTATTTAACAACTTCTCATCATCAAAGGTCATTGCCGGGTCGTCAGAGGAGTGCGGTCGGATTTTAAAGATTTTAAAGTGATCTCAAAAATAGGATTCGAGTTGGCGCGGTTTGTGCTAACAGAATTCATTCATTTGTGTCCGAACAACAACTTTTCATCATGAAAAGTCATTGCCGGGTCGTCAGAGGAGAGCGGTCGGATTTTAAATATTTTGAAGTGATCTCAAAAATAGGATTTAGGTTGGCGCGATTTGTGGTGGGACAGAATACATTCATTTCTGTTCAAACAACAACTTTACATCATCAAAAGTCATTGCCGGGTCGTCAAAGAAGTTTGGTCGAATAATATTTCCCGAATACAATGCTGTATACTAGCGATACTCATAACGAGGAAGGTGTGGTCAAGATGTTACACAAGATTAGATAGCGAAAGTAAACAATTGTAAAAAAAGATGGTCTAATTCGTGCTTCTGTGTCCAGTGACTATGTCAATGGAACATTCAGGAGAAAAACCGTGATTGGAATAACTTAGCAGTTATGCAATGGGAGTATTATTTTTTGCTACGAAATTAAGTCCGTGCACAAATTGATACCACTCTCTTTGTTATCAACAGCAATTAAAAACTGAGAGTCTTGATCAATGGAAACTGGTGTAAACGCTAATTTATTTCAATACTTTATTCGACTTAAAGACATTAGGGCATAGATATTTGAGTTCAATGAATGAGTTCAGCCAATCTTGAAATTCTCTTTTTTATGTAAACGAAAATCTGAATCTTTCATCATCTCATTCCACTTACACGTAATTTTTTTAGAGTTTGAAACGAGTTTATCAAAACTGTACTGATGATGATAATCAAAAGTCTGAAACACGTGTTTAGTATAGTTGTTTAACTGGGGAACAACCCAACCCATCGAACTCATTTTAATTTTTATATTTCCCTTTCCCATTCCATTTTCATATAACTCATTCTTACTGAAGAATAAATATTAGGCACGTACACCTTTTTGTATACAACCTATCAACGAAAAGATTCCACACTCTCATTACATAAAATTTACCTACATGCATTGAGCTACACCTAGTTGCGATTTTTTTCCTAAAATTTATAATGCTTGTGCCCAGCTGCTTTGAATTGCGTAATGAGAGTGTGAGATAGTTGGCTTGATATATTGAGGATATTGTGGAAATTCAGGAACATACTGTATTGTTGCTGATTTATTTCGCTACTGAAAGGAAGTATCATGCAAAGGCAGGGCCTCACTCAGGAGTTCTGAATGGTTGAAATATCCACAAATAGGCAACATCTGATAAACGATTGCAATGAAATGGGTTTTGTTACAGCGAGGTGTTTGAAAATAATAAATCTGAGAATATACTGATTACAAATTAGAGTACTAATTAGCAACTATACCCTAGTGCCGAAAAGTAAAATTAGTAAATAATAATGATGTCTTTACGTAAAATTATCCCAGTAATCGAAAAATACTGGGATATTTGCAAGTTTTCCACAACTAAAATGAACTCAAAAGTTCCAATGGGTTTCATCAGATTTACATTTTCATCATTATCTGAAATTCAGCGTATTTTTCTTGTGAATTTACCCTATTTGTATCAACTACGTGCGCTCTTGGCCGGAAAAGATATCCATTTACAATCAATATATAACATAAAACAATACAAAAAAAGAGTATTAATAACTGTATTGAACATACATCTCTCAAATCGTTCAGAATTTTGTAAATGAACAAGGAGTCAAACCCCTGCCTTCTTTGGATCAATGGACTCACTTCTATTACTGAGAGCATAAAGTAAAGAATGTTTAGTATAAATGAGCCAGTAAATGAGAAATCTGCGTTGAACTCTTTCCAGTTTTTTGATGTGAACTTGGGCATAAGGGCACTAAATAATCGAAGCATATTCCAGATGAGATCTTACCAATGATCTGAATGAGATTTTCAATATACTCGTTTGAACAAAGTCTATGAAACCCAACTGCACAAGTGCTTTATTAAAAATGAACTCTAGGTGCAAAAAAAATAAGAGATTGGACTGAAACACCACACCAAGATCTTTGATCGACGTAACTCTTTCAATTGCGGTGTTATCAAGCAACCACTTGAAAAAACAGAGAATGATACAGTCACCAGGATCATGTACAACGCCAAATATTTTGACATCATAGAAATTCACAATCAGAGGTTTCTTTGACGATGTCATCGATGAATATACGAAACAGTAAAGGCCCTAGGTGGGAGCCCTGTGGCACACCTGATGTAGCGATGTAATAAATAGGAGGCGATCTGATAAGTGAGTTTTCAACCATTCTAGAAGAGATACCTTCTGGATGAGAATATCATGATTGACTTTATCGAAAGCCTTAGATCTGTGTAAACACAATCAACCTGAAGACTCTTCTTTAAGCAGATACATTGAAGTTGGTATAGGTAGGTCACGAGGTTAGTACTCGTCAATCGTCCTTCTTGAAACCCGTGTTGATTCATACTTATTTTATTAGCCATCATCGAACTGAGAAATCTTTTAACCAAGCACTGAAACACCTTGGGACTAGCAGAGAGAATAGTAATAGGTCTTCAATCCTGCAAGTATCTGAATCGCCTTTAGTCTCGTCTTCAAGCTTACTTAGCCCCAATCAGATATTCTGAGTGATGTTCAATTTCTTGAAAAAACTCTTTTTTCAAAATTAGCAAAATCTCAAAAATTAAATTTTTCGGAAAGTAAGTAACATTTGGATGAAATTTAAAAAATGGAGGAATGTTTTATGGTCGAATCATCCTGTGTATTGAAAGGAACGGAGAAAACGTTGAGATTTAATATTATGTTGTTCATTCGTTTCATTTCGTTGTTTAATTTATTTTTAAATTCAATATTATGTGTTGTTTTGATGAGTTCATTAAAAAATTGCATCTATTTGCTAGGTACTTATTTTCCGAAAAATATAACTTCTGAGATTTAGCCAATTTTGAAACATTCGTTTTTTTAAGAAACTGAAAATCTCTCAGTATACCTGACAGAGACCAAGTAGGTTTCAAGAGTTTTTTTTTGAAGAATCACAAATAATGATAATAAAGATTTTTTTCATATCTCAGTTAATATTAATCAAACTTGTATACACTTATTAAAATAATTACTAACCAGCCCAATAGGTAAAACTGTATTCACAATACTACCACATCGTTCATATTTGCTAAACAATTTTTTGTCCGAAAACAGAAACTTTTTACAGCAGAAGTAGCAAAAAAGGAAAGCTATCTGTAGAATTTCTGCGATGATAATTGAAAATTCAGCATTTAATAAACTCAACTACCATCTACGTTTTACTATTAGACTACTTTGATGTAAATTCTTTGGAGCTAATGGCTAATGTTACCCCTAATAAAGGGTTGGAACGGTACCACCTAATATTCTTACCAATTTTGGTCAAACCATGCATCTCAGTATAGGCAAGTTCTAATAATTACTTCTGTTAGTTCATAATGCCATTTTTCGTAAACTGCTCATCAAAAAATAATAAGTTAGGGTACCATTGGAAAAAGAATTGAACGCCAATCAAAATGATGTGCCACTTGACCCCCCGTCCCATTTAAAATTCTAAGGGTAACATCTATCCCTCCTAGGGGTTTGAACCACGACTGCTACAAATATTCCTTCAAAGTGTTCCCCTTGAAAATAAAATTGACCTGTTTTTTCGATTCCTCATATTATTTACTGGAAGGAAGATATTATGGGTGGGAAGTTTTCAAATTGATACCCTGTATTTAAGTCTGAAATGCACTCTTGGTAAATGGTAACTCGTTGAGGTTGCATTTAAAATAATAGAGACACACCGAACCACCTGATTTGGCAACTGGTAAACGACAAATGACATAGGTCCGCCAAAAATCCCATTAATCATCCACACATGTCTAACCTATCACTTCCTTTGTTCGAACTGCCAAAACGCCTACATAATGGCTCTACACATGAGGAAGTGTATTTTCACCGAAGGAAATAAGTAAAACAATTTCATATGTAACATCGATCATCAGCATCGCAAACTGTATCATTAAATGCCGATTAGGGCAGCAACACAAATTCGATATAAATATAAAATAATATAACAATGGATATTCATTTCAATACTTAGTTTAATGATTGATGCAACAGTGCATGTGTGTCATACGGTGTAGGTACATTTCTTTTTTATTCACGACCGAAGAAACATGAAATTGTTTTTGGTAAGTTTATCACTATGCGATTTTTATCATGTTTTAATAGTTCATTGAGTCATTGGGAACAATAATTCCGAATCTCGCCATATTCTATTTTTATTTCCACGTGTTTTCGAATAAAAGTGAATGGATAGAAACAGGGTGATTCGTGCGTAGAAGACAATCATTTTAGCAATATAAAAGTTAGCTTTGGTTGCTGTCAGCTATGTATACCGGGTGTAACAGGATTATGGTACACCCCCGAATCTTCGTTAGTTTTAAAGATCATCAATTGAAATTTGGGATATCCCATAAAAATAATAAGCGGGAATTTTTTTTGACCTCCGAATGATTTTTTTGATTTTTAAATAGTACACCCTGTATATTATTACATTTCTGAAATCTGCATGATTTTCTGAATACAATAATACAACATAAGTGACATTTCAAACGTCAAAATTATTGATAATTTAATTTTATTTTACCATGACGTGTGCCATGATGGTTTCGATTTATCCAAATTGACTCGTCTAATGATAGAAAAATCGAAATCCCGTCAAAAATACTAAATTGCGTTGTATTATTATTATAATAAGCTCTACCAGGCAAGCTGTCAACAAAGATGACTTTGATGAGAGTAATTGATTCTGCGAGGGCGGAATGCAACAGCTATGCAATAGTGATAATAATAGTAAAAACCTTGAAAGCGATAACATTTTTGAATAGGGAATGAAGAGACCTTTCAAACGAGATATCACAAGCCTATACTTTCCATTTAAAATATTGAGGGTTATACATGTCCTTCGAAGAAAGTTGAAGGTAGGCGTCGCATTTTCACGTTGAAGAATATGTATTAATAATTTAAATTAGACGTGCTTCGGGATTTTTTTAGAAATATGTACAGTAACCGAAATAATGAATCTATTCATTTGGCTTTTACACATTGTATATAGCCTTAGCGTTGCACTAAAGGCTTTATCTGATATGAAACCTATTTGTCCGCAAGCCCTCGTACAAAATTTCGAGTGATAACCAGAAAGTTGTAACTTGTAACTGTTTAATTGTGCAGAGTCCGACAAGATTTCGCAGAGAGGAAACCTTGACAGTGGTAAGTTTTCCGGCTTTCTGAAAAGCATGTTAATTTCGCATTTATTGTGAGGTAATGACCAGTATCTAGTTTTTAAGTTAAAGTGAAAGATATTTACTAAAAGTAATCTAAACAAAAATTGTCCGGCAAAAAGTTTAGGTACTTCTAGTTTGTCCGCCACTCTGAACGTGTCGATTTCGGGACTTGTAGGTTGGCGACAGGCAGCTATCTGAGTTTTCTAGGAGCATACACTAATTAGATGAAATTTTCAATGGCACCAGTGTTCGTTAAAATTAATAGGGATCTTCAGACGACAACAATGTTGGTGATAACCAGCAATGTTGTCTGACAATAAAGTTGGTGAATTTGTTGAAAAATTTTACAAAAAAATCAAAATTTCACTTTTTACTTATGTATTAACACTAACCAAAACCACCAAGCTGTACAAAAACCCACATATTTAGGCATGTAAACCTATACAGGCTGTTTATTCCTGAAAAACAAATAGATAAAGATTAAAATATCTGAATTATTTGGTTTGTAATCGCAATGTAATTCACCCCTCCTCTTTGCCGATGAAAATATTGTAGTGAAGAACTTTAGTAATAAATATCCAATCGTAAATTAAACCAAATCCTCAGATAACATAAAATACTTTTCAATTGTTGGTAGACACGAAAACAACACGCACACGTGAAACGGAGAGTAAATATTACCTTAACGTTTCAAGTTTTTTCCGAAAACCAACAAAAAAAAAGAAAAATGTAAAAACTAAAAAATTTTGTTTTTATGGTAGATAGAAGTAATTGTACCATACTTTTTAATTCTAAACAACTTTTTTCCAAAACAATTTTTGATGTTGTCAAAAATAAAGGTACTTAAACTTAAAAACTAAATGCTGGTCATAACCTTACATTTATATGCGAAATTGACATGTTTTTCAGAAAGCCATAGGGAAACTTACCACCATCAAGTTTCCATCTTTGCGAAATCTTGTCGGACTTGACATACTTAAACAGTATAGGTACAAAGTTACAACTTGCTGGTTATCACTTAAGATTTTGTACGACGGCTTGCGGACTATATAGTGCGGTCCAAAGGTATGGAATAAATTCATTTTTAGCGTTATTATGTATTTTATGAAAAAATCCTGAAACAGGTCAATTTTTATTGGCAATTTGACAATTTACAGTATGAAAATATTACCCCCTTCTTGCACCCCCTCTGAATTATGAGCACACCCTCAAAAATTTTAAATGAGAAGGGGGGTCGTGTGGCATTTTGTTCGAAAGGGATTTTCATTATCTGTTCAGAAATACTAAGTGTTTCATATTTGGTGCAACCATAACGAAGAAATTTTTTTATTAAAATTTAAAAATATTGACACTGTAAATGATGTATCCGTTGAAACAACCTGAAACAGGTCGATTTCTATTCTCAATTTGACAATTTATAGTATGAACATATCACCCCCTTCTTGCACCCCTTCTGAATTATGAGCACCCCCTCAAAAAATTTGAATGAGAAAGGGGGTTGTGTTGCACAATTTTCAAAAGGGATTTTCATTCTCTGTTCAGCAATACTGAGAAAATTTATTCTGAATATGTCAAATGTTGATAGACTGAAGGAAATAATGTAACATAATGTTTAGGAAGTATATTTCAATTTGTTTTACAGTTAAATTAAATGTTCAAAATGACCACCATTCACTTCTTGACAATAAGCAAGGCGATCTTGGAATTCTCGTAGAACATTTTGTAGGACCTCAGGGGTTATGTTGTTAATTTCTTCCGATATCCTAGTTTTTAAATCTGCAATATTGTCTGGTCTATTGAAATATACTTTTGATTTTAAATAACCCCATAAAAAGTAATCGAGAGGAGTCAAATCGGGGGATCTAGGCGGCCATTCAATCGGTCCACGTCTGCCAATCCACCTATTGGGAAAAACTTCTGTCAAATAATCTCGAACAATACGTGTGTAATGCGGTGGAGCTCCGTCTTGTTGATACCAAATTGATCTATCTATTCCATTTGGATCATTAACATCGGGAAAAAGTCGTTTTAATGTTGGCACTAAAAAGTTCATCAAAAAACCTAGATAAACCTCACCATTAATTGTGCCTTCAAAAAAATAGGGGCCAATAATTTTGTTTTTAATGATACCAGCCCAAACGTTCACTTTTTTGGGATATTGTGTGTGAGCCTCACACATCCAATGAGGATTTTCTCTGCTCCAATATCTACAGTTTTGTCTATTAACCGTTCCATTTAAATAAAAAGTAGCTTCATCAGAAAACACAATTTTGTTTATGAACTGCAAATCTGCTTCGATTCTATCCATCATCAGTTCACAGAATTGTTGCCTTCTATCAGGGTCATCCTCATTTAACTCCTGAACCAACTGAACTTTATAAGGATGGTATTTTTCTTTATGTAAAGCTCTCAATATCGATGATTTACTTACATCATTGTCGGCGGCAAGTTGTCTACTTGTCATATGCGGATTTTCCTCAATCGCTAACAGTACATCTAACTTTTTCTCCTCATCCAATGCAGCATTTCGACCTGGTTTTTGACGAGTTTTTACATGTCCAGTTTCACGGTATTTTGTTTCTATTTTGCTAACTGTAGATTGTGATACGTGTTGACCAGTGTATTTATTATTGAACATTTCACAAACTTCCGTTTGAGTTCGTGTTTTATTACCGCATCCAAGCATAATTAAAATGTCTATTCTTTGAGTTTCGGATAAATGAGCCATAGGTGAATCGAATACACACAAAAATATTTTTCAATACACTGACGTCTGCCAGCAACTCACAAATATCAAAATAACAGTAGTCTACTAGATTGACATTATATTATTTATGGGTTTTGTGAATAATTTTTTGGTGTCTTCAACGACTTTTTCCTGACTTTTTTGCAAGACAGATAAGAAAGTATAAATTGTCAAATTGAGAATAGAAATCGACCTGTTTCAGGTTTTTTCAATGGATACATAATTTACAGTGTCAATATTTTTAAATTTTAATAAAAAAAATTCTCAGTTATGGTTGCACCAAATATGAAACACTTAGTATTGCTGAACAGATAATGAAAATCCCTTTCGAACAAGATGCCACACGACCCCCCTTCTCATTTAAAATTTTTGAGGGGGTGCTCATAATTCAGAGGGGGTGCAAGAAGGGGGTAATATTTTCATACTGTAAATTGTCAAATTGCCAATAAAAATTGACCTGTTTCAGGATTTTTTCATAAAATACATAATAACGCTAAAAATGAATTTATTCCATACCTTTGGACCGCACTGTATGTGCACGTATAAACTTCTAGTACTAGTAGTTAGTAAAACTATAACCTCACACTTCAAAATTACTTTTTAGGTTATGGTCGTCCTTGTTGGCACCACCATACCTTCCTCCAGCTGCACTTTCAAGAAATGGAAAAAGTTCTACAAAGGCTTCGAACCTTTCTTCGACTTCTTCCAGAAGAAGCCAAGCCACCACGGTAAGGTGTTCCACAAGGAAACTATCCACCACAAAGAAATACCCATCATAATTCCCGTGGGTCACTTAGGCAACCATTTCGGCTATGCTGGGCCACATGAACCTGACTATGGACATGGAGGACTCATTGCAGTCGGCCGTGGCCATGGACACAAAGGACACAAAGGACATAAAGGACACAAAGGGCCGAAAGGACACATTATAATTGTCGACCATGGTTATGGAGGACACCTGGGAGTTGGTCAAGGACATGGAGGTGACATTGGAGATATTGGCCATGGTTTTGAAGAGCACCGTGGATTGGGAGGTCAATACGATTTCGGGGAACATGAAGAATTCGATCATGGGGTTGGACTTCAAGAGTATGATTATGGGTATGGCGGAGGGGAGCACAGTTTCCAGAAAAGCCAAGGATTCGATCAATACGGATATGATGAGCACGAATGAATTCCAGAGCATTAAGGAATTTGAGTTGTAAAGTGATCGGTAGATGTTCGATATAGAGGAAACATGTTAATTTTATATTCAACAGGATATTGTAATTCAAGAAATTTTTGGGCAATTTCAATTTCTTGAATTGTATTTCCGTCAACACTTTGATTCTCTCAAACTCAAATCGCACCATCTGAACTTTGAATATTTGTTTCTGTATACAAGAGAAAGTAAAACATTTGATGAGTAAAGTTGCATCAGTTTTCAAAGTATATGAAGATATAATAAAAAAAATTATTTTATTGGATGCTTATTTGATTTTTTTCAAAAGAATAAGCCAGATCATCTGATACAAGGGTATATTGAAAATTTGGAATTATTTTCAAATTTTTTTGTGGCTTTTTTCTTGAATATGCTGATCATGTCATAGGTATAAAATAAATAAAAAAGGATTTTATTCAAATGCGCTAAAGAGTACAAAATAAACTTCAAGTGAATCAAACCCATCATTTTGTTAATAACTTACATTATAGAACTTTATTCTATTGTAATAAAACTGCACTTAACTAATTTTTCTGATTTATTTAAAACACTACTTAAAACAATTATTCACTAAAACATTTACTTCACTATTTTATTTCTACTGTGTCAGTCTCTATCCGCGAACTCTGGAACTATAATAATAATAATAATAATAATAATAATAATAACGTCTCTCGATTATTCGGGAGTATAGAACGTTTCATCTACATGGCCCTTAGAACCGTATCGAAGCGATCGATTTTATTCGACATTGTTCTCGGTGATCTGTTGGCCAGTACAAGTTGTTTGCTTTTGAGGTCGACTGGTTGGATGATCAGGGCCCCCTTCTTAAAGACGTTTCGTCCCAAAAGGTCATTTTTGAAGTGTGGAGATATCTGCAAGATTCTCCATATCTGCACCTGGACGTTCGATGGAAGTAACACTACACAGTCTTCGAGATGGGTCGAGGAAGATGGTTGCAGCACACCAAAATCTTAACGCCGCTGGATCTGAATATTGTCTCCAATATGCTCCTTATAACTCTCCATTCCAGCCCCAACAATCCCACAGGTCAATTTTGGGATTTCCAGGTCGACAAGATTCTGGTCCAGCATCATGTCTCTTAATCTGGTGAGACTCTCGGGAATGCTTCTTGGTAACCAGATAGTAGATGTTTCTCTGGACCTTTCTCAGCTGTAGCACCCCTCCAACTTCCAGGTTCTGTTCCCTCAGTTCCTGGAGTCGACTAAACTTCTTGGAGAAAACTGCGGCAATGCCTCTGGACATTTGGAGATCTTCTGCTACACAGTGAGCTAACGCGTAATCGGCAGGCACCTTGAAAAGATCTGGAGGCTCCTCTCTGGTTACCCCATGTTGAACTTTCTGTCCGTTTGAGTACAGGGACATAAACCTCTGAAACGTCATTTAATCCTCCGGTGGTCTGACGGTGCGGACTTGGTCGTGGTTTCCGGCATAAGGGGACAACCTATTGAAGTGAAATACACTAGGTTTCCCTCGTGGTGACTTATGTATTCGATAGACAAGGTCGTTTATCCTTTTCATGATCTTATATGGACCTTCCCACGAGTTTCGAAGTTTCGGTGATAGTCCACGGCGACGTTTAGGGTTGTACAGCCAGACAAGATCTCCTATCATCAGCCTTGATATCGTAGGTCTCCTTCATTCTGTCGCTGGCACTCTGGATGTTCAAACGAACTCGTTCATGGATGTCACCCATTCTCTGTCGAAGTTTACTAACGTAGTCATCTCCAGCAGTGTCTTGTCCTGGTGGCGTCCCAAACTTCAGGTCACATGGAAGTCGCAGCTCTCGGCCCACAATATCACTAGCAGGGGTTTGGCCGGTCAACTCATGTACTGCGGAATGATACGCCATCAGGAACAGATGAAGGTACTGATACCAATATTTCTGGTGGTCAGAGATTACCTTGGCCAGGTGGCGATTTATCGTCTTATTCATCCGCTCCACCATTCCATCTGACTGCGGATGCAGAGCTGTGGTTCTCGTCTTTCGGATGTTCAGCATCGACACATTTCCTGGAACAGGTTCGACTCAAAATTTCTGCCTTGATCCGAATGCAGCTCCAACGGAACTCCGAATCGACAAATCCACTCCTTCACCAAGACGTCGGCAATGGTGATGACTTCTTGGTTGGGCAGGGCATAGGCTTTGGCCCACTTGCTGAAGTAGTCCATCGCCACAAGGATGTACTTATTCCCGTGATGAGATTGGGGAAACGGACCACCGATGTCAATGGCGATCCTTTCAAATGGGCTGCCCACATTGTACTGGCGCATCGGGGCCATAGGTCTTGTTCGAGGCCCATTGCTGGCAGCGCATACAACACATTTTCTGCACCAGTCCTTGACGTCAGCTTGACAATTGGCCCAGTAAAATCGTTGCCCAACTTTCTGGAGGGTCTTCGTCACTCCCAGATGTCCTCCAATGACCCCATCATGGATTTCTCGGAGCACTTCCTGTCTTCTGCTCCTGGGAACTACTACCTGACGTCTTTCTTCCCCGCCATCCTCCGACTCCAACACACGTTTCAGAGGACTCCATTGTCCAAGGTAAGGGAGTTCCATTGGGACCAATAAGACTTGACGACTGGAGAACAACTGGCTATTTCCTGCCACGACGGTCTTCGATTACTCTTCTTCCAGCCGATGACTAAACCAAGATCTGGATCTTTCTTTTGGTCTTTCTGGATCCTGTGGTCATTCCAGTTATCATCCACCGCCGTAGTTCTGTAGAGTGTCGACTCTTTCTACTCTGCTCGTCGGCAGTGCGAACAGTCATCTGGGCATCGTCTTCGTGACAGGGCATCTGCATTCTTATGGCTGGTCCCCGCTCGATGTTCGATTTCGAAGTCGAATTCTTGGAGCCTCTAGATCCAACGTGTCACTTGGCCCTCGGGATTCTAGAACTGTAGGAGCCATTTGAGAGCTGCATGGTCAGTTCTCAGCAGGAATCTTCTCCAATACACGTACTTGTAGTAGTGCTCAACTCCCTTGACAACAGCCAACAGCTCCCGCCTGGTGACACAGTAATTCCGCTCCGGTTTACTGAGGGTCTTGCTGAAATAACCTATGACTTTTTCCTGTCCTTCCTGGATCTGTGACAGGACAGCTCCAAGTCCCACATTTCTTGCGACCGTGTCCAAAATGAATTTTCCGTCCGGAAGAGGATAGCTCAGAATTGAAGGAGTCTTGGCATTCTTCAGACCAATGGAACTTTGTTTGCCCTTCTGTAAGCCTGGTCAGCGGTTTGGCGATGTTGGCGAACCCCAGTACGTATCGGCGGTAGTAGGTGCACAAACCAAAAACACTTCGAAGCTGATGTATGTGTTTTGGAATGGGCCATTCCTTAACAGCTTTGATTTTCTGCTCATCTACTGCCACTCCTTTCCCAAAGACAACGTGGCCAAGATATCGTACTTCTTTCTGGAACAGATGACATTTCTTGGGGCTCAATTTCAGTCCGGAGCTTCTCAGTCGCTGGAATACCTCCTCCAAGTTTTTCACGTGGTCGTTGAATGATTTGCCGAGCACAATAAGGTCGTCGAATAAATGTTCTGGATTCGTATCATTTAATAGTCAAGTTATGTTACGCAAATATATTGTATAACTATTATAGTTAATTAAGTTTTGTTATTCATAGATTTAGCAATTGTCTTTGACTCTACCTACTACGTACGTATTTCAGTTTATACTTTCAGAGTTTTTTCTCTTTCTTTTTTTTATGTATAATTTTTCACGCGCTCCACGAGAATGATATATATCTAGAGAGAATAAGCCAGTATTGTTCGAGAATCTTCGAATACCGCTTCATTATTATTTCATACCGAACGCATTCGCTATTAATTATTACCGCCAGTACGCAAGTTTGTGTGATGTTCTGAACATTCTTTTCCGCATTTCTACATTTAGTGACAATAGTAGTTTACCAATCATTGAGCAGAGGAAGTTCCTGGGGGCCCCCAAAGCAGCAAATGAACCAGCTGAGAACCAACTGGTAAGTCTTGAAAGTGTATTTCATTCTCTCGAAATTACAGTCCGCAATTCTCTCAAACGAAAGAGTTATCATTTGTGCTAATACGCAACAATACACTAGACACGTCTTCCATGAGAGTCCCTTCAGAACCGTCTCTATCAATCTTTCAAATGTGGCTGGAGCGTTGCAGAGCCCGAATGGCATAACTGTGAACTGCCACAAACCTGAACCGACGGTGAAGGCTGTCTTTTCTCGATCCTCCTGGGCCAGTTTTACCTGCCAGTATCCGCTCTTCAAATCTAGTGTCGAGAAAATCGTAGATCCAGCCAGCGTGTCTAGCGTGTCGTCTATTCTTGGTAGAGGGTAACTGTCCTTTTTCGTCACGATGTTGAGTTGACGATAATCAACGCAAACCATCTTTCTTCTTTACCAGTACTACTGGAGAGGACCAAGGACTGTCGGATGGCTCGATAACTCCATCTTTCTCCATATCAATGACTATGTTGTCAGCCTCTTCCTTTTTGGCGAGAGGAAGTCTTCTGGCTGATTGCCGGATTGGTCGGGCATTTCCAGTGTCAATTTTATACCTTTGTTCTACCACCTCTGCCTACTCCGGTATCGAAGATGTCCTGATACTTCCTGACTAGTTCCCTCAATTTGGGCTTTTGTGCTGGTCCCATGTCCTTGGACGAGATAGCAACCAACTTCTCCAATTCTGCTAGCATGGTACTGGCTTGGTTAACAGTGCCGCGTACACTCCTAATCACAGAGGAGATTGACGAGCAGTACCCCAATATTGTTCCCTTCTTCAAGGTCACCGGGTAATAATTGACATTCATTACCCTTAATGGCACAAATTTATCAGCACGCAACAAGGTTTTTCCTAGTGCAATTCCTCGTCCAATTTTCTCATCATGTAGCTTGGGCTCGAACATCACCACGTTTCTGCCGCTCGCCCCCTATCCAGGCGAGCCTCCAAAATGGATTCAGCCCTCTCCGGTACGCTTACATCTTACGCCAGCAGGACACGAAGCATTTCTTCGCTTCTTCCGTGAAGCACCAACTCTTCTCCATTCACGCGTAGGACGCCATCTCTGAAATTTAACTCGAACACTTTGGAGTTCATGATGTCCATCCTGATGACTGCATCATCCTCGATATCTGCTACTAGGGCCCGGTGTTTCACTATAGTGCTGCCCAAAGTCAGTTCAATTGGAAGTTCGACATACACAGTTGCCGCCTCTTCTGTTGCTGTGCGTAGCTTCCAGTTCGATGATTCAATTCTTGCCGGTGTTTTTTGGCAAATGTAGGCCAAAAAATCGTCCTAGTCGCACCCGTATCAAGGAGCATAGTGCGAGGCTCGATGTTAATGAGACCGTCTACGAAGACCCCTTTGTCTTGTCTTTGAAGGACAGCGACATATGCATTGTTAACTGGGGCTTGTTGTATACGGGCTGACGATTGCTCCTTCTTGACCTTCATCGTTCGTGTCGATTTTTTCAATGTTGGACATTTGCTACGCACGTGCCCAAGTTCTTTACAATTTCGGCATCGTATCAGTCTTCTCTCAGGCATAACTTCCTTCAGCACTTTTCTCACGACAGCCTCGATATTAGCGGGCTCCTGTGGGTCTTCCTCAGCCATTCGGATGTTGTTCTGGCTTTTGCAGTATTGCTTTGCTGCTTCGAATTCCAGAGCGCGTGCCAATGCATCTACGAGATGTGCGGGGCGTGCTAGTGTTAGGGCTTGTCGGGTTTCTTGGTCACGGAGTCCGTCCAAAAATGCCTGAACCGCTAGTCGATCCATAACATTTTCCGGTGTAGCTGGATACGCAAGACGAACCAAGCGTGCAATATCGGCTTCAAATTCTTGCAAGGATTCGCTTGATTTCTGGCATCGATTCTTCAGCTATGAATCGTACACGTGTTCTAGGTGGGCCTGACCATACCGTAGTTCTAGATGTTTAATCAGCTGTCCATAGTCCTCCTGTTGTTGTGCGGTGAGGGTCTGTAAAATTTTTGTGGCCTCGCCACGCAATGCCAGTGTCAATGCTAAAGCTTTTTCCCCAGCATTCCACCCATTTGATTTGGCAGCGGCTTCGAATTGTCGGCGGTAGTCCATCTTGAAATCTTTTATTTCTCTTTGGACTTCATCTAAGTCCAAACTCGAGTCCAGCATTGAATTTTTGTTGACCGTTTCTCCGGTGTATGCAGTATTGATTTGCTTTTTTAACTTACTAATTGTTTCCTTCATACTGCCGATTTCTGTCTCGATTACGCCTTTTATTTCATCGTAGAACGCTTCCTTATTTTTTTTTTCATTTCTTCCTCCATGTCATCTTTGATTTTCTCTATCTCTGTTTCAACAGTTCCCATTCTTTCTTCCAACCGACTCGCCATACCGCAGACTTCTTCTTTCAAGCTTTTTGAATTTTCCAGAAGCTCCTTCCTCAGGCCATTCGAATTTTCCAGAAGTTCTTCTCTCAAATTCTTTGAGTTTTCTAGAAGTTTCTGTTTCAGAGTATTCGAATTTTCTAGAAACTTCTCTTGGAGTTCCTCTTTCATACTATTTGAATTTTCGAGAAGTTCTTCTTTCAAGCTGACCGAACTTTCTAGAAATTTTTCTTCCTGGCTCTTCGAATTTTGTAGAAATTTATTCTCCAGACTCACCGAATTTTGTTGAAGTTGTTTCAGACTTACGCAATTTTGTTGAAGTTCCTCCTTCAAACTATTCGAATTTTCCTCGAGTTTATTCATAATCGAACTCAAGTCGATTCCAGAAACTTCGAATAAAAATGTTTCGGGGTCTTCTCCTTCTTCAATCAGTCCATCTGAAAGTCTCTTCTGGAGTACGGCCTTCAATCTAGTTGTTTCTAATTCACGCTCCTCAAACTCTTGCTTTAATTCACTAACTTTATGTTCAACTAGGTGAACTCTCCTCGGAAACATTTTGTGTCTTATTGCCTGTACCGAGATATCAGTCTATTATTTATTTCACACAATTAGTTTTCAGTTTATTTCCGCGACGCGCAAAACTGTCCTGCCAACACTTAAATGTTCAACGGGTCACTAGTCTATTAGGCGCGATAAATGTCTATCAGTTTTCCAAACTTATTCATTTCAAACTTATTTATTTGACGGTCAGATATTGATATTCTTCACTATTTTTAAGTATTTTTGAGATTTTAATATCGCAACTTTTCGAGAAAAATTATCATAGGAAACAAAATAGGTCAAAACTGTCTCCAGATTCATCACAAGCATTTTTACAGTTAATTCACTCTCATTTCAAAATATACAGTTCTGAAAATCCACCTCTGTAATTCAGTACCTTCAATATTTTTCAATATTTTTTTTATGTAAAGTTCATAAATCTATGTCAACAATTAAGGAAGTCTAGGGTGTTTCCTGAAGTGAGATACACCAAATATTTGGTACGTTTGGCGAAAAAGTATTGTGTAGCACTATAGTGTTGGTAGCACTTTTCAAATAAGGAGTGGCAGATTACCTGCAATTTCAAAAATGATATACCTATACCTATTAAAGATGCGGAAGAAATTCATCTGCAAATTTTCAGGGGACATTTTTCCAATTTATTCGATGCAGATAGCACAGTTAAATTTTGAATATGCTCAATTGAGTGTTGATTTCTTCGGAATGTTTAATGAAACGTATTTTGGTTTCCTGAACGAAAAATCAAACTAAAATTTTCGGTGATTCTGGGTCTTATTCTGAATAATGACTAGCAATTTTAAGAACACGTTCGTGCGGCTAAAAACTCTCAAAATCCACAATGTACACACCTGTTTTGCCCTTTTTCAATTGAAAATTGCACTTTATATAAAAAAATCCTTCTTTTACCTTCAAAACATCAAATCCAGTTACCAACCTGACATGAATGAGATTCACTAAAAATTTTGCTGTAATATGTGGCAGGATAAACCTAGATTTGTTATTTAAAAGAAGGACGATTAACAAAAAAAATCTGGTGTGTACACGTGCTGGTGAAAAGAAGGAGGTATTTTGAGTGTTAGGAACGTGTGTGCTAAAATTTATTTTTTATTGTAAACGGTACTCTTTAGGAAAAAACTCCTTTATTTATGACCTCGTAACCAACAAATCTAAGCAAAATATTTGGTGAATTTTATTCATGTCAAGTTTGTAACAAGAAAAAAACGTGAGTGAATAATTTATTATTCATGTTGAAGTTAAATGGCTCGAAAAGTTGGCTGTGCAAATATGCCAAGTTCAAAGTTACTATCTTGACATGAATAAATTCACTGAAAATTTTACATAAAATTGTTGTTTTGATGTTTTCAAAAGAAGGTTGAATTTTTTGATAGACAATGCCGTTTTTAATAAAAGAATAGCGTTAAAACGGGTGAATTAGGGTGTGTACATTGTGTTAGTGTAAAGAAGTAAGAATTTTAAATGTTTTTTTCGCGGTAGAAATGTGTCCTAAAAAAAGGCCAGCCATCAGTCAAAAATAGGCCCATAACTCCCAAATTACTTGAGACCACCAAAAGTTTAATTTGGATTTTTTGTTCGGGAGACCAAACTACGTAAGTTCCAAAATAAATTATAAATATCTATCGATTGATGGAATTTTTCCCGGATTTGTTTCTTTCAACTGGGAGGAAATTTACCATAAGAATTTTGCTCATCATGACATTTTCACCAATGGTATATTTCAAGATAAGTTTGTAGTACCTATTTCTCAAATGATAAAAAAGAGGTGTTACTTACGTAATTTTATCTCCTGGATACGAATCCGAAAAAATGTTGAGGGGGTCTCCAAGTTATGCCTTCAAACCTTTGAAAATCGAGCATTTCCAAACACGAAATTTTCGATAAAAATTCGCAGAAAACGCACTCTTCTTTTTTGTCGACATTCTCTTCATACGCTAATCAACCCATATTACACAATTACAATCACTAAAACCATCGTTTTACACAAAAAATCGACTTTCTTTTACATATAAACCTAACCTAAAATCTTCTTTGTTTTTGGTCACTTCAAATTTAAATATGAGCAAACAACTTCCCAATAAATTAAAAAGACCTTTGAGTCACGATACAATCCTAGTACGTTTCTTACAATCAATTATTATAATTAATGTGAGCTAAACTATAACAACTATAACAAAATAGCGAGAATCAAACAATTGAAAATATGAATGAAGAGAAAATTATTGGCTCATATTTGAATTTGAATATCTAGATATCTGCGCAATTTCCAAGTGACCAACTTACCAAAACAATTAAAGTTACTAAAGATTGCAGGTTATGTTTAGTTGTGAAAGATCGATTTTTCTGTGAAAAACGTTAGTTTGAGTGCTGTAATTGTGAAATATGGGTTGACCAGCGTCTGAAGAAAATGTCGACAAAATAGGAGGCATTTTTGTGCGATTTTCACTGAAAAGTTCGTGTTAGAAAAGGCTCCATTCTCAAGCAAGTTTGAAAGGGTGTTCAGGAGATAAAACTACGTAAGTACCACCTTTTTTATTATTTAAGGTATTTTTATGGAATAATAATGATTGCATATAAGCCAATACTGCCGAGAAAATAGTTTTTGTCCTATGTTTTTATATATTATTTGCTAGTGCTCACTTCTGTTGAAAAGTCCGTTGAACATATTCAAATATTCCTAGTACGATCATTTCATTCAAAAATAGTCACTTAATCCATTTATTAAGCAATTCCTGATCTTCGTTACTTTCAATAAGTAATTATCATCATAATCGTATATTTCTGACAAACTCGAACAAAAATTTCCACTTACCTCGTTCTTGAATTGTTCCTGTCTCAAAAATTGCTGCAACAAGACGATGCAAACGGACAGATTATCGTCGGTCTCCTAAAAAACACATCCATCAACATTTCCGAAATCATCGAACAAATATCGCTTACTTTCAGTTTTTCCAGGAGAACATATAGCTTGTGTTCCAACGAAGCCATTCTTACCGTCTGTCGCGTGTGTCATTTGCATCTGGTTATCGATTATTCGGCAAACGAGAACAAAATTTATAAACGGCATTATAACCACAACAATTGCAGCATGCGATCGCGAAAAAAAAGTTCTGAACATCCGTGATAGAGCCTACCGGATCTGTAATCGATTTTTCGCTTGACACATCCGCGATATCGGAAATAATAACTGATACTGAATCGCTTTTCGTCTATTTCTACCTAAAGAAGTTTAATGAATTTATACTGATAAATGAACTCATGTAGAAAGAAACTCATTTAAAATGGTCTTAGTCATTTTGACAGCGATAAAAAATATGCTTTATCCTTTTTTATCGCGATAAAATTGACTGTTTCTCAAATCTAGTAGGTAAGCCACCGTCACTTCAATTTTCTTCCTGTCAGTTGTTGGCTATTGTTGAGAATATGAATCCATTCGGGAAAGTTTTGTTTTTGTCCGATCAAATCACAAAAAATTTTTGTAACTGTGAGTTTTTAATACGCGTTCCTTTAAATGATAGTTTCAACGAAGGTATTTATCATTGTAGTGCATTTATACACCTACCTATTGTCATTGATTATTTTGCCAAAAAACACTCGAATGTTTCTTTTATTGGATTAATATCTTTCAACTTGGAATTGTACCACCAGTACCTTTACGAGAGAAACTAAGAACATGAAAAAATAACGACAATAAAAATAATTTTGTCGAACGTAAATTTTCCTTAACTAATAGCCACATGTTATTAACAAATGTTTTTACTTACATAGTGTGGTCTCCTGAACAAAATATCTAAATAAAATTGTTGGTAGTGTCAATTCATTTTGGAGAAATGGGCATAATTTTGAGTGATGACTGGCATTTTTTAGGACACATTTTTACCGCGAAAAAAACATTAAAAATTCTTTCTTCTTTGTCCTAGCACAATGTTCATACCCTATTCACCCATTTTACCCCATTTTTTATTAAAAACAGCATTGTTTACCCAAAAATTGAACGTTATTTCAAGAACATCAACAACAACACAAGATCTTAAGTGAATTTTATTCATGTTAGGTTGGTAACGTTGCTCTGTGCATATTTGCACGGCCAACTTTTCAAGCCATTCAACTTCAATATGAATAAGAAATTATTCATTCACATTTTTTCGCAGTTACCAACTTGACCTAAATAAAATGCACAAACATTTTGCCTAGATTTGTTGTTCATTTGGTCATAAAAGAAGGACAAGTTTTTTCTAAAAGTGCTATTTTCAATAAAGAAAAAGTGTAAAAAGGTCAATTAGGGTGTTAACATCCTGCTAGTGATGAGAAGGAAGAAATTTTGAATGATTCTCTAGTGTTTTTTTCGCGGTAGAAATGTTTCACTCAAAAAAAGGCACATATCTCCGAAACCGCTAAAATTTTATTTGGATTTTTTGTTCAGGAGTCACTACGTGAGTTCCAGAAAAAAAATGTATAGCTTGTCTTTTAGTTAACGGAATTTTACCTTGTCAAATTTTTGTGCAAAACCTGTCCATAGAAATTTATCGATTTTTTCCCGATGCAAGTTCACAAATTATTGAAACGGAATATTTTATGGAAAAATTATTTGAATTTGTGTTAACTAAATAAAGTGCCCTAGTATGATTCTGAACTCGAAAGTATGTATTACTTATGCCATGAACAAAATAATGTTCATTCGAAAATAATTATTGAAAATATATGAAGTTTGTTGAAATGGTTCTCAGTCAGCCTTTTTCTTTAACCCTTTTCTGGTATAACACCTATTTACGGAGAAGGTTTCATATATATTCAAAAAAGTTAAACCTCAATCAAATTATATAAAACTGTCATAAGGGGAAGGATATAGGGAATATACAGGGCGAGTCAGGATAAGAGTGACAAACTACAAAAGTGTATATCGATGTATATCCTAAAATGCATCCACTCTGAGATACAGGGTGTCGAAAGTCCGAAAAAAATTAGGATTCACTTTTTTCTTTAAAACTCCTAACGGATTTTTTTTTTAACTTGGCTCACTAATCTAGGTTCTTCAATGTGATACTCTGAAGTTTTAGTGTTTAATTTTCGTAAAACAGTGGCGTAGTTAGGGTGGCATGTTGTCATATAGTAAAGTTATGATGTAACGAAAAAAGGCAGTTAAGTTTTTCACATGACTTGAAGTTCGAAAATAGTATTGTAGTAAAACTGCACTTACTAATTGTTCTAATTTATTTAAAACACTATTTACAACAATTATTCACTATACATTTACTTCACTAATTTATTTCTACGGTGTCAGTCTCTATCCGCTAACTCTGGAACTGTAACTAACTCTGAATTCTGACTGTCCCGCCATCTGCTATACAGCGGCTATATATAGTAGCAGTTACAGTTTTCGATCTTTCCAGTCTGTTCGGCGACTTCTTAGAGGCCCCTAGAAACTTCGGTTAGAGCGTTCGCGTCTCTTCCACGGATGAGTCATGTGTTTGTCAGAAGAGAACTTGTTTACATTTCGAGTGTGGAGTGTAATTGGATGATCAGGGCCGGTCTCGAGGCCGGTCTCGAAATCGTTACATTGCCCCCTTCTTAAAGACTTTTCGTCCCGAAATGTCATTTTTGGAGTATGGAGATATTTGCATGATTCTCCATATCTGCACCTTGCTGTTTGATGGAAGTAGCACTCTACGGTCTCCAGGTTTGGTTGTGGACGATGATTACAGCATACCAAGATCTTGACGCCAGTGGATTGGAATATCGTCTCCAACATGCTCCTTATGACTCTCCAGTCCAGTCCGTCGAGCCCGCAGGACAATTTTGGGATTGCCAGTTCCACGAGATTCTGCTCCACCATCATGTCCCTTAATTTCTCAAGGCTGTTCCATACGTCTTCATAGGACGGTTTGTCTCGAGACTGCTTCTTGGTGACTAGATAGAAGATGCTTCTCTGGCCTTTCCGCAACTGTAGCACCCCTCCAACTTCCGGGTTTTGTTGCCGTAGTTCATGGAGACGACCGTACTTCTTGAAGAACACCACAGCGATGCCTCTGGACATTTGAAGGTCTTCTGCTACACAGTGGGCTAGCGCGTAATCCGCAGGCACCTTAAAAAGGTCTCGTGGTTCTTCTCGAGTCACCCCATGTCGAACTTTCTGTCCGTTTGAATACAAGGACATGAATTTCTGGAACGTCATCGCATCCTCCGGTGGTCTGAGGGTGCGGACTTGGTCGTGGTTTCCAGCGTAAGGGGCCAACCTATTGAAATGGACGACTCTGGGTTTTCCTCTAGGTGGTTTTTTAATTCGGTAGACCACGTCATTTATCCTCTTCAAGATCTCATAAGGGCCTTCCCATGAGTTCCGCAACTTTGGTGATAGGCCACGACGACGTTTGGGGTTGTACAGCCAAACCAGGTCACCAACTTTAAATCCTCCGGCATTGGCCTTGATGTCATAGGTCTCCTTCATTCGGTCGCTGGCACTCTGGATGTTCAAACGGACTTTTTCGTGGATGTCTTCCATTCTCTGCCGAAGTTTGCTGACATAGTCCTCTCCCGCAGTGTCTTGTCCTGGTGGCGTCCCAAACTTCAGGTCACATGGTAGTCGCAGCTCTCGGCCCATAATAATACTAGCAGGGGTTTGGCCGGTCGACTCGTGTACTGCAGAACGATAGGCCATCAGGAACAAATGGAGATACTGGTCCCAGTCTCTTTGGTGGTCAGAGACTTCCTTGGATAAGTGGCGGTTCATCGTCCTGTTCATCCGCTCCACCATTCCACCAGACTGCGGATGTAAAGCCGTAGTTCGCGTCTTCCAGATGTTCAGCATTCGACACAATTCCTGGAACAAGTTGGACTCGAAATTTCTGCCTTGGTCTGAATGCAGTTCACGTGGGACACCAAATCGACAAATCCACTCCTTTAGCAGGACGTCGGCGACGGTTATGGCTTCCTGGTTGGGCAGGGCATAGGCTTCAGCCCACTTGTTGAAGTAGTCCATTGCCACGAGGATGTATTTGTTCCCGTGGTCAGATTGTGGAAACGGTCCAGCAATATCGATGGCCATTCTTTCAAATGGGCTGCCAACGTTGTACGGACGCATTGGTGCCTTAGGTCGCGAGTTATATCAAGATATCATACGAGGTATAACATTACGAATGCATGTTCCCAGGACGTTCCCCGAAGCCAGTCCGCCGACTCAGCACAACGTCACTTTGAACCGATGTTATTTATAACCTTAAATGTAATTGTTCATCATTCATTTTTCGTCTTTTGTCAGCTTAATACAAATAAAGTTTTTTAAAAAGTCCTTCGGTCGATCGTTTGAAATAATTGGCGCAGTCGTTGTAGGATTGTCCGAAAACATCTCATCGCGAATTTGTTTGTGAGTTTTAACTCTTAGTGGATCAGAACCTGAAAAACAAGAAAATTTCGTAGAACGAGCCAGACGCCGGGGAGTTTTCCAGAAAACAAGAAATTGAACCAGGAAGCGTGGAGACAACCAGGAATAGGTGAGCCATTCGTATTCTGTGGCAAAAGTGACTGAAGTGAATCAATCAGAAATCAATGCATATGATTTTTTTTTAATTTAGGGACTAGTATTGAATTGGTGAAAATCAATTGCTTTTTGATTATTAGTGCAAATAATAGTCTAAAGAATAGTTATAGTTTAAGCTCAAGAAAATTTAAAATTTCACATTTTCAAGAAAATAATAGTACCTAATAATAATAGTTATTTCCTTTTTTTTACTCTTAAGACTTTATTAAAAAGTCAATTTTGACGAATTAATTGGACAATTGAATAGCTTAGCTCTAAGCAATAGTAATACCATGCCAAACACAATAGAAAGAACAGTGAATTACCAATTACTCAGACTATATATTGATACTATTCCAAATTTTAGTGGAAATAATGATGGTACTTTAGAAGTGTTTCTAGAACATTGCGATTTTTTGATCTCAACCTATACGAATGCACAAAATTCTGATGATCCACTCAATAAATTCCTAATAAGAGCTGTTATTGGGAAATTGTCCGGAAATGCTTTGATGTTAATTGGTAGTAGACCGGAAATTAGAGATTGGGCTAATTTAAAAAGTCTCCTCAGACTGAGTTTTGGAGATCAAAGAAATTTAGATTGTCTTGTTCAAGAACTAATCATCATGAAACCATACAAAAATGAAACATTTTTTGCTTTCGGTCAAAGAATTCAGAAAAGTAGAAGTACTATAGCTTCCAAATTAATCTCAATGAACCTAAGTAACGAAGAACGTACCTTTAAAATTCAAAATTATGATGAACTTTCATTAAAAACGTTTATTCGTGGTTTGAGTGGTAGAATTCAAGATATGGTTAGATTAGGGAACCCAGGTTCTTTAGAACTTGCGATATCTTTTGTCCTAGAGGAAGAAAATTTTATTCATAATCAAAAACAAAATAGATACCACCCAAATGCACCTCAATACAATAGAATGGTACCTCCACGACCACAGTCGTCAAATAACAGTCAATTTAGACCGCCACAATCAATCTCAAATTTTCGCCCACAGTTACCACCTCAAAATTTCCAAAGACAAAATTTCAGTAATCAAAATTTTGAAAATAGTAGTTACTTACCTACACAAAATTTAAGGTATCAATTTCCATCTCAACCTATCAATATTCAGCCGAAACAAAATTTGCCTCCTCAGAAATATTTTACAAATGAACAAGTTTTTGGTACACCTCGTAACATTTTTAAACCTAGTGGACAAGTACCAAAAAATAATCCCGAACCAATGTCGACCACCTCTCGTAATCCAACAATACAAACCAAAAATTTTAATTCAAATAGGAATTATTTTCAAAATTCCGGTCCACGTAATTTCAATGCAGAAGAACTTCACAACATAGAAACCAATTACCCTTTACATGAATGCGTACAATCTAATTTCCCATTCGAAAATCAAGGGTACGAAAATATGGCTTCAGGATTCACTGAAGAACCGTATGACCCATCGTATTCTTACGAAGGTGTCGAGTGCCAATACAATACTGACATTTCATATTATCAACCTAGTACTGAAACCATGATTGAAACAGATAATTGCGTTTCTGATGAAAATTTTCACCAAATCTTGACCAACGACAACACCACGTAACAAAAATAGACCTTAATCACTTACAAAACAATCTACCCTACATTTATGTTCCGAAAATTAAAGCAAAATTTTTGTTTGACACAGGCAGTTCACGTAGTCTCATGAGTCCAAAATTAGCATATACATTTTTTAAAAATTGCATATCCAATGAAAAATTCAATATTCAAACTTCCCATAGTATTTCATTCCATAATGAAGTGGCTGTCATTCCTATAGTCGAAATTTTCAATATCGAAGAATTCCACAAATTCTATATTTTTGATTTTAATGAAAAATACGATGGACTTATAGGAATGGATCTTCTAAAACAATTACAAGCTGTAGTTGACATTCATAGAAAATTGCTAATTAATCCAATGAATCACATTCCAATTATTTTTGAACAGTTAGAACTGACAACAAAAAAAATTCCAGAAAAATGTTTTCACACCCTGATTATCCCAAGCAGAACACAACAAGTAGTGAAACTTCCTGTCAGACAAAAAAATGGCATAGGATTACTAGATTATATAGATTTCGGACACAAACTAGAATCTCCTCAAGCAATTGTAAACATAGAGAACTATTTTGCTTTCACAACTATAATAACTGCCAATACAAAACCTGTCAAAATTAATATAACGGAACCTTTTGAGATTGAACTTTTGAATCCAAACGAAATAAATTTCATTGGAAATATCAATTCGAATCAAAAATTAAATGAAAAACAAGAATCCCTTTTGAAAAGTAACCTCAAAAATCTTAGATTGGAACATTGTAATAAAGAAGAAAAGGATGCCATTAGAAAGTTATGTTATGAGTACAGAGACATTTTCCACTGCGAAAACATCCCTCGGAGTTTCTCTAATGAAATATCACATAAAATAAAATTGAAAGATGAAACCCCAGTTTTCAAAAAGTCTTACCGTTTTCCCGAAATTCACAAAAATGAGGTATCTTCCCAAATAAATAATGTTGAACCAAAGGATAATCCAACCGTCTACTTCACCTTGGAGTAGCCCAATATGGGTGGTCCCCAAAAAATTAGATCAAACAGGTAAACAGAAATGGCGGATAGTTATCGACTACCGCAAATTGAACGAAAAGACTATAGACGACAAATACCCACTTCCGAATATTACGGACATTTTAGACAAACTTGGAAGAGCAAATTATTTCACAACTCTCGATTTGGCTTCAGGTTATCACCAAATTGAGATGGACCAAAACGACATTCCAAAGACAGCTTTCTCGACACAGAATGGACACTATGAATTCAAACGCATGCCATTTGGTCTCAAAAATGCTTCCTCCACCTTCCAAAGGGTCATGGACAATGTCTTAAGGGGTCTAAACAACGAAACTTGTTTAGTGTACCTGGATGACATAATAATATTCAGTAGTTCATTGCAGGAACATATTTCTAGAATTAAACACGTATTTGACCGATTACGGAACTCAAATTTCAAAATACAATTGGATAAATCCAAATTTTTCCAAAAATCAGTTGCTTGTCTGGGCCATGTCATCACCCCTGATGGAGTGAAACCTAATCCAGCTAAGATATCAGCAATTCAAAAATTTCCTATCCCAAGAACCCAAAGAGAAATCAAATCGTTTTTAGGTTTGATGGGATATTATCGAAAATTCATTAAGGATTTTGCCAAAATTACTAAACCCATGACATCCTGTTTGAAACGGAATGCAAAAATATTTCATGATCAAAATTTTACCCAAAGTTCCGAAACTTGTAAGAAAATTTTGTGCAATGACCCCATACTCCAATACCCCGACTTCCAGAAAGAATTCAAACTATCCACGGACACTTCAAATGTGGCCCTTGGTGCCGTCCTATCCCAAGGTACAATAGGTCAAGACAAACCTATCGCCTATGCCTCGCGCACTCTGAATGAAACCGAACAGAGATACAGTACTATCGAAATGGAACTTCTTTCGATTGTTTGGGCTTGCAAACAGTTCAGGCCATATCTTTTTGGACGGCCCTTCACAATTGTATGTGACCATCGCCCACTCACTTGGCTTTTTAACATCCGAGAACCTAATTCTAAACTATTTCGCTGGCGTTTGAAACTGGAGGAATATGATTACAAAATCATTTATAAAAAGGGACAATTGAATTCCAATGCAGATGCACTCTCTCGCATACAACTCAATATGCACGAAACTGATTCGATAATTAACAACCCAGGTAATGTTAATGAAGAAACGTTGAAATTTCTGAGGGACCTTGCAGAAAATCCATTCGACCAACAAATGCCAAACACAAGTGGAAATAACATTGAAAAATCCAAAGTCAACGTACTTTCTGATGCCCAAATAAAACCCCCTAATACCCAAAAACCTCAATCGATCGAATCAACCCTCCTCATTCTGACGAAACACCCCATTCTTCATCAAAAGAAATAATAAATGACGGAATTCCGATTCGAGACGATATTATCAATAACAAAATATATCAAATTCACGTTTTCAAAAACAAACAAAATAAAGTCTCAATTGAACAAGAGACATACGGAATCCACAAAATAATAACTCTCAAAGTACCCTTAGAGGAAAATGAACCTCTTATTTTTGATTTCATGAAAGATTACCTGAAACCGAATATTAACTACTTTATTCACTTTGAAAATACACAGTTAATCAATAATTTCACGAATGTTTATTCAGAAAATTTCAGTACAAAACGAGTTAATACAATTAAAGACTTAGAAGAACAGATCCTGATGATGAAAAATCATCACGAAGGAAAAACAAACCATCGTGGCATTGAAGAAACCCTGCAATACATTAAACGAAATTATTATTGGATTAATATGAAAAAATCAATTAAAAATTATATAAATGCCTGTGACACTTGTAACAGAGCTAAATATTCTCGAAAGAATCCATACGTCCCATTAGTTTTGACTGAAACCCCATCCAAACCTTTTCAGTTGATTTACATAGACGTCTTTTTCTTTGATTCAAAAATATACTTGACTATTATCGATTCTTTCTCAAAATTTGCACAAGCAATACCAATTGCCGGGAAATCAGCCATTAACATTTGCGATGCTTTAGTGAAATATTTTGCTTGCTTTGGTACTCCCCAAAATATAACTGCCGATAGCGGTAGTGAGTTCAACAATGGAACGATCAATGAACTCTTAAAATTACACAAAATTAATGTAAATTTTACCACTCCCGGACACCACGAGTCAAATAATCCTGTAGAAAGACTTCACTCTACCCTGATTGAACATCTACGAATATTGAAAGAAACTTACCCTAACGAAACAGATCTAATGAATTATGCCATATTAGCTTACAACAGTTCTATTCACAGTTCAACTGATTTCACCCCATTCGAATTAGTATTTGGTCACACCAACTCAAGAAACCCAGACGAAATTTTCACCCCGAAAGAAGTATTTGCGGCGTACGTTCAAGAACACAAACAAAAACTAACCCCTGTTTATGAAAAAATCAAAAAAAATTTAGAATGATGAATTTAAAATAAATCAAAAAGTTTTCAAGAAAAACCCCAAAAACAGAAATAAAAAGAACAATAAGTTTTTAGGCCCATATACTATAGTGAAAATGCTAGAACATAATAAGGTACAAATAAAAAATAATAAAAACAAGGTCGAAACAATCCATATTAAAGAATTAAGAAAGCCTCCTTTGTTACAGGCTCAAAATGAGGAAACTGAAAATCCTGAACCCAGGCCAGTCCAGAAATTGAAATTAAATCAATTAACCCCTCCCCAGGAATCCTCCCATTCAAATTTTGAACTGCAAAAATTGTAACCAATAAACACATTTTCTTGAATGACATTGATTTAGTTACACTCGAGTTTGAAATCCATTGCTTAATAAAACATTTCCATAAATTAAGAGATATACCAAACGATAAAACTATTTATTTCAGAAGTTTAGCAAATAAATATGAGCATTTGAAAACACTGATTTCAGAAATTTTACATAAATTTGTCAACATCCGAAACCACCCAAAAATTAGACAAAAACGAGGTTTAATAAATATTGGAGGAACAGTCCAGAAATGGCTTTTTGGTACCTTAGATTCTTCAGATGGAGAACAATATAATAAAGCAATTGAAATTCTGAAAAAAAAATCAACAGCAAATTGTGAAACAAGTTAATTCCCAAATTTCAATATCCAAACAAATAATCGATAAATTTTCAAAACATATTGAATCAATTATCAGAAATCAAAAGGAAATGTCCAAGTATATCGAGAACTATAAACCAAATCTTATTAATTTAACAGATCAACTCTATAAATACACCGTGTATTCGAGTATGTTGGATCAAATATTTTTGAGCGCAAATGTTATTATCACATTTTTAGATAACATGGAAAGTGCAATAACTTTCGGTAAATTACACACAGTTTATCCTGATATTTTGAGTATTCAAAATTTGAAAGATATCCTCATCGAATTGCACAATCACTATAATTCTAAAGAAATCTTACAATTAGATATACATGCATGGTATTCCATAATTCAGACAAATTGTTATTTTTCGGAATCAAAAATTATTTTTGCCATAGAATTTCCCATAATTTATCCTAAAACCTTTCAATATTTCCATTTATTTCCAATACCAACTGAAAAAAACACCATAATCATTCCCAAAAAACCTTACTTGGCTCTCGAAGAAGAAATATACCAATACATGGATCAACCCTGTATCCAAGTGCTAGACACGTATACATTTGCAGTCAAGAACAATTGAGATTCCATCCAGAAGAAGACTGCGTGGCAGCCCTTATCCAGGACAAACATGTTGGATGCCCTCAAGTGCCTATAAAACCACCCACACAAATATTCAACAAAATCAATGAGGAATACCTCATAACAATCACATCAGGGGATACCAAAATAAAATCCAGTTGCCCGGAGGAACAATTTTTCACAGTTAAAAACAGCACCCTCTTACGAATACCAATAAACTGTAGTCTCGAATACAAACATTACAAATTCGAGAACCACCAAACAACAAACCGTGGAAGGCCACTCATCTTGCCAAAAATCAACAATGAAGTTTTGTAAATGGAAGCACTGCCAAGGAAACAACTACAAATCGAGAATATCCCATTAGAAGATATCCACCAGCTCCAAAAACACATCGACACAACCAATCAATTATCGATAAATGATATCGATAATTTCCAATCAAATAACTGGACCTTATGGTTGATAATATGCATTGCTGTTATTGTTGTAGTATATTTCAGCATCCGAAAAAACTTACTGCACGAAAAACAGACCCAATTCCAAAATTGAAATTAAACTCGAAGAAAAGGGCAGCAAAAGTTCGCCTTCAGCCCTGTTCCAGCCCGAAGCCGAAATTTAAGGAGGGAGGAGTTATATCAAGATATCATACGAGGTATAACATTACAAATGCATGTTCCCAGGCCGTTCCCCGAAGCCAGTCCGCCGACTCAGCACAACGTCACTTTGAACCGATGTTATTATACCTTAAATGTAATTGTTCATCATTCATTTTCCGTCTTTTGTCAGCTTAATACAAATAAAGTTTTTTAAAAAGTCCATCGGCCGATCGTTTGAAATAATTCGCGTTCAAGGTCCATTACTTGCGGCGCATACAGCGCACTTTCTGCACCAGTCTTGAACGTCTGCCTGACAATTGGCCCAGTAAAACCGTTGCCTCACTTTCTGGAGAGTCTTCGTCACTCCCAGATGTCCTCCGGCGACCCCATCATGAATTTCTCGAAGCACTTCCGGTCTTCTGCTTCTGGGTACAACTGTCTGTCGTCTTTCTTCTCCACCATCCTCGGACTCCAACACACGCTTCAGAACTCCGTTGTCCGGGAGTTCCATTGAGCCCAGTAGGACTTGATGGCTAGCGAATATCCTGCTACTTCCTGCCATGTCGATTTGGCACACCACAAAGTTCTCTTTTTAGTCCTTCAGAGTTTTCTAGAAGCTTCACTTCTAGATTTTTCGAATTTTCTTGAAGCTTTTCTTGAAGTTTCACTTATAGACTTTTCGAATTCTCGTGAAGCTTTTCTTCTAGATTTTTCGAGTTTTCGAGAAGTTCTTCTTTCAAGCTATCAGAATTTTCTAGAAGTTTTTCTTCCAGGCTCTTCGAATTTTGTAGAAATTTATCTTCCGACTTACGGAATTTTGTTGAAGTTCCTCCTTCAAACTATTCGTAGTTTCCTCGAGTTTGTTCATTATAGCACTCATATCGATTCCAGAAACTTCGAACAAAAATGTTTCGGGGTCTTCTCCTTCTTCAATCAGTCCATCTGAAAGTCTTTTCTGGAGTACGGCCTTCTTTCCAGTTGTTTCTAACTCGAGCTCCTCTAACTCTTGCTTCAATTCACTAACTTTAAGGTCAACTAGGTGAACTCTCCTCGGAAACATTTTGTCTTTAATCGTTTTTAACCGGAATATCAGTCTATTATTTATTTCACACAAAAAGTTTTCAGTTTATTGTCCCGCGACGCGCAAAACTGTCCACTTTGCAAACACTCAAATGTTCAACGGGTCACTAACTGCCTATTAGGCGCAATAAATGTCTATCAGTTTTTCAACGCGACGAACACTTCAACACTTATTTATTTTAAAAATCCACACTTCTGAGGCCAAATGTAGTAAAACTGCACTTACTTATTGTTCTAATTTATTTAAAACACTATTTACAACAATTATTCACTAAACATTTACTTCACTAATTTATTTCTACGGTGTCAGTCTCTATCCGCTAACTCTGGAACTGTAACTAACTCTGAATTCTGACTGTCCCGCCATCTGCTATTCAGCGGCTATATATAGTAGCAGTTACAGTTTTCGATCTTTCCAGTCTATTCGGCGACTTCTTAGAGGCCCCTAGAATCTTGGGTTAGAGCGTTCGCGTCTCTTCCACGGATGAGTCATGTGTTTGTCAGAAGAGAACTTGTTTACATTTCGAGTGTGGAGTGTAATTGGATGATCAGGGCCGGTCTCGAGGCCGGTCTCGAAATCGTTACATTGCCCCCTTCTTAAATCGTTACAGTAGTTTACCTAACAAGTGCGGAAAGTTACTTTACGAGCGTTTTAGGTTTACATTTTTTTCTACTGGCATGCGGAAAAAACATAAAACTCAACATAAAAAATATTTATTTTTAAATACATATCAACAAATTAATTATTATTAACGTAAATATTAAAATGCAATTTGCAATTTTTTCTTCATTGACATTTGGGACTTGAAGTTTGGGTTTCGGTTTTGAAGAGGACCATTAAAAAATTATTTAAAAATACTTAACACATTTTCTTTTTATTAAAAACTATAGCAGAATCCTAATAAATCTCTTAATTTTTCAGTCATTTTATAAACTACAACCATATAAATATAATGTAGGAATGTAGGCTTTCACGGCTGGCGTCAATGTTTTGGTTGGTTTCCGGTTATTTCTAGACGTGTCAGCTGAACAGTTAGAAGAGTACTTCGACCATGCCACTGAAGATGACTTCCGCAGTTGCAGTTGAAACGTTTGGAGATTTAAACCAAAGAAGTCCACGGCATAACCCGGAAACCAACCAAAACATATATACAGGGCTATTCAAATTCGTTTCTGTACATGGGGATCTCGTAAACGATAAGAGATAGAGTGTCGGTTAAATCGTGGCAAAGTTGCGTATTTTAGATACCTATTCAATGATGTAAAAAAATCAAATTTAGCCCTTTTGGTTCTGGAGATATACAGGAAAAACCAAAAAATCTCAAATTGTTTTGCCTGTATCTTCTTTATTCGCAGACATATTGAAAATATATCCACTTTCTGCTGTTGGCACTTGATATGGGCTATTAGAATATGTCGATAAATCTTTTATACAGGGTGTCATCTGACTTGGGCCACCCCATCTTTGAATTTTTAAATACAGACCTGTATTTTTTGTTGTAGTTTTTGAATCGTCGACGTTCACTTCATACCGAGAAATTAAATTTAATTTTATATTTCAGGATTTTTCCGTAATATTTTATTATAATTGGGTGAATTATTCCCTTTTAAATTACGGCCCTGGAAATTGGTTGACTGAGTTAAATAAAAATACAATAGCAACTTCACGTCTCCCCATGTACCATAGTGTTTTTTTAAAGTATTTTTTTCATTTTTAAGTACCAATTCATATTTCTTCACATTTTCAATGCTCTTTGAGCGTTTTCTACAAAGAACTTCGAATATCAAAACCTTTTATGATTATCTGAAAAATATCTACAACAAAAATAGATTATATGTATTTTGATAAGATGAAAAATAAATGATTGCAATAATTACATTCGAAACGAACACTATATCTGTAATGAAAATTGAAATGAAGTAATGTAAAAAGTAAAAAGTAGTGCGGGAATATGACACCTCTCAAACTAAATTGCGTGCGGGAATAGGGCGGAACACGCACGCTTGTAGAAAATAGTATATTACATTACAAATGTGAAAAATCACCTTCGCACGAGTAATGTACGCTATTTTTGCCACGACCACGTAATAATTTTACCAAATAATGTATAAAAATATTTTGACGTTTGACACAAATTTTTCAAAGCCTGCTTCTTATATACTGTAACGATTTCGAGACCGGCCCCGAGACCGGCCCTGATATAATTAATTATGCACCCTCGTTCAACTACGACAGCATATCTGCTGGCCCACGAATCGCCGAGAACAAGCTGGAATAAAATCGATCGCTTCGATACGGTTCTAAGAGCCATCTAGATTAAATGTTCTATACTCCCGAATAATCGAGAGCCGTGGATGGAATCTGCTTGTTAGTATATAAGCTGGATAGCCGAGGGCGACAGGGACAGACACAAAGAGTAACCAATATACTTCCAGAATTCGCAGATAGAGAGTGACAGTAAAGATAAATAAAAATAGTGACTTGTGATATAAATTATTGATTAAGACGTGTGTAAATAAATTATCAAAATTAGTTTATTGGTTTTACTACAATACAATAAATAACTAACAAGACGATTACAAGATTGTCTGACTAAAGTAGAGATTTGATATATGAAACTATTGAACGAAAATAAACATGCATTTTGAAAATTCCTTGCATCATTTAGATGATTGTGAATGCTTTTAAATGGATATTTGTTTAAATCAAACTCCAAGAAATATAGATGATATTGACATGTGTCCAAGAAAATCGAATGAATAGTCCGACCGAGAACCATTCTCACTTCATTTATTTTCAATAATTAATTTGAATACAAAATATTTTCTTTGATATAATATCGACGAGATCAAAATCATAATTAGACATCTTTTATTTTTGATAATGATTACTAATCAAGATACACTCTAATACAATATATTTTCTTGTCATATTATGTGTCCAATAGCTCAGTTGGTAGGCAGCGGGACTCGACGTGATTTCTGACGAAGTTCGGCGGAACTTTTTTTTAAGAAGATGAAAACAATTACACTTCTCAAATAGATTGCTTCAAGATTTTGTTGGTAGGATTTTTAGGGAGGATATTTTTGCTGCCTCCACGCACAATTAATGCACGTAACATTCACTACATACTCAAAATAACTTTCGACGTTTGACATAAATTGTTCAAAGCCTGCTTTTTATAGATAATAAATACTTAGCAAGATGATTACATGATTGCCTGACTAGGTACAGGGAATTGATATATGAAACTATTTAACGAAAAGGAACATACATTTTGAAAATTCCTTGCTTTCTTAAGATGATTCAGGATTTTTTTGAAGTGGATATTTCGTCGGCTCAGTGCAAGAAATTACTATCTAACAATCTAATGTCCACGTAAATTTAATGAATAGTCCGACTGAGAACCATTCTGACTTCATTTATTTTTAATATTTACTTTTAAATTCAAAATATTTGAAGCAATCTATTTGAAAAGTGTAATTTTTTTCAATATCATAATGGAAAAAAAGTATCCGCGGGCGAGGATCGAACCCTCATACTCTTCGTCAGAAGTAAAATAGAGGTTTATTTCTACACAGTTTCCGATTATTCTACACATCATTTGATATATTCATAACTCCGTCCTAGCTCAATTCTTCGCCCAAGAGGGTCCAGGAGAGAGGAAGGTTTCGTCAGAAGTCAATACGTCCCGCTGCCTTACGAACTGAGATAACGGAGCGTGCGGAAAGTTACTTTCCGCGCCTGTGCGAAAAATATTTCGCACGCTTGTGATATAAGCCTCTTTACGTGTAACAGTGCGATATACGTTACTTTCCCATGTGGTTGTAGGAAATAGTAATTTTCCTAACAAGTGCGGAAAGTGATGCTTTCCCGCACGCGACTGCCGTTAACCCGAACGACGCGGAGCGGAGTTCGGGTAAGCAGTCGAGTGCGGGAAAGACACTTTCCGCATGAGTTAGGAACAATACTTTTTCTACAAGCGTAGGAAACAAATTCATTTTTATAATTATTTATTCATGCAAATGGAAACAACTAACAAGAGTAACATTTTCTATCCACTAATTATTCGTAATATTTATTGTAAATGTACAATTTGATGCATTATGTAAATTTATAGCGGAAGCCAGCATATTTTTTGAAGATGGCTGATTTCCTGAAGAAGAAGGTAACTCGGGCAATACATTATCGAAAGAAATCGAATGTGCAGGCACAGGCATCAAATCGTCGCCGATCGATATAGACGTGGATGGTTCTAAAATGCACCCGGAAGACGATGTAGTGTTCAAATTGAGAATTTTGTTGGACATTTCTTTTTTTTGATTGGTGGAGTCTTCTAATTACCCCTCTGCAACTGAAGTCGATTTCCATCCTCCTAGGCGTTTGATATTAGTTATACCCACACCACAGTCAGCAAGTAAAGTGGCTGAGGAACGCCTGAAGCTGTGACCAGTGTAAAGCTCTGGATTTTGAAGGCGCAGATATACTGCTATTTCGGAGGGTATCTTTCCTATGGTATTGATTCCTACTCATTGCACAGTACATTTTCCACTTTTGTAATACAAGAATAAACGACGGTGAGGAGTCTCTTTTGGACGTAAATGTACATAATTTCTGTATACGTTCAAAAAATAACCATCATTTGCTTCTTCAGATATCACGAAGGATCTAGAGGAATGATTTTTGGAATCCTTGATATTAACAATTATCAGGTTTTCTTTGTCGTCTATGTCGTCAATGGTGAGTTTTGTCAGCTCTTCTCGTCTGCAAGCACCAGCTAATCCAAAAATTGCTACTAACTTAATCATGAGGTATATGTCATCGGGTGCTTCAGTCATAATGCAATTATTTTGTAAAATTTGCTAATATCCAAATTTTACTTTACTTTGAATACACTCTTCAACATTGAATATCTTGCCCATAAAGTGTTCGGCTTCCATGTTTTAGACATTTCTAGAAAATAAGCCAAGAATACTTCTTCTTTATTTCGTGTTTTCACTTTTTTATTGTTGCACCATTCAATATAACTCGTGTATTGCTTCTCATACCTTTGTTTAGATTTCGTTGGCAATAACTCTAATTTCGCATCTGTAGCTGCTTGCACGATTTCTTGTGGAAGTTCTTCATCAGATGAATAATCCATTGTGGCAGTTTCACTGAATCGAAAATTTTATATAAGTAACGCTTTGTCTGTCACTCTGACAATTACAAACAAATTTGTGTATTGATCGGCATGACAACATCAATTGTTACCTACTCGTTATCAGATCAATCAAAGCCTATATATAGGGTGATTTTCATAACAATACATTTTTATTTATCAATATTTGTTAATTTTTTCAATAAATAGTTCAAAATGAAGGATGATTTTGAACAAACTCACTTAGTATTGCAACAAAAAAGCTTGAACTTTCATATTTTGTCACCCACCACTTATATTTTACGAGGATATGATATAAATGTTTTTCCCGCACTAGTGTGGGAAAATGACACTTTCCAAACTGAATTGCGTGCGGGTAGAGGGTGAATCACGCACGCTTGTAGGAAAAAATCTTATTCGCACTGCCTGCGGAAAAATGTATTTTTACACACCCAAATGCGTGCGGAAACGTATTAATTTGCGCCTGCTCGTAGTGAAACACATATTTCAGAGCAAGTGTTGTAAGTGTAAGTAATGATCTCAAAGTATTCCAATTCAAACATCTTATCCACCGCCGATAGAATTTGAAAGCTACGGTTTGCTTGACGTGTCTCTGAAATGGTTCAAGTCTTATCTTTTTAAGCGCAGTTAGGCAGTCTGCTCAAACGGTCCAACCTCTCAAGAGGCAGTGATCGAATATGGGGTGTACCACAAGGCTCTGTTCTAGGACCCATATTATTCTTACTGTATGTGAATGATCTCGTAGCACTAGATATTTAAAAAAAAATTGTTCAAATTGTTATATCCGTCAACCGGCTGCACCCTTGCGAACAACCCTCAGAAGTCAGAGATTTGTGCGAGCTAGAGAAGACGTAGCCCTTACCTTTTAACGTGTGATGCCATACTCTAAAAAGAGCTGCTGGCTTCATCAGTACTGGACTAGGAGTGTATTATTTTGGAAGAATAAACAATCGTGTTAACGAGCTTATATTAGTGCAAAACGCATATAAAATAAAGTGAACTTTTGAACAAAAAAAACATTCTGCAAAATCACACTGTAACTCCTGTCCTCAAATTGGAGCTACTATCACTGGGTCTTTTCATTTGGACACCTAAAGAATTTCCAGACCCACTTCGCTTCACACCCGCAATATACTCGACCTAAAAAATATTTAAATAATATTGTTTGTTGGTTAATTACCGTGCTTTGCAGATGCTTTGCTTCAAAAATATGAATAAAAAAAATACTTATACTTATAGTCATTAGATGTTTGCCTTTACTGCATTAACATGTTTTCTATAATCTGTGTTCAAGTTTCTATCAAAAATATAAAGAAACAAATCATTATCGTTAAAAAAATAATTATTAAAATTATAATTTTGAAAAGTAATTACTGAAATTATCAAAAAAATTATTATTAAAATTGTTATGGAAAAAATAAGTCAATCTGAAAAACGTATAGTGACGCTTCGCCTTTTCACTTGTTATGGATAAAATCGTTTATTATTAAATCACACTATAGCTCTTTGCCTCCATGGTTTCCCCTTTCAAATATACAAAAAGAATTAGGTTAGAGTCAAATATTGGTAAAATCTGTCAAAGATTCAATTAAATTTTTAAAAACTAGTTTTCATATCTCGCATAACTTTTTTCTTCGCTCTGGAATATTTACAACATATTTCAAAAAAAATCATTACACCCACCTGTTTGTCAATAGCTCTGAACTGCCACGACCAATTAGCTCGGTACAAAAACGGTCGCAAGTCGAATCGGTTATCTTCAGGACTGTAGGATTCTGCGTGGTAAGACGGAGTCAAGACTGTTGTTTTGTGCCTGTTGATTGCGTAACATCTGCAAGAAAAAGTTGCAGGTTTAATTAGAATTGAACTTTTTCTCTCTAAATCTCTTTCGAGCGCTCCTGTTCCTCTAACCCCTCTCGCTAGCCTCTCTTTATCTTCCACCTCCGCTTACTTTTCCAATTTCCAAAATCCCCCTTCCATCTCTATCCCCCCTTTTGCTACCACACTCTTTATATTCCCCTCTCTTTAGCTTGCTTCAGTTTCTTTCTTAATTTTTACCTCCCTCTTTTTCTCTTTCTACCGCACTTTCTTCTTGATGCTTGCTATAACTATGAATCTATTTCTCTCCCCTATGTCTCTTTTTCTCACCTATATCCCCTTTTCTCTTTTCTGTTTCGCTCTTTCTGTTGTGTCTCATTTTCTCTCTCTTGTGCCCCTCTTTCTCTATTGTGCTCTTCTGATTCTCTGTTGTGTCCCTCTTTGCTCCCGTAACGTCTCGCCCGTTCAACCTCCCTTGTTGTGTATTTTTTTCTCTTCCTTCCTCCCACTCTTGGATACTTTTTGTTTTCACCAGACTCTCTTCCTCTAGCCTTTTTTCTTTCAGTCTCGCATCTCTAACATATCTCATCTATAGCCCTCTCTCAGTTTTCATCTAAATTCTGTTATCCTTATCTCTTTCAGCTGCTCAATTTTTATCCCATGTTCTTTACATTCTTATTCCGCTATCTCAAAGTTCCATTTTCAGTATTTAGTTTCTCTTTATCTATATTCTTTCTTATTTCCACTTGTCCTTCTCTGTCGTCTCTCGGCATAATCTCTGAGCATCTATCATTTTTACGTATATCAGTTTCTCTCTATAGTATAGCCCTCTCTCAGTTTTCATCCCATCTATAATTTTTTTCATGTCTTTTGTGTCCCTTTCTCTTTGGTGTATCTTTTTTTCATCTCCATCTCTTCAGTTTCTCACTTTACTCCTCTCTCTACGTCCTCCTCTCTCTCTCAGGCTCACTCTCTTCTTTTTTAAACCTCTCCCATTACTCTTCTTCTTTTTCTTCCTCAACGTCCACACTCTTCTTTCCCCTTCTCAATCTCATTTCTACCCCCAATCTCTCAAAGTCAACGTCCCTCTCTCCTCACTCAACTATATCTTCTTATTATCGCTTCTTCCTCACTTGTTACCCCTAATATCTATGGTTCCCTCACTCCTTTTCTCCCTTACTATCTTCTTCCTTATTATCTTATTATCTTCTTCCTTAGTTTTTTTAATCTCACTCCTCTCTTTTCCCGGTCACTTTCACACTTCAGCTCTGACATCTGTCTTCCTCTACTCTCTCTCTCTCTCTCTCTCTCTCTAGATATATCTTTTCTTTTTCATTACATTATCTTTCTCTAATATTTCCATTCTTTCTAGTTGACACTTACATCTGACATACAAACAAATCCTGCAACTCAAAACAATAAATTTTCACTTATAATCTCCCTAGAGCATGAATTATTTCCGAACATTTTCTCGAAGTGCGAATTTTCACTTATAATAAATATCACAAGAGCTTAAATTATTTCCGGAAATTTTCTTGAGGGCACGAATATTTTGAAAATTATTATATTATTATTCTTAAAATATTCGTGCCCGAAACAAAATTTCCGAAAATAATTTAGGCTTGCGTGGTATTCGGTAAGAAAATTTCACACCATATTTTGGAAAAAAATTATTAATCCAATCTGACATTTTAAATTAATTTCACTGCTTGTTCGTTAAATAAAAAATATTACCAACTTTAGTTACACCAAATGCTAAAACTCAGATGGGTATTAGATCAGTCTATCGCCTTTTCATAATTTTAAATCACTAAAGGTGGTAGAAATGTATTTTTTATTAAGTAATCCATAACACTTCTAATGTAAAATATATAATATTAACATAGTTTGTTGCAGTAGGTGGCCGTGATATAGGCGGCCATGCTTTTGACAGATGAGGTTTGTATTGGTAAATTACATTGAGTTACTGTATAGTAAACCAGCAAACAAAGATATTCTTATGTAAAACATTTTTGAGAAAAATGAAATGCTTTGAAAAGTATAATTTATGTAAATACTGCAAAGAGTTGAATCAAGTGCAAATATGTCATCCAAAATTAATATATATTCAACGAATTTAATGGAAGATTGCGACCAGGAAGCGTTAGAGTCGAATGGTTTGTTTACGAAAATCCAAGAAAGTCTGCTGCAGATGTCAAGTAAATAAGGCCTTTGCGTAAAAGAGATTTGAACAAAATTGTTGTTGTATTACATGTCTTAAAACACAGACATCTAATTAATTCGTCACCTTCCTATTCACCATTAAGAAGAGAGGATGGGTTAGAATTCAAGCAACATTTAAATCTTACTATGTTTGTAGATCCTACGTGTTTTCAAATATAAATTGTTAATGCAAAATAATTAAACAAAATTTTTTTTCTGTTTAATGAAACTTTATAGCGAATAATAAATATAATGTTAATTCTTATAGAAATTTTGCATTATTCACAGGTATATCTACAATATTTAATGGTTGTAGATCATATGTTTACCTTTTCAACTGTCAAAAAATTTCCACTTAAATATCGTTGCGCCACGAAAAAATTTCCGAAAATGTTTTTAGTTGCCATGGTAACTAGTCAAAATTAAGGCATCTTATTGGTTAAAAAGTACTAGAGAAAAGGGAAAAAAGTTAAGGTCTACTTCTATCGGACGCTAATGAATTACATCGGCGGCACCTTCATTTATTGATCTCGGTTTTGTTGTCAAATATTGTAATTTCCCAATGCTCTATTAAAATGTGGTTCAAATAATTAAATAACAGATAATAACATGTACTTATAATTAAGTTATGAATGAATACCTATCAAAAATATTTTACGCCACTGTGTTTATGACAGCTGTCAAGCCAGAGGAAAATTTCCACTTATCAATTTCCCTCTAAGCAGGGAAATTTCCGAAGAAATTAAGTTATTGTCATAGCAACATGTCAAAATGCAGGCATCTGATTGGCTAAAATTAACTGGTATACAATTTTCTTAATAATATTCACTCTGGCATACTTCTTGATTTTTCATAACCTCACCTGAAGAAATGCTTTACTTTCTCAGCCACCTGTTTCGGTGTCAAACTAGTTGACCACGTCTGCACCAGCTTGCAGTACATCGAGTAAGGACCGCAGCTTTCTATCTTCCTCAATCGACCGAACTGACTGAGTTCCTCGTACGACATGCCCATATCTTCTTCGTCAGTTTGGGCAATTTTCCCTTGTTTCAGAGGTTCCAGTTCGGCGGTGGGAGGGGCGCTGATTATTTCTCCGAGAATACCGATTTTGAATTTCCCTTGTGCATAAATCATGAACCTGGAAATTCGAGGTATATCAGTGAGTTACGCTTCAACAGTTTCTTTCTTCAGATATTGTTTTAGCCTGTGTAAAGAGAGGTCAATTTGGCTTGGATGCCAGCAAATTTCTACCTGTATTGGGCAAGGATTGTCATGCAGATTTTGACGTAAATTCACCCATATTTATGAAATAAATAGAAATAACTCTCAGGATTCATAGAATATCTGAAGACTACCCCAACGGAAGTAGGTGGAATTTTAATTTTATAAACACGTACAAAAAACAGTATAAAACTGTAAGTACAAACTTCAAATTATGAACGCACAGTTTTTTTATCATTTTCACTTTAGTGTAAGAATTTCTCGAATTTTCGAGTTTAATAACAAAATTTCGAATCAAAATCTCAACTTTTTCTCGAAATTCGACTTTTTTCTCAAAATTTCAACATTTGTGTCGAAATTTCGAATTTATTGTCGAACTTCGACTTCTCGAAATTTCGACCCGTTCTAAAAATTTGACTCTTACTCGAAATATGGAGATAAATGTCAAAATTTCGAACTTTTTCTCGAAATTTAGTTTTTTTCACGATATTTCAACTTTTATTTCAAAATTTCGACTTTTTACCCGAAATTTTTCTCGAAATTTCATCTCTTATTTCGAAATTTCAACTTTTATTTCGAAATTTCGACTTTTTACACGAAATTTTCAGTTCAATGACAAAATTTCAAAAAAAATTCTCGAAATTTCGACATTAAATTCAAAATTTCGAGTTTACTGTCATAAGTTCGACTTTATTATCAAAATCTCGCTTTTTTCAAATTTCAACTTTTTTTTAAATTCGACTTTTTTCTTGAAATTTCAAGTTCTGTGTCAAAATGTTTACCTTTTTCTCGAAACTTCTTCTATTTCGAAATTTCGACTTTTTACTCAAAATATCGACTTTTATTTAAAAATTTCGACTTCATTGTGAAAAATTTTGATTTTACGGTAAAAATTTCGCCTTTTCTCAAATTTAGATTTTTTTCCCTTTTCAATTTTTTTTTTTTTTTTTTTCGAAGCTCAAAATGTCGAGTTTTTTTTCTGTAAATTTTGACTTTTATGGCAAAATTTCGAACTTTTTCTCGAAACTCAACTGTTTGGAAATTTCAACTCTATTCGAAATTTCGACTTTTTACCTTAAATTTCCATTTAAATGTTAAAGGTACAAAAAAAGTTCTAGAAATTTCAACAAATATATCAAAATTTCGACTTTCTACTCGGAATTTCGAGTTTATTGTCAAAATTTCAGCTTTCTTCAAATTTCAACTTTTTTCTCAATATTTCAAGTTTTACGGAGAACTTTTGATTTTTTCCTCAAAAATTCAACTTTCAATTCAAAATTTCGACTTTTTACTGGAATATCAAGTATAAGGTCAAAATTTCGATTTTTCTCGAAATTTTGAATGTATTATCGAAAATTCCCCTTTTTTACAAATTTCGAGAGTAATGTAGAAAGTTCAAAATTCGACTTTTTTCTCGAAATTTCAACTTTAATATCAATTCAAAATTCAACTTTTTTTCTCGATTTTTTTATCGAAATTTCCATATAATATTTTGGATGGTTTCCGGGTTTTGCCGTGGTCTTCTTTGGTTTAAATCTCCAAACGTTTCGACTGCAACTGCGGCAGTCATCTTCAGTGGCGTGGTCGAGTTTCAGTTGATACGTCTAGAAGAGTACTTCGACCACGCCACTGAAGATGACTGCCGCAGTAGCAGTCGAAACGTTTGGAGATTTAAACCAAAGAAGACCACGGCAAAACCCGGAAACCAACCAAAATATTGACGCCAGCCGTGAAAGCTTACATTCCTTTCCATATAATGTCAAAACTTCAACTTCTACTTCGAATTTTCGCCTTTTTTCTTTAAATTTCGAGTTTGATGTTAAAATTTCGAATTTTTTTCTAAAAATTTCTTCCTAAAAGTCGAAATTTCGACTTTTTCTCGAAACTCGAAGTTTTTCTCGAAATTTCAACTTTTATTTCGAAATTCTAATTTTCTACTGACTTTTTCGTGTTAAATTCTTTTTTTCAAATTTTGGGAATAAAATCGAAATTTCGACTTTTTCTCAAACTCGTCTTTTTCCTCGAAATATTTTTTTGTCGAAATTTGATTTTTTTATTTAAATTTCCACTTAAAAAATTTCGAAAATTAAGTCGAAATGATGAAAAAAAAAACGTTTGTGGCGCTTTCGTACCAGATAGTAATCACCTGAAGTACTATAGTACTTGAAGTACTTTTTTTTAAATTGTAGCTTTTCAGTTTTCTTTACTTTGAAACATCTCAATTAAAAATCGAAAATTACTAAAATGCAAAAGCCGTCACAAACCTCTTCAAATCGGTTTTCGATATTCCTCCTATAGGGTTCACATCTGCACTTGAGCAATCGTATTTCGTCAGATATCCCCTCAAGGCTTCATCTACATTCGAAGACCCTAACACTAGGAGCCCCCCAGGTCTGCCTCTAGTCCAGAGCATCAACTGGGCGAATAGATATGAGAGCACCATTCTTATCCTCGCTTGAATGTTCTGGAGCGCGAGATTTTGTCTGGGACAGCCACCGTTAGCTGCGAATTTAGGAAACATACCGGTAATTTGACTGAAGATGTCCACGCAAGCCGAAACAGCTTTGTCTATCATTATACTCATGTGGAAACTGAAATGGAAATGTATCAATGCAACAGTTTTTTATATTAAAATATATTATAAATTATGAAGTAAAAATGTGAACCGCTGTCCAACTTCAATGAAAAAACGTTCAAAATATCAAAAAGTCTACTGATGGAGAGATATTTTCCTCGGTAGAAAATTTACCTCGAAAATGATATAAATTCGAAATAGAAAAATACATTTGAACCAGACATATAAGAAAAACTCACCATCCTATTGAACTTGCCAGAAGATCAGCTCTCATTCTGGTTTCTTTTGAAGAGTTTTCGGATGCCATGTAACAAGTAACCAGGAAACGATTGCAAAGCTCTTGAGGACTCTTTGGAATGTATTCTGGATCTCCGACTATCCTTCTCAAGTCCGACAATAATTTTTGATCTACAAATAGTCAAAAGCGTCACCATGGTGGCAAACATGTACATTATAAAGTCCCTTCTGTTTTTATTGCAAACCTAATAACAATATTTTTTGTATAGAGTAAAACAGGAACTTTTTCAACAGATGAATTTGGAGGCATTTTATTCAGAGGATTTATTAGATCATTTGAATAGATTATGAAGAGTTATGGACCCAAGACTGAACCCCGAGGAACACCCCTATTAATAAATTTTTCAGAACTCAATAAATTTACTAATTTTACTACTTGAGATCTTCCTGTCAGATATGATTTCAACAAATGCAGACAAGGACCAGGTATTCCATATCGAGACAATTTGTAAACTAACATAACAAATAGACACATTATAGCCCAATAACTATAGACAATTTTGTGCCAAAACTGAAGGATGAATTATTGTAGCACCATGAAACTTAGCACGTGACTTTTTGATGTTCAGTTGGAAAAAAATTGTTTACCATAAAATCAGGGGTAGAACACAAAAAAATGTTGAGTTAAAAAAAAAAAATTGGAGATTTCTCAGGAAGTAGAAAAGCTATCGGAAAACGACTGCGATAGAATAAATGGAATTACAAAGTAATCCTGTAATATTTTCAGTAGGTTAGGTAAGGTTAGGGTACGTACGTGAGAATTGTAGGAATGGTCAGCCCCGGTGATATTTTGCAAAAACCGCTACTAAATCGACATTGAGTGTAGTTGCCACTTCTTTAATAGTTTCGGTTGATGCATTAGAAACTGTCCTAAACGGTCGATTTCTTTCTTGTACACATTTTTTGGACACAGGTCAAACAGCAATGCAAGGAATCGAAGCTTTCTGAAATGTTCCTGATTATGGATTTCATTGAAGAATATAAAACCGATTCGAGAGTCAGGACAATGGAATTTTTCATTGCCATATTAAATATGTTCAAATTTTGAACTTCTTAGAACTTGAAGTCCTGAGTTTGTATATCTGTCGATATTTTGTATGTACTTTGACGTCCGCCAGATCATCAAGATTTTTGTATGAACCCCCTTTCTCTGCTCAGAGAAATCAATGTTTTCAGCCCTGCTGGATTGAAAAGACACCAATCCTGACAAAATATATCTCTATTGCATATAATACAAATTCCTCCCTTTTGTGACATCCTACAAACAAACGCATTTTTAAAGATTCAAACATTTAAATCTACATCTATGTTCCCTCTTATCTTATCAATATACTTATATATATATATATATCAGCTAATATACTTATGTTTACTTCAGAGAAGATCAGTGCATTATAACGTATAAGATTCCATTATTTTTTTCACTTATGACTTAATCATCAAGTCAAATAATCCGTTTAGGAAAATCTTCAACATAACAAATTCAAGATAGAGAAAGTTGTGGTATATGCACATGACAATACTCTTGTTCTTTGCCAGAACAATTCAATACCCTGACACATTTCCACCCAACTTTTTGTAAAAGATAAGCACTAATAATTTCATAGGAACCACAGCATTCCATACTACTCCAATCCACTCTAAGAATTTTTGAGATCTTGTCTGCTCTACAATAAATTTCTACTCACTTTCAATCGGACAATCGCAGCTGGATCTAAATCTTAATTAGTGTCTTTCACTATGAAATTTCTCAATAATAAACTCAAATTTTCACAGCAAGACAAACAACTTTGCTTGACAGTAGGGTTTGACATGTCTATAATAAGCCGGAAGTCGGGTTTCTGAGACACTACGCTCGCAGCTCATGATCTGAACTAGAAGCATACTTGTGTGTGTCCACTGTTGGCTTAGATATTATGGTTCGATGATCCTGGACTAAGTTGGATATATGGAATGAACAGAGATAAAGTCATCTTCTTATGTGTTGGATATTCAGGGGTTTGTGAAAATCCCGCAGTTCGATAAAATTATTCATCGTTTGAAAATAACGAGTTTTTGGACGACCTCTGAATTTTTTAAATTATAACACAATTTGTAGTAGTTTTTGTATGTTTAGCAACTGAAATGTAAAGTGCAAACCTCCAGCTTGAAATTGCATACTTTATTTCTCATGCAGGATGTGTATAAGGGATTATTTTCAGCATTTACTGGATAAAATGTCGGAATTATGGGGGAGTTAAAAATGAGGCATTTTTTTTGGCGTGTAAGTGAGACCTGTTTCACTACTCTTAAATCATTGCATAGTGTTTAAAAAGGGTCATGGTTCCTGCTTAGTGCAATTATTCCGGATTAACTAAAATATCTATAATTTTTGTATCTTCCGAAAACAACGCAGTAAGATTATGTGAAGTCATGAAAAAAACATTCAGGTAGTCAGATACCCACATGTTATATTTACAAGTAGAAGTCTTCACGACCAAAATGCGCTTTTATTTTTCATTCTTCGATAATTTTCAGCAAAGTTATAACACATTTAACGTTCAGCACCACCGGAACTTGCAGCGGCGGGCTAACACGAGCCTGAAATTTGATGTATGAGTTCAATCACGTTTTCTGAGAAAACGGGCGCATTTTGTAAGGAATTACTTATGATCATTTATGTAGGGAATTGATTGATCTTCAACCCTATTCAAACCATTTTTGTATAAACTTCATTATTTCCCAAGATAACAACAAAAAGAAAAAGTTTTTTTTATATTTTTTTTTGTTCCACCCTTGGATTTTTGGGAATCAATTTTTTTCTTGTTTGACATGGTTCTAAGTTCCAGTATGCCAAATTTGGTGGTGTTGCAACCGATCCTCGTTTCAAAAACTGAGTGAACTGATACAAATTTACTGTAAAATTGACATAGTGCAGTTTCTATTCTAGAGGTGCAAGTAAAACCATGTTGTGACGGTGATAATGAGGAATCACTGTTAGGATCAACCTAATTGTTCTTGTTAAAGGTATAAATGAAAAATTGGACTAAATATCATGTTAGGAAATCTTCCTTGTTCGAGACTTTCTATACAGGGTGTTCCAAATTAAGTCGGCACCATTGCCAAGTCCGTTATTATTGATGCTACGAATTCGGTTAAATGGGCAAACTAGTTGAATTTTTAATGGCCTTCTCGATGCCGAAAATAAAAAAAATTGACAGTCGCGTTTTCAGAATATTTCATAAAATGATATATCTTCCAATGGAACACCCTATATTTTTTCATACATTTCGATTTGTAATAACATTCTCAACAACAAATCTCATTTGACTTTTTTTCGTAAAGGTGAAAATAAGTTTTAACAATAAGAAACATTTATAACAAACGGATTTGATAAAATATCGAGTAAACGTTCAAACACACCGCCTCCTTGTTGAACACATATTTGGGCCCTTCTATTCTAATTACAAACGTCCAATAATAAGTCCAAAGCAGTATGGAATCTGGTCAAATCTATTACTGGATCGGACAAGAAGATACCTACGTCAATATCAGAAAACTAATAAAACACAAGTTCTAAATGAGGTGAATCAGTACTTTATTAATAACTGCACATCTTTGAATAGTGTAAATAAGAGCAACATGTATTTAGAGACTCCTTCTTTTAATAAAAGCATATTTTTTCTCCCTACAGATCCAAAAGAAGTTTATGATACTATTCTGAATATGAAAAATAGTAAATCAGTAGGTGAAGATGAAATACCAACTAGATTATTGAAACATGTAGCTCCTGAGATTTGTATACCAATTGCACACATAAGTAATATCTCATTTTTGACAAGCATTTTTCCTGATAATCTAAAAATTGCACATGTGAAAGCTATTTTCAAAAAGGGAAATAAACATGAGATAAACAACTATAGGCCCATTGCAATACTCTCAAATGTTAGTAAGATTTTTTTTTAAATAATATACAATAGACTGATCATGTATCTAGAGAATAATAACCTTCTAAGTGACTCGCAGAATGGATTTAGAAGAAAAAAATCGACAACTAGAGCTAACTACCAAGCCCTATGTAAGGTAATTGAATCTATCAATAGTAAAAATGTTACAACAGCTGTCAGTCTGGACTTGTCCAAGGCCTTTGACAGTGTTGACCATCTGCTACTGATAAAAAAATTGCCGTTGTATGGTATCAGAGGGCTGCCACTCGAATTAATATCGTCCTATTTGAAAAATAGACAGCAATGTGTCACTGAACGGGATTCTGATGGAAATCTGATGAAATCAGAAAAGCGATATATTATAAGAGGTGTACCCCAGGGATCAGTGTTGGGTCCACTACTATACATTCTTTACACCAATAATGTGCCTGAAGTTGCCAATGAATACATGGCACAGTATGCCGATGACTGCTCTGTAATTTTCAGTTCAACTGATCACAATTGCCTACAAGCAAATATCTTTTACAAGTTAAGGATACTGGAGGAATACTTTACAGCACACAATCTCAAACTGAATAAAAACAAGACCCAAATCATATCTTTTACCCAAAATGGCACTAACAAAACTTTAAGTGATGGTGTAACTACTCTAGAACCAGAGACCCAACTTTCCTTTCTTGGAATCATAATTGACTCAAAGCTGGATTGGACGAGTCACATAAAATAAAGTTGCTACACAAATGTCGAGGTACTGCTATGCCCTGAAAGTAATTACTCAAAATGTATCCACTGAGGCTGCGATGTTAGCATACAATGGATATATTCAGAGTCACATTACATATGGTATTATTCTCTGGGAAATGTCTGTACATACACAAAAAATATTCATATTGCAAAAACGGTGTCTAAGAAAGATATTCAATATTTCTCAGAGAGAAAGCTGTAGAAAAATATTCGTAGAGAAGAAAATATTAACACTAACCGGTCTCTATATTTATGAATCTGTAGTATTTGTCAAAGAAAATATATCCTTTTTTGCGACTCATGATAGGAATCATAACCACAATACAAGAAACAAAAATAACCTTTTGAATATAAAGAGACACATTTGACCTATCGTCAAAAAAATATACCCTTTTCAATCATTACTATTTATAACAAGATAACTGAATCTCTCAGAACTTTGTCTTCTACAATCTTGAAGAATAAATTGAAAACTTTGCTTCTCTCAAAGCTTATTATTCACGGGAAGAATTCTTCAATTACCCTATCTAAACTGATGTACTGTAACTGATCTAAGCTGATGTTACTCTCAAACATTTCAAATCTTACTATTCTGTATTGTGATTTAGTTTTAGTCTCTCTTAAACCAGGTCTGTATAGGACGTCTATGACACAATTGCTGTATATATTCATCTTTTTATTTTTTAATGTGTGCATATGTGCGTATACGTGTTTATTGTATATTACTATATTACTGTAATTGACATGATCTTAAACCAGGTCTGTATAGGAAGTCTATTAACACAAATGCTGAATATATTTATATTTTTACTTTTTAATGTGTATATATGTGCGTATATGTGTTTATTGTATATTACTTTATTACTGTAATTGACATGTTCTACACCTGAAAAGGTTTTTTTATTACATATTCATTACCTCCTCCTTGATGTACAGCATCCATGATAAGATTGCACATGGAATAAACTATCACAGCTGTACTAGAAGAGTCTACCCCTCCACTGAGAGGCAAGAAGAAGCCCCCTTGTCCTGATCGTCTGAGATAATCCCATAACCAACATGCAGGGCCCTGAAACACAGTTCTCAATTTTGATGTAATGCCTCTAGTCATAGTTTGTTTAAACTGACCTGCGCTATTTCTTCTTCGGGAGACAAGAAAACCCAATCAATAGGAAGCGCAGAGGGTAGGGTTGTGTCATGTTCCGGAGAAAGGGAAAAATCAACCAAAATTCTCGGATAACTCTTACTTGAGGATGCTAGAAGGGCATTTGATCTTCGCATGTTTCTGTATGAGCGAATATCTTCCAAGTCGATGGTTGCTGCCACAACTTCCTGAAAAAATTACATCAAACCACAGACCATCTTATACTCAAAGTCTCTATTTTTATTTGAAATACCACTTCTGCCAAGGCGAACTGCTTTGCTCTAGTGAGCATTTGACCGTTCAAAGCAATGCAGGAAACTCCGTCAAAATAAACTCTCTGCCCGTCGCATCCTCTGAGGTTGCTGTAAACATAGCAGCCCCCACACTTCATTGTGGCGTTTTTTACCAAATCCACAACGACGTACCCTTTGCGCAATTCACTGTGGCTCCCAGAGCCATTGCAAATAATTTCAACACCATCGAGTGACAGGGGGATATGGGAGCTGCTGGAACACCACAGTTCTTCACAAATTTCAAATCCTTCAACATAAGTCATCATAAAGGGTTATCATGCTTAGCTGAAACTGTTTATTACATACCTATACAAGTGTCCAAAGTTGAAATAACCCCATCTCCAATAGGAACCAGTTTTTGACCGGTTATACTTGAAATCATTCTGGGCAAATAATAATCCTCAATCTGCTTTTCCTGTATAATATCAGTGGACCAACACTTGAGTTTATTCTGAAGAAAAACTTGTACTCACTTTTTTCCAGCTTGTGAACCATCTGCTTTCCCTGTAATTTCCACTATCACATAGCACCAGTTTTGGTCTTATAAGAAGAATCTTTTTGTTCAGAAATATAACTCGACAGTTGTATGCTACATTTTTATGCATTACAGGCATTCCCACGTCCACCAAGATATCCTTGCACAATGGGGCTGTCAACAGTTCAGCTAGGACTTCCCAGGAGTGGAGAAAAGTATCGCTTTCGTAAAAGTGGTCTTCGCAACTGTATCCGCTGCAGAAAATGTGAGTTAGTTCGCATATAAACACGATATTGCAGGATGCTGTACCATATTTCTAGTTCAGGCCCTGTTCGGAACGTTGCACAAAGTTCTTTAGCTTCTAAAATTGATTGCAAAATTCTGTCGAGGTTGCCTTCGAAATCTAGAGCCCATTGGTTCAAGGTTGATGCTGCAATTGTCACTTTTCGGCCCATAGTTTATATTTTGTAATTGTTTTCTACTGAAACAGTTTCATTCATCAATGCATTTGAATAACTATGTAGATTTTAATTTTAGATAACATTTTTGAAACGATAGAAAAAGATTACCTGTTTGATTTATGATAAAGATATTGAGTAAACATTCATAATAAAAATTGAAAATGTATCAATCGCTCACTACACTACAAACAAACCACAGCATCCACAGCACAGCACAAAATCAAAGAGTAGAGGTTCTGTAAAGAACCTCTACTCTTTGACAAAATCTCCGAGGCCCGAATTCCAGAATCCAAGATTCCAAGATTCCAAGATTTCCAAGATAAATAAATTTATGCAATGTGGCAACACCGCAGAAAAATTGGACAAAAATTCAAATACACCAGACTTCGATATGAGCGATCCGCATGGACCAATCAGAACAGTTGTAGAGTGATGTATTCAATTTGAAAGATTAATATATTATGTTCTGTGAAGATTTGAGGCAGATTTAGCGGATACATAAACATAATTTATTCGCAATTATGTACAATTAATGAATATTTGAACTTTATTATTGCATAAGAGATTAGAAAAATATGGTTTTACTACTTCTTCAATGCATAAAGTACTTGACAAGTGACAGTTAACAATTTCTCAACACAAGAAAATCTTTCGGATTATTTGATGAAAAAACCATTCTATTTACTCATTCTCAAAATAAAACACCGACAAAACAACACTTTGCCTCTAGACCACGGGATTCTGAGTCTTCAAATTTTGAGTCTACGCAGGCGCATAACTTATTTTTTCACTTCATTAGTGCATAAAGTTGAAAAGTTGGGACTTCATAGTTATGCATTATGGAATGTGAATATCAATTATATATTATGAAACGGATAACTCATTTCATTTGATTCCGTGTGTTATGTAACGATTCCCCGTATTGTTTAGATAACGAAGACAGCATCCCAGAGTGCATTTACATTGAAGATCATCGGGCTGAATACATAGAATCCGCTGAATTCTGCATTTTTATCCGAGATAACATGAACTTATAAATATATGCTTTTTCCATTTTTTATTCAGTTATAATTGTACCATTGGCTTTGACATTGCTAATAAAAATACGTTGTAACTCATAATTTTTGGTTTTCGAGTTTTTTGAAAGTAATTTTTGTTTTTTAAAAATTAAGTTCGGAGGCTCCCAAACTTAATTGGCGCAGTCGTTGTAGGATAGCACCGGCCCTTGGCGATCTAATATCGACGCTTATCCAGTGCTATTTCGTGAACCGGAAGATTTCGAACAAAATCGTCGGAGTTATTTCCAACTATTTATAAGAACTATTGAACTTTAATTGAACTATTGCAAAATAAGTGAATTGAACAATACACATTATTGGATTATCAGTGCTATTATTGGATTATCAGTGCCAAATTATTGGATTATCAGTGCCAAATTATTGGATTACCAGTGCATATACCAATCCATTTGAACCAATGAAGATCATATTTATTTTAATGTAAGTGATTGCTCAATTCCTAATTTTCCTATTATCATTATTTCCTTGTTTCTTCGCAATTTTATGTCTGATATTGACCAACTCACCACTCTCATTTCAAACATAAATCTTGAAAACAAGGCAAGTGAAAATAGTCTAGAGGAGGAAACCAACGAAATGACGACCGCATTTCAAACTAGCTACCTGGATGCTATTCCAAAATTCGAAGGCGAACCTGCAGAACTTGCCGATTTCATCGAAGCTTGTGACCTCATAGTCAATCAGTTCTCTAAACCATTGGAACCACTTGCATTCATCAATAAATTTTTGGTAACCTGTATCAAGAACAAGCTTACAGGGAGAGCCAAAACTATTACAGGAGCAAGAGAAGTCAAGTCATGGGACGAACTTCGGAACTTACTCCAAAGAAACTTCGCTGATCAACGCGACGAAAATTCACTACTCAGAGATCTCATGCTCCTGAGACAAGAAATGAACGAATCACCCCAATAATATGGATCTAGATGTCAAAACGTAAGAAGCTTACTTCTTTCAAACCTCGCATGCAACGAACCCAATGCACCAGTGAGAGCAGTCAAAACCACTTTATACGATAACCTCACATTGAAAGCTTTCCTCACCGGACTGAAGGAACCACTTGGATCAATAATTCGTTCAAGAGGACCCACAAATATTGAAACAGCACTTGCACAAGTTTTATGTGAAGAAAATATTTCATATGCCAGGAACAGAACGAACAATCTGATTCAGCAACAGAGAAGAGAACCTAGAACATCTCCATCAAATTTCAACAACTTTCAATCAAGAAATCAAGCAGTTAGACCCATGCAAGCACCCCCTCAAAACCGCCAAAATTTTGTACCCAGACCAATAAGACCATTCGTACCTGCGAATCAGCCAACGTTTCAGAGACCACCTTCAAGGCAACCTAATTGGAATTTTATCCAACCTCAAGGCAACCAACAATTTTGACCACCACAAAGGAATGTTTTTCAATCTAATCCATATCGCTCACTCTCTAGACCAACCCCAATGGACACATCTTCGGGAAATTTTTCTAAAAATACGCAGCCGAAACCTAAACCCAATTCCATAGCAGAAGAACTATTCTGGCAAGAAGATGGAGACCAATCAGCGGAATATCAAGATTATCAATACGATCAATATTATCCAACCGATCAGATCGAAGAAAACTACTATCCAGGATATTCAACCGAAACAACACAACCCCAAAATGAATATGAAAACGAATCGCATGAAGATCAAAATTTTCAGATTATCCCATCGAACAATCAGACAACGTAGTAATTATCAATGCAACAACGTTTTCCAAACTTCCATATATTATTATACCAGAAACCAAAACAAAATTCATGATCGATACCGGATCCACAAAAACACTCATTAGCCCAGGCGTTGCAAGTACGTTTTACCCACAACACATTCAGGAAGATCCTTTTCAAATACAGTCTGCCCACAACACATCTACGCACAAATATAGTATAACTATACCACTACCAAAAATTTTCAAAAGGCAGGAAATCTACCAGAAATTTTATATATTCGATTTCAACCCCAAATATGATGGACTCATTGGAATCGATTTACTTCGAAATATTGGAGCAACTGTTGACCTGAACAAGAACGCCCTAGTCACGAAGGAAGCGATCATCCCACTCAACTTCGATAAAGATCAAGCTAAACCAAGACGATCTACGCAATCAAAAAAATCAATATTCCATCTTGAGTTATGGCCAAGAACAGAACACATTGTGGAAATACCTGTCAATAAAAACTTAAATGAAGGAGTGATACCTTTCAGAAAATTTCAAGATTTGGAAATGCCAGCAGCGTACGTGTTAGTCAAAAATCAAAAGGCTTTCACGACATTGATCAACCCAACTGATCAAAAACTCTCTTTCGATCTATTCGAACCCATCGAAATTGAGCCAATAGAAGCATTTGAAATCAATACTTTTGACGAACCAGGAGTACAGATGAATGAAAACCACTATGAGAATCTTCGAAACAAAAACTTGAAGAACATACGATTGGAACACATGAATCCTGAAGAAAAATTAGCGATCCAACAACTCTGCCGTGACTATAAGGATATATTTCACTGCGAACAAATTCCTCTCACTTTCAATAACCAAATCAAACACCATATAAAATTGACAGACGATACCCCGATATTCACCAAATCTTACAGATACCCTCAAATACATCAGCAAGAGGTCCGATCCCAAATTCAGTCTATGGTACAACAAGGAATCATTCGACCATCTACGTCACCATGGAGCTCACCTATATGGGTAGTGCCCAAGAAAATGGACGCATCTGGAAAAAAGAAATGGAGACTAGTGATCGATTATAGGAAGCTCAATCAGAAAACGGTGGACGACAAATATCCACTTCCCAATATCACGGAAATACTGGACAAACTTGGGAGAAGCCAATATTTCACGACCCTTGATCTTGCTTCAGGCTTTCATCAAGTACAAATGGAAGAACGTGACATTGAGAAGACGGCTTTCAGCACTGAAAATGGTCACTATGAATACCAACGCATGCCATTCGGGTTGAAAAATGCCCCTGCTACTTTTCAACGCGTTATGGACAACATCTTACGAGGCATACAGAATGAGAAGTGTTTAGTATATCTAGACGATATTGTAGTTTTTTCGACATCTTTACAAGAACACATAGAACGTCTGAGAGAAGTATTCGAAAGATTAAGGCAATCCAACTTCAAAATCCAACTAGACAAAAGTGAATTTCTAAGAAAAGAGGTCGCTTACCTCGGGCATATCATCACGCCAGAAGGGGTCAAGCCAAACCCAGAGAAAGTGAAAGCTGTTCAACACTTTCCTATACCTAAGACACAAAAAGAAATAAAGGGATTCCTAGGCTTACTTGGCTACTATCGAAGGTTTATAAAAGACTTCGCTAAACTCACCAAGCCATTGACCAGATGCCTAAAGAAAAACGCCAAGGTCATTCATTCATTGGAATTCATTGAAAGCTTCGAAAATTGTAAGAAAATTTTATTGAATGATCCAATATTACAGTTTCCAGATTTTTCAATGCCATTTATATTGACTACAGATGCCAGTAACGTTGCCCTTGGAGCCGTATTATCACAAGGTGAAGTTGGAAAAGACAAACCAGTCGCCTACGCATCAAGGACACTAAACGATACCGAGCAGAAATATTCAACGATTGAGAAAGAATTACTAGCCATCATTTGGGCCACAAAGACATTCCGCCCTTATTTATATGGAAGAAAATTTACCATCTACACTGACCACCGCCCACTCCAGTGGCTTTTCTCTTTAAAAGAACCTAATATGAAACTAGCCAGATGGAGACTACGCCTCGAAGAGTATGACTATGTTGTAGTATATAAAAAAGGGAAATACAATACAAATGCCGATGCCCTCTCCAGAATACAAATCAATCCCATGGACATCGATGTCAGATCGACACAGGTTGAGATGGATCCCGAACTAGATCAACTACTTGACGATTTAGTAAATATGGAGGAAGATCACCGTAGCCAATTGAACACTCCAGAACTAATGGATCTTGATAATCAAGAAAGAAACCATCAATTACCCAATTCACCACCTGAACTTTCAGAACAAATGGATCTCACAATTCCAATACTACCGGAACACACACCCGAAAATACGGAAATCACTATGAACTCCAGACAATAATCAGACCCGCCAGACAGCATATCGATTATTCAAGATGCGATCGACAAAAAAGAAAAGCAGTTCATTATCACCACTGTTTTCAACAACCCTGTGCAGCCCAAAATCATTCGACGAGGAAAACAAAGTCATCATCCATGCCCAAATATCGCAAGATAACAACGAAGATGAAATCAAATCTTTTTTGATTCAATATTGTGAACCTCGGAAAAAATATTTCTGTTTCTTCGATAAGGAAAAAATGTACAAAGATTTCTGTAAGACGTTCTGTACAACATTCAATAAAGACCACCCGATTTTGATAAGGTGCGTGAATAGAACCATCACCATTGACGACCCTGCAGAGCAAAAAGAATTAATAAAAAACTACCACGAAGGAAAAACTAACCATCGCGGTATAAATGAAACATACAAAAACATTAATAGAAAGTACTTTTGGCCTAACATGAAAAAATCAATTGAAAATTTCATTAATTCTTGTTTGGTATGTAAGAGAACTAAATATGAAAGACATCGACCAACGATACCTCTCAGAATCACAGAGACCGCAACGAAACCCTTCGAGAAATTGAATGCCGATCTATTCACAATCGAAGGTCAAACATTTTTCACCATAGTGGACGAATTCTCTAAATTTGGTCAAGCGTATCCTGTCCAAAGCAAGAACGCTATAGAAATAGCAGATAAATTGTTAGAATATTTTCGTAACTTTGGAGTACCGGAATCTATAACGTTCGACTCCGGGACAGAGTTCGAAAACGAGACCGTTTCATCACTCTTAAAACTACATAAGGTCAATGTACACTTCACTACACCTCAACATCCTCAATCTAATGGATTGATTGAAAGACTACATGGAACTTTAACGGAGCATTACAGAATCGTAAAAGAACATTCTACAGACACACCGACAAGACTCATGGCATATGCCGTTATCGGATACAACAACTCTATACATTCAGCAACAGGATATACCCCTTTGGAACTTTTGTATGGACATACCGCTTCAAGGAACCCATATGATATATTCTACGATCAACAATACTACGGACAATATGTGGAAGATCATCGGAAAAAAATATCTTTAACCTATGAGAAAGTCAAAGATAAACTGCAAAACGAAAAGACCAGGACCATAACGAATCGAAACCAGAAACAAACAAACCAAAACGTTTTTAAAGTTGGAAATCAAGTATTTGAGAAAAACCCAGAAAGTGAAAGAAACAAATCGAAAAACCGCTATTTAGGACCAAGCAAAATTATTCAAATTAATGAAGACAACACCTGTATCATAGCGAATTCCGAAAATCAAACACGAAGAGTACATTTCGACAATCTAAGACACCCTATTGTTCCAGATTCACCTGCTGCACCTGCTGCACCCTCGGATCTGCCGAACGAAGTGGAGTAATAACAACGAAATTTACAGAAAACCCAGGACTGCTACCCCAAAAGCTTGGTACAGCCCGCAATATCGTCAACTACTGGACTTTCATCAGGATATTCGACATTCAAAGTATCTATCAAGAATATGTATGAATCCAAAACATAACCAATCATATGAAAATCACATACCAGTTTGGAAAAAATGGGGCCAACCACCATAGAGAGCAAATTTATATCACTATAATGGACAACCTCTCCAATGAAATTCAAAGAAAACTAACACAGATATTCCCAACAACAACAATACACCGCAAAAAACGTGGATTGATCAATATTATGGGAAATGTTGTTAAAGCAATAACAGGAAACTTGGATGCAGAAGATGGTCAAAAATTCGAAGAAGCTATCCAAAAACTTCAAGCACAACAAACGAAACAAAGGATGCTATCAGAGGAACAAATTTCACTGACTACAAAGGCGATTGAAAAATTCAATTCAACAATACGTTCGATCGCGACAAACCAATTAAATATTCAAACAAAATTTCTGCAAATTGAAACAGCCATTAGAAAACAGTTCCTTCAAAATACTGATACATATGAACTACTGAACTCAAATACTGTGTTCACGCAAATGATAGCAGCCACAGATGCCATCATAAGGATACTGGAAGACTTAGAAACAGCAATGACCTTTGCCAAAATAGGAGTGCTTCATCCATCCATCATAGAAGCCGACGACCTATTGGAAGAGTTAACGTTCATCTCTCACCACTTAGATAATGCCATCCTCCCATATGAACCGAGCAGAGATAAAATAGTCATCTTTGAGAAGATAACGAAAATAAAGGCCTACCAAAAAAATGCTAAAATAGTATTTATCTTAGAAGTACCAATTACAGAACAATATCGTTACAATTACTATCACCTTCACTCCCTTCCCATCGAAACACAACATAACCTTTTCCAAATTATAGTACCCAAAACTAAATTCCTTTTTCTCAATGAGCATCACTACTTATTTTCGAATGAACCATGCCATGAAGTCATTCCCGGAGAAGCGCTTTGCACCCTACCAGAATGGAACCCAATGGAATTCGAGACGCCATGTGAAGTACAACTCATCCGTTTCACCAAAGACTATGGAAGCTGCCATCCGGAACACCTCAAACTCCAGGACCAGAAAATTCAGAAGATAAATACCAACCAATGGATTGCAATATTCCCCTACGAAACCACTGCACTGAATATTGCAAAATGAAATCTACACTACCATATTACAGACGTACAAGAACCCGAATGCTGTTACCAAAATCATAAAAGTGCCACACCTAGACATAGACATAGAAGAAAACGTCAAAAGAAACCTTCAAGAAATGCCACCAATTCATCTAGAATCACTTGATCTTGACGACCTAGAAACCATCCGAGACAGACTGGATAACGTGAAGGAAAAACTTCAAGAAGACGAGCCTTTCATTTCTTCACGAACCAACATATGGACCGTTTTGCTATACATCGCCATAGCCTGTATTGCAGCCTATTTCTTCTTAACAATATATATAAAGAAGTACAAGGGGACGAACGGTTCCGTAAGTTCCACTAGTGTATTGGAACCATCAACTTATCCCATACCAATAGAAGACCTGAGGATTGGAAATCAGGACCGATAAATCAATCCCGATTTCCAAACAATGGGGGGAGGTGTTATGTAACGATTCCCCGTATTGTGTAGATAACGAAGACAGCATCCCAGAGTGCATTTACATTGAAGATCATCGGGCTGAATACATAGAATCCGCTGAATTCTGCATTTTTATCCGAGATAACATGAACTTATAAATATATGCTTTTTCCATTTTTTATTCAGTTATAATTGTACCATTGGCTTTGACATTGCTAATAAAAATACGTTGTAACTCATAATTTTTGGTTTTCGAGTTTTTTGAAAGTAATTTTTTAAAAATTAAGTTCGGAGGCTCCCAAACTTAATTCGTGTGTTGAACTTTAATGAATTGAACAATAACATTACGCATATGCAATAAATAATTATGCATTATGAATCCGATAAATCCGCCAAAAGTATGCATGGGTTCCTATCAACCAGACTTCACATGGGGTACCCTTATGGACCAATCAGAACAGTAGCTAGGAAAGATTGACAGAAGAAAACGCATGTTTTTTTATTCACCGATGGATCCACCAGTTAACGAAATTTGCCGTTATATTCTCAAAATATTATAGAACAGTTGGTTGATTGGTGGAGTCAGCGGTGAAAGAGAAAATACGCTTAGATTCGTCCACTTTACTACTGTTCTGATTGGTCCATGCAAGACACGTATGTGAAGTCTGGTTGATATGAGTTCTAGCTAAGGGGACTAAGAGGAGAGTGAGTTATATCCCAACACCCACCAAGTGACGATCTTCAAGAAGACGAAAAAAAATTAAGTTTAATCTTCCTCTTAAAGATGGTCACTTGGTGACCGAAACACGTGTCGAACTGTAGAAAATAGTGGTTGGGTGTTGGGATAAAACTCCAGTATATTCATTACTACACCACAGTTTATAGCTAAATAAACTGTGACTACACCAAAATGTTCCAAACAGTACAGTGCCACAGACCTCATAAAAGAAGTAGATATAACATGACCGCTCTTCCAATGATATCAAAATAGCCCCTCATCCATGGCCGCCATATAATCGGTTGTATTCTTCTAACGAATGAAACAAAGCGAGATGTAAATTACTTTCGTGGATTGACAGCCACACACTTCAAATCCCTAGTGTTACCCAAAATATAGGGACGGCTTTCCTAAATCTATATATTTTCACGGACTAACATAAAAAATTGAAATTATGGAAATCATGAGTACATGAAATCGATGAAAGTATACCAGTAATATACTAATATACCCCAAATAAATAGAATTGTATATTCAAAGCCGTTTATTCAACTTGCTCTATTGTCTGAAATCTTGTAATCAAAATTTCGACTACTTCTAATTGAGATTTTAAATTTGTCAGATGTCCATCTTTCCGGTGACGAAGCAACAAGACATTTTCACACTTGCACAGATAATCAATTGCTTTGGTAATAAAAGGTTTCCATTGATCACATCAGTTTTCCTTTATTATTATTAGTATTTTCATTCCACGAGCATGAATATTTCGGGAATTTAGAATATCAAATAATCTATTGATAATTTTGATGAACTCAACTGTTGGTTGAACATTCTGAAATTCTTCCAAATTAAGAATATCGGATAGGAATATGATAGTGCATCAGCTACACTCGAGCTGAGTGTTTGTGCAGCAACGTTCACCTGGAAACTAAAAATAAAATTCATATAACCCACCATAAATCTCTATAAACCTAAATGTTCCCTTGATATCTTGGTGAATTAAGAGTATGCACTTTTTACAAGCAGTTACTATTGAGAAGAAACAAACTATTTTGAAATTTACAAAATCCAGTGATTTACATGAGGCAGACCACAGAAAAGCTTTGAAAAGCATATCAAAACTGAATTCTAGAGTTGCCTATAATTATTTACCTTATTTAAGAATCGCTGGCTGGACAATGGACATGAACATTTATAAACAACAGAATATTAACAATGATCCGAAATTCGAATAGAGTTTGGCATAATGATACGACACCGACCCTGACTTTCAGTAGTACCAACATAAAACGGATTACATATGGCGACGACCACATAGGTTCCAACAGAATTTTAGCATGCTACATCTACTTCTTTTATGAGGTCTGTGTACTCTTGTACAGTGCAAGGTGCAAGTAAGAGGAGAGTGATCAACTGATCACAGAACACATTTCTGTGCTGGTTAACCTTAACTGCTAACTTCACGGTACATAAATTAAAGGATTTTTTAGTACTTTTTATTTGATTTTATAGTTTTTTAACGAAAATTTGAGAGAAAACAGAAAAATGAGCCACTTTTCCTCTCCAGTGCCGGGTAGGGAATTTCTTTGGGACGTCTTCCAAAGGTAAATTTTTTTAAATTTTTTGGGCGTGATATTGTACAATTTATTTCTCTTCCAGGGTTGATAAAGATAGAAGTGGGTTCATCAATGCAGAGGAGTTAGGCTCAGCTCTATCTAACGGTACATGGAGCCCCTTCAATCCTGAAACAGTTCGACTGATGATAGGTAAAGTTGGACAAGATTTTTTTTCCATCAGGATATTTTTAATGACCTCTGTTCTGTGTTTTCTCGATAAGGTATGTTCGATCGACACAACAGGGGCCAGGTCAGTTTTGAAGATTTTGCATCTCTATGGAAGTATGTCACAGACTGGCAAAACTGCTTCAGATCGTTTGATAGAGACAATTCTGGAAACATTGATAAAAGCGAATTGAAAACCGCACTTATATCGTTCGGATACAGGCTCTCCGACAGTTTGATTGAAACTTTGATAAGGAAATTCGATCGGCATGGAAATGGAACCATTCTATTCGATGATTTCATTCAGTGCTCTATTATTTTACATGTGAGTGTCAGTAGGATAAAATTATGAAAATTTTTAGATAGCCAGACATTCTTTCATTCTTTTTTTTTTATTTCAGACTCTAACATCTTCGTTCAGGGAGCATGATACTGATCAAGATGGCTACATCAAAATACACTATGAACAATTTCTCAGCATGGTGTTCAGCTTGAAGGTTTGAATTCGTAAAACTTAAATGGTGTTGAAATATATACAATACCAACTAAGTTAAAGAAGCTCTTGATTTGAGATATACCAGATATAAATGTAGTTCATTATCATATCTGCAGCAGGATTGATTAGCCAGGTGCTAAGCAGTTACATTTTCTCATTTAATCACTAAACATATAATAGTGATTACAAGCTTTTTTACTTCAGAAGTATATTCATTCACTTCATTTTTCTAACACATCTGAAGACATTGAATGAGTCTTTTCTGCAATATTACACATTCCTTAGTGGCCAAAAACATTTATTTCAGTATTAAATCAAGGTTGTTTGTAAAGCTCTAGAACATTGTTGAATTTCTTGGCATTTAGGAATGTGTCAAGAGGCCAATAATTATTATGCCTATGGGTTGTAGAAAGTATGAATTTTTTGAGATGCTGTCACAAGTCCATCTTCCATTTGGGTCCAAAATGTGCTAAACACTTGTCAATATCCTCAGCGCCTCGTCTTTTATCAGCCAATGCTGCACTTCTTGTCCCATTGCAGTTTCAATAAACTACCTGTATGAAAAAACAACTGCATGTTTTTTTTATAATTTTTGTTATATAAACTGTTAAGAAAGTGTGGCTTTAGTAACTTATAATTTTGTTAACCTGACATTTTGATATCCTGATATTTCTTCTACAACTATGGCATGGTTGTTCCCAAAGGGCGGTAAGTATTCCCCAATATGAAAAATACTTCAAGTACCAATTACAAAATAAGTCTCTTCTAACATTATGTGTTCTGTGGAGAAACGTTGCAGTTAACTTCAGCACTCTCTATAATCTTGACTGTAAAACTTTCGAACAAATTCAGTGAGAGCCACTGTTCCATTGATGCTGTAGTGTCCTTTTTCTATTTGAAAAAAAACTCAAATTTACTAAAATAATATATTTGTTTTTCAAAAAAGTTCGACGTTTCGGAGACTATATCTGCTGAAACTTACTGAAAACTATTAAAAAAAAAATATCTTATCGCCCAAGCTTATAACTTCTTGCCACATCGCCCTTGAAAATGTTTGCCGCCGTTGTAGGCTGAACGGCAGGTAGCATTGCCTCATCATAGCTAACAATATTGTTTTTTGTTGAATATATCATATCATTTTTATATTGTGTACCATTAAATAAACGTTTTCACATGAAACATATTTATTATAAGATTGCTATGGAATGTCTTATTTTTAAGTATTGCAACTTGGCAAGGAATGATTTTTGGATACTATATAATATGGACAGATGAAGATGAATTAACAACTGATGATATAATTGTTATAGCTTATTATTGGAGTGACGTAAATCATCATGAATTCAGGTAACTAAATTTCTTAATGATTCAATATTTATTGTGCGATAAGAAGTGATATCGTCGTGACACTACCTTTTCATCAGTAAAACTCGAACAATAAATACAAAATGCAGATACTTCAAAACAATATTTATTGAAAGCTGAACATTAGAATACAAAAATATGGAACTTAATACTATCAAAATAAATTTTATCCAAGAGACAAATTCGACAAAACTCGACCTCAATTTGTTTTATTCGAAAAAAAATTGAATCCAATGCAGATATATATTTGCCAATTCTAGTTTCATAATAACTTGAGGCTGAGAAAGTAGATCATTTGCTCCTTCACATAATCTAAACAGCAACATAAAATAAACTTAATACAGTGCCAAAAAAAATCATCACAAAAACATACAAACATAAACTATTTTGTTATCAATAATGACGAGTTGTGGTGAAGACATCAAAGAAATTTTTCACATATTCCACCCCAAAAAAATTTACGTCATATTTTTAAGAGGAAAAATACAAATCACAGATAGTATTATTAATGCTGTTACACTCGTACTTTGATGTAATAGTGAACAAATTATTAATCATTGGATAGCAATGAGTGTGAAGAACTGTGTGCGAAATACAGTGAAATAATAATACATGCACATGGAATTTAGACAATACAAGAGTACCTCTCACTTCCTCTAAAATTTTAACAGAAGTCTGAGCAAGAGGTAGTTGTAGACTTTTTTTCAGAATCAATATTTACATTCATTGACAGTTGAGAATATCCACAAAGAGAAAGTTCAAGAATTCAGTGTTTGAGAATATTTCTGGTCAGTTTTCACTTTCACCTAGCATTTAATGTGGCACAAGTTTAATAGACGTAGATGAGTGGAGTTTCAGATTTTCAAACTGAAAACCATACTTAGAAACTGCTCATAGTGTATCGTGATATAACCATCTTGATCCGTGTCATACTGCCTGAACGAAGATGTGAGTGTCTGAAATGAGAACAATCACCTACAATTCATGAACTAATCATGGAGAAATACTCACATATAGTCCGATACAGCACTGGATAAAGTCATCAAACAATATTGTGCCCCTTCCGTGCCTATCGAATTTCCTCAACAAAGTTTCAACAAGTGTGTCAGACAGCCTGTATCCGAATGATACAAGTGCTGTTTTGAGTTCGTCTTTGTCGATGTTTCCGGAATTGTCTCTATCGAACGATCTGAAGCAGTTTTGCCAGTCAGTGACGTATTTCCATAAAGCACCGAAATCTTCAAAACTCACTTGGCCTCTGTTATGGCGATCGAACATTCCTTGAAACGATAATTTAAAGTAGGTGCTGTTTTCTATCTCATGAAAATATGGGACTCACCAATCATTAAACGCACAGTTTCAGGATTGAAAGGGCTCCAAGTACCGTTTGACAGAGCCATTCCCAGCTCGTCTGCGTTTATATATCCGCTTCTGTCTCTATCAACTCTGAAAGGAATGAATTACAATCGAAATTTTCAAAAACATCAGTTACCTTTGAAAGACATCCCAAAGAAATTCCCTACTAGGCATTGGAGATGAAAAACTCATTTTTCAGTGGTAGTAATCCTAACTAAAAAACAGTTTACACTTTTACAACGGTATTTCACAACGGAATGAAATTTTCTGGAAAATATTTATTCTTTGAATGGAAACTCCCTACGTCATTACGGTTACTGTCAGCAGTGACATCTGGCGAATGGCGATCGGCGTTGTGACCGGTGACGTATGAAGTTGCCATTCAAACGCAAAAGAAACCGGGAAACTCGTTAAGGTGATTCTTAATGAGACGTCGCGCGTCACACCTTCACGCATTGTGATTGGCGAATTGGGATTTCAAATTAAGATTGTAGCGCTACCGGCGGCGGACAATTGAAGTATTTTCTACGACATTGATTCGTAACCTTACTTTTTCTTCCATATGGATTTCATTGTTTACTGTGTTTATTTCGTGTATTGAGGATTTGAAGCGTGGTTTAGGCCCTTTAAACATTGTTATATCTGTGATTTCGATGATTTTTTCCTCTAAGTAATGCTCATTTAGAAAAATAATTATTGGTGCCAGGATTAGTGTTAAAGTTCAATAGTGACATTGTTAGAAAAAAGCTAGTGATAAAATACTTTAATGGTTTTCTTATAAACAAAGACAAATGGCCCAATTAAAATTAAGTTTATTGGAATTTCTGAGGTATGTTGAAGGGACCGAAAGTTCTCGGTGTGTAGTAGAAGGTGAAGAAGTCCTCAATGCAGAGCATATAATATATGGAAAACTGAATGGAACTCTTCAGTGACAAAAGTGTGTGCCCTCTGTCTCCAGACAAGCGCTCTGCAATCCGAGCCTCATCAAGTGAGTGGAGAACTCAAAATTATAGACGGTTATATTAAAATTATGCAAATGTTTTGTTCTTGCAAAGCAGGAGCTGGCGGCCGATGTAAACACATTTCAGCTTTTCTAATTCTTTTAACCAGGTAGGTTATTGTGAATTTACTAATTAACTTTATCCAATTTTAAAAATAATTTTAGAAAAAAGTTGTCAGAGTTGGATCATGTTTGTAAAACTGAGTTGAAATGTGCCTGGTCATCGACAAAAGGCTCAGTTAAGGAAAAATATATGGCCATTCCAACAGCCGAAATGGCTTGCATCGAGAAGAAGCATAAGAAGAATAATTCCCCAATTAACTTGACTCTAGCTGATTTGATTTTGGAGTACTTTATTAAAAATTTACCCAACTCCACAATTGCAAAACATCGGTAAATATATCATAAAATTTAACAAAACCCGTTTTATGTGATTGTTTTTATTTTAGAAAAGGACGTACTTCAAATGTATTTGTACCAACAGAGGTGCTGGTAACTAATGAGGACAAAATTTCATTAATTTTAAATAATGCCTGTCAATCATTGATAATGATGGAGTTATCATCCATGATATGTGATTTTCCATCAGTTTGTTGTGAACAAACGTTTCACAAAATCATGAATGAGGAAACCGAAGAAATGATGGGCATGTGTCAAAACTCACCTGAATGGCATAAATCCAGACAATTTAGGATTACAGGATCAAGGTGCTATGAAATATTTACTTTCAGTAGATCTAATTGGGAAATGAAAAGCAAAAAATATTTTTGGCTCAAAAGCTTTAGCAATAAATTTACAAAGCATGGCTTAAAATATGAAAATGTTGCAAGAGCTTTATTTATTGAGAACCATTCTAAAGAAGTCCTAAATTGTGGAATGATTTCTTTTCCTCAAAATAAATGGTTGGGATTTTCACCAGATGGTGTAGTAATCGAAAATGGAAAACCAGTAGCATTATTAGAAATAAAATGTTTGTATTCTGGTAAGTAATGGTATGCATTTATTAAATATATATAAATATATTTTGTGTTTGTAGGTTCCACATCACCTATTGAAGATGCCATTTTATCATGTGCTTACATTGTCAAAAAAGATGGTATATATTCTTTAAAACAAAAACATCAGTATTTTGGACAAATACAACTGGGGATGAGCATATTAAATGTGCAAAAATGTTTTTTGTTTTTGTATGCATCATTTAATGATACTTCAATAACAATAGAAGTATTGTTCGATTACAATTTTAGTAAAATGAGCTGGAAAAAGTAAAATCTAATTATTATACAAAAATGCTTCATGTATTATGTGAAAGTGAAGTAAATGATAATAAAACACTTTAATTAAACATAAGACAATTTATTTATTTATAAAAAGCTCTACAAATGACAAAAAGTAAGTAATCATAGCTAAAGTAAATTAAATAAATCTTTCATCTGACAGAATAGTACTTGAAAGATTTGTTATACCAAAAATAATAGTAAAGATTTCATCAATCTTGGGTACAAGGGACCACTGAAGCTTACCACTAATTATTTTAAAGATTTTTAATCTTTGATTTGATCTTTCAATATGTACCCTTGCTGCAGCAATTTGCTGGTTAAGAACAGCCTCTTCAGTAGAAAGTTGTTGTTTCTTTCGTAAAAATGTAGGACGTATTAATTTAATTTTATATACAGCACATATGTCGTCTATTAAAAACCCTTTATCAACCATAATAGAGTCTTTGTTAGAACATACTTTGTTAATTACATTGCTCTCTTCAAAAATCAAGTTATCGGATGCTTGTCCACCATAAGATTGACTAATAAAGATTATCATGCCTGCTGGAGAAACACCAGTCATAAATGTAACTGTCGTATTACCTTTATAATGAGAATAAAATTTTAGGCGACAACAGAGGCAACTTGGTTTTTGTACAACTATTTCGGTGCAATCCAAAACAACTCTACATGATGAAAATTGTTTAAAGCACTTAGGAATATTTTTGGAAATTTCTTCAGACAATGGAAAATAAATAGCTGGTTTAAGAACTGAACTAAGTATAGGTAGCATATTAAAGAAATAAGTTTTACAATGCTGACCAGATATACTAAACAAGGTGGCAAGAGTTACATAACTGAGATCCAACTTTAATTTAGTCATTGTTAAAATTATTCTTTCTCTAATACCAAGTCTATGTAACCTTGTGTCATGCAGTACCTTTCTGGTCATCTCTTCCAAACAGTTCAGAATTTGGAAATTATTTATGCCTGTGAAACTTCTTAAAGCACTGTCTGAATTTAAGAGATCACTTAATGTTGTCATTTTTTCCATACTAACTTGAATTTCAGAGTCATGAACTAGCCTCTGTATTTTGTCAGTAGAACTCGCAATATTAGGAACATTACTTTCACTACTGCTCACTTTTTCACAAACAGACTTTTCGGCTTCTTGTATGTAGTCATGAACTAGCCTCTGTTTTTTATCAGTAGAACTGGCAATATTATGAACGTAACCTTCACTACTCCTCACTTTTTCACAAACAGATTTTTCTGCTTCTTGTATGTCGTCGCTCTGGTTCCATTCCTTACTTGTTCCCGCTTGGCTACATTCCCCGCTTTTTCTTTTAGACAGCCTTTCTACACGTTTTGAATTCATGGTTACGACAGATGCTGGCAGCTTCTGAGATGGTACAGCTGTTTTTTTCAATACACGACCTCGTCTTGTATTTTCACCTATAAATAAATTATATCTGAGTAAATAAGTAAATAAAAACAACATAGCTACCTACCTTCATTAATATAATCTTCTTGCTTAAAATGGAGTGAACACACTCTAATAAATTTGCTTATTGGTTTGCCAATCCGAACCTTTAATATCCAGTTCTTGAGATTAATTCTCGTCCCATCTCCGTTTCAAAATAAACCTTCGGGTCATTTTCCTCGGGAAATCTATGAAAAGTTAATTTCTTTTCAGGGTCTCTTTTGGCCCAGGAATTGCAATGTGGCACAGAACAATAACCATTGTAAGACGCCATTATAATACCGGAGGGGTCGCTTTGCCTATGAAAAGGCAATTTCTCAACACCAAAGTAAGAAGAAATAAAAACAGTTTAAAAAAAGGCAATATATTCATGAAAATCAATTGTAAACAAACGATACGAAATTGTGGTTAGAAAACAATGTCGCAGAAACTAGTTTACATTAAAGCCACCAGAGTGCGTACCGCTTAGCATGAAATGCCAATAGCGTCGATTGTCGGAAATTCACCAATCAGAAGGCGTGCCCGGCGAAGCAGAAACAAAAAAGTTTAATTGGGAACTCGCCCTTGGACGAAATGGATAGTAGCTATCGCTCTCCATTGCCGCTTTCCTGTAGCTCCGGGTAACTCCGTCTAGCTCCTGTGGTAATTTGACATACCATGAAAAATCTTGTTCCAATTAAACCCTATTTATAAAGTCAGGTGCAGTTCAGTTCAGTGGTAACAAGCCCCCTGTGGCAATTGGAAAGCGGGCTAATGAGGGGTCGTAATTGAACGTCACTGATGAAAAGTATATCGTGATGGAAAGTGAGCTAAGAGCCGCATTCCAATTGCAAAAAGTAACTTCGCATATAAAGTCAGGTGCTGTTCAGTTTGGGGGGTGACAAGCTTCACTGAGAGCTAACCCTTGTAAAAAATGCACTATTTTCCCATCTACAAATCGTATTCCTCAATTTTAATTATACAACAGCGCCTCGCCCTCAAGAACACATTTACTTGTAGTACCGCCTTTAGGTGCTAGCTGGTCACATATTTTAAAGCACGGACACTTTTTGTCCTGTGCTTGTGAGCTCCATGGTTCTATGATTCGACCCTCTATTACGTTTTTTTGTGCGACGCTAGTCACATGCATATTTACTAAATTTAAGAATTTTTTCAGGATTTACGAATAATACGAACCACAAAATTGGGAAAGAATCGAAAAAGAAAGATATCTAAGCGATGCTTCAGAGCATAAAAAGAAATCAAGGAAGGACCTGGAGAAAGAAATTTCAAAATTAAGAAGAAAATTGAAGAGACGCCATTCTCCTACTACCTCTAGTTCTGAAGAGTCGGATACTAATTCTTCCGACTCGATGCCGCCAGAGAATAATTCTTCAAGAATCGTCAGTACCAAGGTACAGAAAGGAAAATCTCTCAAAAATCAACAACGAACTAGCTCCTATAGAAGACCACGGGTCCGGGAGCTTAGTTCCAACGAATCTATTAGAAGGCCACTGGCACAAATGGATATGCAAAATACTAAAGCTAGCCCTGACAGAACGCCACAGGCGCAGGAGCAGAGCAGCCCCCGCAAAAAGTCATGGACTAGGGAGGACAACGATCACTTGAATATCAATTCCAGGCCACAGGCAAGGGATTTCAGTATTGGTGATGAAGAGACTGGCTCAACCAGTAGACCACAGGTCAGGGAGCAATCAGTGAGCTCGTCCAGTTCTGATAATGAGTCACAGACTCCAGAAAGCAAAGAGCAAGAAGATACCACTCAGCCCAGTTCAAATGACCCTGTCCCAGTGCATGAGGCAAATGACACATTTACCGGGGAGCCCATAGACATGGAAATTCTAGAATTACTAGGTGAAGGCAAGACAGATGACAAAACTTTTGAAATACATTCACTATTCAAAAAAAGATGGGAAAGTATTCTGAGTCAAGGCCTTCCAAAAGAAGAAAGACAAAATACAACATACCCTCAAATCTGAATGCTTTAAATGCACCAGATATTAATCCAGAAATAAATGCCATTCTACCAGAAGATGCAATCAGAAATGATAAATTTCAGATAGGCAGACAAAATCAGCTCGGTAAAGGCATTGCAGCTATTGCTTCCGCTTTGAACACCCTAATGGGCAGCAGAAGCTCAGAAGTTTCTGAGACGAGAAAAAATTTGTTGGTATCTCTGAGTGAGGCCGGAAAAATACTCAATGACCTACATTATAGAATGTCCTTAACTAGGGGTACAATCATTGCTCCATACTTGAATAAAACAGTCAAAGACTTATCCTCGGAAGTCCCCATAGGAAAATTACTGTTTGGGCCAAACTTAGGTGAAAAACTAAAAGCTGCCAAGGCAGTTGAAAGGTCCGGCAAAGAAGTCAAGCACACAACGATCCAGCCACATGCATATAAATCCCCATATTCTGTTTCCAACAATGCTAAATACAAGCCTAGACCCAGTAAGCAAATTCATTCTTTAAACTTCAGGGGCCCATCGAGGTACAAGAGGGAACCTTGACCAGAAGGGCGTTATCCTCAGAAACGAAAATCCACAACATTCAGGAATCGGGAGTAGAGGTGAGTTATACAGCAGGGAGACTGCGATACTTCAGGTCACAGTGGAACAGGTTGACAAATTCCGAAACAATGAAAAAATCATATTGCTTGCTATAAAATACCCTTTTATAGGAAGCCCAGGCAGCATGGTGTGGTGTCAGTTTCAAAAACAGAAACTACAGAAATGTCTGTGGCACTTGCAGACCTCATAGAAATGAAAGCAATCAAAAAATGCAAGGCAATCAAAAATCAATTTATTTCACCTTGCTTTCTTGTTAAAAAGTCAAATGGTAAGAATCGCTTTATTCTAAATCTTAAAATGTTAAATACATGCATACATCCACCTCACTTCCAGACGGAACATTCAAGAACAGTAATGAAAATTATCAAAAGAAACTGTTACATGTGTACCATAGACAAAAGGTGCATATTTTCTTATACCCATTCACAAGAGTTATAGGAAGTATCTAAGGTTTCAGGTAAAGAATCAAATGTATGAATTTACTTGTCTCCCATTTGGCCTCTGCACAGCTCCATCCCTTTTTACAAAAATTTTAAAACCTTTGTTGACTTATCTAAGAATGCAAGGTGTAAACTGTGTTGCATACCTAGACGATTTTTGGGTAATGGGAGAAACTAAAAGGGAATGCCAAAATTTTGTTGATTTAACAGTCAATACATTAAAAATGTTGGGATTCGACATAAATGAACAAAAAAGTGTACTGACACCCACTCAACAGTGTAAATTTTTAGGGTTTATATTTGACTCCAACAAATGACAATAGAAAATTTGCTCAATTCGTTGGTTTGCTAGTTTCGGCTACGCCTGCAGTGAAGTGTGCAAAGCTCTACACTAAAAGTTTCGAAAGGATTAAGTATTTAGCATTGAAAAAAGAAAAACAGTTTTACAATCGTCTTATGACTATTCCAAGTTCCCTCAAGGGAGACCTAGATTGGTGGTCAGATATTATCTTTACCATAAAAAACGAAATCAGACAAGATAAGTTCGCCATTGAAATTTTTTCAAACGCTTCCAAAACTGGGTGGGGCGCATACTGCCACGGAAGCAGTACCCATGGATGGTGGTCTAAAACAGATTCATCCAACAATATCAACTACCTTGAGCTCTTGAGTGCTTTCTATGCCCTGCAATGTTTCGCTGTTGACCAAAAATCATGTAATATACTATTGAGAGTAGATAACACTACTGCGTTGTCTTATCTCAACAGATTGGGCAGTATAAAACACCAACATTTGCATGACCTGTCCAAACAAATTTGGCAATGGTGGTGCGAATATAGGGAACTATGGTTGTATGCATCATACGTTCAGTCTGATGACAACAAGGCCGATAAAGCATCTCGCATAAAATCCCTAGAAACGGAATGGGAATTAGCGGACTTTGCCTTCAATGAATTAACCAAAATACTGGGCATGCCAGGCATAGACCTGTTTGCCTCAAATATAAATGCGAAATGTCAGCACTATATTTCCTGGCTAAGAGACCCTGGCTCCATTGTAGTTGATGCATTCACGGTCAACTGGAATGGAATATTTTTCTATGCTTTCCCCCCATTCTCACTTATATTGAGAACATTGCAAAAAATAGTGACGGACGAAGGGGAAGGCATTGTTGTCGAACCAAATTGGCCAACCCAACCATGGTATCCCTTGTACAATAAGTTAATGATATCGTCACCAGTTATACTTGAACCGAATATTCATTTACTTTCTTCACCTTTCAGAGAGTGTCATCCTCTTCACTCCAAACTTACCCTGGTAGCAAGAAAGTTGTCTGGCAAGCCCTCCTTAAAAAAGGATTCCCACAATCCACCATCAATACAACCCTAAGCTCAATTTCCGAGTCAACACTGAAGCAATACAATACATTGTATCAGGCATGGTGGAACTTCTGTCGAAAAAAAGGCTTGGATCCATTTTCTGGAAACGTCCCAACTATTTTAGCATTCATGGAGGACGAACTTCAGAACAAAAACTCAAAATATGGTACATTCAACGTTATCCTTAATTTTCCCAGGAGAAATTGGGAAAAACATATTAATAAGACGGATTCTGAAGGGTGTATTCAGATTGAGGCCGCCAAGACCCAAGTACAACAGGACATGGGATCCTAAAATAGTTGTTGACTACATTGAATCATTGGGACCAAACGAAAATCATTCCCTTCCGACCTTGAGCAAGAAACTTGCTACGCTGCTGGCTCTAGTTACAGGTCAAAGAATTCAAACCCTTCATGTTATTAGAGTCGAAAACATAATATTTGAGATTGAAGGAGCCTTTATATACATATCTGACGAAATTAAATCTACCAGACTTAATTCAGGACAACCATGTCTGAAACTGCCATATTTCACAAAAAGACCTAATATCTGTGCCGCATCAACCATTCTAACATACATAGAAAAAACAACCAACTACAGATCAGACAAAAACGAATATTTATTCATCACAGCCAAAGAACCCTATCAGAGAGAAAACTACAATTGCCAGATGGATAAAGCAAACAATACAAAATGCTGGAGTGAATACCAACATTTTCTCTGCACACTCAACGCGCCATGCTTCCATATCGGCAGCCGCTAGAAAAGGAGTACCATGGGCTGTTATCAAGAACTCTGCAGGGTGGTCGAAGACATCATCCACCTTTGCCAAGTTTTATAATCGGCCCATCCGTCATGACCCACATATATTCATGGAAGCTATACTGAAGTAATAATATAAATAAATGTTTAATACAGTCAAAACTTATTAGAGTCTGTTTAGAATGTATTTGAGTGTTATTTTTGACAAGAATCCTAGTTGCAAAAAATGAACTAAGGGTGGCAACATTTATACCTTTAAACATCTACAAGTAAATGTGATCTTGAGGGCGAGGCGCTGTTGTATAATTATACGATCAAACGAACTTACCTGTGATGTTCGATCGTAATTATAATAAGCGCCTCGCCCGAAGAGATCAGTCCCAGGACGGAATTATTAAAAATAAAAATTCCTACCCCAAAAACAAAAATGTTGCCAGCCTAGGGACAAAAAACGTAATGGAGGGTCGAATCATAGAACCATGGAGCTCACAAGCACAGGACAAAAAGTGTCCGTGCTTTAAAATATGTGACCAGCTAGCACCTAAAGGCGGTACTACAAGTAAATGTGATCTCTTCGGGCGAGGCGCTTAGTATAATTACGGTCGAACATCACAGGTAAGTTCGTTTGATCGTATAATTTTTACAAAAATTGTTATTCTGTGCCATGTGTCTTGGTCACAGAGCTCATGCAAAACTGCCCGTAACGCATGCGCGTTTCAGTTGGCTAAAGTAAATAGTGTGGTTAGGTAAGCAAATGTTTACAAAAAAAAATTAACTGATAGTAGTGTAGATATCGATATCATTATTCGATTACGAAAGCATCTGCACTTAGAGCTTAGCACCTGTTATGCGAGGATCGTTCGATAAGCTTCATCACAGCACCCCAGGATTCAGCACGATGGTATACTTCATTAATTTATTCGTTTCAAATGACGTTATGCTCTCATCCTTTCATTTGCTGTTTAGATTTGTCTTGATCCTTGACCTATTTATTTGCTATTATTTATATATAATAACTATGATGTTAATATAAAACAAGGTAAAATTCCGTTAACTAATAGCCACGAGCTATCAACATAATTTTTTTTTGAACGTAGGTACGTAATTTGGCCTCTTGAACAAAAAATCCAAATGAAATTTTTGGCGGTCTCAACTAATTTCGGAGATATGGGACTATTTTTGAGTGATGAATGGCATTTTTTCTACCGCGGAAAAACACTCTAAATTCTCCCCTCTTTAAACTAACACAATGTACACACCCTAACTCACCCGTTTTACACTATTTTTTTATTAAAAGCGGCATTGTTTATCCAAAAATTCAACCTTCTTTTAAAAACATCAAAACAACACATGTATGTTCAGTGAATTTATTTTTATGTCAAGTTGGTAACTTTGAACTTTGCATTTTTGCACAGCCAACTTTCCCATGCATTTAATTTCAACATGAAAAGAAAAATATTCACTCACTTATTTTCCAGAAACCAACTTGACATGAATAAAATTCACTAACCATTTTGCCTAGATTTGTAGGTTATGTGATCATAAAAGAAGGATGAGTTTTTTCCTAAAAAGTAGCGTTTTCAATAAAGAAAGAGTGTGAAACAGGTGTGAATTAGGGTGTGTACATTGTGTTAGTTTAAAGAAGGAAGAATTTTTAGTGTTTTTCCGCGGTAGAAATGTGTCCTAAAAAATGCCATTCATCTCTCAAAAATAGGCCCATATCTCCGAAATTAGTTGAGACCGCCAAAAATTTCATTTTTTGTTCAGGAGGCCAAACTACGTAAGTTCCAAAAAAATTATGTTGATAGCTCGTGGCTATTAGTTAACGGAATTTTACCCAAAACAAGATTCAAACTCATATCCATATCCGTATACCTAAGAGCAAAAATTATCTAGGAGTGTGAAGTGGTTGTGGCCAGTGAACAGGTACTTGTTTACAGGAATTGTACCTATACCTAACATTTAACTTTCTACAAAATGCATGTTCTGATTAGTTGTGGGCTGCTACAAATTATTTTTAAGCAAAAGGTTGCCATTGAAAACTGAAAAAATTATTCGAAAAATGTTATAATGTACTTTGTAATACAACTGTGCTTGTGAATTAGTTTACCAATAAAACTTGATTCATTGGGAGAGCCAAACAGAATTTTTCTGGCACTTCGATTTTCTTTTATTTACTGCGCAGAAGCATGTGAAAGTTTGGCAGGTAGCTAGCTCTCTACAAGTAATTGTTTTCAAGTCGATTTTCAGTACTTACAAATATTCTTATTTCAGTTGTGTTTCGATTGAAACCTCAATCTAATCCCACTAAATTCAAGATATTCAATATATTTCTAAAAGTTTCATTGGCAAAATGGCGTAGATCATGTTGCGCCACAGTCGGTTTTTCTGGTCTAGAAATACGGATATGAGCAATGTGCTCTTTTAACCGTACTTTCATGGCCCTTTTAGTTTGACCCACGTACTTCTCGGAGTCTTTGCCAATCAAGCCGACGAGAATCTAAGAATGTGATTTTTGGCATACAATCAACAAATTAATGGTGAAGGTATTGTACTTCCCAAAATTACACAAAAAAGTCCGTGATAGTAAATATTGTTACGTTTTTGCTAAATAATAGGCCGAGCACACTACTACACTTTATTTTCTAACTTCACTATAAACAAACGTACAACACTTCACTGACTAATACAACACTTAGATCTATACAACAATACAACTAGCTAAATATTCCAAATACTTCTATACTTCTTCAAAAACTGCTTATTATCACTTCTTCCTAATCTTCTTAATCATCCTCCCAGTGATATCTCTCGCTTATATAGGTACATTTGTGCCGACTGGATCAATCGCGAAATTTCCTAGAATACTAGGGGCAGAAGGCCGTCCAAATAATCACTTCTTAGAACTGCTCCATTACCTGCGGTGCTTCGTCAACACATTTGTATGCGATTTGTTTTTATGGATCTCTCAGTGGCGTAGATAGGGGAATTTTTATTAATTTCGTAACAGTATGTTTTGTGGACATTTATTCAATGAACAAATTTTTTAATGCATTTGAATACATTTCAAATAAAAAATATGAATAAATATCAATAAAATGAACATTTTAAAGACATTCTTTTATTGAATCGCCCTAAAAACGAAAAAATAATGTCTTCTGTGAGTAACAGATTCAATTACTTATTACTTGTCGCTCAATAATTTATATTTAGGTATATTCATTCATATTATTTTTTGAAAAGACATTTTTCTTAAACATTTGGAATGTTTCTTTCTACTCACCATGTATACATGAAACGACTAAGCCACGTTATCGACATTGAAGAATGTTTGATATATACGGGTGAATCGGAATAAGACCGACAAACTTCGTTCACAGATTCCTCACTTCATTTGGTGGTGATTTTTTTTATCAATGTATATCCTTAAATACATCACGTCTGAGATACAGGGTGTTCAAAGTCCGAAAAAAAATAGGATTGAAGTAATTTTTTTCTTCAAAACTCCTGATGAAAAAAAAAACTTGCTATACTACTGTAGGTTTATCAATTTTAAAATGTTGTGACAGTTCTAACAACCATTAAAATTTTGTTATTTTATGTCATATGAAACAACGGCACCCAATTATGTCAACATTACCCTGAGAATGTTTTTCATGTAATTTGAACCTATCATATCTACGTATTAAGTATGTATTTAACGAATGTGTCTCCTTATGGTCGGAAAAGACGAAAAAGTGAAAGGTGCGCTAGGATCCGGCATCCTAGCACATGAAATCGCAAAAGAAAAATACTTCCGAAGGTTCTAGAATTTTTTCAATATTTTTTCCGTATTCTACGCCATCGAATTAATACATAAATAATTTTTCGAAGACATTTTGATACGAATTTTTTTTTCGTCCGCTACCACTACCGAGAAGACTAATATTATGTCCAGACGAACTTCGACGACATAAAAGTATCGTCAAACCTAAGAATTTCCGCGAATATTCCATTATCTGGTAGGAAATTTTCTCAGCTTTCTTTCTATATGAATATGTATTCAACGAATGTGTCTCCTTATGGTCGGAAAAGCGGAAAATGTGCTTTCTTTCTATCTTGTAACGATTTCGAGACCGGCCCTGATCTAATTAATTATGCACCCTCGTTCAACTACGATAGCATATCTGCTGGCCAACGAATCGCCGAGAACAACCTGGAATAAACTTGATCGCCTCCATCCGCCTATAGTCTAGATTTATCGAGGGCTGTAAATAGAATCCGCTTGGAGTAGGTATTAAACGGGATAGCAGAGGGCGAGACAGTCAGAGTTCAGAGTTAGTTACAGTTCTTGAGTTCGCAGATAGAGACTGACACAGTAGAAGTAAATATTTTATTTGAATAATTGTTTTAAATACTGCTTTAAATAAATGCATCCTAGCACATGATATCGCCAAAGAAAAATAGTTCCGAAGATTCTAGAATTTTTTCAATAATTTTTCCGTATTCCAAGCCATAAAATTAGTATACAAATAATTTTTTGAAGACTTTTGACACGAAATTTTTTTTCGTTCGCTATCACTACCGAGAAGACTAATATTATGTCCAGACGAACTTCGACGACGTAAAAGTATCGTCAAAACAAAGAATTTCCGCGAATATTCCATTATCTAGTAGGACATTTTCTCAGCTTTCTTTCTATATGTATATGTAAGTATTTAACGATTGTGTCTTCTTATGGTCGGAAAAGCGGAAAATGTGACAGGTGCACTAGGATCCGGCATCCTAGTAGATGAAATCGCCAAAGAAAAATACTTCCGAAAGTTCTAGAATTTTTTCAATATTTTGTTTGTATTCTACGCCATAGAATTAGTATACAAATAATCTTTCGAAGACATTTTGACACGAGGCATATTTTTTTCCCGTTAGGAATTTCCCAGACAGGCCCTGTCCTTATTATTATTATTACATCAAGCTGACATTTTATCATCATTGAGGCATGGTTTTCCCAGAATGAATAGGCATTTTGTCATTTCTCGGAATTGTTGAAAATTTCTAGCACTTTTCATTTTGAACACCCTGTATCTCGAAAACTAGTCTGCCGATTTGTTTGAGACAAAGTCAAAATCTAAGTACCACTTACACAAATTTCAGAGAATTTACCCAAAAGCCATTTTCCATAAGGATAGTGCGGGATCCTTTGCCGACTTTATTCATGCAGGCCACATTTTTCGCTCCCCTCGTATTTCACAAATTAATGAGTACCTTCACTAAGGTGGGTAATTAGTCGTATCAAATTACGTTCCATTGTTCATATTGTCTACTGTCCACAGTCTGGTTGTGAACATCAAGTTTGAATGAATTTCCAGCGCCAAAATTAATTAAACCGAAAACCAGTCTCGATTAGTTAGATTGATATTCAGATTGTGGATTATGGACCAGTCTCGGGTTTGATACGGCGGCATGTAATTCTTTCTCTACGGATATACTCATTATGTCAGTGAGCAAATCATACAATATACGCACGGATGAGTTTCAACGTTCAACGGAAGCTGAAAAATTGTTCTGTGCGTTCTTTCTGTTGAGTAAAATGTGTTCAACTCGTTGATTTATTCCAATCAAGAAGTCTTTGGTGAGTACCTACCTATACCTCGGCTTTTGATGTAATGTAGATGGACTGGTTAACCTTAAGAAATAACTGTGATCTTAGTACTGCGGTGAAAGAGTTGTAAGTTGATGGTAGTGGGACGGATAACATACAGAGGGCGACAAAATCAGCGTCGGATTGTTGGCGACGGGTCCTACCGGGAAATTCACGAATAGGGCCTCCCAATTGGGCTTTCACTACGAGTCGCTCGATAACTTTTTATTGTAGAGCTGAAGAGTGACGAAAAATGCCCCAAGGCCATATCGCCCTTATTTTCTGTCAGATTTAATGATAATATTCCCCAATGGCATAGCCCGTGCGGGTAGAGGACGGTTATTATTATTATTATTTACTGTAGGTAACCAGCGAATATATTTGCTGATAATCAGCCCTGATTTTCAAATGATTAAATCATCTTTATTTTGAACTTTTTCTGATACTTAGTTTTTTTCCTGAGTTCACTGTTGTAAAAATAGATTATCGTGCAAAATAAATAAAAATATATTTTTCTCCTTTAATTTTTTTGGTAATGATAAACGGACAATATTTTAACGAAATAATTTGTTCATTTCACATGTTTTATTGAAAGTTGTGACATACATGCATACATGAAACACAAAATGAGAATATTATGTTGATTGACTTCATTGAGTTCATTTGGAGGGAGGAAACAGTAAGATCCCTCCATATTATTTTGAATTTTTTTACATTGTATTCCTTTTACATGTAAAATTTTGAATTTGAGCATCAACAAACCATATATTTTCGGAATCTCCATCAAATTTAGCGTATATAGTGCGGATTGCATATGAATCTGCTGATTTTGCATTTTTCATGATTTTTAGGGGTCTACTCCTTTGGACTTTTTCGTTTTTTCGAATAATTTTGTTTCATATCAATTGACTCGAAATTCACAGATTATACTAATTTGAACTTTCTGAATCAAGTGGCGTTTGCAGATTTTCTCTATCTTTAACCGTTCCCGAGTTGAAGAGTTCATCTGGAGTGGGAAGAAGTCTATACAGGGTGAGTCAACAAGATTCCCGTGGTCGATTGCTCCGTTGTGAATCACTTTTTCGATTTCTTATATTTTTTTGCCAAACGGACCATTTAAAACTATTTTCCAAAATTATTCTTATTCATACAGGGTGCATCATTGAAGCGTGGATGACCAAAGTTGGTCTTTTTCAAATGGAACACCCAGTATATTTTCATATATTCCGATCCGCTGTTTCATTGGCTGCTCAACGATTTTTTCAATTCTGGATTCCGTTGCGGTGTTGCCGAGTTATCTAAAAAATATCTATTTTGCAGACTTCTCTTTGAAAAATCTCCTATTTCACGTTTCGTAATATTTAGTGGAGATAATTCGGGAATCGGTAGTCGAAATGATGAAGTTAATTGTGAATATGGTGAATATTGTATAAATTATACAGGATGTTCGGTACAACAATACAAACTTGGCCATTTTCAAACATCAATATTTTGATTTTTTCAAATGAAACACCCTGTATATTATCATTAATATCAACTCCTTTCTAATGATTCTTCAATTTTTATTCTTGATGTCATGTGCCTAAAACAACCCGTTTCCGAGATATTGTGGTTTTTAAAGGAATTGTTCAATGGCAAATCAACAATCCTGCATATTTTTCACCTACACGTTTCTTTACAGAAAATACTGACACTGAATGCTGATTTAATAATTTTATCCTTCTGCAAGAGCATTGTTGAAAAATTATGAATAACTACCACAGAAAAATAAATTTTGAACAATATCTTCTGGTTTAGTTATCCATGACTACCGCTGAAAAAAATGACCATCGGCATTTGTAAATAGAGGTAACTGCCAAGCTACAATCCAGTTGTGTTGACAAATATGGCCATATGAATTATTGTTTAGAGGATATGGTTCAAATGGTTTATGCTTTGGGGGATAGTGATGGTAACTGCTTTCTGGCATCTAGATTATACCAACAAAAGTTTCCTGAGAAAAGACATTCAGACATGCGAGCATTTCAAGCCCTCAAAATAAGATTTGAGGAAACCGGAACAGTATTTTACAAAAAGTTTGAACGTGCCCGTCCTGTAACGAATGATGAAAATACTCCGAGAATCCCCATGTAAGTACACGTATTCTGAGTAGGGAGTTGGGAATATTACAAAGTACTGTTTCTCGGATGGCGAGAAAATGTAATTTCCATCGATATCATATGCAGTGGATGCAGGAGCTAACTGAAAGAGATTTTCCAAATGCGGTTTTGCCAATGGGGTGTGAATAAAATCAGAGAAGAACATGATTTTTTTGAGTATGTTCTATTTTCGGAAGAAGCCACGTTTCACAACAATGGCCATGTGAATCGGCATGATATGCACTATTATGCAACTGAAAATCCCCATTTCGTTAAATATGTCAATCACCAACAACGTTGGTCACTGAATGTTTGGGGAGGTATCATTAGATGGCGAGTGATAGGGCCATTTTTTTTCACATTAGTAGACTGATGTACGGGAATACATCAACAATACATTTCGTGGAAAATGGATAGGTAGAGGAGGGCCAGTTCAGTGGCCTCCCATGTCACCGGATCTCACAAAAATTGATTTATTTCTATGGGGATACATTAAATGAGTTCTTTATTAAACTCCGCCTGCAACTCCTGGAAATATGCTTTCAGGGAAATTTCAGAAGACATGCTGGAACGTGTGGAGAATAGTTTCCAAAATAGATTGAGACTGTGTATTAGTGAAAATGGCAAGCATATTGAACATTTGCTGCATTAATTATTGTTGTTTTCTTTCTTCTGATTTGAATAAATATGATAATTTGTTTTATTATTGGGTCAATATGATTTATAAAGTTTAATTCCAAATATGATACATAAATAATACGAGTATTGTCAATATTTTTTCTGTAAAGACCCCTATCTTTAGGATGTCGAATATCTCGGAAACGGGTTGTTTTAGGACATCAAGAATAAAAATTGAAGAGTCATTAAAAAGGAGTTTATATGAATAATAATATACAGGGTGTTCCATTTGAAAAAATCAAAATATTGATGTTTGAAAATAGCCAAGTTTGTATTGTTGTACCGAACATCCTGTATAATATTTACAATATTTACCATAGTCACAATTAACTTCACCATTTCGACTACCGATTCCCGAATTATCTCCACTAAATATTTCGAAACGTGAAATAGGAGATTATTCAAAGAGAAGTCTGCAAAATAGATATTTTTAGATAACTCGGCAACGCCGCAACGGAATCCAAAATTGAAAAAATCGTTGAGCAGCCAATGAAACAGCGGATCGGAATATATGAAAATATGCTGGGTGTTCCATTTGAAAAAGACCAACTTTGGTCAGCCACGCTTCAATGATGCACCCTGTATAAATAAGAATAATTTTAGATGATAGTCTTAAATGGTCCATTTGGTAAAAAAAATATAAGAAATCGAAATAGTGATTCACAACGGAGCAGTCGACCACGGGAATCTTGTCGACTCACCCCGTATATTTTTTTCAGTTCTATTTAGTTACATTTTTGACGTTGTATTCCTTTTAAATGCCAAACCTTTCATCCGAATTTTCGTATAATTTTATTTTATATCAATTGATTCCAAATTCACAGATTACTAATTTGATCATTCTGAATCGATTGGTGTTCGCAGAATTGCTCTATCTCTAACCGTTTCCGAGTTGAAGATTTCAACTGGAGTGGGATGAGGTAATTTCCCCCCATATTTCTGCCCCGTTATTTCACATCAAACCATTAAAAACTTATCGTGGTCAGGTAAGTTAAGGGATTCAGACGGACAGATCCGCACTTATGCTGACATTTCAAATGCATATTGTGAAAAACGAATTAACGAAAATCTAAAAAATTTTGATGGTTGGAAAGATAATTGGATTATCTTTTCAACAATGTGACACATGACCTCCTATACCATTTAAAAATTTTAAGTTGATGTGCCCCCCGGCGCCATCTGTCGAGCTGTGTTTTATTTCAAAAAGTAGTATCGGTGAAACCCTCCAAAAGTTTTTTTTATGTTTCTACGTCAAACCGTTCAAAAGTTAACATGGGGGGACTATTAAAAGCCGCACTGTATAGTGCGGATTGCAGAAAATCTGCCAATTTTGTATTTTTCATGATTTTTTTGAATAATTTTGTTTCATCAAGGAGTATGGTTTCCGGGATTTAGGGCCGTGGTCGGTTTCTACGAACGTTTCGCTGACAACTGCGGTAACAGCGTGGATTTTGTCTTCTCGAAGAACGACGTAAATCTGATCATTGAAGATGTAAAAAATGTAGTCTTTCTCAGTGACGAAAACCATTATTTGAGAGCCACCATCATCACTCTTCAGTTCATAAACATCTAACCCACATAATCAGTTTTACTGTATATAGATATATAGTTCTTGCAAATTTTTTCATAGAAATCTCAAATACATTGAAGGGGTTTCTCAATTTCAAAAATGCTATTGTATCCTTTCTGGTTACATTGACAGATGATTTCTCTTTATAGTAATTATCAAAACATGTGGAGTGCAATGTTTTGGGTGGTCTGGAATTTTTATATTTTCTGTATAAAGCCAAGGCAGATACAATGAATTTGCAATGGTTTTTGTACCTGGAAGGATAACTATTACCGTTTCGCCACGATCATCAAGGTCTTCGACGTCATTTTAATTACCTATTCTGCCAGCCCAGCAAATGCCAAATAGTGAAGCGATTAAAAAAAAAAACAAAATAAACCAAAAAAATGAATATTTTATAATTGAATTAAAAACCCTTGAAAGTCAGTTTAATTTTTGAGGAAAATATAATTCAAAGGGGAAGGTTAGTTTATCGAGCAAAAAATTAAAAAAGTGACTTGACTCACGTAGTTTTATCTCTTCTACACGAATCCGAAAGAAAATCGAGGGGGTTTTAACTACTTTTCTAGTTATGCCCGTCTGAATCTTCAAAATACACAAAATGCCTTCTTCTTTTCGACAGCAATTATTTTAGACGCTAATCTGCCTAATTTCTCAATCACCAATACCAAAAACAGCCATTTTACACAAAAATTCGACGTTTAATAATAACAAACATAACCTCCTTTTTCTTAGTTATTATCATTGCCACGTTTAGATATACACAAATATTTACTTCCCCCAATTTATGTGTTCAATTTTCGATTAATAACAATTTTAAAAATAAAAAAATTTAAGTTTTATTTGTGGAGGCACAATTTAAAAAATTGAATGTTGTACTCATTATTGATTTCATAACTAAAATAATTTATATTTTTTACAGGTACTTGAAATAAAGATGTTTCGTTCATATCTTAAATGTCATATGAGAGATAAGAGATACAACACCGAATTCCATAAGAGATGATTCAGTTATATTTATCTAGTGTGTCCTATACCTATATTTCGCGAATTCATACTAATATCGGGATCCGAATATTTGCTGAGAAAGTTATCAACACTTTTCCATGTTATGAATACCTACATTCCAGTGAGTACTTTATAATATACTCTCTTTTCGTAAAAGTGAACAATTTCTTTCCGAGGATTTACACTTGTTTCTGTCGCAAACAAAATTATCTCCGGGGCATGTTTTTTTGCTTTCGTATGCTTTTATGATTTGATTAAAATTTTTCATGTCAGTTCTTCTCGTGAAATCACTGATTGGCAACATTATTTCGTTGAACGACGAAATTTATCCGATAAAAAAAATCTCATGTGTTTTTACTGTTGATCAAACTGAGTGGTCAACTAGCAACCAACTTTCTAGAATATTTCATACGCTTTTTAGTGAATTCAGTGTGAATTATGATATCCGGTGTAATAATAAAATGTTTCAGTCCTAACCGGGATATTATAAGCTTATATCTCCATAGTTACGCTATCAATGAAGAGGGTTATAACTCCCTTGAGACATTATAGATTCTACGATTCCCTCTACCTTACACAAGTGAAAATAAAATATGAAATGCTATTACAGTGTGTTGCAATTTACTAAGCCCCACCCCCATATTTCTGTGGATTTTGGAAATTTATTTTTAATTTTTTTTTCAATACGTACTTCACTTCACTTCAGATAAAAAAGTTTCATCAATCACCTTTTCACGACCTACTATGACCACAGAATGCATGCCAAAAATCGAGAAAAAGTATTAGGCATTTTTTTTAGCGATATTTTGGTTGGGACATTCAATTCGGACTAGTCTCGAATAGCTCCATGCAAAATTTCAATGTGATATCTTTTACGGGGTGTTTTCTATACCTGTTACAAATTTCGAAAAAGGAAATCTTTCAAGATACTCTGTATAAAAAACTCCGTGTGAATTGGAATGAATTGCGCAAGTTATGTCCTACTCTTTGCAATTGTCCATGTGAAATTTCTCTGTACATTGCCACAATTCATCGTCGCAACCCTTCTTCAGTACATGGTTCTGTTTAATATTTCCCCAAAAGTAGAAATCCAGAGTGGTGAGATCTGGCGAACGCGGCGGCCAGTGAATTAACGGGCTATTGCAACTAATCCATTTCAGTAGGATTTTTTTTTCATCCATGGATGGTGCATCCATCCATAATGCAGGTAATGTACGAAGATGGTAGAACCAAAAATTTCCTCTGAAATGGATTGGCCGCAATAGTCCGTTAATTCATGGTCGCCGCGTTCTCCTGATCTCACCTCTCAGGAGTTTTACTTTTGGGGAAATATCAAACAGAAGGATTGAAGAAGAGTTGCGACGAAGAATTGTGGCAGTTTGCAGGGAAATATCACCAGGAGAACTGCGAAGAGTTGGGCAGAAATTGCGCAGAAGGTACGAATAATTTATAGAAAATTAAGGGGGATATATAGAATATACGAAGATTTAGAATTGTTGTTGTCTCAGTTTTTCATCTGCTTGTTTGATATTATATACCATTTCTTCATGTTTGTTTTCAAAATTTGTTACTATTTAAAAATTGATAATTTATGTCGTAATAATGTCTTTTCATTAACAATCAGTAAAAAGATCGTCTGAATCCAACCCCTTGCCTTTTCTATATTCTCTATATCCGATATCTTCATATTCAAAAATTCCTGACTTCTGCATCCTCCACTATAACCCATAATCAAAACAACCAATAACAAGAAAAAGGAAATAAATACATACAAACCTTATGCAATAAATGAATTTCATTTGGAGCGTTCTTCAGAAATCTGATGACATTTTTAGGAAATCAAACGGCAGACTTTTTCGGCATATAACTTTTACTCTTCCGTTTCAAAAAAGGCCCCTAAAAATCTTGAAAAAATGCCAGATATACAGTTTCAGAGGCATCTTTTGGCATAATATTTTTTCCGTGTCAGCCACTCCAGATATATAATTATATTATCTTGTATTCTTTTCACTAATCGATGAAATTAATGATCATCTTGCTTTTTCAGCTTTTTTCAAAATATCCTCCATTATATTTGGGGTAGAAAACACGTTGTTAATGCGAACACTGCTTGATAACAAAGTTCTGTTTATAAACAAGTAACATAGCATCAATCTAGCAACAAAACTCCTATAAACAACGGTACCTGATTAAAATATAGCGGGAAGGAAATGAATTGCTAAAAATGAACAAAATTTTATTGAAATCCGTCAGAAATATAGGACAACGCACAAACCTTATGGGAAATGGCTTTCAGTGAATTCTTCTGATTTTTTGGTATGATGAACTTCATGGGCACAACGTAAAATAATGGACAGTTATTTGGAAAAAAATTGCTCAAAATCGGCAAAATGGGGAATTTGGTACAGTAAAACAGGAGAAATAGACTTTGCAACCTCATACCTGTTGGAAATTGTAGCATGCGCTTAGCAATTCTTTTATGGGTCTTGTGTCTTCACAGCACCGTTTGTCAATAATTGCAGACTATACAGGGTGATGCATAAAGCCATATTCCGAGGAATGATAAAATAATGTTTATAACATTACGAAAACAACAGATTATGAGAAAATTACTCAATGGATATGGATATGGTTCTATAGAAGATGACTCAATTAATATATAGGGGGTACTACAGGAAACAATAATGAAAGTAAAAAACAATTGGCATATTGATAAGTTTACATGTTACAATACTATAAATATGTACGAAAAAACGTGTCGCAAGATTTATTGAAGAATAACCTTGTTGAAACTACTTTTCACCATCCTGATCGAATATCTCGATAGGCATAACGGAAAATAATGGACAGTCTTCGAGAAAAAACGGCTCAAAGGCGGCAAAATAGCGTTTGAGGAAATGAAACCTAGAACCTGTTAAAAATAAGCAATGTTACATTACTCTCATTCTTTCAATCATCCTATCATTCCTTTACGTAATAATGTATTTGACATAATCCTACATTAATTTTTATTCATCATATAATTGAACCAATCATTCCATAATCGCATTCTTATATTGTCACATAGTTTTATCTACTTCATCCGCTACTGAACTAATATTTCAACCGGTATCATATTTTTTTGATCAAGTTACCAATTGTCTATTGGTTGTCATTATGACATATCATTAGTAGTGTCTATCTCATGTAACGTATACATGGTAAATGAAAGATTTTTCTAAAGTTTGAATCGTTTGACTGTTTATCTGATATTTCATACCTCTCTGATGGCTTTTATACAAAATCAAATACATTGTTTCATATGCAACAATATTTTCTATATACAACGAATGGCAAAATTAGATGGGGTGAACAATGAAGAAAAACGGGAGATTGCTATTCAGCAAAGGGAAGAATCAGGACTACCAGATATCCCCATCGACAATTTTACAAGACTGTGCCTCAATTGTAATAGGGCAGTAATGGAAGAGATATCTGCTTTGCAAGACGCCTGGACTTCATGCGCTTCAGTTCGGCAACAAAGTCTTTCCTGGTGTTTGGTTGATTAATTGTTGTTTCAATATATTATTTGTTGTTTTAAAATTCTAAAATATGCTATTCTCCAATAAATCTTGCGACACATTTTTTCGTATTTATTCTGTAATACAATTGACTTCCATTATTGTCCCCTATATTGAGTCATCTTCTATAGAACCATATCCATATCCATTGGCTAATTTTCTCACATTCTGTTTTCATAATGTTATTATTTTATCATTCCTCGGAATATAGCTTTATGCATCACCCTGTATAGTCTGCAATTATTGACAAACGGTGCTGTAAAGACACAAGACCTATGAAAGAATTGCTAAAGCTCATGCTAAAATTTCCAAGAGGCATAAAGTTGCAAAATATCACGGTATATTTCTCCCGTTTTACTATACCAAATTCCCCATTTTGCCTACTTTGAGCAATTTTTTTCTCAAAAACTATCCATTATTTTTCGTTGTGCCGGTGGAGACTTTTGATCAGGACATTGAAAAGTTCATCATACCAAAAAATCAGAAGAATTCACCGAAAGCCATTTCCCATAAGGTTTGTGCGTGGTCCTTTATGTACCACGGGAAATAAAGAGCAATTGCTGTCCCTCGGGCCAGAGGCCCTCTGGACGCAAACTTTGCCATCGGTAATTAAGGCCCTTATAATTTCCTTGACAAAGAAATAGCTATTCTTCAACGCTGAGTTTTCATAATAAATTTACCTTTGAGTATTCACTGATGTTGGATACGGCTCCAGGTCAACAAGCATTTCTTAATTATTTTCCTCAACAAATTGTAATTTTTCGTTATAAACCTTGACATGTGCATAATATTTCACACGATAAGATAAAGCACTCTAGGAAATCATTCGCTTAGTGGTTAGGTCGGTTAGGTACAAATAACGTCGAAACAATTTAACTGGTTATTCTAATCGTTATGATAAGGATGAAAAACTGAATTCACAATTGTCTGTCTGCTTTGAAACTCTTCCTCGTTAATCAGTGGCCTTCGTAGAATTAACAATCAAGTAATGAGTGATAATGATGGTAAAACAGAGCCTGCATTAGGTTGGAGATAAGGAAGGCAGTATGAGAAGTATTTAGTACCTTGTAAAACAACTGGGTATTCAATTGATTTAACGTGGTTGTGCACTAGATACTTAATATGGTTTGTCAGTGACTCCAAGCAGATTATGTAATTTTATGGCAGTATAAAAAATCAAATGCTTTGTGTACCTTATTTTCTGGATCCAAAAAATAACCAATTTTTTTGGTGAAATGAATACGAAGTACCCTTCTTTCCAAGCGTTTCCACTAAGTAGAAAAATAAAGGCAAACATCTATCAGAAAACAACTACTTTCCTGGCTAATACCACGACGGACATTGCACTACATCTGACAGATATTTGTGCAACCTTCTTCAAAGAAGACCCATTTGCAAGTGCTTGTCTTGTAATTAAACAAAAGTTTATCCTCCTTTTGGCTGGGAATGACCACCTGAGCCAATCGATATAAAACAAAATTATTCGAAATATCGAAAAAAGTCCAAAGGGGTAGACCCCAAAAAATTATATAAAATACAAAATCGGCCGATTCACTTGAAATTCCCACTTTATACGCAAAATTTCATGCAGATTCCGAAAATATATGATTTGTTTATGCTCAGATTCAAGGTTTGGCAAATAAAAGGAATACAACGTCGAAAATGTCACGAATAGAAGTAGAAAAAAAAGGAAATGACTCATTTCTTCTTCCAAATGAACTCAATCAATATACTTAATATCTTCATTTTCTGTTTCATTAATGCATGTGTACCTATCACAAATTTCAATAAAATATGTGAATTGAACAATTCATTTTGTTAAATATTGCCCGGTTCTCATTACAAAAAAAATTAAATATGTTTTTATTTATTTTGCACGAGAATTCGTTTTTACAACAGTGAACTCAGGAAAAAACTATTAGAGAAAGTTTAAAAAAAGATGATATATTCATTTGAAAATCAGGGCCGATTATCAGCAAATATATTCGCTGGTCACCTACAGTAAATAATAATAATAATAATAATAATAGTAAAAGCTGCGGAGTGTGAGAGGCTCCTGCAGCTACATAAGGATAAGCCGATGCATGGGGTCTTCTTCAAGAACATTGAAGACCTAGGCTTATCCAGAGACCTGACCTTCTCGTTTCTCAGGTCAAGTGGGCTGAAGTCGGAGACCGAGGGATTCATGATGGCCTGCCAGGATGGTGTCTTTAACACTCTCGTCTACCGCAGTCGCGTGATGGGTAAAGAGGTCCCTGACACTAGATGCAGAGCGTGTCGTGGGGCAGCTGAGACCATAATGCATTTGCTGTCAGCTTGTCCAGCTTATGCGGTCTCAGCCTATATACAGACATAACGCGGCCCTACGAGTGTTGTACTACCATCTACGACACTCGTACGGTGTAGACGAGACACCGGTGTTGCCTTATGCTCCGGGGGATATTGAGTCCGTGGTGGAGAATGAGAAGTGCCGAATCTATTGGAACTATTCATTCCCCACCCTCATAGGCTAATACAAGCCAATAAGCCTGATGTAGGACGATTTTCGTCATTGAGTTTTCAGCTCCTGGCGAAACGAACATCGTCCGAAAAGAGGAGGAAAAACGGACTAAATATCGAGATCTTCTCTTTGAACTCCGCAGGCTTTACCCAAACCATTCTGTCAAGATGGTGGTTCTGATAATAGGGGTCCTTGGTGGAATGATGGACACACTGCTCCCAAACTTAAAAATCATACCGGCTTGCCGTGACATGGCAGAAATCCTAGCCGGGCGAATGCAGAAGGCCGTAATTCTTGGTTCACTCCGCCTACTCAGGGCACATGATTCTCGGACCCAGTAATCACTTACCCCATGGACGTGGGGAGTGTTTTCTGGGGTTAATGACACACCAGCGCGCCCTCCGGAAGTGTCGGGGCTCCGGAGACAGGGCCTGACTAGGTAATTCCTAACGAAAAAATAAATAATAATAATAATAATAACCGTTCTCTACCCGCACAGGCTATTGCATTGGGGAATATTGTCATTTAATCGGACAGCTGTCATCGTGGATAGCTGTTGCACATGACAGACTAGTACCCCATTTATGTTGGTTAGTGGTAGTAGTTCACCCGGTATATCAAATGAGCGACAACGCATGGAATTATCCATGAAGAGTAACGAAATGTATATATACAGTAGGCGATTTGCACCCTCGTATCCATTAGTGACGGATAAAAGACGTGTTTTTGGACTCGACATTTTCTCAACCTCCCCTTGTAATTCGATCGACCAACGATCGCCTACTGTCTACCTCTCACCTTGAGCACAGCCATCCCGATACGTGAATTTCGATATATTTATACTAGTGATGCAAGATCCGAGTCATTCAAATGATTTGTTTCCAGATGGTGCCACGCTATGGAAGATGACGATGATTTCTTCGACACATTGTCAGTCGATTCCGCGCGGGAGAAAAGGTTGTACGACAACAAGGAGTACCTCAGTTTGTCCAGAAACACCATCTACAAGTCCGCGATGGATCTGGAGGACGGGAACGATCTGGAGCTGGCTTACCTCGACCAGAATAAGGTGTCTTGTAGAGTTAGGGATGTTAAGACGTATGAGCAGTGGAGAAATAGGGTATTTTTTGATTTTTTTGTGTCGCACACGCATGATATGCAATTTTACTTTTCTCGCCTTATTTCAACACTGGCTACTACCTCTTTGGGCTGTGATTGGTGGAGGGTTTTGGCGTCTATTGTACAGAGGGGGCCAAATTGGACACTTTTAAAGAAAAAGTCCTGTTCTCAAACTTGATAGAAGAAAAACTTTATGACAAACTTTATGGTGAAAACCGCATATCGATATCTATCATCGTTTCTGAGTTACAGCATGTTCGAAAATGTGCATTTTCGAAAAGTTGCTGTTACTTTTTTCCTGTCGAAAATTTCTGGTTTCTATGAAAAACATTTACAGAGCACTTCTATACGTAGAATTCAATGGTGTAAGGAACTTACTTTTTCAATTAAGATATCCAATGTTATTGATGGAAAAATATATTTTTGTAAATGAGACACCCTGTATATTCCTGCATATTTCATTAGAGATTAAAATTACCCTTCCAAAAATGTAGGTAGCACACTTGATGTTTTGCTAGAGTCATCTTTTATATACAAAGCATTTAAGTTTTTTCTTTGAAACGCACACTTTGAACAAGTAGGCTTTGGACGACGCTGCGATAAAACAAAAAGAAATTGTTCAGTAGTAGTTATCAAATGCTGAGAAAGCGTTTCACAGCAGTAATTGAAATTAATAGTTTCAATAAAACTGCTAACAATTTTTACTATATTGGCTACTAATAAATGAAACTCTTACAATAATAATAGTAATGATAAAAAACAAACAATGAAATATATTTCTTCAGAGGTGATCAAAATGTCTACCAGCTTTTCCTTCACACAGGCGACACCTTTTTCGAACGTTTTTTGCCGAAATAATTAGTTCAGTAGGAGTGAGAGAAGCAAAACTTTGCATCACTGCCGCTTAAATAAGATCTTCCAACCTTCCCCAGAGGTAAAAGTCCATAGGCGTTAGGTCCGGTGACCTGGCCTGCCAACGGTTGGGTCCTTGGTTGGCTATCTAATTATTACCAAAATTTGCAGCCAAAAAGTTGGTGACAATTGCAGTGTTGTGAGGTGAAGCCCCGTCTTGTTGAAAATATATTTTTCTGAGCTCCATTAGTCGCAATTCATCAACAAGGGTTTCAATATTTTGCCTTAAAATTTCTACATACTTCTGAGATGTGTGAGTGCCATTATTTATGAACGGGCCGATAATTCTACCCCTAGAAACATCCGCCCACACACTAAATCTCAATCTTTATTGACTTGTCTGCTCCACAATAGAATGAGGATTTTGTTGTGCCGAAGTATAAGGATTGTAGAGGTTGAAAATTCCGGCACTGCTCACATAAGCTTCATCTGTCCAAATACAATTTAACGAAAAATCACGCTCTTGGTTACAATTTTCCAGGAACCACTGGCAAAAATCCATACGGCGTTCAAAATCTGCTGGTCTGAGTTTATGAACTCTTCTGGTCCTGTATGGCTTGTATTTGTGCTTTCTCAAAATCCTCCTAACGTAAGTTCTTGGTAGGCCTGTTGATATTTTCAAATTTCGCGTTTTGGGATTATTTTCAACAGCTCCTAAAATGACTATTTCTTCCAACTCCTTATCCATATTTGATTCATATGATTTTGACCCTTTCTTTTCAAATTGACCACCATCAATTAGATTGAGTAGCAATCTTGAGAAAATGTATCTAAAAAAATCTTCTTTCTGGAAACCTCTCGTGATACAAATTGCTTGCTGCTTCTGCATTTTCATAGCCCATTTTTCATAATTCTCTCTCTCTCTCTCTGTGTGTTTATTGGACTTTGCTTCCTATTGGCGCACTTGTCCAGCACTCTCCCCACTACGTAGGGATCCGCCCTACCCCAGCCTGGTTACTGGCGTGAGTAGTGGGGACTTCGTCAGGGGGTGGAGGGGGAATCTTGCTCAAGGCAATACCTCCACCCAAAAAAATGTGAAAAAATAATTTTTTGTTGATTGCATATTTAACCACGGTTAAAAAACTGTGGTGTACGGCAGACGTCACAAACACTTAATAATCGGGTGATTGCACGTACTAAAGACGGCAGACAACACAACACAAATTACACTACAACAATCACACACATGTACTTGACTTGAGACACGAGAACGCCGTCAGTCCTCCACCATTGCCGGAAGTCGAATGTGTTCATAATTCTCATAATTCATTGCGAATGTGGTTGAAAATCGAACAAAAACCACGAATTGAAAAGCGTCATTCTTGAAACAAAACTTGACAGCTACCATCAGTAAACATTTGCATGCTGTTTTATCGTCGCGTCGTCCAAAGCCTACTTGTTCAAAGTGTGCGTTTCTAAGTATACATGAAAAAACCTAAAAGCTCTGTATTTCAAAGATGACTCTATCAAAACATCAAGTGTGCTACATTTTTAAAAAGGTAATTTTAAGCTCTATTGAAATATACAGGAATATACAAGGTGTCTCGTTTAAAAAACATATTTTTCCATCAATAACTATGGATATCTTATTTGAAAAAAATAAGTTACTCGCACAATGTGTTCCACGTAAAGAAGTGCTCTGGAAATGTTTACATAGAAACAAGAAATTTTTACAGGAAAAAAGTAACAGCAACTTTTTAAAAATGCACATTATTATACAAAAGTTTTTATTATTCTTAATTCACTATAGATGAAATTCCTCAAAAACTATATGAACCTCACATATATTACCTGAGAATTAATTCCATGAATTCAATTAATGCTTTTACACGAATTTCCTCTAACTAACTTTATACTTTTTGAGAACTTGAGCAAATATCAATAAACTATCTTTCATCAAGTTAAGTGATACCAACCGTGATTTTTCCAATACAGAACATATCAATAGGTATGCCTTGCATCAGAAATAAAAGTGGACATTTTGAGTTTGGAGTGTCTACAGTAGTAACAGAATAACACTTAAAATTAAATTTTTTGGACTTCTATTGCCTAAAAAAGAAAGAGAAACCATATCTCCTTGGTTTCAAGTCACGACGTTTCGATTGTTGGGTATCTACAATCGTTTTCAGGCGGAAATTGAGTCTAATATTTGTCAGACAACCACTGCTTCCCCTTACGAACATTGAATTGATTCTTATATCTATTCAAATGCCTGTTCGTTCCCCGATGTGTAATGACACAAATCTTAGAAGTTCGAAAAATTATAGTTAAGTTGTTCAGTGGTTTATTATTGGTCAATAGGAAAATCTTACTTGTCTCAGGTATGGGAAAAATTTGCTCTTCTCGTATTCTCCAAAAGTGCATCTTGGTCTCAGCAATTGAAACGCCATGATTTGAAACCATGGAGATAGATAAACTGAAACATTGTCTTCTTCAAGAACATCGGAGACCTTGGCTTATCCAAAAATTTGACCGTTGCCCATTCGTAATGGCCACTACTGATCTAACTTGGTCTTGATTTTGATCCACCTTGGTCTTGATCTATCTTGGATTTGATCTTTAGTCTTGATCTACCTTGGTCTACCGTAGTCATGCGATGCAAATCTGGCTGTATCAAGAATTGTGGGTGCAGAAAAACTGGGCTATTCGGCACGAAATTTTGTTCAGAATTCAATGGCAATATTTGCAATAACTGCCCACCACCAATTACCACAGATGATAATGATGATGAAGTAGAAGAGAAAGAAATTGAAGAAAACATTTAAAATATTTTTTGATGTTCAAATTTTAATACATTACTGCCAAAAGTAGTTATAAGTTTCTCTTTTTAATTTAATTCACCGTCTAGTTTTCTTCGGCATTAAACTCGTTATCTTGAATTTAAAATACTCGTTGGATATAAATATTAAGAAATTAAATTCATCAAAAGTTACTTGGGATCTACAGTCACTAGTTGAAACTCGAATCTGAAACAAACCATGGAATCCAAAGTAAATGTTTATCTACGCATTGACAGGCAGCCAACGATTTTGTAGTTCTGACCAACCCAAGGCTCAATCAAGCTTCCAGTGCGTTACACAAACAGAATCTAAAGTTGTTTCGACATGTTCTGCAGATAACGGTTTTTTTTTTTGTTCAACACGCCTGCGCTAGTTGGGATAACGCTTTTTTTTTGTTCAACACGCCTCCGCTACTTGGGAAATGATAATTATTGACCTATCCTCATATATTCAATCTTACAAAAGCAAGGCTTATCTCGGGGCCAACTTATGATTCAGTTAACAGCAATTAAATTTATCGTAATTTGTTATATGCAGGAAGCTAATAGTCATAATCTTTTAGAGAAGCCATGGGTACCTTCTCGGTAGTTTTCAGTTTATCTGAGTGCTTACGAAGGTCAAGTAAAAATAAAAAGACAACGAACGATGTTACAGTAATTTGAAATATTTGTATTGTGCTGTGTCGTTTTCTTTGCATAAAAATATTTTTTTTAAGAATGATGATGATGATGGTAGGTTGAATTCGAGTCTACTATATCAATTGGTAACTAGTTAGAGGTGAAAACTCTAAAATAGTTTGTAAATGAATAACAATTTAATTTTTTTATTAGAGATAGTACAATGTAATTAATGAATACCCTACACCATATACTAGGGTAACTGGGATTTTGATAAAATATATATATATATATATACATATATTTAAAAAAATGAAGTTGATGATGGTTTCTTCGAAACGAAACGATGTACTAAGATTGTGTGAACATCATTTTGTAACTTCAGAAAAAATAAAAACCAAATCGAAAAATTTCGGTTTTATTTCGAATATCTCCGGAAGTAAACTTTTTTTTTTGTGATAACTCAATACTTATTTACTGACCACTTAGTTGTGCAACGCTGTTCATCCTTATCTTGGGAACACTGCATTCTATACACCTTATTTATTGATTTACGAGTTTTTACCAAGAATTTGATTGATCAAAAGCATAACAGATCTGTTTTAAAATATAGGTACCTACGTATTAATATCGATAACAAATACCACCGAATAATCGTCACAACTAGGCCCTAATAAAATAGATTACGAGATAATTTTTATCTGTGGTAATAAAATTTCAAACACAGATACTAATTACTAATTCTAAATATTCACTCACTGCTTTTACCAATATTCAAATCTTGGTTCGCCGTCACAAATATTTGATACCTATATTTTAAGCAAAAATGCGTTTAAAAAAAATAAAGTTGTACATTTTGAATCCTGTTCTTTATAATAATGTTCTGGTTTTATTTTGCGCAGAGATGGAGAAATTTTTCGAACAGCGACCTGAGCGTTGATTTTGTCCTCGCATACGATGAACAAGGCCACCTTGACGATGTGGCGAAAAGGAAGACGTTCGAAGAAAACTTGACAACCACCGGACTGGCATTGGAGCACGAGGAGAACCAGAGGATACATTTCGTCAAAATCCACGTGCCTAAAGAAGTGTTATGCCGATACGCAGAGATTCTCAAGCTGAGATTACCAATAAAAGACGTCAGTATTATTTCTGGTCCTTCAATGCGTTATTATTTTTCTGATTATTTTGCAGGACGAGTCTGATTTGCCAAAGGATAACGTCCTAGTGGAAACTGCGAATAGGTTGTTGAAATATTGCAGGGTTACTCTGGATCCTCGGAAATTTCCTGTCAAGAAGTATCAACTCACGGCCGAATTTAGTAGAGATAAGAGTTATTTGTGAGTTTTAGATTTCTCGGACGAATCTCGCTTGACAATTTTCCGTTTTCAGATTTAATGTAGAAGATCCAGATTTCTTCAGCGCTTCTGTTAGGATAACCGTGGCGTCGTATATACTGGAAAGGGAGAAATTTGGTCTGGAAGATCAAGACAAAGGGATCAAACGGCTAATTGCTGAAAACGTTTATAAAGCTGCCTATCCGTTACATGATGTAAGTAATTGAATTATTTTTTTAGTGATTCGAGCAGTACCTACATGATGAAACATAAGGCGATTTCTGTTGAATATCATTATTTGTTCTTCTATTCAATCATTGTTTGTTTACGAGTTGATAATATGATCCGTTATCTAAAAATAACTACTTACTCTTGTCACGCTTCTGAATTACATCACGTAATGATCTTCTTTTTGTGTTCCATAGCCGTAGCATAGGTTAGGCTGGTTAAATTAAATCCTGAAAGTGTTGTAGCACTGTTTAGCGACAACTTCAAAAATACGTGGGGAAATATAAATTCTAATCCCGAGACTTTAGAAAATTCGGGTGTACTATTAATTTTCATAGCATTTCATATCATATCATTAATTTTCAGAGAGATGGAACAATACACAGACAATAACTAAACTGAAAAAAAAAATTCATTATCATTTAGTTTGGATGAATTCTCCGATCAAATAACACAACCTAGATAAGTAACTCGCCGCTCACGCCTTTAAATTTGTGTGAAAGGGACATCTTCCCCCAACGGCAGTGTCGTGCGTTGTTAACAGAAATATTGAGGTTCCGTAAAATAGGAATAATGGAAACCTGTAATTATGATGGATTAATCTCCACAGGATTTTGAGAACAGTCGATGCTCTAATTGACATGTTTTTTCATAATTCATTCATTTTTCTCTTTTCCAATTTGGTTTCCCCTTCTCGGTAGTTACGACACTGGTAGCTTACCTATGAAATTACATATTTTAATTTCCAGCTTCAAATGGTCTTCCACACATTTCACAATGCTTCACCATTGCTTAATAATAAAAACTAACGATAGTGTAGTAAAACTGCACTTACTAATTTTCCTAATTTATTTTAAACACTATTTACAACAATTATTCACTAAAACATTTACTTCAATAACTATTTCAATTTATTTCTACTGTGGCTATCTATCAGCGAACAATGGAACTGTTACATACTCTGAATTCTGACTGTCCCCCAGCGGTTATATAGTCGCAAGGCTCTCTCGATTATTCTGGAGTATAGAACATTTCATCTAGATGGCTCTTCGAACAGTGTCGAATTGATCGATTTTATTCCAGCTTGTTCTCGGCGATAGGCCAGCAGATATGATGTTGTAGTTGAACGAGGGTGCATAATTAATTAGATAAGGGCCGGTCTAGGGGTCGGTTTCGAAATCGTTACAATAGTTTTACACAAATCAACTCATAATTTGCCCTCTATTCACGAAAAAACACTCCAATAAGCCAAATACGAGAACAAACAGACATTTTTCGTTGTTGTTCTGTCAAATATAGAATGCAGCGTTGCCGAACTGATCAGACTATATCGACAACGAAGAATCTGTGTTCGGCGATGGAAATACTATAATTTTTACATGCTCCCAACATGATGCAATGAACGTTTCAATTGCCTTCTTATTGTTATATATTTCATCCAAAACAGTATTTTGGAGTTTTCGTTGCCATGAATATACCCGACAGAAACCAAAATCCAGCTGGCATGCTTAATTTATCTTTAAAAAATTTCGACATGGCAACAATTTCATAATTTGAGGGATAACATTATTGAAAAATGTTACCTTCAGTACTATTTGAGTATTATTCATCTGTGTTTCTTGATCGTAGGATGAAATTATGTCGCTTTTTATAAAAATCATTGTCTAAGTTTTGTTTCAGTACTTTGTTGAACATCTAAAGAATTAAAAAACAAAACTGGGCATATTAGGTACTCATATTTTGAAGGCAAACTTACTTAATCTCATTTATGTATAAGAAGGATTAAATTTTTCTACATGAATTGAATAACGACAATACATATATATCTTGATGAAGAAATCATACAATCAATAGGAATAGAGTGATAAGAATGATCAGTGAAGTATAAGTAAATACCTATCCAGGGTCATAACAAAGCTAAACAAAATACAATAAAAGATAAAATAAAAGATGAAATAAAAGCAGTCCAAGCTGAAATAATGAATGACTTTTAGAGTTATCTGTTGAGTATAAACTTCCTAAATTCTAATTTGAACTCAGTCAATTCCAATTGCTTTTAACGGTAGAGGTATTTTATTATACAGGGTGATTTTCCACCACCTGCACAATCTTTGATGGGGCACTGGTCTATCTAGTGCGAACGCACCTGTAAAATTTGGAAGCTATCCGCGATGATTGAACCAATTCTACTCTAAAATGTTTCCTTCCATTCTCAAAGAGTCAAGCGTTGCGAGTAATAAATTGTGGTTGATATCATCGAAGGCATTGGAATAGTTATTTACCTATCAAGTGCGGAAATTAGTACTTTTCCGCACGCGACGGCAAGCCGTCAAGTGTGGATAAGATATTTTTCGCTAGAGTTAGGTGCAATGTTTTTCCATCTTATTTATGAAAAAAAATAAGTTTTTAATAAACAAGATTTCATAATAATACTATAAAATGACAAATAAGACAGAATAGTTACATAGATTATTAAGTTAGTCCTAAATATACTTATTGTCAACAATACAAAAATTGTGCGGAAGAGTAACTTTTCTGCAGCCTAGTGCGTAAATAGTATATTACGTTACTATTGCAGAAAGTGACAATTTTTACACGAGTGGGAAATATTTTGGCACGAGGCATAAGCCGAGTACGGCAATCATACGAGTGTCAAAAATCACTTTCGCATGAGTAATGTACAGTATTTTTTCTACAACCACATAATAATTTTATCAAATGATATATAAAAATATTTTGACTTTTCACGCAAATTTTTCAAAGCCTGCTTCTGATATACAATAAATAACTAACAAGACGATTACAAGGTTGCCTGACTAAAGTAGAGATTTGATATATGAAACTATTTAACGAAAATGAACATGAATTTTGAAAATTCCTTACTTTATTCAGATGATTCAGAATGCTTTTAAATGGATATTTGTTTAAATCATACTCCAAGAAATGTAGATGATATTGACATGTGTCCAAGAAAATCGAATGAATAGTCCGACTGAGAACCAATCTGACTTTATTTATTTTTAATAATTAACTTAAATACAAAATATTTTCTTTATGATATAATACCGTCGAGATCAAAATCATAATTAGACATATATTATTTTTGATAATAATTACTAATCAAGATACACTCTAATACAATATATTTTCTTGACATAATATGTGTCTAATAGCTCAGTTGGTAGGCGACGTGACTTCTGACGAAGAATACGCGGGTTCGATCCTCGCCCGCGGAAACTTTTTTTAAAGAAGATGAAAACAATTACACTTCTCAAATAGATTGCTTCAAGATTTTGTTGGTAGGATTTTTAGGAAGGATATTTTTGCTGCCTTCACTCACAATTAATGCACCTAATTAACTACATACTCAAAATAACTTTTAACGTTTGACATAAATTGTTCAAAGCCTGCTTTTTATAGATAATAAATACTTAGCAAGATTGCCTGACTAGGTACAGGAAATTGATATATGAAACTATTTAACGAAGAGGTACATACATTTGGAAAATTCCTTGCTTTGTTAAGATGATTCAGAATTTTTTTAAGTGGATATTTCGTCGGTTTAGTACAAGAAGTTACTAACAATCTAATGTCCAAGAAAATTAAATGAATAGTCCGACTGAGAACCATTCTGACTTCATTTATTTTTAATAATTGCATTTAAATACAAAGTATTTGAAGCAATCTATTTGAAAAGTGTAATTTGTTCCAATATCATAATGAAAAAAAAGTATCCGCGGGCGAGGATCGAACCCGCGTACTCTTCTTCAGAAGTCAATATGTCCCGGAAAATATTTCGCACACTTGTGATATAAGCCTCTTTCCGTGTAACTTTACAGTGCGATATACGTTACTTTCCCATGTGGTCGTAGAAAAAGTAACTTTTCCGCACGATTTTAAAATCGTACGGAAAAGTACAACTTTCAAAACGAAAAATTGTACTCTCGTAGGAAAAAGTCTGTGTCGTTTTTGTCATTGCGTTGAGTAGTTTTAAATTGATCATTTTCACGAATTTTCAGGGCGATATTCATGACAAATCCTCAAAGAGACATCTCCTCCTGAACGAATGGGCGTCAGTCTCGAAATGTATAAAGTTCCAGCCCATCGACGAAATAAAAGACTACTTCGGGGTGAAACTAGCCCTGTACTTCACCTGGTTGGGCTTCTACACCCACATGCTGATCCCGGCTTCGATCGTTGGGATTTGCTGCCTGATATACGGTATCGCGACTCTAAATTCGGATACTTTGAGCAGGGACATATGCTCGAAAAATATCACCATGTGTCCCCAGTGTGATAAATACTGTGATTATTGGAATTTGCAAACAAGCTGTACGTACTCGAGGATACAGCACGTTATCGATAATCCCGCTACGATATTTTTCGCCGTTTTCATGTCGTTTTGGGGAACGCTCTATCTCGAATTGTGGAAGAGGTGAGTCTCAGGTAACTTTTCTGCATGTTCTATCAGCAAAGCTGTGGATGAAAATACCGTTGCATTCATGAGTTCTTGGATAAAACTCCTAAATTATTGTTACGATATTTCTAAATATTACGCCGAGTACACTAAACTGTTTTTATTAACTACGCTATAAAAATACAACTACTAACTGACTAATAAAACACTTGGATCTCTTCAAACCGATATCAACTAGCTAAATCTTCCAAAAACTTTTTAAAAACTTCTCCGAGTGAAATGTGTTGCCTTATATACTTCGTCCAGAGCAGATTTTTAGGGATTCTTTCGTTCTCCAGATAGATTAGTACAGAAAATCATCCAAAAAAACAGTTCTAAGAATGTGGAAATAATATTTTTTATGCAAATGAGTTACGTTTTATGGTTAGCAGGTATGGGATTTTTTCAATCTCGCAACATTATATTAGTATTCATTGATCTCAATGTTCTTTCTACTCTCGACCTCTGGTTCTCATAACGAACAGCATGCACTTTGTTTTTGGTATATTCCTATTTGTTCAATGGTAATAAAAAGGGGAAGGGTTTGTAATAGATTTTTACTCTGTATCTCCCCAGCTTTTGTTTTGTATTCCATATTTTAGCCAGGTACATAATTTGGATGTGCGGAATCATGTGATTGTTGACATCAACATAAATTTATCCTCACATATTCAGGTAATTAGTTTTTGTCAGTTCATTACCTTTGATGAAATGTGCAGATGATACAAACGAATTATTTTCTATCAGATCTGTGAAATTCCCTCTATAAAGAGCTGCCATCAACTAGCATGTCTCTGTATTCTAGTAGCTTGTAACTGTCTGCGTTGTTTGTATAAAAATAAACTTAAATATTTCACATGCTGGCCGAGATCCCCCTATCGGCTTTTTGACATGTGACACCTGACGATAAGGTCACTGACAGTGCTGTCAACATCAATCACGACGTTCATAAAATGTCCTTCATGGATATCCACGAAATTTTCGTCGTGGATATCTAATAGATATCCAAAATACATCCACATATATCTTCCCAGACCTGATATGTACTTGATTTGGACGTTCATAAGATATACATATCATGGATATCCGTGAGATATTCGTCGTAGATATCTTATAGATTTCCAAAATACATTCATGGATATCCTGGCATGATTTGGACATGAATTCGATGTTTATGAGATATCCAGTATTGTTAAGTTCTAAATGACTGAATCACAAACTCAAAAACTTTTTTCAACTTTTATATTGACAAATTCTATCAAAAATTCAACAACATATTTTTGTTATATCCAATGACATATGTTTTCTGAATGTACAGAGGAAACCACTGTTAAGTCCTAAATGACTGAATCACAAACTCAAACATTTTTTCAACTTTTATATTGACAAATTCTATCAAAAATTCAATAACATATTTTTGTTATATCCAATGACATATGTTTTCTGAATGTACAGAGGAAACATGATCCAAATTAAAAATAAATGAAAAAATAATTGTAACAGGTATTATCTTTGTGCTTTGCCAACGTTGATACTTTGTGAAATGGTCAACAGGAGTGAAGTGATTCTCTCGGAATAAAGCGAGTTGTATGTTGCTTGACAGTCTCGAAGTAGGCAAAGAAATGTTTTGTTGACCGTTAGCAGAATGAATCCTATAAGGAAAAAGAGCACAGTGTCCTGATGAGTATACGAGAGACGAAACGCATTACGTCATCTTTATCGGAAAGAGTAGCGCTTTGCACTGTTCTAGCGAACCGGTCCACAAATATAACGAATTGGCAACGAGTTTCACTTTGTTCCATTCGTTTACATAGTAATATAGCACTTACTCAATATAATTTTTCAGGTATAGCGCCGAAATAGCTCACAGATGGGGCTTGACAGGCTTCGATCTGATGGCAGAACCTCCTCGTCCCGAATACCTACTGCGATTGGCGAACGCGAAGAAGAAGAAATTCAACGTTATTACTCAGTTGCAAGAACCAGTAGTGCCTTTTTGGAGAGTGAAACTGCCCTCTCTAATACTCAGTTTTACTCTGGCGTTCTTTTGGACGTTAGTCGCTTTTGGCGTGGTAGTAGGAGTTGTGATATATAGGATGTCTTACGTAACGTCAGAATCGTTGTACAGGTAACAACCAAAATTAATTTTTGGTTCATGTCGGAAGCAGTATTATCCTCTATATTATATTTTTCAGCGATAGATCGAGCTACCGCATTTACGTAGTGCCCATCACTGCCGGTCTCATTAATTTAGTTTGTATCGTTATTTTGAATCTCATCTACGACAGACTGGCCGAATGGTTGACGGAAATGGAACTGCAAAGGACGCAAACGGAATTTGATGATAGCTTAGCCATCAAAATTTACATGTTCCAGTTCGTTAATTACTACTCCTGCATCTTTTACATCGCTTTCTTGAAGGGAAAGTTCGTAGGGTACCCAGCGAAGTACAACAGGGTTTTTGGCTATCGACAAGAAGAGGTTAGTGAATCATATTTCCTAATTTGTTTCTGCAATATATTAATTTTTCAATATTTATCAATCAACTTTATATATAAGCAGCTAATCGTTTCACATCCCGGAAATCAAAACAATTCCTACAAAATACTTTCACTATATTTATTTTTTATAACCATCGGTTACTCTTCTATTTGTTTTTTTTAATAATCTGTTTCACGTTAGAAAGTTGCAGGTGCGTTCATCAATCCGAAGGGTATTTGTATTTGTCCCTATGCATCTTTTGTTTGCGAAAGTATGTTTCCAATAATCTATCACTCATGATATCATTCAATTTTGTTTTCGTTCATACATTTCATAATAAATCGTTTAGAATTTGCACACCAGTGGAGCATCAATAATGTTGAAATTTTTATTCTAAGACAATCCTACACAGTAGAAAAAGTTAGAAATCTAAACTTCTGAGTAGACCAGATCTGTTTTTAACGTTTTTTTTTAAGAAGGATATTATTATTGCCATTTCTTCTTCGTAACTAACGTTTCAGGTGCGGTTTTCAATCCAAAAGGCATTCACACGTTCTTTTGTTGCCCCTTTTTGGCAACTGAAAATAGTATTTAGACATGTTTTTTGCTAACTGTAAAATATCAATCATTCTTACTCAAAATTGTTGAAAAGTCTACAGTAGATTATTTTTCTGCAATTTGACAAAATCATATGAAGCAATACATGATCCTCTGACCAAAGTTCATGATATCCTTATCGACAACGCATCTCTATAAGATAACATCAACGATTCAGGCATTTCTTTTATTTTTTATCATATCTCATTACTTTTTATGGTTTTTCCCACAAGCTGAAATAAATATGTACCTATAATAATATTTTCCAAAATAAGAACAACAGCTATCATATTTTTCAAACCATATAAATCGAATTGAATACTTATCATATTTATTTATTTCGTTAATTTTTAGACAAGAACTTGAAGTTCAAATAATTTAAAAACACAGAAACATCAAAACCACGTCAGTCTAACTTGATGCGCGTTTCGCCAACAAAGTTAACATCGTCAGGAGCTATAAGCTTGAAATTGAGGTGGTTATTTTTTGGTCAGTTTTATCTTGCGTTTTACATCATCACCACGAATAATGGGCTATTATGAAAAAATTATAGAGGCAATTCAAGTCACGTATGAAAAATCGCATATGCCACAGTGCAATTGTCACTTTGACAGCGGCAAAAGTTAGCTGCAACTTTTACAGCGACAAATGTACTAGTGGTTTTTTCACTTATTCATTTGTTTATCAATTATCGCGGTGTTGGTTGCCAAAATAAATAATAATACAGTTGCGATGCAATCATCAATCTGGCAACAATTTCTTTACGTTTTGCGATGCAAAAATATATAAATTTGAGCCAGATACTTCCATCGAGAAATTGAATATAAGTTTGCAAGAAAGTAACGGATAAGACTACAAAGAAGCGGTAGTTGAAACAATTTGGAACACCACCGCTAAAATGCTACAAAGTAAATATTATAACGAATTCAATATTGTATTTAACCCTTTCCCCGACGTTGAGTTCAATTCATCACGAGCTGCACGTAATGCTAAACGTAAAATCCTACAAGCACAACCCGAAAAGAGAAATCTAGTGCATCAGCTCTTAATAAATCTGAAGTGTTTACAATGGCCAGACTATATGACGAAAATGTACCGGAAGGACTTAAAAAAAAATTATATCAAATCTTGGCGTTTGAATTAGCTTGTAGCGGAGGAGAAGCAGCTTACTGCAAAACCACTTAATTCGTATATGAAATTGAAAATAATGGAAAAGAAAATGTACGTGTAATTCTCTATTTTCGAAAACGAGGCAAGGCGGTAACAAAAAATTTATGTGACAGGATATATTTAAGAGAAAGCTATTTGCCCAATACATTTGTTTAAAAAGATAATGGAAAAACGAGACACTTGTATAACATTGGATGGAGTATTTCTTACACAAAATCCCTTTTGAAAGATTCTAAAGGTTGTTATAACAAGGTGTCGTTTGGAATTAATGAAATTTCCGAATGAACTAGATGCTCAGCACAACGCATTGGTATGGTCACTCAAATCGAGCGGTAACAGTTAGCGAAATAAATGAAAGCGGAATTAAAGAACTAGCTCTAATGAAAATAACACGACACAGCAATTCATTATTATTAAAACCATACTTACAAGTTGACAAAGAGTATCATTCGAGCATTATTCAATCAATTCATTTGGAAAAATAAAAATCTTCAACATCTACTACAGAAACAAATCCTAGTATAAATTTCAATAAATGCGTTTTTAATAATTGTATATTTGAATGAAAATGTGTTTATTTTTAACGTTTCATAAATAAAGTTTGCATTGATATGTTTCTAAATTTCTCATTCATTAAAATACCAGTAATTTTTAAACAGTGATGGTATTATCTCCGATAATTATTTCATTCAGAAAAACCCAATAAGGCGTCGTTATTTTTATTTTTCTTGTCGATGCAATCAATGTATTTGTTTTCAGTGTAATCCGGGCGGATGTCTTATGGAACTGACGATACAGCTGGCTATCATCATGATTGGCAACCAAGCTGTGAACACGGTCACGGAAATGGTTATACCTTTGCTCATGAAGATGTACAACACTTTTATAGTGACCATGGGCATAGAAAAAGCCGAAAAGGAGGAAGTAGCGCTCATCAGTTGTAATCAATGGACTGAAGATTACAAGTTGGGAGATCTGGAAACCAGGACGTTGTTTGCCGAATATTTGGAAATGGGTGAGTTGATTATTATTGAGATTTTTCTTGAAATCATATAGTTTGGGTTTCTTTTATTTTTACGCTGTTTTTGATCAGGTAGTCAGTTCCCCAATAACACAAATCTATTCAAAGGATGTCCAGTGGATGTCCTCCTTGGATATAAAATTTCTGACCATGAACACCCGTAGCTTTTATGGACACATGATGGACATCCAGTGGATGTCCTGTGTTATTAGAATTGTTGAATAGTTGGTCAGCTTATAATAATGATAATAAATAAGCAGGAAGGCCAACCAACATATGAGGCCTGTTCGGGATGGAAAAGACAACGATACGTTAACAAGTGGAGCCAGAGTACTCTGTTCCTTACTGAGAAAACAAAAAAAAATCTGTGTTTGTAGGTTGTATTACTCATGAGAACGATGTCCTATCCCAACCAATCATAGCATCGAATTGAAGTAACGTTCATTTTTTCCTGACAGGCGCCATTCTCCGTTGTACTCAATATGAATATCCATTTTCTAGTGTTGCAGTACGGGTTCGTCACAATTTTCGTCGCTGCCTTCCCCTTAGCTCCCGTTTTCGCTCTGATAAACAACATATTGGAAATGCGTTTGGACGCCAAAAAATTCATCAAGTACTACAGGAGGCCTGTGCCGCAACGAGTGAAGAACATTGGAGTGTGGTACTCCATCCTGGCGGTCGTCGGAAGATTGTCGGTGGTGTCCAACGCATTCATCATCGCGTTTTCTTCCCATTTCATTCCGCGGCTGGTTTATACGTTGAAAGAATCGGCCGGCGAGACCGACGAGGGATTCTTGGAGCACAGCTTGGCGTGGTTCAATACTTCGGATTTTCCGATCGAGTCGGCGCCGGTGTCTCCCTCAATTAATGTGTCGGTGTGCAGGTAAATAGTCTTCTTACTTTTTTCCGTTCTCTTCTACTCGTTCTCTCTTTTTTCTCTCAAAGAAGAGTTGAAAAAGTTGGAAAGTTGTAAATTTTCAAATTTTCAAAAAATAGTCGCTCGCATAACTAAAGGGTCTGCAGGAGTTTAAGATATTTCTCGCCATTTACCCATGTTATTCTCCATAAGAGATCTTAAGGTCGATTCTCCAATTTTCAGCACTCTTCAAAGTCACGCGTTTTACACGCTTGAAAGATTCGCAAAAAGGACGAAACGCACGCAAAATGAACCCTTTCGTTTTTGCGAGCGTTTCAAGCCTCTGTTTCGAATTCTACGTGTGTTTCAAGCGCTTTATATGCGTTTGAAGCGTTCGAAACGGGTGTAAAACGCGTGACCTTGAAGTGGACCAAAAACTGCAGAATCGACCTTATAATCTCTTATTAAGATTAACATGGGAAAATGGCGAAAACTGTCTCGAACTCCTGTAGTCCCTCTACTCGCATATAAACTTTTTTGTTGTCTTCCTTGAATTAATCTTTCTCAATCGAAATTTCGTATTTTTGAAACCGAACCGATCCTAAATTTGTTTTCCTAGTTTATTCACACAACCTCCTTCCTGTTTTTCACAGATATGCCGAATATCGGAATACCCACATTTACCCTGACCCCAGCCTAAAGTACAAACGCCCCATCATCTACTGGCACATTTTGGCCGCTCGTTTGGCGTTTATTGTCGTCTATCAGAATCTGGTGAGCTTCGTGATGACTGCCGTTCAGTGGATAATTCCTGACATGAGCAGGAAATTGAACGACAGGATCAGAAGAGAGGCCTACAGGACCAACGAGACCATCATCCATCACGAGACGGAGCGAGCCAGGAGGAGAAAATCAAGTGAGTACATTCATTTAAGAATGTTTAATTCTCCTAGCACGAGCAGTTTCTGGAAAAGAATGAAGTTTTCATGATATGATATTTTTGTCTCCGCTTGGAAAACGCGCTAAATGGTAAAAAGAAAACAATCCGTAAGTCGCTGGGTTGAATCCAGCTCGAAGGACCAATATAACAATTCTTCCATTATAAACATTGACAACGTTACAAAATCGAATCATTCGTTGCTTGAATGATTACAACAATAACTATTATGTAAACATATTGTTTAAATTGTTGTTTAAAATTGTTTTTTCCGTTAACCAGCTGTCATTCCGCTACGAACGACAGCCCTCAGTAGTCGAAACTTGTGAGAGCTAAAGATTAACGATGTCTTACCTTTTAACGTCGATTCCTAGCACGAATGTTCTACCTCATTGGATGAAATGAAGCAAATCTCCGTTTTTCCAAAAGTCCGACTGTCTTAAAACCCCGTTTTAAGAGTTAAATCCGACTCAAAGGACCAAAATCTGACTCAAAGGGCCAAAGTCTGGCTCGTACTACCAAAGTCCGACTCGAATGACTAAATAAGACTCGTAGGATTAAAATCCAATGGCTCGATTGTTGAAATCAAGTTTTCAATAGTTCTACTATCTTAAAACCTCGTTTCAGACTGAAATCCGTCTCGAAGGACCAAAATCTGACTCTTAAAACCCAAATTCGGCTAAAAGGACCAATGTCCTGCTCGAAGAACCAATGTCCGGCTCGAAGGACCAATGCAACAATTTTCACATATCAACATTTCAATATCAAATTATTTGTGGTTTGAATTATTACAACAATAACTATTATGTAAACAAATTCTTCAACTTTATTGAATGAAGTGAAGCAAAACCCCGGTTTTTCAATAGTTCTTGAAAACCCCGTTTTTCGACAGTTCCACTGTCTTAAAACCACGTTTTTAGAGTGAAATCCGACTCAAAGGGCCAAAGTCTGTCTCGTACTAACAAAATCCGACTCGAATGACTAAATCAGACTTGTAGCATCAAAATCCAATGGCTCGACTGTTGAAATCAAGTTTTCAATTGTTCTACTATCTTTAAACGTCGTTTTAGACTGACTCTTAAGAACTAAATCCGGCTAGAAGGACCAATATCCGGCTCGAAGGATCAAAGTCCGGCTCGAAGGACCAAAGTCTGGCTCGAAGGACCAATGTACGGCTCGAAGGACCGATGTCCGGCATGAAGGACCTATGTCTGGCTCGAAGGACCAAAGTCCGGCTCTTCGGCTCTTTTAAATTGTTTTTTCCGTTTATCAGCTGTCGTCCCCCTCAGAAATCGAGACTTGTCCGAGCCAAGGATCAACGAGGTCTTACCTTTTAACGTGCGATTTCTAGCACTTTCTCAGGCCATCAGAAATATGTACTGCTGTTGCTGGGCTTTGAACCCACGACAGGCAGCCAGAATTATTGAAAATCGGTGATTCTAACCACTCGGCTACCTGGCCTCGATATCTATTGAACGATAAATTTTATCTTATTGATAACTATGACTGTTTTTTTTTTCAGTGAGAAGGAAAAGAGAATCTCTACAGTCGACTGTCACGGTGTACCATGATGCCTTGAACGGGGACGCCAATCCAGAAGGTCAAATGTCTGGTGATCAAGGTAGTACGCATCACGATTCGTGATCAGTTGAATCCAAGCAGCTTGCGAATTCTTATATCAACGCGGACATACAAAATGTGGCCTTTTTCTTGCCTTACCCGTCCGGGTGACTAGTCGAATTGGGAAGAATCCACATTTATATACCTATATATTGCTATTTTTGTAAATATGTTGTCTAGTTGCCTAAATACGGCTTGATCCTAAGGGTTAGATGTTTTGTTTTCGTACATTTTAACAAAAGTTTTAAGCGTCCGTTATATGTGCTGTTTGAACTACAAGAAAGTTGCGGTTTATTTTTTACTACTGTATCGTATTAATGGTGAGATATTTTATGACGTAATACTATAGTTTTGAATTACTTTCGAATTTCTGAAATTTGCTCGATCTTGTTGGAAAATCCAGGCTGTGAACCAGATCAAAAAACTTTTCAGGGTACGAGCGCTCATGTGGAAATTTCGAGACCGAATGAAACAAATATAAATCAAATCAGACAATTTTTATACGTTTTCAATGTGCACAAGTTACATTCGAGTCATAGGTATCAATGTATCTGTAATGTGTGTGGAACCACGATCGGGACGATCAAAAATAGAAACTGAACACCGAACGATCGTTTGTAGAGGGTCAAAACAAATTTTTTGTGGGTTGGCGAACAAAAAATATATAAATCATAGCGGATTGCTCTGAAATGTTTCAAGACAAGTCTTCAGCAGTGGAAAATGAGCGGCAACGAGGTAATTCTAAGGTGCGATAGAATATGGGCTGGATAAAGGAAGAGAAGTGGTTTCAAGAATTGATAGCAAATATTTGCGCGAGGACAACTGAAAGTTTGCAGATTATTTTTTTTTGTCAAAATGAAATACAAAAACTGCGGATCCATAATTCGCTATCATTCATTGTCGTTAATTATCGTTTGTGACTGACGATTATTTTCTTTCTACAGAGTGCGATAGTATACTACTCTGGTTTTCCTGTCTCTTGCTGGATATACTTCGAAAATGCTTTCTTCTTTTTGGCCATATATTTCTGTTATAGAATAAGACGATGTTTTCGGCTGCCTGCGATATTTTCTTGTTTGTGATGCAATTTAAATCTTCGGACGGATCTAAGGACGGAAGATATTACTTCGGCCATCTGCATAACATATTTATCTGCAATTTTTTTCTGAAACTGAATAATTAGTTTTGTAATTTAGAGGATTTTATCAAATTTGATAGCTGGAGAGAATTGTTTAATCTTTTTTGTTCAAGGTTTGCTATTTCATTTATAAATGAATCATGTTCTCCATCAATTCTCTTTCTGATTTTTCTATTTCTAAAACTTTCAATTCTTCTTTGTAGTGTTTTTTTAAGTCTTCTATAAAAGGTATGTCCAAACTGTTGACTGAGTGAGTCTCTGCAATTTCGAAATGTATCTAAAGCCGTTCGTTTTAATGAACAATTTTCATTATCATCAATAGATAGACAGTGCTCGATAAAGTCGTATGTAATTTATGTCTTCCTGCAGAAGACGCTGTACAACTTCAATGTCTTTCCAACGATGACCGCTAAATAGGCTCCGCCCCTTCCTTGTTCAAAGCCCAACGATGATCGCTGAATAGGCTCCGCCTCTTCATTGTTCAATGATTTTCCAACGATGACCGCTGAATAGGCTCTGCCCCTTCCTTGTTCGACTTTTAATTCGGTCACGTTAAACCAACCCCAAAGCTATAACGTCAACCGCTCGTTTAAACCTATGTAACTCGACTCTTACTTGAGATATGAACAAAATGCACGAAACTAAAGTTTACAGCTGAAATAACAGGTAGTGTGTGACGTCTAAGATTGCCGTAACTACAACAATGTTACTATATCTAAAAATGTTCAGAGCAACCCTCGCATAATAGATTGCTTTTAATGTACATACGTCGATCTGAAAACTATTTTCCGAGCTGCAGCGCCTCGCCGAACATTGGATCTCATTCGATCTACTCGGCGTACTACCTGAAGAAAAATTTAAGGTTTTTGAAGGGAACCTTAGCCTTGAAGGTATTTGTTTTTCGATCGTTATATGATATCGCGGCAGCACACCCGATTGTATTCTTCCCAAACAGTGATATTTTTCCGTCACTGTAGTGCCTGGCTTTTCCAAGCAGATTGAGCGGCGTTCAGCTTTTCAGGGTTTATTTATTATGAGATATTTTATGATTAGGATATAAAAATTGAGGATGATTTATTTTTTATATATCGAGCTGTTATCCCACTATTGAATTTTATGAAAATTGTCGTGGTAAGTTGGCTGTCGTAAAGAACAAATTTTTCATTATATTTATGTCTGTTTTGGCTTCATGGTCACCATCACACACACCATCAACTGTTACTTTCTCTCTTTTCTAGCACACAATGTTTCTGAATTGGTCAGTTACGTTATTATCATTTTCACGAAAAATCTAACTGAAATTCAACGAAAATTGACAAACTTTTACTGTCTGCTCATGAAACTTATGTCACTTCATTACCTGAGTGAGTGTTTTGTTCTCCGAAGACTTGATAAAAATAACTGCAAAATATGCTTCCATGGCACACTTAAGAAATGTAAATATATTACTATCCAGGATTTTCCTTAGTAATATTTAATTTGTTCTTATTTAAAAAAAATAGACCAAAATGTTATTTAGCTAACATGCCTTATTACTTTCTGTCATACCAGTCACTAAAACTTTGCGATTGTAATTTACTGACATCACCTGAAGTCCTTAAATCAGTTCATGTCCAATAATGGCCATCTAGATGCAACATTAAAAGTGACTCTGAAAAAGTGAAGTAGGCATAAAAACACCATCCAAAATTGTGTCAGAAATCCAAAAATGTTACAATAATAATAAATTATAATACTCCCTCATAAACACTCATAGAGTGTACCCAAAGGCATAGCCTGTGCGGGTAGAGGACGGCTATTATTATTATTATTCGCCGTGGCGCTCCGGGGCGATTTTTGGTGGCGTATTAACTTTTCAGCTTTAGGAAAACCTATAACACCACCCCTCAATAAACAGGGTGTTCCATTTAAAAATAAAAACCGGAGCCATTTTCGGTGACACCGAAAGTGACAGGAAAGTTGAAAATATGCGAAAACTTTCCTCTTCACATGCCATTCACCTGTACCAGATCTCATTTTGGTACAGCAAATTTTCTAGAAGTTATGCCTTGTCCAATAGATTTGTTGACACCCAGTATATATGAGGTATAAGCTAGCCAGAAAGTTTGAAAATATTTTATTTCTACTTATTTCCGAGTATAAAATGGAATATTGTATTTTTATTAGTTATTTTTATTCTTGCCGATTTTAACGATGTCTAAACAAGGCTAAAAAAATGTGCACCATATCTTTCAGCTATTTTCAAACTCTAGGAATTGACACAGCATCTTTTGATGTCGAAGTTGAGATCTACATATCACTGTGAATAAAATTCATCAAGAGCGTTTTCCTATGCAAAGTGTGCGTGTGATTTGTAATTTAGAGGCATAATTTTCAGTCATTTTTCGGGAGTTGATCATGACCTGGAGTACGAAAACGTATTAGTACCGTTTTTACAATTTCTTTACATTTTCTCATTTGTGCGACAAAGTGTTAAGTATAGATGATAACTCAGGTGTACTAATCTCAGTTTTGTACTTGTACTTACTTGATATTTCAGTAGTTACAAGTAAATATCACAGTTTGAAGTATCTTTTTTCTTAATAAATTGTTTTTGTTGAGTCGATAATGTTTTATTTCAAATAACACTTCACTTATTTTGGAATATCTGAATCCTGTTATAAAACTACGAGAAAGATTTTTAAGAACGTTATGATTTCTGTTATTCGCAATGTAGAACATTAGAGAATTAGAATGAAACCGAAAGCAACAGGAACAACTTAATATTTTGATCGTTTCAAGAAAGAAGGAAATTTTCAGCCAGAAAATGGAAAAGAGATTTGTTTGAAAATGCACACACAAAAAGATCTTGACGGGCAGAATACAGAAACGCTATCAGATTTCTATTATCTCTTAATAGTTGTTCGGGTTTTCAATTTTTGTGAGAAAGCATAATTTTTAAGCATTGCTCTGCCATCTCTTGGACAAAAGCCAAACTACTACTCCATGCGGTGTCCTTATCGTTATCAAATTTCGAATATCACGGTCTCGGTCCATTTCATCAATTTTTTTCATCTCACATGACAAGTTTGAAAAAAATTGTTCCGAGTCGAGGTCAAGTCAAGGTCACGTCAAGGTCAAGTAAAGGTCAAATTTCGAATATCTCGGTCTCGATCCATTTCATCAAATGTTCTCATTTCACATGAAAAGTGAGGAAAATATTTGAAAAATTTGGAATGAAGATGAATATTATGAAAAAAATATATATAAAAAAAGATTTTCACTAAAAATGTTTTTTTTACAATGAAACAAAAGAAAAAATTGAAAAAATCTGTGTCCGAGTTAGTTTAAGTCGAAGTCAAGTCAAAGTTAAGTCAAGGTCAAGTTGAGATTAAATCAAGCTTAAGTCAAGGTCAAATCAAGCTTAAGTCAAGGTCAAAACAAGCTCAAGTCGACGTCAAATTTCGACTATCTCGGTCTCGGTATATTCGATCAAATTTTTTCAGTCCACATAACGGTGAATTTTTTTTTTATTTCAATAAATATATATATTTAAAAAAATATTTTTACAAACATTTTTTTACAACGAACCAAAAAAAATTAAAAAATCATGGTCAAGTCAAGGTAAAATTTCGAATATTTTGGTATTGGTCCATTTCATCAAATGTTTTCATTTCACATGAAAAGTGAGGAAAAATATTTGAAAAAATTTTAATGAAGATGTATATTGAAAAAAATATTGAATAAAAATTATTCAACTAAAAATGTTTTTTTTAAATAAAACAAAAGTAGAAATTAAAAAAATCTTTTTCTGTCCTAGTTAAGGTCAAAGTCGAGGTTAAGTCCGGGTTGAGTTAAGGTTAATTGAAGGTTAAGTGAAAGGTCAATTCAAGGTTAGTCGAGGTCAAATTTCGACTCTCTCTGTCTCGGTCCATTTCATCAAATGTTTTCATTTCACATGAAAAGTGAGAAAAAATATTTGAAAATTTTTGAATGAGATGTATATTGAAAAAAAATATTAAATAAAAATTATCTAACTAAAAATGTTAAAATAAAACAAAAGTAAAAATTAAAAAAGTCTTCGTCTCTCAGAGTTAAGGTCAAAGTCGAGGTTGGGTCAAGGTCAAGTCAAGGTCACGTCAAGGTCAAATCAAGGTTAGTTAGTTAGATATATTAACTTAAAATGCTTTTTTTTAATAAAACAAAAGTAAAAATTAAAAAAATATTCTTCTCTCCGAGTTAAGGTCAAAGTCGAGGTTGAGTCAAGGTTAAGTAAAAGTTAAGTGAAGGTCAAGTCAAGGTAACGAGTTACGTACCGGTCACCGTCCTCTCCGTACATTCAACCATCCATGAAGCATCGACTCAGCAGAATCATATACCTTGCATTTTATCAATTGTCAATGTAATACTTTTCACCTTGAGAATGAAAATGTGAATTTATTCAGTCTTGATGTAATTGCTGAACTATAAACTTGTCTATGAATTATTTTTCGTGTTTTTAAAAACGTTATTCGTTATTTGAAATTCATATTTTACGTCGAAGTCATATCAAGGTTAGTCGAGGTCAAATTTCGACCATCTGAAAAATTTTGAATGAAGATGTATATTGAAAAAAATAATGCATAAAAATTATTTAACTAAAAATGTTTTTTTTTTAATAAAACAAAAGTAAAAATTTAAATAATCTTCGTCTCTCCGAGTTAAGGTCAAAGTTGAGGTTAGTTCACGGTTAAGTGAAGGTCAAATCGAAGTTAGTTGAGGTCAAATTTCAACTATCTCGGTCCATCTCATCAAATTTTATCATTTGTATAACGGTGACATTTTTATTTTTTTTTTAATTAATTTTTTTTACAACGAAACAAAAAAATAAATAAAAATTTTTTTTTTAGTCTTAATCCGAGTCGAGGTACAGTCAAGGTTTTGGTCCATTTTATCAAATGTTTTAATTTCACATGAAAAGTGAGGAAAAATATTCGAAAAATTTTGAAAAAATGAAAAAAAACTTCGTTGTCCTAAGGTCAGAGTCGAGGTTAATTTAAGGTTAACTGAAGGTTAAGTGAAGGTTAAGTGAAGGTCAAGTCAAGGTCACGTCAAGGTTAGATTAGGACTATCTCTGTCTCGGTCCATTTCATCAAATGTTTTCATTTCACATGAAAAGTGAGGAAAAATATTCGAAAAATTTTGAATAAAGATGTATTGAAAAAAACATTGAATAGAAATTATTCAACTAAAAATGTTTTTTTAAGTAAAACAAAAGTAAAAATTAAAAAAATATTCATCTCTCCGAGTTAAGGTCAAAGTCGAAGTTAAGTGAAGGTTGAGTGAAGGTCTAGTCAAGGTTTTTCGACTATGTTGGTCTCGGTCCAACTCATCAATTTTTTTCATTCCATATAATATTTTTTTTTTATTTCAATGAAAATATTTAATTAAAAAAAATGTTTTCACGAAAATTTTAGTTACAACGAAACAACCATAGGGTGAGCCACAATAGGCCATTGGCCGCAGTGGAGGGCCTGATATGGGCCCACTCACGTTCAAACCTAACCTAACCTACAACGAAACAAAAAAATAAATCAATAATTTTTAGTCTTGATCCGAATCGAGGTAAAGCCAAGGTTAAGTCTCTATCTCTGTCTCGGTCCTTTTCATCAAATGTTTTCATTTCACATGAAAAGTGAGGAAAAATATTTGAAAAATTTTGAATGAAGATGTATATTGAAAAAAATACTGAATAAAAATTATTTAACTAAAAATGATTTATTTTAAATAAAACAAAAGTAAAAATTAAAAAAATCTTCCTCTCTCGGAGTTACGGTTAAAGTCGAGGTCACGTCAAGGTTAAGTCAAGGTTAACTGAAGATTAAGTGATGGTCAAGTCAAGGTCACGACAAGGTTAGTGAGGTCAATTCAACTATCTCGGTCTCGGTCCATCTCATCAATTTTTTTTATTCCATATAACGGTGAAAACCTTTTTTCTTTTATTTTTATTGAAAATGTATTAAAAAAAAAAAATTACAATTTTTTTTTACAATGAAACAAAGAAATAAAAAAAAATGAATATTGATCCGAGTCGAAGTAAAGTCATGGTCAAGTCAAGGTTAAATTTCAAATATTTTGGTCTCCGTCTATATCAAATGTTTTCATTTCACGTTAAAGTGAGGAAAAATATTTAAAACATTTTGAGTAAAGATGTTATGAAAAAATCTCGGTCTCGGTTCATCTCATCAAATTTTTTCATTCCACATAACAGTGAATTTTTACTTTTATTTTTAATGAAAATATATATTTAAAAACAATATTTTCACATTTTTTTTACAACGAAACTAAAAAATAAATTAAAAATGTTTAGTCTTGATCCGAGTCGAGTCGTGGTCAAGTCATGGTCAAATTCCGAATATTTTGGTGTCATATCATCAAATTTTTTCAGTTCACGTTGAAAGTGAGGAAAAATATTTGAAATTTTTTTTATGAAGATGTATATTATAAAAAAAATTATTTAACTAAAAATGTTTTTTACAATGAAACAAAAGAAAAAATAAAAAAATCTTCGTCTGTTCGAGTTAAGGTCAAACTCGAGGTTGAGTGCAGGTTAAGTCAAGGTTAAGTGAAGGTCAAGTCTAGTCGAGGACAAATTTCGACTATCTGTCTCGGTCCATTTCATCAAATGTTTTCATTTCGCATGAAAAGTGAGGAAAAATTGTATGAAAATGTATATTGAAAAAATATTGAAAACAAATTATTTAACAAAAATTAAACAAAAGTAAAAATTAAAAAAAAAGTCTCTCCGAGTTGAGGTCAAAGTAGAGGTTAAGTGACGATTACGTCAAGATTAAGTCAAGGTTAAATCAAGGTCAAGACAAGGTCACGTCAAGGTACAATCAATCTCAAGTCAAGCCTAGTCGAAGTCAAATTTCGAAAATTTCGGCCTCGGTCCATTACATCAAATTGTTTCATTCCACATAAAATGTGAGAAAAAATATTCAACAAAATTTTGTATGAAGATGTATATGTATTAGACAAAAATATAAAAAAAATCATTTTTTCAAAAATATTTTTTATTATGAAACAAAAGAAAAAATGAAAAAAAACTTCGTTGTCCTAAGGTCAGAGTCGAGGTTAATTTAAGGTTAACTGAAGGTTAAGTGAAGGTTAAGTGAAGGTCAAGTCAAGGTCACGTCAAGGTTAGGTTAGGACTATCTCTGTCTCGGTCCATTTCATCAAATGTTTTCATTTCACATGAAAAGTAAGGAAAAATATTTGAAAAATTTTTAATGAAGATATAAATAAAGAAAAAAATAAAAAAAAAAAGATTTTTACCGAAAATGTTTTTTTTTCAAAGAATAACTTTAAAAATCTTTGTTTTCTGAGGTAAACGAGGTTAAGTCAAGATTAAGATATGGTTAAGTCGAGGCCTTAGTGTCACGAAGGCGTAACAAAATATTTTTGGAAACATTCCGTTAATTTTGAGATATTTTTCATCATTATCAAGTTTTTCAAATATTCGACATGGTCTCTGAATATCAAGTAGTTATTCGTCTGAAAACACTTGTCTTATTCCGAACATTATGGTTGCGATAGATGAATTAGTACATAAAATTCAGTTATTTCTGTTTTTCTCTGTAGTTACGCTTCTGTGACACTAAGTCCTCGAAGTCAAGGTCACGTCCAGGTCAAATCAAGGTCAGATGTAGAATATCTCGGTCTCGGTCCATTTCATAATTTTTTTGATCACATGAAAAGTGAGAAAAAATATAAAAAAAAAAAACATTTTCACTAAATATGTTTTTTACAATGAAACACGAGAAAAAAATATAAAAAAATCTTTAGTCTGGGTCCGAGTTAAGGTCAAAGTTGAGGTTAAGTCACGATCATCTAGTCAATCATGGTTAAGTCAAAGTGAAACTATCTCTGTCTCGGTCCATTTCATCAAATGTTTTCATTTCACATGAAAATTGAGGAAAAATATTTGAAAAATTTTTAATGGAGTTATAAAACACGATATTTTTTTTCAAAGAATAAATTTAAAAACTTTTGTCTGTTTTCTGAGGTCAAAGTCGAGCTTAAGTGAAGATTAAGTGATGGTTAAGTCAAGGACACGTCAAAAGTGAAGGTCACGTCAAGTTCACGTCAAGGTCAAGTCAAGATCAAATGTAGAATATCTCGGCCTCGGTCCATTTCATAAATTTTTTTGCTATCACATGAAAAGTGAGAAAAAATATTAAAAAAAACATTTTCACTAAATATGTTTTTTTTACAATGAAACACGAGAAAAAAATATAAAAAAATCTTTAGTCTGGGTCCCAGTTAAGGTCAAAGTTGAGGTTAAGTCACGATCATCTAGTCAATCATGGTTAAGTCAAAGTCAAACTATCTCTGTCTCGGTCCATTTCATCAAATGATTTCATTTCACATGAAAAGTGAGGAAAAATATTTAAAAATTTTTTAATGAAGATAAAAATCACGAAAAAAATTTAAAAAAAAGATTTTCACCAATACTGTTTTTTTTTTCAAAGAATAAATTTAAAAATCTTTGTGATCTGAGGTCAAAGTCGAGCTTAAGTCAAGATTAAGTCAAGGTCAAGTCAAGGTCAAATGTAGAATATCTCGGTCTCGGTCCATTTCATAATTTTTTTGATATTACATGAAAAGTGAGAAAAACATGTAAAAAAAACATTTTCACTAAATATGTTTTTTTACAATGAAACACGAGAAAAAAATATAAAAAAATCTTTAGTCTGGGTCCGAGTTAAGGTCAAAGTCGAGGTTAAGTCGAGATCATCTAGTCAAACTATCTTGGTCTCGGTCCATTTCATACACTTTTTTCATTTCACATGAAAAGTAATAAAAAAGATTTGAAATTTTTTTTAATGAAGATGTATATTATGAAAATAAAATTTTCACAAAAAATGTTTTTTAAATTAAAACAAATGAAAAACATTAGACCTGAGCTATTCATTATTACGCGTTAGGGAATGGTTTCAGTGTCCCCCACGGGAAATTTGAAAGCAAATACATCTTTATTTTATGTGTCTGTTCCGAAAAACAAGGTTAACTTCTTTGTGAATTTTCGCAAAAAAGGGGAGAATGGCTTTGTTTAAAATGCACACAGAGAAGGATTTCGACGAGCAGAATTCAGAAACGCTATCAGATTTCTATTATTTCTTATAGTTTCCAAATATTTCAATATTTATGTGGAAACGCACATTTTTGAGCATTGGTACGCCATCTCTTGAGCAGTAGCTAAAGTATTACTCTATGCAATCTCGATACCATGTAGAAGTCTGTAGTCATTACTGAATAGTTCAGCAACTGAACAAGAGATGGCGAGTCATATTTCTTAATATTATACAGAAATTGTATTCTAGTTGAGCTATTAAATGAAAGATGGCGGTGCTAGGTTTTTCTCCTCACGTCCCCATAAAAATTATTCGATAGAAATACGTCTCGTTCATGAATAAGCTAGTGTCATGATAAGTAATTTTTAAATGTTTTTCGATAATACAAATAAAACAAAGCTTTGTCAGGATTTACTATATTTGGATAGTGTTATTGAAGTAAAGAAATAGACTCCGTATTTCCCAGAAGTGTCTGTCATTCAGGTTGAGGTAGTCAAAACCAATAGTCAGATCAATATGTATATAATTTATTTGTATAACAACATTAGGAAAATTACATATTTTGTTCTATATTAAGTAATAACTGAGCATGAGGGTATAAATACAAAGTCGAGTTAAGAAGTATCTGAGACGAAGTTAAAGCTAAATTTTAAATAAAAAGCTCGAGATATCCTTCCGAAAAACTCAGTTCCATTAGTTGAGTAAAATATACAATCTAGAAAATCGTGAATACTGTGACGTAAAAAAGAGATATAAAAATTCCAACATTCTAGGTACACTGGCAAACATAAATAGTACACGCTAATATGTCAAAAAGTTCACTACAAGATAAAAAAAAGGTACTTATAGCAAATAAACTAAACATTTCTATGTACAAACAGTATTATCAACATTCATACCAAAATAATAACAAATTCTCACTTTAACAAAAACTAAAGTATTGCAAAAATTTGTTCGTTGTAATAGAGATAAGATCACAACATACGTTCTTTATATCATTCTAGGATTCTGTAGCACCATAGTTCTAGAACGATCTCTATGAAGCACCAGAATGGGAAAGGAACGAGTTAAAGTTTAGAATATTCTCTCTCACGAACTCCCGCAGGAAATGATAAACAAAACTCGGAAAGAAGAACTCTCGATTCACATAACCAATTGAAATCAGTTACTTTGTCAGTCATTTTCCAACTCATTTTACTTATGATTACCATTATATTGATTAAATGTTATTGCCTGCTGTGATATTTTACAAGGCTGTGTCTGGTTTCCAATGCGGCCTTGGATTAGGATACCTTCATTTGTTATTTGGTTTTGATGAAATAACTGTTGATTGCCTCCAAAAAACTCTTAATTAACTCAAAGTAATTGTTAATTAGCTCAAAGTGAACGTTAGTTACCTACAAATGGCAGTTGATTAACTCTAAAAGATTGTGAATTACCTCCAAATCAGTGTGAATCACTCCCCAAAGTGCCTGTTAATTACTTCAAAGTGACTGTTGATTACATCTAAATGACTGTTAATTACATCCCAATAACTGTTATATGCCTCCAAAAGACTGTTAATTGACTCAAAGTGATTGTTGATTGCCTCAAAATGACTGTTAATTAGTTCATAGTGAACGTTAATTAACTTCAAATATCTGTTGATTACCTCTAAAAGATTGTTAATTACCACCAAATGATTATTAATTACCACCAAAGTGGCTGGGAATTACTTCAAAGTGGCTATTAATTACCTCCAAATAACTGTTAAGTGCCTCCAAATGACTGTTGATTACCTCCAAAAGACTGTTAGTTACCTCTAAATGAATCCCAATTTCTCCAAAGTGATGGTTTAGTACCTCAAAATGGCTGTCAATTACACTGAAGCGACTGTTCATCACCTCCAAATAACTGTTGATTGCCTCTGAAAGACTCAAAGTATTGTTAATTACCTCAAAATGACTGTTAATTAGTTCAAGGTGATCGTAAATTACCTTCAAATGGCTGTTAATTACAACCCAAAGTGGCGGTTAATTATCTCAAAGTGGCAGTTAATTACATCAAAGTGACTGTTAATCACCTCCAATAACTGTTGATTGTTAATGAACTCAAAGTGATTGTTGATTACTTCTAAATGACAGGTAATTATCTGAAGTGAATGTAAATTACCTTCAAATATATGTTGATTACATTGAAAAGACTGTTTATCACCTCCAAATGACTTTTGATTACCTCCAAATAACTGTTGATTAACACAAAATGAATGTTTATTAACCTCGAAATGATTGTTAATTACCCCCAAATAACTTGATTTCCTCCAAATGACTGTCAATTACCACAAAGTGACTGTTGATTACCTCCAAAAGACTGTTAATTACCACCAAATGACTGATATTACCTCCAAATGACTGTTATTACCTCCAAATAACTATTTCCTCCGAAAACTGATGTTAGTCTCACTCACCTGACACGGAAAATTCATTGAGTTATACATTTCTATGGTTAACTTTTGTATCGGATACCTGAACTTGCTTTCGAGAGTTTCGTTTTTCATCAATGAATTCGTCGGACCACTAGAACGAGTGCGTCCCGTCAAAGCTCTAAATTCTAACGTCGTTCCAGTACTATACAGTTTGACCTAAGCTACACTTACTTAAGTAACCCAGTTCCTTCCACCTGATTGCACAAAAAACCCGATTTTTATTATAGTCTCCGCTCGAACAGTTGAGTGCGCGGGTGCGTGTGTGATAGGCGCTTTAGGCTCGATTCTTCCTTTTTACTTTCCATGTTCCGCACATAACCTCCCGGTTATCGAAAATGTAGTTGAAGAAGAGATTATTAAAAAAAACAATGTATTATCACAGAAAAGATTCGACAGATCCAATGCGTCTAGAAATGAATTTTTCAACAGACTACCTTCTACATTGGACGGATGAGTTCGAATTAATAGTCACATTAAGTACGTACTTGCAAGAGCATGTTCGCAAAATTCGAATTCGTGAATTTGAAGTGCCTTTTGTCGTAGAATTTGAGCAATGCAGGGCTGTAGGGGTGTTTTTCCTTGAGGTGCAAGTAGTGAACTTCCGGCTCGTTCGTGGTGTGACCACACTCTTCGCAGACATACACCTTGGTTCGCCTCTCTTTGTACGCGTACGCGTGTTGCACACCGTGGACTTTCAGACAGTGAGATTCCAGGGAACAGCGTTGCGTGAAAGACTTTTCGCACAAAGCACACTTGTAAGGCCGCACACCTGAAAGAAAAAAAGAGTTGAAAACAAGGTTTCAAAATATTCATTCTTTCTCACATATCTTCGCAAAGTAAGCAATAGTGTTTGCTTTATTTGGTACCAGAAAACGTCAATAATACAGACGTCAAATAATAATACTGGATGTCCTCTAATCGAGCAGGATCCAAAGGAATCTTTGGATACACTCATGTCATTGTTTAGATGAGATATCATTATTACATCACTATTGTTGTTTCAAAATTGTTTTTTCCGTTAACCAGCTGTCATCCTCCTACGAACGACAGCCCTCAGAAGTCGAAACTTGTGTGAGCTAAGGATTAACGAGGTCTTACCTTTTAACGTGCGATTCCTAGCACGAGACCAGTGACCATGCTGGAAATCGAACCCACATCCCTCTGACTGATAGACTAGCGCTCTACCATCATGACCACTGCGGCCCATTAATATAACATTATCAACAATCATTCAAGTACTAATATTATGATGACGAATTTTGATGGAATGTATCATAAAAGTAGTATTTATTCTCGAAATAATTTCTAATATATAATATGGTGTCAGGTGTGGGGTTCACCACCAGTTTTGGTGTCAGGTTTGTGATAAAAATTATTCTATAAAAAACAAAAAATTGGTTGGGATTTGTGATATGATATTAAAACAGGTATGTATGTAGAGCTACAGTAAATAATAGTCCTGGCAGTCCTCACTATTATGAGTCTTGGTGAAATTTATTATAAAAGTAGTGTTTATTCTTGTATTGGGTCAGGTGTGGGGTTCACCACCAGTTTTGGTGTCAAGTTTGGAATGGAAATCAATCCATGAAACACAAGAATTTGGTTGGCATTTGTAAGCAGTTTGGTACCAAAACACGTCTGTATGGAGAGCTACGGTATATAATAATACTGGCCGTCTCACTGTTATTATGAAGATGAGTGTTAATGAAATTCATTATAAAAGTCGTGTTTATTATCGAAATAACATCTAATATTTAATAAGGTGTCAGGTGTGGGGTACACCACCAGTTTGGAGTCAGGTTTGGGAGAGAAATCAATCGGTGAAAGACAAGAATTTGGTTGGAATTTGTAACTGGTTGGTACCAAAACAAATGGGGAGACGGTAAATAATAACACTGGCTGTTCTCACAGTTATGAGTATTGATGAAGTTTATTATAAAAGTAGTGTTTATTCTCGTATGGTGTCAGGTAAGTGGTTCACCACCAGTTTTGGTGTCAGGTTTGGGATGGAAATCAATCCATGAAATACACTAATTTGGTTGGCATTTGTGAGCAGTTTGGTACCAGAACACGTCTGTATGGAAAGCTACGATAAATAATAATACTGTCAGTGCTCACTATTGATATGGAGATAAGTTTTGATGAAATGTACTATACAAGTAGTGCTTAATCTCGAAATAACATCCATTATACGATATGGTGTCAGGTGTGGGTTTTATCACCTGGTTTGCTGTCAGGTTTGGGATGGAAGTTAATCCATGAAAGACAAGAGGTTGGAATTTGTAAGAGGATTAGTATCAAAATACGTCAGTATGGAAAGGTACAGTAAATAATAATACTAGCGTTCTCACTATTATTATGGATAATCGTTATAAAAGTATGTTTATTTTCGAAATGAGCTCTAATGTACAATATTGTGTCAGGTGTGGTGTTCATCATCAGTTTTGGTGTCAGGTGTGGGGTTCACCACCAGTTTTGGTGTCAGGTGTGGGGTTCACCACCAGTTTTGGTGTCAGGTGTGGGGTTCACCACCAGTTTTGGTGTCAGGTGTGGGTTTCACCACTAGTGTTGGTGTCAGGTTTAGGATTTAAATAAATCCATGAAAGACAATAGTTTGGTTGGAATTCGTAATTGGTTTGGTACGAAAACCCATCTGTTTGGAGAGCCACCATGGTAAATAATAATACTGGCCGTTTTTCATCTGCTTAGGATATGCTTTTGAATGCGATTGTTTATAAGAGATATAGATTTTCTGTAGACTTTTTTTATTATTCGACTTAGGAGGTTGAAACACACTCACCTGTATGCGTCCTCGTGTGCCTCTTCAAATCAAAGGTATCGTTGAAACCTTTTCCGCAAAACGTGCACAGATATCTCTTGACGTCCGAATGGCATTTCATATGTCTATTCAGAAGACGTTGCAGGGCGAACGTTTTATTGCAAATCCTACACGCGAAATTCGTCTGTCCGTCCTCAGTCGTGATCGACGCTACTTTGGCTTTGTCTTCAGTTCTGGAGGCGCTCCTCGTCGTTTCTTGGCTGGCCAAGGGGTTCTTGATGCCGTGCCCGCCGTTCACGAACTCCAACTGCACTTCCGCCGGCAGGCCCAACTGAAAAAGAAATCGGGGTTACGGCACAAGACTAGTGTCAGTCGGGAAAGCAACGTTTTGATTCGGGCAGTGCTGTTAGCCGAATATTTCGGTGTGAAGTTTGTCGTGTAGGTGTAGAGATAGATGGTTCAAGCGGGCGATTTCAGTTAAGTTTACAGTACCAACTTGGAGAATTAAAGTAAGAGAAAACTGAAACAAGATAAAAGAGAAATGTTCGAAGACAACAAATTTCTGCAGTAGTTGATAACGATTATTCTTTCTCCGATATTGAAGAAATCGCAAATATATTTAAATATGGCGAGTGAAATTATTATTATTCCTCTAACCCTAACCAATCGACAAAACCATCTATCACCCTTCCAATATCTCAGACGAAAACAGAAAATCTCGCTTTGCCATAAATCAAACCAATGCTTACCCTGTGGAGGACATTAACCCTGCCCGACAGGGATGGTGCCTCGCTGCTCGAACTATCCCTCCTACTACCCCTTCTGCCACTCACATTTGCCGGTGGAGTGATGGAGCCCCCGTCGTGGGGCCCGTCCAGGGAGCAGCTCGCCGCCCCCGGAGACGGCAGTGACATCGTCGTAGGCGAGTCTAGGTCCAGCCCGCTGCCGTTGAACGACAGACTGGGGGAGAGCATCTGCTGGGGGTGGATGTGCGACTGGAGGGATTCCGTGTTGAGTGGGGACTGGTACGGGGGCAGTGGTTCCTGGTAGATTTTCGAGAACTGGTTGTGGTTGAAGCTTCCTCGGGTTTCGTAGTTCCTGCAAGAACAGAAATATGATTTGGTTTATTTCTTCAAATTAAACAAGGAAAGAACAAGTTGAACCGAACATACTGAAAAATTACAAGTATAGAGACTGAATACAATAGCACTTATCAAAATTGAATGACATTCCATTATTTTGTGACCAATTGATCAATCAATGCGTTCAAATCGGAGTGGAGATTTTTAGTCTTTATTTGAGTCGACTGAATACATTTTAAGGTTATCAGAGAATATCAGGTTGTATAATTTAGGGTAAATTATTGGTGAATTGAGAACAATCCAGATAAGAGTCAGAGTTCCGGAAGGGGACTGGGGGAAACTTAATATACGTTTTAAGGGTTGGATACTGTTTGTTACGATTTGTGGCTGAAATATTCTTCACATCGAACAAAGTTTAGTACAAAAGTTGTGAATAATTGATAGATCCAAAACTTTTGTTTCAATAATTTTCCATTAATACCTCGAAATTAACGAGAAAAATCCTAAAAGCCATTTTCTTTTTCAATTTTCATCTTCCGATTTAACATTTTTTTTTATGAAATTTGGCGGATAGGTTCTTCTGTGTGTTTTAAATGGGCTATAATTTCGAAGCATAATAAATTTTAGATTGTATAAGAATTTAGATTCAAATTTTGCAGTACTTATTTCTTCATTGGAACATCAACTTCAAAAAATAAATCGATCTTACTGAAAAGTATCTAAACCAAAAATATTACTTTTTCAAAAAATATTTTTCAGTTATATTGAGAATTTTTCATTTTTTATCTCAAATAAGAGTTAAAATTTAAGAAAAATATCGATTTTCATGTGATGTAATGCCATTTACATAAACTGAAAAGAAGTGAATGAATACAAAAGGCCCATTTTGTTTTTCATGAAAAACAAACAATTTTTCGTTTGCAAAAAATGTGGCACTAATTTTGTTTCATGTAATAATAATAATAATAATCGCAACAAAAAAAATTAGGAGTATTAAAAGCACCATTGCAATAAATGTTTCTTCAAATTTAATTTAAAACGATTTTTTTCTATGATATTTTTAAATTATTGGGTATTTTATTGAATATCGAAATTCCATTTATTGTTTAAACAAAATTTCGATAATTTCAAAACCATTAACGAATATTTGAATGTGAATGACATTTTATTTCATGAAAAACAATCTTTTTTATCAACTTCAACGCTTATTTGCAATGAAAAATGAGAAATCGTCAAGATTACTGAAAAATCGATTATGAAAAAGTCGTTTGTTTGTGTTTTTGCATTTTTGAAGATATTTTTTCAATACAAACATTATATTTTCTTCATGCCATCTTGAATTCGAGGTTTCAAAGAAAATGTCCAAAAATGAAAAAAATCTTAATCAACTTTTTCGATTAAAAATTAAGCATTTTTCAAAATTTAAGTTCGTATACAATCGAAATATAAATATTTTTCTCCGTGAAAATTACAGCCCATTAAAACACGTTTTCACCAAGATTCATAAAAAATCAAAAAAATTGCAGAAAATACAAAAAAACTGTTTTTAGCGGTTTTTGATTAATTTCGAGGTATTGTTGGGAAATGATTGATACAAAAGTTTTAAATATTTCAATTATTTACAAATATTATTTCGAATTTTCTCTATAGGTAGCCTATTTAAGCTTATAAATTTTTAAAATCAAGTTTTAAACTTCGCGGATATAATTGAACCGTTTATCCCCTTTTCAAAAATTGATGTACATCCTTTTTTATTGCAATTTGAATAAATTTTATTATTATTATATCTGAAAATTGTGCTTGTATTCAAGTATTATTGATGTTTATTCTCTAGTTTTTTTCACTTTGTCAATAAGACTTGGCATTCTTCAGACAATAAAGTGATTTTGATTTGATATATATATATTATATTATTACGAGTTTGAATAATATCATTATATATTTGAAGACGCTTGATTTCACGATGATAAAAATTAAAAAAACTCACCTATTCAACATTTGCTCGCTGAAGGCGTCGATATTCTGGTCAACAGCCTGCAACTGTGAATCGGGCGTCATCGCCGGCGAGTGAATATTACTAGTAATCACGTCATCGTTCTCGTTGTCCTCGCTGGGCAGTCTCTGCAGAAAGTTAGACAAATCCGTCGCGTCGGAGAAGCTCTCCAGCAGGGCGTTCTCCGCCGAACTGGAAAACGTCAACGTCGCCGTGAACTGCAGCGGATCCACTACAGTGCCGCTCACCAGGTCCACCATCATCGAGTCGTCGTAGCTGGAATAGCCTCCGGGCAGCAGCTGGTTCATGGGGTCCATCTTGGAGTCGTACAGGTCCAGGTCGCTCTCGTCCTTCATGACGATGCCGTACGAGGCGTTCTGGAGGGTCGAGTACTGCTTGGGCGGGCTTTGGTTACCACTGATGGTGAGGTTGGCGAGCTCTTGGCCGGTGTCGCAGTCCATGTTCTGCTGGTTGGAGAGGATGTAGTTGGAGGAGTAGTTGCCGTTGGCGTTATAGTTGTTGCTGTTGTTGCCGCCTGGATAACAGAGATCGGTAAGTACTTACAGGACTTGATCACGTACTTGATACAAGGACCAAATAGATAAAACCATAAACGAGGACTCACAAAAATTAAAAATGGCTTTATTCCAATCTTCTCTCTGTGAATACTAGAAAAACTGAATACAGGGTATTCCAAATTAAGTCGGCACCATTGCCAACTCCGTTATTATTGATGCTATGAATTCGGTTAAATGGGCAAATTAGTAGCATTTTTAATGGCCTTCTCGATGCCGAAAACAAAAAAAAATTACAGTCGCCTTTCTTCCTAAAGTGGGAAATGAGCGAAATATGTGGAAGTATTTATTTCTTTCACTAGTACAATAAATTTCTTTGTTTTGGCGAATAAAACCTCATGATTGCCCAAACACCCAATTTTGGTACTTATACGAATGACAATATTTTGTTACTAATAGCAAAATAAGACAGTAAAAAGAAAAAATTGCGCTGGGATGTGAACTCGTGAAACCCGTGATCATCATGTCGCACCACTCAATTGACACCACTGAGCTATTTGGTATTAGTGTACAAAACGATAATTTCCATCTTAAAGCCATTCTGCTAGCCGCATTTATTTTGTGTATCAAAATATGTCTGCTGTAATGATAACTTTGAAGCCGTTTTTTTTCAGAACAGAAAATACTGGAGGGTCATACGAATGTGGTTGGAAAAAATGCGTTTGATTCGATAAAATAATAATAATAATACTCCCTCATAAACACTCGTTGAGTGTACCCAAAGGCATAGCCTGTGCGGGTAGAGGACGGCTATTATTATTATTTGCCGTGGCGCTCCGGGGCGACTTACTGATGTTTTTAGGTGATGTATTCACTTTTCAGCTGTAGGAAAACCCGGAAAACCTACAGCACCACCTCGGGTGGTCGGTGTGCACTCCAAGCTAGCACTAGACGAGATTGGCATCTAGACAACTCACAATACACTTGCTTTTCAACAAGGCATGCGGCCGCCTATCGATCCGATATAAAGTAGTTGAGAAAAATTCTCGTACCTACATCGGATTCGAACCGACTATCGCTATGCTGGAGTTTCGAACGGCCTGTGCATTAGACCGCTGATCCACCGACCACCATAACTATTATGAGCAATCAAGTTGCCTTGGAACTTTGTTGAAATACTATTTGTCAAATATTCTCAAGTATATCATGACAATGTCATAAATTTTTGTAACTGTCAACTACTGTTCGAATATTTTTCGAAATGCCGTTTTTCCATCAAGAAAAATGTGATATGTTAGAATCCTACTTGGTTTGCCAGAAAAATAGCGTAAGAGCACTCCAACACCACAGCAATTCGTTCCCCGATCGTGAATTACCTAATCGGCGTTTTTTTGCTGTGCTTCATCGTTGGTTCAGGAACAATAAAAAACTTTTTGAGAAGAGGAGAACTAAAAAACGTTTTGTGATATCTGAAGATACAGAATTTGTCGTTTTGTTTCCAATGTCTGGTATTCAACGAATTCTGAAAAAACATAAGATTTCTCCTTATAAGTTAAGACCAGTGCAAACACTAGAAACCTGGTGATCCTGAAAGACGATTGGAATTTTGTCGGTGGTTTAGAATAAATGCAGACAAGATCCAGACTTCTATAGAAATATTATATGGAGCAATGAGGCTAATTTTTCAAATCGTGGGATGTATAATAGAAATAATTTTCATTATTGGAGTAAACATAATCCATTTCTAGTCCATCTCCACAATCCGCAAAGACGATTTTGAATTAATGTTTGGTGTGGTCTATTTAGGGGCAGAATTATTGGTCCATTTTTCTACCATGGTTCTTTGAACGGACTCCGTTACATTAATTTATTAACAAGAGTGTTGGAAGAGTTTCTCGATGATCTTGATCTGGAGGCTTGTCAGATAATCCATTTTCAGCAGGATGGAGAACCAACACATGATGTCAGTGGCGTAAAAAGAATGCTGTGAGGCTGTTTTGGAAACAAATGGATTGGAAACAAATGGATTGCAACAAATGGTACTGTTAAGTGGCCCCCTCGTTCACCAGACATAACACCTCTAGATTTTTATTTTTGGGGATTTCTGAAAAATGAGGTGTACAAAATGAAACAATAATGTAGATGAACTGAAAAATTATATTGAAACTATAGTTAATAGAATTCATGGCCGAACTGTGTTGAATGACACACGTAGTGTCAATAGAAGGGCCCAAATATGTGTTCAACAAGAAGGCAGTGTTTTTGAACATTTACTCGATATTTAATAGCGTTTTATCAAATCCGTTTTTTATAAATGTTTCCTATTGATAAAAGTGTCTTAACCTTTACGAAAAAAAGTCAAATGAGATTTGTTGTTGAGAATGTTAATACGAATCAAAATGCATGAAAAAATAAAGGGTGTTCTATTGAAAGAAATATTTTATGAAATATTCTGAAAACGAGACTATCAATTTTTTTTGTTTTCGGCATCGAGAAGGCCATTAAAAATGCTATTAATTTGTCCATCTAACCGAATTCGTAGCATCAATAATAACGGAGTTGGCAATGGTGCCGACTTAATTTGGAACACCCTGTATATGATTTTTCAACAAAGAAATAAACGAGATATTAAATTAAATATTAAAATAAAAATGAACAATTAAAACAAACTTCTCAGAAGAAGTATCTTGGCATTTGGATTGATGATAAATTGAGGTGAGAGAAACACATGATTAAAAAAATATCTTCCATTATTGGAGCCTTGAGAAGATGTCCCAAATTGAATTCCAAAGTAGCTAATATATTTTTATATTTACATATTCTCAGCAGAATCGAAAATTTAATTCATTTATGGGGATCTTGTTCTAAAAATAATTTTAATAAAATCTCTGCTGTAAAGCTTAAAAGTACTGTATCGCCTACCATTTGACATTCCAACAAATCAACTCTATACTGTTACGAGATTGATAAAAATCCCTCTAGCTACGCCGCTGAATCGACTCGCACGCGTATCGTCGATATGGTTTCCTAGAAAAAGGCAGATAATGGCCGGTAATGAATATTCGGTATAACCGAACCGTCGCATCGCGAAGATTCTGGCTACACTTGAGTACCTATATAAACGCGAGATTTCACTGTGAAGAGAATTAAGAAGATTATGAAGACGTAACAATACAATGACGAACACATTTTCTTTGGAGGAGCATTATGCAATGGACTCTCTCAAAATATCGTACCTTACTATAAATGAAATGATAAAATCTAATTTTATATTGATCAAAAATTCAGGAGATCACAATTACCATACAAGACAACATAACTTATTCTATCTTGACTCTGCAAATTCTGTATTTGGTCATAAAACATTATATTATGAAGCACTCCCAAAATTCAATGAAATACCCGAAGACATAAAAAATTGTAGAAGTATCACTGAATACAAAATCGAAATAAAAAGACATTCTCTTCAAAAAAAATTAATTAAAATTAAATAGAATGTTTCTTTGTTTTTAGTGTTTTTTGTTTCTTTGTAATCTGAAAGTTCAATTTAATGAAACTTGTAACTGATAAAAGGTTCATGAACAGTCTCATACCAGTATAAAACTGTTTGACTGTTCACGCTATTCCAATATAGAAATCAAAATAAGCAAATAAATATAATATTATAATTGTTACTTAAAAAAAAACAACAAAAACATTGTACATTTGATAACCATATTTTTTTTTTAAGGAACGGGTATACCTACATTTTATACTTGTAGCATTGAATTACGAATAAACGTTATTATTATTATTATTATTATTAAAATCATGAAGTATCAGTATGTACAGAGTGGGCCAAATTGGACACTTTTGAAGGGAAAGTCCTGTTTTCAAACTAGATAGATGAAAACTGATGGATGTCTGATGGGTAAATTTTATGACAAAAAAAAATCTGCATTTTCGAAAAGTTGCAGTAACTTTTTTTCCAGTAAAAAATGTCTTGTTTCCATGAAAACCTAACCGGTGATTTTTTTACGTAATATTCACTGGTGTAACTTTTTTTTCAAATAAAATATCCACAGACCACTCACATATTGATGAAATTTTTACATGAATTTGGGTTATTGGCCCTGGCCATTACTAAAACATTTATTTCAAATTTTTTATGGATCGTTCAAAAGGCATTGATACCTATAACTCGAATGTGATTTGTGCTCAAAAAAACATTGTGTCCATGTATATGGAATGCTCATCGATTCCGAGAATATTTACGACAACTTCAATGTTGTGATGTGTTCAGCTACTCAAAATTCATTTATTTCCAGGAACTTACCTTTCAACGATTCGTAAAACGGCGGCAAACTGCCCGTGGGAGGACTACTCGGGCCGTAATTCTGCCTGCCGTCCCTCCCGGGGTTCATTCCTCCTCCTCCCGTACCGCCTCCCATGGCGCCGCCAGCGGCACTTCCGGACGAGCCTCCGCTGAAGTTGATCGTACCGCCGCCGCCAGATGGGGTTGAGTTCGTTTGATTTCCTCCGGATTGGTTTCCGGTAGAGCCTCTGCTGTGTCCTGCTGCCGCTGACATGGTTACAGGGAGTTTCCCGACTATGGATCTGAGAAGAAATGGGAACTTTGAGATACTGGATGATGTCTTCGTGATATCGATGGATTAACACAAACTCGAGATGTGCTAAATCGGTGTATGTCATAATTTTCATTTATTACAAACAAGCTACTTGATTCAATGAAATAACTGCCAAAACTGTAAAGCTTTTCAGGAGTAATACCACGAGTGATTGAATTTTCGCGATAAGTCTGACGATTTATTTCTGAACGAAACTGAATTGCTTCGTAAAACAATTCAGTTGAGTTCAGAAATAAAAGACAGACTTATGAGATGAATTCAATCACGGGTTGAATTTTATTAGACTATTTCACGAATAAAGTTTCTTCATTAATATAAATACGAACAATGTATAACAGTTATAAACAAATTATTTAAATCGTCAATATTATAATGTTTTGTTTCATAATTTCATTTGAATTTGCACCGAAGCGACTCATTTTGACTCAATCAGGTACAATTAATATTGATAGAACTGTCAAACTTTGTGTTGCTATGGTAACGTCGTTGAAAATACCGAAGCTGATCCTCCAATCAGAATTGAAAGATAACACGAGTTGTCTTTGGTTTGCGATTGGTTAGGTTATGTGAGAATTTTAAGATGAGTGAAATAGTCAAAGTAGTACTCCTATTTTAGAATAATTATCAATAAGCGAACTTCTCATTTTTTTAAGGTAATTTTCCAAGTTCGGAAATCGGGAAAGTCATTCTAGCTTCAAAATAACTAGACAAATTCAATGAAAAACTATATCCAAACCCATGACTTTCAGTCCCAGGTTTTTTAGTTGCTTTAAGTGACAGATTGCTAATAATTTGAATGAAATAAATATATTTTTTTCAAGTTAAACGTTTTTATTGAAAAACTGCATTGAAAAGGAAGAAACTATTTTCCAGATCTCTGTTTGCTACAGTCTAGATTTATCAATAGCATTAATGACACATTATTTAATATTATATAAGTTTGATAAAAAATCGTGTCGCGTATACATCTCCATTTGATGGGTGGTATCTTTAATAATCGCGCTACGATTTTATATCTTCTTAGATAGAACTTAAATAGTTATTTATGTATTAAGGGAATTATAAGGGACTTAATTACCGATGGCAAAGTTTGCGTCCCGAGGGACAGCAATTGCTTGAGGTTATTATGGCTCATTAATTCCCGTGGTACGTAGATAATTTCATTTCTACCCGATTTCAATAAAATTTTGTTAATTTTTAGCAATTCATTACCTTCCCGCTATACGAGGATATATTGAAAAATTCTTAGCCTACTATAGAACCAAACAAAATTTCAATGTCAAAATATTTTATTACTCAACATATTCTCCTCTTAATTGGATACATTTATTACAGCGAACCTGCAACGTCTCTAGACCTTTGAAAAAAAAAGTTTCTTCTTGCTCTGCAAACCAGACCTCCACAGCTTTTATTACCTCCTCATTGGAAGAAAATTTACGACCTTTTAAACTTTTTTCAGTTAAGGAAAGAGATGATAGTCGGACGGAGCCAAATCTGGTGAATAAGGGGGGGTGTTCTAGTAATTCAAACCCTAATCACGAATTTTTTGCATGGCAACATGAGATTTGTGTGCAGGGGCGTTGTCCTGCAAAAACAAAACACCTTTGGATAGCTTTCCGCGTCTTTTCTCTTTGATTTTTTTCCCGTTGAGTGGTCAGTAATGTCGAATAGTAACCTCAAGTTATTGTTCTACGCTTATACAAAAAATCAATCATAATTACTCCATGGCAATCCCAAAAAACTAAAGCAAGAACTTTTCCAGCAGATTTTTGGACACGAAACTTCTTAGGTCTTGGAGAACCGGAGTGTCGCCATTCCATCGATTGTTGCTTTGTTTCTGGATCGTAGAAATGTACCCAAGTCTCATCCATAGTAAAAATTCGGTTTAAGAAGTCTACATCGTTTTCAAATCGAGCACAGATCGAACGCGTTGCTACTATCCTTGCACGCTTTTGGTCAACATTCAAACATTTGGGGATCCATTTTGCAGCAATTTTTCTCATGTCCAAATTGACGTGAACTATATGATGAACGCGTTTGTATGAAATATTCAGGCTTCAGATATCCGTTTTAGCCCAATTCGACGGTTTGTTAAAATCATGTCATGAACTGCATCGGTATTTTCGGGGACTGACACAGAAACTGGCCTTCCCGATCGGTCATCATCTTCAATGGAAAATTTACCTCTTTTGAAGCTTGCAGTCCAATTTTTCACGGTCGCATACGAAGGACATTGATCACCAAGGGTATTAAGCATATCTTCGTAAATCTGCTTACCTCTTAACCCTTTTAAATACAGGTACTTGATGATGGCTCGATACTCCAATTTTTCGATTTTCACAATTTCGGTGGACATATTTTTTTTTTAATTTATTGCGTAACTCTGGTTTACTTTTCTGACGTCAAACTTCACACTGACAGTACTGAAACTTCTAATAAGTTATTGTTCGTTGCTATGGTAACGCAATATTTTGTTTATGCAGGGAACTGGTCTAGGCTAACTAGATATCAATACATCCTCGTATTTGAAACACCCGTTGATTATTATGGTTTTGTTGTTAGTAGGTTGTTGCTATGTTACTTGTTTATACACAGAACTTTGTTATCAAGCTGTGTTTGCGTTAAAAACGTGTTTTCTACCCCCAACATATTTTGAAAACAGCTGAAAAACAGGAGAATAATTAATTCCATCGACAAGTGAAGCCGTATACCAAAAAGAATACAAGATATGTCTGGAGTGGGTGACACGGAAAAATGTTATGCCAAAAGATGCCACTGAAACTATATTTCTGGCATTCAAGAACTGGAAAGGTATTTTCTATGTTTTTCGGTAGATTTGGTAGTAATTGTGTTTATTCGTCGTTGCAGTCAGAAATGTGGAGTCCGAATTCCTTATGGACTAAATGGTCAATGCTAAAATCGATGGTGACTATACATGAGAAATGAGATATCACCAAGTTCAATGAACTAGACGCTTTTTTGAAACGAAAGAGTAAGAGTTATAAAAAGTCTGCCGTTTGAATTCCTAAAGATGCGAGGGTGAAACCGCTGAGGAAATTGTGCAATACCCAAGTAATCCCCTAGTGATACCCAACTAATTCCTCTTGTACCCGAGTAATACCTCAAATTCACCAGTAATACCTGTAATTCCCGACTAATATCGACTAATACCTCACTAATACCTGTTAATGCCTACTAATTCCTTGCTAAGTTCTATATAGATTCACTATATTTCTGAGGTTTTCTACATAAACCGTTGGAGATTGAGAGATGAAATTCTGATGATGTCAATAACAAAAATAAAACCTATCTCGAAAATAAAAAAATTTCGCCATCGGAAAACTTGGAAAAGTTTCAGGGCTGTTTTTCCGAAAATCGAATGTTACTTGATAGGGGTCGGAGCTTTCGTTTTTTCGAACAACATTTTTTTTTAGAGACGTGTTTTGATGCCCTTCAATAGCCTATAGTATTTGGTGGAAATCGAAAAATTAATAACGATTTCCTGTCCGATTTTCCAAATAAAATGGGTTTTTTAGAAAATTAATTGCGGCTAAACCGATAAAGATAATGAAAATTCGAAAAATGCAATCGATAGAACTTGAACCGGAAAATAAATGTGAAAGAATTCGTTTTATTTTTTAAACGCTCGGAAAATTATGAAAAACCGATTTTTCTGAAAATCCAGGTTCTCAATTTCACAAGATACCTTTTCTGATCGCCTTTCAAAAATACATCACAAGTGTTCAAACGTTTTTTTCCATAAAATCAATAGGGCAGGAAATAATCCAAAAAAATGGAAAAATCAATATATCTCCCTAACTATAAGAGTAATATCGAAAAAAATGTTCTTGCAGAAAATAACTATTTACGAGTTCTACCTACCTTCATAATTTCATTTATTCTGGAAAAATTAAAAATAGTTATCTCCAAAACCAATGCAGATTTTGAAAATATTAAAGACTACCTTTTTTAATCGCCTTTCAACGTTCTACAAAATGTTTGAATACATTTTTCGTCTAGTATCGATAGTCTGGGAAATATCCGAAAAAAAAAAACGGAAAAATTAATTATCAACAAAACTCGAAAACTAAAGGAGATAACGAAAAAATTTATTTGAACACTTTCATTGTACTCGATCCTATGAACAAAAAATTAGAAGTAGATGTCGAAAAAATGTATACTTGGAATTTCCTTGACCCTAATTAGATCTACAAAAAATGTATATGACTTTTTTGTCTAATACAAAATTTTACGAAAAAAATTAAAATTATGGACTAATTTTCATGGAATTTGCATGGGTGAACAAAAAACGTGAGTGACTTTTTTCTCTAATACTGGTAGGTTAGGAAATATTACGAAATTTATGAAAATTCATGGAATTATTTCTCATGAATACAACAAAATCTCTTAAATCTTCAAAACCATACATGTGACAAAAAACTTCATACGAACATTTTCATGAAACTTGCATAGGTGAACAAAAAATTTTAATGACTTTTTTTCTCTTATACCGATAGTTGGGGAAATATTACGAAAAATATGAAAATTTTGGACATTATTTCTCACAAAAATCTCAAACACTTGAAAATATCGAAAACAATACACTTGACAAAAAACTTCACATAAAGATTTTCATAACACTTGAATAGGTGAACAAAAAAGGTTAATGATTTTTCTCTCTAGTACTGATAGTTTAGGAAATAATACAAAAATTATGAAAATTTCGGCATATCAACCACTAGGCCTCGAGGCACCTCAACTTCCGAGCTATAGGTGGATCCACGTAGGTCGTATTATCAAAAAGTTATTGTAAAAATAATTATAGTTTAAACACATGCCCATAGATCAACTCCTGTATGCATATCAACCATTAGGCACCTCAACTTCCTTGCTATAGGTGGATCCGAGCACTCATTTGTTATACTAGGATTTTCTATTAAAGTTTTCAGGACACAGCAGGTGTATTGGTGGTAATTTGGGAATCCTAAACACAAATCTGACGGAACTCAGGTCCAAGTATGTCCCCTAATAAAACTTTCCGGAAAGAAACTTTTCGGCAGTGGGTTCATTTCTAGTGTATCTATCGATTCCGTAAATTTCATGATTCTTCATCAAAAACTACGGATGATGTGAGGGTGTTTCCATGAGTAGTGAATCACACTATATTTTTGGTTAAGAAATGATCACTTAGGTGCTTCATTGATTATAAGAATCGTTAAAAGGCAAGACCTCGTAATTCTATGAAGATATGCTAGTCTACGTCCCGTAAATACTGAACATGGGCGTTTTTTTATATTCTATAAGAACAACAAACGTACAAAACAAGTTGTTGGGTAGAATATCCTCGGTCCAATTCCAAGAAAAATTGCAACATTTTTGAAGCTACCAGGCCCAGAAGAATATACGGGTCATTGTTTCAGGCGTTCTTCAGCCACTTCATTGGCTGATGCTGGGGAAAGTATCACCAATATCAAAAGATACGCTGGTTGAAAATCAACTACAGTAGCAGAGAGCTACATTGAACAATCGATTTCAAATAAAATTAATATTGCCAAAAAAAATTGCCGGCGATGGTGATGGACCGATACCAAATAATAATTATTTGGACCTACCATCCATATCTAAAACGAGTGGTGAGGATGTTTCAAAAGGGAATAATTATTTTCAAGAGAAAAGTGAATATCCCACCCTCAATATTCAAAATTGTAACAATTGCATAGTTAATATAAAATTTTAATTTTCAGGGTTATGGAGCAAAAATGTAGATTATGAATAAAAGTTGTTTAATGAGTATTTCTTTATTGAACTGAATTCATTGTTTCGTGGTAGGTCTTCCGTGAAATGATGTGCGTAGGTAGGTATATATGGACAATTTTAGTATATTGTCTACTTTACCGCCCGCGGGCTATGATGCGCCCACGGGCGGTAAAGTTCCACTTTACGCCCGGCGAACCGGGCGGTAAAGTGTACTTTACCGCCCGCAAGTGCATAATAGTATATTGTGTATCTAGTGCGTGAAGTATACTTTATTACGCGAGTGTGGAAGTTTGTGGAACGAGCCGCAGGCGAGTTTCACAATCCGCACGAGCGTAAAAAAGTCTTCACGCACGTGGTGCACCCTATACTTTTTCTACGACCTTTTACTTAGAGATTGAATTAAAGGAAAATTTGACTAATTTTCTTTATTACAATAATAATTATTATGAACAGTTATATTGCAATTTTGTAAATTGTCAAAATGTACATTTACTTTCTCTTTCTCTACAGAATTAGTGCTGCTTGTACTGTTGGTATTGACAACATAACTACGATTATTCTCAGTTGTTAAGATTTTATTGCAGACATCTATCTTTTTAGTTAGGGATTCTTCCACGTAGGCTTCTGCCACTGAGGATGATTTCCAGCCGCCGTGTTTTTTTAGCGTTAGATCTCCTCCACCTTCGACTAATAAAGACGAAGATGAACGCCGTAGGCTGTGCCCGGCAAATTCGTTGGGATTGGGGAGTTTAAAAAATGTGGCAACTGTTGAAGGGACTTTTCCTATCTTATTTATACCAATCACTTGCCGAGTACATTTCCCTCGTTGATAATTTATAAAGAATTTATTTTCGGCATAATCCTTGGGACGAAGAGCCACGTATTTGTGATATATGTCCAAGTATTCAGTAACAGTAAATTTTCTAGAAACCTTAGTCTTCGTATCATTAACTGACACAATAAGAACTGTTCCCAAATTTTGGATGTCATCCATTTTTTATTTATAGAGCTCATCTCTGCGCAGGGCCCAGCTACCCCAAACAACAAAATGAGCTAAAAATTTAAAGATTAGTATTTATCGAAATTTATACAAATGGACTTAATTTGGTTAATAAATATTTTTCATCGGATGCCTCTTTGAGAAATTTTAATACGTGTTCCTTTTCCAAAACGCGTGATTTTTTAGGAATGTATCCCTCGTTTTTCCGTTTCAAGAAAGCGCGAACTTTCGGATAATCACCAATTTGTACGTTGTACTTAACACTAAGGGTGCTTTTCAACATTGAGTAGTGACTCCATAAGGTAGAAGATTTAACCTTTGTTGATAATTCAGATAGGTAGGCTAATATTACCCTTTCGGAGAATGATTGGACGTTGTTTGTATTGCGCCATTGCATAAACTTTTCCAAAGTGTTTTCGTAAATTCCCAACGATTTTTGTGGCAATAACGATGAACTTGCTTCACTCGCTGCTAACGTTATATTTGGAGGAGTTGATGGGAGTACTTCAATGCTGTCCATCAGGAATTTGCGTGAAATATACGGCTAATCGGTTTAAATCAAAATTTCGTCGTACTATTTATTAATTCAGAGGGTAATTAATTACTATTTACGGTCTATTAACTGATGTAACTCTGAACTTCACTCTGTCATATTTGTCAATTTCTCTCGCCACCGCTACCTAGACCAGCGACCGGTGTGTGAATTTGTATTGACTCTTATGGCACCGGTGCGTGAAATAAATCCCATAAGAAAAGCATGGCACTTCACACACTGATTCGTGAAATGAAGCTTTACACATTTTTATCGATGTGTGACGTTAGTAATTCACATACGGGAGTAGAAAAAAACTTTTTCATCACTCTTCTAGAAATGTAATTTGTGGCAAAAATTGACATTTTGATGTTTTATTATGCTGCACAGGTTATGTTTTCTTCTTCAAATAATTTAGTGTAGTTTTTATCTGTATTGTATCGGTATCTGTTCATGAATCTGTTTATAGGACCAAATTTTCAATTGTATGTTTTAATAGTTATTTATGCAACAAGTGCAAAAAGTAAATGTTTATTGCACTCGACGTGAAATTGTCCGACGAGGCCATTAGGCCGAGTTGGACAACACGTCGAGTGCAATAAACATTTTTTGTACGAGTTGCATACAACATTTTTTCTACGTTCATGTAAAAAGCAAAAAATTATTTATTTAGGTGCGGCACTAGGTGAAGGAAAATAAAATACGCAATTTAAATAAATAATTATTACTATCGATTTCATCACCATCATCTAGTTTTCCATTAATATTACTCATTTTAAAACTTTCAATTCATTAATGGTCAGAATTAAATTTTGACTGACGTTTATATAACCACAGTTGCATTATAAAATTCTAAATCATAGTAGCCATGAGCGCGTATGTTATCATGAGGTGTGGTCATAGTACAGACAGTTTGCTCTATGCAGGTAGACGGTTTAGAACATAGCGGATCGGTTTTGATTAAGGAGTTATTCTCGGGAAGGCATTATTTGTTCAACTCTGACTGCTAACATTAATACAAAATAATATAAAATATGTAGCTGTAAAACGTATGGCCAATCTCACAGAATATCTGCTAAATATGTAGTGGGTTTGAACGTTTATCATGATGATGACAGCTCGTTGAAGTAGAATGACAGATGAGTGCAATAAAAACTTTATTGCACTAGTGCAATAAAAACTTTATCGCACTAGTGCAATAAAGAGCTTTTTTTCTTGCTTTTTGCATGAATGTAGAAAAAATAATGATTTGCATTCATTAGTTCATAAGACTGCATCTTTATTGTGTATTTTTTAAATGTATTGTTACGAGATTGATAAAAATCTCCTAGCTACGAGTGATTATTTGGGTGGAATTCTGTCGTGAGTAATCTAGAGCGGAATCTGGAAGAATCTGGTTACACTACTTGAGTATATAAGGGCGAGACATATCACTGGGAAGATGAAGAAGTTTATGAAAAAGTGATAAGCAGTTTTTGAAGAAGTATATAAGTGTTTGGATTATTTATCTAGTTGTATTGTTGTATAGATCCAAGTGTTTTATCAGTCAGTGAAGTAGTTGTATGTTTTTTTAGTGAAGTTAGGAATAAACAGTTCAGTAGCGTGCTCGGCTCATTATTTAGCAAATTGTAACAGTATTAAGTAGTTCATACAACTAAATAAAGAAATTATATATACGACATGAACTTATATCAGTCCTGACATATTGTTTAAAATTAAATCTAGTTTCTAGTGACACCTCTTGGCGACGCCTTCAACTCTAACCCGTGGAGAATGAAATGCACAATGATCTGCGCCTATATAATGATTCGAGTAATGATTATCATATTTTTCGTCTCAAAGTTTGACTCATGCTGACCCAAAAACCATTTTCACTCACCTCACAGAAATCAACGGTTTGCTGACTTTCGAGCACTGACTCCTCCTCTGCTCCCTCAGCTTTTTCTCCTCCTCCTCGTTCTCCATCTCCCCCCGCCTCTTCGGTATGTGGTAGTCGATGGGTTGTTCCTGTTCCGGTTCCTGGATCACCAAACTAGTCGGCAACCGCGTATCCGTGTCTTCCTCCCTCTTCGTCGTCGTTTTTGGGGTGCGCTGGATCACGGAGAAATGCCTGACGGGGGCTACGTTCTGGGGCTTGAGGACGTCTTCGGGGGGCTTTTGAGCGGCGGGGATAACGACTTTTTCCTGCTTGAAGGCGGGGTACTCTTTCCGCTCCGCTCTGGTGAGGACGTGGCCTCTGCTGCCGTAGGGCTTGTCGCCTCCGAGGATGGAAGAGATGAAACGTCGGGGCGGTCCATTTTCGGGCTTCGGCGGCTCGGGGCTGGGAGATTTTGCTTTCGGGCGGTCTTCTGGTTTCTTTTCGTATTCTGTAAAATAATTTTTTTTAATAAAGACATCTTAGATATCTGAACACAGAAAATACTGATGAACCTCGAAGACGACAAGAAAAATTACTCAAAATATATGGACACAAGCGGTATTCGAAAAATGGAACAGAAAATAAAGACACGGGTTCATTCATTTTTAAAGAAAAATATATAAAATTACTGTCAATGAATAACTATATATTATATAATAATAAATCTGCCTTACAATTAGAAACTCATCTGCAAAACTAATGTATATTGTGGTATATTCAACAACCAAATCATTGGTCCAGTATTTTTAGGAGATATACTTATTTCTGAGAGGTACCTTCTTCCTACATCAAACGCATCTGCTTGAATTATTAGGCAATATGCCATTGAACTTGCGTAGAAGAATGTATTTTCAACAGGACGTTGCCCAGCACACTCTGCAGTTGAAGTGCGTGATTTTCTTGATGATCTGTTTCTTCGTAGCTGGATCGGACGATTTTCAGTGAATTCATGGCCTCCTAAATCTCCAGATCTAACCCCATGCGATTTCTTTCTATAGGGATATTTTAAATCTGAGGTTTATACACACAGACCTTTCAGATATCAAGAACACCTTGAAAATACGATGAAGGAATGTGCTGACAGTTATGTTCAAGAATGTTTCAAGGAAAATGTATTGTCGAACCATCCTGGGCATTGAAAGAAACGGAGAACACGTTGAAATTTTATTTTATTTTGTTTATTACTGTATATTTGATTCATTTTGTAGTTTAATTTATTCTTAGATTTTATATCATGTGTTGTTTTGATGAATTCATTGAAAAATTTCATCCAAATGTTACTTATTTTATGAAAAATATAACTTTTGAGATTTGGATCATTTTTAAAAAAGCGTTTTTTTGGTGCTAAGTAGGTTTCAATGACAATCTTTTAATTTTTTTGGAAAATAAAGATTCTGTCCATAAGCAACGTACTTTTTTAATGTCACTGTAGGGACACGCCAATTCAAGTTATTATAACAAATGAGCAACAAATGCAGCTAAATGCAGCTGAAAAGTGGATACACCACCAAAAACATCAGTAAGTCTCCCCGGAGCTTCATGGCAAATAATAATAGACGTCCTTTACCAGCACAGGCTATGTTCTTGGGTACACTCTATGAATGTTGATGAGGGAGTATTATTATTATCATTATATTGTGATAGTGGAACGAATTGTCCTTGAAATGAGGGACGAAAATGCCGTTTTCAGTAAGTGAATTTATAATGAATGTGTTTTCAGAGGAGTTAACTTTTTTTTATTGTAATGTGGAATATGTTTCCTATAATGATACGTAAGAATAAAAACTTATATTCTCCAAACATTTGTTATATTTACTCTGATCACTACTTGAACTCATACACTGAAGCGTTTACATAAAATAATGTATTTTTGAAATATCAGATTTGGGATATTTGACCTTTCAATCGATAGTTACATCTACTATTCATGAATTCTATGATAACGGAATTTGTTGAATAAGTTAGCATCAAAATAGATTTTCAAGGCTTTCGCAGCAATAAAAACATATTTTTCGTAAATGTGTATGGGGTCACTGAACGAAATCTAGAGATCGAAGTGCTTCTTCGAAACTCTACAGCATCAAATTTTGATTATTCGATTTATTATTTGTTATGGGAAATTAGTCGAAATTTCAACAGGTGGGCGAAGAATATAGTCTCTGATATTAAAGAATAGTATCATCAGAAAATATAGCTTGTTTTTTACTGCCACTGTGATTCAGAACCAGCTCGAATAATTGAAGATGATGTTCCATAATAATTTAGTAGTAATATATGTTGTATCTAACTCCCCGATCATTTCACCAACACCTTGTATGCATGATTTTACCTCTTTTTAGGCACATGAATAACATTGTCGACCAGTCTCGTATATTTCTACCTCTCTTCCCTCATCACTTATTCCCCGCATTATCCGTATAATTTCAAATTCATGAACGAATTGTCGACTACGTAAGTACCATTCGAAAAATTCAAGGATGTACAATGAACTTTTTTCGGATTCAGAGAGCTCTTTATTATGCTTACTGTACCGAACACGTGACTATAATAATAGTTCGTAATCAAGATTTCATTATGCCGTACACCGATGAGGAATATGAATAGCTTCGTCATTGGTATGTGAGAAAGAAGTCGTTCGATGTCATGGAATGGATGATCGACAATGTCGATTGAGAAGTAATTTACTATGGTTTCGATAATTACACGATTTCTCGACTTTGCCTCAAGGAAAAATTAATTTCATGCCAGTCACTAAGAAACTGAGAAGAGTTGAGTCAATTATTAAATTGTCAGTTCATCATCTACGAATATAGTGAATTTTTCCATAATATCAATGCATCCTAGATAATTGATGAGCAATAACACTGAAATTGGGCCAAGGGCTGATTCTTGTGGAACCCCACAATTGACCAGTTGAGACTTGAATGTTCTGTAAGGTTGCAAAGGACTGTTGCAAGGCATCTAGAAGCCATACATTAGTGAAGTATCCTGGACAATTCAACTCATGTATAAAAAATCGTATATGCCACAGTGCAATTGTCAGTCTGAGTCTGACAGCAACAAAAGTTAGCTGCAACTTTCACATTGACAAATGCACTAAAGGTTTTTATCACTTAATCATTTGTTTACCAATTATGGCGGTGCGGGTTGCGACAATAAATAGTTTGATATGTTTGTCAACAACTTATTGAATTTAAGAAGTAACAACGAGTCGACCACTAAAATGCTACAAAGTCAATATTATTATGAACCCTTTCATCGACGTTCAGTTTGATTCATCACGAGCTGCACGTAATGCTAAACTTAAAATCCTACAAGCACAGAAAATCTAGTGTATCAGCTCTTAATAAATCTGAAGTGTTTGCAATGGCCAGATTATATGAAGAAAATGAATGAAAGGACTTCAAAAGAAATTATATCGAATCTTAGCGTTTGAATTAGCTTGGCGCGGAGGGGAAGCAGCTTACTGCAAAACCACTCATTTCGTCGAAAGTAGACTGCGATATGGGATGACCTTCTGGGGGACTTTAACATCGTCGTCTACGGTTTTTATTGCGCAAAAGCGCATCATTCGTTCAATGATGGGAATAAGCTATCGAACCTCATGTAGAAACTCATTTAAAGACCTGAAAATTTTAACTGTAGCGTCTCTTTATATCTTAGAGCTGTGTGTGTATATGTTCAAGAAAAAAGATATATTTCCTCAAAATGATAGTACGCATGATCACAATACTCGAAACAAACATAATTTTATTGTACCGTTTAGCAAACTTCGAATAACTCAAAATGCTCCAAACTTCAGAGAACAAAAATTTTCAACTCGAAATCAAAAAAAGTTGTTCGATTTACATTTTCAAAAAGAAATTGAAAAAGTTTCTTGTTAAAAATAGCTTTTATACTGTAGAATAATTTTTAAATCATCATTTATGAAGGAACGTATTTTTACTACTTTATTCAACTGTTTTCATTTTAAATTTGTATATGTTTTATAATGTCTTTAAACGAACTGCTTGTATTTTACTACATGTATTCTACTCTATTTTTTGACTTTTTCCATACAGCTTGTACTGTCTTAAGGAAATATTCTATTCTATTCTAAACAACCAAAATTTACCCGATAAAATACAAACCTCTCGTGAAATTTGAAATTATAAGTGAAAAAATATCAAGTAAAAACAGCTGTTGGACTATCGGAAATTACTTTAAATTTTGTTTTATAGAATTTCAAATTTACCGAAATCTTTTTCATCTTTTTAAATCGTGAGACTGAACAGAACACTGACCAACAATGTTAGGAATCGATTCCCAGACAACATCCATCAAAAAACGATAACATAATTTGTTAAATTGAATGTATGTATTGTTCGTCTTGTCATCTCTTCAGACCTTTCCTTTGTCCGTCTACCAAACAGTAAAAATATCGAATAACCTCGCTATTGAAAGCAAATCATCCCACAACATCGATTACATCGGAGACCCAGGTGAAAGAAATGCACTAGAAAAGAAAGTTCACTGTCAAGTTCAAGGACGTAATCGTGCGTTACGCAATTATAAATGTGCGTAGAAAGTGAGAATTCCTTAACAGAAACTTTCTCCAACGATGTAACAGTTATCTCATAGTTTCTGGGTCAATATCACTGGGTGAATGTTACGGATTTCTACAGCTGCTTACTTCCATGATATGTTGAGGAAAGTTTTTTTTATCTATCTGTAGTGTAATAGTACTTGAGTAAAAAATGGATTGATGATCTAGAGAAAATATGGTTTAATTCACTCATGCAAAAAAAGTTAATATTTGGTAAAATTTGAGGTTGCATATTTTTATTATTTTTACTTCAATTTTCAAAATATTGTCATTAAACTGTAGATAAAATTATCAATTTTAACTTGCACATTCAGTCTTTCGTTGAATGTTGGCTTATTAGTCATTAACAGGGTTAATTAAAAGTTTGTGGTAAACCCTAATTTTAAAAAATCCCGTGGAATAATTTCGTAAATAAATTCTTTCAAAATACCAGTTTTTGATGAGAATCATTTCTTTTCAACATTTTGTTTTCGGTTCATGCCTTTAAGTTCATTTTTAAAAGAGAAATGAACTTGTCATCAACGGTGTAATTTAAAATGAATATAATTTTTTGAAGAGGTGGCTTTGCTCGTTGTTGCCCTAATGTCAGTTTGACAGTGAGATACCTCAACCATGGTTTTAAGTGCACAAAATTGCGCACCGAGTAGCTAGACTGTAATTTGCTACTGAACATTTACATTGGAACTTAGGGCAATAGAACAATGTTTTTTTCACTGACGAATCCAGATTTTGTTAACATTTTTCAGATGAACGAAAAAGAGTATGGAGAAGAAAAGAAGAAAGCTTTGCAGAGTGCACATTCAGTCCCCGTCTGAGTCATGGAGGGAGGTTCAGTAATGGTTTGGTCGGGAATATCCCGGGAGGCCTGCACTGAGTTGGTGGTCATCGATGAAGATATTGAGCAATTACGTTGTACCTTTTAGTGGATTTATCGGCGATAACTTTATCCTGATACAGTAAGGTTTATTAAACAATACCTCGCGATAGGTATTAACAAAATTTACTGGCCAGAATGTTAGCCTGATCTCAACCCCATAGAGCATGTTTGGGACATGCTTGGTAGGTGAGTCAAAGATCGCTAAGTAGCTCCGGCTACGATAATAGAGTTTTGTTTAGCAATTCTGGAGGAGAAATATTCCTCAAGATGCTATTCGCTAACCCACGTATATAGGCAGTAATAAAAGTACATTTGTAGGTTATTAAAGTTACAGTTGAATTGGTTTGTTTTGAAGTTTGATTTTGAATTTGAATTGATAACTGAACAATATATTGTTGCCTTCTCTTTGCTAGACTCATAAATGAGCTGTCAAACTGACATTATGGCACAATCAAAAAATAACATTTCTTGAAATTGGGTAAACTGTTGTTTGCATTTCATTTCTCTCTTAAAAATGAACTAGTGCACTTAAAGGCATAAAGCAAAAAACAAAATGTTGAAAAGGAATGGTTCTCAACAAAAATTGGTATTTTGAAATAATTTGACCACGAAATTATTCCACAGGATGTTTCAAAATTAGGGTTCAACAAGAAATTTTTAATTATAACCCTTAATAATGACTAATAAGCCGGCATTTAACGAAAGACTGAATGTGCAAGTTGAAATTAATAATTTTATCTACAGTTTGATGAAATAACTTTGAAAATTGAACCAAAAATAAAAAATCTATGAGATCTCAAATTTTAGCAAATATTAAATTGTTGCGTTTTTTTGCATGATAAAAATGTACAAATAATGAACACGAAAGAATAATTTTACAAATTCTTGAATTTTTTTTTATATCTACGCATGCTTGGAGTATTTGTCAATACCATTTCTAGTCGTTTTTTCGCAACCGAAATCATTTATAATGCTGTAAACATTTATTCTTAAGCTATTTATCTATTGTTAAAATAATCGTTAAAATTGTTATTTCCGTCAACCAGCTGCACACCCTTAAGAGTACAACTCTCAAAAGTCTTCGAAAGACTTGTCCGAGCTAGGGAAGATCTGTTCACAATTCAACCTTGACAATTTGTCACCCAGTTTGAAACCCAGACAATTCTACCGTTCTTTTGAAAGACCACAGTATCGTCAGCAAAAAGTTTCAGCTTACATTCACTAACGTGACTAATTACATCATTTATGAATAAAATAAATGATATTGGTCCCAATACCGAACCTTGAGGCACTCTATACTTGATATTATTTTAGGAAAATATTGTGAATGTATACTGCTAAGTTCACATTTATCTTTGGACCGTGTGGTCTTTTTATGAATTCAGTCTGCCGTGAATGACTCGATTTCAGTTCGAAATCTTGACTATGGCTCCCCTTCAGCATACTACGTGAAAATCTGCCAAGCGTTGCCAAGGCCAACTCGGCTCATAATTTCTCAAGAACAATGCCCTGTTATACGCCTCTCATTTTGCTTCACTTGTACCTGATTTTAATTGAATACGGTTCCTTCGTGGTACCCAACAAAAGATACCTTCGATATATTTATGTACCGCAATACGCAATCCGAAAGACGGCATTGGCCCGCTCAAGGGCGACCTCGTTCGTGGCTTTAGGTAAAGACTTATACAGGGCGATAACAAGGAGTTCAGATGAACTGTTTTGGTGAATTTTAGTGAATTTTTGGCCACTTGTAGTCTTATCCTCACGTTTTGACATCTGTTATTTCAAGTTCGGATTCAGAACCAGATTTTTTTTTCAGTATTTGTCACCTTAATTTTGAGATTTACCATATATTCGTTCTCAAGGATTCTTATTTCCAATAATTTTCCGTTCAATTTTGGGATTCCGGGCTGGGTGTGCCTCAAGGATCAATCCTCGAACCTCTACTGTTCCCAATATATATACTAGCCGACTATACCAACATTTATAAATTGTTTTTATACTCGCAAGCATGCAGGTTTTTGAAAAAATATTTTAAAAAAAACAAGCAAACATTTATTTCTTGATTAAAAGTATAGGTAGTGAAAGTACAATTATTAAAATTTAGCTCAACATTAAATTCGTTGATGTTCTCTACTATAGAAGATCTACTACCACGTATAATATTTATGATCTTGTATTCTTGATCGTTTTACTGAACACCAGATTATATTCAATGCGATTTGTTGGAGAGTCATCGTTATTTTTGTCGATTTGAAAAAAAATCCACCAGACAAGCAACTGCCTTTCCTCCTCGCCACGATAATTCTACAGCAGCAATACAGTAAAATTCACGCAAAACACCTTCAGGAGTATTTTCATCCCATATAGCAATATTATTTTGTTAACTTCAGACAAATTTAGGGAAACTGACGATTCTATATTTACCGTGATTGTCATTACTATGGAAAGGTATACACAAGCTAGAAGCGAAACACCGTTTTGAAAATACCACGGGCTGGATGAAGTGTTTTCAAAAAGTCCTGTTTGCATTGGTTCGAAATGAAAAAATTATGTCATTTGATTGGTTTATATAATATGAGGGAAATTGACAAAATAACAAAATTTAATGGTTGTTAGAACTGTCAAAAAAATTTCAATGGAAACGAAACATGATAACACAAAGAACGAAATGTCTATTGATATAAATCTAATTGTTAATATCAATAATAAATGATTGAAACGTGATTGATTCAAGATTGTATTTTCCATTTCTCCACTAGTGGAATAATGCACTTTATACGGTTCATTAATGTGGATAAAACTCTTATTATAAGGTGATTTTGGATAAAATAGGTTTTCATAAGATAGTAATACGACTGGTCATCTCAAGAAACAAGAAACGTGGAAGAAATTCCACCCCGTACACCTGAGAAGACAACGTGAAAGTGAGTTTTTTTGTTCGACTCTCAAAGTCGTATGAGTTTTATCCGGTTCAGAGCGTTCAGACCTTGCAGGTGTTTGCCAGTCAACAGCGTTCCAGTAATAATATCGAACGAGACATCTTCCTGGGTAGGTACGGCCTTCGGGCACAAGAACTTTTTTAATTACTTTGTCAATAGACGCGGTTTTGTGTAAGTCAATATCGTTAAAGATATTAGTTTATCGTACAAACAATTCAGTTGTGGGAAACCGTTATGAAGAAGATGATAACCCGATATTTATGATGCCTTTAAGACGGCTGAAATTGACTGAAGAGAAGCAAATCCTTGAAAAGTTTTTTACCTAATTTCGTAGGTCGAAACAATTCAAAGACCAGAGAAGACTAAATAATACTACTAGTGTTCTCAAAAACCGGTGAGCATGCCGTTACTTGGATTGTTTCAGTTCAATCCAGTAAAGCCTTTGTCGATTCACATTCACTAAACTCGTTTGTTATACCGGGTGGCTACGGAAGTATTGCCTACGGAATATCTCAGTTATTGTATGAAGTAGGTTTGTGAAATTTGGAGCGTCGATATAATGACATAAGAGCTAGAATTTGAGTATATTGACATGTCGAAGTTAACTTCCGGTCTGACCGGAAGTAACATCAACTTTCATATTTTAAATGGAAACCCAATTTTTTTTTCTTTTTGCTTTATTCAGCATTCAATTCCCTTTCGAATGACATATCACAAGTTGGTATCTAACCAGAAACTAGATCAGAAAAAAATTATTTTTGAAATTCACCGAGTAGGTCGTGGAAGCAAAATGAAAGCCAAAAATTGAAAAGTTGGCTATGGAAACCATACGTCACTTGATAACAGTTGCTACTACTGTGATATTTTATTTTCATTCGTCGGCGTTATAAAAAGCCGACAAAAAAATATTGGAAAAATTGGGAAAAAATCAATACTCTGTAGGTCCATAACTTAAATAGGAACATAAAACTTTTTCTTGCCTGTACTATTCAGCATAACCATTCCTTTCTAATGATATAAGAGAAAGTAATTTTTTGAAATGAAATCCCAAAAAATCCAATTCATTTTCAATCTTGAGTCTTTGAGTCACTTGGATTTGATTTTGAGTATTTTCAGTCCCAATCTTGAGTGTGTCAGATTTGTCTCTCAGTCATTCTACAACTAGTAGTGCTACCATCTGATCTTCGGCATTTTCTTTTTGTTGGGAAATAAAGACTTTTATTATTATTATTATTTCATTTTTAATCTTGAGTCTTTGAGTCACTTGGATTTGAATTTGAGTCTTTTCAGTCCCAACCTTGAGTCTCTCAATCGATTCGATTTGGCTGTCAGTCATTTTATTCCCATTCTCGAGTACTTATTTGAGTCACTTGGATCTGATTTTTTAAGTCCTTTCAGTCCCAATCTTAAGTCTCTCAGTCGGTCCGATTTGGCTTTCAGTCATTTCATTGTCAATCTTGAGTCTTTGAGTCACTTGGGTTTGATTTTGAGTCTTTTCAGCCCCAAACTCGAGTCTCTCAGTCGATTCGATTTGGCTTTTAGTCATTTCATTTCCAATCTTGTGTCTTTGAGTCACTTGGATTAGATTTTGAGTCTATTCCGTCCCAATCTGGAGTCTCTCAGTCGAACCAATTTTGCTTTCAGTCATTTCATTCCCATTCTCAAGTCTTTGAGTATTTTCTGTTCCAATCTTGAGTATCTAAGTCGATCCCATTTGGCTCTCAGTTATTTCTTTTTCAATCTTGAGTCTCTGAGTCACTTGGATTTGATTATGAGCCTTTTCAGTCCCAATCTGAATCTCTCAGTCGATTTATTTGGCTTTCAGTCATTTTATTAACAATCTTGAGTCTTTGAGTCACTTGGATTTGATGTTGAGTTTTTTCAGTCCCAATCGTGAGTATCTAAGTCGATCAGATTTGGTTCTCAGTTATTTTCTTTTCAATATTGAGTCTCTGAGTCTCTTGGATTTGATAATGAGTCTTTACAGTCGCAATCTAGAGTCTCTCAGTCGATTTAATTGACTTTCAGTCAATTCATTTCCAATCTTGAGTCTTTGAGTCACTTGGATTAGATTTTGAGTCTTTTCAGTCCCAATCTTGAGTCTCTCAGTCGAACCAATTTTGCTTTCAGTCATTTCATTCCCATTCTCAAGTCTGTGAGTGACTTGGATTTGATTTTGAGTATTTTCAGTCCCAATCTTGAGTATCTAAGTCGATCCGATTTGGCTCTCAGTTATTTCCTTTCCATTCTCGAGTCTTGGAGTCACTTGGATTTTATTTTGAGTCTTTTCAGTCCCAATTTCGAGTTTCTTGAATCTTGAATATTTCAGTCTTGTACACATTTTTCAACACTACCTCGAAATTGACGAGAAAATCGGCGAATACCGTTTCGTATAATGAAGCGCATAAGTTGATATAAGTAAACGTAGCACTGTCATATAATGTTCATGTTTCTAAAATGTTCTGTCCACGTGTATAAAGAGATACAGCATACCGCAAATCGCTATGACTAGGATAATCAATATTTCATAAGAGACACACACCACTAATGAAGAATCTTGAGGTGCTACGTAATGAGTGTTTCATAACACATACGTGCGGTTCTGTAAAAATTTATGGCCAATTTCGGTATCCTATAATATACCAAGAGGACGATGTGAAAGCAACACACAGGGTCGAGCAGTATTCGGACCAAATATTCGCTCATAATCCTGTTCAGTAATTTTGCTAATCTGCAAGGACAAAAAAGTGGTAGAAGCTAGACCGTTTGTGGTTTTCTGGGTACTTCGTGCGAAAAATTCATTACCGGAACTGCCTCAATTCGACTTTCAACAAAAACATTTTTGGATTCAACTAGAACAGCCATCGATTGTTATGTATGAACTGAATATATAACATCACCTTGAAAGTGCTGAATCTCAATTGGGAGTTAAATAGGCCAAGATATTTATTCGTAAAATGACATAGATACACCCTGCATTTTTTAATAGAATTTAAATCGATCCCAATACCTAAAAAAACAACGTATATTTGGGTTTCAAATAGAGTGACCTATTTGCCAGATAATGCTAAACGTTTTCAAAGATCAAAAAAATTATGTGTATCAGCAGTTTGAGGATTAAAAAAGTTGAACTTTCTTGAAGTTGATTTATTGGAGTAGGGATAATAGTTCAAGAAAAACTTTTACCTGTTTCCTGAGTTTTGATTTTTTAATAACCTTAAAAAATTGTTTCAATTGTTGAAAAACTCCGATAATCATGATTATTTTACTAGAAACGCAAACAGATTCTAAAGCACACATCCAAGTTATATGAAAAAAACCCAGCATATATGGATATTGAACTCTATAATCATTTACCCAAGGATATAAAAGATGAAAACAATTTTCTAGCATTCAAAAGAAAACTGAAAATATTTCTCGTTGAAAGAAGTTTTTATAGTTTAGAGGAGTAAATGACAGTGAATTTACTATGTTGAATAATTTTAATATGTTTTTTGGGTCTTGAATATTCCTAGTAATGTTTTATACAAATTTTATTTTTTGACTTGTCTGATATCATTATTGTGATCTAAAGATGAATAAACTATCTTTCTATAATGGTTGTAAAATGTTCAATCATCTGCAAAATGACAAAAAAAAATATACCACTTCGGATAAGCTGTGAAATGTTTTCCAAGAACTTTTTAATGATGACCTAAAAAAACTGTACTCGATGTGATTATTGATGTTCAATCTACTATAGCAGTCAAACTCATTTACTTCAAATGATATTTTTTACGACGTATTTTTTATTTTTATGACAAAATATATTGTGTCCATCTCTCTTCCATTATTTTCATCACGAGAAATCCAGGGAAAAATTCAATGAACATTTATCAAAGTCTATCAAGATTAGTTCTTTCTCGTTGCAATAAAAAATTATATCGACGATCAGACTCACGAAAAAAAAAAGGGGAAAATATGAACGAAATTGGTGAGGAATTCCTTCTAATGAGTTAAAAAAAAGCCTTGTTCAAGCCTTCTGTGTCTCTTTTTATGCTTACTTCAATTGTCATTCAACAAGTGAGGTTGTTCATCTTAAATTTTGTACCCTTAAGATGACAGTATGATCATATTTTCCGACATGTAAAACAAGAGCTGTGTGGTTTTTGAGTGTTCCATTATTCTAGTCTTTAGGTAACGACCTGTTTGACCCACATAGCATTATGTACCATTGGATCTGGGTTCGAATTGCACTGCATTAGGAATTGGTAATAAAAAGGGATATTTCTATATCGAAGTGTTTTTTTATTGTAACAGATTGTTTGTGGGGAATGTAATTGGAATAATCAGATATATGTGTTACTTTTTCCGATCCCACTTTGCCACTAGACATATTTGTTGAAATTTTCTATTTCAATGAGTTCAGTCGCTTCCAAAATACTGGCAGGTATACGTTCAAACTCTGATCGAACATTTGTATTCTAACCTGTAGATTTGTTGTAACACTCCATGCTATATTCATTCATTTGCGTATGTGGATCGCCGACCTACTTCCCAAACAAAAACACCTGAATAACGCATGATCGTAAATCCCTTAGACGAGGATTTCACTTTTAAAACGCTCGTCAAAAATTTGTTATTGTAAGTAGACCGTGAAGCAATTTGACCCTTTACAATTATGACACCCGACCAAGATGGCCTACATTTCGTCTGCACCTCATTGGAGCTCGTGTACTATACAGTGTGATTCGGACGAGCGGTTCAATAAATTGTAACTCGGAAAAGTGATAAAAGGATTTTTTTTCAGCTTTTGGATCCCAGAACGAACGTTAGAATCAAGAGTATGGGGGAGGTTTTACGATGCTAACTTTGGATAGAATCTGAGCTTAAGATGAAAAACAGAGGTTGTGTCGCAGGACATAACCAGCTGATCTTCGGCTTTTTTCGTAATATGTACATGTACAATTGCAAAATAAAGACCTATTATTATTAATTTTTTTATCCGTTAGGAATTACCCAGTCAGGCCCTGTCTCCGGAGCCCCGACACTTCCGGAGGGCGCGCTGGTGTGTCATTAACCCCAGTAAACACTCCCCACGTCCATGGGGTAAGTGATTACTGTGTCCGAGAATCATGTGCCCTGAGTAGGCGGAGTGAACCAAGAATTACGGCCTTCTGCATTGGCCCGGCTAGGATTTCTGCCATGTCACGGCAAGCCGGTATGATTTTCAAGTTTGAGAGCAGTGTGTCCATCATTCCACCAAGGACCCCTATTATCAGAACCACCAACTTGACAGAATGGTTTGGGTAAAGCCTGCGGAGTTCAAAGATAAGATCTCGATATTTAGTCCGTTTTTCCTCCTCTTTTCGGAAGATGTTCGTTTCGCCAGGAGCTGAAAACTCAATGACGAAAATCGTCCTACTTTGATGGTCGAGGAGTACTACATCAGGCTTATTGGCTTGTATTTGCCTGAGGGTGGGGAATGAATAGTTCCAATAGATTCGGCACTTCTCATTCTCCATCACGGACTCAATATCCCCCGGAGCATAAGGCAACACCGGTGTCTCGTCTACACCGTACGAGTGTCATAGATGGTAGTACAACACTCGTAGGGCCGCGTTATGTCTGTGCCTACTTGACCTGACAAACGAGAAGGTCAGGTCTCTGGATAAGCCTAGGTCTTCAATGTTCTTGAAGAAGACCCCAGCTTCGGCTTATCCTTATGTAGCTGCAGGAGCCTCTCACACTCCGCAGCTTTTACGTGGGTTTTTTGCTGAACGGGTTCCAACTCGGTGATAGAGTTTGGGTTTGTCCGTTCAGTGTCGAATACGAGACCGAGTTCATCGGCTGCACGGGTTGCTGCCTTGAAAAGAAATGCTCCAATCCCTGCTTTTTCATGATCACATTCCAAGCAGAGAAGGGGATCTGAACTCCTGATGACTTTACAGGCTCCGTTCAGTACCATTCTGTTATGTAGACACTCCAAACTCAAAAGTCCACGGCCTCCCCGTTATCTGGGGAAGTATAACCGTGGAACAGACGATTTAGGATGCAAGCTTCTATGAAGATGCATCATTTTGCGAGTTTTTACGTCGAGTTGTCGCAGCTCTTCCTGAGTCCATTTCATTACTCCAAAGGAGTAAAGTAGAATCGGAACGGCAAGCATATTAGTTGCAGCAACTTTGTTCTCCCCCGACAGTTCTGAAGACCAGATCTGTCGGAGTTTGTGCTGATACTTGCCGCGGAGAAAGCTTTTGACAGTAGCTACCTCTTGGGTGTGGCGTTGTTCCACCCCTAGGTAGGTATACGTATTATTATTATTAATCTCTCTAGCTTTAACGTTCGTCTGTGTCTAGAATGAATGACTAGGTATATTCGAAAGGTCTCCCACGAAAAAAAGGGTGGAAAGACAGAAATAGATGGGTATCAATGAAAATATGGCATATAGTTGGAGAGAGTATCAACCGAAACAGCTGGAAACATGTAGTAAACGATATCGCTGGTCAACTCACTCTTCAAAAAGTTGAAGTTCTTTGGATTTATCAAGCCGTACTGTTGATGACTTCATAACTTCAGAGTAGATCACAAGCAGAATGTTTTTATTACAGTCAGCTCAAGTTCAACAGCACATATTAGTTCACCTCAAGGTATGATTCCGGGGGTACTTTCGATCGATTTGTACAAGTGTCCTGCCTAAAAAAGTTGAATACCACTTTTTTAGGCAGGACACTTGTTTAGAATAAAAATAGAAAGACTCGTTTTTCGTCGAAGGGGAAACATCTACTTTAAATCTTGTACAGCTAGAAATGTTGAGTCATTTGAATCAATTTTCAGTCCTCAAATCTTCGCTTCTGTCTTTTAGTCATCGGCTAAGTCTTTCAGTCTTGAGCTTCATTGAGTCTTTGAATCACCTGGATTTGATTTTGAGTCTCGAGTCTTTTAAATATTTTGAGTCTTGCACACATTTCAGCTAGATGTTTTCCCCTCTTTTTGGTTTAGCACTGTTTGTAGAATTCAATTATTTGTCGCTAAACTGCTCATTTGAATGGTGATTACAGAAAGTTATCGAACATTTTGTTAATTCACTTTTGTTATTGCATTCAAGTTTTCTAGTCCACCACCGCCTATTACTTGGAATCACATTAGTGAATCATTAACGTTTATTTATAACTTTTTACCCAGAACTTGATTCGTACATATATACAAACATGCGATCGATTTATTTACTCATTAATTCAAAATCAAGTTCCAATAACAAGAAATAAAAAAACCAGTATTTGTTTGGTATACACTATAAAATTGGTTCTGTGAGTTTTCCTCGTGAAGTGAATAGCAAATTATTTTCCTTAGTTATATCTTCCGAATTCGAAAAAAAAAAAACGAAGATTGAAAATCTTTGAATAAAGTTCAATTTTTCCTTTGAAGTTACTAGAAACGCTTTCAAAATATAGCAGTAATTAAACTAAATTATACTTACCTTTCACCTTTTTTTCAAATCAGTAAAAACTCTTAGAGGGTATAAAGTATTCTTACCAATTGAAGACTGGAAAATCTGTAGTAAGTGAGACTGGTAAAAACATGTGGGATCAAAAAAAAAAACAATCGATATACCTATCCCAAGATCTGTCCTAAAAATATTGACTATCAGGTTTGCATTGAATCAAATATTTATGCAAAGCGTATAATCTGATGTCTAGGAAGAACAAATTAGCAAGAAGTTAGTTTTGTTCACTGAATCTATATGGGAATAATCACTGTCTGATGTAAGGCAATGAGGAAGGTGTTGGAAAAGGTGTAATGTAATTCTAATAACTCATCTAGTAGTTCATGAAGGAAATAATTGAACAAAACAATCAAAGCGAGTCAAGTCGTTTTCAAAGAAACTCGATTTTCACATACAATTAATTCTAAAAGTATTCCTAATATATTGAATATTAACATTTCACTCACGTATCTGTATGTTATTTTCCAGTATTTAATTTATTCAAGCAAGAAAACAACTGAAGCGGTTATACTAAATTTAGATAAACATATAGGGAAGGTTTTTTAGGTAATACGCAGAAATGCGGCTGTATTGCTGTATACGAAAGACACTCCTTTCCTTACGGAATAAACCGGTGCTTTTTCTCAATGTTTTCTCCTTGGATATATGATAATGTTAGGAAAACTCTGAGAGAAGATTTTATAGAAGCCACATTGCATACTCTACATTGGAATATACTTAAATCGCTTGAGGAAGGATAAAAGTCATAACTTATGCATTGAAAATTCAAAAAAAGAATGTCTTGAACTCAGTAACACTTGTTGAATACTTGCCGACGACTTTACCTATTGTATAGGTTTTATTGCGGAAGATTGGATTACGTAATCCACCATATTTCATTATTAGTTTTATGGTCTTCCGTCAAGTGGTGTCGCCCCTCTTTCATGATGTTTCTGGCTTCATGTTGAAGTCGACACGTAGTCGGAGTGCATTTTAAACTGGAACCCAGAGATGGCGCTGAATTCATACCTCAGTGTTTGTCTCAGGGATTTCCAATTAGGATGAAAAGATTTTTCGATTCAATTGGGTCGAACTAGCCTTCGCTGATGATTGGCAATGACCATGAAACCGGTACGGAGGTGTTCCCCCAATTAAATCGAAAAATAATTTCAGCTTTGATATTTGAAATGCATTGCAAAGTGGTTCTTGTAGAAAACTTTGCCAAGTATTAAACAAATATAATTCAATGGTCGTAGGGGACAGTAGTTGTTTTTTGTTGAATACTTGCCGACGACTTTACCTATTGTATAGGTTTTATTGCGGAAGATTAGATTACGTAATCCACCATATTTCATTATTAGTTTTATGGTCTTCCGTCAAGTGGTGTCGCCCCTCTTTCATGATACAGAAATTGACGTTTTATCCTACTTTGAGGTATATCCAAATAATTCCATCAGAGATTTATCTAGAGAAATAGCTGTTCCACTGTCTGGTATTCAACGAATTCTGAAGAAACATAAGATTTCTCCTTATAAGTTAAGTGCAAACACTAGAACCTGGTGATCCTGAGAGATGATTGGGGTTTTGTCGGTGGTTTATGAATAAATGCAGACAAGATCCAAACTTCTATATATCATATGGAGCGATGAGGCTAATTTTTCAAATGGTGGGATGTATAATAGAAAGTATATTCATTATTGGAGTAGACATAATCCATTTCTAGTCCATCACCACAATCCGCAAAGACGATTTAGTATTAATGTTTGGTGTGGTCTATTTAGAGGCAGAATTATCGGTCCATTTTTCTACCATGGTTCCTTTGAACGGACCCCGTTACATTAATTTATTAACAAGAGTGTTGGAAGAGTTTTTCGATGATCTTGATCTGGAGGTTGTCAGATGATCTATTTTCAGCAGGATGGAGCACCAGCACATAATGTCAGTGGCGTAAAAATAATGCTGCGAGGCTGCTTTGGAAACAGATGGATTGCTACAAATGGTCCTGTTAAGTGGCCCCTCGTTCACCAGACATACATGAGACCTCTAGATTTTTATTTTTGGGGATTTCTGAAAAGTGAGGTGTACAAAATGAAACATAATAATGTAGATGAACTGAAAAATTATATTGTAACTATAATTAATAGAATTGATGGCCGAACTGTGTTGAATGCCACACGTAGTGTCAATAAAAGGGCCCAAATATGTGTTCAACAAGAAGGCGGTGTTTTTGAACATTTACTCGATATTCTGTAGCGCTTTATCAAATCCGTTTGTTATAAATGTTTCCTATTGATAAAACTGTCTTATTTTCACGTTTACGAAAATAAGTCAAATGAGATTTGTTGTTGAGAATGTTATTACGAATCGACATGCATGAAAAAATATAGGGTGTTCCATTGAAAGAAATATCATTTAATGTAATATTCTGAAAACGCGACTGTCATTATTGTTTTTTGTTTTCGGCATCGAGAAAGCCATTAAAAATGCTACTAGTTTGCCTATTTAACCGAATTCGTAGCATCAATAATAAGGGAGTTGGCAATGGCGCCGACTTAATTTGGAACACCCTGTATATGCATATATTATTAGTCACCGTTTCTGAGACATTATTGATAAGTGATTGTTGGGTAAAAAACTAAATTATTTTATCTACAAGTGACCGTATATCTATACAGCAGGTACTCTTTCGATTTCAACGTTTTAATCATGCCATTGTCAATGGCATTTAATTACGAGCAAATCAAGTTTTTCTCAATTACGTAACGCACAGAAAACGTTCTCGTACGTACGGTATTTCTTTTCATGCAAAGGTCAATTCCTGGTCGCGTTCTATTCCTTCTGAATGTTAATATACTTCAAAAGCCAAGGTTGCTATCGCTAAACTTCAATTAATAAGTTACTTATATTCGTAGTCAATTCCACTCCTATGGTGCAACTGTAAAAAGCGTGCTTCATAGTAATAAGTACTAGAAACGCAGTTTTATGAACGATGTTGGTTTGTTTGAATATTTTATATTTAAGATTTTATTTATCAGCAACTATACTATATTTGTTGTCCGACTAGCCTTCTTGGCTGCATATCTCCGTGAGTCATAGTGGTAAGAACATTACTGAAAAAATTTGATTTAGAAGTGTTCAAAAGTAGCGGTACTTTTCTCCATTCTCATATTCATTTTTCAGTCTCAATGGCTTATTTTATTTCTCAAATCATAAACCGCTTTCCGGACGAGAAGAAAAAGACCATTTTTATGGCAAGATATATAGATTATAAAAATAATACTCATTTGAAAAAGGCAAAACAATGGCATATCATTATTTTGATTGAAAACGTCAACGCCCTGAATCTTAAGCATCAAGTTTTTACGGACCTTTGTTCCTATAATGAATTTTTCTTAGAGTCACCCAAAGATTACCGCCCTTTAGTAACAGTGTTCAATTATGGAACATCTTGTTTATACAGTGCGGCTTTTAATGCCCCCCACCTGATATCTTTTGAATGGTTTGATGTACGTACGTATACGTAATTCAATTCTCTTTTCAACCATCTAAACATTTTTTGAATTTCGTTCCATTCAAAAAAAAATTCTGTCCCGTTATTTCACATCAAACCGTTCAAAAGTTATCGTGGTCAGGTAAGAATAAGGATTCAGACCGCCAGATCCGCATACTTATTCTGAAATTTCGAATGAATATTGTGACAAAACGTATTAACGAAAATCTAAAAAATTCAGCTGCATAGTTGAAAAGAGAATTGAATTATCTTTTCAACGATGTGACACATGACCCCCCATCCCATTTAAAGTTTTTTAGTTGATGTGCCCCCCGCGCCATCTACCGAGCAATCACAAGGTGTTTTATTTCAAAAAGTAGTTTTGGTGAAAGCCCCCAAACGGTTTTTTTTAGGTTTGTACGTCAAACCGTTCAAAATTTTACAGGGGGAGGGGACTATTATAAGCCGCATTGTATATAAAAACGCATGATTTTTGGAATTACGACTCAGAACTGTCATGATCAAATCAACAATTTTACTTGACAGAAATGAGTCTATGAATAGAAAAGTTTCTGGTCTGATCCACCATCGATATCTCTCGAATATATTGTTGAAATTTCTATCTGAAATAAAAATATTTTGGGTACTGAATTTATCTTATGCACTAGCAAGCGGTAAAGTACACTTTACCGCCCGGTTCGCCGGGCGTAAAGTGGAACTTTACCGTCCGTGGGCTCATCATGGCCCGCGGGCGGTAAAGTAGACAATATACTAAAATTGTCCATATATACCTACCTACGCACATCATTTCACGGAAGACCTACCACGAAACAATGAATTCAGTTCAATAAAGAAATACTCATTAAACAACTTTTATTCATAATCTACATTTTTGCTCCATAACCCTGAAAATTAAAATTTTATATTAACTATGCAATTGTTACAATTTTGAATATTGAGGGTGGGATATTCACTTTTCTCTTGAAAATAATTATTCCCTTTTGAAACATCCTCACCACTCGTTTTAGATGTGGATGGTAGGTCCAAATAATTATTATTTAGTATCGGTCCATCACCATCGCCGGCAATTTTTTTTGGCAATATTCATTTTATTTGAAATCGATTGTTCAATGTAGCTCTCTGCTACTGTAGTTGATTTTCAACCAGCGTGTCTTTTGATATTGGTGATACTTTCCCCAGCATCAGCCAATGAAGTGGCTGAAGAACGCCTGAAACAATGACCCGTATATTCTTCTGGGCCTGGTAGCTTCAAAAATGCTGCAATTTTTCTTAGAATTTGACCAAGGATATTCTTCCTAACAACTTGTTTTGTACATTTGTTGTTCTTATAGAATATAAAAAAACGCCCATGTTCAGTACTTATTTGCGGGACGTAAACTAGCATAGCTTCTATAAATATCCAAATAATTAACTGACTGGTTTTCAGTATTGCAGATGGTAAATGTTCGTTGTATTTCAGTTTTTGACTCTCGAATTGTAATCAATAAAGCATAAGTAAGGTCTTGAATGTCATCAAGCTTGAGATTTTTTAATTCTTTTCTACGACAAGCACCATGTACCCCAAATATTAATGCAACCTATAAAAGAATCAATAAGTTTTTAATTACTTAATAAATATAGGTAGGTATAACATACCTTCATCATCAGATATACATTATCTGAAGCTTCTTTTAGAAAAAGTTCGATTTCACCCCTATTCAATATTTTGGATTTCTTCGGCTTATATCCATCATTCTTCTGTTTCAAAAATGCTATCAATTTTGGAAATTTGCTTATTTTTATATTATTATACCAATTCAAAGTAGACTTTAACATCGAATAGTATGACCACAAAGAAGATGGTTTTCGATTCTTCGACTTCTCAAAAAGATATCCCAGTAATATATCTTCTGTAATCACCTTCACATTATTTTCATTGCGCCATTTTATGAACTACGTCTTTTCGTAAAGTTTCTTTGACTTTGTTGGTAGCAGTTCGAGTTTGGCACTCTCAGCCGATTCCAAAATTTCCATTGGTATGTATATATTATGTTTTTCATCTGATGATTCCATAATTTTCGTGTTGAGTTCACTCACGCACTTTTTCAGATAAACATGAAGATGACCGTTTACCTTGTTTATTGAATTTGTTTCTAGACAGCAACCAGCTTGCTTAACAACGTCATAATTAGGTGGGTATATACTGGGTATTCTGTGTACGATTTGAATAAATGAATCTATTTCAGTATACAGAGATGATTATTGACACGATAATTGCCATATAAATATATATACAGTGTCCGCCAAAATCTTGGAACCATATGGAAAACGTTTTTATTAATAGTTTCTCAGAAAATGTCATTCTTCATAAAAGTTAGTTTCCCATACTGTTCCAAGATTTTGGTGGACACTGTATAAACCGCTAGTGCATAAAATTATCAAGTGCGTAAAATGCGTTTATGGCCTTCGGCGTGTAATGGCCCTCGGCTAACACCTTCGGGCCATTATCCACGCCGCAGGCCATAAACGCCTACTTTACGCCCTTGATACATAAATAACTATTATGAATGCAGCTCACGTTTCTCAATTTAAGAGCAGTAATTTTCTCTCTCAACTCGCTGATTTTGTATTTCTCATGTTTTTTTTTTCGAATATTTCTCAACTCCAAATTAACTTTTCAACTCGAGAACGGAATAAGATAGAGCAATTCTGCGAACGCCATTCGATTCAGAATGATGAAATTACTTTTGTCTATGAATTTGGAATGAAAATATCTACAGATAAAAAATTTTGAATGAATATATTAAAAAGTTTTCGAAAATTCGGAATATTTTACATTTTATTTTGTTTTTATGAAAAACCTTCATTCTGAACATATACAAATCATACATTTTCGAAATCAGCATGAAATTTTGCATATGTGTCTACCCCTTATGACTTTTTTCGATTTTTCGAATATTTTTGTTTTACATCGATTGACTCATAGATTATAGTAATTTTATCATTTTGAATCGATTGGCGTCCGCAGAATTGGTATATCTTTATCCATTCTCGAGTTGAAGAGTTCATACGGAGTTGAGAGCGGTAATTTCCTCTCTCAACTTCAGATTAACTTTTCAACTCGAGAACGAAAGAAGATAGACCAATTCTGCGAAAGCCAATCGATTCAGAATGGTGAAATTACTACAATATGTGAATTGAAAATCAAAATACCTATCGACACAATAATAGTAGACACATAATAAAATAATGTTTTTTTTTTGTACCACCGTGCACATAGCCAAAATTCTTAGTGGTAAACTATGTCAGCTGCATGATTCCATCATCCAAAATTCAGCAAATTGAAGTGAAAGAATTGGACTAGACATAAAAAATTACCTAAACTCATATATTTCTGGAGATATCGCTCATCTGAATTGAATAAACAATAAAAAATGTTCCACATCAAATCATATTCAACTGATTTACTCGAAACTTCAAAAATGTGAAACCTCAATTTGTACTTAATGCCTGAAAAATACAGGGTATGGGATAAACATGCGGCAAAGGGGATATTCCTTGACCTATTCCAAGAATATTTTACCCTATGCTGATTTTTGAATAACTCCGTTGTTTCGAAGATACAGGGCGAACAAAATTTATATACGACATTATCAAAAAGAACACGTAAAGTTGCTTAATCTACAATAAATGTTCGAAATGACTCCTTCCAGCCCGGACACAAGCATTTCATCTTCTCGTCATGGACCGCCGAACTCTTTCGTACACAGCAGGAACGTTTCTGATGGAGTTACAACCATTATTATCCTATGTCGCAAAACATCCGAATCAACATAAAATAATTACTTCAGATATCTCCAGAAGAAATTATCCAGTGGGTTTGAGTCAGGGGATCGAGCAGGCCATTTTAACAAATATCGAGTTTGTTCGCCCTGTATCTTCGAAACAACGGGGTTTTTCAAAAATCACCATAGGGAAAATCATTCTTAGAATAGGTCAAGGAATAACCCTTGGAATTTTTGCCGTTTGTTTAACACCCTGTCTACATCACCGAATAATCCAGAGATATTCCCACATGTTCACCTGTAGTGCACCTCCACCTGCCTGAAAAAAGCACTCGCGCTTCTCATACCCACCCTGTTGGATCCGTTCGGAATTTTTTAGGCGTGAAAAGCGTATACCGTAACCGCGAACAAAAGACGAACATGCCAGATATGCAAATGCGAAACAAGTGTGCTGCTAGACTACATGAAGACCCACACAATGACATTGTACTATCCAAACGGAGAAGGCCGAGTAAGTTTAGTTTTTCATTTGAAATTCTTTTGCAATATACGTATGCGTAACTGTTTTGATCGACAGTTGGTTGTTTATTCATTTGTCAATTAGAATGAGGATAAAGGATTGCTTGTGGCTGGTGCTATTCTTTTGTTAGCGAGTCAGGTTCATAACAATTCTGTCATTGAATTGTGATTACAGTTATTACCAACTTTCAACAGCGTTAATAAATCCGCTGTTTCCATATACAGTGTAACCATTTAAGTGTGCAACGTATAGGAATTTTTTTATAACTTAATTGCACAACTGAAATACAAAAAATATTGCCGAAAGTTGCAGTAAAAGTACCACTATTTCAGAAAATTTAGCAAAATGTTATAAGGAAATTTTTTTTTGCAATCAAAAGTTACTGCTAAATACCAAAACACAACTACTTACTTACCAAAAAAAAATAATTTTTTTTAAGCATTATTAGGTAATTTCTCATTTTTTTTTTTTTATATTTACCATATATACTTGCATAAATCAATCGCCATCAAATCAACGTTAGATTTTGATTCAAGAAATTTCGCAAACATTTTTTTTTATTTTACTTGACTGTTCATTGAAAAACTATGAATTAATCGAAAAACATGTAATCCTACTAAAATAATCGCAGAAATACCCTGTATGTTGTTTGACTTGCAACCCTTCCGAGTGTACCTAATTTTTTTATCAAAACTTTCTGCAATATTTCTATTTTGGCAACGTACCTACCAGAAAATCGATAAAACCTATTTTAATTAATTGTCAACAAATTGACGTGAACAAAAAAAAACTACATTGAAACAATTTGAAATAATTTTTAAAAACTTAGTAAGAAAAACTCCATCTTTCTGAAAATGTATCTGACCTTCATGTAGAGCTATGATATTATAATGGCATCTTAGAAATGTGTTGACGTTGACGAGCTCTTTTGTATAGTGTCTGATAATTTGGATAGTTCCGGATAGTTCTGAGATAGTATCTAACTTATAAGACTGTTTCGTAACCATTAGAGATGGAACTACAGAATCTCATAGTGGATATTTCCTTATGTTTGTCAGTCAGAGTACAAAACACGTCCGTCAGAGCTATTAGCAAAGAACACCCGGTATCACCAAACATAATTGAAAAAATACAACCTCTAAATTATTCTAGAACACATACGGAAATTTGGTGTGCCCCAAGGAACCGTTCTTGGACCAATATTAATCAGTTTATATTTTAGTCGTATATTCAATCTCTAAAATTGTATAACAATCATAAATCAAACCTGAAAATATGTCTCAAAGAGCCATTTCAATTTTCAACGAACACCTCTATGAAAAATCAAGAGTTATCGAATTTTTTATTTCAAATAAGTATTTCCACAGATATAATGGGCCAATAGGCCTAAGTGTCACCGGAGGCAATAGCCTACACGGAGAGGTTTTAGTGAGTATGCCTGAAAAGGAGAGTCTCACAGTAATTGAGCTTAGAGACTCAATATTTTTCTATAATAGATTTCCTCCACCTCAGCAAAAAAAAAGTATTTTTTGTAACTTCCGACTATTCAATGAAAATGACATTCTCGCTGTGCAGTTTTCATTAAGAAGAATTTGGAGAATCTAAGGCTAAGTATAGCAAATTAAAAAAGAGCAGCTATAACTTTTATAAGCTCCTCCCATATAAGTAAAAAGCCTTCAAGTAACTTTCGAAAATTTGGTGAAGTCGCACCTCGATTATTAAGAAATACTAGGGAAACTCATAAGTACTCAACATCAGCAAAGTATTATCTAGTGATTTTTCAGGAAAAATTGTGTCATTATTTGTTGAGAACTTGAAAACGAAATTATTTGAAATTAATTTAATATTGTAGAAAACTTCGGAAAAACTACCCAGGACAACTATCCGATATATTTTTAGCATCACAAAATATTTACTGATGAAAAATAGGATTTTTGAACTAAAACGTGATGAGTATTAGCAAAAATTTGTTGTTTTTTTAATTTTGTTGAAAATTGTCACTTATATCGCCAGTATCGGTAAAACACACCTAACCAAAAAATAATTAATAATGAAAAATAGATTAGGTAACCAAATCTTCCACAAAAAATAATTGTTACGTTTAAATGATTAAGGTAGAATGAAAAAAAAAATTAGTAACTAGATGGGTATAACTTGCAAAATTAGCTTAAAATAATGCAATAATGCTTATTCTACTCAGTTTCTTGGTTCTCTTCCCAAAACTAAATACCTCAGCATCCTCAAGTACATTCTGCACAATTTCTGTTTTTTTTTTCAGTCAAACAACACTGCAAGAATTCTTCTCAGCTAGTGCAAATTGCAAAAATCATACTTTTTGCAAAATTTGCACTCAAAATTTTTTCCACGATCGAATAAAACTGATCTTTTTTGAACTATTATTCAACAGAAATTTACCAACCTACATCAAAACAAGAAATATAGCTAATTCTTTGAACAGGTCTCAATAACATGAAAAGCTGCAACAAGGATTTTTTACATTACTACTTATTTAACAATTCCTTATGGAAATCAAATATCCTTTTTTTAAAGTTGATATAGATAGGTAAGTACTTACATAAATTTATTTTATTACCTCCTCTTTCGTCCTCGAAGAATACGTTTTATTTAAAAAAAAAGAAGCATTGACAGCTAACCTAACTTCACCCAGCTACCTACTTATAATCAGAGAAAATCGACAAGAAAATTCATGATCGAGAAACCTATTTTGAACAACTTTGCGATGTAATTTTTCATTAATGCTTCTGTAATTTTCGGTACAATAAAACAAATTGACGATAACTCACCATCCCTTTTTTGCACAATAAGCGACAAAGGTTGTGAATCTCCAATTCCGAGCTCATTTTTCCCGATACCGCCGTTCTGAGATTCGAGTCTCAATTGTTGCTGGTGCAACCTGTTTTTGATCAAAAATATTTTAGGCATCTTGCCTCGAGTCACTTAAGTATCATCAATAAAAATCCACACCAATCACCGCGTCGTCACTGAGTTCACATCACAACACAAGAAAATCCTTCGGCGTCGGAGCGTTCTTACACAAGATATCCTCAAGAGTCCTTTATGCAGGATAAACAGTTAAAAAAATCCGTCCACTACGATACGTGTCAAACAGTCTGAAGTCCTTGTTAAGACTGATGACCGCTTGTATTTCCAACGATGTGAACCGTTGTGTGGCCCCTCCGCCCCCCCAAACCCCTCGGCCGTCATATGAACCTGTAGAGGTTACCTATTCCAACTGTCATGGCATTGGCGCAAGGATACCGGTGGTGGGGAGATAAATAAGTCTGAGTACTCAGGTACGTGTGCGGTTTTTAGGGTCTTAACGCAGTTTGCTGCTGAGATTTCGAGGACCTACCAAAGATAAAGCGACATTGTTGGATTTGAAAAGACACTAGTGTCAAAAGAAAGGCCCATAATGTCTCATATACTATCACTAGATTGTTTCTGTGAGAAAAGATTCAAAACAGTGAATCGACTTCCGAAAAGGAAGGATTTGGCTGAATTTTTGGTATGTTGCAGTTCGTTTTGAGCTGATCAAAAATGTCCATAGCTCCAAAGCTCAAAAATGGACAGTTTTCGAAATAAGAAGCTTTGAAAATTGATTTTTTTCATTTTTTGTGGTGTTTGCTCATCCATCGGAGAACTCTCATTTCTTGTTAGGATGGAATTTCAATATTCGATGCCTGGAACCTGACTAAGAAATGGTCTTCTCCAGTTATATTAGGCACCGCTAACACAAAATTTTCATTCACTGCTCCACAGTGCCTAAGGAATGAGGTACAAATTCCAAGATCTTCCAAACACCTTTCCATGCTCAGGATGACGCTAGAATGATTTATATTTTCGGAAAATGACATATTTCGGATATTTTTTGAAGAGAAATGATAATAACAGATTCCAAATATATCTGATGTCCAATAATATCTAATATGTAGGAAAGTGAAAAAACTTACAGTCTAACTCCACCAAAAATATTCATTATTGTAGCTGTCATGTAGTCAGAAGACTAACATCACGTTGATATCATATAGTCAGAAGACTAACATTGAGAGAGAGAACATGTTTCGAAGGATCAATCCTTCATCTTCAGCAAAATTTGAGTTAGTTACAAGTCGATCTAAGGAAAAACAAAACGGTTACCAATATCAATACCAATACATTTTCCTCAGAATGGCACGAAATTGATAAAAGCTCCTCACAGCCAAATGAATACGTGAAAATGTCTGCATCTTTGAAAAGAGATAGTACTTTCCAGGTAGAATGGGGTAGTTCAGGTGTTGAAAGCAAACTATGAATGGAACTTTCGATATTTACACCCAAATTCTTGAAAACACACTCTTTTATATAAATGTTACATTAAAGTTTACAAATATAAATAACTGTTTATTCATATGATCGTTTACAAAATGAATAAATGGATTAATCGAAAACAATATATTAGTAAGAATAACATTCATAATAATAACAATAATAATAATAAAGAATATCGACGCTGCTCTCGAATCTAAAAATCATACCGGCATGCCATGAAGCGACAGAAAACCTAACCGGAAGAATGCAGAAGGCCGTTATTCTTGGTTCACTCCGTTTACTCAGTAGGTAATCACTCACCCCACGGACGTGGGGAGTGTTTGCTGGGGTTAATTATACACCAGCGCGCCTTCCGGTAGTATCGGAGCTCCGGGGACAGGGCCTGACTGGTACATTCCTCAAGGAAAAAAATAAAAAATAAAAAAAAAAAACGGCGAAAACAAAGTAAAAGCAGCCATTGGAAATACAGTCAATTAGAAATCATAACCAATTTTTTGCTGAAAAAGCTCCATGCAGCACATAAGAATTAACAACAGAATGATAAACAATAACTCCTTTTATCGTTTTTGATTGATCCACTTATTTATTTTGCAAAAGTCATATGAATAGATAGTCATTTATTATATGTGGAATTTTCAACGCAATATTTGGAAAAAGAGTTCTATCCATAATTTGCTTCCAACACCTGAACTTTCCATTTTATCTGGAAAGTACTATCAGGTGTCAAAGATGCAGACAATTTCACGGATTCATTTGACTGTGAGATGCTATCATCCATTTCGAGCCATTCTGAGGAAAATGTCTTGGCACCCCTTTGTCAGATTATCGAGATTTGTGAGAAAAAAGAAAAAAAAAAAGAAATTTTCCGAAAATATAAATTATTCTAGCGTCATCTTGTAGCATGGAAAGATGTAGGGAAGATCTTGGACTTTGTACCTCGTTTCATCGACAGTGTAGAGCAGTGTATGAAAATGTTTCGAAAACGGTGCCTAATATAACTGAGGAAGACCATTTTTCAGTCGGGTTTTAAACGCCGAATAGTTGAATTCCATTCCAACAAGAAATGAGAGCTCTCCAATGGATGAACAAATACCCCAAAAAATAAAAATAAAAACAATTTTCAAAGCTCGAAAACTGTTCATTTTTGAGCTTTGTGGATGTGACTTTTGACCAGCTCATCAAGAACAACAACATACCAAAAATTCAGCCATATTCACGGAAAGCCATTTCCCATAAGAAATGTGCGGGGTCCTTTGCAAAATAGGTAAAGGATATATTTTTTTTAATTTTTGGGGTTTTAAAACCGTAAGAAGTTTGTTACGTGTTTTGAAGCGAAAAATTTCACCACATACCGCGTGTTTCACAATGAAAGTAATATACAGGGTGTTTCAAATTTGATCCTCACCATTGAGATTTCGAAAACTATGAGAGATACAAAAATGCTTGAATTGGGGCAAAGTTGAGCATTTACCTGAGTAACAATATGCCGTTGAGAAAATTCTAAAATTCCGAGTATATCCGGAAAAAACAGATATTTATATATATATATATATATATATATATATATATATATATATATATATATATATATATATATATATATATATATATACTAAGCCCTCTGGTAAGAATGCAACCGTAGACACGTGTTTCGAATCAGTACGGTGAAAGCAAGTGTAAGGATGTGCAACACTTGATTGCAGGTGAAACAACAAACGAACGGAGTCAACAACAAACAAAATGTGCGGTTGGCTTCCTGTTTGTTGACTCCGTTCGTTTGTTGTTTCACCTGCAATCAAGTGTTGCACATCCTTACACTTGCTTTCACCGTACTGATGAGATCCCTAAGATCGAAACACGTGTCTACGGTTGCATTTTTACCAGAGGGCTTAGTCCAATAAAATGTCCTATATATATATATATATATATATATATATATATATATATATATATATATACCGGGTGACCACGAGGTGAGGTACGCCCCCCAATTTTTCTATAGTTTTGAAGATACAGGTTTCAAATTTGGCACGTCGATATATTACTCAAATACGCATATTTTGACTCCATAACCGAAAATTCACCACTTCCGGTTTAACCGGAAGTGACCCCAAACTTTTTTTTTCAAATGACACCCTGTACAATTTTTTTCATTATCAGGAAGAACACGCAATTTGTGATAACACTGTTCTCCAAAATTGAAAATCGGTTGAAAAATGGCGGAGATACAGTTGATTGTTCAATCGAACAAAGTTGGCCGTGAACATCAAACTCAAATCATCACAACTGACGAACGGCGTCAGCATTTACGAGAGGAAGGTTCGAGGTAAGATACAGCTGAAAATCGAGCTTCCCATGTAATTGCAGCAACCATATTTCCCATCAATTATCAAACATTTCCTCAAAACGGATTAGTACCCATAAAGAAAGGCTCACAACTGCCATTTCTCAAATAGCAACATACTCTTTTCACATTGTTATGTTGAAAGATGATGAATTATCAGATTACTCGAATGAAAAGATTTGAAGAATTCCGAAAGGAATCGAAGATACGGGATGTTTCATTATGAGTTTTCTCAAAATTGACTATTCTTAAACATAGGCGGCTTGAACCTACGAAAGCTAAACAAAAATTCATATTTAGAAAAAAATAGTGAAAATTTGCGGTACATTCTGAATAATGGAACATTGTGAGTTGTCGAAAAACATTCTACGGCGATGGAGCGAACTTTTTTCTCATTACTCGTATGCTAATCGTAATTGATGGTGGATTCATACAGCAGTTTCAAGATCGTTGTTGGAATAAATATTCCATTAACGAACATTCTTATGACTTCTTACTAGTGACTAAAAACTCATGAATTGGAACTGCTGTATAAATCCACCATAAGAATATACCTGCAGAGTAAAAAAAATGTATTAGATATTTATTCCAATTTCTAACATTTGATACAACTAATTTCTGAACGAAAAAAAAGGTATGAAGTAAATTGTTTATTGGTTCTGGTCACTTACTACAATAACAGAAATCAAAGTAATGAAAAAATGATTTACAAGTACTGTTCAAAATGTTCTCCATTATGTTCTCTGCACAAAATTGCACGTCTCACTATTGCTTCCATAACTCCATTTAACTGAGCTTGAGTAATACTTGCAATTGCTTCTCTAAGGCGATGTTCCAAATCCTCCCTTGATGTAGGACTAGAAGAGTAAACCTTGTTCTTCAGGTAACCCCATATGAAAAAATCCAGTGGCGTGAGGTCCGGTGACCTCGGAGGCCATCTTGTAGGACCATTCGTGCCAATCCATCGATTTGGGAATGTTTCATCTAGGTAACTGGTTACTATTCGGGAATTATGGGGAGGTGCACCATCCTGCTGGAAATACATATTTTGGTAGACGTCGAGAGGTAAATTCTCCATGAATCCTTCTATTTCGTTTCGTAGAAATCCCAAATAGCGTTGCCTATTCAACATACCATCAAATATTATGGGCCCAATGATTCGAGTTCCTATCAGACCTATCCACACGTTGAATCCAAAGCGTTCCTGAAAATTCCCTTGTCTTATGAGCCTGGGGTTTTCAGTTGCCCAGTATCTGGTGTTGTTTCTATTGAACATACCAAGATTCGTAAATCTTGATTCGTCGGAAAATATAATGTTTCTCGTCATATTCGGGTTCCTTATGTGGTTCTCAAGTAGCCAATTGCAATATTGGACCCTTCTTTGATGATCATTTTCGTAAAGGCGCTGATGTATCTGATATTTATACGGCTTAAACCCATGTTTTTTTAGAATTTTTCGAGCTGATTCTCGTCCAACTGGTAATTCATGTTCGATTTGTCGAAGTGATATGGTGGGATCTACATAAACAACAGCCAAAACATTAGTTTCCGTCTCTGCATCAATAATAAAACTATCCTGATCATGTACATTGTCATCTGGTTCTATCCTGAATTGCCTTTCCAAACGTGCGAAATAGTTTCTACTTGGTTGGCGTTGTCTGAGAGGGAATCGTTCACTGTAAAGAATGCAAGCCGCAGTTGCATTTTTTCTACACTCGCCATAAATTAGCAGTAAATCTACTTTTTCATTTCTAGTAAATTTTCGCTCCATCGGAATGTTTTTCAACAAGTTACAATTCTCTTGTATTGAATGAGTAGAACAAATTGTCACTTTGTTGACAAAATATGCTTTTTTGTTTAGCTTTCTTATGTTCAAAGACGCCTTCGTTGAAGAACATTCAATTTTGGGAACACTTATATTGTATTTCTGGTTCCTTTCGGAATTCTTCAAATCTTTTCATTCGTGTAATCTGATAATTCATCATCTTTCAACATAACAATGTGAAAAGAGTATGTTGCTATTTGAGAAATGGCAGTTGTGAGCCTTTCTTTATGGGTACTAATCCGTTTTGAGGAAATGTTTGATAATTGATGGGAAATATGGTTGCTGCAATTACATGGGAAGCTCGATTTTCAGCTGTATCTTACCTCGAACCTTCCTCTCGTAAATGCTGACGCCGTTCGTCAGTTGTGATGATTTGAATTTGATGTTCACGGCCAACTTTGTTCGATTGAACAATCAACTGTATCTCCGCCATTTTTCAACCGATTTTCAATTTTGGAGAACAGTGTTATCACAAATTGCGTGTTCTTCCTGATAATGAAAAAAATTGTACAGGGTGTCATTTGAAAAAAAAAGTTTGGGGTCACTTCCGGTTAAACCGGAAGTGGTGAATTTTCGGTTATGGAGTCAAAATATGCGTATTTGAGTAATATATCGACGTGCCAAATTTGAAACCTGTATCTTCAAAACTATAGAAAAATTGGGGGGCGTACCTCACCTCGTGGTCACCCGGTATATATATATATATATATGAAAACTAAAAGTTCGGGTTGAACCGCGTCTAGAATTTGTTGAAATTCGACGTTTCGGCTCCGATTTTGGAGCCATTTTCAAGAACTGAAATAGAAAGAAAATTAATGAAAGGTTAAAACGTAATTCTACGCTGAGGTCTCAATCTGCCTACCCTTCAGGTATAATTACGATAGGTTTTTGTGACTTGACGTCGGGGTCTCAATCTGCCTACTCCCCATGTCTCGTCACTGGTTCTCTCTAAGGTCTCAATCTGCCTACTCCTTCGAGAGAGAGATATATATATATATATATATATAAAGTAGTTATTTTGTGGGGTTGCAGCTGCTTTTCAATCAAACTCTTTTTTACTTTATTGTGAGAGCTTTCGAAATTATTTAATTTCTTCTTCAGTCACTCTAAAAGAATAGGTATAACTGCTAATGAACATATCAAATAAAGGTACTTACAGTATATGAGTATAAGATAAAATAACATTCAGAAAAATAAATAATAAATATATATAAGTAAGCATACACCTTTCTATTTACTTACCTAAACATACACATTCCTAAGGCCCCTCTATATAAATCTCCCTCGAACGGAAAATTTAGTCACCTTTTCTGTTTCTCATGCCTCGTATAGGTTTCCGACTGATTTGCATTTTTAAAGAAGCCACAAAGGCAGTGTGCACCGTTTCCTATGCATCCACCTGTAAAACGTACTTATATGTTAAACGTACTACAGGTGTCATTATAATAAGTATTAATACACGGTTGCCAGATCGACCAAAGTATTGTCAATGGATTTAGATATGTATATTTTGAATCATCATATACAGTCGTTCAAGGTGTTAGTGAAAAGTTCTTGGTTCTTGTTTGTTGATATTTCTTTTTTTTTTTCGTCTTCTTGCATACAGGAACAAGAAAATGTTCTGAAAAGGCACAAATTTGAAATCACTTCAGAGGAAATCATCCTAGGCAATGAGTTACAAAGCTCGTGCCTTGGGATCGCATGTTGAACACTAAGACTCCTTAACTTTAGCTTTAATAAATCTTTCTCAAGGTAGGTACTGTCATGATTCTTAAAGCCAACAAATTAAAATCACATAGCATTCCTAAAATCAGATGATGATTTTGGATAACAGATGGAAATTATGAAAGTCAAAGAATGGAGAATCCCCGTATAATGAGCAAAACAACAGTCAACAATTGACATAACAACTGTCAAATAGAATTCAGGAAATTTCAATCAGTAAATATGGGAAACTGGCAAAAGAGATTGAAAGAAAAAGATATTAGGTCAATTGTTATTAATATTAGGAACAATTCATATGCAAAAAGTAAGTTGAAATAGACTTATTTGGAAAATCAACAGAAATAAATGACAGCACTGGTGAAGTTTTGTTATTCAATTATCTTATGACATAAGACAAAATGTGGGGGTGTTGCAAAATGTTTATGCTGCAACAAAATTGTCAAAAAATTACTCTAGTTCAATAAATAATAACCCAGTGACAGTGTCATGATGAACACTAAGTATCAGATGAAAGTTTCCGAAACAATTACCTCCGTGTCCTCCAAGAAAGACATTCTGCAGTGAATGAAAAATTTCCAGTAACCAAGTCCCAGAGCAGAAGCATCTTCCTTGATAGAACAAGGAGCAGATAACTAACACCAACACACGCACAGGTAAAAAGACCTTTCAAAATAAAACGTTGCAATGTTTTTCCTGTCTGATATATGCATATATTTTCTTTTAGTTGATGAACGATATCAATTTACTTTCAAATAGTGCCCAGGAGTGATAATAAACTCTCATTTACCAAAAAACTTTTAATAAACAATAATTTCATTTCACCACTAGTATTTATCGACTAGAAACCATGAAATTGAACATTTAGGGATATTTAAGTTAGGGGGTTGCCATCTCTTCAGGAGCTAACTATCGTACCAGCTACTCTAAATTATCAGATTTTGGCTGACATTATCGTACGTCTTTATGTTTCGCCTATGCTGAATATGATTCTTCTCTCTATGACTTGAGCTACCTATGCATGTTCACTGAATGACACATTTCAAACTATAATAGGTTAAAATTTAAAAGATTTTTATGAGATGTGACTAAAAATTATGATTTATAAGTAACTTTACTTAATAAATAAATGCTCAAGAATATACCATCCAGAGTGAGATATTTGTATGGTCAGTGATTCTTTTATCCATTATAACCAGAACCAATGAGTTCTAAGATGCTGTGATATATTTTCTTGTTAGTTCATCAAACATAAAAAAGCCTTAAAATTGAGGATAAGTGTAAAATCTAGCGTAATTTAAGTCAGCTGGAGATTTATCGTTTTCTAATTTTCCTATCATGTGAAGTGCATTTTCCAATTTTGAAACTGGTTTTTTATGCCGAATGTGTATTTTTTTATCTTGAATTAAATATTTTCACTTTCTGCCTAAATTATCGTACAATCGGCCTTTTCGTACGTAGCCCTATCGTACATAGTTACAGAAGGCCAAATTATCGTACAAAACGATAATTATCGTACGGGGCTGGCAACCCTGAGTTAGGTTGAGTGGCAAAGATGCCAAGACAAGGTTGTTAGTTTAGGGAGGTCTAACCATATGACACGTACTAATCATGTGCAGGTGTGTCCATATGAATTAAGGTAGTTTTATTAGATATAAGATTTGCTCATTACCTTTGAAATTGAAGCAGATAACATAAATTTTATAACATAGATATCATATCAGTACTTTGTTTACTGTTTACTGAAAGAATCAGTTTTGAAAAAGACATGATTAGCAAAAAATAAGTATGGGGTTCATTTCCAGATTGTAAAATGTCATCAGGTCCATGTTTGAAGAGATGATTTATTTCTCGCCTCTGGGACTTTTTGGGTGAACAGCGTTTTACCAAATATCTGCCAACTTTCGTTTCTATATCAATGGGAAGAATATATAATTTCAGAGTAGGTTACGTGAGCATGCCCTTAAGCAGTGTTAGGTAAACATGCAGCAAAAATTGAAGGAGTTATTTCTTGGCCTATTCTAAGATTATTTGGTCCTATGATGATTTTTAAAAAATACGGCGCGAACAAAACGACATTAACGACATTTTAATATCAAAAAGTACATGTAAAGTTGCATAGTCTATATACAATTAAATAAATGTTCGAAATGACTCCCTCCAGTCTGGATACAAGCATACAGTCTTCTCGTCATGGTCTGCCGAACTCTTTCAAGCACACCAGGGACGTTTCTAATTGAGTTACACCAAGCAATTATTCGATTTCGCAAATTATCAAAATTCGCCAATGAAATAATCCAAGGGATTTAAGTCATGGGATCGAGCAGACCATTTCAACAAATACCGAATACGGTTGTCAAAAATTTTGTTCTCCCTGTATCTTCGAAACAAATGGGATTTTCAAAAATCATCATAGGGCAGACTATTCTTAGAATAGGTCAAGAAATAACCCTCTGAATATATGCCGCATGTTTATCTATCACCCAACTATCTATGTCTGTCTCATCGATTTACTCAACAAAAATTGAGTACATGATGATCTCGTCACTTCGTCAACACGAGTGATTGGCATTCTTAAGAGACCGTTATTATGTAGAATTGTCCTGCCTCAGTTAAATGAATAAGTTCCTGGTTTGGTAATATTTCCACACAAATGAAGCTCTGACAAACAGCGCCACTGGTGAGCAGAAGCAAAAAGAATTCTTAGAGATCAAATACTGTCGGATGAGTAATACCCTTCTCTCTATACATTCAGGTAATTGTATATACCCTTTTACGTAAACTAGTATTTTAAGGCAACACTTGGAAATAAACTTGCCGAATCCTATGAGATCCAGATATTCAAAAATGGTTGAATATTTTGTTATGTTGTTTTTTTAAATGGGTTATAACCGTCATCCGCTACAATCCTACAGCAACCCCCCAGAAGGTGAATCTTCAGAAGACTTGTGAGAGCTGTGAATGACGGGGGTCTCACCATTCAACGTGCGATCCCAAGCACGTAAATTTCCACGGACCTTTCCTACATATTCCTGATTCGGGTACTTTCCGATACGCGTGGCAACACCGCCAAATTACAGCTCTTCAAATGTTATTCGCAGTAAGCCAAGCTCAAGCTACTCAGAATGTGGTACACCTGGGAATTGTTCTTCGTCCGATGTAAGAATGCCAAGATCACGGTCTACGTCGCCTGATGTTGCCTTATTCTGCTCGATTTTCACGGTTATGGTTTATCGAAAGGCATCTCGCAGCAGTTGTTAGGCAACAGCGCGAACTTGGCCGCAATATTACAACATAATAGTTTGCATGCTGCTGGTAACCGTTCTTCTAGCGAAATATTTTAATTGGCTGTTTACTTTTTGTTCTCTATGTGTCGTTATTTGTCAATTTGTTGTTGGCTGTTCGACCACCCACTTTTGCATCAGTTTTGCGCGATACTGAGAACGGTTTTTTATCTGGTTGTGAACCTACCAACGACGTATAGATATTTTGTTTTTGACGTGCTTATGCTTATGTTTAAATGATATTGATATCATGTTTGATGATATTGGAATGTTTAGGGTTATTTTTGAATCTGACTGCGTTTCTCTTGTTACCCACCATTTAGATCTCTAGTATATACTTATATATGTGTAGATACATATTCATGAAATGAAAACTGAACCATATTTACTTCCGCCACTGGAAATAATTTCTTCTGCTTCTGTTCACTACTGTCGAGGTACCTGCCTCTTCTAATGGCAAACATACGCGCCGTTTTGTTTCTTAATTCGATGCTATCCTCCAAATACCCTTTCGCCAATTTTTCCAACCTCCGTGTCTTTTTAAGTTAGTTATAGTTGCTCCTGCATTAGCCAGGGCAGTAGCAGAGTGAGACGAAGACAATGTCTCGTATAGCAAGATGGGTTTGGCAATCCTGAATACATTGCGAGTTTGCTGGGGATTTTCCCAAACATATTTTTTCCAATTGGCTGAGATGTACATTTATTTTGTCGGAAGCTCAAAAAAAAAATCGTTCAATACCTTTAGGACGCAAAGACATATGAAGTCCTATAATAAAGGCAAAGCGGAGAACTAACTCTTTTTCATCCACAGCTGTAAATTTCTTCGATACATCACTTTAACTTTCCAGTATAGGTTCACTATCAAAATAGAATCCCGGTTCTCTATATATCCGAAATCTTCATATTCAAAAGTTCCTGACTTCTGCATCCTCCAAAATAACCCATAATCAAAACAACCTATAACAAAAAAAAATCACACAAAAAGGATAATAAGAAAAAAATTACCTTGTACAATAAATGAATTTCGTTAGGAGCGTTCTTTAGAAATCTGAAGACATCTTTGGGAGATAAAACGGTAGACTCTTACTTTTCCTTTTCAAAAAAGCCTCTGGTATGTATTGAACTCGTTTAGTCCAAAAGGAATTCGGACTATACGATTCTGACTGCAACGAATAAACACAATTACTGTACCAAATCTACCGAAAAACAGAAAATACCTCACTAGTTCTTGAAAGTAGGTAGGTATGCCAGAAATACAGTTTCAGTGACATCTTTTGGCATAGCATTTTTCCGTGGCAGCCACTCCAGATATATCTTTTATTCTTTTTGGTATACGGCTTCACTTTTCGATGGAATTAATGATTCTCTTGCTATTTCAGATTTATATTTGGTGTAGAAAACACGTTTTCAATGCAAACACAGCTTGATAACAAAGTTCTGTTTATAAACAACTAACATAGCAATAACCTATAGCAACAACAAAACTCCTATAATCAACGGTACCTGATTCAAATATAGCGGGAAGGTACCTAATGAATTGGTAGGTACATTTATTCCGTTTTAAAAACGAACAAAATTTTATTGACATTGGTCAGAAATAAAATTATCTAATACCACGGGAATTATTGAACCTTAATAACCTCAGACAATAGCTGTTTCTCGATACAATCGATACTAAACAAAATTATTAAAAAAATCGAAAAAAGTCTCAAGTCCCTAAAAATCATGAAAAATACAGAATTGGCAGATTCACTTACAATCCGCACTATAAACGCAAAATTTCATGCAGATTCCGAAAATTTATGATTTGGTTATGCTCTGATGAAAGGTTTGGTATTTGAAAGGAATACAACGTCAAAAATGTCATAAATAGTACTGAAAAAAAATATGGAGGGAAATGACTCCCCACTCCATATGAACTCTTCAAATCGGAGACGGTTAAAGATAGATCAATTCTGCGAACGCCAATCGATTCAGAATGATCAAATTAGTATGAGCTGTGAATTTTGTGTCAATCGATAAAAAACAAAATTATTCGAAAAATCGGAAAAAAATACAAAATTGGCAGATTCACTTACAATCCGCACTATATACGCAACATTTCATGGAGATTTCGAAAATATATGATTTGTTTATGCTCAGATTCAAGGATTGGCATATAAAAGAATACAACGTCAAAAATGGCACGAATAGAAGTAGTAAAAAAATGGAGGGAAATTACTCCTTCCTTCCTCAAAATTAACTCAATGAAGTCAATTAACATATCTTCATTTTGTGTTTCATTATGGCATGTGTATTACAAAGTTCGGTAAAACATGTGAAATGAACAAATTATTTTGTTTAATATTGTCCGTTTCTCAAAACATAAAAAATATATTTTTATTTATTTTGCACGAGAATCTATTTTGATTACAGTGAACTCAGGAAAAAACAACTATTAGGAGAAGCTTAAAAGAAAGATCATGTATTCATTGAAAAATTAGGGCCGATTATCAGCAAATATACTCGCTGGTCACCTACAGTAAATAATAATAATAACAATAACCGTCCTTTACCCGCACAGGCTATGCCATTTGGGGAATAGTATCTTAAATCAGACAAAAAATTAGGGGGGTTTTGGCTAATGGGGCATTTTTCGTCACTTTTCAGCTCCTTAAAAAAAAGTAGTGGAAGCCCAGTTGGGAGGCCCCCTTGCCAACAATCCGACACTGATAGGTCTATTTTCGAAAAATGTGTACGCCCACTCCCGCGAACTGCGCCCATGCCAGATCGATATGTAAAACCTGATAATTCCGCTAAATAACAAGATCGTGAGTAATTTGAAGAACATCGAAGAGTGGGCGCTGTCCCGAACAAACGCAAAACGCCTAGCGAGGGCCCCTGCCAGAGAATGTAAACACTCAATGTCAAGGTCAGGACTTGCCCCGTGGCAGAGCCCCCCTTTCTCTCCCTCGCATATGTAACCGATTCTTGTTCCACGCATCTACAGAGTGTGAAAACGCACCTGAAAACTATACAATAATGAAAATTCGAACTATCACGTTTGGCCACTAGTTACGGATGTGCGTGAAGTTAGCAACGAATGGTAGGGCGGATTTTATGCGATTAAAAACTTTATTTTTAATTAGAATAAAATTTTTCGTCGTTGATTGGCACGAGGTGTATAATAGTAATGATATTAACGTTGAAATAGAAAACAAAATATCAAAAACAATTAAATATTCGGAAAAATCCACTGGTTGCGCGAAGTTTGCCAGAGAACGAAAAAACGCCTTCAGATAGAAATGTTCAGAGAATGTAGAAATAAGTATATATAATTTTTTTTGATGTGCCGCGGGTTTCAAGAATGATAATTTTGATTTTGCTATAAGTAGAAAACTTGAGGGAGGCCCCTCGAAAATCTTACACATCAAGAAAAGATATTGTGTTTTTTTGGAAATTGGAAAAAGGACGTTTTTAATTTGGACGGTATACGGGAAATATATAAGAATAGCGGACTTTCAATATACATCGAGAATCGTGAGTTAGTGAATGAAAAGTGGTCAACTCAAAAGCCGGTATACGGAAGCAAAAAATTGAAGACATCCTCGAAAATTGGTGATTTTTTTTGTTTATTTCATTATAAATCGAGAACAAGGGAAAAAGCCGGCTGGAAATTTCCACAGAATGTGTTGAAAAGCATGATCTTTCGCAAATTGAAAAGTGGATACTTCAAAATTTCCCTTGTCTTCGATTCATACGAAAAAAACGAAACGAAACGAAAAAAATCACCAATTTTGGCGGATTTTATTATTTTTTGCTTTAAATCAAATTAAATCAAAATATACTTTATTACCGGAAGATTTAAATCTCAAAGATAAAGTCATAATAAATACAAATACATAATTGAATAAATAGGTATATATAAAAATAAAAAGTATGAAACAGGTACTTTGTCAGGTAACATTGTCACAATAATATGATATATACTTATTCACTAAAACAGAACAACAATTACCAAAGGGAATAATCAGGTGTGAAATTAATTAGTATAAATAAAATTTATAAGGGATCAAAAAATATAATTCTTCATTGTTCCTATTAATTATTCCAGTCTTTCTCCAGAAACTCGTGGACATCTTATCGATAAGGAAGCGTTTGACAGATCTCCTGAAATGAGATGGCGAAACGATGTGCTTGACGGTAGGAGGGAGATGATTGTATAGTTTGTTCGCACAATATATCAGAGAATTCTTCGTTAGGTTTGAGGACGGAATAGGAAGTCTCAAATTATTGTTTTGGCGAGTGATACCTACATTTGCATTATATGATGCTTTGTTTTCATGAATCAGACACACTGTTTCGAGAATATATAATGACGGAAGGGTGAGGATTCTCATTTGACCAAACAGCGGTTTACAAGATACTCTGGGTCCAACTTTGCAATGGTATCGAACTGCGCGCTTTTGAAGAACGAATATACTGTTGAAATTTTGTTGGCTGCAAATACCCCAAAAAGATATACCATATCTGATATGTGATTCTCTCAGCGCGTGGTACACTACTTTCGCAGTAGCTGTTCCCAGTTCTCTCGACACCATTCGTACAGGATAACAGCCATATGCTAGTTTTCCGTTCAAGGACTTCACATGGTTCTCAGAGTTCAGGTTGCTATCCAGATGAATTCCAAGGAATTTACTCGTATATGTTTGCTCAATGACAATATCGATGCTCAAAGAGATGTCTGGTAAATTACATTTAAATGACAAGAGCTTGGTTTTATCTATATTTAACGAGGGCAGATTGGAGTTGAACCACCATTTTATAGTGGAGATATCATTAGTGATACTCGAGTGTAGTCTATTTGTAACGGCCTCATGCCACAAGATAGTCGTGTCGTCTGCAAATATAGTAAAACTGCCATCAATTTTGAGACTAGACAAATCGTTAAATTATAATAAGAAGAGAATTGGTCCCAGTACAGAGCCCTGCGGCACACCATGATTGACCGTTCTAGTTTCTGAGTCAGTGATTGTTTTGACGAATTGAGTACGCTCACTCAGGTAGGACTCAATCGAAGCTTGCGTAGGAGTATTCTATATGATTTACGCAATCAAAAGCTTTTGATAGGTCACAAAATACTGTTGCTCAAACCTCTTTGAGATTGACTCTACTATATAAATCTCTCAGAAAGGAGAAAACAGCGTCTCCTGTCTTTTTTGTGGTTGGAAACCAAATTGTTGAGGATTCAGAATATTTCGAGCGGATAGAAACTTCATCAATCTATGAGTATTCCATTCTGACTTTTAAAGTCTCCACTTTTCTGTGGAAATTTCCAGGAAGATTTTTTTCTTGTTCTCGATTTATAATGGAATAAACGAAAAAATCACCTATTTTGGTGCATTTTATTATTTTTTTGCTTCCGTTCCGACTTTTGAGTTGACCACTTTTCATTCACAAACTCACAATTCTGGACATATACAGTGCATTCTATTTAAAACGTGCCACCCGGAATAACTTTTGGTATAATGATTTTCAGGAAAAATAAAAAAACTTGTCAACAATAGTATACAGGGGGGACATTTTGACATATTCACATTTGATCTGACTTTCCCTATCGCACTCCCAGAGCATGTCACCATTTTTTCAAATGGATCACCCTATATTGTTTCGCATTATCAGATGTTCCATGATGAGCAGATTTCAACAAATATAAAATTTGATTTATGGATGAAAGTAGGTACGTTTAGTTTGAATGCGAGAGGTGAATCAGAAAAATTTTCGATATTGGAGTGATACGAATCCTCATTTATACCGTCAAGTTCATTCCCAACGACCTCAAACACTGAATGTTTGGGCAGGAATTTTAGGACCTTTTTTTATCGATGATAATTTGGCTGGTGAGAAATATTTGGATATGTTGGAGAATTGGATAATACCGTGCATCAATAGGGCAATTGGGGAGGATAAAAGTTTATTCGAAAACGAAATACTTTTTCAGCAGGATGGTGCACCTCTTCATTATGTAGCTCCAGTGCGACAATTTTTGTCGCACCATATGAGATAGAATCAACAACATTGGAAGATTTGAGAGATAATATCATGGGGCATTGCAGAGAAATAACTCCGGAGATTCTCAAACATGCGTGAGGGCGGCAATGGAAGCTCATTTGTACCATTGTATGAAAGTTGGTGGAAACGTTTTTGAACATTTACTATAGAAAATTCGTTTCTTCTCATTGTTAAGTCATCAGATTTTGATTCAAGAATTTAATAAAAAATCTCTTTTTCTGATTTATTGCTTCCATATTTGTCAAGAACGAATATTTAAAAATGTGGCCTCCTGTATAATTGTTGACCAGTTTTTTTTATTTTTACTGCAAATCATTGTTTCAAAAGTTATTCAGGGTGGCTCGTTTCCAACTGGACCATAAGCTTTAGACCATATGTTTTATACTTCGTTGAAATCTGCTCATCATGGAGCATCTGATAATGCAAAACAATAAGAGGTGTTCTTAAAAAAAAATTTGTGACATGCTCTTGAGGTGAGATAGGGAAAGTTAGATAAAATGTGAATATGTCGAAATGTGTCCCCCTGTATACTATTGTTGACGTGTTTTTTATATTTTTCCTGAAAATCATTGTTATTCGAGGTGGCTCGTTTAAAATGGAATGCACTGTATTAAAAGCCCGCTATTCTTAATCTTTCCCGTACAGTCCAAATTGAAAATGACCTCTTTTCAATTTCCAAAAAAAATAAAACTATCATTCTTGAAACCCGTGGTATTCATTTGTTTTGAGATTTGTGTCAATGTTCATAATCTCACACAATGCACTTCAGAAAAGAAACAATATAGGTACTTATTTCTACATTCTCTGAACATCAGGACGGTGTTTTCGTTCCCTGGTAAATTTCGGGCAACCAGTGGATTTTTCTGAATATTTAATTGTTTTTTAAACCGATTTGATATTTTGTTTTCTATTTCATCATTATTAATATTATTTTTATTATACACCTCGAGCTAATCAGCGACGAAAAATTTTAATTTGGTTAAAATTTTTAATCGATAAAATCCGCCCTACGACTCATTGCTGGCAACGTTTTTCACGAAATCGCTGCTGACAAATTCGTTGCTAACTTCACACACATTAGTTACGGAACACTCGGTATCGAAATGACAGCGGGCCGAGTGATGAAATAATTAATGGAATATTACGGAAGAATGAAAAACTGTGTCATTGAATTTATTGAAATTGAAACTATTAATCAGTCTGCTCTTGTGTGGACTGTTATTCGAGTGAAAATAAATAATACAGTTATTCTGTTAGTATGTTACACAACGTAGATATATGTATGATGTAATTATTAATTTACTTTACTTGTTAGCGTATACGTTTCGAAACTGCGACTGAAATGACCAGAACAAACCGAGGAAATGTATTCGGGAGTATTGACCATCAGATTTGACAAATAAACTTGACCTAAAATATGGCAAGTCGGCGGACGCTGAAACTGAATGTATTATTCGGTGTTTTTCTGAATAGCAACACACTTTATGAGCTCCATTGTCTGAAATGAATCCATATTTCCGACGATGCGTTTATTATTATTATTTTTTTTGCGGCCTCACTAAGTTATCAACCACATACTTGAATAGTTGTTTTTGGTGAAATTATCGCGTTGTCGTGGGAAAAATAGTGTACACTACTCGTACGGAAGCTGCCAATTAACTCTCATAGACTGTCGCACTGGGCTATTGTGTGAAATGGGTCACTTCGAAAAATACAGTCAGAAAAAAATAAAACCATTTTCCAAAATTTCTGTGATGTCTCCGGATATAATCGGAAATTCAGAAATTTCTCAACGGTATATTGTTAGTCAGGTAACTGAACAATTTTGCTCTAATTCAACCATCTCCGTATCTCTCATAGTTTCCGAGATCCCAATGGGATCACCCCGTATATACGATTGGAAAAGTATTCATTATGTCGAGATATTATCACTGATAATCTCATAAAAATCTCAAATGGAAATTTAGGTCGAGTGGTTTCGCCTTTCAGTCACCTCGGCACATTTAAGAGATCAGACTCATTTGTGAACGAATATTCATGCAAATCTCGATCCTCAGGAATCTTAATTTAAAACTATGTGATTTTATTGCTTCTATAAATTGACTTGAGTTGTACAGCAGGAGTAACCGGTAGAACTAACTAATCGGAGATTTTCCATGGTTGCTGGAAAATTATTATGAACGTCGCACATCGTTATCAAGTTTTCTGGGAAAGACTAGAATTGTTTTATACCTACTTCTTGTTACTATTAATTGGACATTTCGATGAAAATCACGTTGTAAATCCAGTCACTTTATAAATCAATGCTCAACTCCTCGGCGAGTTTGAAATGAACGAAACTGAGCAGAACTAAGTATTTTTATTGCTATTACTGCCATCTGATTACCAAAATTAATCTAGAATATTTTTCAGTAATTTGTTGTTTTAATTCTTCTTTACTTTTTTTATCCATCATCCAGCTGCACCTCTATGAGCTTTTTTTAATGACATGTCATTTTCTTCTAAACGTTGGTGTGTGAACTGTATGCGCATAAAAATCTCTTTTTTCTAATACCGGGTGTAGCAATGATAGCGTGTTTTTTTCATAAAATTTTTAATAACCTGTAGAGTGTAGAGATTTGAGAACCACATGTAATGCCATTTGCGCCATATATGGGGCAAGGATTTTTGTTGATGCAAGAAATTATCTATTAGAGGAAGTCGGTATCGCTACCATGGTATGGCCAGCTCGAGGCCCGAATTTGAATCAAAAGATTACGAACGGAACGTAACTTGAATACTTTGGAAGAAATACAGCAGAGACTGGTAGCAATTTGGGAAGACCTGAACCAAAATGACATAAGGTGGAAATACTCGCTACTGACACTATCGTTCAACTTGCCTCTTTTGTTTCGTTTTTTCGTTGTTAAATTTTGATCTTCATTTTGCATAAAATCGTGTTATGCTATATAAAATCGTGTTTCTTGAGAAATAGTAAAGATAATGAAGTGAATCAAAAAAGAAAATGTTGAAAAAAGATAATGCTAAAATGTAAGTTTGATTCTAACTTGATAATGTGACTTTTTCACTTTACAGGGTGTTACAAATTTTATGAAAAAACACGCTGTCATTGCTACGCCCGGTATATATAAAATAAAGGTTTTTATGCGCATACAGTTCACTACCAACGTTCAGAAGAAAATAAAATGTCATTCAAAAGAAAAAACGTCCAAATTGGACAAGTAGTTTTGACGAAAATAAATCTTCAACTTTTGCTTTATTTTTGGTGGAGCGTTAATTTCTTGGCGAAGTATATTTTCACATTGGCCTACTGGTGTAAAAATTTTATTAATTTCAGTTTTGTTTTGAAATGAAGTTTCCTCACTTTCAATCAGTTTTGACTTTGTAATAGTGTGAGTCTCAACGAGATAAATTCAACCTCGCAGAACACCTTCATAAAATTATAACACCATAATCCGATACAATGTGGCGTTAATTGTATCATAAAACGTGTCCTGAGGCAAGAATAAAATTAGCCGAGTAATTCTTGTACATTTAATCATAATCTTGAATGTCATTGAATTTAAATGTAGTATACGATTATAAGGATATTACATCATCAACTGTATATCCGAGTACCTCCTCATATTTTCTGTTTACTCATATCTCACAAGTATTCACTGGATCCATTTGTTGTCGTCAGAAATAGTATTCATTTCATGAATCCTCCAGTATTATTTTTGTTCGTCTCAGCAAAAAGTGCTTAATTTCACAGGCGAGTTAGATCTGCTTCTTTATCTACGGCGGATTTTTTTCAGCCAAGCCACAACAAAAGTATAACCGTTAGAGCATATAAAGGCAGTAATCTGCAATACTTCCATCCGATCAAAGACCTTCTGATATTCTCATCAACTTCACTCGTGTGTGAAATGCTCCGAACATAATTATAAAGAGAGCAGATTCTTCTACTACTCCTGATTATCAACTAATGTATAGTATTAAAAGCAATTACAGCATCCATGCTAGCCATATGTAACTTTACTGTTAAATTCACACAATGAGTACCTATATCTCACTGAAAAATCGTACTGTCTACCTATTTGCCTGTTGAAACGGAGGATGCGTTGAGATACATTAATTTGATTGGCAATGGCTTTAATCGCCATGTAATGGTGGATGCCTTAGAATCGATCTGTTCAGTAGCTGATAATTAAATGGAAATATGATTTGACTCGAGTGGGCCAATAAATCATAAAGAATTTGTTTTGAAAAAGTCAAAATTCTCAATAAAAATTAAAAAAAAATTGATTTTCACTCACAAAAATCGTTTAATTTACCAATGCCAGAATTGCATCTCTTTTGCTAGACCTCCAAAATATTTTTGTCGATGAAAATTTATTTCTAGTCTAAATAATAATAGATGCAGTGAAAAATACGTCGGGAATATTTTTGAAAAACTCAAATGTTTAGCACCGATAACAATTATTTCAGAACCAAATAAAATATGACGTTGGTATAGAAATGTACGAAGGCGCTGAAGGGCCAGAGATTTTCTTTTTTTATAATCCCGACTTTAATCTCGGGATCCTGACTTTATTCTCGGGATCTCGACTTTATTCTCGGGAACCCGATTTTAATGTCGGGATTACTCAAATACGTTAGGAATAAGCAGTTTGAAAAATGCTTACGTATATTCCACGCCATAAAAAAGTTGCAAAAAAGACATTGTAAATAACCGCCTAATATCAATTTTGAACTACCTAATTAGCAAAAGTATCTGTGGAAATTATAGCAAATAATAATACTCCCTCATAAACACTCATTGAGTGTACTCAAAGGCGTAACCTGTGCGTGTAGAGGACAGCTATTATTATTATTTGCCGTGGTGCTCTAGGGCGACTTAACGATACGTGGGATTGACATCCAGGCAACTCACATCGCTCTTGCTTTACAAGTCATGTGGCTGCATAAAGAGACCTATGTTATTGAGAAAAAAGATTCTCGCGCATTGAGGCCTCGAACGTTTGTCCAATGCAAACCAGAAGCTCCACTGCCAGGTATCTACTGATGAATAATGAAATATTTAAATGTGATTGAATTTTTGTGTAAGAATCATGATGGTTCTGGACGAACATATTTATTCAATCTGAGTCATGTCATCTGATCAGCTATGTTCATCGACAACTTGACATCAATAAGTTTGTGATCTCTTTTATATTGGATCAATTGAATGGTTTCCATACCATGTAATTCCAAATATTGGGCATCAAGCTATCGCCTCTTGGGATTCTTATTAATATTGTTGACTGGGTGAAATCATATATGACGAATCAAAAAAACTTATAGTAAGGTGCTACGATTTAAGATCAAATGTATATACAATGTGCAGTTGGGTGTTTCCCAAGAATCAGTTCTTGGACCCCTTCTTTTTGTAATATACGTGAATGATGTACCCCAATATATTATAAATGCTCACGTACCAAGATATGCTGACGATACGATGATCACAATTCAAGGAGGCCATGTAGAAGAGCTTATGCCCTCGAAACTAACTCTCAATGTAGACAGATCAATGACCATCAACTTTCGTCTTAGGAGGGACACAACCATCAACCCAAGCAATTATACTCCTGGCGAAGAAGTGAAGTTGATAGGTTTTCATTAAGATAAAAGACTAATTTGGGACTCCCGAATAGACATTATTTGCTCGAAACTAACCAAATCCTATTTCATGTCGAGTTGAACAACAAGCTATATGCGAAAATTCTTGATGGTAACGGGGCGTTTTTAGAGTCCCCGCAAACTTTTAGAACTGCACAATGCACAATAACTTTGCCTGTAAATGTTACCACTAAACCTAAGAACTTCACTTTTTTTCGGTAGGGCTAAAAAACGGGTTAGTCCATTATTGGATTGATGCTTATGTAGTTGTTCAAAAAATTGTCACAACTCTTCTCAGATTGGAATTGATGGTCATCGTTTTTTCTCATGTTGAGAATTTGTCGATATCGGTGGCACCGGCCTTTCTACATTGTCTCCTGAAATTGTGACCATGGTATCGTAAGCATATATGATCACGTAGGCGATTCTAGAAACGACGATGTACAAGAACTGATCCTTGGGGGAAGTATTTGCCTTGGAACTCACTTGAAACTCCCTATCATTTTTAAATTTGCTGTATATGATTCCTCCCAGTGAACAATGTTAATAGGAATCCCATAAGATGACAGCTTGATTATATCACATTTCAGAATACCCGGTATGGACCACTGTCTATAGATCTAATAGAAAAGATATCACAAAATTATTGTTGTCGAATTGTTGATCAACATAATGGAACCAATAATATGACAAAATTTTGAAAGATGTTTATCCTGAACCCATGCTGATCTCATACAACAAATCAACAGATTCAGATATTGAGATTAGTCGATTTTGGTCATTCATAAGATATTTGGGTTGATTATTTACGTAGAGTATTAAAAGATGGTGTCCTAGAACTGATCCTTGGGGAACACCCAATCGCACATCGTTTATACATTTGATCTCACATCGTAGCATCTCATTATCATTCTCTGATTTGCCACACATGACTTCTCCCATCAGTCAACAATGTTAATAGGAATCCCATAAAATGCTTGATGCCTAATATTTCAGAATACACCGTATCAAAGCTGTCTACAGATTTTATTGTTGTCAAGTTGTTGATGAACATAACTGAGTAGATAACATGTCGCAATTTCAATAGATGTTTATCCTGAACCCATTCTGATTCTAAGACAACAAATCATTCAGATTCAAATAATGCATTATTATATTTGTTATAGTTTTACAGATAACTTTGATGAGTTCAAAAGTTATATTTACAGGTAATTTACAATGTGTTCTTCATCACTCCTTTCATAAGGTGGAATAACATATATGTAAGCCTCCTTCAAAGTACTTAATCCTAATTGATTTGATCATTCCCAAGATTATATTCCGGATCCCGAGAATAAAGCCGGGATCCCAACTTTAAAGTCAGGATCCCGAGATTAAAGTCGGGATCCCGAGAATAAAGTCACGATCCCGAGATTGTCGGGATCTCGAGAATAAAGTCAGGATCCCAAGATTAAAGTCGGGATCCCGAGAATAAAGTCGGGATCCCGAGATTAAAGTCGGGATTATAAAAAAAGAAAAACTGTGGCCTTTCAGCGCCTTCGTAGAAATGCGTGTGAAAGGAACATCCATACATGGTGTCAATTTGAAAACTTCCCACCCTCAATGTTTTCCTTTCAGTAAACAATATGAGGAATCTGAAAAAGAAGTAAGAGTAGATGGTACCCTTAGAATTTTAAATGGGAAGGGGGGTTCCAATCCTTTATTGGGGGTAACATTAGCCATTAGCTCCAAAAAATTTACATCAAAAAGTAGTCTAATAGTAAAATGTAGATGGTAGTAAAGTTGTGTTTATTGAATGCTGAATGTTTAATTCTCATCGCAGAAATTTTACAGATAGCCTTCCTTTTTTGCTACTTCTGCTGTAAAAAGTTGTGTTTCCAAATTGTAATGTAAGTCACCGGTATGTGCTTGATTTGGTGAATAAGTTTTACGAAACTGTTTCAGTGACAAATAAAAAAAAAAATAACCCCAGAGTACTAAAAGAAGAAGCTCAAATTGAAGTTTTGGGATCATTTTGCTGCAGAGCCCACGAGCTCCTTACGATTAGTATCAGAAGAGACGGGAATGTTATTTCATCCATATAAAATTCAGATTCTTCAAAAGCTCCACGAAGATGATTATGATAGAAGAATAGAGTTTTGTGAATCCATGTCTCATCGAGTCAATAATCTTCTGTTAAATATCTGTTTCAGAGATGAGTGTTAATTTTTTCTGAATGGCATTCTTAATAGACAAAATTCTCGCTATTGGAGTGACGAAAACCCACATAATTTTTGGGAAGGGCATACACAACACCCACAAAATGGAAATGGAAATGCCATTATTGGTCCATTATTTCTGGAAGAAAACTTGACTGGCAATCTGTACCTTCAAATGCTTGAAGAGACTATCGATCCTCTTATAATTCACGATCTAGAAACTCAAATTGATGCAGAAGGTAATGAACTTTTGCAGGAGAATCTCTTACATTTCCAGCAGGACGGTGCTCCATATCATTATTTTTCCAGTCCTATATACATTGGTTCAACGAGAGATTTCCGGATAGATGGATTGGCAGCAGGGGAGCAGTTCTTCTAGATCACCGGATTTAACTCCCTTTGATTTCTTTCTTTGGGGGCATCTTAAATCTGTTGTTTATAAAACACAACCTTCTGATATTAAACAACAATAATGCATCTCAGAACAGGCAAATTCTAATTACATGTGTAAGTTAAGAACACTATTTTTCGGAAACTGCTCATGAAGAAATAAAAAGTCTCCCTTTCAATTTAAGATTCTAAGAATAACATCTACCCCTACTAGGGGGTTGAACCACGAGGGCTACAAATATTCCTTGAAAGTGTCCCCCTTGAAAATAAAATTTACCTGTTTTTTCAATTCCTCATATTAATTACTGGCAGAAAGATATTAAGGGTGGGAAGTTTTAAAATTGACACCCTGTATGTGAATGGTCATGCAGTTTTCAGGTACAAGAGTCGAAAATGTATATGCGTGTAAATCGTACGTGCTTCAAAAACCCTGCAGTTTTATTCGTTACATTTTTGACTTATTCCATTATTTTTGTTTTGCTGAACTGGAATTTACTGGAATAAATACACATTTCACATAAAAGTATCGAAACTGACTTTGCTAGTTCAGAATTGTACAAAGTGTTAGGTTAAAGATGTTCAGGTGCTGGTAGAATATCTAAACAGGTTTTTATTCATTTTTTCTTCACATTATAATTTGATGTCAATGTTCAGTCGAATATATGATTTTAGCACATTTTAAAATTATGCAGAAAAAGTCTATAAAAAAAAGTAGAAATAATGAGATATGACACTTCTTGATGTAAAAATACTGTTTAGTGATTAAAGTTTTGGAATTTTCTTTTCAAAAAAACAGACTGACAAAATCTATACTGAATATCGTTTAAGATTATTTTGGATCTAATTTATTTTAGATTTCCAAATTAGATTTGTCTATTCTGTAATTTTATTATTATCCCCGATAAATTTTATGGGTGTGATAATTCTGGTTTATATAACCCCTTCATAACGCCATTCAACAAACCCAAAATATTTTCAGGTCATAAAATATTAGGCAGATTCCTGTGACTAGTCATAATAATTTGCATAATAACTTCCTCTGACAAGACTTTGCTGACTGCTGATTTAATTAATCTTCTGGTATCATTTCATTTGAGATTGTTCATAGATTATCAATAAGTCTCCTCATTTTCTTGTCGTTTCAAAGAAAACAATAAAAAAGTCATGAAGTGAAATCCATATATCTTTACTACACAGAAAACAAGTTTATAAATGCATAGGTATAGAAAGTAAAATTTCCAAATTCTTTGAAAACGCCGAATCTGAAATCTCATAACTTCTAATGAGGGTGTGTTTATCAATTGCAAGGGTTATTTTATTGTATCTAGCTAACTGCTTAATGACACCCCTTTTACAATTATTACTATTGTTGGTCCATCAGGCATAATCCATTGTTGACACAACATTCCTATTGCTGAAGAAATTATATATCCAGCCCCTTCTATAATAAGACTTCCATAACATTTCTCAAAAGGTTTCACTTTTACTGATGTCTCAACTACATTACATCTGCAAGATTAAACAGTATAAAGAACAAAAATAACTGGGGCAGATTTCAGTAATCAGATTTTGCAGTGGTTCCTCAATTATTTTTTTGGTGTTATCATGATTGTGCCAGTAATGAGATCATTGAATATTTTTTCAAACTTCAATGTTTGAAAATGTCATTAAGTAAATAGATAGATCTATTTCCACATTATGTTCAATAAAATGCGGCCAGGTGGTGAATACAAAAATAAGACATAAAATACTGTATGATGGCATATTATGATACAAGTGTAGTGTATAAGTTAGTCTTTGAGCACTATTTTTTTCATTATACCTGTATCATGATTAAAAAATTGTGGTAGACATTTCAAATCATAATAATCTTGCTTATACTCAAATATTCTCAATCAGGTAGATAAATGATATTGGTTTCACATATTATCAACAAAAATATCAATTTGACAGTTTATTTTAGGGGCCGCAGTGGTCATGATGGTAGAGCGCTGTCTATCGGTCAGAGGGACGTGGGTTCGATTCCTAGCATGGTCACTGGTCTCGTGCTAGGAATCGCACGTTAAAAAGTAAGACCTCGTTAATCCTTAGCTCGCACAAGTTTCGACATCTGAGGGCTGTCGTTCGTACGGGGATGACAGCTGGTCAACGGAAAAAAACAATTTTAAAACAAACAATATTTGACAGTTAATAAAATCAATTATTTATAGTTGAAAATCAAAATTGTCAGCTGAAGCTGGATCGAAACTGATAGCATCAAAATCAAGAGAATATTTTTATAAAGAAAATGAGAAGTGAATATTTATATTACATAATAAAGTAATTGAAAGCATATTCCAGAGTATAGACTACTTTAAATTTATAGTTTCATATATATATAGTTCTGTATCAAATGCGTTGAATACTATTAATACCCAACTTATTCAGTACTATAAAAAATCGGTAACTACAATTATTGTGATTTTTGAAAAGTAGAAAGTCCTTGATCAACTATAAAAATTGATTTATTACCATAAACAATTAAGTCTATAAGATTATTGGCTTTATTTCAACTTTCGAATATTCAAAAAACCACACTCTGCAGGCTAAACAGAAAACATTGCCTATTACATAAAATAATGCTCGATTTTCCCGTTTCAGCATAATTTCATGCCTCATATTATGAAATTCAACAATTTTGTATTATTCATTACGTTAGATAATCAACGAGATCATAATTTTTTTATCGTAGGAAAAAACGTGATTATAATGTACATTCGACTGGTAGAACGATTTAAACAACGATTACATAAAGAAAATGAAAGGAAATAATCACGAATTGTAGCTTATGCCAGTGCATGTTGCTGATAAATCCCTATATGCGAATTCCAAGTTTTTGCTTCGTGCAATCATGTTATCATTACAACCAGATGTGGCTAGCGACATTTCATAAGAATGAAGCTTCTGCAAACTGACAAAGTAGTTTCATGGAAAGAAATTATCTCTAGAGGAAATTTACTGAAAATTATTTTTCTTTAGCACGACATGGTTCGTCTCGCTGCAATTGCATCGCTTTTTCGCTGTCAAAAATGTCAGAAATCTCAAACTCGAGTAAATTCGATCTCGTTGATTTCTGACAAAATTACTATATTATAGGTATGCGTGTTTGTCTATAGATATATTTATACCAGTACAAATTACTATAGTGACTGCTTAATGGGCTGTATACAGCGTGTTTTACTTCTCATGGAAACATCCTGAACACGAATCTGAAAAAATTTCGGACCAATTTTGACGACGTTCACAGTTGGTGCCAGAGGAAATAGATGTCTGTGAATCCTAGCAAAACTGTGATGATTCCCTTTACCAGGAAAAGGAATCTGGGAAGACCGAACTCCACTTTTATTCAATGGCAAGGTTATTCCATTTGCAGCAGAAGTAAAATATCTAGGGATCACCCTTGATAAAAAACTCATATGGAACGCTCACAAAGCCAGAATGCCTTATGGACTTGTAGGAGGATTTGCGAAAAATCTTGGGGCCTGGGTTCCAAACAAATCCACTGGATATATGTGATGCATGGTTGTTAGATCACATACGGTGCTATTGCCTGGTGAGAGCAAACGGCCCAGGTGAAGCTCTCAAGTCACAAAGACAGGCTTGTTTGGCGATCACTGGTGCCATCAACACCATACCGTCGGCAGCTATGAAAATCCTATCAGACCTACAGTATCATTTTTTTCCCCTCTCGGATGGTGGTCCTTTCGCCAGCTACACTTCAGCCTCTTGGGCTTTTTGTGTTTTCCAGGTTATTTCATTAATTTTTTTCTTACAACACCCACTCCGTAACTCTAGTCCCCTGTACCAGTCTGTACAGGTTCTTCACCGGTTAACTGTTTTATTCTTCGGGAGTTGGTCTAGGATTCCCAAAAATTTACTATCTTTTGCGGTCTAATGCCTCGCATTCTGACAGTACATGTTTGGCTATTTCCGTCCCTTTACCACATTGCCGGCAGGAAAGTTCTCCGTTGTACAGCCCCATTTTGTGCAGGTGTTTTCTCATTGGACTGTGACCAGTGAGAAGGCCAGTTATTATTTTAACTTGATTCCTGCTCAGCTTGAGTTGTTCTTCAGATTTGTGTTTTGATGGTTCTTTAATGAATGTTTTCCCGTGTGCATTGGAGGGGCTTCATGCCACCTCTCCTTGTGTTTTCGTTTGACCCAGTCCCAAATGCATCCTCGAATATAGGATTTATTAATCCCGAGTGCGGGTTCTGGGCCAATATATGGAGATGATGAACCCCCTCTGGCTAGCTCATTAGCTTTTTCATTGCCCTCGATACCACAGTGTCCTGGAACCCACATCAAAGTTAATTTGTTGTATTCTGTGAGAGTACTGAGTTCTTCTCGGCATTTCCAATCCAGTCTTGATGTCACTTTCGGGTTCATAAGAGCCTTCAGTAACTCCTGGCTGTCTGTGCATATTTTGATCCATGCGTTACGCATTTCCCTCAAATTGATTTCTTTCTCGCATTGCAAGATGGCGTACATCTCTGCCTGGAATACGGAGGTGTTTGTTCCGAGTGAGACGCTTATTTGGGAGTTTCTCCCCTCACTGTTTATTCCAGCACCAGTTCCTTTCCTGGTCCGTGTACCAAATCCTCTCTCCAGGTTTGCATCTGATGTTGTCATCTGTCCATTCCCTTTGATCTTGTGAGATAACCTCGAAGTTGATGTTGAAGAAGTACCTAGGAGTCATGTGGTCCGTTGGTTTCATTTCGAGAATGTTGCCTCCCACTATTTCCTTTAGCTTATTGTGATCCGATCTGTTACTCGTATTTTGTTGCTTCAGAAGTCCCATTCTTGCCTCTCCCATGATTGTTATGTCAATCGGTGGGAGGTCCAACAGTACTTCCATGGCTGATGTTGGTGTTGTTTTCATAGCTCCCGTTATACAAGGGCATGCAAGTCTTTGTACCTTGCTCAACTCAGCCGCGGCTATTTTTTGTGTTATCTTTGTCCACCATACCGAAGATGCATATGTGATCATGGGTTTCACCACAATGTTGTATATCCAATACATCATTTTGGGATTTAGCCCTCATGTTTTCCCGTGTGCCCGCCTGACTAACATCAGTGTCATTTCTGCTTTCTTCTTCACCTTTGCCAGCTGTTGGTTCCAGGTAAGTTTCGAGTCTAAGATCACCCCGAGATATTTGACATTTCCTGACAGCTGTATGAGGGTACCTTGAAGAGTCAGAGGTCCTAAGTTCTCTAACTTCCTTCTACAGGTAAACGCTACAATGGTATCATACATACAGTGTGTCCCAGCTAAAACTTGTCACCCCCCTAATATCCGAACTCATGAAAAAAATTGAAAATCGCTCGGACCCGTCGATTTTTATTTCAAGGGGGAACACTTTCACCAAATACACCATCATTGTGTTGTCAACCCCCTCAACCCCAGCACCCCCTACTTCAGAATTTTCAATGGGACTACTATACTTGTGATACATCATTTTGAAGGGAATTCAATCCCAAATACATCGGTGTACTGAAATTGAGGATCGATCAAGTGTTGTTGAAGTTTTAATGAAAACTAAGTTTTATCCAGATATTTTAATTTTTCATCACCTCAAATGTTAGCGTCGTAAGAAAGGTTCACTGTGGGTACGCCACTGTATTGAAAAATAATATGCTGTCAGAAATAATAGTTTCGAAGGTGAGACAGACGTTTTTATGAAATAAAAATTGCCCTCATGTGTTTTTGTATACGCATATCTTTGTTTACGCCTTAGTAATTGATGTATTCGAGTCACTGCATTCAACAATTTGAAAACATTCGAAAATGGTTTATACTGTACAAGAGAGAATATCCATTGTAGCTGCGTATTTTGAAAATGGACGATGTGCTAGAGCTACGGCTCGAAGTTTCAATGAAAGTCATCCAGAAAACACCACATCATATCAGTACGTGCTTTAATTGATGAATAAGTTCTTGGAGTCGGGATCAGTGCTGAATAAAAAACATGAACGAGAGAAGCCTATGAGAAATGAAGGGATCGCTGTTGCAGTTGTAGGACATGCAGTGATGGACAACATTCAATCGTTAAGACAACTTGAGACTATTTCTGGAGTTTCGAAAAGCAGCGTACATCGAATTCTGAAAGACGCAAAATTCCATCCTTATAAAATGCAGAATGTACAAGAATTAAATGAAGATGATCCTGACAGACGTACAGAGTTTTGTGAAATCATGAGTCAATTATTGATTGGTGATAATAATTACCTCTACAATGTGTGCTTTTCTGACGAATCTTCTTTTTATTTAAATGGACATGTGAACAGGCACAACTGCAGATACTGGAGTGACGTAAATCCCCATTGGTACAGGGAAACTCATTCACAAACTCCCCAGAAATTGAATGTTTGGGCTGGTATTCTGGGAGACCATATTGTAGGTCCATATTTTATTGATGGTAACCTCAACGGACAAACGTATCTTGAACTTCTTGATACAACTGTGAACCCCAGAATCACTCAGTTACTTGAAGACGATGATAGGTTACTTGACGGTCAGCTCACCTTTCAACAAGATGGAGCTCCTCCACATTTTGTTGCACCTGTACGTCAATTTTTAGATGACAATTTCACAGGGCGATGGATTGGAAGGCGAGGACCAATAGAATGGCCGGCTAGATCTCCTGATTTATCACCATTACACTTCTTTTTATGGGGTCATTTGAAATCCAAAGTTTATATTACCCAGCCAACTTCTCTTGATGATCTACGCAGGAGAATTGTTGTGGAGTGTCGTGCAGTGACTCCAGAAATGTTGAGCAATGTGCGAAGAAATTTCGAAGATCGCTTATACTTCTGTATGGAACTGAATGGTTCACATTTTGAACCTTTCATACGATGATAACATGTTAGGTGATGAAAAATAAAAATATCTGGAAAAAATTAGTGTTCCCCCTTGAAATACAAATCGACGGGTCTGAGCGATTTTCAATTTTTTTCATGAGCTCGGATATTGGGGGGTGACAAGTTTTAGCTGGGACACACTGTATATATTGCCAATTGCATGCAACAGACTTATACAGAGCGTAGCAGACTGCTGATTGACATTGAAAGTCACAGCGTTCTGGGAATGACCTCTGATATAATACCTCCAACAGTGAATTTTGATTTGCCCCATACCGTTCTTATCCCGAAAAAAGGCGACTGGGACCTCCGAGAAGAGGAACTACTGTTGGTTCACAGATGGTTCAAAAACACCCTCAGGTTCTGGTGCAGGTGTATACAGTCGTATACCTATAGAATAGAAATATCAACCTGTCTAGGATTATATGCGACAGTATTCCAGGCATAAATTCACGCCATCGATCTATGAGTAGAGAAACTGGAAGAAACCAATCTCACACAAAGATCAATCAAAATTTTTTCGGACAGTCAAGCAGCTTTAAAAGCACTTGGCTCGTACCGATTACATTCTAAGTTGGTGTCAAACTGCCAGAGAAGACTTTCCTCAAGAGGAAAACTCAACATTCTGTCTATGGAATCCTGGTCACTCCGGTATGGAGGGCAATGAAACGGCGGACTTTCTTGCAAGAGAAGGTGCCGCAAGTAGGTTCATTGGCCAAACATACATTGAACACTTGGACAGCAAGAAAAGTATTAATCTTCTGGCAAAACCTTCCAAGATTGTCTCATTTCATAGGCATTCATATATTCCTCCAATAATTTGACCACAACACGAACTCCAGCAGGGATGACCTGCGATGTCTAACAGGCCTACTCACAGGCCACTGTCGTTTGAATCATCACATGACAAGACTAAAGCTGTCGAAGATTTTTGATGTTTGGCAGAGTTTCACTCTCTCCCTCAAACCTGACAGATCATACATCAAATGAGAAACTGGGTTTATTTCGTGAACCCTTATGGGTCGTAGTGGGGGGCCAGGCAGACCCGCTCAATTCAAACTTAACCTAAGTTAAAGCAATCAAACCCATATGAACATCAGATTCAAGGGTAACCTGTCACAGCCCTCACATAATACGAAATTTTATGAACGCTCCTTCTCTTGCAGTATCGCATCTCAAAAAACTGTCAGTCTCCCGGTTCCAAAAAGAACTAGAAAATATTTTATTGAACACCTGAAAATATAACTACACTCATGACATGAAATAGATATTGAAAAATTGAAAAATATACAGATCATTCTGAAACTACTACCGTGTATTAGGGTTGAGTGGAAGATCAGCGTGTAAACTCCGGTATACACAGCTGAACTTCGCCCTTTCAATGCAACATTGTCAATGTCAGAAAGGCTCCTACAAAAATGAATAAAGAGTATTATTATTATTATATATTGACAACACTCAGAAAAGAATAATAATAGGAGCAAATCATTCTTGTAACAAACAGGGACATATATTTATATTTCCAAACATATGGCAGTTGACTAATTTGAGCCTTGCAAACCTCTGGGTCTAGTTTTGATCATACCGAAAACACAACGAATCGCACCAACTTTAAGTAAGTAACAAAATATTGAAAAGATAACGATTTTTCTTCTTGACAGCGGTGCCTTCAGAATTCTGGTGGAGGAACCGAAACTACACATTTATGGATGCTTGGTCGACACTTAGGCAGCAGGAACACTGAGCAACCAGTACCGACCGTCCGCGACCAAAATTTCCAAAACGTGTATTCTTATCGGATAACTCACACTGAATGATCGTCTTCAACCGTTTTCGGAAGACCATCTTTAAAATTGCAATCTGCTGAGAAATTTGGTTGATAAGTGTGATTTTGAAAGTTTTTATTGATATCAATTTTTGGTCGTTGCTAGATGGTCGCGGACGGTCGATGTTGGTCGGTAAGTGTGATTCCTAGCTAAGGGTGCAAATTTGTCAAGACATCAACGACGATCATTTTACTATAAACTTCTGCTTCGTATAGTTATAATAATGCACTTATTAGAATTAGCCATGTTGTTTACACATGAGAACTTCTTCGGATGGTGAAGTACTGCTATATTAGGTACCACTTGTAGACGGCAGCTTGCCGTCGTACCTGTCGATCACAAAGACGCAATGTGGTTAAAGAGACACTAATGATTATTCTCTATAGTGAGTTATTCGGCAAACAGATGTTTGTCTCTATGTGTGAATGAACCTTGCCGATGCGAGAACATTTCTTTGTTGCGGTACCGAAGAAAAGTACAATTAATTTAGCTCTATAGGTGTTGACTTTATTGGCTATACTGGAAATATTAACAGATGCCATTGTACTCCAGGTAAATTTTCTTGAAACTATAGGTTCTGCTAGAAGAATCCATCTTATGGGGGGTCCTTCATCACATCAGCACTAATCTTTCCTAGATTAGTTTCGATTTTAAAAATTCAAGAAGCAGTATATACTAGAGTAATCTCTGCGGATACAACGGTTTTCAAGAAAAAAATCTTGTAATATTCGAAAAACGTCGCGAGAATGATGGTAGTGTTGAAATTTGATTAAAAAAATGTGGTACATTCCAAGACACATTTCTAAAAATATTTTTTCTAAAATAAGACCAAATCGAAATGTGTTATATATCATTAGAATCAGAAAAAATACTTCACAGAAAAATATGAAAATCCAATAAGATATAGATAGATGAATGAATTTTATTTGACCAAGTTACAGATAAAAGGTTGAAAATGGTAACATATTGATCTTCTAAAATTACAGTCATAAGATGAAATAATAAATAAATAAATGACATCAATACATTCAAAAAATTATCACAATCACCTTAAGGATCATTATTGAGACATATAGGCGTACTCAAGTATTCGTCGGTAAAAAAACAATGTTTTAGGATATGTTTTTTGAATTTTGATTTGAAACAGTTCAGATTCAGAGTGCTGTACTCTTTGGGTAGGAAGTTGTATAGTTTGACATCCAACGAGTTTTTTGGGACTTTTTTAGTCTGAGACGCGAAGGTATCAAGTGATTTTCTAGAAGAGTCTGATGATTATGAAAATCAGAGTTGGTGAAAAATGCTCATTTGTTCTTGTGTATCTCAACACTGTGGCATACATATACCGGGTGACCACGAGGTGAATTACGCCCCCCCAATTCTTCTATAGTTTCAAAGATATACAGGTTTCAAATTTGGTACGTCAATATATAACTCAAACACGCATATTTTGACTCCATTGCCGAAAACTCACCACTGTGATAACACTGTGTTTCAAAATTGAAAATCTGTTGAAAAATGGCGGAGATACAGTTGATTGTTCGATCGAACAAAGTTGGCCTTGAACATCAAACTCAAATATCACAACTGACGAACGTCATCAACATTTACGAGAGGAAGGTTCGAGGTAAGCTACAGCTGAAAATTGAGCTTCTTATGTAATTGCAGCAACCATATTTTCCAACAATTATCAAAAATTTCCTCAAAGTTGAGTAGTATCCATAAAGAAATGTTCACAACTGCCATTTCTCAAATGGCAACATACTCTTTTCACATTGTAGTATTGAAAAATGATGAATTATCATACTACTCGAATGAAAAGATTTGATTGTTTACTTAGCTTTCGTAAGTTAAAGCCGCCTCTGTTTAAGAATAATCAATTTTGAGAACTCTCATAATGAAACATCCCGTATCTTCGATCACTTTCGATTATTTGGACAATTCATAACATCAATGCGTAACTCAAACCGGCAAAATTTTGACATTGGCCCTTTTAGCACCAAGCCACAGAACTGATCTACATGAGACGACCAAGATAGTCTGTCATCTATAACCACCTCAAGAAGTTTAATACACTTGCCATTTTCTGCATTTTCATTAGAAAAACCGAGTTCCTGGGTATTATCGCTGTTCAGTTTGAGGTTGACGGTACTGAACCAATTTTGTGCTTCATTAACAGAATCTGCCATTGTGCTTTTTACATACGAGGCAGTATTTAATAAAGTTATATCATCAGCATAAGCCACACATTTATTGGGAAATAGAAAATGGAAGAGATTGTTCACATAAATAATGAATAACAGAGGCCCCAGAGCGGATCCCTGAGGTACTCCATGTAAAATGTTTTGGAAGTCAGAGTGTGTTTCATTTATATATACTGCTTGTTTCCTGTTGCATAAGAAGGACTGGATCAGGTCGAGTGGTATGCCTCTTACACCATATTAGCGCAACTTTCCAATTAAAGCAGTATAAATAACAAAAATTAAGCTGACTGATTTTTTTTGTTTTCGAAAGAAAGAAAGGAGGAAATGAGCTGAAATCAATTCACCTTTCTTTAGAAAATATCAATCACGTTCAAACGTTTATATTTTTTTTGGCGGTCTGCAACGATACCTATACCATACTAATATGATAACTAAAACAACTTGAGTCATCGTTCAAAGATTGACGCAGAGACAAGATCATTATAATAATTATTATTCGGGTTACAGTTAGTTATATTGTTGTCATCGATACCATCATTCTGAGAAAATAATAGCAGATCTTGTCCACTTCCTGATTCCTAACATACCACAAAGATAACTAATCGCCTTGGTCTGAAACATATATCTATATTTTAATGAAGTACGATTTATCGTATTTAATGAAATATTATCCTGAAATGAGGTGATATCCAATATTTATGTAAATTATATAATTATTGAATCTAATTCATCTTACGACTCCGAGATAATAATTTTTATGATGTCGGTAAAGGAAGTCGTTTTTCTTGTTATAGAATGCATAAATGTTTAGGTAACATTTAGCACGATTGACGTTAATTGGCCCATTTTCTCGAGATGTGTACAATTTATGCACGGTACGAGTACTAAACTGAAGTATTTGTCCCATCAATTATGTACTATGTTGTAAGGAGGCCAGAACTGATATGCTTCAAGATTAGCGTCTTAGATGCTTGTAGTATAGTTTGGAAAAATATCAAGTAGCCCTTTCTATGCTCAGATACAGTTCGATTATGTTATCTTTACGCGTGCGTCATCATCACAATACCATAATTCTTAGCTTTGATGTTAAATGTTAACGAATTTTGATTCGCTTATAGTGGTTGTTAGAAAGAGATGTTCGATAGAGGGTGTGTGATTTCTTTGATCATAAATTGATGACGCATGGGTAAAGATAAAATAATCGAACTGTATGTTTATACTGATATGCTCTTGTCAAAAATCACTAATTAACGTCAATACATAAGAATTAAAATCACAACAAATCTCACCAAGGTACTATCATCTTGGGTGCAAAGTATGACCTTGGTTTGAAGGAGTTTGTCACATTGCATCATGCGTTTAGATTCACTGTTTGAAATGCGTGCACAATTCTTGATTTAATATAAACCAGTTGTAGGACATGTATTATGATTTTTATAGTATAGAACTTGTTTCCGCATAACCCCTTGAAAAAAGTCCATAGAAGTCAGTTCTGGAGATCTAGGCGGCCGATCATTTGGTCCTCCTGTTATTCATTCGTTGAGAAACTTTTCATTGGTATACATTCTCACAACTGGAAGATTTATAGTGTCATTATCCAATTGTCAATTTATTTATGACCAACAGTTGATTTCAATACCTACCTCAAAAACCGAAAGAGCTGCTATATATGGAGAAAAAAATAAAAAAATCTTGACACTTAAACGCTCTGTAGATCGGTAACGAAGCATTTACAGAAACATGTTAATAAAAAAAAACGATTATTTTGACCTAAAAAACATGGCAACAATCTTGATACTGAATTTTGAAAAACCCTGTATGCCAGGTAATTCAAATTCGAGCGCCTCCATTGGAATTTCGGAAACTATAAGAGATACGAAGATGGTTTAAAATTAGGGCAAATTTGCACATCTAAGTGACCAGCAATATGCCGTTAAAGAAGTTTAAAAATTCCGATTTTATCCGGAGATATCCAGAAAGAAACGAAATTTTGAAAAACTATTTTTTTGTTCTGGCGTTATTTGATGAAGGATATCAAAATGAACATTTGTATTGCCATTTTATCCCCGCTACACGAAGGTATTTTCAAATTTACCATCCGACGTTTCGTCTTTTTCTCACCATCATCACCTTTATTTTTTCTATAGGGCGTCATATCCACATAATACCAGAGCAGTATGTGAATAACTAAAAGAAGGATTCCCAGATAGGTGGATTGGAAAAAATGGTCACGTGAAATGGCCAGCAAGTTCGCTTGACCTTACAGTACTTGACACTTTTTTGTGGGGCACATTAAAAAACCGGGTGTGTGGCAAACAAGCAGTCTTTCACGAGGCTCTCGAAATTCGAGATTTCTCGTCTTGTCTCGATTTCGAGACGTGATCGAGATGATACTAATGGGTTTTTTCGAGAAAAAGGTCGAGAAAAAACACTTTGAGATTTTTCGAGATCGAGAAATTATTTCAAGATATCTCGATCTCGAAAAAATATATGTGCTGCAATAACTCACAGCTCTAAATACACCAGAAAAGAGGAAATAAAAAGTATGCTAAGAAATAATTTTAATTCATTTTAAACATAAGAACATAACAACCAAAAAAATACAAAGATAACGAAGCAAATAAAGACAAAGGTAAAAATTAATATTTTCATATTCTTAAAGAACTTAAACGTCTTAAACTATTAAAAACTATTAAACACGATTAACACGAAAAATAAATTTAAACACGCAAAAATTACAAAACGTAAGAAAATAAATGAAAAATGCACAAAGTGAGTTTGTTGCTGGTGCTGGTACATTCTTCTCTTCACGAACGAAGAAACAATTATGGATAAAGGATTAAATTAAAACATCAAGGATTTGTTTAATTGTCATTTTTTGGAAAAATATTGTATATTTTTGTGCTGATACACTTTTAATGAAGTCATTTAAATTATTTTTTCCGTCGACCGTTTATTTACGATGTATTTTAACGCACTCAAAATCGTAGATTAACGACCCCTGTTAATGAATGATTTTCTATTAATCAACGATTTACTTATATGCAACCCAACGTACATTGCTCCAATACATATTATATTTATATAGTGACCTGTGGCGAATGCAACCAAACATTTTTATACTCACCCACTAAAACATTTATTTTGAAATTAAGTAGCTGTGTTAGTACTATCTGTCATTATTTATTTCATTGTTGTAATTTCTTAAAATTCTACGTTCATTTTGAAATCAAAAGATGGTTAGTGACGAAGTTCTGTAAAAAAAATTCAGAAAACATCAAATATATCAGTTAAGTTGTCAGTAGCATTAATAGCTAGATAGTCACGCAGCCGGCTGGTAAAATGCTGGTTTGAGTCCTCCGGTTTTTTGCTTTTAGCCTTTTTCGGGTTTAGCTCGCAATAATCAGCCTCACGTGAACTAAGACAATAGCAGTATCCAATGGAATGCAATGAACGACACGCATAAGCTTCGCAGGAGGCGTGTTTATTATGTCACCTACAACCCACACAAGCTCTACAACTCGACCAACCGCCAACACCAGCGGAGGCGGCAGTCAGCGCCCCCTGATCGGGGCCCTAGGCACCACTTGGCACAAGCGCTCGCCCTCCTCCCCAACAATGGGGTGGAGGGGGAGGCGGCTCTCCGTGCGTCCAATTTCCCATTCCCCGACGTCCAGCCTACGTGAGGCGAAGAAAGAAGGGAATGGAATATTGTAATGGAGGTTGTTGGAACTGTTAATTCGTAATTTTAGAAAATATATTTTTATTTATTTATTTATTTGGTTTGAGTCCTGAGGTAATAGCAAGGTCGAGGGTTCAATTCCCAAGTGATACCATTTTTTTTTTAATTACGGTCAACGGAAAAGTTTTGTAACGAACTCGTGAATTAAAATGGCGATTAACAATCCCGAACATTAACGCGCTCGCTCCGCTCACGCGTTAAAATATCTCAATTGTTAATCGCCCTTATTAATACACTTGTTCGTTAAATAACCATTAACGAATAGGATAGTTTTATAGATATAAATACGCAGAGGCTGTAGAAAACTTGGGACAGCGAGCATGTCTATGTATTCAGGAAGAAGGCAGAAATTTTGAGCAGTTGCTTTGATGTTTCAGATTTTTCTTCGTCAGTGTTGTGTTATTTCGTTCGTTCATTTGTAGTTAGAAACAGATATTTTCGATTAAGTTCATTAAAAACTAGTTTAGTTTGATCAGATTATATCTCGTTTCTTTTTTAAAAATAACATTCTACGTATCTATCACCCTGACAATAACAGCAAGAGTGACAGATAATGGGGTAACAACAAATCGATTAGTCTGAAAAAAAGTGTTATTTGGTGGAATCGAAGCCAAACAATTTTTTTTTTAATGTTATGTGAAGTTGTGACATAACAAAGTATCACATATTATACATCATTAGAATCAGAATAAAAAACTCTATTTTAGTTTGTTACAATTTAATATGACACTCATAACAAAAAATAAAGATGATGATGATGGCCAAGAGACGAAACGTCGGATGGTGAATCTTAAAATACCGTTGTATAGCGGGAACAAAATGGCGAAGTATATGTGCTGTTCATTTTGAAATCCTCACGCCAAAAAAAATAAAAATGATTTTTCAAAATTTCGGTTTTCTCCGGATATACTAGGAATTTTGAAACTGTCTTAACAGAATATTACTGGTTACATAGATGCGCATCTCTTATAGTTTCCGAAATCTCAATGGTGGCCGTCGAATTTGAATTACCTGTGCTGGTATATATTTTTTTGATTCCGAACACCCCAGACTAGTCCACAACTCTAAGCATGTGACACTTGACAATTGACACTTCATCATTTCCTAGTTCTCTAGAGAATCACGATTTTTTTTTGAAAATGTGAACTTTTTTTGCAAAATCGACAAGTTGACAGTACGTGCTATTTTTTCAAACTATGTGTATTACTTCCAATGTTAAGATTGCGAACTGAATACCGGTCGATGATTTCATCTACCATCTATGTAAATGCCACCAATTAGATACTCGTTACTATTTTTTATTACAAAAAAAATATCTGTAAACATCACCGCTCACATATTTACATAACTGCACCTCGACGTGATGCAAATTTACCGAGAATAAATACACGGCCGTGTCGCAGCACAACACAAATGCATCCAGCATCTCCTAACGAATCTAGTCATCTCTGAATATGATTCATGTCAATAGCAAGTTCAATGCTACATTGTATGCTAATGCACACTATTGTGCCAGCCTTATTTATGACTTAATCAATGGGTTTATTGGCGATTCTGAGGATAAATGCGCCATTAGAACCGGCTTCACAAGACGTAAGAAGTGAAAACAAAAGAAAAATAAAACTTAACGGGGAATATACAGGGTGTAATGTAAGTACGTGGCCAAACTTGAAGGGGTGATTTTTTGAGTGATTTCAAGACGAAAAGTTCATATAAACATAGGTCCGGTAAGGTTATATAAACTTTTAGTCTTAGAATCATTCAAAGAATCACTGTTTCAAGTTTGGCCACATACTTAAATAACACCCTGAATACCTGCAAGAAGTAATAATTATCTAGGAAAATATTCTACTATAGCAAAGTACTTGTTACTCTGGTATATATTATTAACTTCTTTATTGTATTGATATATTTTCAATGATTTTATGTTATTATTCATATTTTTGCAGCTAGAATTTTCTACTGCATTTGGAAGGAAATTGGATAAAGTAGGTTCAAGGTAACTTGATGTAGGTATACAATATTTTTTTAAAAAATTAATTTTTTTATATTAATTTGTAGAGGGTGCCAGATTTCCAGTTCAATGAGCTTCAGTGGATAAAAAACGATGTTGAGTATTTTTGGCTGAATATTCTCCTAAATACTAACCTGATACAAATTTACATTAACTGTTTCGTCATTGGAAATAGCATTTTTTTAACACCTTATTTGAAAATTGACTTGTCCTCCCCAGTTTTTTAGGGTCGAAATTGGCATTTTTTCTCCCTGGCATTCAAATAGTTCCATATAAACGCAGGTATTTTTACAAGTATATTTTATTTTCAACAAGTACATTAACATAAATTAACAATTTTAGGACCTATTGAAAACATTATATGTACATTTTGTAACATTGCTGGAGTTGATTTATTTATTCCTAACCGGGACATTATAAGTTTATTTCGTCATAGTTACGCTATCAATAAAGAGGTCATAACGCCCTTGGGACATTATAGATTCTATAATTCCCTCTACCTTTCACAAGTAAAAATGAAATAAGAGATGCTCCCTCCGGAAACTGCATCGATCAATATATAGAAAACCATAGCTATGGACCGAATTTGGGAGTTCACTCTATTGTTGATAAGTGCTATCCGGCTAAAATATTTTGAAGAATGTGGCATTTCCGGTTGTACCAGAGGTGGACCCCAACTTCGTTATTTTAAATGGAACACCCTGTATATTATCAAAGTTTTTAGATTTTACGCATGATTCTGAACATGTTTCATGTATGATGTCCTATACCCAAGTCTAAGTTTTCGAAATATTTCAAATTTTAAATTGAAAATTGCGTTTGCAGACCAAAAATTATTTTTTTATTTCTGGACATGATCATTTATTTTCGATTGTGTATCGATTTATTCGTAGGAGAGGACCCAGTTCAGCAGAATTTTATATTGATTTGATTAGAGTTATACAGGGCTTATATAGATCCGGTTGAAAATATTATTGAGGGTCCATTTTTTCAAATGGAAACCCCCCAATTTCATATTCTCATTCGATTCGGCATCGAAAATGAAGCTGACTTTGAATAAGGTTATCTATGCCAACACTTAACAGTTTTCAAAATATTGGTCAATTAAACATGTCTCAGTTCCAGAAAATCTCGTATTCTTGGGTTTACTCATTCTTAGTTGGCCATGGCGCCCGCGGTTGCGTTGGAAACAATCAACCGCCACGGACAGTCTTTTACGAGACTCTCGAAATTCGAGATTTCTCGTCTCGTCTCGTCTCGATTTCAAGACGAGATCGAGACGAGACTAATGAGTTTTTTCGAGAACGAGATCGAGAAAAACACTTCGAAGATTTTTTGAGATCAAGAAATTATTTCGAGATTTCTCGATCTCGAAAAAATATGTGTGCTGCAATAACTCACAGCTCTAAATACGCCAGAAAAGAGAAAATGAAAAACTATTGTTACTAGTTTGATAAAAATCCCCTAGCTACGCCGCTGGATAGACTTGCACGCGTATCGTTGATATGGTTTCTTGGAAAAAAGCAGATAATTGCCGGTAATGAATATTCGGGATATCCGAACCGTTGCATCGCGAAGATTCTGGTTACACTTGAGTACCTATATAAATGGAAACATTTGACTGGGATTAAGAAGATTAGGAAGAACTGATAATAAGCAGTTTTTGAAGAAGTATAGTAGTGTTTGGAATATTTAGCTAGTTGCATTGTATAGATCTAAGTGTTCTATTAGTTTGTTTATAGTGAAGTTAGACAATAAACAGTTTAGTAGTGTGCTCTGCCTATTATTTAGCAAAAACGTAACACTGCTAAGATAGTTATTTTTGTATCTAGTGCGCGAAATGCTACTTTGGTGATCGAGAACTGATTTTTTTTAACGAGGCGCAGCCTAGTTAAAAAAAATAGTCGAGATCACCAAAGTATTTCGCTCATGAGATGCAAACAAAAATTTTTCTACAAACGTCAAAAATATTGTTCTAAAATAAGTAATATGCTTAGCCTAATATGAAAAATAGTATTGAACTGGCCTAAACTGTTTTTCCAAATCAAGTAATTACTGTAATTATGGAAATAAAATGGCAATTGTTGAAAATTGGATTTTTGCTTGATTGAGGAACATAAAGGTTGAAATATAAAAATCCCATATAGTTTACATGCAGTGTGCGAAGTAAGTATTTCGCACACTACTTCGCGCAGGGTGTCATGGTAACGAAGGAAAATGAAAAAAAGGGTCACTTCGCATATTGTTGTCAATGCGCAAACTTTGTCATTTTTTGATGTTTGTAGAAAAAATAATTTTAAGTCATTTTAAACATAAGAAAAACCCAGAAAAAATACACAGACAAAGCAAATAAAACGGACAAAGATAAAAATAAATATTTTCATATTCTTAAAGAACTTAAACGTCTTAAACTATTAAAAACTATTAAACACGAATAACACGAAAATTGAATTCAATCGCTCAAAAAGTAACAAAACATCTCGATCAGGCGGTCAGTGTTACTAGGTCGAAACACAAGTGAGAAATGAAAATGAGATCAATGATTATCATTATATTTTTATTAGATTTAAACAATAATTTTAAAGTCTTGTACAGTGCTATTTTATATTTCTGCAATAATTAAAAGATAATTATATTTACTTCAAAAATTGATAGGACACTATTTATTCGATCGGTCTGGTCTTTCAGGGTAAAGAAATTCCGTAAAGGGAAAGAGCCATATGTTCAACTTTATTTCTATTGTATTCTTTGAATATGTTAGTCCAAGCTTATTACTATATTACTTCTGAGGATAATCTTATGGCAGACTATGGCACCATTTTTGCATAAATTTCACTATGAAGTATGCGACCCCTACTATTGAGATAAAATAATTTAAGTAATATCGATAATTATTTTTTTCAACAGACGACTGTTTCGATTATAAAAAAGGAGTTTGTTGCTGGTGCTGGTACATTCTCCTCTTCACGAACGAAGAAAACATTTTAAACTTTCACCTGTCATACCTAGGTAAATTTTAAATGTATGGATAAAAGATTAAATTAAAACATCAAGGAATCGTTTAATTTTCATTTTTTGGAACAATATTGTTTATTTTTGTGCTGATACTCGGCGGTTTTTTTGTTATACGTGGCTTTTAGTTCATAGCATATAGCCCCTGTATTTTAACGTATCCTTTTTTTCTAGAAAAAATTTAATACCCTGTATTTTGGTGCAGCCTTGGTTTATGGTTTCGAGACTCTCGAAATTTCGAGAGTCTCGAATTGAGATCGAGAAATTGTCTTCGAGAAAAACATCGAGACGAGAGTTTGTTTATTTCTCGTCTCGATGATCGAGACGAGACGAGAAAGTGCCTTCGAGACGAGATTTCTCGTCTCGTAGAAACCCTGGCCACGGAAATGTCATTGTAATCAATCATGCCGGCTCGTTTGAATTATTCGAATGAAGATTACTTAAATCTATTTAGTATTTATTGCTAATGTAAATAGGGTTATCTCAAGAACATGTGATATATTTGCTATTCGGTATCCGTAGAAGCAGCATAAGTCCCCACAAAACACTGTTGAACGATTTATAGAAAACTTCAAAAATTTCTCTATAAACAATGCTCTTACTCTTCCGTTTCTTGGTGATATCTCGTTTCTCATGTATAGTCACCATCAATTTTAGCATTGGCCATTAAGTCCATAAGGAATTCGTACTATAGGTATATACGTTTCTGACTGCATCGAATAAACATAATCACTACCAATTCCATCGAAAAACACAAAAAATACCCTACCAGTTCTTGAAAATATGCCAGAAATACAGTTTCAATGGCATCTTTTGGCATAACATTCTTCCGTGTCAGCCACTCCAGATAGGTACCTATATCTTGTATTCTAGTTGGTATACGCGGCTTCACGTTTCGATGGAATTAATGATTCTCTTGCTTTTTCAGCATTTTCCAAAATATCCTCCATTATATTTGGGGTAGAAAACAAGGTTTTAACGCAAACACAGCTTGATAACAAAGTTCTGTTTATAAACAAGTAACATAGCAACAACTTAGCAGCAACAAAACTCCTATAATTAACGGTACCTGATTCAAATATAGCGGGAAAGTAATGAATTGAATACAATTTTTTATTGAAATCGGTCAGAAATAAAATTATCTATGTACCACGGGAATTAATGAGCCTTAATAACCTCGGCAATTGCTGTCCCTCGGGCTATCGGTAATTGAGGCCCTTATAATTCCCTTGATACATAAATAACTATTATCTGTTGGTTCACCTTAATGACTTCCTTATGTCATTGTATTTAAGTGACATAATGAGTTTCATTATCGTTCTAGGACGGTAACGAAGTACAAAAAGTCCTAGTACTCTACTATAGAGTACAATAATATGTGTTTTCAATTTATTTTCAATCTAAAGGCTCACATGAAAAGGGAAACAAAGCAGAGAAACTACGCAATGTTCTAGGCAGTGGGTTGGAAAAAAATTTGAGCTGAGATTCATTTCCAGCAAGTAGGTACACGATTGAGAGGATTTTGAGTTTTTTGTAATTCTTAGTGAAAAGAGACGTTGATGTGTTTCCCAATAAACTCTAGACAAAAGTGCCTTTGGGATCAACAATCTGCTGAAAAAGACTTCAAATATTCAGCCGACGACCTTAACTGAGCATTCTTTAAAACAATTCATTGAGGACAAGTTCATTCACAATGAAGACGTAACCGAAGAGTCTTAGATAATACGAATGTAATGTCAGACTTCGGGAAGCATTTCTTTCTCGCCTCGCAAACTATCTAACGGTATACGCAGGCAACCGGAAGTTGAACGGCGTCTTTCCAAAGCATACTAGAGTATAAGGACTTTAACCTCTCGCGCCATTCTATTAGTCACGAGTAGACAAATGGCGTAGCAGGAAAGAAAAACCGACGCTGACGGTTGGCTGGCTTCCACGGCTCGGCCCGCCTGATGCGAGCGACGTGTTCGCGTCGTGCACAGCTTGCTGCGACCACGGCACCTACTAGCTAATCAGGAATTGCAGGAAATCATCACCGGGTGACATTTGGCATTTGAAGGACTCAATTGACTCCAAGTCTGGTCTCCTAGAGCGGGAGATTATTGATTAAGGCACATTTACACCAAAGTTGACAACAGATTTTTTGTAGAAGACTAAAAGTTGTCAACTAAAAGTTGCTCTTCTTAAATTAGAGCAACAAGTGGAAGATTGTTTGTAGAAAACTAAAAGTTGCTCTCCTCAAATTAGAGCAAATAGTGGAAAACTTGTCAAAAAATTTGCACTTCTATGCGCAGCTCGTATTTTTCAATTAGATCGCCATTTCACTCGTAAAATGTTGATTTTGTGGATGGGTGCATTTTTTTTACTGAAAAAATTCTGAAATTTTGTCAATTCTTCATCGAAATTATTTTTTTGGTATTATTCGGAATAGTTCTCTCGTCGAGAAACATTTAAGAGACATTTATGATTTTTTGATGAAAGAAAAATAAAATTTTTCGAAAATTTGATCGTACGAAGGAATTTTTAACGTTTTATTCCTTTTTTCTGCTGAACCCTGTGTATCTGAGCATGATACAAATCATATATTTTCGGAATCAGAATGAAAATGTGCGTATATACCTAATATATATCTATATCTAGTGCGAACTTTAAATGATTCACGATTCTGATGACTTTGTTTTTTTTTCAATATTTTTGAGACTTTGTTCAAGTAATTTTTTTCTGCCAATTAACTTGAAATTTACATAATGGGCATATGATTTTTTCAATTTCTTCTGCTTTTATTCGTGAAATAAAATCTTTTCCAACTATGCGCAACAAATATGAAGCCAAATCCGAGAAAATTGAAAATTTAATAGACTTTTTATATGCGGGACCTCTGATAACTAGTGATGCTGGATCTATATTGATTGTTAAAATATCTGAAATGAAGACCTATTGATGCCTAAGAACGTTTATTCACTGTAAAAACAGATTATGTAAGAATACATGATTTAATTTGAGATATTCGATGCCATGATCAGTCAAGTGAATTTACATTTCGAAATGTAAAATATTGTAGCTTGACAAGCTAGCCTATATTTTTTTACATATATCATACATACACTGCCCGTCTAAAGTCCGTTACCCCCTACTAATTTTTTAACCACCTGGTATATCGCTTCGAAATTTGGAAAGCTTAAATAGGAGATAAAAACCTACTTTTTCATGAAAAAATCATAGCTTAAAGTTTTGAAATGGCAGCTGAGCGCCATCTTCAATAATTTTTTTGAGTAGAACACCCGGTATATCAATGCATGATCTGTTAGGGATGATCATAAGGAATACAACAATACCAAGTTTGATGCTATTATCTCCAAAGACTACGGAGATATCGCCTATTCTTTTATCCATAAGCCAAATGAGTGGGAGAGAGAAACTTTTTCTGTTCGGAAAAATAAATTCTCTCTCACACTCATTTGGCTTATGGATAAAAGAATAGGCGATATCTCCGTAGTCTTTGGAGATAATAGCATCAAAGTTGGTATTGTTGTATTCCTTATGATCATCCCTAACAGATCATGCAATGATATACCGGGTGTTCTATTTAAAAAATTTATTGAAGATGGCGCTCAGCTGCCATTTCAAAACTTTAAGCTATGAGTTTTTCATGAAAAAGTAGGTTTTTATCTCCTATTCAAGCCTTCCAAATTTCATTGCGATATACCAGGTGGTTAAAAAATTAGTAGGGGGGAACGGACTTTAGACGGGCACTGTATAGTATTATTGATACAAAATTACATGATGTTTTCACGGTGTATTGAGTAAAATCACAGAAAAAAATTAAATCCTTTCGTAAATTTCAGTAATTATCCTGTATTGTTTACTTTGTGTCATAGGTATTTTTACATGCCCTTCACATATGATTACATACTTTTATTATGTTCACCGCATATGACTCAATGAAGGAATGAAACATTCTAGATAAGGAAGAAAATCTTCGATATATTGTATATATGTATATGCCTAAAAATATAAATAAACAAGATTATTTTAAAAACATCAAGAGTGTAATCTTAACTCCACAAAAATCTGAACACTTGAAAAATCCTGATAAAATATAAAAAAATGAGACAAAACAAATAACATAAGGAGTCAGGCTCAGAAAAATACAAAATTAAAAATTTTTCACATACGTAATTGGTCAAAAATTCATACAATGAACAGAAACTAAGTAAATATTATAATATAACCTCTTGATCAGCGCAATTACTCTTCCCTTTGTAACGAACTTCCTCTTCCCTTCACTCCCACCACCTGGATGTATTTTGAAATGATATACCTATGGATCAGTTTCGTTGTTGTTGCGATACTAATGGGGTATATATCGGAGGTTGAACACATATTGTTCCAAATTCCATCTCCAATTAAATTTCACCTTCATTATACCAATGAGGTATTTTGGTATTTTGGATCTGAAAAAGAATGAAAAGCTTATTGATTTTTATGCAGTTTGAACGAAGCAGAATACAGGTATTAGACAAAAACCTAAATAAATGAGTTAAATATATGTTTTTTAAATTATAACAACTCAATTTTACGGTTGAAAAAACTTCAAACTGTTTCTGGCGGTGGAATAGGAGCTGGAACGTTTTAGTTCAAACAAATGGAATAGCGGCAAGTTCTCCGATGAAAATATTGATGATATTAAATTTTCTCTTATTGTCTCGAATTCAAGAGAGCACTTGGACATTGTAACTATTAGGTAGGTACTTACCGTGATATTTCACTTCTGAATTCATATGAAGGGTGTCAGGGGAAAACAGGAAATGTCCATTTTCTGTTCAAAATGAGTTAAAGATATCATCGGTTAGCAAAAGTAATGTATCAACCCATATATGCGTTATTCTAATCAGGAGAAAACGTGGTGGGTTACATTCTAAAACATTGTTTAAAAATGTAATATACGGAGAAAACAGGGAATGTCCTACCGAAAACGTAATAAACCGGGAATGTCCAGTAAGAACTGGACTAAATGTTCTATGACGCTTCAACTCTATTCATGAGACATATCCAATTCACGGCCACTCTTATTTAGAGTACGATAAGAACATGGGACTCATTAATACAAAATTGAGAATGGAATCTCCCAGGAACTACGGGAACAAACTATTTCAACATCTCAAGTGAAACCAATGCCATTTGATGTAGTTTCAGTACATCAAAGTTATGTTAAGCGCAGAGAACAGCGTTTTTCTGTACAAAATAAGCAAAAAAGTGTCCGTCCCGATGCAAAAATTGAACGAGTTTGGGGTGACTAATAAGCATGTACGATTTAAATCACATCGTGATTCCTACAATGGTTCGATGTTGGAGTCCATGTGTTGGAATCATCTCTTCTCTCTGCAGAACAGTGTAAAAAAACTTTTCCAAGTGAAATCAATCCAAGCAGCAGAGGTTTTAAGTTTGAATTGCCTTTTCAATCTCATTTTGAATAATTCGTATAGATACAAAGAAACATAAAGATCTCATGTCGTTATTAAAATTTTGCGATAATTATGAAGTCAAACAATTTTATGCCAGTCTTCCACATGCTGAAAAATCATGTCAAAAACTTACAAGGACAGATATCAAACAAGGAAGTAACTTCAACGAACAGGATGAAATTGGTTCTCAACCTCATTCTAGAAAGAAAGAGGCAAGACTCCCACATGTTGAAGAATCAATTCGCAAATGTACAAGGCTAGATGTGAATTGTGTTGGCTTCTCTAACAAACAGGATGAAATTGGTTCAAGAATGACGGGTGGAAAACGAAGACGTAAGGTAGAGCTATACCTTAAAAAACTACCAACATGAAAATCATCGATCGAAAAAGTCCTCAAACTACTTAGGTAAGAACCGAACCAAAAAAAGTATTTTTCTCAAGATTATTTTCTTGTTAAATTTACACGCACTACCAGACATTCCCTGTTTTCAACTAAAATAAGCAGACGACACCTCAATATTATTGCTTTTTCTGACAGAAATTTCATTTTTTTGTAGAAGTTTTTTTTTCATTTGTTTAATAAATATAAAGTATTCTTGAAAACGAATTGGTTTCATAACATGAAAAACAAATTTACTATGACGCTTTGATCTTTCAACTCGAATTTACTCTAACATTTGTCGCGAGGACATTCCCTGTTTTCACCTGACACCCACCCTTCATATTAATTCACAATTCAAATTGCAAACAAATGCGGCGTGACGATCCCGACAGCTTCTCGAATTCAAAAGACAATTGCTGCCCTTTGCAAGAAGTGGAACAAGATGGCGCTTGAAGTTACTTGTGCAAATATGTATATTCACATATTCTCTGTGATATTATGTGAACCATTGTAAATTTTATGTAAAGATGGGTAATTTCATTGTAAATGCATGTAAACCTCATCAATTTTAAGGTGAATTACATTATTGGCAGGAAAATTGAGTAAATTTACTATTAACGAACTGTTATGTAATAATACCAACATTATATTGTATAGTTCGCAATGATAAAGAAGTACTTATGATGTGATTTTACACCCTTTTTTACAGTGTAGAGCACTACGGCCGCCTCATACAAAAAGTAACTATTTTTAAAATATTCGAGAGGAAAATGTATTAACTGACATGTGGGGATGAATGAAATATGAAAAATTTCCAGCTTGATTGCAAAAAGGGTTGGAAAAGACATTTATAAGAGCTGCACTGGTCACTGTTTTAGAGTGGCTCTGCGTAACTCTTCTGGCCAATGCAGGAGGCAACATTACATCTATGAAACGTCACGGTGGCTGGAAATCTGCTTGCGTAGTAGAAGCATATATAAAAGATAGTTTGAATAACAAAATTGAGATTTCGAATAGAATATTGAATTGTCCATCTTCTTCCCAACAAATTAAAATATCTGATAAAATTGTGGAATCAGCTCTTCAAGAAATATCTAATGTTTCTGATCAGCAGCAACATGGAACATTTTCGGGAATTTATGTTGGCAGTAGGTAATTGTTCCAACTTTACTATCAATTATTATTCCAATTACCTAATGAAATTGTTTTGTGATGAATACTTAATCAATTAATAATTGACTCTGTTAAAAATAAATCTTTTAAAAAGTACCTAATATTTCATGTTTATTTTGTGAATTATTTTGGCAGTGGTAGTTTTTTTTTCACGGTGAAAAAATACTTTTTACAGAAGAGAAACGTCAAGTTTTTTGAAAGTTTACAAAAAGGTCTTTTTTGATATTGTTATCTTATACGGGGTGACAACGATATCCATATATACTTTATGCGCGTATATATTCTCGTTTTGAAGTTTTCACCTCACTGTGTAGATATGTTTGTGCATCATAAATTATTCTACAATGTCAGCCTGTGAAGTTTCACGAAGTTCATTGTATTGTATTCATCACGATGACATCGGGCTCTCGCTTGATCGGCCGTTGAAATCGCAACAACATAACCGTCGCATTCGCCTCCCATCATCGTTGCGTGCACTCCATTCTGTTAGGAAGATTCACAGCGATTCCGTCACATCCACTGTAATGGCAGTTCTTCGTGAAAATTTGTTTTTGCCGTGGCACTCTTGATGGTGTAAAATCGACATTTTCCGCATTCTCATGCGACGTGAGCTTATCCTAGCATATAACTGCGGATTGAATTACATTCTTTGTGATCTGTTTGTTATACAGGGTGTTCCAGTGGAAACGAGATAAACAGTTGTTCTCATGAACAAAAATCTCCTAGATGACAGGCCAATGTGTTGGGTGCACACTTAAGCTCCCAAAATGCATTAAAAAATCGTCAAGATATTCATTCTCGAATTTTCATTTCAATAATAATCAAAATTTGATAGTTGTGAATTCTTCAATAAGGAATTCTTGTCCAACTCGAGAAGCTGTTTAGCTTTCTTTGGCGATAGACACATATATAGTCTTTTCCCTTGTCTTTGTCCTGGCACTTTAGTGAGATATCATTTCATCGATTTCCCAGCGTCGGAAGTGGGCTCTGGAGAGTCCACAGAAGGGTTCTGGGCCGGGAAATTGTGTGTTTGCCCCTTCGTTGGCAAGGCAATCTGCTTCTTCGTTGCCTTTAATTCCTCTGTGACCTGGCACCCACATGAGGATTGTTTACTATCTTAGGGATGGTTTACAGTCCCAAGTCAACTTATAGACTCACCAGGTTATGACCTCAGAGCTTTTAGTGCTGCTTGGTTATCTGACAATATATATATATATATATATATATATATATATATATGAAAACTAAAAGTTCGGGTTGAACCGCGTCTAGAATTTGTTGAAATTCGACGTTTCGGCTTCGAATTTCAACAAATTCTAGACGTGGTTCAACCCGAACTTTTAGTTTTCAAATATCTGACCGCGGAAACCTTATATATATATATATATATATATATATATATATATATATATATATATATATATATATATATATATATATATATATATATATATATATATATATATGAGTTTTTTTAATTATTTTAATCATGAAATATGGACAGCACTGGGAGTAAAACATCATTGATAACAACCAAGAGTAACGTGGATGCACACTCATTACTGATGATACATTATGACATGGATTTTAAAAATTGTTAAAATTCTATAAAAGCACGTGTTGTCCTTGAAGAGGCAAACAACCGCGGCGAGTAATTTTATTCGACTGACTAGCCAAGACCACTGACAAATGACATGAGACAATTGATACATGATATATGACAGGTGACATGAGCCACACGGAATCTTAATCATGGGGAGTGACAGATGACACTACAACCTAATGATACAGATCTGTGATGGAGCTACATGGAACAATAATTATGAATTGTGAAATTTGGAATATGAGAACAATATATTTTATATTAATGGTGTAGGTGCCAATTGAGCTGAACCAACAAAGGAAACATATCCTGAAAACATGAACACTCGACCTAATGCTAACAATAATACATTACTGAAAAATATGGAACAAAGATTGTATGAACAGTATTTTGATGGGGGAATTGAATTATATTGAATTAATTTGTGAAGTCAATATTCATTGAAGTAATCCGTTGATTGTCTCCAAACCTTGTATTGTCTGCAAAAATTAAATAAGAGTAAATTTCACTCAAGTGATTTACGTCTGTTTTTTTTTTATTCAGCGCATTGTCCGCTTGTGCAATGTGAACCATTTCTAAAAAAAGCCTTTTGGCTGTGTTTTTTTCTGTAGATAAAATTTTTACTGAATTATAATCCATACAATGTCCTTCCTTAGCAACATGTTCACTCAGTGCACATCTCTCCGGGTGTAGTCTACTGTCGCTCTTGTGTGACACAATGCGGTCCTTAAGTGGTCTGGACGTTTGTCCAATGTATTGTTTTTCACAATTTTGACACTGTATACAATAAACTACATCCGAACAGTTTATGCACGGAGTCTTGTCTTTTAATTTGGAAAAAATTCTCTTGATAGGCAAAACATTTTTATTGGATATTTTTATATTTTCTGAAAAAGATTTGAAAATTCTGGATAGTCCAGGGGTGATGTCTTTAATGAACGGTAAAGAAGCATAAAAGGAAAGAGTCCCAGTGACTTCAGCAACTTGCGTATTGACTGGAGATGGAGAAAGTGTATTATTAATATTATTACTATGTAAGTTTATGTCATCCATGGATGAGGTATTATACAAGATCTTTTTTACAAAGGAAGCAGGATATGAATTTTGGAGAAAAAGATTGTAAATTATGTCTAAATTTTTTTTGAGAAAGGAAGTGTCAGATATTTTGATGACCCTTGATTTCATTTGTTTAATCAGATTGACCTTCATGCTCTGTTTATGATAAGACCAGTAGCTCATATATCTTCCAGAGCTCATTGGTTTCCTGTACCAATCTATAAGTACGGTGTTCTCTGGTGTTCTGATAAACATGGTATCAAGGAACGGAACGCTGTTATGTTCGTTTTCTCTCTCAATGGTGAACTGTATGTGGGGATCGTAGCTGTTGAAAATGAACAAGGTGTCATCTATGGTATCTGACGGAATTGCAATGATAATGTCATCTACATATTTTTTAAGGAAAGGTGGATTGAAAGGGAGAACATGAGTGACCATGTCTAACAAATCATCCATCACGTATGCTGCCAATATAGGGCTAATTTTTGCACCCATTGGGGTACCAAAAGTCTGTTTATAAAATTTATCATTGAATGCAAAATAAGTATTTTCAAAAAAGAAAGATATTAAATTCAAAAAAGTGTCTTTTGTCAAGTTGCAGTAACCACTGATCACGCTCCACTTTTTTTCAATGGCCCTTAAACACGCCTGTAAGTAAACATTACTAAATAGAGAGACCACATCTAGACTGGCCAGAACAAAATTATTTGGAAGTTTAAATTTATTAAAAAGTGTATTAACTTGAAAGGAGTCTTTTATGTAATAATCATTATCGAAGTCATATGCTTTGGTTAAAATGTCAGTGAGAAAGGATGAAATGGATTCTGTGGGAGCTCCTATTGAGGCCACTATTGGTCGACCAGACAAAGTCGGTTTATGAATTTTGGGGAGTGAATAGAATTTTGGAGAAATAGATTTATATGAAGTTAGTTTCTTTTTTTGTACCTCATCGATTTCGTCGTTCATATGTGTTAGCTTTATTAATTTATTACTTTTTGATTGAATAGACGACGTTGGATCCGAGCGTAGTTCAATATAAGTGTCGTTACCCACTATGAGATCGTTAGACATAGTCATGTACTGATCTCTGTCCATAACGACAGTTACATTGCCCTTGTCTGAATTTGTTATTATTAAGTTTGGATTATTTTTTAAAAATTGTTTAGATTGATTGTATAAGCCATGATAAAAGGAGAAGTTATGTTGCGAATTATGAAAACCATTCGTAATGAGATTTGTAGATTGCAATATTTCTGCTATGATTGTCTGAAATTGATGAGGTGACATAGTCTACATCAGCCAATAGACTTTTTAAAGAAATATCTTTCCCTATAACGGGTTCGATGCTGAACTTTGGACCTAGAGATAAAAACTTTAATATGTTTTGTGGGATTTCAGTATTCGAGAGATTCCTGATCCACTTTGTCTGAGTATTTAACTTTTCATGAAGTTGACTCTCCTGTAACTTTTGCAGTTTGGAGATATTTTTAATCTTTACTTTGTGGAAAATGATTTGAAAAGACCTGCGTTGTCTACTAGAAAATTCTATGAACATCAATTCATTTGTCAAAGAGATTATGTCCGCTTTAAATTTTGATAAAAGAGATTCATATTTATGAATAATTTTGTGATTGAAGTCGATTTCAATATTAAGTAACTTATTTCCTAACCTTAAGTTGAACTGTTTGGATGCATTCGCAAATGATGGATCCTGTCTGAGTAATAATTCGTCTATGGGTTTTTTGTTTTCCAGTCAATACGCAAGTTGCTGAAGTCACTGGGACTCTTTCCTTTTATGCTTCTTTACCGTTCATTAAAGACATCACCCCTGGACTATCCAGAATTTTCAAATCTTTTTCAGAAAATATAAAAATATCCAATAAAAATGTTTTGCCTATCAAGAGAATTTTTTCCAAATTAAAAGACAAGACTCCGTGCATAAACTGTTCGGATGTAGTTTATTGTATACAGTGTTAAAATTGTGAAAAACAATACATTGGACAAACGTCCAGACCACTTAAGGACCGCATTGTGTCACACAAGAGCGACAGTAGACTACACCCGGAGAGATGTGCACTGAGTGAACATGTTGCTAAGGAAGGACATTGTATGGATTATAATTCGGTAAAAATTTTATCTACAGAAAAAAACACAGCCAAAAGGCTTTTTTTAGAAATGGTTCACATTGCACAAGCGGACAATGCGCTGAATAAAAAAAAAAACAGACGTAAATCACTTGAGTGAAATTTACTCTTATTTAATTTTTGCAGACAATACAAGGTTTGGAGACAATCAACGGATTACTTCAATGAATATTGACTTCACAAATTAATTCAATATAATTCAATTCCCCCATCAAAATACTGTTCATACAATCTTTGTTCCATATTTTTCAGTAATGTATTATTGTTAGCATTAGGTCGAGTGTTCATGTTTTCAGGATATGTTTCCTTTGTTGGTTCAGCTCAATTGGCACCTACACCATTAATATAAAATATATTGTTCTCATATTCCAAATTTCACAATTCATAATTATTGTTCCATGTAGCTCCATCACAGATCTGTATCATTAGGTTGTAGTGTCATCTGTCACTCCCCATGATTAAGATTCCGTGTGGCTCATGTCACCTGTCATATATCATGTATCAATTGTCTCATGTCATTTGTCAGTGGTCTTGGCTAGTCAGTCGAATAAAATTACTCGCCGCGGTTGTTTGCCTCTTCAAGGACAACACGTGCTTTTATAGAATTTTAACAATTTTTAAAATCCATGTCATAATGTATCATCAGTAATGAGTGTGCATCCACGTTACTCTTGGTTGTTATCAATGATGTTTTACTCCCAGTGCTGTCCATATTTCATGATTATTTTTAACATATACGCCATGTAACCTCGAAACAGTGTAAGTTATTCCACGTTTTTCGTTGGCTTAATTCTCATAGTTGTCTTTACATATTTGTAGTTTCCCTGAAGATGATAATAAAAAGTTATTGAAAGCTTGGAACAAGTGTATAAGAGTACCCTTATTGGCCTGCTGCATATCCCAAATATTAAAAAACTCATTTCCTAACTAGTCAGCAAACAAGACTACCCTTTTCTCTACTCTCTAGAATGGGCTTCTACCAGAACATCCGATCTACATATGGACAAGACACAATGAGATTGATGAAAAACTGGGCCAGTACAAACGTCAAACTAGCAAAGGAATACAACAGAAGATGCTTCCTCCTCAAATGCAGAACACTAGGATTATCACCGGCTCACATACAGCACTCCAAAAAACCCATAGACGAATTATTACTCAGACAGGATCCATCATTTGCGAATGCATCCAAACAGTTCAACTTAAGGTTAGGAAATAAGTTACTTAATATTGAAATCGACTTCAATCACAAAATTATTCATAAATATGAATCTCTTTTATCAAAATTTAAAGCGGACATAATCTCTTTGACAAATGAATTGATGTTCATAGAATTTTCTAGTAGACAACGCAGGTCTTTTCAAATCATTTTCCACAAAGTAAAGATTAAAAATATCTCCAAACTGCAAAAGTTACAGGAGAGTCAACTTCATGAAAAGTTAAATACTCAGACAAAGTGGATCAGGAATCTCTCGAATACTGAAATTGTTTACCTATCGCAGTACCAACACACCTTCTAGTACGATTCTGAAAATAAATCGAATTTAGGTGATATCGATCCACATGAGATTTGAATGTCGAATAAGTACTCAAAATTATATTATAATTAGTTGTGTCTGCGAAAACGAAAATTTCGATTCGTTTTCAAGTAGCTTATCATTTCAAATGCCTATTTACTCACCTGCAGACAATATGGCACTCACTCACTAGTCACACAAAATATTGCTCATTCTTTTTGTTTAGTAACCTATCCGTCCTAGACGCCGAACGATGTTTACCCTACCAATATTAACAAAGAAATGAGAATTAGCGAATTAGGATTAGATGTAATGAAAAATTACATTCAAACAAAGGTGAATTAACACAATACCTGTAATATTTTGTAAATTGGCGTTATTCCGGTGTAACAATACATCGTATTACTAATTAATACTTTTTTCTAGAGTCATTATATAAACCAGTGGAAATTCCATGTAATAAAGCATTGAAATACATGCTCACTGTAAAATAAAGGAGGAATGAAGGACTTTACCTAGTTTTCAATTAAAATTTAAAATTACTTGTTAATTCAAGTTATAATACTAAAAGGAGTATGTATATATTACATTTCAGCATGTATTTCTCCATCCACTTTTTACTGTGTACAAACTCTTGAACAGAATACTCTTCTGAGAAAAATAATTATTTCTAATTGATGAATATACTCTTATTTCAAACTAATTGAGCTGTTTGCTTTCTTTACATAAATTCTCTTGGAATGAATTTGATCGCAGCAAAACATTCTAACTCTTCAACCTAGAGAACGCCAACATTGACTCATCTGCAGAACATGTTCCTCTTGATTCAAAAATATAATTCTTTGGTAGAGATCTGGAGGAAGCACGTGATACAGTCAACCAATAAGCTTAAGCCATAGCGGGTGGTCGCGAAATCCTGCGAACCCACGCGAAAGCGAGAACTGCTACCGGGACCTCCATCTTCTAAACGTATTCCGTTTGACTGACTATTTGAGGGGGTGAGTTCGAATATCAAAGTTGTTATATTCGTTATAGTATTCAATGGTTTTGTGTGCATATGTGCCACTAAGGAAGTGCAATATGGAGGTTGAATTATTCCTGCAGAATTGGAATTCAGATCATTTATGCGCCAGTTGTGAAGGTAGGTTGAAAATATTTTCGTTTTCAATTGTTGTGTGTATAATGGCGAAATAGATATTGACGTAAAGATTCATATTACGAAATGAGATGGGAAATTGGTCAAACGAGGCCGTTAGGCCGAGTTTGATAATCCATTGAATATCGTAATATGAATTTACGATACGAATATAGTACATTATTTTACCTATTACCAATAATGTTAATTATTTACTCAAAATTAGTCAATATTCCTGAAAATAATTTTAGAATCATGTAACAAGCAAGCCTTGCGCTCATTGTTGATTTATTTTGAGAACTGTCAACTTTGACGCGTTCACTTCAGTTTGGTATATAGGTATGTATCGACATGAGTTCCGAAAATGAAAGTGTGGATTCTGATATAGAACTTGCTGCAAATGACGCAATACAAACCCTAGTACCCGCTAAATCCCGCAATAGATACGAAACGATTCGAAGACTGGTGCAGTTCAAAAAAAGTCCGTGATATAACGGAGAAAATTTTATTAGCTTATTTTGCTGGGAAAGATGAAAAAGAAAAGGCATCATCATTATGGACACATTACAGTATGCTGAGAACAATGATATCTGTGAAGAAAAATGTGGACATAAGTAAATATTCACAGCTTTTGGCTTTTTTGAAGCGGAAAAGTAAAGGTCACAAGCCGAAAAAATCCAGTATATTTTCAAAGGAAAAGATACTCAGATTTTTGAAAGAAGCCAATGATGATCATGATGATGAAGGTAAGATTATACATAAATATGGTGACATTTCCATGTAGCATATTATTTTTATAGGTTTCCTTAATCGTGGGTGTGTTTGGCGCCTGCCGAAGAGAAGAATTGATGAAGTTAAAAATTGGTGATGTAGTTGACGAAGTAACGTTCATAACGATCAAAATACCGAATACTAAAACTAAAATTCAAAGAGAATTTGCTATTACTAGAGGAAACATCGCTGGTTTTGATTGCTTGAACAACATCCCAAAATATTTTCGACTTCGACCTCAAAATATAGTCCATGACCAATTTTTTATTTTATATGAAAATGGAAAATGTTTTTCTCAACCAATTGGTATCAATACTTTTGGGCGCATTCCAAAAGAAATAGCAACGTTTCTGGAACTACCAAATCCATCACAATATACAGGTCACTGTTTTAGAAGATCATCAGCATCCCTACTTGCTGATGCTGGTGTTGATATGTACATTTTGAAGAGACATGGTGGATGGAAATCCAGTAGTAAAATAATGGGAGGAGAAATCGTTTCTACAAAAAATTAATTTGAAATTGAAAACTACAATTCTTCAATTGCCTCCACAGCTGGAATAAATATCACTAAGTGTACAGGTATTGTGTTTAATTATTATAATAAATGAGGTTTAATTTTTTATTCATGAATTGATGCATTAAATTTTGTTGAATTCATAATATTATTATTAGTGTTACGTCTATATTCATAATAAATGGGTTCGTTGATTTATGTGTCTCGGTTGTCACTCATTCTGCAAACTGTTAACTTTGACACTTTCATTCCAATTTAGTAAAATTTCATCGACAAAAGTTCAGACCATTAGAGAATAGATTCAGATAATGAATCCGCTACAAATAAAAAAATTCAAACCTTATATAAATCCCGGGATAGATCCTCAAATTTATAATAAATTATTTCTTGTTACCTATCCTTTTCCATTAAGTAGACTGACATTTAAAAAGAGAAACAAATGAATTTTACTTTACCGCACTAGTGCTTTAAAGTATCTCATTATGAAACTCATATCAGTATCGTAATGTTTGATATTACATATTGGTAGTAGGTAATAGCTATTTGTATTACTAGGGAGGAAAGTACCACTTTTCCTCCCGCAGGATGTACTTTACTTCCCGACGCGAAGCGGAGGTCAGTAAACATCCAAGGGAGGAAAAGGCACTTTACTCCCATGTGATACATATGATTTTTCCTCCTACCCACCTTTTTTTGAAAATTCATTTATGACACAAATAGGTAACGAATATAATTAAGAACACAAGAATTATTTATTAAACAAATTTATCAATATATGCTATACAATTACGTATTGTTAAACTATAATTTAGAATTATTTATGTTAATATTGAATGTGCAGTTTTGAGCAGCACTTATATGAACACCATTGGAAGAAGATAGGGTTTGAACAGGAGCTTCAGTATTTGAAATATTTTCGCTTAGCACATTGTAATGGTGGTAACTTCTAGAAGTACTTGGCTGATTTTGATCAAGTTCAGGTTCTACATTATTTCCCATAATTTGATCAGAAATTTTTCTTTTTTTTGTGTAAGATTGTTCTACATAACCTTCTGCGATATTGGTTGATTTCCAACCGCCATGCTGTTTTAGAGCTAAAATATCCCCACCAGCGTTTACTAACAGAGTTGCTGAAGTTCTTCTGAAACTGTGCCCTATGTAATGTTCGGCATTTGGAAGATTGAGATATTCTGCAATTTTTTGTGGTATTTTGGATATACTATTCTTGCCAACCACTTGATTTATACATTTGCCTGCTTTAAAGCATACCAACAATCGTTTATGCTCAGTTTTAGGACGTAGACAGATATACTTTTTAACGATTTGAACAAAATTTGGGCCGTTACCTGTTGTAGTATTGATAACGAAAGTTCGTTGTTTATACGTTTTTGAAGTGGGGATATTTATGACTAAAAGATTGTCTTTATCTTCAATATCATCCATAGTCATTTTAATAAGCTCATCACATCGACATGCTCCAGAAATTCCAATAACAAGGACTACCTATGAATATTTTATATCAAAAATTCAATTATTTGCATGGGATTTCATTTCTTACCTTCATTAATATAAAAACATCATCGGGGGCTTCCATTAAGAATGTATTTATTTCTTCTCTTCTAAAAGTTGTAGCTTTATTTGGTTTGTATCCGGCATTTTGACATTATAGAAATGCAATCAACTTTGGATATTTAATATCAACATTGTCCTTCATTTGTATCATTGGGCGTAGCATTGAATATTTAGACCAAAGTGTTGAAGCTTTTAATGATTTTCCTTGTAGTGAAAAATATGCCAGTAAAACATTCTCTGAATATTTATGTATCTTGTTGTCTTCAGCCCTTTGCTTATATTGTGCATATTGTTTTTCATACCTGTCTTTAGATTTTTGTGGTAGTAAGGTTAATGACGCTATGTTGGCTTGTTCCTTTATATTAGGTGGTGTATTTGGAAATTCAAAATCACTTGAATCGCTCTCCATTTTTCAAAAATTCAACTAAGTTTAATGAATGTAGCGACTTTGTCAATCGCCGTGTTTACTGTCAGTGAGCCACAGCATACTATGCTTTTCTTATTCTGAACTCAAAAAACGTATATCTAAGATTCATGAAGTGAAAATTTGTATTGAAGAACTACGTTGAAGTAACATTAATGTTTGATTTTTACCAAAAAACAGGATATACAGGATGTTCTAGAAATTATGGAAACAATATGAATATAATGAATTCACAAGTTTCATCGTTTACAACTTACTTGAAATGAGGGGGAGGAAAAGTATGAGTTTCCTCCTTGATTTGAGGGAGGAAAGTGTGTACTTTCTATAGGAGTAGGAGGAAAAACATTTTGTCTGTATTCGATCGCATTGTTGTGCATCACTGCTAACGGTTTTCATTAAATACGTATACGTATGAAATTAATATTACAAAACTATTCTTATATATAGCCATTATACCTCAATTGTTTGTAGTTGTTAATGCATTATTTTCTGTTCAATTGACCTTTGTTATGAACTTCGTGCGTTACAATTCACAACAAAGAGGTAGTTAACCGTATTTATCAATAATTATTGTATTCCCCATAGGCCAAAACCAACTTCTTTTCGAACATTTCATGCGAAATATCCTTAGTATTCGAAAATTGTCTTCGTGGCATATTTTTATTATCAAGTGCATGCACAGTCCACATACTCCAAATGCAGATAATCTTGAATAAAAAATATTTGTTTCATACACCTGTCCCTCATTATTTCAAGATTATGTCAAATCCAAATCCCGTTTAGCCATCATACATATTTGAATTCAGAAGAAAAGAACTAATAAAACTTTTATTCGAAAAGAGGCAGTAGGTATTTGAAGAATATAAGTTGATGGTTTTTCGATAACGAAACGTCTGACATTGAAACTGATATCATCACAAGAAAGCCTATAAAAAGTTTCTGTACAGAATTTATTTTTATATTGTCCCAGATGTGACTAGAAACTTTGACCTAATTGTATTGTTCAGAAATTACTTCTTGGGACAAGCTCTTTTGACGAAGGCCACTTTTAGCACCCTAAACAACACCGATAGAGACAGATTGGCAGAGTTGGCAGTTACTCATTTCATCAACAAGTATGGTCATATGAATAACGAACAATTGAACATTTTTGCTAATCTATATTATTGTATGTAAAGTTAATGTTATTATGAATTTAATTTTTATTCCCTTTTTGTTCAATGAGTATTTATTTATTCAATAAATGTTATTTTTATGCGCATTTTATTATTTCTTATGGAATACATACATATTTGAAAAAAAAATTGTTGAGGTTTCATGGAAAAATTCCAAATAATTAATAGAAGATGTTTTCATCCTGATCAAACATGAAACCTCTTGCGTCAAGAGGTTCAACGCTCACAGATGTTGAAGGATAACATTGTTGAAAGAATAGTGTTCATTATTGAAGTTGAAATATTCTTGCCTCAACCAACTATCACCATTGATCTTATATCTCAAAACATTTTCTTTTTTTGTGGTCAAGAGGATTCTGTCAAAAAATCAAACTTATATTTAGTTGGATCTATTCAAGAATACAATCTTCTTGAATCAATGCAATTATGCATTGATGAAAAAAATCCTTTTCATCATTGCAAATATTTCACCTCTTTGGAAAATGTTAGCTGGAGTTCCATTCAGAGTTGGGGCCTTAAGTTCATATTTTCACCTCTTGGTGAATTGAACCAGCACTATTTTGCTAGGATTGACATTGACTCCTTCCTTAGTGCCCCAGCTTCTGATTGTGTTTAGGGCTAATTGCATGCGGTCGGAGATTAACTCGTCATGTTTGCCCCTAATGGTGACCACCTATTGGCATAACCTTGAGTTGTGAAACCATGGCAGATTCGTGTAGCTTTACTAGCAGGTCATCGACAACCAGTGATCATAGCAAAGGCGATAAAACTACCCCTTGGGGGCAACTTTTTTCTGCTGTCATCTTGACTGTCTCTCCCCAAGAATCGCCACAATGATTCTGATTTTCAGCATAGATTGTGTCCATCTGGTCAGTGAGGCGATAATATTCCTTTCCTCCAATGATCTCTAAAACAATAGTAGCAATATTCCGTGATCCACGCAATCAAAATCTCTCGAAAGATTGCAGAAAACCGCTGACACAGCCTCGCTGCGGTTGATTTCGGTCTATACGTTGAACAAAAGATCGAAAATAGCATCATTTGTATTTTTGCTGGTTCGAAATCCAAATTGAGTGTTGCTTAAAATATTATGTTTAGTGAGGAAACTCATTTTCACCAATTTTTCTATGAAGTTCGCTATAGTAGGTATTAGTGCCAACATGCAAATAACGAATGTTTCTGCCTTTTTCTCGAGAAATGAGCCAAATCAATCGCACATCGACGCATACGCGACCATGATCTCACAAACCCAGACACAATTATCCTCCGCGATAACGGAGTTAACAGTTATTGTTTGTATTGTGGCTGCAGCAACGTGTACATGATGCAAGATATTATATTACGTTATTGTAATTAGTCGCGTGTCCGCCATTATGCTGGTACTTGTAACTAGTGGTTCTGACGAGGCACTGCTGCAGGTCGTGATAACCTAATCAAAGCCACTTCCGTGTTCATACATCATGGTATCATGTTATTATGCGCGAGAGGCAGGCAGGCGCTCGTGCTCTTTTTTTCATTATCTGTTACGCTCTGTGATCGGCCAATAATAATCTACGAGGAATGCTCTCTGATATATCGGTCAGGAATTGTAAAAATTTTGTGTAACGATATACATTACCTGCTTGTAACAGTTCAAGCTAGAAGATATAAAAGCAATGGAAAAAAATATTTGCACTGCGAATAATGAAGTGATATTGCAAAAAAGATATCTATGAACTAAAACTCTCTTGCCACCAAAGTCAAAATTCAAATCCATCCCTATTTGGGTGTAGTTCATCACTGTCATTTTTTGAATAACTGATGCTGAACGGCGATTTCAGTCATACTGTTGATGCCACCATGGAAAAAATTTTATAGGTTTTATTTTCAATTTTTCAAAAAACTTTGCTGACCGAGAGTTTCCAGCGAAGATATTTCATAGAAACAGTACCTATACATGCCTGAATGATTGCCCAAAGTATACTTCTTGTACCGCACCATAGATTAAGATATTTCTTTGAAACAGTGGACCAGGATTTGCTCATAATATACTCCTTCTGAAGCACTATAGACAAAATTCGATTCAATCTTTTATAAAAGGTAGTTTGAACTTGCGATTTTTCAAAAAACTTTGCTGACCAAGTGTTTCCAGTGAAGGTATTTGTTTGAAACAGTATAGACCAGGATTGCCCTTAATATACTCCTTACACCCATACCATGGGGAAAATTTGAATCAATAACCTCTTCTGAAGGGTAGTTTGCTTTGCGATTTTTTGCCAATTTTGTATTTTTCACGATTTTTAGGGGTATTTATTCGATTTTTCGAATAATTTTGTTTCGAATCGAATGAGTTTTTTAATTTCATCATTCTGAATCGATTGGCCTTCGCAGAATTGCTCTCTCTTCAACCGTTACCGAGCTGGAGGGGGGGAAAGAGTCATTTCCCTCCATATGCCGATCCTTCAATCCGAGAATTAACAAATCATATATTTTCGAAATCTGCCTGTAATTTTTGCGTATATAGTGTGGATTGCAAGTGATTCTGCCAATTTTATATTTTTCACAATTTTTTTTGTATTTTTTTCGATTTTTCGAATAATTTTGTTTCGAATCGAATGATTCGAAATTCACAGAGTTCTCTAATTTCATCATTCTGAATCGATTGGCTTTCGCAGAATTGCTCTATCTTCAACCGTTCCCGAGCTGGAAAGTTCATTTGGAGGAGGGGAAGGAGTAGTTTCCCTCCATATGCCGATCCTTTAATCTGAGCATTAACAAATTATTTTTTTTCGGAATCTGCTTGAAATTTTGGTTTACCTAGTGCGGATTAGCGAGTGATTCTGCCGATTTTATATTTTTCACGATTTTTAGGGGTCCCTTTGGATTTTTTCGATTTTTCGAATAATTTTGTTTCGGATGAAATGATTCGAAATTCATAGAGTTTTGTAATTACATAATTCTGAATCGATTGGCGTTCGCAGAATTGATCTATCTTCAACCGTTCCGGAGCTGGAAAGTTCATTTGGAGGGGGAGACGGAGTCATTTTCCTCCATATACCGATCCTCTAATCCGAGCATTACCAAATCATATATTTTTCGGAATCTACCTAAAATTTTTGCTATATAGTGCAGATAGCGAGTGATTCTGCCTATTTTATATTTTTCACGATTTTTAGGGGTTTTTTTCAATTTTTCGAATAATTTTGTTTTATATCGATTGACTCGAAATTCATAGAATACACTAATTTGATCAAGCACCAGGCGGTTTTATTTATTTCAAAAAGTAATTCTAGTCAGAGAGCACCAAGCACTAAGCACTTCTATAACCTTTGGATACTCTATAAGGCCGATTCAGATACATGCGTGCCTACTCTGCATTTTTAACCCTACATGAGAAATGTATGCCTGTAGGCGTGCGTGGAAAACGCATCAGGTGAGCAGGAACAGAATTAGAAAATGTTCAATTTTAAATAATAACAGATACAGTGCAAAAAACTCAAATGGCATTACTCAGGTAGTGACAAAATTATGGTAGAACAAGACTTTTAGATTTAGAGAGAAAAATTATAAAAAATTGGAATCAAAATGAGACATTAATTTTAGCGAAAACGTCGAAATATTTGATATTCAAACTTTTTTATCATTCCTTTAGGATGATTATTTGTTTAAGGGACTTCTCGATGAGGGTCTATACCGTGAAATTTCCATGCAAGTGGTACAATTCGACACTGGAGATCATGAAATTGGCCATAATTCTGTTTTTTCATTCAATTCAATGCAATAATTGTTAGATGTAAGTGCAAAACAAACAACAATTTTCTTTTTGTTTTTTTACTTCATTATTAAGGCGCCCATATCGTGATACGAAGAATGGGACTCGTTTCTCATAGCTGAAAATTCACCGTATAAATTTACATCAAGACCATCCACCTTACATAAAAAAGCAACAACTACTTATTGTACCGTAAAAGAACATTGTTGCTTTAACAGCTTTTTTCAGTGAAAATTCTCTAATTATTCAACTACCAGGACCGAATGGTAGTCAAGCGTATAGAAGCCGGTTTTTGTATATTTTGAATATTTACTGAAACGATAGCTCATTCTTAATGAAAGAATGAAAGAACTAGAATGTTAATTGATCGGAAATTACAGTAAATTAATCTGCATCAGATCATCTACGTCAATTGGAAAGGTACACAAAAAAAAGGTTATACTGAAAGGAATAATGAACCTGAAAAAACCATACTACAAATCTAGAATCGATAGCGGAATGATGGAATAACATCATTTTGAAGTAGTGCTAACAATCCCTGCCCAAACATTGACCTTTGAAAGGTATTGCGTGTGTTCTTCTCTTATCCAGTAAGAATTTTCCGCCGACCAGTAGCAGCAATTTCGCCGATTAGCATGACCGTTAAGTGAAAAAGTACACTCAACTTTGGCAAATTTATATTCTGATCCAGGCAACCCTCAAGTTCCAGTGAAAACGATAGGATTTCGGCAGGATGGAGCACCACCACATTACCAATTTAATGTCCGGCAGTACCTCGATACAATTCTAAGTCATCGCGGGTCGTTGGGTAGGTTTTGTAAATGATGTTTTTCGAGTGACCCCAAATAAAAAAATCTAAAGGGGTTAAGTCAGGTGATCTTGCAGGCCACCTAACAGGACCATGCGTGTTCCGATCCACTTTTCCCCAAATCGGTCACGAAGGTAATCCGTCACGATCCTACTATTGTGCGGAGGTGCACCATCCTGCTGAAAGAACAGTCGATTTTCCAGATTTAGCGGTAAATCTTCTAAATAATCTTCAATTTCATTTCTGAGGAAACTTAGGTATCTACCAACATGCAAAGGTCCATCAAACATTATGAGACCAATTATCTCAAAGGACTCCCGGCCATACATTAAATCCAAAACGTTCTTGGAAATTCCCCTGCCTAAATAAATGCTCTTGCGTCCAATATCGAGTATATTGTTTGTTAAATAAACCAAGATTGGTGAATCTTGACTCATCGGAGAATACAATTGATTTTAGGAACTCATTATTTTGCTTTACATTATTTCTGAATTATCACAATGACCTTGGCATATCACCGAAAATAATCATTACTACCTACATTGTGAAAGTAATATATAACATGTTAATTCACAAGTCATATTTGTTTTCTCACTGGGATTTCACAAGGTTACTGTAATTGTAGCGGTAATTTCTCAAGTATTTTGTAGAGAAGCATGATGCATGATATTCACTACCGGCCTTGTGATTTCACCCCAGTGAAGAATTTTAGCCAATGGCTCTTCCGCTACTTATCACGTGGACGGCTAACGTACCGCAAGGAAATCCTGAATTTCGATAATTTCCATTCGTTTGTCGGCCGATACATGTCGCAGCTAGTTTTACGCCATTTGTTTTATTCTTTCAGTTTATTTTCATTTTGTGTGTTTTGAGTAAAGTCGATCTGTTGGTAAGTACAATGTTTCGTTGTGGAATTTGCGGTGTAGTACTAAAATCATTGAGAAAATATGAACTCCATCATTATTATCACAGAAATGCCCCCTCAGTTAATTTCAAATGTGTCCGAAACGAATGCAATATTATTCTGAATAGTTACGTTAAATTTAAATTTCACTTAATTCGTCATCATTCTGAAAAACGTTTCACATCAGAGACTACAGAAAATGTTGAACAATTCCAGTGCTTGGTTGATTATTGCTTAAAGCACTAAGGTAAACGATTAAATTTCCACAAAACTTTATTAAATTCGCTTATTGGATTGGAGGATTATTGCTTAGTTCAAGAAAATGATAAAAAAATGTTTTCCAAACACTTATACGATCATATTAGAAATGGTGATCAAATTAAATGTCCTTTCAATAATTGTGCCTCAAAGGTAATTTTCAATAAGGTTGCAAACCTCAGCAATCATATCTTCAGGTCTCACTCACAGAGTCAGCCCAGTATTGTTCAGCATACTGAAGAAAGTATAGAATCGGAGGAACAAAATTATGATGATGATGAATTTGCATCACTAGAAAATATTCAAAATTTTGAAGAAAGCAGTTTAAAATTATTAAGTTCGCTGTACTTCAGTTTGGAAGCCCAGTTCTTCGTAACAAACAGGGCGTTGCAATATTTTATTGATGGTTTCATGGATGTGAATGTTGTCAACAAAGATTATTTTTACAAGGCATTGACCGATGAAAATGTAAGTTTTGATAAGGAAATATTTGATAATGACTTATTTACTAGAGCACATAATTCAAAAACGGGACCATTAAGAACAAAACATTCACGCCACCAATACTATAAACATAATTTTAGTCATGTCAGTCCAGTTTAAATTTCATTGGGTGATGATTGTTTCTATTATTACATCCCAATATTTGATACACTGATTTCTCTATTTAAAAATGAGCAGTTTTCGAAACAATACTTTTTCAGTTCTGAATCGACTGAAGGAAGGGTTTTAATGGAAAATCCATTATACTCTCAAAATAAAAATGCCATAAAAATCATTTTGTACCAAGACAGCTTCGAAATTTGCAATCCCTTGGGTTCTTCTAAAGTGAAGCATAAAATCGTAGGTGTTTATATGGTTTTGGGAAATCTTCCACCTTGGCAACGTTCAAAAATTAATCAGATTCAATTGGTATCGTTAATATATGAGAAACACTTGAAAAAATTCATTCGGTATTTGAAAAACTTGTGATATCAAATTATCGGAAAAAGATGGCCTCCATATTGAAAACAGAACATTGTTGGGATCTGTAGTAGATATTGTCGGTGACAATCTGGGAAGTCACTATATAGGGGGTTTCAATGAAAATTTTGATTTTCGAGGATTTTTTGTCGATATTGTTATAGTAACCATATTGAAGGAAAATCTGATGTATGTCGAAAATTTGATAAAAGGTCTACAGAATCTCATTCAGGCTTTGGATAATATACCATATAGAGGTGTCAAATTTGATTCAGTATTCAATCAATTGAAATATTTCCATATCTGTCAACCAGTTTTACCACCTTGCAATGCACATGATCTTTTTGAAGGGGTGATCCAATATGACCTAATGCTCATGCTGAATAAATTGATTTCTAAAAAACTTTTCACTTTTGATTTCATCAACGAAAGACTCAAAAATATTAAGTTTGAACTCGAACCAAGAGTACATTTACCTTTGTTGAAGAAGTCTGATCGACTTCCAGGCAGTGCTTCACAAAATATGTGCTTTGTTATAATTTTGCCATTTATAATGGACGAAAATATGGAGGGTTTGTTTTCCGAAGTTTGGAAAATGTTTCTCACCTTACGACGATTAATTAATATACTTTTGGGGTACAGAATATCTACATCACAAATTGCAGTTTTGAATACTCTCATTAAGGAATATATTAATGATCGTGTAAATATATTCAATCATGAAAAATTGAAATTGTACGCTGTACAGAAACAAGTCTTGAGCGAAGCAGTACCTGAACGACATTCACAGTCATGCATTGAATTCTATGCGAGATCCTTCAAAGACGATCTTTCATATTTTTATTATCATATTGAGGTACGAACTAACAATGTGATTTTTTTAAATTTATATCATATCGAATGTAATTTTCAGAACTGTCATGAAAAACCCATTTCAACGTTTTTGAAAACTACTGCACCTTGCATCGTAAAATTTGGTGAGTTTTGGATTAAGCATTTAGGATAAAAATTCATTTTACTTTAAATTTTTTGAAATCCACACAAATAAGCCTATTTAAAGCAAAATTATAAAAAAAAATTGACAGACAGCGAAAATCAATTAATTGGCATTCCTGTATTTGTCTCTATTTTTTCACAGAATCGGACGACACATGGGATGTGATCATAGAAAAAGAGGTCATCACATCATGCACATCCTTTGCAGAGGCGCTGAAATACACCTTTGCACTGTATTTCAACTTAAATCTGGAATATCCGAGGCAAGTTGGCGCAACTTTAGAGATGATACAAAGATTCCATTTGAAAATTCATCCAGCCACCGGAAGCAAATCGTCAAGTACAAAGAAGAAAGTATTGAACTTGATGAATAGACTCAAGAATATCAAATGAAATGTGTTTGAACTTGTTGAATTCACTTCAATTTGTTCAAAGAAACGTTTCCTTTCCGTTACTTTCATTAATGTTTATATATAAGAAGTGTTATTTTTTTGATACCATTTTCTTTTGTACGTTTGAACATTATAGTTTATAACGAAACTTGAAAATATAATTTCACTATCCCTCTTATATTATCATATTGACTTCATCAGATGGTTTTGATAAGTTGTCATATATCATTCATACATGAGATTATATTTTTTGTATGTTCAGTGGATGATATGAGGCACATTCCCCGCCCATTATTATAACTTCTTTTTCTTCCATAAGGAATATCCCAGTCAGGCCGTCTCCGGAGCTCCGATACTACCGGAAGGCGCGCTGGTGTGTCATTAACTCCAGTAAATACTCCCCACGTCAGTGAGGTGAGTGATTACTGGGTCCCAGAATCATGTGCCCTGAGTAAGCAGAGTAAACCAAGAATGACGGCCTCCTGCATTCTTCCGGTTAGGTTTTCTGCCGCATCACGGCAAGCCGGTATGATTTTCAGATTCGAGAGCAGCGTGTACATCATTCCAGCAAGTGATATAACGACAGCAGTATCTTTACAGTGTAATATAATAATACAAGATTGGTGAAGTTAATACTGAAATCATCTCTGCAATAACAAGATAAAATACCAGAGATGCCTATAAATACGTAGTAAATTTACTACAGTATAGTGAAAATATTGGGTGGATTCACAATGATGTTTGTAGAAACCAATATATATTGTGAAATTACACATATTTTAAATATTGGTGAAATCACAATAGAATTGTGAAAAAGATTTGCAAATTAGCAATGTTGTATGTGAAATCCATGACATCTTGAAGAATCACATGTGATATTCACAGGAATCATATTTCAGTAGGATTGTGAATTCACAAATTAACCTTCAATATACCCTGTGAAATAACATAATGAACTGTGATGTCACAGCAAGCATAGAAAATATTCAAGTACCAATGGTGAAACTGATTTACAATACTAGCTGTGTTTATACCGCTCAAGCAGTGATTTAACAATAATAATGGTGATATTTCTATCAATATCTTTGGCTACATATAACCAACAATTTTGATTGTAATTTCACTAATTTGTGTTTTCAGTGTATATATATATTCCAAATAATCATGGAATATTCCTGGAATATCTATATACCCTAGCACATTCAAGGAACATACAAACTAGAATATTTCAAGAACATTCTTGAAAGAATATACCAGTAATATTTCAATGTGAATATTCTTAGTTGAATATTTCTGGAATATTACTCATTGTATATTCTTTATAGTGCATGCAGGGAATGTTATGCATGGAATATTCGTAGATTATTCTATACAAGCCGTTTCCATATTTGGACCAAAGATTATTAATGTTTCTATACTGATGCTTGATTCATAAATGATTTCCGTTTCTCTATGGCATAATCTCTATTTTGATAAGTACTTAGCAAAATTCACATTTGACAGAGAATGACTAATGACTTAAACATTTCAACTCAGTTTGCATGCAGCTGCCTTGTTATTTAAACTTCCCGCCATTACAGTGACCAATCACACAGCGCTCATGGTATAAGTTATTCCGTGCACTTCAACTTCAACACCTGTCGTCTGTCGTCTGGGAAGTTTCAGGTTTCATTATTCATTTCGATTTGTTTTATTGAGTATTTGAACTGTTTTGTATTAATTAGTGATGTGTGTAGTGTTATCATATGAAACGTAAGTAAACAGTAGTTTTTGAATAATACTTTTCATCAGAATGAAATGGATGGTAATAAAATAGGAATTTTTATCTCTTGGATGATAGAAATCATCTGAATTCATGTCCAATAATTTCTGTGCATGAGATGTTATCAACAAAGTTTGAAAGCATTCATTACATTCTGATGATAATTAATATTGGGAATAATAATTACGCTATAATTTTTAGGTCTCATCGTTCTGGCCTAACATTGTAGCTGTTAATTATTGTATCATTTTCATTTAATTTCCAAGAACTCTTGTGTCGTAATGCTTCAGTTGACTTTGACGAACGCCATTCAGAAAAGCAAATTGAAAATGATAATATCAGTAGATTTAGGTTCTGCTTCGTACCATCATTCCCATATAAATAGAAGTACTTTTATAAATACAGTATAAACTACAAGTTTTTAATATATTTGAATTAGATTATCAAGAAAATATTAGTCTAAGTGAATCACACACTATCAATGAATTTTTCATTTCTAGATGCAATTCAACGCTGCCACAATAGAACATCTCTGAAGGACATTGAAGTGGTGGTTCTGTTACCTCGCAAAATCCTCCGACCGATTGAAAGAAATTAGTGAGTATGTATAGAAGTTACAAACTTGTATATTTCTCCATTATTGATAGATTATGGTTCCTAGTGAAATTCGAAGAAGACCAATATATTTGCCTCATATTTTTCAGTTACATTATTTTTACTGAAGACTTATTTTGAGTCAATTTAAAACCTTTATAAATGAACAACCACCCATTCATTTTGAGATTTGAGAGGCATTGTTTACAGTTTCGAATTCTACACATTAAACCTACAAATGCACATACCTATATTTTATTTAAAAACATACCAAATATCAAATCGCACAATTAATTTTTTTTTCAGGTTTCTCGATTCAGCAGCCTTGACGGATGTCCCAGAAATGAACGAGTAAATAGGATTTGATTTTTTTTTTATTTTAAAATTAGATATCTCACCCTGTTGAAATTTAAAAATAAAGCAATTGTACCTTTGTAGAGAAGAACTTTTCTTCCTGAATTATATATAACCCTCAAATTGTAGAGCAACTGTAGACACGTATTTCAGACTGTTGGTCATCATGAGTACGGTGTAGCCAAGTGCAAAGATGTATAACACTTTTTACGAAGTCAGAAGTGTTGCACATCTTCGCACTGTACTGATGACCAACAGTCTTGAACATGTGTCTATGGTTGCTCTATAATTTGAGGATTATACCCATTGAATTTTTTCTAATCGATTATTCGAAGAGGTAACTGTGGGAATATTACAGTAATATTCCTGGATCGTAACATATATTCAAAGAATACTCATTGAATATTCAATAAGAATATTCTATGATTATTCTTCATTTATGTTCCTTGGATAATCTTGTAATATCCAAATATTCTGAGGATATTCAGTGGTAATATTATAGGAATATTTTGTACGGAATATCCGTGGAAAAATATTCTAGATATTCATAGAATATTCTCTTGGGAATATTCTACGATTATCTGAGGGATTCCCATTAGCATGTTCAGGGAATATTCCTCCAATATCCTAGTATCTTCCTAGAATATTTCAATATTTCAAAAAGAATGTTCTAGGGTTATTCATGGAATATCTAGGGCTGTCTGGGGTGGTCTTCTAGTCTTTTTAGTTACACTTTAACACTTCAATCACATTAAAATAATACGCGACCTAGACCTACACAACATTCACAAATGGCACCACACCACTTGAAGACGAACAACGAGACCCAAACATACGACGTGACACGTGGCCCATCATAGCGAAGCCACCACGGCACCTATCGCGGAGATTTTATAATAATGGCAACGCCATGAATATTAATTTATTATCTATTACTAAGACTCATTCACTTTAAATAAACTTATAATTATTAATGAATACAATTTAAGTAATATCACCCAACAAATGATGTCATTAGGAATGAATTTATATTGTTAATTATAAACATATCGACCTCAAACAAACTATTTATTTTTTATTAATATATCATATCGCATTTACTAATATTGAATAAAATCACTTTGTACGAAATAATATATTATTTTCTTTATTCATTGTAAATAAAAGGCACCCAAACAAATATTTATAAACTATAAGCCCTATCTTGTTTTTCAGTGTAGCATGGTAATGGTAAATATGGATGGTGACTGATGCGTTGCGACCTAATTAGATCTATTGTGCCCCATCTTCTGCTATTTCAAGGTGTTCTCGTTTACAGCAGCCCCTCAAGCCCCAACTCCTTGAGGAATTTAGGGATTTTGAGGGGGTCTATTCGTGGTATTTCTCCCACAGTCAGCTGGTGTGATCCCAGTATATTCAATATTTTGTGATGTACAGCATAACACTCCATCAATATATGGTGTGGTGTTTCTGGATGTTCCCCACAGAATCTGCAGGTGCTGTCCTCCTCTAAGCCTAGCTTCCTTAGGTGTTCTTTGAGTCTGCAATGCCCCGTAAGAAATCCCGTGATTGTCTTTAGACTAGTTTTGCTGAGATTAATCAGTTCGATCTTGCTCGGTTGAAGTTGTCGAGGAGGTCTTTGGCCTGCTTTAGCCCTGGAAGTATTTGCCAGTATGTTGCTATCATTGCTTCTTCAGTTTTATTGAGTTCGTCTTGGAAGTAAGATTTTCCAAGTCCGCAAAATGGTTCTGGCCCGATCAGTGGCGTTGATGCCCCTTTTCGTGCCAGGGTATCTGCTTGTTCATTGCCCTCCTCTCCGACGTGCCCCGGCATCCAGAGGAGTAGTACCCATCTGCAATATTCCATCCTTCTTATACTATCGTCTTCGTACAAATGTTGTATTTGATATTTATACGATCGATACTGATGTTTTTTCAAAATTCTTCTGACACTTTCACGACTGGTATCCAACTCGTAAGCGATCTCCCTAGAAATTCTGAGAACATTTATCTCCATGCCTCAGAAGCAATATTATGTATAGTACCAACATCAGGCTCTCTTCTGAACTGCTCTTCAAGACGCTTGAAATAATTTCGAGTCGGACATTGTCGTTCGGGGTATCTTTCCGAGTACAGCTGTTGAGCAACAACTGGATTTTGCCGACATTCCCCATAAATAGCATATCCACTTTTTCGTTTCTGTTATATACTGGTGGCATTCTTAACTTGTTTCTATTATTAATCCTATCAATTCAATAACGTATTCAGTGACTAACTGACAACTACAGATTATCGAAACTTCAATTGTTGTTTGTGTTCCATAGCCACCTTGATAAATTATTGTTATTGAACCGAGAACATACTTAAACTTGTCTAAACTCCATTATCTTGTTCGTATTGGTTATACAGAAAAAAAGTTAATATGGATTGATACCCTATCGATGGTACTTTTGAATGACGTCAGAGTACCATTACGGTACCGTTTGAAAAAACGGAGTTTCTGGTAAAAAAGGGTTTTGGTTTACTTTTTTGGCACGTATTTCGAACCACGATAATTTTTAAATCGAAATTACGGTAGTGTAGCATTATTTTGAATATTTGGAATAATTTTAGGGAGTTCATGGCTCTCTAGATCAAAAAATAAAATGGGTGTTCTGACGAATAAAATATCAACTATGAGGTATCATTGGAATCAGAAAAATAAGCAAATTTCAAAAATGTAATAATATACAGGGTGTTCCATTTGAAAAACGAAAGTTGATATCATTTCCGGAAAAAAATGAAGTTGTATTTTTTCCAAATATGTCATAAAGTGCCCTATAGTGAGCATATTCAATGTTCCAAATATCAGAAAAATAGCTACAGAAACAAAGGAGAAAAGGGGGTGAACCATGAATCTGAGTCACACTGTATAAGTATTTGTATAATTTTGTGTTCATGGGGGATGTCATTATTATGATATTATTATCATTATCTCAATTTTTTAATTAGCATACAATCAAGTTCCACCGTGTACCGGCTCATTATTGACAATGACATCAACCTGACATTGGCCAAGTTGATTCGGGTCCGCGGCAGCTTGGGACCTTGGCCGAACGAATGGGGGGCCCCGGGGGCCACACGACCATCGCAGGTTCAACGCACCTGACGGAATGGCGAGCCGGCCTTACCGTTAACCCGGCAGCGGCGATAATGGGTTCCGCTAACGCTTCGCAGGAACTTATTCTGCATCTGGCGGCGAATTAGACAAGTCGCAGGAATACTCCGGACGAATAAAGATTAAATTTCGAGGGGTCTTCGGTCATGTTTTTTATAAATTTTCAGAAATATTTGGTTAATTATTAGAGCACGAATGGTATTTGGTAGAAAATTGCAAGAATAAAACGAGTTATTGTTAGTATATGTCCTGTCATTCACCTGTAACTTCAATTGATAATCCACATAGTTCATAATTCATCAATAGTTCCATAAATATTATGGACATTCAATCACATAAATGAAATTTTCAGAAATAGTCTGTCTCGATATTTAGTACTAACTGTGATTTCTACAATAGAATAGCTTCGACCTTGGATAAAAAAATGTGGTATTTACTGCTTCACACTGGCCATGAAATGGGACACAAACTCAACGATTTTCTATATATCTGCACGGCATCACACGTTAAAATTTAAGAGCCTCGTCTTCCCTAGCTCGCACAAGTCTCTGAAATACTTCTGAGGGTTACTCGTAAGGGTGCAACCGGTTGGAAGAAATTATAAAAAAATTATTCATGCTACGAAATATCTCTACAATGACTTTTTTCAAAAAACGATACATTTTTGGAATATTTTAAAGCGAGGCATCAAAACTAATTCTGACTATACCTGCATAAACAATAGTATACATGGTGTTTCCAAATAAGTGCGAAAGTTTTCAAGGGGTGATCGATTGTCTGAAGTTAAAGGGGATCTTTGATATAAACACAAGCTCTTGGGCCTGTTCTTGGTTATACACCTCCAAAAAAAAATTTATTTCTCAAAATTGCTGAAGAGTTTAAATATGAAATGGCATTTTGTAGGGGTGTTCCTTTCAGCTACCTACGATTTTGTTGTCATTTTAAAAAGGGTAAGACATGCAACCCCTATTCCATACTTTACCTCTTTTGAGATCACTCAAAATTATATAAAATTTGACTGCACTCCTCTGACGACCCGACAATGACCTTTGATGATGAGAAGTTGTTATTTGGACAGGAATGAATGTATACTGATCCATCGCAAAGCAGGCCAACACGAATTCTATTTTTGAGATCACTTCAAAATATATAAAATTCGACCACACTCCTCTGACGACCAGACAATAACGTTTGATGGTGAGAAGTTGTTATTTGGACAGGAATGAATGTATTCTTACCCACCATCAAGCGGGCCAACTCCAATCATACTTTTGAGATCACTTCAAAATATATAAAATTCCACCGCACTTCTCTGACGACCTGACAATGACATTTGATGATGAGAAGCTGATATTTGGACCGGAATGAATGTATTCTGACCCACCACCAAGCGGGCCAACTCCATTCCTATTTTTGAGATCACTTCAAAATATTTAAAATTCGACCACACTCCTCTGACGACCAGACAATAACGTTTGATGGTGAGAAGTTGTTATTTGGACAGGAATGAATGTATTCTTACCCGCCACCAAGCGGGCCAACTCCAATCCTATTTTTGAGATCACTTCAAAATATTTAAAATTCGACCACACTCCTCTGACGACCAGACAATAACCTTTGATGATGAGAAGTTGTTATTTGGACAGGAATGAATGTATTCTGACCTACCACAAAGCGGGCCAACTCGAATCTTATTTTTGAGATCACTTTTTAACGAAAATAAATTTATTAATTTAAAAATATGTGTTTGAAAAAAATATTTATTGCAAAACTTGTTTAACTGTGTGCTGTTTCGTAAAAGCAATAGTTTCTTGATAAAAAAAATTAAATACATCGAGATTGTGTGTATTGTCAATTTCATCTTATATTTATACTCTGCACTGCTCTTTCTATAACCGTAGAAAGAATGTATCACCAAAAATCAAAAAGCCTTGAAGTTCTACGAAAAACAATGGTAATAATATGAGAGCTGGCTGGCATTTTTCGGCAGGTATTCTAGGCAAGATTAGATGAGATGAGAATTTCAACAAAACTTCTTTAATCATAGGCAGGTATAAAAGTGCAAGCCTGGCGGGAGGGTAGCGGTTGCCTTGCCACACTTAAATTTTCAAAGTAGATTTTTTCTTTAGAAAAATGTTTTTTAGGCATTTTGAAACTTTTGTATCTTTTAAATTCATTATTAAAGAGTTTAGAAATAATAAAGCCAGATCATTTAACCGGTTAAAAAACTGGGCCAGGCATTTTCAAAATTGTTTTTCGATGCATTCCAACAGCATATAAAAAAGGTAATTCAGAATTAATAATTACAAAAAGACATTCAGTCGGTTTTTTCAATTTGCCAGGCGATCAAGAAGATGAGTAAGAGTAAACAGCGCTATGGGTACCTACGCTGAACTGCGAGAGAGAGCGTTTATCGGCAGCCGTCTTAGTTGAAGAGCGCTGCGTTAGGATTGGCTCTGGCGAGGTCACATGACTCTCAGTACCCATATGTTTGTAAAGGCAACCGCTAACCTCCAGCCAGGCTTGCACTTTTATACCTGCCTATGATTAAAGAAGTGTTGTTGAAATTCTCATCTTGCCTTGAATACCTGCAGTTAAATGTCAGCCAGCTCTCAGTCTATAATAGCTCGCTAAGGCTATACCCATAAGTACACCAGTATTATTTTTATTAAGTGTTGCTTTCAATTCATTATCCACAATGAATCCTGGAAGAAAAACATTTCTCTGTACATCACTCTGTAAGAGTTTTGACAAATCTTCTAACTCCATTTAGCTAAGTTACTGATTTGAATCGATTTATTAAAATTGCAATAACGATTTTCACGAATATTTTTAATTTTGATGGAGTACACTAGAAGATGTAACTACTAGATAAGCAAGCAGTGCTTGCCGCATTGACTTCACAAGATAATAACTTCCATTTCGTCGACGCGCTCTGTGGACAGGTTGTTCAACTTTTTTTCACGAGATTTGCTTCGGCGGAAATAGAGGTACAGGTTCCAGAGGGATCAATTTCATCTTGTAGTAGCAAATAATAGAATTGATTCGCTCTCAATAATATATCAATAGACGAGGATGTCATGTGAGCATACTTCATATTGTGAGACATTCTTGACTTAATTGTATAAAGTCTGAGTGAGATATTCTTTGGGTGTTGTGCAAACAGATGGGAGATGGTATTGAATGTCCGTAAGGGAAAGTAGTCGTTTTCTGACAAATATTCGCCTCTTATTTGAGTCCATTATTTGCAAAACTCACTATTTGACAAAATCTCCGAAACTATTTTTTTTGTTCAGTTCTGTTCAAATTTTATAGACGAATCGAATTATAAAATCAGAGTTTATCAAAACCTTTCAGTAGCATGTAAATACTGTACAAATATCACATAATTTGCAGAATTCGTCCATTGCTTTGACGTTTGACTTGCAAATCGGGCAGTTAGCTTTCCACCAATGAAATTTGCCTGTAGAACAACGTGACGAATACGTTATCCTACTTACAGTACCGGAAGAAAGCACTGATGGATTAGAAAATGACTAGAATAACTGCTGTTCTTAGTATTCTGAATGAGACTTTTATGGATCACATTTCCTCAGTAATAATGTCCACATTTCATCATCCTCTTTCATGTTACAACAAACTTAGATTCGAAGTCCAAACACCATTTCTTAGGTAGATGCTAATTAAAGTGACCTATTTTGTTCGTTAAAAAGTATGAGTGGACCCTCTAATGAAAAAATTTAAAATACTATTCATTCGTTGAATGTCCTAGATAACAAGATGATTTAAAACAGATATTCCAAGAAAACTGAATTAAATGAATGAACGTCTTTTCTGGAATTATTAGTCAGGCAGAAATAACAGTTATAAAGTTATAATTAAGTCGTTGACGTATTTTAACCGAGTCACTCTGACTATCCATTTTTGAAGTGTCTCAACTCAGCAGAATCGAGTAGCCAAGAGCGATTGCCTCAGGTTTGGATTGTTTGAACAAATATCAGCGTTGGCCTCAATTGACACAAATCAGATAATTAATTACATACTTATATATGAATATTTGTAAATTTTGGAGATATAGAAAACTATGAAAAATTCAACTTGATTTGAAATTTTTATTCAAATACGCAGATAAATCTGATGAGTATATTTCATAAGTTTGTGGATTTTTTTGCAAGTTTCGGAGAAAAACTCTAGCAAACAATACTGAAGGATATATAGTGGAGATATTTCTTTCTTGACATACCTACTTGGGATTTTCAACCTTCCACAGTCTCGAAAAGAAAAAATGTTAATTAAATCAAATCTGTACAAGTGTAGAATCCATTTGTTTAGATGAGTTCAGAAGAGTGTTGTGAATAAAATTATTCGATTTGAAAGGTTCGAGAGGCTTTCTGGAGAGTATCGTATACAAATTTATCTGAAAGATATTTCGACTATGTCTTTCCCCAATAACATGGAGGATAATCTCTGCTGTAGGATCACAGAAAGAATTTGCAATCGTGTCCTGTTTAGAGGAACGTTGCACATATATCTCTCAGATATAATTCAATATCCGTTGTGGTATCAGCCAGGAAAATAGTTATTTTTTTTTCAGATATTTGTTTCAAGTGTTCCATCTAAGTGGGAATATTTTTGGCAGCGAAGGAGACTTTCGATATAGTCTAGTTTTCGTAAGATAAATGGAGATTAGAGTTGACATGTAGGTCGAGCTATTTCGTGTATTGTCAGTTATTCAAAGTCAAGTCATGGATTGAAAATTATGAATTTCTGTATCAAAGCAATCAGAAAAACATAAACACATCACCTTATAATACTCACTGATGTGAATACTAAACTAGGTAAATAATAAAATACACATAATGTCAGTCATATGAATGGTTGATAATAAAGATATATAAAAAGATATACAAAAATATACAAAACACAAAAGTAAACAAGGGAAACAATATTCAAAATGAAGAGAATAAAAACGATTTAACAGAGTACAGAGGGTGTTCGACCAGAACATTTTTCACCACACCCCTTCTGAAAATACAATATGTTTGTTGCCAGGGGTTGTACATTTTCAGTAATAGATAAAATAATTCTCAACTAGTGTTTACGTTGGAATTGGTAGTTGTATATTATCATCCTGTTGGGTGTTGTGAACATGAGCTCTAGTAGAGTATGAACTTTTGTATTTGTAGATTATACAGACAACTTCAAAAATGACCAGAGTTGAAAGGGTCAAGATTATATTTGTCTGTAATTGCCTTACAAAGCTTTCTGCTAGATCTTTTTTGTAAAAAAATATAACGTTGAATTGATATCGACTGCGTGTCTCCCAAAAACGTATACCGTAGCGTAAGTAGAAATCCACGGTTTGCTGTCAATTTGTATGCCCAGGAATTCGTTACACTGTTTTTGTTCAATGGTGTATTTATTCTCAATGATGTGCCTCGAGGGCTACCTGCACACTATCCTGCAAATACTGAAATATTATTGAAAATCTTATGGTAGAGATTATCACGGTGCCTGTCTGACCAGCTCATAGTTGCATTATCTGCAAAATGTGTGAATAAACCAATAATAGGTGGGAGGGTATTATCATTTACATATAAGAGAAATAGCATTGGCCCCAGAACGGAGCCTTGAGGTAGACCCGTTTTTATGATCCCACTGTACTCAGTTTTTCACAATTTGATGCCTGTCTGACAGGTACGAATAGAACCAATTTTGTGCTTCCTTTGCAATATGTCATGAATAACACAATCAAAAGCCTTGGTAGTTCAGTCGACAGGTTGAAAAAAGTGGGGTTAGGTGGAAAAAGGTCGGAAGTTAATGAAACTTCAGAAGGTTCTTCAGGGATGGTTATTCAACATTTTCTCAAGTTTTGGATCTAGAGGACCCTGTGCGAAAAAGGTAGGGGGGGAGGAAACTGCAATTTTTTTTATCTCTCTCCGGTTTTTCCTCGATTACTTTTTTCTCTTACGTCCTACGGAAATAACATATCGATACAATTTTGACTGAAAAAAAATGTTTGTATGTGAATTCGCTACCGAGATATGGCACGTCAAAAAAAAGGTCATATTTGAAAATTTGCTAAGAAATGACAAAAAATGCAAAATTACAACTTATTTCATCTGTTATACCCGAATTATAATGAAATGTTGTAGTAATTATGGTTTTTAGTTAAAGTCACCAACTTTGTACACCCCACTCCTCCTTCCCCCACCCAACCCCAATTCTCAAAAGCTAACTTTCTGATGAAAGCCAACCATACCTATTCACATCATTTTAGTATTGATAACAGTTACTTTTCGGATCGATATCCCCCTGTTCCCCTACATAATTATTCCAGGACAGGAAGAAAAAAAGACGTAGTCCTTTCGTGAAAAAAATTAATGTAATTAACAATATTAAGTTATTCTCAAGGCATATATTATATTGAGGAATAAAGATATTATCATCATCATCATAGTGGGTAGGTACTCATTTGTACTCATTACATTTCCTGCCGAGATTTCTTAGCCGCTGGTTCTGCTCGTAACAGCTCATCGTCCTCCTGAGCGATAAGGCTGTCAATGATGTCGCAGTCGTCGTTTTCGTCCAATATTTCTGGTGAGTCTTCCTCGATCAAATCAGTTGGGGGGGCGTTTTCGCAGGAGTGGCCTGTGCAGTGCTTGCACATTGCTGAACATCAAAGACCTGCTTTCTTGCAGCCGCAAGCTCCGCTGCACAGCCTTTGCTGCACTTGCTGGAAACAATATGGAGGATGTCATCCGGCGCCAGCATTTCTGGTTGTGGGGATTGGTAGTACCTCTCGTGTGGTTAGGCTCCGGCCCCATACTGATGGGAGGAGATCATTGCCCAACCATGCCTGTACTTGCTGGTAAGTGCGGAGGGAGTGGTACTTGGCAGCGTCCCTTCTTGGTGATAGGCGGGCTAGTTGTAATTTAGCCTTCGTCACTGATCGTGTGAATAATTGGTCGTCGAGATTGTCTCTATCAATGCCTCCATAAACCGCTACCAGGTACTTTTCTCCAGCGTCGCCGATCTGCTGAGGAGTAGCGTTTGGTGTGAGAAACGGGGCCACTACTGCAGAGAGGGAGGTATTCTTCATGTAGGTACTGCAAATTTTCTTCTTCCCCAATCCAAATGGTGTTAAAGTGGTATCACAACCACTCACTGCGTGAAGGAAAAGTATGTCCTTGGGAGCAAAGGAACAGGAACTTGGCGAGTAGAGGACACTGGGACCAAGGATTAAAATCAAAACATGAATTAACCTCACCTCAAAAAATAAATAAAAAAAAAGTTTAAGGAAGAAAAAGTCGAATATAATCTTAATATTAATAATAAAATAATCAATGTAAATAAATTAAAATGATCGTTATTATAAAATAACTTAGAACTTGATAAAATTATTAAACTGCAAATTCAAAAACTTAGTATAATTCCACTTTTTTGAAGGTAGATGTTTTTTGTGGACGTAGCTAATGCTGTCAACAGAATAAGTATGTCCACATCTTCAGCAGTAATTATGACGCTGTCGAATTCGCTGGCCTTGGATATGGCTGTGTTGACGATCATCACGTCGGCGTCCTCATATGCCTGCTTCACTTCGATGAACACGCATTGGTGAAGTCGAACTTGTGACCGTCGGGTAGGTGCAGGAGAATGAGCTTTGGATGTGTCAAATCCACGACGTGTAAATGCAGCAATTAATGTCTCATTGTTGTACCTTGTTTGGCAAGCACTGTGCACTCTTACTTCACTCAACTCACGCAGAAACTGTTCATCTGCCGAAAGTTTCCTTTTTACACTGGACTCCAACAGTCTGACAACTCCTCTGGCTTTCACTACAGTTAGTTCACCTGCTTCAACTCCTCCTTTACAAATAAAACACTAGTCTGATCCACGAGATGTAGACGTCATCTCAGAAAATTACCCAAAAACCAAAACTGTCACCTGTAACTCGATGCTCCTTTCGCAAACAAAGTTATTCACTTCAAGACCTGAAGGTTTCTAATGTTACTTATTTAACTTAATCTTATATATACTCTGAGTGGTTAAACACTCTCTGTCCCATTTTTACCAATCCCCAATATTTTAATTTTCTTATTACCTAATTTGACTATTCTACATGAGGTACTTATACCCTTCTATAATTACTATTTTTCGATTTCTTCTTGGAATTAATGAATATTACAGTCATGTTGAAAGAATAAAATGAAAAGTGATCTAATATGACCTCAAAAATCGAAAACAAATAGGTCTAGGTAGCGCAGGTAGAATAGACAAATTTCAGCCTTCTGTGTTGAATATTGGCTCATCGTTTGCATTCCGCAGTTCCACAGGAGCAGTGTTCTAACATCTATTGTTTTCCAGCTTTTTACTGCTGTAGCTGATCACACACTCCCCTCGGCCCGACACTCTTGTCCTTGGGAGGAACGACTTGACACCTGGTGGGCAAGCAGGGGTGGGGGTTATCTAAAGTTGGTGATTTCAAGTAGGAATTATAATAGCAACTAATTTCATCATAATTCTTGTATAACAGAAGAAATAGGGTGTAATTCTGCATTTTGTGACAAAATTTGAAAAATTACCTATTCTTCGAAGCGCCATATCTCGGTAACAAATTGACAGACAAACATGTTTGAGGCAGCAAATTCGTAGGGAATTTGACAATGTACAAAAAAGTAAAATGACGTTTTTGCTGTAGAACATAAGGCAAAAAAGTTATTGAGGAAAAACCACACCAAGGTCGAAAAATTTGCAGTTTCCCCCCTACCTACTTTTTTAGCACAGGGTCCTCGAGGTCCAAAACTTGAGAAAATGTTAATCAACATTTAGCCTCATTTAGGCTTTAAAATATCTTTTCCAGGAAAAAAAAGATCGCATCCTGTTGTGAGCCTCGCTTTGCTTGGAATCCAAACTGGTTGAAATTGATAATTTTTCTATTAGTTTTGAAAAAGTTGATAGCAACGATAAATGCCGAAAATTTCCTGGATCATCAGTATTTCCGCCTTTATATATGAATAGGTATGACTAATGGTGTTTATAAACATTCAGGAAAAATTACTAATTCAAAGGATGTATTTATTATATAAGCTAGTACGTTTGAAACATTGTTTGAATAGTCAAGAAACCTACTTGATTTTAAGTCCTTTTTTGGCTACAATTTGACTGTAAATTAACAATATGGTCAATTGATATAAAAAATTAAATGAAAATACTGTATAGCTTTGAGTTTGAGAAGGGTCAAGAAGGTGGATTGTATTCTTCCGGTCACAGGAATCCATAGGAGACCATTGATTAATGAAAAGGATAGTGTAACAATCTTTTCGAATCTGAATCACCCTGTAATCGCATATTCGATATTGTCATTCCTCAAGCAACGTCGAACACTTCCTTGCATTGCGTTTGGCGCAGCACGAATAACAATAATAATTACACTACGCCATATTTTCAACTATAAAACACAAATATACTCCCACTCACGTCTATGACCTGCATAGAGTCGCCTAGGTAAGGCTTGGTTACCTAATGCATTGTTAACCCAATGCCTTGGGTTTGCTCGTAGAGTAAAAATTGCGTGCACATTTGTTATAGTTACGAGGGTGGATCAAAATACTAAAGGACTATGAGGAGAGGTGAACTGAGTTATAAACTAATCTAGGTCTTTGACTGAATTCACTGATCTCAACAACAATTGTTTCTCCATAAGAATGCACTTTTCAATGCTCCCTGTGAATTTTGACATTCAACTATGAAAAGTCATCAACAATGTAAGCAATCAAACGAATCTGTTTCTTTTTGCTAAAAATGCACTAGTGCATGTGTTTTCACGATAAATTTCATGGCATAAGTGCATTTGTCAATAATAATAGAAATATTAACAAATTAAAAAAATGTAATAAAAAGAGCGTCAAGTTTCAAAAAAACAAAGAATTTTTAAAAACCATTTTTATTTTTTTTGCGTTAGTTGATAATGGATATTAAAATAAACAGCACATTCACTTTGCCATTTTGTCCTCGCTATGGGACGGTACTTTCGGATTTACCATCCGACGTTTCGTCTCTTGGCCACCATCATCAACTTTATTTTTTCTTACGGGCGTAATATTAAATTGTTACGAATTGAAATAGAGTTTTTCATTCTGATTCAAACGATGTAAAATTTGTGATACTTTGTAATGTTACATCTTCGCATAACATTAAAAAAAGTTTTGGTTGGCTTCGATTCCATCAAAATACACTTGTCAAACGAATCGATTTGTTTTTAACCCATTATCTGTCACGTCTCCTGTTATTATCAAATAATTACGTAAAATGTTTTTTTTAAAACAAGAAACGAGATATTATCTGATTAAACTAGTATTTAATGAACTTTATTCAAAATATCTGTCTTTAACTACAAAAGAGCGAACGAAATAACACAACAGTGACGAACAAAAATCTGAAACATCAAAGCAACTGTTCAAAATGTCTGCCTTCTTTCTGAATACATAGACATGCTTGCCGTCCTAAGTTTTCTACAGCCCTTGCTATATTCCTCGTTCCTAATGACCGACACTGTTCAGTTATGCTTTTCCTAAGATTCTCAACATTATTGAACTGTAAGGTCAGGCGACCTTGCTGGCCATTTCATATGACCATTATTTCCAATCCACCTGTCTGGTGTTATGTGGACACTGACAAGTTAAGTGTTCTTAAAAATTAATTGAAAAGTAGTAATAAGGGAGGCTAGGAACCTGTATCACGTTTTTTTAAAATTAATGAGGGTGGCTAGAGCCTATATCCCTGTGATTTTTAGGGCGTAACATCAGTAAGGGACTTAGAATTTTTTTTTGAAGTTAACTATCCAACGTGGGAAAAGAGAATGTCACTACATTAGTGAATTGAGAAGGGAGGATCATCTGTCAAGATAGCTCAACGTCAAAGTTGACATAGACAAATGACACGAGACACAAACACACACAACACAGAAGGAGAAGAAACAATCCAACGTCGCAACTAGTATTCCGAGCAGATCGATCTCATGTCATATATCCATACCAATAACCTATTACAATGAAAATTATAAAACAAGTATGTGAAAAATTTATAGATCCATGCGAACACGACAAAATAGTAGGTGTACTCTACTTTACCTGGAAGAATATCTATAAAAGATCCGCTCGAAAGACGATTTTATTTTCCTGTTTCAAAAAATATTCGTGTCAAAATTGAAATATTTATTTTCCACCAGTCCGTCACAAAATTGTTTTTTTTTTTAGTCTACTTCACATAACAAAACATAAGAACAGAAATAATACACAACATTCTCCCCCGCAGTAATTGTTCCAACAATAAAACATAAAAAAACCGGAACAATTACTCCTCTGTTTTCTCAATATCTAGAACGCAGAGTCTTGTAACAGGTCTACGAAGAATGGTTCCATTTGCTAATTTCACATCAACTACTCTAATCTTGCCATCTTTGCCAGGATAAATGCGTGTAATTCTACCTTTTGGCCAAACATTCCTTGGTCCATTTGAATCGACGATAATAACTATGTCATTTTCTTGTACAGGTCGATTTTCTTCGTACCACTTCGTTCGTTTTTTCAAGGATGGTGAATATACTTTCGTCCAACGCTTCCAGAAATAGTCCGACAACTTTTGGGCTGCTCTCCATTTGGACAGCAAGTTCAAATCCTTTTCTTCAGTAACAGCACAAGGTAATGCAGCATAATTTGGTCCAATCAAGAAATGATTAGGTGTGAGGGCTTCCGAGTCATCAGAGTCGATAGACACATGGGTCAATGGCCTTGAATTCAATATGTTCTCCACTTCTGCAAGTATTGTCCGAAGAACATATTCTTGGGGAGATTTTGAAATTAACATTTCCTTCATAACTTTTTTTACACATTGTATAAGTCGCTCCCAAGCTCCTCCCCAATGAGGTGATACTGGTGGATTGAATATCCATTTGATGTTTCTCATAGTACAGAATTTGGTAATTTCCGTCTGATTCAAAGCTTCTAAGGAATCAGAAAGTTCCGTCTCAGCAGATTTGAAATTTCCTCCATTGTCACTATGAATTTCATCAGGGAATCCCCGTCTACAGCCAAACTGATGGAGTACGTGGATGAAACTATTTGTACTCAAATCATGAGCAACTTCTAAATGGATTGCCCTTGTTACCATGCAGGTGAAAATCACTCCGTATCTCTTCTCTCTGCTTCTTTTCACCGCCACATAAATCGGTCCAAAATAGTCAACTCCAGTTTTGGTGAAACATCTCACAGTTGGCTCTAGGCGACAAATGGGTAATTGTCCCATAATAGGTGTTACTGGCGAAGCTCTTCTATTTTTACATATTTGGCATTTCTTCCAAATATCTTTAACAGCTTGACGAATATGCAAAATCCAAAATTTCTGTCGTAAATTATTGATTACCATTTCCTGCCCATGATGATATACCTGTTCATGATAAAAATGTATTAATAACTTGGTTATTTTGTGTTTAGAATCTAAAATGATTGGCTTTTTCGCATCAGCATCTATTTGCCGACAATTGTTCAATCTTCCTCCAAGTCGAATCAGTCTGTTCTCATCTATTCCGCAAGAAATAGTACAGAGTCGACTGGTTTTGTTTAGGGGACTCTTTCTTTCAAGAGCAATCAACTCCTCATGAAATGAGTCCAGTTGAACCCTCCCGTAGAGAAGTTTTTCAGCTTCTTGTATTTCTGACCTCGTGAGTTCACCAGAGTATTTTTTCCCTCTGCAATTATTGATAAATCTTTGTATCCATGCTGTGGCTCTTCTGATACGATTCCACTTAGAAAATCTCTTCGGATCTGGGACTGTCAAACATTCTTCTTTTATGAAGTTGATAAAAACATAGTTTTTTCTTACTTCCAGTATGTTGTCATCATCCTTAGGTTCCAGATTCAAAGACTTTTCTTCAGGCCAATTATGCATTTCTTCTTTTAAAAATGTGGGACCAAACAACCAAGTACTCTTCTCAGAAAAACCAAGAAGTTATGTTCTTTTAGTTGCCTCATCAGCAACATTTTGCTTCGACGGTACATATTTCCATTGTGAAGTATTTGTTAGTTCCTGTATTTCACCAACACGTTGAGCTACAAAAACCTTGAATCTTTGAGATTCAGACTTGATCCAGTGTAGCACAGTTTTTGAATCTGTCCAGTAAAACACATCAGAAAATTTCAATTTCAAATGGGTTTCAAGTGTGTGTCCTAATCGTGCTTCCATCAAGGCTGCCTGCAGTTCCAGTCTTGGAATTGATATGGGCTGTTTCAGAGGAGCAACTCTTGTTTTTGCGCTCACAAAAGCTGTTTGAATTTCCTCTTGCCTTTGTATTCTGAGATAGGCAATCGATGCATAACATTTTTCGGAAGCGTCTGAGAAAATATGTAATTGAATAGTACTGCTATCTCTGTCCAAACTAAAATACTGTCGAGGAATCCTAAAATTATAAATAGTTTTCAAATCATTGATCCATAGAGTCCATTTCTCATTCAGTTCATCGGTTATTTCATCGTCCCAACCTAGTTTACTTCTCCAAATGTTCTGTAGTAATATTTTACCTTGGATTATGAAATTTGCTAAAAATCCTAAAGGATCAAAAATTGACATGACAATTTTCAATACCTCTCTTTTTGTTGGCCGTCGGTAATTTTAAAAAATTTGTCTGTCTATCTTATGAAATTTTGTTTGAAAACCAAAAATATCTTCTTGAGGATTCCACCAGACTCCCAGAATTCTTTCTACTCTTGGTTCTTGATTGTCTTCTGAAGCAGTTCCATTTTGTGCCACCAGTGTTTTGTCTATTCCATCGAGTATAGTTTTTGAATTTGAAATCCAATTACAAATAGTGAATCCTCCTTGCTGGTGTACGTGAATTATGTCCTGAATCAAACTTCCAGCTTCAGCTTCACTGTCGGCATTTCCGAGGTAGTCATCCATGTAGTGGTCTTCAATAATTGCTCTTGATGCTTCCGGATAATAATCTGCAAATTCATTAGCATTCCTATTTTTAGCTTCTTGAGCCAAACAAGGCCCACTTGTAGAACCAAAAGAGACAACTCCGATCTCATAAGTATTCGGAGCACAACTTCGATCCATTCCACGCCATAGGAATCGTTGAGCAGAGCGATCTTCTGGTCTTACCTTGATTTGGAGGAACATTTCCTTTATGTCTGCTGTGAATGCGAACTTCTTGATCCTGAAATTGAGCAAAATATTGTACAACGAGTTATATAGATCAGGACCAGTAAGTAAGCAATCATTGAGGCTCATTCCGTTTGATTTAGACGCAGCATCAAAGACAATTCTAAGTTTATTGGGCTTATTTGGATTTAAGACACCATAATGAGGTAGATACCAAGTTTTCAAATTTTCTGTTTTTGTTTCTTCTTCAGAAAGTTTTCTAACATAACCCTTACTTTCCAAGTCTAGAATTTTTTCACAGTAAGCTCTTCCAAATTCTGTATTTCTGTCCATTTTTCTTTCCGTTGAAAACAGTCTTTTTGTCGCATTTGACTTGCTTTCAGGAAGAATTATGATTTCGTTTCTCCATAAGAGTCCTGTTTCGAAACTCTTGCCATTCCTCTTCTACGTTCTGTCTAAAATATCCTGAGCTCTCATGTCTTCTCTTGACATGGGCTTAGTAATTTTGTCCAGTCCAAAATTATCGATTCTCCACTGTTGTTTTACCATATCATGAAGGATATCTAAATCATCCTTCTCCCCGTGACTAACAAAGCATACATGATTACTCTTTGAATTGATATCAGACCCTGTATTTACATTCCCATGGATTATCTAACCTAAAAGTGTCTTACTTAGTGCCGGACCAATCCAAGGTCCTGTAATTACCTTTCTATTGATCAAAAGAGGCCAGTTGTCTTGACCAATGAGAATTTTAGGTTTTGCGTCAAGCATTGATGCTATTTTATTGTTAATGTAAGGATACTTACTCGATATCTGCATCATGTCGACGGACTGCGTAGGCAACGACATCCCTTTCATTGTTCTTACGTGTCGAAGTTGAAAATTCTTACCATTTTCCGGTGATTTGATATTACATGTGACAATCCTTGAGTCCTCTTGTTGTTTGACTTGGTTATTCGTCCATTGAATGTAAAGAGCGTGCTGAGGTCCATCAAGTTCCAGTTGATCTGCTAATTCCTGGTCAATCAGGGTCACTGTCGAGGCATCGTCTAAAAGGGCATATGTTTTTATTGATTTTTCACCTCTGTTGATAACAATCGGTAAAATTTTCAACAAAACTTAGTATTTGCTGAAATATGGCAATTAATTTCAGTTGTTTCATTTGATAATCGGCTAATCACTTGGGGTTGATTAGTTTCATTGATTTCATTCTTATGTAGTAGTGTATTGTGAGGTTTCGTACAATTATTTATCCCGCAAATTTTGATTTTCTTACATTTCTTCAAATTATGAAATGGTATAAGACATGAAAAACAGATTCCCTTTGATGTTACAAATTTCCATCTTTCATCCTCTGTTAAAGATAAGAATTCTGAACATTTGCTGAGATGGTGTAGATCACTATCACAACACGTACACTTTTTATTTCCAGGTCTATAGGTCGTAGTCATCGTGATGTCTTTTTTGATAAATGTTCTTGGTTTGAATTCAGGGTTGTCAGATTTAAATTCAGTCACTTTTGGCATCATTATTTGACAAGCCACGGATGCTTTTTGATCTAACCACAAACTAAATTCTACCAATTTGGGATTTTGAAGTGTCTTGCTAGAATGTATTCTATCCAATTCATTTTCAGATTGGTAGGAAGTTTACTCAACAGTTCCTGAAGTAAAATAGAATTCCGTAAGTGTTCATCTTCTTTTTAGGCTTCAATTATTCTAACAAGGTTTTTCAATTCATCCGAATATTCTATAAGCATATCTAATCTATCCTCCTTGACAAAAGGAAAACTTTTAATTTTATTTAAAAGCATCATAATGATATGCTCATGACGGCCAAATCGGTTTTCCAAAATTTGGATTACGTTATCAACGTTTTGAGGTAAAATGAGTAAATTTTCTACAATTTTATTAGCATGACCTTTCAGACACTTTTGCAGTCTAATTTGATTTTCTGCCTTAGAATAACCACAAATAGCTGTCGTATTTTTATATAGAAAAATGAAATTTGGCCATTCGATGGGATCGCCACCGAATGAAGGCAACTCCTTTGGCATTGATTGTCTTGTTAGAATTTTGGTAAGTTGTGACGAAGCTATTTGCTCATTATGAAAATTAGGTACTACCTTTTGGGGCTCCTTTCCTGATGACAGCGATTGACGGATGGGTCTGTCCCATGGACACCTACCTTCTACCCATTCATTAATATCAGGCCTCTCCTTCATTGACTCGCTATCTATCGACTCCGAATCCCTATTGGAAGTTGCCTCCTCTTCATCTAACTTCATCAATTTCATTTCTAACTCTAGGTCTAACATTTCCTGTTGATGTTTGTTCCCTTTTCTTCATCTCAATCTCGATCCTGGCTTGTTCTTGTCTTGATTTATTACTCTTGATACTTTTAGTATGTCTAGATTGTATTGTTCTTGTAGTTTCTTTCGCAGTAATCTCCATAGATGTAATTTCTTTAATTTCTTCCCCGGGTTTACTATTTTTGAGACGTTCACTTCGTCTCACATTCGAAACAGACTTGGACATTGCTACAGATTATTCCACAGTGCAAATTCTTAATAGGCAGAGAAGGACCAGTTTGTACTCTACTTTACCTGGAAGAATATCTATAAAAGATCCGGCTCGAAGTACCAGTTTGTACTCTACTTTACCTGGAAGAATATCTATAAAAGATCCGCTCGAAAGACGATTTTATTTTCCTGTTTCAAAAAATATTCGTGTCAAAATTGAAATATTTATTTTCCACCAGTCCGTCACAAAATTGTTTTTTTTTTAGTGTACTTCACATAACAAAACATAAGAACAGAAATAATACACAACAGTAGGTTCGATCCACTCCGTGAAGAGAGACATATATCGACCATTCATAGAAGGTGGACAAACGTCACCCGTCACAGAAGTAGGCCGACAGATTGATGAATGTCCGGACAGAAATTACGAAATTACTGAAATTAGTGAAATTACATAACAAATGGATAAAGTTTCTTGTGGAAGGTCATGGTAGGAAAAGTATTTGAAGAAAATTAGGTGAGTTAAAAAACTTTCTGCAGTCGAACTGTATTTGTTCATTGAGAGAAAAAACCTTGGGATTATTAATGGCGGAATTTATTTCGAAAATTTCAAGTACAGTTCGACTGCAGAAGGTTATTTTACTCACTTAATTTTCTTTAAATACTTTTCCTACCATGATCTTCCACAAGAAACTTTATCCATTTGTTATGTAATTTCACTAATTTCAGTAATTTCGTAATTTCTGTCCGGACATTCATCAATCGATCGGCCTACTTCTGTGACGGGTGACGTTTGTCCACCTTCTATGAATGGTCGATATATGTCTCTCTTCACGGAGTGATCGAATCTATTATTTTGTCGTGTTCGCATGGATCTATACATTTTTCACATACTTGTTTTATAATTTTCATTGTAATAGGTTATAGGTATGGATATATGATATCTGCTCGGAATACTAGTTGCGATGTTGGATTGTTTCTTCTCCTGTGTTCTGTGTGTTTGTGTCTCGTGTCTTTTGTCTATGTCAACTTTGACGTTGAGCTATGGTGACAGATGATCCTCCCTTCTCAATTCACTAATGTAATGACATTCTCTTTTCCCACGTTGAATAGTTAACTTAAAAAAAATTCTAAGCCCCTTACTGATGTTACACCATAAAAATCACAGAGATATAGGCTCTAAGCCTCCCTCATTAATTTAAAAAAACGGGATACAGGCTCCTAGCCTCCCTTATTACCACTTTTCAATTAACTTTTAAGAACACTTAACTTGTCAGTACCCACATAACTCCTTGTGCGGAATCATGTGGTGACACTCATTTTATTTCATTAATAATTTTCTCTCCATGTAAGTAATATCATATTGTATCAGTTTACTGTTACTGATAGTTACACTGTTTTTCTTTTTATTGTAGAATTTCAAACTTAGCTGATGATGAACTTATATAGGTTCGAAACATGTACTACTATGAAACCATTGAACTAATCGATAGTCATTTATCGTTCTAACAGCACTAACATTTGGTGGTTATATTAAATTTGTGGAGATGATTTTGAGTTTTTCTTCATCGTGAAAAATAAAGTTGATGATGATGGTCAAGGGACAAAACATCGGATGGGAAAACCGAAAATACCGTCGTATATAGCAGGGACAAAATGACAATATAAATGTGTTGTTTATTTTGATATTCTTCATCAAATAAAGCCAGAAGAAAATAAAAATGGTCCAAAATTTCGGTTTTTCTCGGATATCTCCGGATTTAATTAAAAATTTTAAACTTCCCTAACGGTATATTGTTGGTCACATAGATATGCAAATTTGCCCTAATTTAACCATCTTCGTATCTCTTAGTTCCGAAATCCCAATGGTGGCCCTCGGTATATAATCAATTTTTATTTTGGGACATTCAGCAAGACTGAACCAGCTGGTAGATAATATTGGAGAAGGAGGATGTGTATGAAATAATCATAAGTTCATTGTCTGCAGTGCCTCTGAAGTCAAGATACTAATCCGACCATTCAATTTCTGAAAAAAATGGTTTGACTATTTCATTGGATATTTTAAAGACGGCTGATAAAATGCATCAACAATCCCCATCGAATGCCATTTCTGGGTACTTTCTTCAAGTCTTTCATGAACTCCATGACTACTGATGCTTTCATGTGTTTCAAATTTCGATGGTGAGCACGACGAGAATACCACAAGAAAAATCCGCAGCCGGTCGCCCCGCACGTATTTTCCGCGTCCTAGTTTCCGACTAGCTCCTCGTGAAAGACGAGAATAAGAAGAAGAAGAACCATCGACAGGCAACTTGACCGGAGCGAAGCTAGGTTATTGGCCTCTGTGCACAACTCACTTCCCGGTTTTGCTTAAAGTTCAAAAGAATAGTCATTTGCCACGCCATGGCCACTACTCCAAGCGTGGACAAATAACTTGTCTATTCTGTCTAGCAGTGGCGTACAGCGACGGGGCACAGCCACATTCCGATTTGGGAATACAATGAATAAGAATATTATTCGCGAAATGCGTTTCCGTTAGATGGCGCTCAGAATTTAGGCGCGGAACTGTGTAATGGTATGATCGACTGCCAAATCCCATAAGAGACCTTAGTATTTCATTTTATTTTCATTCAAATTTGAATTGATTACGGAAGATGTTGAAAGTTGAAGTAAATTTGTCAGACATTTTCACATAAGTAGGCATTCAATGAAAATTGCCATTTCTTGCACAACTCTTTGTTTTTTATCGGAAAATGATGGAAAGAAACTTTGCCTGTTGTACCATTCAAATGAAAAATAAATTTGTAGTTATACTATTTGGTCATTTGAAAATCGACCACTCTTTGAAATTAAAATACCGCAAAATATTGTTTTTGGCAGTTAACTCAGATAAAAAGTTTAGAATAAAACGCCAAAATATCCTTGGGACAATTGAATTTTAGCAATTTTTTATTTTCCCTTATTTAAAAAATCGAAAGGTTTCCTCAAATATTTCCCTACAAGCTGATTCCGATTAAATTGCAGAGGTTCTGTAAATAGCATGTGCAATCTTATGCAATCTTAACTAGACTCGGAACCGATTTCAAATTTGGTGTGCACTTTCAGAAAAGATTGATTTTTATGAATATAAACAGGAAAAAAAAAAAGTTTTTGATGAATGCTATCAACTTTAAGAGGAACTTTTCAACTCGAGAACAGTTGAAGATAGACTAAATCTGGGAAGGTCAGTCAATTCAGAATGATGAATTTTTTTTTTATTTATATAATTCCAAAAGTCGCGCGGATTATTCTTCAGCCTTTCTTCAGATTTAATAATATATATATTTTCGATTTGATAATGATAATTTTGGTGAAGCAGTAACCAAATAAAGAATATTTTCAATTCGAAATTACAGAGTTTCTGTAAATAGCATGTGAAATCTTCAATCCACTCGGAGTCGACTTCAAATTTGGTTAGCACATTCAGAAAAGATCGATTTTTACGAATATTAATGAAAAAAATTCAAAAACATATTTTTGAGGAATTGAGATCCACTCAATTCCAGATGAACTTTTCAACTCGAGAACGGTTCAAGATAGCCTAATTTTGCAAACGCCAATCGACTCAGAATGATGAAATTAGTATATTCCTTGCATATCTAGTGGATCGTCAACGAAACGAAATTACATGAAAAAAGTCATAAGACCTCTAAAAATCATCAAAAATAAAAAGTCATAAGAATCATTTCAAAATCGTACTACATACGTAGAATTTCATGCTGATTCTGGAAATATATGATTCGTGTATGCTCAGCTACAAGGTTTCTCATGAAAAAGGATTCAAACGTCAAAATTTCCTTCAAACAAGCCAATTCTCGAAAATTTTTATCTTTCATTTTTTTTTAAATCCCAAGGTTCCTCAAATATATTCCGACAAGCTGATTCTTATTCTCACAACAAAAAAGAATTTTGGTGGAAAATTAACAAAATAACAAATATTTTCAATTCGAAATTGCAGAGGTTCTGTAAAAAGAAATTGACTTCAAGTTTTGTGTGCATATCCAGAAAAGATGAAGTTTTGCGAATATGAATAGGAAACTCCAAATGAACTATTCAACTGAAGAACGGTTGAAGATAGATCAATTTTGCGAACGCCAATCGATTCAGAATGATGAAATTGGTCGACAAAACGACGTTACTCATTTAGGTAGACCCCTAAAAATCATGAAAAATAGAAAGTCCAATGAGTCGAGTTCAAGTGGAGAGTCGACAAACCGATATTACTAGAAAAAAGTTCTAATGGGTAGACCCCTAGAAATCATGAAAAATACAGAGTCATTAGAATTATATGAAATTCGCACTACACGAAGAATTTCTTGCTGATTCTGAAAATATATGATTTTTTCATTCTCAAATTCAAGGTTTAGCGTAAAAAAAGGATTATAACCTCACAAATTCCTTAGGACAAGCGAACTTTTGAAAATTTTTATTTTTTCAAAAATTGCATGGTTTTCTCAAATAGATTTCAACAAATTGATTCAGATTCTTAAAAATTAATTTTGGTGGAGCGTTAACAAAATAACAAATATATTCAATTGCAAAGGTTCTGTAAAAAGTATGTGAAATCTTCAAATCGACTCGGAATGGACCTCACATTTTGTGTGCATATCCAGAAAAGATAAAGTTTTGCGAGTATGAACAGGAAACTCCAAATGAACTTTTCAACTCGAGAACGATTGAAGATAGACCAATTCTGCTATCGCCAATCGATTTAGAATGATGAAATTCGTAGACTAGTTGAAGTTTAAGTGGATCGTCGACAAAACGATGTTACTCGAAGAAAGTCCTAAGGGGTAGACCCCTAAAAATCCTGAAAAATACAGAGTCATTAGAATAATTTGAAATTCGCACTACATACGAAGAATTTCTTGCTGATTCTGAAAATATATGATTTATTCATTCTCAGATTCAAGGTTTAGCATAAAAAAAGGATTAGAACCTGAAAAATTCCCTAGGACAAGCGAATTTTTGAAAATTTTTATTTTTCATTTCTCAAAAAATTGCAAGGTTCCCTCAAATATATTCCGACAAGTAGATTCCGATTCTCACAACAAAAATTAATTTTGGCGGAGCGTTAACAAAATAACAAATATATTCAGTTCGAAATTGCAGAGGTTCTGTAAAAAGGATGTGAAATCTTCAATCGACTCAGAATTGACTTAAAATTTTGTGTACATATCCAGAAAAGATCAAGTTGTGCGAATATGAACAGGAAACTCCAAATGAACTTTTCAACTCAAGAACGGTTGTAGATAGACCAATTCTGCTAACGCCAATCGATTCAGAATGATGAAATTGGTAGACTCATTGAAGTTCAAGTGGATCGTCGACAAAACGATGTTACTCGAAAAATGTCCTAAGGGGTTGACCCCTAAAAATCATGAAAAATACAGAGTCATTAGAATAATTTGAAATTCGCACTACATACGAAAAATGTCTTGCTGATTCTGAACATATATGATTTATTCATTCTGAGATTCAAGGTTTAGCATGAAAAAGGATTAGAACCTCAAAAATTCCTTAAGACAAGCAAGTTTTTGAAAAATTTTATTTTGCAAAGTTTTTTCAAATATATTCCGACAAGCTGATTCCGATTCTCACAACAAAAATTAATTTCGGTGGAGAGTTAACAAAATAAGAAATATATTCAATTCGAAATTGCAGAGGTACTGTAAAAAGCATTGAAATAAAGATCGAATATGAACAGAAAAAAATTCAAAAACATTTTTTCTAGGAATTGATCCCTGTCAACTCCGGATGAACTTTTCAACTCGAACTGTTAAAGACAGACCAATTTTGAAAACGTCAATCGATTCAGAATGGTGAAATTTGTCGACAAAACGACGTTACTCATTTAGGTAGACCCCTAAAAATCATGAAAAATTCGTGTTCTCTTCCATTTTTTGCATTTTTACCTCCTAGCACAGCTCTCGCTCATATTACTATAATTTTCCAAATTAGATACCTGATTCAGTTCAAGTTGTTTCTGTACGATTCCCATGGCGTTTATTGTGTCCCTGCTAAGTGTGCGTTTGGAATTCTGCTCATACCCAACACAAACCTGCAGAGAGCATTCTTTGCGTGCTTGGTGTTGAGTGCCGTTATTTCTGGTAAAATTAGCCTGAAAATTGGGACAGTGAATCTCCACATACATACAAGACTTATGCACTTCATTGTTGCCTTTGAGAATTTGTTGCGTATGTGCACGATAGGCTATTGTTCTACTTACAGTAAGGTTTTTGTTGCGTTTCAGCTAGTTAGTGACAGCTACTGTTGAGAAAACTGATAAGATGTTTGGGAAAAAGTTTATTTAGGTGTTTCTGAGCGGATAAGCATATATCGTCATAGTTACGCTATCAATAAAGAGGATCATAACATTCATAACTCCCTTGGGCCCAGTGGCGTGTTTAGAATCTAGCTTTGGGGGGGGGGGCGAGACAAAAATAAAAGATGTTGCCAAAATTAGTCGTGATATTGATTCACCACCAATATAATTGAACGAAAAAGGAAAATGAATATACACAAAAATTAGAATAAACAAAATTATCTTATACAATAAATGAATTTCACTAGGAGCGTTCTTTAGAAATCTGATCTTTGGGATCTTTGGGAGATAAAACGGCAGACTTTTTTGGCTCATATAACTTTCTTCTGTTTCAAAATAGCCTCTAGTTCATTGAACTTGGTGATATCTCGTTTCTCATATATGTATATAGTCTAGTTCCTAAATAGTGTAGATAGTGACTCATTGTAAACTTTCTGGTTTTCACGGAATTTGAAAATGCGGAGGGGGATTGATTTTCGAAAGTGGTAAAGTAAAACTTGATTTGAAGCCAAAGTACCTAGCTTATTTCTGTTCTATTTTTTGACCTGCTTTATATAAATTATGGACCGTACAACCGATGAGTCACTATCTACAATTTTGGAGCTAGACTATAGTCACCATCTATTTTAGTATTGCCCATTCAGTCCATAAGGAATTCGTCCAAAATTCATAAACAAAAAAAATATAGGGGCGAGTCACTTTCCATGAAAAGTCGGTATCCCTCACATCATTGATACTTTTTCATATGGGGTATATATCGTTTTTAGAAATTTTTCGCTTCATTTGAAGACTCCAATATACAAAAATTGAGTTTTTTGATATAAAATGTAATACTCAATAAAAAAAGTTTGAAATTACATATACCTAATATTGAAACGTTTCACTTCAAATGTTTATTGAACCATTTGAGCAGGGTTCAGAGCGAGGTAGGTAGTATTGCTTTTAAACTATTTGCGACTCAATTTCAACTTTGAGTAAAAATAACTTGTGATGCACCAATTGTAAAACAAGTGTACGAACAATGCACCTCAAAATATGAATTCTAAAGATTTTGTATTTCTCATGATTTTACTTGAAATTCAAGGAATAAGTATCCTAATTTCATCATTTTGAATCGATTGGCGTTCGTAGAATTGATCTATCTTGATCTGTTATCGAGTTGAAGAGATTAGCTGGAGTTAAGAAATTGAAAGATTTCATAGAGTCTGAAATGTTGAATTGAAAATATTCGTTATTTTGTTAATGCTCTCCTGCAATTGATTTTTGTTGCGAAATCCTGAATATTTTTGGGGGATTCTTGAGATTTTTCGAAAAGTAAAAATCTGAAAATTTAATCGGTCCAGGGTATTTTCGACGTTTAATTCCTTTTCTATGCTAAATCTTGTATCTGTGCATACACAAATCATATATTTCCAGAATCAGCATGGAATTATATGTATGTAGCGTAAATTTGAAATGATTCTAATGACTTTGTATTTTTCATGATTTTTAAGGATTTGCAGGACTTTTTTGAGTTACGTTGTTTTGTCGACAATCCAGTTAAAATTCAAAGAGTATACTAATTTCATCATTCTGAATCGATTGGCGTTCGCAGAATTGGTCTATCTTCAACCGTTCTCGAGTTGAAAAGTTCATCTGAAGTTGAGTGGAATCAATTCCTCAAAAACATTTTTTTGAATTTTTTCTATTGATATTCATAAAACTCGATCTTGTCTCAATGTGTACACCGAATTTGAATTCGATTCCGAGTCGATTAAAGATTTCACATACTATTTACAGAACCTGTGAAATTTCGAATTGAAAATATTCTTTATTTTGTTAATGCTCCACCAAAATTAATTTTTGTTGTAAGAATCGGAATCAGCTTGTGCACTCTGAATTTAAAGTTGATTCCTAGCATATTGAAGATTTCATAGGCCTTTAACGAAACCTCTGTATGTACATACCTATATGTATTTAGTGTAAATTCCAAAAGATTCTAATGACTGTATTTTTCATGATTTTTAGGGGACATTGAAACTTTAACGGTCTGTAAATCGGTTACGAAGCTTTTGTACATCTTGATGAAAAAAAAAGTATTATTTTGTCCTGAAAATCACGCCCCTAAAAGATTTTCAATTAACTTTGAAACACCCTATATGACCAAAAAAAGTGACTTAGGTTAGAAAGAGTTATATATAATATTCTGCCTTTTTCATATTTTCATTCGAATTTCGGGTGAGAAAGATGTAATAATATCATTGAATCATTCTGAAGCATATATGATCTCAAAGTGTGGTAAAGACATCGAAATGTAGCTCGATAGGAAATATTAAAACCACAGACATCGCTTGTTGAATTCGCATGCGTTAAATTTCCAGAGTTGACTCCAAGAAATCATCGAATCTTGAAAGATGCATTCCATCCTCACTAACAAAACAGCATTTTCAGCTCGATTCGCATGCAATTGTCCTGTGATTTTGAACTTTCCGCTGTTACAGTGACCAATCCCAGAATGCGCTGATTTTGCTGTTGTGTTTTTATTTCTTAGGTTATATTATATCTATATTATATTTCAAGTTTCAACATATCTCCAAAATTTGTGGAAAGTTGTGAAGTTGATATGAATCAATAGTGTGATAGTGAGTGCTTGTCACGGTTTTTGTCAAATTTCAGTGTTGTGTCAATAGTAGCTTTGCTGGATGGTAAGTTTGTTTTATGAAATATTCAATGAGACTGCGAACTACAAAATCGGAAATACCTACATCATACCTAGGCTAAACAAGCAAAATTACATAAATATTCCCCAAATATATTTGTGACTGTATGTTGTAAGGGTAATATAATAGGAATAGTCGACTATTTTTATTGCATCCAAATTTCGACTGTATTTTATAATAATTTATCGAGACATTATATTGGCATTGATAATCTGATGAAACCCCGAGAGTGAAGCTCGAGGGCTTTCATCTCTGATTATTAATGCCAAAATAATGTCGAGTAAAATTAATAAATACTAGAGAGCAATAAAATAGTCGACAATTAATTAAGGTCGTGTTATATTTGTGAAAATTATTTTTTGAATCCAATTATTTATATCAGTCATATAAATGACACTGTATTGTCAGGGATTGTAGCCTCGATTACCCTATCTATCTTCGTTTTTGGTTTCTCCAAACCGATTCATTTTCAAATAATTAAACAGCTTCAACACGATTGATTCTATTTGACGTTTAAGATGTATTTATTTAAAGTACTGTCAGATGCACAGGTTCCTTGATATACCTATAGGTATTGTAGTGAAACTACACTTAAATAATTTTTATAATTTATTTACACACGTCTTAATCAATAATTTATATCACAAGTCACTATTTTAATTTATCTTTACTGACACTCTCTATTATTCAAATATCGGCTGATTCCAAAAACTGTCGTCTCGCCGTGGAGATTCCTTTTATATAGCGTGCTGAATGAGTTCCGGAAATCTCTCGAATTTCTACTGGTGACTAGATGTCGCATCTCGAATGATCTTGTGGCAATCGCCAGCGGCGAAGTTAATGGTGACATAATCGGCTATAAATAGCGCTGTTTTCTGTGCTGTTTACGAGCTCCGTCAGAACCGGCTTGAGGAGAAATCGTCACAATGCCCCCTTCTTAGAGATATTTCGTCCCGAAATGTCATCCTTGGGGTTTGCCGATATTTGCATGATTCTCCATATCTGCACCTTGCTGTTTGATGGAAGTAGCACTCTACCGTCTTCAGGTTTGCTTGTGGACGATGACTACAGCATACCAAAATCCTGACGCCGGTGGATTGGAATATCGTCTCCAACATGCTCCTTATGACTCTCCAGTCCAGTCCGTCAAGCCCGCAAGACAATTTTGGGATAGCCAGGTCCACGAGATTCTGCTCCATCATCATGTCCCTTAATTTCGCAAGGCTGCTCCATACGTCTTCATAGGACAGTTTGTCTCGAGACTGCTTCTTGGTGACTAGATAGAAGATCTTTCCGCAACTGTAGCACCCCTCCAACTTCCGAGTTTTGTTGCCGTATGGAGATGACCGTACTTCTTGGAGAACACCACAGCGATACCTCTGGACATTTGAAGATCTTCTGCTACATAGTGGGCTAGCGCGTAATCAGCAGGCACCTTAAAAAGGTCTCGTGGTTCCTCTCGAGTCACCCCATGTTGAACTTTCTGTCTATTTGAGTACAAGGACATGAATTTCTGGAACCTCATCGCATCCTCAGGTGGTCTGAGGGTGTGGACTTGATCGTGGTTTCCAGCGTAAGGGGTCAACCTATTGAAATGGACGACTCTGGGTTTTCCTCTAGGTGGATTTTTAATTCGGTAGACCACGTCATTTATCCTCTTCAAGATCTTATAAGGGCCTTCCCATGAGTTCCGCAATTTTGGTGATAGGCCACGACGACGTTTGGGGTTGTACAGCCAAACCAGGTCACCAACCTTAAATCCTCCGGCATCGGCCTTGATGTCATAGATCTCTTTCATTCGGTCGCTGACACTCTGGATGTTCAAACGGACTCTTTCGTGGATGTCTTCCATTCTCTGCCGAAGTTTGCTGACATATTCCTCTCCCGCAGTATCTTGTCCTGGTGACGTCCCTAACTTCAGGTCACATGGTAGTCGCAGCTCTCGGCCCATAATAATACTAGCAGGGGTTTGGCCGGTCGATTCGTGTACTGCAGAACGATATGCTATCAGGAACAAATGGAGATACTGGTCCCAGTCTCTTTGGTGGTCAGAGACTACCTTGGATAAGTGGCGGCTCATCGTCCTGTTCATCCAACTGCGGATGTAAAGCCGTAGTTCGCGTCTTCCGGATGATCAGCATTCGACACAATTCCTGGAACAAGTTGGACTCGAAATTTCTGCCTTGGTCTGAATGCAGTTCCACTGGGAAACCAAATCGACAAATCCACTCCTTCACCAGGACGTTGGCGACAGTTATGGCTTCCTGGTTGGGCAGGGCATAGGCTTCAGCCCACTTGCTGAAATAGGCCATTGCCACGAGGATTTATTTGTTCCCGTGGTCAGATTCTGGAAACGGTCCGGCAATATCGATAGCGATTCTTTCAAATGGGCTACCAACGTTGTACTGACGCATTGGGGCCTTAGGTCGCGTTCGAGGTCCATTACTTGCGGCGCACTTTCTGCACCAGTCTTGAACGTCTGCCTGACAATTGGCCCAGTAAAACCGTTGCCTCACTTTCTGGAGAGTCTTCGTCACTCCCAGATGTCCTCCGGCGACCCCATCATGAATTTCTCGAAGCACTTCCGGTCTTCTGCTTCTGGGTACAACTGTCTGACGTCTTTCTTCTCCACCATCATCGGACTCCGTTCCATTGAGCCCAGTAGGACTTGATGGCTGGCGAGTATCCTGCCACTTCCTGCCATGTCGGTCTTCGGTTACTCCTCTTCCAGCCGATAACTAAGCCAAGATCTAGATCTTTCTCTTGGTCTTTCTGGAGCTTGCTGTCATTCCAGTTATCAACTACCGCTGTTGTTCTACAAACTGTCGCCTCTTTCTCCTCTGCCCGTTGGCAATGTGAGCAGTCATCTGGACATGGCCTTCGCGATATGGCATCTGCATTCCTATGGCTGGTCCCTGCTCGATGTTCTATGTCGAAGTCGAACTCTTGGAGTCTCTCAATCCAACGTGCCACCTGACCCTCAGGATTTTTGAACTGTAGAAGCCACTTGAGGGCGGCGTGGTCAGTTCTCAGCAGGAATCTCCTGCTATACACATACTCGTAAAAGTGCTCTACTCCTTTGACCACAGCCAGCAGCTCCCGTCGGGTGACACAGTAATTTCGCTCCGGTTTACTGAGGGTCTTGCTGAAGTATCCGATGACTTTTTTTTTCCATCCTGGATCTGAGACAGGACAGCTCCAAGTCCCACGTTCCTGGCGTCCGTGTCCAGAATGAGATTTCCGTTCGGAAGGGGATAACTTACTATTGGCGCGTTGATTAATGCCCTCTTCAGCTTCCTGAACGAATCTTAGCATTCTTCGGACCACTCGAACTTTATCTGTCCTTCCGTGAGCATGGTCAATGGTTTGGCGATGTTAGCAAACCCTAGCACGTACAGACCGTAGTAGGTACATAGGCCAAGAAAACTCCGAAGCTGATGGATATCATTGGGAATGGGCCAGTCTTTAACAGCTTTAATTTTCTGGTCATCTAATGCTACTCCTTCCCCAGAGACAATGTGGCCAAGATAGTGGACTTCTTTCTGAAATAGGTGACATTTTTTAGGGCTCAGTTTCAATCCGGAGTTCCTCAGACGCAGAAATACCTCCTCCAGATTTTTCAAGTGGTCTTCGGATGATCTGCCGACTTCGATGATGTCATCGAGTTATACCAAGCAAGTCTTCCAGAAGAGTCCCTTCAACACCGTCTCCATTAATCTCTCAAAAGTGGCTGGAGCGTTACAAAGTCCGAATGGCATAATGGTAAATTGCCACAGCCCTGAGCCGATGGTGAAAGCTGTCTTCTCTCGATCTTCTGGAGCCAGTTCTACCTGCCAACATCCGCTCTTCAGGTCTAAGGTCGAAAAGATTGTAGAGCCGGCGAGCGTGTCCAAGGTGTCATCTATTCTAGGTAGTGGGTAGCTGTCTTTCTTTGTTACGTTGTTCAGTTGTCGGTAATCTACGCAGAATCGTGTTGATCCGTCTTTCTTCTTTACCAGTACAACTGGAGATCACCAGGGGCTATCAGATGGTTCAATCACTCCTTCTTTCCCCATGTTCCTGACTATTTTGTCTGCCTCTTCCTTCTTGACAAGAGGGAGTCTTCTGGCTGATTGACAGATTGGTCGGGCATCTCCAGTATCGATTCTGTGCTGGATCACTTTTGTTCTACCCCCTTTTCCTTGTCCGGTGTCAAAGACGTCTTGGTATCTCCTTACTAAATCATTTAAACTGGGCTGCTGTGCCGGTTGTATGCCTCTCGATGATATGGCAACTAGCTTTTCTAATTCTGCGGGTAGATTGTTGGCTTGGCTAACTGTACCGGGTACATTCCTGACCACAGAGGAAATTGGCGAGCAGTGGCCCAAAGTTGTTTCTTTCTTCAACGTCACTGGATGGTAATTAACATTCATGACCCTTACTGGTGTGAATTTATCGGCGCGCAGTAAGGTATTCCCAAGGGCAATTCCTCGTCCGATTTTCTCATCATGGAGCTCGGGCTCGAACATCACCACGCTCCCGTTGCTCACTCCGCCATCCATACGAGCCTCCAGAACGGTTTCAGCTCTCTCGGGAATGCTCATGTCTTCAGCCAACACAACCCGGATCATTTCTTCGCTTCTCCCGTGAAGCACCAGCTCTTCTCCGTTGACACGTAGAACGCCGTCTTTGAAGTTCAGCTCGAACCCTCTGGAATTCATTATGTCCATTCCAATGATTGCATCGTCCTCGATGTCCGCGACCAGTGCTCGGTGTCTTAGTTTCGTGCTGCCTAAAACCAAGCCGATCGTTAACTCGCCATATACAGTGGCTGGATCCCCTGTTGCTGTGTGTAATTTCCAATTTGACGGTTCAATTCTTGCCTGTGTTTTGGCAAAAGTAGGTCCGAGAATTGTTTTTGTCGCACCTGTATCTAGCAGCATGGTGCGAGGCTCGTTGTTAATGAGACCGTCTACGAATACACCTTTGTTTTGTCGTTGAAGAACAGCGACATATGCGTTATTAATTGGGGTTTGCTGGGTACAGGCCGACGACTGCCCCTTCTCATCGACCTTCTTTAGTTTTCCTGCGTTGGTGTAGAATCTTTGAATGTGGGGCATTTGCTACGCACATGCCCGATCTTACCACAATTCCAGCTTCTTATTTGCCTTCTTTCAGGCAGCACTTCCTTTATCAGCTTCTTTATGGTCCCCTCCAAGTCAGCTGTCTCCTTCGAACTTTTCCCTGGCTTTTGCAAGATTGTTTTGCCGCGCGTGCCAGTGCATCTACAAGGTGGGTTGGTCGAGCTAATGTCAGTGCTTGCCGGGATTCTTGGTCACGAAGTCCATCTTAGAATGCCTGTACGGCTAATCACTCCATAACATTTTCTGTTGTAGCTGGATAAGCAAGACGAACCAAGCGTGCAATATCAGCTTCGAATTCTTGCAGGGATTCGCTGATTTCCGTAGTTCCAGATGCTTGATCAACTGTTCATAGTCCTGTTCTAGGGCGGTTAGAGTTTGTAACATATTCGTTGCTTCTATTCGCAACGCCAGTGTCAGTGCTACAGCTTTCTCACCTGCATTGGCCGCAGCTTCGAATTGTCGGCGGTAATTTGTCCATGGAGTTTTTCGATATAACTGTGGTGGCTTCATACACTGTTTTCCTGCTTCAGGGCTGATCTTGAAGCCTTTCATCATTTCTTGGGTTTCATCCGGATTTAAGCTTATGTCCAGCAACGAATTTTTGTTCACAGTTTCTGTGGTGAGGACGAATTCAATTTGATTTTCCAACTTGCTGATTTCCTCTCGCATTTTGTTGATTTCCGCCTCGATTCCGTCTTTGATTTCATCCATCTCCTTCTCGACAGTTCCAATCCTTTCTTCTAATCGGTTCGCCACACCACCAAGTTCTCCTTTCAGTTCTTCCTTCAAACTGTTTGAATTTTCTAGAAGTTTCTCTTCAAGTTCTTCCTTTAGACGGTTCGAATTTTCTTGAAGCTTTTCTTGAAGTTCTTTCAAAGAATTTGAATTTTCTTGGAGTTCTTGTTTCAAGTCGTTTTTTAAGCTCACGGAATTTTGTTGAAGTTCATTTTTCAAGCTCACTGAATTTTGTTGGAGCTTATCTTCCAGACTCACCGAATTTTGTTGAAGCTTATCTTTCAATGATTTCGTATTTTCGTCGAGTTTGTTCATTATAGACCTCAAATCGATTCCAGAAACTTCAAACAAAAATGTTGCGGGATCTTCACCTTCTTCAATCAGTCCTTCTGCAAGTCTTTTTTGAAGCGTTGCCTTTCTGTCCGTTTTATACAACTCTCTTTCTTCCAGCTGTTCTTTCAACTCCGACACCTTTAAATCGGCTAAAAGAACTCTCCTTGAAAACATTTTGTATTTCAATGTATTTGAACGGAATATTAGTCTATTTCACAAAAACAGTTTATTCTTCCGTGGTACGCAAAACTGTCCACTTTGCACACTTATACGGGCCACCAGTTTATTTCGCGCTCAAAATGTCTCACTCCGCGACACAGAGATTGTCCGCCAATCTAAAGTTCACCGCGCAACAAATCACTTTCGTCCCGATCACAGGTCCGTTTCGCGCGAAAGAAGTTCAATTGTCCTCTGCAAAGCACTTTTTTATCTTCACATCCACTTCTGTACACCAATTGTAGTAAAACTGCACTTAACTAATTTTTATAATTTATTTACACACGTCTTAATCAATAATTTATATCACAAGTCAATATTTTAATTTATCTTAACTGACACTCTTTATTATTCAAATATCGGCTGATTCCAAAAACTGTCGTCTCGACGTGGAGATTCCTTTTAAATAGCGTGGTGAATTGGCTCCAGTTCTTTCTCGAATTTCTACTGGCGACTAGATGTCGCTTCTCGAATGATCTTGTGTCAATCGCCAGCGGTGAAGTTAATGGTGACATCATCGGCTATAAATAGCGCTGTTTTCTGTGCTGTTTACGAGCTCCGTCAGAACCGGCTTGAGGAGAAATCGTCACAGTATGATGCTGAATAGTAGTGACTATTGTGTATCATGCAAACAATCGTTAATAGAGCGTGTTGATTGGTCCTGTCAACTAGGAAACAAACGTATGATTGGTTGATGACTGATATTTAATAGACGAAAGGAATAATCAAAGGTAATACCACGAGTGCTTAAGATTGTGTCGATAATTTTTTATTTTTCACGAAAACATTTTGTTTGGCAAAAAGATGAAAACAGACTAAGTGATAAAATTACGAGTCTTCTTGGACGAGTCCTTTAGGACGAGTGGTTTTATCTTAATTCGGTTTGTTTGAATGTTTTTGCCAAATAAACGTGTTTGAGTGATGAAAATGAAAAATTATCGATAAAATTTGAAGAAGGAGTTGTATTTGGAAAGATTACTTTTTTCGCCAATCTGAAAGGTGAATAACCATTGATAAAAAGGTAACGTTTCATTCATTTTGATAATATAATAATTCATTATGGGCCGCAGTGGTCATGATGGTAGAGCGCTAGTCTATCAATCTGAGGGACGTGTGTTCGATTCCCAGCGTGGTCACTTGTCTCGTGCTAGGAATCGCACTTTAAAAGGTAAGACCTCGTTAATCCTTAGCTAGCACAAGTTTCGACTTCTGAGGGCTGTCGTTCGTAGAGGGATGACAGCTGGTAACGGAAAAAATAATAAAAAAAAAATTTAAAAAAATTATAACGTTTCATATGTCCCGTTCAATAAAATCAACGCAGATAACCCTATTTAGTTTCGACAGTTCAAAGGTAAACAACGTTTTTTCGAGGACCAGGCAGTTTAATCAATATAAAACCGAATGTTGTCCAGAATTATTATCCGCTGTTATTGATTGAAATACCAGAAACGTCAAAATTTGACATGTGGAAAAAATAATCAGTGTAATCTTGACATGATTGGGTGGAATTGTTTCATATGACACAAAATAAAAAAAAATTATTGGTTTTTAGAACTGTCAAAAAAAATTCGCAGTGATCGAATTGGAAAATGCCAAGGAAGATTTCGAAAAAACGATCAGAACTGGATAAAATTTTCATGGTAAAAAATGTCATAGAACAACTCATGTTTTCTCATCACCACACAATAATTTATGCTTTCCTAATAGATTCTAATTTTGATTACCAAGTTATCTTCATCCGAAGAATTTCTATGTATAACAAAACTTGCTTATTTTCATACAAAAGTTCCTCTTCTAACTATACTAATACTATTCAACACCATCTTATTAGCACTGTTATTATAGTCAATAACCACATCGCTTTCAAGAGGTTTCTTTAGTAATTAGCTGTGTTTATTCAATCTTAATATAATAATGTGTTCAGTGTCAATTTTTGAATGAACATTTATTCACTCATTCAATTATTGTCATTGGAAATTTTGATTTGAACTTATGACTTGATGAATATATTCGAGAATTTGGAGGCCCAGAAGAGAAACGCAGTTAAATTTACTAGCAGTGGAAAAATCAGTGTTAAATATACGGGACCCCAATACACATCCTTGTGATATCATCAAAGAAAACGTTAAATTATTCAGTTATGGAACGTCTGAGATTATCATAAAAATAATAATATTTATTCATTTCAGTAGGTAATTTTGAATTGTATGAAAATAAAAAAAAAATGTCAAAACGGGTTAATAGATATAGAGGGGGTCCCTCCGGGAACTGCATCGATAGCTGGGCCATAGAATAGCAGAATTATTTTTGTAATATCGATAAATGAAAAAACCAGTAATATGTAAAACCAACAAAATGGAGAATCAATTATGTTTCAGAATAACATTTTATAGGTCTTAAAAACAGCTGATTTATGATCCAAATTGAAATTCATCTAATATGTTTTTATAAGAAACAATAAAGCATCATACGCGAAAACAGTAGAACCAGATTTCATAGGTCTGAATTCTGCAAGAAATGAGAGAATAAAGTAATTGCAAATCTCAATAACCTAAACTCTTCAAAACATAAAACGATCTCGCTCAAAAAAAATAGAAATGTAATTCCATCAAAACAACATATATCGTATTTAAAAACGTAAATCCAACAAATTATCTGAAAATGAATCTGTAGTTACATAAAATCCTTGGAAACAAAATGTGTCAGACTGAAAACGGTCAGAATCGAAATCTAGCAGAAATTGTGGAGGGGATGAGTGAATTAAGAACCATGCTTGTAGAGTGTCATGGTCCCTCAGAAGCACTAATATCTAAATTCGATATTCAGTGAAAGTTCCTAAAGATTTTAATAAGAATTCTCTCGAAAAATCGGATTTCTCGAGAGAAATCTCGAAAAAGAATTCGTATTCTGCTATTCTGCAATAAGCTCCGCCCACGCGTCCTGATTGGTCAGGCGCGTTGTTCGGCCGATCGGGCTAAGATATAAATATGAGTGTTTTGGCTCGATTCTTGGCCAGAGTTTCTAGCCATAAGCTAGACTCTTTCCGATGGCTCACGGGAGCCCGGAAAAGATGAGTTTCCGAATAATTTATATTTTACTAAAATTAGTGTTTCTGGTGTTCAGTCTGAAAATCTACAGCCTGGCTTTACTGTGCTCAGTGAGATTTCGGTGGGAAACACAACCCACTAAAGAAAGAATTCGTACAAAGATACTGAGAGTCTTTTTCAAGACCCAATCAGTACCTAGAATTCGAAAATTAAATAAAATGAAGATTATCCAAAATAGTCCCGAAACAAATAGAAATTTTGGCAACTTTGGGCCGGCGGGATGGAAACTTCAGCTACCCGGCGCTTTTCCGTCGATATCCCGTCTTGCCCATAGATTGACAAGAGAACGATCGACTTGTTCTGAGAGACTAGAGCCATCCGCTATCCCCTCTCCAAATTCTGATATTTTTCGATTCTACTATTTATTCTTCTGATTATTTTCAATATGGAAATTTTAGGTTAGGTTAGGTTAGGTTAGGTTAAGTTAGGTTAGGTTAGGTTGTAATATTGACCGCACGCTGCTCCATCTCTGAGTGACTAGAGCCATCCGCTATCCCCTCTCCAAATTCTGATATTTTTCGGTTCTGTCCTTTTCGATTCTACTATTTATTCTTCTGATTATTTTCAATATGGAAATTTTAGGTTAGGTTAGGTTAGGTTAGGTTGTAATATTGACCGCACGCTGCTCCATCTCTGAGAGACTAGAGCCATCCGCTATCCCCTCTCCAAATTCTGATATTTTTCGGTTCCGTCCTTTTCGATTCTACTATTTATTCTTCTGATTATTTTCAAGGTCTTGTACTCTATGGATTCGACGATTTTAATTCTTATAATATTCTGTTCCGATATTTTTCCACTTCTACAAAATATTGATTTTCTGATCAAATATCTGTCTTCCCATTTTCTGTCATTCTCCTTTGACGGTATTACAGTTTTATATTCTTGTAATGTTCAGTTCTTCGAATTTTAGTTCTTCGAAAGATCGATACGATCATTTATGATTCTCGAATTTTTAGATTTTGATGAATATCCGTTACTGCAATATATTGATTTTCCAAATTTCTCGTTCGATTATTTTCGATTTCTTTAAAATTAATTCTGAACCATTTCGCTTCTCTAGAATATCTTTACTGGATTTTATTGGTTCGATACTTTTAATTCATAGTCAATTTCAGTTTGAGATTTTACTTTTCTGATGGATTATATGTAATCAATCGATATATAGAAAACCTCAGGTAGGCCGAATTTGAAAATTTGGGAGTTCACTATTGTTGATAAGTGCTATCCGGGTAAAATATTTTGAAGATTGTGGCACTTCCCGTTGTACCGGAAGTGGACCCCAACTTCGTTATTTTAAATGAAACACCCTGCATATTATCAAAGTTTTAGATTTCGCGCATGATTCTGAACATGTTTCATGTATAATGTCCTACACCCAAGTCTAACCTTTTTCGATATATTTAAAATTTTAAGTTTAAAATTGCGTTTGCAGACCGAATTTTTTTTTTCTATTCTTGGATATATATGATCATTTATTTTCGATTGTGTATCGATTAATTCGTAGGAGAGGACCCACAGTTCAGCAGAATTTTGATATCAATTCGATTAGAGTTATACAGGGCGTTCGCCAGAAAATTATATAGATCCGGTTGAAAAATTTATTGCCATTGCCATTTTTTCAAATGAAAACCCCCCAGTTTTATATTCATTCGATTCGGCATCGAAAATGAAGTTAACTTTGAATGAGGTTATATATGCCTACACTGAACAGTTTTCGTAATATTGGCGAAATAACATGTCTCAGTTCCAGAAAATCTCTTATTATTGAGTTTACTTATCCTTAGTTGGCCATGGCGCCCGCGGTTGCGTTGGAAACAACCAACTGACACGAAAATGTCATTGTAATCAATCATGCCGGCTCGTTTGAATTATTCGAATGAAGATTACTCAAATCTATTTATTATTCATGGCGAATGTAATAGGGTTATCTCAAGAACATGTGATATATTTGCCCGAACGAATTTTCAACTTAAAATTTGAAATATTTCGATAACTTGGGCATAGGACATTATAAATGAAACATGTTTAGAATCATGCGTAAAATCTAAAATTTTGATAATATACAGGGTGTCCCATTAGAAATAACGACGTTGGGACAACCGGAAGTGCCACAATTCTCAAAATATTTCAGTCGGATCGCACTTATCAACAATAGTGAACTCCCAAATTTTCAAATTCGGCCCACCTCTGGTTTGCTATATATTGATCGATGCAGTTCCCGGAGGGACCCCCTGTATAACAAAGCACAGGATATGTGGTAAAATACATATATAAATAAAAACGTAAGAATAAAAGTAAAGTAAAAGTGTAAAAAATATGAACCCAATATCATACTTTATTATATTATTCTCTAATTGAAAAATTCTTCTGTGGTGTAGCAGTTTTTGAGAAGTGAATGATTTTTCAGCCGATTTTCAAAAATTGCTATAGAAGCTGAATCCTTATATGCTCTGCCAGAGAATCATAGCATTTTCATCCAATTTGGATGGGCTTTTTTGCTCATAAATGCATTTTCCGATTTATATAACCAAAATTGCTTTCTGGTTGTGACATCGCCACGCAAAAAACATTTCTTTGTTTCGTTTAACAGTTCTATTGTCTTCCTTCGATGAATCATCGACACAAACGAACAGAATAAAAATATTTTTTGGCGAGTGGGCACACTGAACGGTTCGTAGTTTCGTCCGGATGTAGAGCTTGAAAAATACCAGTCGCAGTCAGTGTCAGAAAGGTCATTATCGCCGAATAGCAAGAACAATCAATGACCGATTGTCCTTGAATTTAGAAATGACTGCGTTAGAAGGGGACAGACAGTCGGAACTAACAGTCAACAATTCGGAGCGTTATTGAAATTCATTTTGAATGAAGGTTTTCGATGTCATGGCAAGTTTTGGGAACCATGAATTAGATTCATTCATGTGGAAGTTGGTTTTTTATTTTTTTTCGCTGATTTGTACCTCCGATCACATAACAAAACCTAGATGGGTAGATAACTCGCCGCTCACGCCTTTAAATTTGTTTGTAAGGGACATCTTCCCTCACCGGCAGTGTCGTGCGTTGTTCAAAGAAATATTGACGTTCAATAAAATAGAAATAATGGAAACTCAATATGGAACGGAAACCTGAAATTATGATGGAAGAATCTTCACATGATTTTGAGAACAGTCGATGCTCTAATTGACAGGTTTTTCATAATTCATTAATTTTACTCTTTTCCAATTCGGTTTCCCTTTCTGGTCTTTAACACATTTCACAATGCTTCACCATTGCTTGATAATAAAAACTAACGATAGTTTAACACAAATTAACTTAGGATTTGTCCTTTATTCACGAAAAAATACTCTAATACGACAACAAACAGAAATGTTTTGTTATTGTTCTGTCAAATATCAAATGCAGCGTTGCCGTACTGGCCAGACTATATCGACAACGAAGAATCTCCGTTCGGCAATGGAAATACTCAGGGTTTTATCGAGACGAGAAAGCACCCCGCACCGCATTAATGGGAAATTGGCTTTCGGTGAATTCGCTTGATTTTGTAGATCCCATAATGCTGATCAAATGTCTCCATTTCACTAACGTTCTAAATTCAATATATTCGATTATACGGGGTGCTAAAGTTAACATTTCCAAAATTTCAAATGGTCATTGTGATGATACTATTTCGAATGTATCAACCAAATCAACTACTCCACTCGACTCGACTCGACTCGAATTCACTATAAAGTGTGAGTACGAAGTTAGCCAGTTTTGTAGTGATTTCTGAAAAATTTAGCGGTGGAATTCTATTCATTTTTGGATATTTCGTAGGATAACAATATCAATTCCAATTCGTGATGTCAGTATCTCCTGAATCGGACTGACATATCATATACAAGATGTTTGATTTCTCATGAAACTGTGCACCCGTTTCTATCATTGCTTGAAATTCTGGAAAAATCGGTGAATAACTGGGTTGTTCACTGGGAGTATCTAGATTGCATACGTTGAATTGCCGGGTGATTCCAAAAATAGTGTCATTCGCTGATATTTTTCGAAGTAGTTTCTCAAGTTCATATTATAGATGAATTTCCATAACAACATACTATTCGACACAAACCTTCTGAAATATTTTGAACAATTCACTGTGCATGGGATATTCTAAATAATATGTTTCGACTCATATCTACTATGAACAGTAGCACATTTGCGTTACATTGAACAAGTTCTTCGTTTTTAAGATAGTATTAGATGTTTCATCTTAAGATTCTGAATAATATATATTATAGATTGATATATACCAATCATAATATTTCAGAGGGTTTGTGTCGAGTAGTGTGTGGTTATGGAAATTCATCTATAAAATTAACTTAAAAAAAATCTACTCTGAAAAATATCATCGAAAGACACTATTTTTGGAATCACCCTGTAATTCAACGTATCTGCGATCTAGATACTCATAGTAAACAACCCAGTTGTTCATCGAGTTGTCCAGAATTTCAAGCAATAACAAGAACGAGAGCAGAGTTTCATGAGAAATAGAACATCTTGTATGTAATATGTCAGTTGGATTTAGGAGATACTGACTTCACGAATTGGAATTGATATTGTTATCCTACGAAATATCCAAAAATGAATAAAATTCCACCGCTCAATTTTTCAGAAATCACTACAAAACTGGCTAACTTCGGACTTACACTCACACTGTATATGGTGAGTCCGTGTAGGCTATAATTTTTAGTGGATCCAAGTCAGCTTATCGAACAAACGATGCGTAGTTGATTTGGTTGATATATTCGAAATAGTATCGTCACAATGGCCTTTTGAAATTTTGGAAAAGTGAACTTCAGCACCCTGTATAATCGAACCTATTGAACTTAGAACGTTAATGCAATAGAGACATTTTGATCAGCACCATGAGGTCTATAACATATAAAAAAATCAAGCAAATTCACCGAAAGCCAATTTCCCATTGATGCAGTGCGTGGTCCTGTCGTCTCGAAGGCACTTTTTCGTCTCATCTCGATCATCATCCTATATGTCATCTGGAGGGGGAAAAGAGTCATTTTCCTCCTTTTTGTTCCTACATTTTTGACGTTGTAGTACTTTTCATATGCCAAACCTTGAATCTGAGCCTGAACAAATCATATATTTTCAGAATCTGCATACATTGCATACATGGTGCGAATTGTAAGTAAATCTGCCGAATTTATATTTTTCATGATTTTTAGGGACTTTTTTCGATTTTTCGAATAATTTTGTTTTATATCAATTAACTCGAAATCCCCAGATTCTAATAATTTGATCATTCTGAATCGATTGGGGTTCGCAGAATTGCTCTACCTTGAACCGATCTCGAGTTGAAAAGTTAATTCGGAGAGGGAAAGGAGTCATTTCCATCCCCTTTGTTTCTACTTCTATTTTCTATGCCAAACCTTGAATCTGAGCTTGAACAAATCATATATTTTCGGAATCTGCATGAAATTTTGCGTATATAGTGCGGATTTTTAGGGGTCTACCCCTTTGGACTTTTTTCGATTTTTCGAATAATTTTGTTTCATATCGATTGACTCGAAATTCTCAGATTATCCTAATTTGATCATTCTGAATCGATTGGCGTAAGCAGAATTGCTCTATCTTAAACCGTTCCCGAGTTGAAAAGTTCAGTTGGAGGGGGAAAGGAGTCATTTCAATCCCCTTTGTTTCTACTTCTATTCGTGACATTTTTTATTTTATATGCCAAACCTTGAATCTGAGAATAAAGAAATCATATATTTTCGAAAATTTTGCATATACAGTGCGGATTGTGAGTAAATCTGCCGAGTTTGTATTTTCCGTGATTTTTAGTGGTCTACCCCTTTGGAATTTTTTCGATTTTTCGAATAATTTTGTTTTATATCTATTGACTCGAAATTCCCAGATTATACTAATTTGATCATTCTGAATTGATTGGCTTACGCAGAATTGCTCTATCTTCAACCGTTTCCCAGCTGGAAAGTTCATTTTGAGGGAGGGAAGGAGCCATTTGCCTCCATATGCCGATCCTTTAATCTGAGCATTAACAAATCATATATTTTCGGAATCTTTTTGAAATTTTTGCTTTTATAGTGCGGATAGCGAGTGATTTTGCCGATATAGTCCAGGCAAAATAGACCGGTAATTAACAATAATTACAAACATTCCTTTAGCACCGTCATATGTTAAGGTATCCAGTAAAGACTCAATATAAAAATTTGCACAAAAATCCTAGGACCGGAAATTAGTCAAATTCGCATAAAACGATAATCAGCAATATCTCCTTGGGCAAAATTGCAAACATTGTGCAAAATTTAGATGTATCAACGAACCTCTTTTTTACATTCCTCTTGAAATTTGCACCTGCAATTTTCAACTGGAAATATGAATAATCCTCAGTTGCGTTGTAATTAGCGCTAATTACGAGAACAAAATTGCAAACATTGTGCAAATTTGTGGTTAATCATGGTACAGTCACCCCTAAAAAGCTTTGAATTTGCACACTTGTCATGCGTACGGAATATCCAAAAAACATGGATAACGCTAAAATCAGTCTCAGGGGCAGAGTTTTAGGGGTCACAAAATTGCAAACATCATTTTCGTGTTTTGCCAATTGAGTTTGCACTCTTTGCAGTATCCCGGAAGATGGCAGGAATGAACAGTATCTTTAGAAGCAATTTTTGCAGATGCCACAAAATTACAAACTTTGTGCATTTTTTCCTTAAAGTTCTGCTATGGCAAACAAGTTCATGTATAAATTTGCAACCCTATGAAATGTCGGGAAAGCCAGGAAATAGAATATTATCAATCAAGTCGATTTTCGCGGGTGACACAAAATTCCAAACTTTGTGCAATTTTTTCTCAAAATTCTGGTATGGCTAACAAGGCTACTAATAAATTAGCAACCCTTTAAACCGTCGGGAAAACAGGTCAGTACCATAAGAAGGTCAAACTAAATCTGAGGTGTAACGGGGGAAATATGAATCCCGACTGATGGAGTGGACGGTAGAGCAAGGATTCTACATAGAAAACGAAGACAAGGACAAAGCCACTTACGATTGTAATAGGGGGAGAAGCTGGGTAGACCTAACGCTGACCAGAAATGCAATTATACACAATTGGAAGGTAGAGGAAGAGGAGACCCTGAGCGACCACAAATTTATAACATACGACTTTGGACACACAAACCCGGAAATAAAATTAAGAAAAGCAACGTATGAAGTTAAAAAGTCAAACTGGGAAAAACTAACATACATACTCAGGCAATACGTAGCGCCACAAACAGAAGACGTAAATACTAAAGCAGAGAGACTACAAACTAGCCTGTGAACAGGCATGTGAAGACGCCATACCAAAAAGAAAGACCAGGAAAAAGCAAAACCAGATATGGTGGACACAAGAACTGATGGAACTAAGAAGAACAACAAATAGAACGAGAAAATTATGGCAGGCGGACAGACACAACGTAAACAAAAGAAGGCAATACGGAGAGACCAAAAGACAATACAAGGAAGAATTAAAGAAGACAAAAAGAAAATCAATCCAAGAATACATCACAAACACCTGCCAAAACGATCCCTGGGGCCTAGCATACCGTATATTGAGGAACAGAAAGAAGACACCCACAACAATCAGCTCCATCCAGAGGGAGGACGGTACATGGGCGGAAGCCGAAGAGGAAATCCACAACGAGCTGATACTAAAACATTTCCCAAAGGACAGCGAGCACGAGCCGGAACACATCGAAATAGTACACTACACCAGAGGACAGCACGTACCTGCCGAAGACGACCTACCGTTCACTCTAAAGGAGCTGCAAACAATAGCAAACAACTTGAAGCCCAACAAAGCAGCAGCGGAAGACGGAATACCAAATGAAGCCGCACGATGGATAGTTCAAGCCATCGGGCCACAATTACTGGACATTGTAAATCTAGCCCTGAGGCAAGGCAAATTCCCGGACATATGGAAGAGGGCTAACATCGTGTGGATTCCAAAGAAGGGCACAGGTTACAGACCGATTTCGCTGCTGTCAACATTGGGCAAACTACTGGATAAAATGCTGGCGAAAAGGCTTACCTACCATTTGGAGACGAACAACAAAATAGACAGCAGGCAATACGGATTTAGGCAAGGCATAAACACCGTAGATGCAATAGCCAAGATGACAAAAACAATCAATAGCAACAAAAATAAAAAACTCAACACGCAAATCATCACGCTGGATATAACAAATGCATTTAACAGCACATGGACGCCTAATATAACGAAAATAATGGTAGGTAAGCAGATCCCGGAAAACCTGAGGCGAACATGCACAGATTTCCTCGGTGGCAGGCAGATCACTAGTGGAACAGTCACGGCCAAAACCGAACGGAGATGTCCACAGGGATCGAGCCTAGGACCCATCTTATGGACCATAGTGATGGAGGACTGGTTCGAGATCGTGGACAGACACTCGGGGAGGGACGAGGCTGTATCCATCCAGGCCTTTGCAGACGACCAGGTCATCATTATAGCAGGCAGAACCAACACGCAAATACAAAGCAGATGGGATAAGATCTGGGGCGGATGCAAAGCTTGGGCATCGAGGAACAAGCTGCAATATAACAAAGGGAAAACAGAAAGCATGTTCGTCGCAGGGAAAAATATTAACATTAACAACGCCCCACATATAGTAATGGACAACCAGATAGTGGAAAACCGGGAGAAGTTGAAGTACCTTGGAATGATAATCGACCGAAAGATGCTCTGGGTTGAACACGTGAAAAATATACGCTCAAAAACACAACACATAGCTAACAGGCTCTTCGTGGTGGCGGGCAGAGAATGGGGAGCGGACAAAGAAATTCTAAAAATTATATATGAAAAAGCCATAAAACCACTCATCCTATATGCCGCAGAGCTGTGGGGACAACGAGCAAAGGACACAAGGATCACGAGACACCTGCGCGCAACAGAGCGACCCTTCCTGCTAGCCATCACGAAGACCTACAAAACAGCACCCACAGACACACTACACATCTTAACAGGAACAACACCAATTCAGATAGACGCAGAAACAGAATACATTCACACTCATACACACAAACATACAAGCAAACAGAATAAAACACCAAAACAAACCACACCCAGCCAAAGAACACAGAGAAACGCCAACAACAGGAGAGTGCAAAACACACATCTACACAGACGCCACACTAAATGAACAACAACATCGAGCCATTGGCAACGCAAAAACAAGGGATAACACAACATGGACACTCACAGGGAAACGAATAACCAACGGGAAAGACATACACAACGCAGAACTCACAGGGATACACGAAGCTATAAAAAGTATTAAAATCACCGATAGAAACACAACAATACACACTGACTCAACACGAGCCATCTACATGACACAAAACACAAAAAGCACCAACACAACAGTAGTAAACATACAAAAATTAATACAGGATATGCAAGACAGAAGGCAGGTGGTGAAGATCGAACACACAGACAGGAAGCAAGAAGGCATCAAAAAAGCAGAACAAGAAGCGAAGACACACCTGACACAGGGAGAAATACATCACATACACAAAACAAAGAAAGAAATAAAAGAACTAAAACACACGCTAAAACTCACATCATGGCAAACACACTGGGATAACACACGCACAGGGAGAACCACTTACACGTTTTTCCCCGAGGTTGACACAACACGAATTGCACTCTCCTGGAAAACAACACAGCTCATCACAGGACACGGTAACACGCAGGCATATTATAAGCGGTTCAACCTTAGAGCAACGGACGGTCGATGCCAATGTGGAGAAGGTGAAGAGATAACAGACCACATAGTACACCACTGCTTGCTTCCATTCAGAGTGGAAGCAAGACAGAAACTTACAGCCGAACTGCGTAGAGTAGACCTGACTTACCCCCCCAACATCGGAAACGCTATGAAACTACACAAAATCACAACACTACACATAAATGACTGGGGCAACAAGATGATACGTGAGGATGACTAGAAATGAGGTACCTTTAGGCAAAACCCCCTCAGGAGCAAGTAAAAATCTCATGTAAGTAAACAACAAAATGTAAAAACTAATCACCATGACATAAATAACCAATGTAAACAAAAACCAAGCTATGTAACTAACAAAAAACCAAGAAAAAAAAAGATAAGAAGCTAAATTGAAGGGTTCCCTTGACAGTCTTTTCGCTAGAGAGATGGTAGCTGCAAAACGGCCTCATACCGTAAGGGAGGTGGGCCACTCGGAAGTCACTTGTGACTTCACGAGAAAACACAGTCGTCATGATGGAGGCGGAGCTTCATCATAAAGAATAGCTTCTCACTCTAACTGATTGGGGTGTCAAATATTACAGTTATAGTAAATTTGGCCTTGAACGCTTCGAGTTGATGATCGTCATCAAACGCTATCCGCTTTTACGATTTATTTGTGTGTACACAACATTTCCCAGTAATTTTTAAGGGAAGAATTCAACTAATATAGGTATGACATTCCAGTTCAATATTTTCTTCATTAGGATGAATATTCCGAATAATGAATTAGTTGAAGATGTAGATAGGTATGAGCAGACATCGGATATGATATGAAACCCGCGTTCATCGGCATATAGGTAGACAAAAATGGTTCAAAACAAAAACCACGGGACTTCATGATAGATATTTTTTTTAGGTAGAATTATATCCAAACGAACAGAATACAATGATTTCATGTAGTAAAAATTGATTTTACGTACTTTACAGTCGTATTTTCAAAATATGTCAAATGAAAAAGTTTTTCAAGTATGTCAACACTTTTTCCTCCTACTAGACGTATGGGAAATATAATAACGGTAGCATTTTATCAAATACTTTCCAAAAATCCAAATGCAATGCTGGTACAAATAGTTCAGCGAAAAAAAAAATGCACTCACTTGCGGTGGTATGGTGGCCTTCGGGAACCGTCGGAAACGTATGGCAAGGTGATTTCCGTGAATGGCTACTCGACGATGATTAGCTGCGCAAAAATTAGCCTGGTACAAATGGTTGAATTGTTTTTATAAGCTAATGTATTAGTGTCGGTATGGCGGGCTGTAAGTCACACCGGAGAAGTATGGCTACGCTACCGCCTATTTCTTTTTTTATTGACTATCGGAAAATACAAGCATTTTTGTGGAACAAATCGTTCGACACTCGTTATTTCGATGCCTTAATTCGCAAACTCGCTAACTCCATTGAATGGAGTTAGGTGGTTTGCAAATTAAGGCATCGATTTATCCGACACGTTCGATTAACGCCCACGCGATTGGGACGCCGGTACCAGCGATATGACCACCATTTTCTTTTTTGTCATTCCGTAATTAGACTCTGGAAGAACCGCCTTACTGGTACAAATGACCTAATAATATTTTGTGTCACCATCTCTAATAGTCCCCTCCCCTGTTAACTTTTGAACGGTTTGACGTACAAACATAAATAAAAAACTGTTTAGAGGGTTTCACCGATACTACTTTTTGAAATGGAACACACTGTGATTGCTCGATAGATGGCGCGGGGAAGCACGTCAACGAAAACATTTTAAATGGCATCGGGGGTCATGTGTCACATCGTTGAAAAGATAATTCAATTCTCTTTTCAACCATCTAAAAATTTTTAAAATTTAGTTTCATCCAAAAAAAATTCTGTCTCGTTATTTCACATCAAATCATTCAAAAGTTATAGTGGTCAGGTAAGAAAAGGAATTCAGACAAATCTTGTGAACAAACGTATAAACGAAAATCAGGGGGTGGGCTATTGAAATTCATTGAAGTATCCATAGTATCCAACAGTTATGTGAGGGTGCTCAAATCAATATAGAAAAATACAAAATTGAGTCTGCAGGGTTTCAGCAAGAAAACACTTTGACGGTGTGATTTTGAATGGATCCCTGCATTTTTTTTGTCAACAAAGATAAAAGTCAAAGTGATGCATCTCTCGAAGTACTTTTTCAGAAAAACATATAACTAGTGAGATAAAAAAATAGAGAATGTGGTCTAATTTCTGCCATTCATTTCAAGATGTTTTTTGAAATATTGAAAAAGTACTCCAAGAGATTCGTAGATCCAACTTATTAAAATTGGATAGTGAAAGAAAATTTTGTGTTCACCCAGCGAGCTCCGAGTATGTTGATTTCTCCCGTTCCTTGTTTTACCAATAGCCACTAATATGGTTAAACTCCTCTTATTCTAGTAGGTTTGCATAAATATATTTTGCAATAATTGCTTATTATTATAACTGAACAATATAATGTTGCCTTCTCATTGCTAGACTCATAAACGGAGCTGTCAAATTGGCATTATGGCACAATGAGCAAAGCCATCTCGTCAAAAGAACATTTCTTAAAATTGGTGAAACTGTTGTTTGGAGTTCATTTCTCTCTTAAAAATAAACTAGTGCACTTAAAGGCATGAACCAAAATACAAAATGTTGAAAAGGAATGGTTCTTAACAAAAATTGGTTTTATGAAAGAATTTGACCACGAAATTATTCCACGGGATGTTTTTAAATTAAGGTTTAACAACAAACTTCTAATCAATCCTGTATAATGACAAATAAGCCAGCATATAACGAAAGACTGAGTGTGCAAGTTTGAATTAATAATTTTATTTAAAAATTATTATGAAAATAATTTTGAAAATTGAACCAATAATGAAAAAACTACGAGACCTCAAATTTTACCAAATATTGACTTGTTGCGTTTTTTTGCATGTGAGTGTATTTGGATCATTCGCAAATTATAAAATAAAGAAATTCATAAGTATGTCCGAACTTTTCAGGATGTTAAAAAAAATATTTAAAGGCTTTGGAATGCTTTGAAAACACCAGTAGAAAAAGTAAAAGCTCCGAAATAAAATATGTTTACCAAAGCAAACAAAACAGAAAAGTGAGGATGTTGTACCTCCTGAGTCGACCATCTGTCAAATGTGTACGAAACCAATTATAATCAGTAAGTTAGGATGGATTACAAGGGAAGATCATTTGGCATTACCTATTGGTTGTATCTTTAATTTATGATAAATTAATTATTTCGACATTATAATCGTGATAAATCAAACTGCTAATTTCTTGCTATTGTTCGATCTGAACCGTCTTGCATCAAGAAGTACTTGAGTGCGATAAACAAAAATAAAGTTTTTATTGACCACATTCGACATTACATACATTTGAAGTAAGTTTTTTCAGTCTATGTTACTACACACAACGTGGATAATTAGATTAAAAAATAAGTCTAAAACTCTTTAAGCTGTTGGAAAAAGTGAGAATCAAATGAATTTCAATGCTCAATGGCCTATCGAAACATTCGTGATAAGTCGGCTTCACTCGCAGCAGGGCCATGCTGATAAATTTGGTTCTGGTCGGTGCAGGGGAGAGCACGTAGCTATGAATTAATTAAGGGCGAGGAGTTATACCAAAATGTTTGTTATCGACGTAAAACTAATAATGAAATACAAAATTTCACAAAATATGAGTACCTAATTTCAAAACATAATTTATGAAAAATTTAAAACTTAAAAAAAGATAATAAGCGATAAATTGTTCTGGACAAACTGATCGATCATTCAAACGAAAATATAAATATATTTATTTCCTTTTGAAGAACGAGAGAATAATTTGGCAAGGGAACAAAAATCCAAAATAGGACGAACATAGAATCGCTTTGTCTAGTCCGAGGCGAACGGAAGGGTGATCACGGCGATTGCGTCGGAAAGCCGGGCGGGGAGGGTTTGCCGAAGTTTTATGGGTTTGCAAATTCATAGGTCAACTTGTATAATTTTCCAAAAGTGTGGGAAAAAATTGCACATAGTTTGAAATTTTGTGTCACCCGCGAAAATCGACTTAATTGATAATATTCTATTTCTATTTTTTGGATGTTCCGTACGCATGACAAGTGTGCAAATTCAAAGCATTTTAGGGGTACTGTACCATGATTCACCACAAATTTGCACAATGTTTGCAATTTTGTTCTCGTAATTAGCGCTAATTACAACGTAATTGAGGATTATTCGTATTTCCAGTTGAAAATTGCAGGTGCAAATGTCAAGAGGAATGTAGAAAAGAGGTTCGTTGATACATCTACAATTTTGCACAATGTTTGCAATTTTGCCCAAGGAGATATTGCTAATTAGCGTTTTATGCAAATTGACCTAATTTCCAGTCCCCGGATTTTTGTGCAAATCTTTACTGGATACCTTAACATATGACGGTGCTAAAGAAATGTTTGTGATTATTGTGAATTGCCGGTTTATTTTGCCTGGCCTGATATTATACTTTTCGAAATTTTTAGGGGTCTACCCCTTTGGATTTTTCGATTAATTTTGTTTCGAATCAAATGATTCAAAATTCACAGAGTTTTCTAATTTCATCATTCTGGATCTTCAACCGTTTCCGAACTGGAAGGCTCATTTGGAGTGGAGAAAGAATCATTTCCCTCCTTTTGGTTTCTACGTTTCTGACATTGTATTCCTTTTTATATGCCAAACTCGAATCTGAGCATAAACAAATCATATATTATCGAAATCTGCATGGAATTTTTATTATTTGAAAAACTGAAATGGTATTACAAAACCATTACAGTCTTTTAGCTTCAAAGAGGAAAACGATAAAAAATTGGGATAAAAACGAGATATTACCGAAGAAAAAATAGAATCGGCGGCCACTTTCGTGAGGGCCTACTGGGAAATTTCCAGGTGGTATATATAATCTTTACACTGTCCATGGACGTCCCGAAACGAAATCGATAACGAATCCGAGTACGGCAAATCGCATGCAAAAACGACTAAGCATCGCCGTCACTTTCAAAGATGAGTAACAAGACCGAATAGCTGTACTCTATGTAACGAAACTGAAATTCTGTGCGTGAAGTGTGCCTTCGGGTATATGTAACAGAAACGGATACAGTTTCGTTGGAATAGGTCAGTTTTCCAGATGAGCATGGCTTCTCTAGTTCATTCAATGAAAAACTTTCTAGGAGAGTGAGAAACGTAATTTTTTTATTAAAAATATTTCGAATGTCAGAAGTCGGCGCCATAAGTTGGTGATGAAGAGCTGTGAAACTTTGGTTTTCACATTTGATTCAAAGCAGAGCTGCTGTTCTAGAAATGGAATCATACAGGTAGTTCATGAAATAGTGACTGAAATTTCTCGTTATTTTTGTCTTTGTATTCGGCACCTCGACAATGAGGGATGTAATTTCGTCTTCAATATCATCAAGTGTGATATTTGTCAATTCATTTAAACTAATGCATCCCCAATTCCAAAGATAAGAGCAAACTAGAAAATAAAGAAAAACAGTTAAAATTGCAATCTTACTTTAATGATTTAAAACTCTTCATTTTCTGCTGTTGACAAGAATGTTTCAATTTGATCTCTTGCGAATTCCTTTTAAAACTGCAATAATTTGAGGTACTTAGGTTAGGATTGAACGTGAGTGGGCCCATATCAGGCCCTCCTCTGCGGCCAATGGCATATAGGCTGCGGGCATGTGACGTCACATGACAACTGTCAATCAGCCTGCTGGACAAACAAACCGTATTTCAATAAACAACAATTGTAATTTCATGAGATTATCATTAGAATTATGATGGGTTTACCCTTAGTATACCTGAAACTTTCACAAATTACATTCCCCTCTTTACTTACCTTAGTATTCCTGAAAGTTTCAGGTATACTAAGGGTAAATAAAGAGGGGAATGTAATTTGATATTGAAATCATTATTCTTCCTGCTTGCAACGAGATTGTTTGTGAGATGGCTGATAAAAGTGATTATTTCACCACCTTGTCTGTAGATGTCCAGAAGAGATATTTCAGAATCAGAATCAGAATCGTTTATTTCATTCGAGGACCCAGTTGGGTATAGAACATGTCATAACACAAAATATAAAAAATAAAAATAGATAGTACCTAGATAAAACATAGTTCTTATACATAGATATAAAAGGACTAGCCACGATAGCTTTACATATATATAAAAATGCACATTGATAGAATCAAGATTAGTATTTACTGAAAAATTCAGTCAAGTCATAGAATAGGTTAGCTTTTAAAAATGTTGTGGTTGCATTTCGAAATCTAGAGTGTGTAATCTCGTTTTTAATGGTGTCTGGCAACTTATTGTAGACTTTTATGCCCATGAACATTAGTTCTCTTGACACAAGATCGAGATTGTTATGTCTTGGATATATCAAATTGTTTGATCTAGTATGATGCGGGTGGATGTCATGGTATTTAGGAAGAGTATTTCTCTTCCTGTAAATATGACAGGCAGCTTCGAGCAGATACAGACAGATCAGTGGAAGGATATTCAACTCGGCAAAGATTGGTTTGCAGGAGAAACTCTGCCCTTTATTTGTTTTGGCTCTTAATGCTTTTTTTTGAGCTAAGAATACATCTTGTGCTGCTGGAGTGGCACCCCATAATAGTATGCCATACAATAAAGTAGACTGAATTTCAGCAAAGTAGAAGTCTCTTAAGCAGTGTCTATCGACAACATTTCGGATATAGCGGATTTGATAGATTTTTGTATTTAACTTTTTAATGATGTTATTTGTATGTTCCTGCCACTGTAATGTGTCATTCAGAGTAAGACCCAGGAACTTCACAGATACAGTTCTGTCTATATCCATAGTGTCAGATTTAATTGAAACTAAATTGTTGGTAGTTCTCTGTCTGGTATGGAAGATCATGTAGTCAGTTTTATCTGTGTTTAAAAATAACTGATTTGCTGAAAACCACTCCTGAAGTTTTCTCATTAATAAATTGCAGTCCTCTTCATTAGCTTCACAGCATTTGCTATCAACTAAAAATGCAGAGTCATCTGCGTATAGTGTTATATTATATCCTGGCAGATACTCCACCAGGTCTGCAATATATAATGAAAAGAGAGTAGGAGCCAGAACAGTTCCCTGAGGGACGCCTACTTCCACCACTGCTCTTTCTGAGCAATGCTTGCTGACTGACCCATCTGCTTCATTGTGAAGTAACTATACAAACTGATATCTGTTCAGTAGGTATGATCTGAACCATTTTAAAGCTGGGCCTCTGATGCCACATAGCCACAGCTTTTTGAGCAAAGCCTCATGAGGCACACAGTCAAATGCTCGACTAAGATCACAGAATACACCTATTGGTGACCGGCCATTGTCGATTCCATTGAGTATATTATCGTAAAACTCGAGTGTCGCTGTTGTAGTGGATTTTCCTTTTCTGAAACCATGCTGCTCATTCGGTACTAATTTATACCTGTCAATGAAGCTAGTGAGCCTATCAAGCATACAGTACTCAAAAACTTTAGCAAAGGCAGATATTCCAGATACTGGTCTATAATTTTCAATACATGATTTCTCTTTTTTTTTATATATTGGAGTGATTTTCGCTGACTTCATGTGGCTGGGAAAAATTCCAGATACAAAGGACTGATTTAATATGTGCGCAAGAGGCCTAGCCAATTCTTTGCCATACTCTCTCACAATGTTGGTGGGAATTCCATCGGGACCAGTTGATATTTTATTTTTTAATTTTTTTATAACTGTTGCCATCTCGTCATCCGTGAACGACATAAGAATAATTGAGTTTGGATTACTTTTACCAGCGAAATTGAAATTGTTATTTATGGTGATAAATTCTATGATTTTTTTGGGGGCTTCTATGAAAAAGTTGTTGAAAGTATTTGCAACTAAAACGGGATCTGTCATTTCTTCAGAGTTGTGTATAATTTTCATATTGGATTTTTTCATTTCTTTATTTCTCAGTGAGTTGATTATTTTCCATGATGTTTTATTTTTGTTTTCTGATATTTGGACTAAGTTGCTGAAATATTGTTTTTTGCACCCTTCGACCAGATTTTTGTGTTTTCTTTCCATAGTTTTGTAAAGTGTTCTCAGTTCGCCATGTTGTCTTTGTAGAACATGGAGATCTTTCAGCTTTCTACTTGATTCTTTTAATTCATCTGTCACCCAACCCCTTTTGTTATAACTATTATGTTTCCTGGAAGTTAGTGGAAAGCACAGATCAAAAATTTGTGAAAATTTATCAAAGAATGAATCAAACATTACTTCAACATCATTAGTTCGGTAGATTTCAATCCAAGTTTCAACTTTTAAATAATCTGAGAATTTCAACTTGTTTCTTTCATTAAAGAGTCTACTATTTATATGTGCAACCTCATTTGTTTGGTGTATTTTTTTTGCGCTGATCAATACCCTCATCGACCTATGATCTGAGAGGAAAGTGTTATTTAGGAGCACCTCCGCATCTACATTCCCGAAAATGTTGTCAATTCGAGTACTACTGACCGCTGTGATTCTGGTGTTCTCAAAGACTAATTCATTGAGTCCGAACTGTGACATAACATTCACAACTTTATTTACTTCCAGAGTGGAAGTATTAAAATTCATATTGAAGTCTCCAGTAACCCAGATATATGCATCAACTGAGAAGCAGATATTCAATATCGCCTCCAATCTGTCAATAAATCTCTCGAAGTTGCCTGTCGGTGATCTATATATATTGATGATTACGTGTTTTATTCGACCTAACACCCATTTCACGCAACATGCCTCAAAGTCCTGTTCTATATTGAGTTCGCTTACATCAATGGGCTCTGTGTCAATATCTTTCCTAGCCCATATAGCACTGCCTCCACCACGAAGGGTTGGTCTGCCATAATAACTTACCAGATTGTATCCATTAATTGCGACATTACACACATCATTGTTCTTTGCCCACGTTTCCACAAGTGAGATGAAATATACGGTTGTTTCATTCATTTCAAGTTCTAAGAGATGATTTTTATTGTTAACACTGCGAATGTTCATGTAGAATATAAAGTTAACCAATTCTTCAGAATTTACACTTTTTTGGAATAACTATACGTTGTTCAGGAACGAGGCCTGCGTCTGAAAATTTCCGCCCATCTGTCTTGAATGGTATTCTCGGGGGTTATCTAGAAATTGTTTCCCTTGTCTGAAATCAAATCGACTGAAACATATGTTACTTGGCCAGAAACTAGGCTGGTACACCTGATCTTTCAGACTGGGATCAAAACCGATCATAAATGTTTGGTTATTCCTCCTAACATTTTGTGTCGTGAGTTTTTTCACGTAGGTGTTGTTGACGTTTGTCCGTTTCATCAGGTAATTTTCAATATTTTCCTTTTTCACATCATCTGGGACTCTAGAAACAAATAACCAGATTTTTTTGCCTGAACTTTCATTTCCTCTGAATTCATCATCTCCGTCTCCGCTTCCTACATGGTGATTTTTTTTGGTGTTCCTTCTCCTAGACACTGTGGTGAAAATGCCTTCACATTCACGTGTATTGGTATTTAGAGAAAGTGAGAGAAAGTAATTGATGCGATCCATATTTATTGAAATTTGGGGATTGAAGTGATGCTGTGAAGGACTTTCCTAAAGTTTCAATGTATGACATTATAAACTATTTTTCTTATAAGAAAAGTGCATACACGGGAGATGACTTCAAAGCCTATAAAAGTAGTTGAATTTGCTCTTCTAGTTGCCTGAATCCACAATTCACGTATTTTTTCAGCAATTCATATTTTTTTTATTGTCGAAAATGGAAGGGAATCGATGGAATGAAACCTTATCTCTGCCGCTTCTAATTCCACATTTCACAATCTCACAAAATTGAGGCATTATCGAGAAAAAGCAATTTAAAATATGACATAAATGCACAATAAACATTTGTAGATCCGTTTGTTTGTCCAGCAGGTGGATTGACAATCGTAATTTTCTGTCGTCTGTCAGTTGTGCCCGCGGTCTATTGTGGCTCACCCTATGGTTATATTTTCCCCAGTTATCCAATCTCTTAAAGAAATTAAGGAGTACATTGGGAGAACAATTTACCAGGTTCTCTGGCCTTACTGTTGTATTGCCAAATGTTGAAAATCTGGTTCTGGTCGCTGCGGGGCATGTACATGAAATGTGTTTAGCTGTTTCATCCTCCTCCATGCATAGACGGCACTCTGCATCTTGTGCAAGTCCAATTTTATGCATGTGGTGTTTGAGCTTGCAATGGCCAGTGAGCAAACCTACTATAACTCTGAGATGTGCTCTACTGAGTTCTAGCAGTTTGTCATAGTCCTGTTTTTTCCTTGTGCAAGCAATAACTGCTCTAGACTACGCCAATACTCGAGTATTTTTTTGTGTCTGCCTAGGATGTTACAACATTCTTGGCAGTGCTATGTGCTATACCGATTACCGGTTCTGGCCCAGTGAACGTTATTTCGCCCCCCTCCTTTTGCTAAGGCGTCCGTTATGTCGTTCCCTTCTAGGCCCGTGTGGCCTGGTATCCAGACTAGGTTAACGTTGTTGTGTTGTGCTAGTTATGTAGCCAGAAAACGTCCATTCCCAGGGAAGATGCTGATGCAGCTTCGCTGACTAGCCAGGATTCCAAGAAACAACTCATCTCAATTATCTGGGAGAAAACTGTTTTTATATTATTATTCATTCTCATTGTAACTCTTGTCAGAGACAGTCGATCAGTCCTGTATAAAATAACTGGTGCAGTCGTGGTAGGATTTGTGCAGTGCGTAAAAAGAACTTTTTCGCGTCGTGGAGTTTCTACCCCTAAAGCACAATTCGACATCAATCCATTGAGGATATCCCGAACGAGCAGACAAGCTGACGACTCGACCCTCAAAAGTTACGCAGAATCAACGAAGAAGGAACCGGAGACTACACGGATTTGGATACTCAAAAATAACCTGTAAGTGCCAAATATTCCTTCTTACCTTTACTGAACCCTCTGTATAAGGACTTCGGTGAAGATATTTAGGGCTGTTCATCGCAAACGAATTGCTGTCTATTCTAGACAATTAATAGTAAGAATAACTTCGAAACTTAGCAACGAATATTCATGAATGATATTGATGAAATTTTAAATAGATTGAATACGTTATCATTTGGAGAAAATTCAACTCCCAGTGAATCAATTTCGTATATAAGGAATTCATTAGCATTCAATATGGTCCCACCAGTAGAACCAACACAACCCCAAGTTGTCAACTGGGATCTTTTCAAATCCAGATTGAATAATATCAAACCATTCGATGGTGATAGTAATACATTGAATAGATTTATTGATAGGTGTGATAATTTGATCAATACCTATGCAGTTTATAATGACGAAACTCTGAATGAGCATGTTCTAGAGTGCATTCAAGAAAAATTGATAGGAAAAGCAGAATTTATGGTAGGAAACAGGGCCGAACTCAATACTTGGGACTCCCTGAAAAATGCACTCAATCAATGCTTTTCGGATCGTAGGGATTTAGATTGCTTAGTACTAGAGTTAACCAGAAGTCAACCCCACAAAGGAGAAGACTTACTTAGTTTTGGAAGTAGGTTACAATTGTTGAGAAGTAGTGTCTTACAGAGAGTAAGCAATGATTTAAATCTAAATAAAGATGCAAAAATTAATCAAATTTCACACTATGATAAAGTTGCCCTTAGTACATTTATTGCAGGGTGTACAGGTGTCTTGACGAATAATATGCATCTCAAGAAACCTGCTAGCTTAGAAGACGCAATGGCGTATGTAAATGAATATGAAAATTTTGAAAAAATGTATGGTAACTTAAACGAAAACTTTAGGCCAAAATTTAATACACAAAACATCAGACAGACATATATACCCAACGCACATACAAACAATGTTCAAATGCAAAGGCCAAGTCACTCGCAAAAGCAATCCTATCAAAATAACTCTATGTTCTCCAACCCTAATTTTTCTACGAGGCCTATTTGGCCCAGTCAACCTTTAAATATACAGCCAAGACAACTACCCCCTCAAAAATATCCAACTAATCGAGAAGTTTTCGGAACTCCCCAAAATGTATTCAAGCCCAAACAGATTCCTGCAAATCAATTACCCAAACCAGAACCCATGTCAACAACTTCTAGAAACCCTACCAGGATATCTTATCGACCTTTTCCACAAGGCCAACAACCCAGGCCGAATTTCAGAAATCAAAATAACTTCCAGAACAACCAGCGATTTTTCCAATCAAATCAAAAACCCAATTTCGTATCGGAAGAATTATTCTCGAATGAATACGAAGAACCAATTCCCGACGAAATGTATACCGAAAACCCCAATCACGACGAAAGTGCGTACTACCCCGATCAAAACCTATATATACACTGAACAAAACACCAATGTTCAGCAGTCGTACTCTCAAGACCAATATACTGACGACACGAACTTTAACGAAACTGAAAATTTTCAGCCAACCAGCCAAGAAGAATAATACACTTAGCTGGAATAAACGTTTCTAGTAACAACGCCCTTCCTTATGTCGAAATTAGGCACCCAAAAATGAAATTACTTATCGATACAGGTAGTTCTAGATCAGTAATAAAACCCTCAATCATCGAAAAATCCTACCCAAACAAGATATATCAGTCCGATACAATTATCAAAACTGCTTTGGGAAGTCAAAATGTAAGATATCAAGGCTCAATACCGGCATTTTCCGAATTCAATACAAATTACGAAATAAATTTCATTTTGTTCGATTTTCACGATTATTTTGACGGAGTATTGGGATTAACAGATTTGATAAATATGAATTTGAACATCGATTTGATCAATAAAAAATTGATAGGATATCATACTGATATACCATTTAAATTCAGACAACCCACAGAGTTGAGCTTCTCGTTCTCAGTTAATCCACCAGAGAGAACGGTGAAAAATATCCCTGTTAGTATATATGAAGGAGAAATTTTGACAATCGAAGGATCAATCAATATACTTTTCATTCCACAAATAGTGACCATTTCAAAAAACGGATACGCCCCTATAGAAATTCAAAACCCAACGAATGAAACAATTTCGGTGACGTTGCGGGAGCCGATCCCAGTCAAACCATTCGGACCATCAATTTACGAAATATACACCCTTGATTCCTTTCTTAATTCCGATAGACAGATGGACTCCAATACAAACAACCCCCACATATCAGACTTAATTAGGACTGATCACATGAACTCAGAAGAAAAAGCTGCAATATTAAAGATCTGCAACGAATTTTCTGAAATTTTCTACAAACCAGGTGACGATCTGACAAAATAAAACACGAAATAAAGACAACGGACGAGATACCGGTACACACAAAATCCTATAGGTACCCGTACGTACACAAACAGGAGGTACAACGTCAAATAAATGAAATGCTTGAAAAAAATATGATAAGGCCTAGTTGTAGCCCGTGGTCCTCCCCCATTTGGATCGTCCCGAAAAAATTAGATTCTTCCGGGAAATCGAAATGGCGCATAGTCGTGGATTATCGAAAAATCAATGATAAAACGATTGGTGACCGATATCCACTTCCAAATATTAATGATATACTGGATAAGCTCGGAAGAGCACAGTACTTTACAACCCTTGATTTGGCCAGTGGGTTCCACCAAATCGAGATGGCCCAAAATTCGATTGAAAAAACTACGAGTACTTAAGGATGCCCTTTGGTCTTAAGAACGCTCCCTGTAGCTTCCAAAGGACGATGGATGAAATCCTGAAAGACTTGCAAAATAAAATTTGCATGGTTTATATGGATGATATCATCATTTTCAGTACTGGACTCCAAGAACACATCCAAAACCTCTAATTAGTATTTACAAAATTACGCGAAGCCCGCCTGAAAATTCAGCTAGATAAATCCGAATTTCTCCGAAAAGAGGTGGAATTTTTAGGTCACGTAATAACACCTGAGGGCATAAAACCGAATCCTCGGAAAATTATTTCCATCCAAAAGTTCCCCATCCCAAAAACCCAAAAGGACATAAAATCGTTCTTAGGATTATTGGGATACTATAGAAAATTCATAAAGAATTTTGCCAAGGTGACGAAACCAATGACAAAGTGTCTGAAGAAAAACGAGAAAGTAGAACACACTACTGAATTTATCGAATGTTTCAACATTTGTAAATCTATTCTCACTTCAGAACCCGTCCTAGCATATCCCGATTTTGAAAAACCATTCGAATTGACAACAGATTCATCAAACAACGCCGTAGGGTCCATATTGTCCCAAAATAACCACCCCATATGTTACGCCTCGAGAACACTGAACCCAGCAGAAGTCAACTATTCGACTATCGAAAAAGAACTTCTTGCGATCGTCTGGACTTGCAAATATTTCAGACCATATTTGTTTGGACAGAAGTTCACGATATTTTCGGACCACAAACCTCTTCAGTGGCTCTTCTCGTTGAAGGAACCAAATTCCAGATTAGTGCGATGGCGCCTAAAGCTCGAAGAATTTGACTACACAATAAAATATAAGAAAGGAAAATGCAATCAAGCAGCCGACGCCCTTTCCAGAAATCCCCACGATATTGACTTGAACGCACTTGAAACTTTATCAACACAAAACAACCCTGGCGACGTCAATGATCTGATTGAAGATTATTTGGCAAACCCCCAAAATATTCCAAATCTAGACGAAAAGGTGCTTCAAGAAATTCTAGAACCACCAGTCATTGCACCCAAAATCAAAATATTATCAGATGTTCGCATTGTACCACCTCCATCGAATGAAAACTATTCCGACCGAGAAACAGTGCATACTTCTCTCGAAGAACCTGTATGTACCATCCCCATTTCAGAACGTTCAGTCAATACTTATAAAAATCAAGTAATTATTTCTATTGGAGACATAAACGAGACCAAGTATGGAATGGAGAGAATTTTCGAAAATTTTCGATCATACGTTACACTGCCCAATATAAACATGAGCGAGAACATTGTCAAACTTCTCCAAGAGCATGTAAACCCAAAGCAAACATATGCCATACATTTCAAAATCCCCACTTTGTTGGAAATCTTCAGTACCACTGTCCAAAAATTATTCAAAAATTCATCCTTCAAAATAGTTCAGTGTCCTACTTTCCTTACCGATGTAGAAACCCTAGATGAACAAAAACAGAAACTTGAGTTTTACCACGTGAAAAAAACATGCCATAGAGGTATCAATGAAATGAAACCATCACTCAGTTCAAGGTATTATTGGCCAAAAATGGCAGACGATATTCAAAATTATGTCAATAATTGTGAAATCTGCCAGAAAAACAAGTATGATCGGAATCCACCGATAATAAAATTCAATTTAACCTCCACCACTTCGAAACCATTCGAACACATTCATATTGACACTTTCAAAATTTCAAATCAGAGTTTTTCGACAATTATCGATTCCTTTTCTCGATATGGCCAAGCGTATCCTCTGAAAGCTTTGACCGGAGTATTGGTAGTGGAAAATCTCATGAATTCCATCACCCATCATGGACTACCCCTAAAAATAACCACCGACTCAGGCACTGAGTTCAAAAACCAGGATTTAGAAAACTTTTGCAAAATCTACGGAATCGAACTCCATTTCACAACACCAAAAAATAGCAATTCCAATTCCCCAGTCGAAAGATTTCATTCGACATTGATCGAACATTATAGATGTTTGAAAGACGAAGGAAATCACCACACACCTGATCAACTGATGAAACGCGCTATACTTGGTTATAATAATTCAATTCATAGTGTCACTAAATACACACCATTCGAAGTAGTCAAAGTTCATATCAATAACACGAATCCGTTCGATCTGAATGATCATATTATTGTATCCGAATACGTCCAAAATCACAAAGGAAACACCCAAAAATTGTATCAGTCAATAAAACAAATAAATGAACAAACCAAAGATAAGATCATAACAAAAAGAAACGAAACCCGAAATGAACCCCCGGACTTTACCAAACAAAAAGTATCATACATCCGGACAAAGGATCGACATAAAAACAAACCCAAATTTAAGAAAACAAAAATACTCGAAGATTTGGGAACTAAACTGAAAACCGACAAAGGAACTTACCACAAAAGTATAGCTAGAAAACCCAAGACTAATGAAAAACCTTTGTTACAGGCAAATAATGAAAATGAAGTTATTGACCCTATACCTGCTACTTCACGTACTCCAAGTACATTGTAATTTTGAAGACATTCAAACTACCACCATAAACAACCCTATCCTACCCATTAAACTAGGAGACGCTAAAATTGTATATAGTAAACATACATTTTTACATTATCTTGATCTAGATCCAATAATCAATCAATTGAATAATTTAGATAAATATTTTAGGTCAATCAAAAATAATTTCAGTAACGAAAATATCACCAATCCTATATCCTATCACGGTCTATCAGCAAACATGCTTATGAGAACCGATTATCTTATAGGCACAACCAAAAGTAAATTAGAAAATCTTCAACCCCATATTCGTATAAAAAGAGGGCTGATAAATGGCATTGGAAAAATTGATACATGGCTTTTTGGCACCCTTGACGCAGATGACGGAAAACGATACGACGAAAGCATCGCGATTTTAGAACAAAACCAAGACAGCATAATTCATGAAGTAAACATGCAAATATCTTTATCTAAAGAATTAATCAATAACTACAATAAAACTATTCAAACTCTCAACGAAAATCAAGAAAATCTTGGAAATGGATTGAAAATATTTCAGGTGACAGTTCAAAAAACCATTGGTGAACTAATAGACTACACTAGCTTTCAGGGAATACTTTCACAAATAATTTTGGACTGCCAAAATATAATAACATTTATTGACAATCTAGAAGATGCGATTACATTTGCTAAACTAAATGCTTTACACAACTCAATACTATCTAGCTCCGATTTGGAAAAAATGTTAGAATATCTGGAAAAAATCTATGAACATTCAGAAATACCTAAATTCGATAATATATTGACTTATTATCAGGTTTTCGGAACTCAGGTATCATTTTCGGAAACCAAATTGATATTTGCAATTCATGTCCCTATCATCAGAAGCGAGGTCTTTACATTCTACCACCTATACCCCATCATACAAAACCACCATATTTTGATTCCCAAATACCCCTATTTGGCACGAGCAGTTTCGAAGATCCAATTCGAGTCAAATGCATGTCCACTGTTGGAAAAAACGTTTTACTGCACCGAAGACTACTACCCCGAGGACCATTGCACAGCCCAGCTGATTGAAGGAAATCTTCCGGCAAATTGTCCACCACTCCAAATCAATCTAGCGGAATCAATCACCGAGCAAGTCACTCAAGAAGAAGTCCTGATCATCCCAATCGAAGAGGAAAGGATATTTTCGAAATGCAAACCCGATCGATATACGGAAATAAAACTACCCACTCTCGTCAAAATTCCACATGCTTGTGAAATTCAAGTAAATCATAAGAAATTCTTCAACGACGTGAGGATTCGACAGGGTAAACCATTAATGTTACCCAAATTCCAATTCGAAAATATAGAAACACCAAAATTATATGAAACGCCAAACTTCACCAAGCTCAACCTAGATGAAATTTATAAAATAAACAACATGGTGAATCAACTGAAGCCTATAAGGAAATCAGAAACTTCCATTAACAGCAGTACTCTAATATTCGGCATTCTCCTCGGACTCATTTAATCGATATCGTTCCTAGTGTTCATAGTCAAACTGAACCAAAAATGGAACATAACCGGATGGTGCTGCCCAAAGGAAGCAAAAAATGAAGAAGACGTCCAAGAAACGGAAATGGTTCCAACCCGACAAAATAACTCCCTTATTTTCTCGTCCTAAGGAGGGAGGAGTTATGTAGCCAGAAAACGTCCATTCCCAGGGAAGATGCTGATGCAGCTTCGCTGACTAGCCAGGATTCCAAGAAACAACTCATCTCAGTTATCTGGGAGAAAACTGTTTTTATATTATTATTCATTCTCATTGTAACTCTTGTCAGAGACAGTCGATCAGTCCTGTATAAAATAAATTGTTTTTAAAAAGACATTTTCTCGTTCAAAGTATTTAACTTGCTAGTCGGTTTAAGGTTTCTCTGCAGTTCCATACTGCTCTGGATGTAAAGCAGTTGGATTCAAGCGCTTTCAGTGCTGCTTAACTATCTGAAAATATTTTTATTGTTTTTTTTTGTTGATTTTCCAGCTCCCTTGCACACATTTCAATGGCATATACCTCTGCCTGGAATGAGCGTTTCACTACTGGGTTTATCCCGTATATTCCGGCTCCGACGCCTTCCAAAGGTTTGGAACCATCGGTAAACCAACGTTCATTTGCCCTATATAGGTCAGTGTCATTCCGAACCCAGTCTTCTCTTTTAGGAAAGATCACATTGTAGGGCGTGTGAAGGTTGATAGTTTTTTGGGCATGATGTCTGAGGGCATTCCTAGAATGTTGTGAGCTATTATGCCCTCTAGCATGCAGCTGCTTCTCATGAACACTACCTGCGGTAGACTAATGGCCGCTTGGTGGATTCTGTATGTTGCCCATCTTGCCTCTCTCTCCAGAGCTATGTGAAGAGGAAGTAATCCGAGGAGGGCTTCCATTGCTGCCGTTGGCGTGGAGCGAATGTCCCCAGTAATCGCCAGACACGCTTGTATCTGTAGTCCATTAGGTTTAGCCTGGGTCATTTTTTGTTGGTCCTTGCTCCACCAGACTACAGAGCCGATTATTGGTCGTATGACGATCAGTATACTTGTTTTGGTGACATGCCCCATGTTTTGCCACATATTCTACGGATAGTCTTTTCCAGATGTGAGTCCCAAAATTCCAATTTAGCTTTTTATCTAGGGTTATTCCCAGATATTTTGCTTCACTCACAAAAAGAATTGTTACACCATTGATGGAAGGAGGTATTAAATGTTCCAGCTTCCTTTTTCTGATGAACGGTACTATGACTATTCTGTGAGGGTTGATGGACATTTCTTCCCTCTCACACCATGTATACAGGGTCCTGCAGCAAGGGCGCTGTCTTCCATATCTCCATTATGGTAATAGATAGATGGATAATTCAATGAGCAAAATGGTACTATTTCCTGAGCTCTACAAATTGAAAATGATGGCACTCACACAGAGTGTTCTGTTTTTTCTGGGCGGGTCCCAATTTTGTTTTTTTTAATGGGAACCAGTATGTTTCATCAGTTTTTCAGTTTCTATATGAAAAATAAAAAGTACTTTATATGAATTTTTTTTCGAAAATATTGACGGTTTTCTAGATTTTTAACACGACAGCTTTTTTTTCCCTAAATTCGTCACTCATACTATTTGAAATTATGAAGTTGTGCCAAGTTCTTTCGAGTTTTTGGTCAAATTATGTACGTTGATGACTCTCTCAAACGATATATCAAAAATCGACCTGTGATGTACAGGGTGCGAAAAATAGCTTGCCAAACATTGTAAATAAAAATGTGAAAAATTTTCCTTTTTTCAAACGGAGCACCCGGTATATTATCGATCCATAAGAAGCGCCAACAAGTGCTCTACAAATTTCATTAAATATTCCCTATGGTTAAAATCAATAGTGTTTTGTTAATGCTGATTGATTTAAGGCTGATTCAGATACATAGGTATGTGTGCCCATTCTGCATGAGATAAAAGATACAGTGAAAAATACATCGAGATTATTTGAAAAACTTGAATAGAACATTACTACAGCATTGTAACAATTATTACAGAACCAAATAAAATATATTCTTGTGATAGAAACGTGAGTTATAGGCTCTTAAGCCTTCAAAAGCCCTGCATGGGCACGCATGTATCTGAATCGACCCCAATGATTATTTATCATACCTAAATCGAGGTATAGTTTTTGTAGTAAATTTTGTCAAAAATGCCCCAAGCTACAAACTTGAAGCGCAATTTTTTTATCAATATCATTTTGGTATATTTTGTTAATCCCGCTCCATAAATTTTTAGCGATACTCGGTCAATGTCGGTCATGTACTTTGAAAGACCGCTGGACTATTACATAATCCAAAAGGGCATTTCAAGAATTCGAATTGTCCGTGATGTGTGACAAATGCTGTATATTTAATACTAGCCTCTTCTATTGCTACGTGGAAAAATGCATTCCTCAGGTCAATCGTACTGAAGTATTTTGCACCCTGTAATCTATCCAATACATCTTCGATGAGTGGAAGAGGAAATCTATCTTTCACTATATTCTTGTTGAGTTTTCTGTAGTCACAACATATCCTTGTGCTACCATCTTTTTTTTTACAAGAACTATTGGGCTAGCAAAATCAGATGAACTACGTCTTATTATACCATCCTCCAACCATTCTTCTATTTGTTTCTCTACTTCTTCTCTTTCTGGTGCAACTAGTCATCTTGGAGATTGGTATACTGGTTCTTCATTCTTCATCATACCTTAATGAGTCATTTCATTACCAACCAGTGGGTTACAGAAGTGGATACATCTATACTTTCTACTTCTTTCTACGTCTTTGTTTGCCTGGAAGTCCTTTTCCTCGCCAATGAAACACGTTTTTCTTCAGTAGTCTTCGAAGAACAACTATTCTTTTGATTGATCGCCTACAGAGTCACGTCTCAACTCCTTCGTATGGTTCGTCTTGAAGTCAATACGTCTACACTTCTTCTTGGATCGTCTTTCGTCTAATTTTCCTTGAAGCCTTCGTGATTTCGTCTTCCTCAATCAATTCGTACGTCTTTGAATCTCTTTCGTCGAAAAACTTCTTGGAATTTCGGTTTGACAAACGTCAGGAAAAATGTAAACTCGTTCGCAGCTCCAACTTCAATTTTCCTCTCAATATCCCGGTTGAGCCCCCAAAAATGTAGGTTTTTGTTCGATTGTCTGGGTGAATGATATTCCAAGGGGTGGATGAACAAGTTTAATGAAGAAAGTAACGAATTCTTAGGAACAGTAACAGGTTAATCAAAATTGTACGTCACAATAATCTGCGCGTTTCAGAAATTCACTCTATTGGTGTCTCGGGAATCTTTACCAATATCAGTCGCGGCTCGACTACGTCTTTTCGGCTTAGGAAATTGAATATATAAAGGAATACCTCTTATTTCCTCAAATTATTCAGTTAACGTCAAAAATTGCTCAAAAATTACCCATTAATTACTCGAATCCCTGGAAACCTCAATTAGCCTGTATACCAGGTGATTCTTCCTGAATGTGATAATATAATTTGATGTAAAAAACTCAAACAATTCAAATAATAAAAATATGTATAAAAATCAAAGAAATAAAATTCAGCTTCCCACATACATATACTCACAAAGTGATTTCAGACGTGGATATTTAGGAAAGATCAGAACACTATTAATTCATCAGTTTGTTCCGCGTTCCTTCGATGTATTGGCCGTTTTCGATTATTCACCCTGTATATAAACACCGAACAGCCATAAAGTGAATTGCCTTATATTGCCCAAATCTCCTCAGTTCCGTCAAACTTTACAGATAGTCATTCTAAGTGAAAAGTGACTTAGATTTCGTTCAATAAAAGTGAAAGGGTCCCAAGGTCTGGGCTACGAAATATTGTCCAAACCAAATCTGTGGATTATATAATGGTCACTTTCGAAAGTGTTATGGTTGTTAGGCAACCACCGGCCCTTTTTTATAGGGGTCATAACTTTTTATTTTGTTCGCTCTTCGGCAAGTTGACGTAAGCTTGGGTAAAAATATTTTGGCGTAATAATTACGTTTATAATCTTCTGGGAAAAAAGGGTGATTTGTCATGGATGGATCTCAGTCAATTCTTCAAACGGGTGGTTCCTAGATTTATTGTTCCGACAATCCACACCCAAACCTGAAATTCGGTATTCTCTATTGTTGCCCGGGCTGTAAAAATACTTTGCTTTGCATGAAACTCAAAATGGAAAAACGATTCTCAAATTCTTATGGAGGCATATTTATATAAACTCAAAATGCTTTGAAGTACTTTCAGGAGAGATAGAAAAAAACTGCTCCCTACATGAGTAGCTAGATTTTTAAGAAAAGTCAAACCGCATCATCGATGTCAAGACGTTTTCGAGCTCCAAGGGTTTGTTGAAAAGTTTGCTTTTTCATTTGTGAAACTTTTGATTTAAAAAAATTCCTTATTTGTAGACTTTTTTCTGAGGAATTCAAATGAAATTTCATACTTTTGATGTTTGAGATATATACCTAAATTTGCAATATTTCTTATGAAGTACCCTGTGTTTTATTAAATTTCTTTTCTCAAAATAAAATTCTTATTTTGGTTCAGTCGTTTGTGAGCTATTTGAAATTTTTCATTTACTAATAAAGTAAGCCATACCTTTGTTTAGAAAAAAAGTGGGTCTTACAAACATGACAGTTTGGTTTCTTATAACAGCTTACACAAGAAATAAAACGAGAAATGAAGCTTTTAAGCTCAAGATAATAAAATTTACAGTAATAACCGTAAAATCAAAGACAAAAACAAAAAGTTGATGCACACATTGCTACACCAATGAAATTTCATGACTGAAGTCACATGATATGTTCAGAACATGATATGAGCGGCTATTTAGGTAAAGAACCGGATATTTAGGTAAACACGGTTATTCATGTAAACAAAGCTCTTTTGTTTGTATAAGTGTCAAACATTGACAACTCAGTAGCTCAAAATGGAAATGTCTCGTTTTGGGTTGTCTTTTATTACAGAAATCAATGCATATATAAGAAAATCTATCCCAGAAAATACCGTGAAGAGTAAAGAGTATATGAACGAGTATATTTGAATGATTTTATACTGTTCATGAAATAATCTTCCTGAATATCACTCGACCATGACAAATAGAGACTATTATTTTCTTTCTTTCTTCGAGTAACTTGTATTTTGAGACAATTCAATTCGACCATATGAACATTAATAATCAAAGAATAACTCCCTCGAGCTAAAGCTCTCGGGAATTATTCAGATTATTATGTTCATATGGTCTCATTAAAATTCAGGTTATATCTGGAAACTTGAAAGTTTGAGAAGAAATTATATTTTTACTAATTGTGAGTTACTTTAAGACTGAGAGAATATTTTATTATTATATACAGTGTGTTTCACTTCTCATGGAAACACCCTCGTATCTTCTATAATTTTTGACGAAATATCATGAAATTCTTAGGATCGATAGATACACTAGAGATGAACTCTCTGCATGAAAGGGATCATCCTACGTGATATACACTGCTCGCCAGCAGCGATGAAACCACCCAATTTTCCGGAACGTAATATTAGGGAGCAAAATTGGCCAAAAATTCTTTCGGATTCATGTTCAGGATCAGAATTACTACTAATACACTTGTCTCCTGAAAAAAATTCAGTTCTGAAAAATTCAATTTTTTTTTCACTTGCTTCACGTATGATGACCCCTTTCGTGTAGAGAGTTCATCTCTAGTGTATCTATCGATCCTGAAAATTTCATGGTTCTACGTCATAAATTACGGAAGATACGGGGGCGTTTCCATGAGAAGTGAAACAAATTTGAATTTTTCAGGACTAAACATTTTTCAAGAAACAGGTGTATTAGTAGTAATTCGGGGATCCTAAACACGAATCCGAAGGAATGTTTGGCCAATTTTGACCCCTAATATAAGTTTCTGGAAAAATGGGTGGTTCCATCGCTATTTTCGTGCAGTGTATATCACGTAGGATGACGCTTTCTGGGTAGCGATTTCATTTATAGTGAATCTATCAATCCTGAAAATTTCATGGTTCTACGTTGAAAATTACGGAAGGTACGGGGGTGTTTCCATGAGAAGTGAAACACACTGTATTTTTGTATGTATTTCTGTATTCATATGAAGATACGTGTGTTTATATTATTGACAAAGCTTTGTCAATAAAGTATTCCTTCCTATCCATAAAATCTATCTATCTATCATCATCATCGAACACTGAGCCTTGGGGGACCCCAATTCTGTTTGAAAGGTATACAAGAAACGAGGTTTGGTCATGATCAAACTCCAGCAATTCCTGCAGCTTTTGAAGTAAGAATTCAGTCAAAATTTCACCCAAAGCTTAGGTATTCTGAATTTATTTTTTGATAGCTCACACTAGAACATTTCATGAATATTAAAAATATCGTCACACACATACTAAATTCTCTACGACCGAATTCTTCTCTTGTGCATATGCTTCTCGCATTCGGGACTGGAGCTGGTTTTCCGCCTCGGAATACCATCCATGTTCACGTTCAGTACCGGCTGGGTACTGCACTTTCCCATACTGTGCTTCACATGGCTTGGTGATTTGATGCAGCCGGATATTTCACAACTGGCTATGGTGAGTTTCAAAGTATCGACGATATTCATGAAAGTGAAGTGATCTAAATAAAATCCGCAGTCTCCTGGCTGACACCCCTGCAAATTATTCAAAACCCCCTCCAGATTGGTGAGAATGGCGTAACTGTTCAGAGAGGAGCGAGATGAAATTTGGGACCGCCCCTCAGTGTAGTTTATGGGAGAGTTTGGGTGCGGGACTTCAGGTGTTAGCAGGCCTGATTCTCGTGCAACGTCTTCTGTAACAGCAGGTCCTGTTGGGACATTTAGAGCAACGTCTTCTGCGTCATTGGATCCCGTTTCGATAATGTGTTTTGCTTTTGCGTTTTCTGTTCCCTCTTGGCCATGGTGGTACCTCTTTTGCGACACCTTGATGTCTGCTAGGAGTTTTTCGACAACTTTTTTGGTGATACTCTGTAGTATGGTTGGTTCGTTTTTGTTGCGATGATTTTCCTGGGGCAGAATTTCTGGCAGCTCGATTTTCTTTATTCCTTCGCCCACAGCTTGGATTTCCTGCTCGATTTCTTCGATATCCTGCGTTTCAGAGCCATTCTGAACGTCGCTTCCGTCATATATGCTATCTTTTGTTGCTAGGAGGTCCTGCGTAGACGTTGTCAGCGATATATCGTCAGAGTTAGAATTGCACACACTGGTGAGTGTTGGTGATGACTTCCTGTGGGGTCCGATACAGTGTTTCGAGGATGGCATCAAATTTCTGTCGTTTGTTATCGAAGAAACTCGATTGATATGCAGATGCAACTTCACGAGCTTGCGCAGGGTTCTGGTTTTTGAGTCGATGAGGTCCAGCATTTCGAAAATGAGCGATTCCAAATCTCTTTCTACGTTTACGGCGTATTTTCTGAACTTTTCAGCTGCTTCTTGCATTTTTGCTCCTGTGTTTGAGCTTGTTTCACTGGAAATTTTGAAAATGTGATTCCAAATTATTGAATGATTATGCTGGGATAGTTGACAAGTGATTTTGACGGTTTATTTCGGAAAGTGACAATCCGATTAATTGAATTCAATGATAACAAAAGAGCTGTAGGAGTGACTGTGAAATAACCGATGATATTTTTATACAAGGTGTAGCAGACGATAGATGACAAGTGGAGAACGAATTGGTCAGACCGTGACGATCCAATTCAATAAGTGATGGAGTTCCGTTAAATAATAGATCACTGCTCATAAATAGGTAATTAAATTTCGAGTTCAAACGCTTTCTGCTATAGTATCTACTTACAATGAATTTCCATACCTCTTCATGGAAAAAATCCCCTATCGTAACAAAGCGCTCATAATAATTACTCTCTTAGTGAGCGTAAATACAAACATAAATCCGCATTTTTAAAACCACTTACTTTTATTTACCTTCAACTCAGTTTTATTCCAAGAATGCCGCCATTATTATTTCTAACTGTACAATTATGTATGGTATGCGACAGATTGTTGATTATTTACCGAGGCAATAATTAAAAACCTATCTATAAGGCCTTACGAATATAAATTACGTATTATGCAACCGTCATCTGGCTAATAGCAACCAACCTGTGGTTTTATTCACGGTCTTTTACTTGGATTTTTACTGTCAGAAACTCGTAAAATGCTAGAGGATCATCCTTCAATGAATAACAGACTGTTGATTCGTCTTCGGAGTCAATGCCATAAACTTTTAATGCGGTCAACGAAGAATTAAATATCGGCAACTTGAAGTAATTTCTGGATTTTTTTATTTTACATCTTTCACTTTTTTTTGTCCACATTCGTAGATGCGTATTTCGAAATAGTTATTATTCTCACAAGTACTTTTCCCGCATGCGACTGCTGTTACCCGAACGACGCAAAGCGGAGTACAACACTCGTAGCGCCGCGTTATGCCTGTAGATACAGGCATTATGGTCTCAGCTGCCCCACGACACGCTCTTCATCTAGTGTCAGGGACCTTCTATACCCATCACGTGACTACGGTAGACGAGGGAGTTGAAGACATCATTTTGGCTGGCGCCATTATGAATCTCCCGATTTCCGACTTCAGCCACTTGACCTGAGAAAAGCAAATGTCATGTTTCTGGATAAGCCAAGGTCTTCAATGTTCTTGAAGAAGCCTCTCACTCACCGCAGCTTTGACGGGGGCTTTCTGCTGACCAAGCTTATCAATGTAGGTGTAGCTAAACAATTTCTGAGCAGAAAAAAAAACGTGTATAAGGATATTATGTGAACGTGAAGTGATTAGTAGAAGAGATTCTTTTTTCATTTGTATAGATTCAGATAATCCTTCCTCTGACAAAGGTATACCAAGAAGGTCAGATTTTTATTCTTTTCTGAATTCAATAGGAACATTTTTGTTTTGGTATAATGGAAATATCAACTCACATTTTTCAATTAGCACAATACTTCTTGTGGAACATTGTACAAATGCTTATCAGATGTAATTCAGCATCCGTAAGGGAAAGTATTTGTTTATTGACAGATATTTGAATCATATTGTTCACTTTGTAATGTATTCGGAAAAGGGTATTTATTTGAAACTCTCTGCCACACTTTTCGAACATTGATAAACTAATTTTCTGAGACTAACATCCTCATCAGAAAATACTGTATTCAAATTCTGACAATTTTTTTGTATTCTCAACAAAGGTACTCATCAAAGAAATATATACAGGTTGTTAGTTAAAGATGTGGCAAAAATTCAAGGGGTTATTCCTATGATGTTTTTTGAAAAACTCCGTTGTTTCGAAGATACAGGGCGAACAAAATTGACGACATTCAGAACATTCTATTATAAAAAAGAACACGTAAAGTTACTTAATCTACAATGAATGTTCGAAATGACTCCCTCCAGCCTGGACACAAGCATTCAACCTTCACGTCTTGGACTGCCGAACTCTCTCAAACATACCAGGGATGTTTCTAATTGAGTCACACTCAGCAATTATCCCATTTCGCAAATCATCAATATTTTCAAAAATCATCATGAGACGAAATATTCTTAGAATATGTCATAGAATAACCCCTTGAATTTTTGACGCATGTTTACCTAACACTCTGTATATATGTCAATAATCACGCATTTATGTGGATTGGTTTAATAATTGCAATATTGTTTGAGAAGGGCAAACCCCAGCATTCCATAAAAATAAGATTGATTATGAATGACAATGATGAGAAACTATGGGAAGCAACTCATGGAGAACTGAAAACTATTTGTCACGATCTTTGGATAACCTGGGCCGCAGTGGTCATGATGGTAGAGCGCTAGTCTATCCGTCAGAAGGACGTAGTTTCGATTCCCAGCATGGTCACTGGTCTCGTGCTAGGAATCGCACGTTAAAAGGTAAGACCTCGTTAATCCTTAGCTCGCACAAGTTTCGACTTTTGAGGGCTGTCGTTCGTACGGGGATGACAGCTGGTTAACGGAAAAAACAATTTTAAACAACATCATCTTTCGTATTTCGAAATGAGGTGTACCACAAACGACAGTTAAGGTTCCATAATGGAAGATATTGTTACGAGATTGATGAAAATCCCCTAGCTACGCCGCTGGGTCGACTCGCAAGCGTATCGTCGATAATTATTTCCAAGGAGAGATTATTATTTGGGTGGAATTCTGTCGTGAGTAATCTAGACTGGATCGCGAAGCATCTTGTTGCACGGCTGGACTAAATAAAGCGAGAGTTTAAGGGATGTTTTATGATTAAGTAGTTTTTGAAGAAGTGATAAGCAGTTTTTGAAGAAGTATATATAAGTGTTTGGAATATTTAGCTAGTTGTATTGTTGTATAATAGACCTTTTCATTTAAGAAACGATTAGCTTTTGTTCTATATAATGCGGAAACAATGACATGGAAGGAGGCATTCCAAATTTATTAGGGTACAAATAATTTAAAGCTAAATTCTTGAAGATCTAGAAACTCAGATCCCATCTCGGAATTTTGCTAAAATTATATATATATATATATATATATATATATATATAGATATTTGAAAACTAAAAGTTCGGGTTGAACCGCGTCTAGAATTTGTTGAAATTCGACGTTTCGGCTCCGATTTTGGAGCCATTTTCAAGAACTGAAAAAGAAAGAAAATTAATGAAAGGTTAAAACGTAATTCTACGCTGAGGTCTCAATCTGCCTACTCCTCAGGTATAATTACGTTCGGTTTTTGTGACTTGACGTCGGGGTCTCAATCTGCCTACTCCCCATGTCTCGTCACTGGTTCTCTCTAAGGTCTCAATCTGCCTACTCCTTCGAGAGAACAGTTATATATATATATATATATATATATATATATATATATATATATATATATATATAATATATATATATATATATATATATATATATATATATATATATATATATATATATATATATATATATATATATATATATATATGTTCAGAGAGCTCTTGCAAAGTTGGTCCTTCAAAGTAAGGATCTTTGCACATGTGTCTGACAGATATAATTCAATATCTGTCGCGGTATTAGCCAGAGAAGTAGTTGTTTTCTGTCGGACACATGCCATACATACTATACAAAGTTATAGTCACTTCCTAAAGGATTGTTATCGACTGTTTTACAGTCACTTGGACATATATATATATATATATATATATATATATATATATATATATATATATATATATATATATATATATATATATATATGAAAACTAAAAGTTCGGGTTGAACCGCGTCTAGAATTTGTTGAAATTCGACGTTTCGGCTCCGATTTTGGAGCCATTTTCAAGAACTGAAACAGAAAGAAAATTAATGAAAGGTTAAAACGTAATTCTACGCTGAGGTCTCAATCTGCCTACTCCTCAGGTATAATTACGTTAGGTTTTTGTGACTTGACGTCGGGGTCTCAATCTGCCTACTCCCCATGTCTCGTCACTGGTTCTCTCTAAGGTCTCAATCTGCCTACTCCTTCGAGAGAACTGAGGAATTGTGGGTTGAGGAACTGTATTTATAGTGGACGTGGCTGTAATGGCCGTGTGCAATGTATTGGCGCGAGGTGAACTATGGGCGGGAACTGAATTGGCGCTAGATGAGCTGTGTGCGGGAACTTGGTTGGCGCTAAGTGAGCTGTGTGCGGGAACTGGGTTGGTGGGAAATGAGTTTATGCGTGCAATGAGAGGCTTCCAGGTATTGGGAAGTCTACGTCCGTCGTCGCGAGTGTTGAGGCAATTGGGGCGCTTCTCTATCTCAAGGGCTTCTCGGATGATCCTGGTTTGCAGAGTTTTCTCGGTGGAAATTGTTTTTGTGTTTTGGAAATCTATTTTGTGACCTGTGTCTTCTCGATGTTTATAAAGTGCGGAAGTGGAAGATGCCTGACGCACAGCAAGTTCGTGTTCGTAGACTCTGGAAGTTACTCGTCTATTAGTCTGTAACTTCCAGAGCCTACGAACACGAACTTGCTGTGCGTCAGGCATCTTCCACTTCCGCACTTTATAAACATCGAGAAGACACAGGTCACAAAATAGACTTCCAAAACACAAAAACAATTTCCACCGAGAAAACTCTGCAAACCAGGATCATCCGAGAAGCCCTTGAGATAGAGAAGCGCCCCAATTGCCTCAACACTCGCGACGACGGACGTAGACTTCCCAATACCTGGAAGCCTCTCATTGCACGCATAAACTCATTTCCCACCAACCCAGTTCCCGCACACAGCTCACTTAGCGCCAACCAAGTTCCCGCACACAGCTCATCTAGCGCCAATTCAGTTCCCGCCCATAGTTCACCTCGCGCCAATACATTGCACACGGCCATTACAGCCACGTCCACTATAAATACAGTTCCTCAACCCACAATTCCTCAGTTCTCTCGAAGGAGTAGGCAGATTGAGACCTTAGAGAGAACCAGTGACGAGACATGGGGAGTAGGCAGATTGAGACCCCGACGTCAAGTCACAAAAACCTAACGTAATTATACCTGAGTAGTAGGCAGATTGAGACCTCAGCGTAGAATTACGTTTTAACCTTTCATTAATTTTCTTTCTGTTTCAGTTCTTGAAAATGGCTCCAAAATCGGAGCCGAAACGTCGAATTTCAACAAATTCTAGACGCGGTTCAACCCGAACTTTTAGTTTTCAAATATCTGACCGCGGAAACCTATCTGAACACATATATATATATATATATATATATATATATATATATATATATATATATATATATATATATATATATATATATATATATATATATATATATATATATATATATATATATATATATATATATATATTTGCGTCTATACACACCCACTTTCATACATACTACCTACGAACCCAGGCCAAATCCCACCAACTCAGACCCGCCTTCGGGCTTGACAACGTTTAGCTATGTTAAACTGTCAAGGACGGTCAGGAGGCTCATGGAACGAAATTTTGGGAGGGTCCAAAAAGGCGGTAAAATCATGATTTTTATACAGATTTAATTCCATCATCGACTGTGTAGGGGGCGCTTCTGCGGATCGTGTATATGGTATATAATGCATTGCATTTCACCGACTAATACCAACCCAAGATTTGGCAACCGCGCCGATTGAGTAGTAAGGCCATTTAAGCGTCGAATTTGGACCCTACTGTTAAAATATTGTAATTTTATATGTTTTGAGGATATCTATAGTTCAATGGAAATATGTAGAAAAAGCAGATTGTTATATTTTGCCCAATTCATTCAGGAATATGTTTCTACTAATACAAGTCGAACAATAATCTATTATCAAAAATGATTTTTTCATATTTCAGTTCATTTTTGAATTAACAGGATGAGAAAAAAAAATATTTAACTTCATCGTCAGTTACTCATATGCAATACCTAATCAAAAGATAGAGAAAACCATTTTTTATGTCAATAAGTTATTGGATACTTGATAAAATACAAAACTTTGAAAAGTATAGTACATGCAACATTTTCGTGAAAATTTTATTTTGAATTGACAGGATATGATTCGAACGACTTTCGAACACATACTGATATTTGAGAAAACATTTCTGTAAACATCTTCCAATACTCATATGCAATCAAAAGATAGAGAACGCCATTTTTTCATGTCAGTAAGTTATTGAATATTTGATAATATTTTTCGTCTTGGGAACTTTTCCACTTACATCACTCGATACACAACAAATCTCAAATATTGGTAGGTGTATCACGCAAGTGATTTTCAAATTATAAGGTAATAATTTCGATATGTACCAAACATGCGTATTTGTTAATTATAAAATGGTAAAAAGAAGGTTCTCGGGCCCAATAACGTGGAAAAAATTACGACCTGAACGTTGAGACTTCCTATCTATTCTCAATATCTGTTAGTAGGTAGCGAAGTGGCCAGATGTCGGCCGTTGAAACTTCTATTGGCGCTTGGCCAGGTGAGAATCCTGAGTGAGAGAGAATGTTTTCCAATTTCATCGGAGTCGATAGGCGATTTGAATTGTCTAGATGCCAATCTCTACGTCTGGTGCTTCCTTTAAATGCGCACCGACCACCCGTGGAGGTGCTGTAGGTTTTCTGGGTTTTCCTAGAGCTGAAAAGTGAATAAGCCTAAAAAAAATCGGTAAGTCGCTCCAGAGCGACACGGCAAATAATAATAGCCGTCCTCTACCAAACAGTCTATGCCTTTGGGTAGACTCTGTGAGTATTCATGAGGGACTATTGTTATTATCATTATATTAATATTATAGTGGATAACATGCTATTTTCTCGGTATTGGGCCCGGTAGTACAATCATTTAAGAGCAAAGAATAATAGAATCCCATTAAAAAAACAGCTCTCAAGCAAAAGAATAAACTATGCTTCTAATGAAATCATATGGGAAATGATTAATTAGGTGATTGAAACTTGAATAACAATATACTCAAAAAGTGTGATGATCCGCAAAAAATTATTAAAAAGGAAGTGGCTGACGAATTCGCAACATACTTTCCGAGTATATGCAAAAACTTCTCTTGATGTTTTTTAGGGATCTGTTTTGGGCGTCTTAATTCTTCTCATTTTCATAAAATTTTGCTTTGAAGAAGATGATGTACTTGCATTGCATTCTTTGGAACCTTTGGTGTAGTAATCAATGTACCCCGACACCAAAACGCTATTTTTCCGACTCCACACGTGTTTCGGTTTGAATCTTTCTCGCCGGAAGATGGTCACTTGGTGAATGAAACACGTGTCGAGGTTATGAAATAGCAGTTTGGTGTCAGGAAAACATTCCAGTACACTTATTGAAGGAGATGAAAAAAGGCATACTCCGATGGGGGCACGCGACTTTAGCAACTTCTACATGAACATTTTTTTTTTCAAATTAATCCCTTAGAATGGACTTAAAAATTATTAAAGAGAGTTATTTCTATTCAGGTTCAACATACGTCCTTAATTCGACCGTTCCATTGCAACTTTTAGTTTTTTGCATTTATTTAATATTATCTACGAAACTTCTCTTACATAAAAAAATGTAAATTCGAGAAAACCGTTTTGTACCACTAGCTTCATCATGCTACTAACTTTTAATCACTGAGTAATAAAAAAGTACATTTTACTTAGAAAGAAAAGCGTTTGAATTTTTTTTGATACAGAATTGATGTATTTCAGCATTTAGGATAGAAATTTATTTCAATTGATTTTTGTCAGTACTAAATCGATGCCACACTCATTGAACAAAAAATCATTGACCTACTGTATCTAACCAGAAGAGCATCGTCTCCATGAAAATATCTGAACTGAAGACAGATCAACATCCTTTCTAAAGTGTTCCAGAGAAGTAAGCGAGCTTGTGGAAAAAGCATTGCCGACAAGACGAATGTCTCTGTTATGGACTGAATCTAAAAGATTCAGTGAGTGTTAAGTGACTCCATAGAGGGAGTTTCAAAATTCAAGATTTTATGGGCGGGTTTTTTTCAGGTCAAACTAAGTTACATTAACATGTATCCGCAAACACTTCGTTACAAATGTACAGAGCGTTGAAATTTTAAGATTTATTTATTTGTTTGATACCTCTCTCAGTTTTTAAGATATTGAGATCAAATTTGAAACATAGATTACGTTTCAGGGCTAACATCATCCAACATGCCAAGGAAGATATTTTTTCAGGGGTCAAGCGTTTTAGTAATGCTTTGCTGGTGTATTCTTATACATAAAATGAATTTTTTGTTTTCTTCACACATTTTTTTCTTTCGTAATTTATATGCATCTACGACCATAATAATTGAAATTCTTCAAACAATGAAACAATGAAAAATAAATTTAACTTAGTGGGCGTTGACTGCTATCTTCATTTTGATGTTTAGGTTTCTTTGGCAGCATTTGACATTATTTGAAAGTTGGTTTGTGTCTGATCGTGTTTGATTCCTAATCGCCAGTTTCCCAACCAGAGAACTCTTGTAAATTCCCATCATCACGTTCGGAAATACGGTAGATTCCAGACTCCAAGGCACAATGCTGGCAGACCGCCATAAGCATGTAATCCAGTAATGAAAGAAGATATTTTGAATGACAAGTAGCAAAAGATTTGGATGTTTCCCATTCAACTGTCTGGAAACACGTTATACCCATATTATATCCAGAGGTTTGCTTTCTCGAGATTTTCCACTGCGCTTGCAGTTTTTCAGACGGATACTGCACCAAGTAGGGTACCTGAATTTTGATCCAAACATGATCAGACAATCTGGACACCAAGAACAGTTTAGCGTAAACATATGGGTAGGAATAGTGGGGAGATACTTGAATTGAACCTTTAATTTCACCGCGAATTATGAATGGTTGCACATATTATTCATATACAGTGTTTTCCAATCGGAGGATTGGCAGAGCAAATCCAATTGCTTGGACTTCAACACGCTGGACTTTTTTTATGGGGACATGTAAAGGGCCTAGTTTATGGCGTAGAACCAGTGTCTTCCATCAAAGTTTCCACTGAACGAATTATGGAAGCCCTAAAAACCGTGAAAATCTCAAGAACGTGTGCGGCAGTCTATGAGAAGAAGATATAAAGAGGTCAAGGTTCGTTAGGTTTTTTTTATTTTTGGGTATTGTTTACAAAAACTCGCAATTTAGATTAAAAACCAAATTAATTTGTTTTCATTGTGATAATAGGTTCCCACTTTTTGTTTAATTTTAATTGAATGTAGCGAAATACAAAATATTATCAAAACTCTTTTCTCGATATATCGGGTGCAGATGTGTAAAAATTACACAAGACAAAATATGTCATTATTAAAACAAAAAATTCATATCGTATTTCAGAATCTGTCACAATAAAGTTTATGGGGCGAAACAGGGCTTTACCTCTGAATAAATATCTCACTGTAGATTCTTATAATTACGCACAAGATAAGAAGAACTCAAGTGAATGAAAAAAATCGAAAAATAACGCTTTTTAAAAGTTGGAAGAGTACGAAGCTGACACAATTTCGACAAAGATTTTCCTACACGACATTCCCAATGTTTTGGATATATCCATGCAAAAAGCGTGGCAACACCGCCGGGTCTGTAAACGTTGGCAAAATGTCGGAAAATGTATATGATGGCTTGGAAAAGCGGTGAAATATGATGGGTGTGTGAACGTCTGATGTATAATACGAAATAATTTTTTTTCGCCTTTTATTACCCCTCTCGGTTGCCCTTGTTTTATTAGGTTGAAATAGATATAGAACACCAGAAATTTTGTTAAAATCATCAGTATTTCTAGGGGGTCTGAGGTCGCCTGCCATGATGTACTACTGGTCTGACAACGGCGGTCATATCTGTATATATATATATTGTTACGAACCTGGTAGTAGATAGAAAAATCATGAATCCCTCTAGAAACCATTAAAGTTTATTCGAGAACTTAGTATGGAATATTCTGTTGAAAGTGCTATAGCTTCTAGAATAATGTTATCCTATAAATACGATCAGATTTGCCAAGTTTGGGAAGTTTTTGAGTTTTGTTTACTTTTTAACATTTGACTGTTGTAACGTTACCAAGTGAAGTTTGAAGTATTTATTTGAACTGCAAAGTGTTAAACAGTGTTGTCAGTTGTATTATTTGTTCTGTGACAATAAAGGCAAGTTTATAAGTAAGTGTACCACTTATTGAACCTGAAAAACGCAACATTTGGTGACAGCGGTGGGATAAGTGGTACTGAAAAAACAAGAGTGGAGCAGATTTACAGTATTTGATGGTGAATACTCGAGCACAGAATTACGAAGAGATGGCGACGTTAGACATAATCCAGTTTTTGAAGGAACAAGAAGCGAAAAGAAAACTGGAACAAGAAGAGCTTCTCAAACAATTTGAAATACACAGAAAAGAAGATCAAAACAAACAAGAAGGGCTTTTTCAACAATTTGAACTGCGCTGAAAACAAGAGCAAGAGGACCAGGAAGCTAAAAGAAGACAAGAACAAGAGGAGCAAGAGGCGCGGTTAGTCCAACGGTTACAACAGCAGCATGTCGATCTCCTGCAACAGTTTAGTCACAGCCAACAGTGCTTCCAGAATGAAATCACCGAAAAAGTCCAGGAAGTCAGAGGAAGTGTCCAGGAGGTCGAAATTGAACTGTCCAAAATGAATGAACGGGTGGCACAAGAAGTAAACAAGAAATTCAACGAAGAAGTGGATAGGATCAAGGAGAGGATAGAAACAATACACCTTCCACACAAGCGGGCACCCTCTGAGGAAATTTCTCCCACCAGTGAAAGGCAATTTTCACTGACATATCCAAGGCCTGCTCAAGCAAAAATTTTGAAGCCTCCAACATTTGATGGGCAATCTTCGTGGTCTATGTATCGACGTCAAATTGAGGCGGCAGCAAACGCAAACGGCTGGTCCGAGGAAGAAAAGGCCACTTCACTAGTCCTGTGTCTGCGAGGCCAAGCGTTAGAGATATTGCAGAATATCCCCGAGAATAAGCAGAAGGAGTATTCTGGAATCGTGGAAGCTTTAGAGATAAGATATGGGCAGCAGTATCTTAAACAAGTGTTCCAGAGTCAGCTAAAGAGTCGATCCCAAAAACCAAACGAATCACTGCAGTAATATGGAGCAGATGTGGAGCGACGCATTAATTTGGCATATCCACAAGCACCGAAAGAGTTCATAGAACAAATTGGAGTGCAAACCTTCATCGACGGCCTAAGAGATCCTGACATGCAGCAAGCCCTTCGACTAGGACGTCTTCAGACCATAAGCGGGGTACTAATGGCATCATTGGAGTTCGAAGCGGCTAGAAATGCATCAAGAAATACGAGATCCAGGTTACGAGAAGTCAAATTCATCGAAGATTCTTCTACAAGCGAGGCGCTGTTGAATAAGTTATTGGACTCCATATCGGCATTGGGTAAACAAATGACTTCTGAAGAAAATAAAAGGAGGCGCTGCTATAGCTGCAGAAAAACTGGTCATCTACAAAGAAGCTGCTGGGAAAGATCAAGGTCCAGAAGTCCAATGAGGGTAAGGATGACATTTACAAGCAATGAAGCGAGATCGAGATCCCCAAGCCCAAGAAAGGAACAACGTGGTAGTTTCATCAGAGGAGGCTACAGGAGGTCACCCACGCCAGAAGGGAGACCTCGAACGCCTAAAAAAAAGACTATCTTCCAACCAGGAAAACGAGAATTAGTCGGCACTAGGGGGCGTGTGTCGACTTTCAGTGTTCAAAGCCCCAAGATTCCTATCTCGACGTTGAAGAGAAATGGACACTCTACTAGTCTAAGGCCAATTAGAAGATCGAAGATGCACCTTCACTATAGATACAGGAGCTTCCAGAACAGTTGTTCGTCCAGACATCATACAAAAATCTGCAAAGCCGATAAAGAGGAATATGGTTTTGGAAACAGCTACGGCACAAACCTCACCAATCATTGGAGAGACGCTTGTACGCATCCAGATAGGCCCCATTTCCATGGAACATTTTATGTTGGTTGCAGACATAAAGGATGAATGTGTTTTGGGTCTAGATATCATGGAGAAGAACGACTTCATCCCTAATATCAGAAAGAAAATATTGCGGATCGGCAATGAAGAAATCTTCCTGAGCAGATACGAAGAAAAACTCCAACCAATGAAGATTTATGTTGAGGAAGACATCCATATTCCGAAAAACTCCGAAACCATTGTTATGGCCAGACTGGAAGGTGAACCTGGGGATTTGAGCACTGGAATAATTGAAAACGATGAATACCGTAACGATGGACTTCTAATTGCCCGATGTCTTGTGAACATGAAACAACAAATTCCTGTCAGGGTTGCCAATACTACAGATATCAAAGTTTTCCTGAGGAAAAACGACTAATTGGGCATCTGCAAACCCGTCACTCGAGTCATCAATTGTGAAAACCAAACTCGAACACTTCGAAGAAAAACTACCAACATCGATCAGAGAACAATCGACAAAATGATGGAATCCACGGAACACCTATCTCTGGAAGAAAAACAGAAGGTCAGAGAGTTTTTCGATAGTCATGGAGACATCTTCTCGACAGAAACTTCAACGGGACGTACCAATCTAGTCCAACACCGAATCAAAACCTGCGACGCCCAACCAATCCGACAAGCTCCAAGGAGACTACCATTTGCCAAACAGAGAGTGGTAGTCAACATGATCAACGATATGCTGAAGGATGACGTAATTGAAGAATCCACAAGCCCGTGGTCCTCACCGGTAGTCTTAGTAACTAAAAAGGATGGATCAACCCGATTTTGCGTGGACTATCGACGATTGAATAACGTCACCATGAAGGACAGCTATCCATTGCCAAGAATCGATGACACGCTTAACACACTATCTGGTTCAAAATGGTTTTCAACGTTGGATTTGAAAAGCGGTTACTGGCAAGTGGAAGTCCATCCCGATGACAGAGACAAGACAGCATTCTGCCGGACACGGGCTGTACCAATTCAAAGTTCTTCCGTTTGGATTATGTAACGCTCCTGCCACCTTTGAACGACTTATGGAACTAGTACTAAGGGGTTTGACATGGAAAACCTGCCTTGTCTACTTGGATGACGTAATGGTAATGGGAAAGACGTTTGACGAACATTTGAAAAAATTTTAAGAAGTATTTTTGAGGTTAGAAAACGCCAACCTACAGCTAAATCCAAAAAAATGCTGTTTATTTTAAAAGGAAGTTAATTTCTTAGGCCATGTCATCTCGGCCGAAGGAATCAAGGCCGATCCTGCGAAAATCGAGGCTGTTAGGAGTTGGCCACGTCTCAGAGACAAACACGAAGTAAAAAGTTTCTTGGGACTATGCACTTACTATCGAAAATTCCTACAGGATTTTGGAAAAATCGCCAAGCCACTCCATCGCTTGACTGAGAACAACGTTCAGTTTGATTGGAGTTCTGATTGTCAGCAGTCATTCACTGAACTGAAGAAGAAATTAACAACTGCACCTATTTTAGCTTATCCACAAGAGAAAGGCACTTTCATTTTGGACTGTGATGCGTCTCAGCATGGTATTGGATCTCAGGAACAGGCTGGCGAAGAGAAAGTTATAGCCTACTATAGTAAAACTCTGGACAAAGCTGAAAAGAACTACTGTGTTACGAGAAAGGAACTTTTATCGATAGTCAAAGCCATTGAACAGTTCCACACCTACCTCTATGGCAGACGTTTTCTCGTGAGGACTGATCACAGCGCTCTGCAGTGGATAATGAACTTCAAGAAGCCTGAGGGTCAGGTTGCCAGATGGATAGAAAGACTCCAACAATATGACTTCAAAATAATTCATCGTAGGGGCAGGAAACACAGCAATGCAGACACCTTATCAAGACGTCCATGCTTGGAGCTGGAATGCCGGTATTGTCAGAAACTTGAAAACAAAGAGGCCAACTTCTACAATGAAGAGCAGCGCAAGGAAATTTTGCAAGCCACTACCGTGAGAGTCGAGTCCGAAGAATCTGATTTATGGACAACAGAAGAAATTAGGAAAAGTCAGAAGAAAGATAACAATCTGAAGTTAGTCCTAAGCTGGCTAAAATATGGAGTAAGACCCGAGTGGCAGGAAGTATCCAAGTTTGGTGCAGTTGCCAAAGTATACTGGGCTCAGTGGGATTCCCTATGTGATGGCCTATTGCATCGCAGATGAGAGAGCCCAGATGGAGCAACCGTGGTGTACCAACTGGTGCTGCCAAAGGTTCATGTCAAAGATGTGCTTGAACAACTTCATAGTAGTCGTGCAGGTGGACACTTCGGAGTCAAGAGGACCCTAGCTAGAGTTCGAGATCGATTCTATTGGGTGAATTGCCGTCGAGATGTTGAAGAATGGTGTAAGAGATGTCTACAAAGAAGGGACCGAAAGCCAGAAGTCGAGGAAAAATGGCCCAGTATCTTTCTGGTAAGCCATTCGAAAGAGTAGCAGTTGACATTCTTGGGCCGTTTCCTGTTACTGAGCATGGAAATAAATACTTGTTGATAGCCATGGACTATTTCTCCAAATGGCCCGAAGTTGTGCCCATTCCAAACCAGGAGGCAAAGACAGTTGCAAAGGCCTTCCTAGAAAATGTGATAGCCAGACATGGAGTTCCGCTAGAATTACATTCAGATCAAGGAAGAAATTTCGAATCCGAGTTGTAGCAGAAAATGATGAACATTTTAGGCGTGAAGAAAACTCGCACAACAGCCTTACCATCAGCCAGTATCTGTCGATGTTCATCTCCAAGAATCAAAAGGATTGGGATGAGTTGGTGCCACTATCCTATCCTATCGAAGTGCCCAGCATGAGTCCACCGGATATACCCCTTCAATGTTAATCACTGGGAGAGAAATGAAACTGCCAATCGATCTGCTATTTGGAATGCCACCCGCCAGGAATGTAGATGAGGACAAAGTAGAATTTGTCAAAGCATTGCGAGAAAGACTGGATCGAGTGCATGAATTCTGCAGACATCGTCTTCAAATCACCAGTGACAAGATGAAGAAGAGATTTGACAGGAATACTCCAGGAACTATGTTTGAGCCAGGTGATGCTGTTTGGCTGTACCAACCTCAAAGAAAGAAAGGACTATGTCCCAAGCTACAGAGGAACTGGACAGGCCCTTATGTCGTCGTAAAGAAAATCAACGATTTGGTGTACCGCATCCAGCTTACCCCAAGGAGCAAACCCAAAGTTGTTCACGTGGAGAGGTTAGCAGAATACCGAGGCCACGACCCTCCAAATTGGTTTCAGCGAGACAATCAAGATGGAGATGATGTTATCCGGGACGGAATAACCTAGAAGAGGAGGCAGTGTTACGAACCTGGTAGTAGATAGAAAAATCATGAATCCTTCTTAGTATGGAATGTTCTGTTGAAAGTTCTATAGCTTCTAGAATAATGTTATCCTATAAATACGATCAGATTTGCCAAGTTTGGGAAGTTTTTGAGTTTTGTTTACTTTTTAACATTTGACTGTTGTAACGTTACCAAGTGAAGTTTGAAGTATTTATTTGAACTGCAAAGTGTCAAACAGTGTTGTCAGTTGTATTATTTGTTCTGTGACAATAAAGGCGAGTTTATAAGTATGTGTACCACTTATTGAACCTGAAAAACGCAACAATATATATGTCCAAGTGACTGTAAAACAGTCGATAACAATCCTTTAGGAAGTGACTATAACTTTGTATAGTATGTATGGCATGTGTCTGACAGAAAACAACTACTTCTCTGGCTAATACCGCGACAGATATTGAATTATATCTGCCAGACACATGTGCATAGATCCTTACTTTGAAGGAACAACTTTGCAAGAGCTCTCTGAACAAACAGCAGGACTTCACCCGATTCAAATGGTGAACCAACTACAAACCAGTTTCGGAATGTTGTCCCTTATCAGTGCAGTCCAGGTTATCACAATTGTATAATGCGGAACATACTTCAGGAATTATTTTCGAAATCACTTGCTTGGATATCTTAAAAAGATACATAAGACTTGTATAAGAATCTCCAGTTGCCAAACATCGGAGGGTTAGTGCCAGTCTTTCCTTAGGTGGAATTGCTTCTCGAAAATTTGTTGACTTTTTACAAATGTTTTCACTGATTTTTCCAAGTAAAAATTCAAAATCCGTAGGGGATATTCTACAAAAATTACTGAACTTCTCTAAATCATTCCTTAAATCAGTTAAAAGGTCCAAACCCCTATATGACTCCGACTTTGATATATTTTTGACATCCAATCTCTTCGTTTCCTTTTGTTTTTTTCACTGGTTTTCAGTAAACCCGCAATAACTATGAAAGACGATGCTGCAATAATTTCGTTACATATTTTTCAATAAATGGAGTCGAAGCCAAATGCCCAGCGAATAGCGAACTTTTTAAACGCTGCAATTCGGTGCGGAGTTTGCTTCATCGAAACGAAATCGCCAAATTGCTGCCGAACGAACTCCGAACCTTTGTTGTTCGGAGTTCACTGTTCGTTCGGCCTTCGTTCGCTCAGTGAGTACGCACCTTTAGACTCAAGGAGTTTTAATCGTTCGGCGTTCCGCCGTACGTTGAGGTTATGTTTTTATTCATAAAAGACAAATACAAACCAAAGCGTCTGTATTCAATAATACAATCAAACTGTAAATATCAGGATCTCTCCAGATCTTGCTATTAATTTTATTTTATGATCATCTACTTCAAAGAACTATCCTATTTTTGTTGATATAAAAACAAAAAAACTAATTTTATTTCTAATCGGTTCACAATAAAATAATGCTCAGCAAGTTATCTATCTAGGGCATCTTGATGTCGTTTAACCTGAAGCAGTCAGTTTGATTCTTTGTATGATCAGTTGTATGATGTAAGTACCTATTTCCTCATAATTCAGCACTGAGAATATTAATTATCCATTAGGAAATAATGGTTATTAACGAAATTGTATAGTGTATTCCAAGCAGTTATTCGATGTCCATATCTGAAACATTCGAGCTAAATGTCCTCCCTTTTTTTATGACTTGAACTTGGCTCTTCAAGTTGACTGTCATTCGATATCTGAAGAAACTGAGAGTGCAGTTAGAGCTTGCGGATTTTCTTATCGGCTATGACTCATACCGTAGCAGAGGACACATTTACGTATCGGCAATGAGTGTGAGTGAGAGATATATTCAACGCCCATCAGAAAATCAACAAGCTCTAGTACTTTGAGGAGTAACACCTATATCAAAAGCCCAAATAGAGTAGCGAATATAGTAAAGGACAACCCATTCTTCGGAAGGGACGTTAATCCGGAGTCAATGGATATTGGGTTTGTTAGACATCTAAGTGTACACAATGGCTTCGGTGATAAACCTTGGTAGTAGAAATCCGTTGAAGTTAAATAAAGCACAAAAGCAGAAATCTTATATGTTCTCGCTGAAAACCGATGATTGAACTTCCTGTTACAACTGCTGCATAAATCCACCATTTATATGGAAATCACATAGAAACAGAGCTGAATGTATCAGCAGATTTAATAAAAGTGTGGGATATCCTCATAGATCTTTCAGATGATAATTTAATTGATGACTTACCTCTTGCTTCACTAGAAGAAACAATAAAATAGATGGAGCAAATGGCTCAATGGTTCTAGAAATATGTTTTGTGTTTCATTGCATTTTATTGAAATTAAAATACAAAACATTAGAAAATATACATCACATGAGTCTTTCAAAAGACACTTAACAAAAAACAACTTATGCACAAGTATACTGAATAAACACTATAGTAACATGATTTACATTGAATTAATAAAATAAAACCGTGGTAATTAAAACAAGATTTAGATTTATCAACAGTAATATAATTTGTTTGGAATTTTATTATTGCTACAGACATATTTCATCCTTGAAATACATACATACATATTCAATTCGCTCAACCAGCTGTTATATGATAGAACTCAAACAGAACTGTTCCAGCAAATAATGGGACAATTACCAAGCAAATTCGACAAAAATAATTCAACAGTGATACAATGAGAACAATATGTTAGAAATAAAATTTTTCACATCTTATTACTAAGAACCAACAACTGAACTTATCTTCACGCAAAAACTTTTTTTGTTAAACTTTTAATCTTCTGGTCATTGTTACAAGTGGTTGTCAATTCATGTACCTATCATACATAAATCACTTGTTAAAATAATAAATTGTCTATTGGAAGCGTCAAAATTCAAAAATTATCTTACAACATTCAAATGAAGTCTGAAGTCTTTTCTAATTGGTAAATGTTTCAATACACTCGATGAGTTTTTATACAATCGACTGTGTTTTCCTGAACGAATTTGTATTTGATCCATGTGTTACTTTTTTATAATTATTTCTTGTATTTTGTCATTGCTCCTTAGTATTAGACATTTTCTTAACGACTACACAAAATGAAAATTTTTGATATTTGAAGAAAATGAAGAATATGAATACCTACACTGCCGTCCTAAGCAAAAAAGCAGTATCTACAAAAAATGTGATATGGAGATATTAGTTTCTGTAGTCTTGAAACACTATTAATTTATAATGAAATATGGTGGATTACGTAATCCAATCTTCCGCAATAAAACCTATACAATAGGTAAAGTCGTCGGCAAGTATTCAACAAAAAACAACTACTGCCGCCTACGACCATTGAATTATATTTGTTTGGGGAATTGGGGGAACACCTCCGTACCGGTTTCATGGTCATTGCCAATCATCAGCGAAGGCTAGTTCGACCCAATTGAATCGAAAAATCCTTTCATCCTAATTGGAAATCCCTGAGACAAACACTGAGGTATGAATAATTTCAGCTTTGATGTTTGAAATGCATTGCAAAGTGGTTCTTGTAGAAAACTTTGCCAAGTATTAAACAAATATAATTCAATGGTCGTAGGGGGCAGTAGTTGTTTTTTGTTGAATACTTGCCGACGACTTTACCTATTGTATAGGTTTTATTGCGGAAGATTGGATTACGTAATCCACCATATTTCATTATTAGTTTTATGGTCTTCCGTCAAGTGGTGTCGCCCCTCTTTCATGACTATTAATTTAACTTTCTCCAAAGAAAAAATTATGTAAACTAGATTCAAATAGCCAAAGTTAATCAATCATATTGCCTTCAGTACACAAGTTTAAGACTTTTCGTACTCAAGATGGTCGAAACTACAGATTCACAGCTTCAGAGTTTTTGGAGATACGGCTTTTTTGCTTAGGACGGCAGTACAGGTTGGAACTCCCATCGATGGCGATTCGATTTATTTCATTTTATTGCAATAAAGCTCTTTTATTATTATACAACTATTCAAAATATTAGTAGTAATTGTTAACAAGTGAATATCTTATCATCATAAACTTCAATTGATATTTGTTTTCGTTCTACTAAGCTGGTGGCGATGAAATAACAGTATCGCATAAAAAGCAATGCAACTAAAATACAGCCTGACTTTTTTATGCAAACAATTATATACTTCCTGTGATACAAATACTCAAATTTTGGGTCTTTGTTGTATTGCTCGACTTTCTTCAGTTCAACTTTGATGAATACTTCTACACTGGGATCTCTGTTCTGTGTTTCATGGAAAATATTTCATTCGATAACAGGATACATCATGAAATGATGGACAGGTTGAGTTTTTCTCACGCAACATCTTCACTCAAAAGGTTTATCTGAATGCACTATGTAATGTACAATTGTTGGAATGCTTGCTGTGGAAAAAAAAAAGGAATAAGCTCTGAAAAATATCACTATGTTGAAAAAGTAAATAAAAAATCAAGCAATAAGCGTAAAATTTTGTTTTTTGACCTATTTTTGAATGTTTCTTTTTTCTAAAAAAATTAGAAATTTCATAAGGCGTTGTCAATGGAATAGTGAATACCTGCCAAATTTCAAGTTAATCAGACCACTAGAAGAGGGTCAAAACAGTCTGAAAGATTTCAACTAAACATGAAAACAAAGCTAACGGAAAAGAAATGAACAAAGGAAGTTAAACAAAAGCTTATACATAAGGAAGTTACAATAAATTATTCTTTACCGTGTAGAAACTTCCTTGACAGTTAGCATAAAATGTGTCTGTCAATATTTTAATAAATTGTAATTCTCTTCAGTTTGATGCAACTGCTTTATTATATATTAACTAATAAGTTGGGGCTTCCCTTCAATATTTTTTGCCATTTTTCAACCAATTTCTTTGTCATTGAAAGCTTTATTTATTCTGTAAAAAATTAAATGTTATCAAAAAAATTGAGAAAGACAAGCCCATAGTATGAGAAGCATTTGCTAGATTTTATGAATACAACCCAATGTGTATTATTTTCTACTTTGAATGCTCAAGATAGTTACCTTTTTTTAAACTTCATTATATCTTGATATTCGATAGTAATTTATGAAAATCTTTGGATATTTTTTCTAATATTACTTGAAATGTTTGTATTCAGAAATTGACAACAAAAGAAAGAAAATACGGTAAATTTTATGTATCTGAAATTGTACATACTTGTACCAAATAAATAAATCTGAGTTCCGAAGGTTGATCTACTGCTTGGAGCAAGAAACCCATTTGTTGTATGGACCCGCATCATATGAAAATGGAAGCTAAGAGTGGTAATGTAAGTTATCCATTACAACATACTGACACTTGAACCAAACAACAGAAACGTGATTTCCTTTCCATTATGATCATACAATAGATTTGTATTCAGAAAATATATGTATATTGAAAACATGTGATCATTAGGTTAAAAAATAAAATGTAATTAAGTAGTAGTCACTTGAATCAATATAAATTCAAATTGGTTGAATTTGTTCCTACCATCAAACATATTTCTTTTAAAAAGTCTAAATGAACTTTAATATTGTAAATAATTAATTTTTTCAAAGACATTCCATTCCTAACCTGTTAGTTTTAAGTCCATCATCACTCTGAATAATTGGTCCAGATGTTGTTGACGTGGATGTTGAAGAACCTGAGAACTTTGAATCCACAAAATGTCAGGAAGTGCAAGAAATTATGAAACACAAAACATAGGGCTACCACATTTTCTAAATTCTTTCAAATGTACATTCCACAAAATAGGATAACATTGGTGTATGAAAAATGGATCATTTTTAAACTTATTGTATTGTAAAAAAAATATATTTTTTGTTTATTGTTTGTGTATTTTTGTGTGTTTAGCCTATGAATGCCACACTTTTTCAGAGACTATACAATTTGATAAATAATGAAATTTTCTGAGAAATCACTAATAGGTAATTAAAATCTTATAAGCCAAACTGAAGATTGTAATTCTAGTAACAATATGTTATTATGACTGGCAAAAATTCGATTAATGAGAAGATGCAAGTTTAATGAAAATGGGGTTTTTCATTACTGACAGTTTCTCATTGATAGAACTACCTACTGATCCAAATTAAAAAAAAAAACTCACATTATTGGAAGTGTTCTCACTGGAGGCTTTCTATGTGAAGTGGTCTGAGCAAACAAATTTGGCGATAGTATCTACATTTTCCAACCCCAGAAAAGATAACCATTGAGTTCTCCCAGGTTCTGCAGGAAATGTATTAAATTGATATATCAGGTTGATAAATTGCGTAATTTGCGTAAATGGGTACGTATTAAGAATATTTACTTTTTCCAATGGAAGCAAATGGTTTTTAACATTCAACAATTCGAAAAGAAATATACACAATCCAATTATCTCCACTTTCAAATGATTGTGTATATTATAATTACAGCTTAGTGCTACATATCTTAAAATTCCATTTTTAATCCAATATTCGACAACACGTCGATGGAATGAACTCGATTTGAAACATACATAACCATTATAAAAAAAGAATCAAGAAAAGAGTTACTTAATGGTATTTACAGAATTGTCTTTTTAACGAATCAAGACTTTAGATGAATAATTTCAATAATGGAAATCTGATTTGTCAAAATTGTAATGAATATCAACAGCAAAACTTAGCGTGATCTTGAGCGATTCTATTATACAGTAAGTACACATAAATCATAACCTTAAAAAGGCGAAAAATAATGAATTTGAATGAAACTCTACGGTTACAATAATGGAAATTTAGGTTATCAAATATATAATGAATAACAGCAAAACTTACCGGTGGAAAGATCTTGGGTGATCTTTTATGAATTTCACTTCACATAAAATGCACTTTATAACCATGATTATTTAATAAAAAAAAATCACAAAAACTAACAGGACGGAAACTAGAAAATATAGGTTTAAAGCATAAACAAGAGTCTTATATTGTTTAAAGAGTTCAAATTCACGAATTTACACCTAAAAACTCCTAAAAAGTCAATGCCGACCCTCACGAACGACAATGAATTGTCTGAATATTTGATGACAAGTGACATTCATTCTCATCATTTGATTGGTCGAAAAATGATTCGAATCCCCTCTAGGGAAAAGACAAGTGAAAGTTGTTTCCGAATTTTGGCCACAGACCTCATAAAAGAAGTAGATGTAGCATGCTAAAATTCTGATGGAACGAACCTATGTGTTCGTCGCCATATGTAATCCGTTTTATGTTGGTACTACTAAATGTCAGGGTCGGTGTCGTATCATTATGCCAAACTCTATTCGAATTTCGGATCATTGTTAATATTCTTCTGTTGTTTATAAATGTTCATGTCCATTGTCCAGCCAGCAATTCTTAAATAAGGTAAATCATTATAGGCAACTCTTTTTTTGATATGCTTTTCAAAGCTATTCGGTGGTCTGCCTCATGTAAATCGCTAGTTTTTGTAAATTTCAAAATACTTAGTTTGTTTCTTCTCAATAGTAACTGCTTGTGAAAAGTGCATACTCTTAATTCACCAAAATATTAAGGGACCATTTAGGTTTATAGAGATTTATTATGGTGGGTTTTATGAATTTTATTTTTAGTTTCCAAGTGAACGTTGCTGCACAAACACTCAGCTCGAGTGTAGCTGAAGCACTATCATATTCCTATCCGATGTTCTTCATTTGGAAGAATTTCAGAATGTTCAACCAACAGTTGAGTTCATCAAAATTATTGATGGATTATTTGATATTCTAAATTCCCGAAATATTCATGCTCATGAAATGAAAATACAATAATAAAGGAAAACTGATGTGATCAATGGAAACCTTTCATTGCCAAAGCAATTGATTATCTGTGCAAGTGTGAAAATGTCTTGTTGCTTCGACACCGGAATGATGGGCATCTGACAAATTTAAAATCTCAATTAGAAGTAGTCGAAATTTTGTTTACAAGATTTCAGACAATAAAGCAAGTTGAATAAACGCCTTTGAATATACAATTCTATTTATTTGGGGTATATTAGTATATTACGGGTATACTTTCTCAAATTTCGATTTTATGTACTCATGATTTCCATAATTCCAATTTTTTATGTTAGTCCGTGAAAATATATAGATTTAGGAAAGCCGTCCCTATATTTTGGGTAACACTAGTGATTTGAAGTGTGTGGCTGTCAATCCACGAAAGTAATTTACATCTCGCTTTGTTTCATTCGTTAGAAGAATACAACCGATTACAAATCAGTGGTGCCAACGTAAAGCGGAATCAACATGGCGGCCATGGATGAGGGGCTATTTTGTTATCATTGGAAGAGCGGTCATGTTACATCTACTTCTTTTATGAGATCTGTGATTTTGGCACATGCGATATAGCCAAAATGCTTAAATGAAAAGGTCTATAGATCTAAGTGTTTAATTAGTCAGTGAAGTAGTTATATGTTTTTAGTGAAGTTAGAAAATAAACAGTTTAGTATAGTGTGCTCGGTATTATTATTTAGCAAATTGTAACAATATGAACTTATCCAAGCCGATCCGTAATTTCCTGATGCATTCATTCCACTTAATAATTGTATGAAAATTCATGATTTCTATGCCATTTCTTTATTTACTTTCATTTCATCTATCTCCATCACATGTGTAACCAATAAGCCTCGACAACTTACATTTCAGATAACGATACGCCTCACTTATAATCGGTACAGATTCCCAAATATATATTCCTGTCTCCTCTACAGATGGTCCGAAGAAAAATCGAAAGTTGAAATCCTCTCTTCCTGTAAAATCGGAACTTCTTCCTGTGCAAGTTTCCACTCGTTTCACACCAAAAGTCTGAGTTTCATTTTCTTTGAACTTTTGAAACCTCGCACACGAAGTGGCCTTGTTGACAGATATATCTGGACAGGTTTGGATACCTTGGTTATATTTTTCTGATAAAGAAGAGTCTCCATAGTATCTCAAAACCAAAGCTATCAGATCGGTACAGGAGCCATCTTCCTCCACGGCTTGTTTTGTCTCTCTAGTGAGGGAACCTGCCTTGAGATTATGGAATAGTTCTTCTTCGATGTCAGTTTCTTCGTCAATTCCTCTGTTAGTTCCTTTGTGGGCTTTATGTAAGTCATGCCGTTTTCTTTGAAGTATATTTTTTATCATTGTTCAAAAGGCATCAGGCAAACAATTTTATTTTAGTCATGATGTTGCAGACGTTATAATGAAATGTGAATGAAATGATAGATATTCAGAATGATATTTACTGGATGACTTGCAAACAATCAGTAATGTCACCGTTATTGACAGATCAAAATTCATATACATGGCAGACTTATATCAATGCCATTTTGCATCGATAGCGACAGAATCTCACCAAGAAAGTATTATTTAAAGGCCGATTAAGTTACATGCGTGCCCATGCAGGGTTTTTGAACACAGGCGGTTTAAACGCCTTTTACTTACGTTTCTATCTCAAAAACATAATTTTTTGGTTCTGTAATGATTTTGTCAAAGCTGGGGTAATTGTATTTGAGTTTTTCAAATAATCCCGATGTTTTTTCACTATCTTTGAGGCCGATTGAGGTACACGTGTGCCATTCTGCATGAGAAGAAGATACAGTGAAAAATACATCGGGATTATTTGAAAAACTTAAATAGAACATTACTACAAAAAATATTGTGCTAAAATAAATATTATATATGCTCAGCTCAATATAAAAAATAAAATAGGTAGTGTAAAATTTTATCACAATTTGAAAAGTATTAAAAAGCCTTAAATATTGTTAAACAATAACAAATAAATGATTTCTTGGATTTTTGCTTGATTGAGGACCATTAAGGTTGAAATATAAAAGTCACATATAGTTTACATGCAGTGTGCGAAGTAATTTCGCACACTACTTCGCGCACGGTGTCATGGTAACGAAGGAAAATGAAAAAAGGGTCATTTCGCATATTGTCAATGCGCGAACCTTGCCATTTTTTGACGGTTGTAGAAAAAATATGTTCTTGTGATAGAAACGTGAGTAAAAGGCGTTTAAACCGTCCGTGCTTTAAAAACCCTACATGGGCACGCCTGTATCTGAATCGGCCTCAAGGTGATTATTTTTTGATTTTTCTAAAAAACAAACAAACTTTCAACTACATTCATTCATACGAAATCATGTTCAAAAAATTAGATTGGTTCAATCTTGTTAGATCATATTTATCGGAATACGAACAGTACGTTTTTCTGAATAATAAGGCATCTACTATCAAAGATGTGAAAAACGGAGTTCACCAAGGATCAGTTTTGGGACCAATTTCAAACTTGATTTTTTAACATATGAACAACTGCTTATAGATCAGAATTAATCCATCAAATTCCATGTGCATCAATTACTCACTTATCATTAACTTCATATGTCTCATACTTATCTCAAATGGCCTAGGACGTTGCAAAGGAAAGTTTTGAGACTTATGTTGAAACTGGGTTATAGAGAAGACGTTGAAGCAACATTATTCATAAATAATGAAATTTTTACATGACCCTCTCTTCACCTCTATTCATTTGTAAATTATTTAAAAAAAATTCCCACTTATATTTAAATCAGAACGACTTTCATTTCCATAATACCAGACAATTTCAAAAAATCGGAATTGAATTGAATTAATTCACTGCTGTTTTTCGAAAAGTTCTAACGGTTAGAAAATATAAAAAATGCAAAAACAGTTTCGTTTACAAATTATATATAAAATATCTGCTTAGAAAACGCTGCTTAGCAAACACCAGTTGATTTTGTTATTTTCGAAGTAATAATACATATACTTACAATATATTCTCAATCTTTTGAGATATTACAACTGACAATGAAGAAAATAACATCGTTTTCATTACTTTCAAGAACGAAGTATTAGTTTCGATGATCATTAGAACTCGATTACACGTGTGATATTGAAGAAAAATCAACCGATATTTTTTTGATTGTAACACCAGCGAAGTTTGGTTTCTCACAAGAATATAACTCCAAACTGATGCATCACCTTTTAAAGAATAAGCATCTATAATTGCCCTGTTCTGGTAACAACAAGATTCACTTCTCGCTCTAACCTAAGTTAACCAACCGACAATTTTTTAAATGTAGCCAATAATTAGATTTTGCGTAGTTCATAAAAGCCAACAAAACATATTTTTGCCAAATAGGGTTCTTCTGAATCGGACAACGAGTTGTAATTAGCTAATGTTTTATTAAGTTTTTCGAGAAACCCGTAGAATATGAATAAAAAAGGATGTTATTATTGTTTTTCAGTTGTTATACCTTGATACCGACATTTATGGTTCTTCATTATTACGAATATAAAGCGAGTGTGGGAACTTATTTCTGAGAAGCTCTTGCAGAGTTGAAGTGAATACTAACTAAAATCATTGTTGCCATGTTAGTCATATTAATGATTTATGTGAATGTTCTTTTGAGGAGTTCTGCGAAATGAGCTGGTAAGAGTATCATTCACGAATATATTCAGTAAAAAATAAACAATTTCCAGACTAGGTGGACAAAAGTGAATAACAAGTAACAAGTGTTATTAACGCTCTTTTAGTGATAAGTATTCTAATCAACGAATATTTCAAGTAGTATTACCACCAGGAAGAAACGGCAAAGGATGGCAGAGATCTTCTCTCAGATAACACCATAAAGTCTGAGTGCGAGTGACAATTCCAAGATCTCCAAAAAGATTCAACGACATACCGACCATAGAAAATGGTGGACACAAGGGTGGATCGATCGAGGAAGAGCAGAAATGTTCAGAGAGAACTTTTTGGGTGCCTTCCAGACATTCCCGAACTCAATGCGCGAGCAAGAGTCAATTTCTAACAAAGCCAAGGAGTTCAGCTCCAACCAAATATAAATCGGCAAAGAGCCTTCTCGGAGTTGACATCCAAGCACGAGGAGGTTCAGGAAATCATAAAGAGGCTATCTGAAAATGAGGCGCCTGGTATGGACGAAATTGGGGCGAACCTCCCAAGGAAGTCTCTAGTACAGCTGATATACATAGTGAATGCTATCATCAAGTGGCAGCACTATCCTCAATGTCTGAAGTAGGCAGAGATTATTCCCATCCTAAAGTCGGGCAAATCCCAGGTAAGGATCACAAGGTATCGCTCATTCTCAATTTAGTGGATCGAATTCCCCTTAAAAGATTTGTTGCCCTTGAAGAGAAACTCGAACTCATCCCGGTGAAGAGAGCACCCCACGTCCTCCCTGGTGTCCAGAGTGGTCAACGAGGTAAGGGACGGCTTTCAGCAAGGGTAGAACACAATCATGATCTTGTTGGAAATTACAAAAGCTTTCGATTTCGTCTGGACAGAGGGCATTATCATGAAAACATTAAGAACAGGCATGCCGCCTTACATGGTCGATAGGGCTTTCTGGGTGCGAGTCAATGACACTAGCTCAGCAATGAGGTCAGTTGGAGTAGGAATTCCTCAGAGGTTGAACTTGTCTTCACTCTTGTACTCGTTATATATGTATTTGGTGAATTCACTCTCCCTGAAGGCGCAATAAGAAAGTGGATACAGTGCGAGAGGATGTGAAAGGACTCGATAACAAGGTAGCTCTCCTCAAAAACCAAGATCGTCGAGACAGGGTTGCCACATCAGGAATTTTCGTTAAACCGCCGACTTTTTGATGGACAGTCCTCTTGGTCCATGTATCGTCGGCAATTCAAAGCTGCGGCAGTGGCTAATGGATGGGGCGAAGAAGAAAAAGCTACGGCACTTATAGTAGCTTTGGATATGTTGCAGACGATATATTTTAGAAAATTCTCGAAGAACAGAGAAAAGAGCGAGAAGATTAAATACAACAACGAGAAGAAGCGCTCGAGAAAATTATCGAACGATAAAAGAACGAATAGAAAAACAAAGGAAAAAAGACCTTCAGAGAGTTCTACAACATCAAGACAAGTTCTTCCAACATGTCTTACAGAAAACCGAAGTACGAATGGAGAAACTGGAAGGAAAAATTGAGTAAGACGTTAAGAAAATCGACGATGAACTCAATGAGAAAGTGGATACAGTGTGAGAGGAGGTTGAAGGACTCGAAAACCAGATAGCTCTTCTCAAGAATGAAGATTGTCGAAACAGGGTTGCCACATCAGGAATTTCCGTAAAACCACCGACTTTCGATGGACAGTCCTCTTGGTCCATGTATCGCCGGCAATTTGTAGCTGAGGGCGAAGAAGAAAATGCTACGGCACTCATAGTAGCTTTGAGACGGCCAGCTTTGGGTATATTGCAGACGCTACCTATCGAACAGCAAAATAAATATAAAGGCCTGACTACTGCATTAGAGTTACGGTACGACGATCAACATCGAGAACAGCTGTATCGGGCTCAAATGAAAACGCGCACTCAAAAATCAGGTAAGAGTCTGCAAGAATTTGAAGCGGAATCAGCTGGCTTACCCAGAAGCACCGGGAGATTTCAAGGAACAGCTAGCACCATAGACACCGGTGGTGCAGTTTCTTTGGTACGCAGTGATATTCTTCGGCCAGAAAGCGCGAAACCTATCTCTTCAAACCTTGTGCTTCGAACAGTCACTGGTGCTCGGTGTATTATTCAGAAATACCCTAAAGATATGTTTTTCAAACCAAATTTCAATAGCTTATCGAGGTTAACCAACTTTTTTCCGAACAAGATTGATAACTCTACTCGTATAACCAGAAATGCTACAATTATAATAAACCAGTTAACTGCCCTTCAAATGTTCCTCTCTTCGGCGTTTAGTTTCGCGAACAGCGATCAGCAATCCTCTGGTGGAGTCGCAGCCATCAAGGCGAAGAGCGAGGCGTAGCGGTGACGTGTAGACGAAGAACGGGTTTGGTTCACTAGGCAATCGGAGGTCGTTGATACTGTGGCCGTGGCCGCCACTTCTTTCGTATTCTTCTTCTGCTCGCGTCGCGCTCCCTCGCTCTTGTTGCGCAACTCGCGCTTTTTTCTTCTTCCGACACGAGACGTTTACCCGAGCAAAAAATCCCAAGTGGGCTTCTACAAGGTGTTCACAAAAGGCGAATATGCCGTATTTTTCAGCTCTTTGCTTTTTATGGCACATTATAACATTCTTTTAACAATAAATTATTCCACTACACATCATCTACCCCTCTGGCGCCAAAAGCCAATCCAGGAAAACTCCACTACATATATGGGAACTGAATGAGCTCCATTCTATTACCCCATGCACAGTGGAGCCGCTGAAATTGCCAGAGGTACAGCACCGTACTACAGATTGGTGATTCGAAATGTAATGACCTTGGGTGGATTTTCTGACACCATGCTTTGGCTTCCTTTCAGGAATATTTAGTCAGCTCGCCTGCAGGAGCTACAACTTTTAGGTCTCATATTAATTCGGTATTCTAAGTTGTTATTTTTGACGAACATTGATTTATTTCAAATTCGAGGGCCACCATTGGGATTTCGGAAACTATAAGAGATACAAAGATGGTTGAATTGGGACAAATTTGTACATCTATATGACGAACGATATGCTGTTAAGAAAGTTTCAAAATTCCGCGTATATCCAGAGATATCCGAAGAAAACAAAATTTTGAAAATCCATTTTTATTTTTTTGGGCGTTAAACTATCATAAAAGTTATCCATTTCGGGTAAGTTGTACATTAGTTACGATTCAACTGTTCAGAGATGAACCTAGTTCAAAAGTATATTTCCGTTGTATACACCCCACACTTGAAATCGGATGTACTTAAGGACCTCGCACGAAAACACATGTAAAATTGGCTCTCGGTCAAATTGGCATATCTTAGAAACGCAACATACAAAGTTTACTAAACTTTCATATTTGATAGTCAACACTTTCATAATAGTGAGAGTAAAATTAGATTCAAATTGACGGAACAGTTTTTGAAATATTGAATAAAAACATTGTTAAGTGATCTAAAAAAAATAAACACTCCCTGTATCTAAATGAAAGATAATTTGAACCACTTAATTCAACAGAGAATTCCCTTACCTTTCGTTCAATCAATAATGGCAATAGATCATTTTTTATATTCAAAAACGATCTTGTCAATTGTTTTCAGTATACGGATATAATCAAGAAACAAAACATGTTTTCATCGCCTAGGATAGACTGAAACAATGATATTCTACCAAAATATAAATGGTTGGTTCAGGACTAGTGTAAGCAAAAAAATCCCGAAAAATATTTTTTTTTTTACTATACCCCCTATACACCCTAATGTACTTTCATTAATAACGTTATAATTGGACATGTTAACGAGTTCCGATAAATACATTTTCATCCTGAATTTGTCAATCCTACCCAACTCCGACGTTTTTTCGAACTTTGGCTGCTTATATCTCATATACGACACATACAAAATCATTTAAACTCGCACATTTTCCTAATTACTAATCCCACTATAACATAAAATTTCAGCCAATTTGACCGAGAACCCTACCTTCAAGCAGTCTTAAGTAGTTGGGGAATTGAAATTGAAGCTGTACTCTATATTACTCTATTGGCTGAAAGTTTCATTTTGACATGTTTTTGGGGAGATTTTTCCTTCCAATCTGAAAATGAAAAAAATTGAATTCAAGGAAAGAGAAGGACGAGTTCAACATAAAGCTCTGCTTGAACCTGGTCTGTATAACTGGGACTCTAGTCCATTCTCAAAAAAGGCCCCACATATACCCTGTTAAGCATGATATATCGTCGAATGATAATAATAATAATAATAATACTTCCTCATAAACACCCGTTGAGTGTACCCAAAGGAATAGCCTGTGCGGGTAGAGGACGGCTATTATTATTATTTACCGTGGCGCTCTGGGGCGACTTACTCATTTTTTTGGTGGCGTATTCACTTTTCAGCTGTAGGAAAATCCGGAAAACCTACAACACCACCTCGAGTGGTCGGTGTGCACTCCAAGCTAGCACTAGAATGATGAAGCAAAAGGGATGTAAGTTGACCAGCAACAAACGTGGGGTTGATTTCAGATAAACCACAGTTAGGAATGGTTTTTCGGGGGGTTGTTTGCCAGAAGGTTGATTTTGAATTTTTTTTGGTGGTCTGAAATGTCAGGAATGGCTGGTAGAGAATTAGAAATATATAAATAAATTCTGAGGTAACAAAGTTTTCATAGTAATGGAAATCAGGAGATCATGAAGTCATGGATGTTTTTCATAGCTAAACTTCGAACAATTTTTCAAATTATTCTATCAAAATCTAACTTCTTCCAATATTTATTCACACACGAAAACCGCCTTTTGATAAGAATTGAAGTATCTATTCTGACGGACTTTTGTGACAAATACTAATGGACTCAGAGTGTCCGGGCTATCTAAAAAATATCACCGGATCTATTTCGAAAAAGTTTTATTGAAAATAAACACCCAAATTGATCACGGCCCATTTGTCGGAACAGAAAACAAGTGAAAGTGGTATCAGTATCGGACACAAGAATTCCCAACCCTTTACCTGATGCAGGTCACATTGTTGAGTCCACATTCGGTATAGGTAGACAAACATTAAAAATCATGACACGGCCCAGACTCCCATGGAACTCTCATGCAATGGCAACAGCAACAGTCATTGGCGTAGAAAGATAAATTATCTTGAGGAACTCCCGTGTGTCTTTATGATACTCGACTTTTTGTCGATGATAATTTAATGAGAAAAATAATCCTGAAAGCGCAACATTGCAACTATACATTTAACAAACAGTATATAAATATGACCAACATAAATCAGAAGATACTTTAGTTATCTCCATTTGTGTGTGAGGAAAAGTAATGAATGAAAGTTACTCAGGAAATACTGGTACACTACCCACTGATGCTATGATTTTCCAGAATCCCCGTAGCTATAGATCTTCGAGAAGTCTAGTTCTAGTTCATCTAGCTTTGCACTACTAATTTCGTGCAATTGTTAAGTATTTTGCAAAGCAACCTCTATGAAGTGTAAAGGAAATGGATGGACCCACTGTCCGTTTGAGAAGACAGTGTTGTTTCTTTACTATTGATTTTGCAATATTTTAATGTTTCAATAGATAACGGGGTAAGCGTTGTCTTTGGAAATACTAGGTGCAAAAACTACTGCATTCAATAGGAATGGCAAGTAAGGTTGAATTCCTTTGAAGCCTAAAATTGTCCTAAGCTATTCTACTCGGAAGTTCAATACCCCTTAAGAGATTAGTTTGCTACCTTAACATAGTTCAATCGTTGCTTCTGGAGGAGCAATAGTAGCAAACTGATTTTTTTATCAGTTGTTTTGTCTCCTGTTTATGAGTTTGACTATCCCCTTTATATCTCAGAGATGCACTGAAAATGTCAAAATACATTGATGAAACGTACCTACTGGGAAATTCACGAATGGGGCCTCCCAATTCGGTTTTCACTACGAGGCGCTCGTTAACTTTTTGTTGAAGTGCTGAAGAATGACGAAAAATGTCGTTGAGCCTTTATTTTATGTCTAATTTAATGATAATGTTCCCCAATGGCATAGCTAGTGCGTGTAGAGGACGGTTATTATCATTATGATTCACTGAAGTTGACCAGCGAATGTATTTGCTGATAATCCGCCCTGATTTTCTAATGAATTCAATAGTTTTCTTTTGAACTTTTTATGACAGTTTTTTTCTGAGTTCAATGTTGTAAAAATATATTCTCGTGCAAAATGAATAAAAATTTCATGATTTTAAGGGGTCTACCCCTTTGGACATTTTTCGATTTTTCGAATAATTTTATTTTATATCGATTGACTCGAAATTCACAGATTCTACTAATTTGATCATTCTGAATCGATTGGCGTTCGCAGAATTGCTCTATCTTCAACCATTCCCGAGTTGAAGAGTTCATCTGGAGTGGGAAGGAGTCATTTCCCTCCATATTTTTTTTCCAGCCCTAGGTGGTATTTTTGACGTTGTATTACTTTCATATTCCAAACCTTGGAGCTGAACATGAAAAAAATCATATATTTTCGGAATCTGCATGAAATTTTGTGTACATATTGCGGATTGTAAGTGAATCTGACGATTTTGTATTTTTCATGATTTTTAGACTTTTTTCGATTTTTCGAATAATTTTGTTTAATATCGATTGACTCGATATTCATATTTATTATACTAATTTGATCATTCTGAATCGATTGGCGTTCGCAGAATTGCTCTATTTTGAACCGTTCCCGAGTTGAAGAGTTCATCTGGAGTGGGAAGGAGTCAATTCCCTCCATATTTTTTCCAGTCCTAGTCTTGACATTTTTGACATTGTATTTCGTTCATATTCTAGGAATCGCACGTTAAAAGGTAAGACCTCGTTAATCCTTTGCTCGCACAAGTTTCGACTTCTGAGGGCTGTCGTTCGTACGGGGATGACAGCTGGTTAACAGAAAAATCCATTTCAAACAACAAATTTTTATTCCAAACTTTGGAGCTGAACATGAAAAATCATATATTTTCGGAATCTACATGAAATTTTGTGGATATATTGCGCAGTGTAAGTGAATCTGCCGATTTTGTATTTTTCAAAATTTTTGTGATTTTTCGAATAATTTTGTTTTATATCGATTGACTCGAAATTCATATATTATACTAATTTGATCATTCTGAATCTATTGGCGTTCGCAGAAATACTTTATCTTCAACCGTTCCCGAGTTGAAGAGTTCATTTTTTTCCATATTTTTTTTAGCCCTACTCTTGACATTTTTGGCATTTCATTTATTTTATAACTGACGGAAAGTGCTTCGAGCACTCTTGAAAAATAGAATCTGGCACACTTTTATTTTTAAAATGCTCGCGATCTGTTAGATAGGTACTCAAAGGTCGTTTCAGATAGATGCGTGCCCACCCTGCATGTGAAATGCATACTTGTCGACGTTCATACCTGTGCCTGTCTATACGTGCGTGAGACACAGGGTGTGCAGGCACGGAATTAGGAAATGTTCTATTTCAAATAATGAAAGATACAGGGAAAATACGTCGAAATTACTTGAAAAACTAAAGTCACAATACTCCAGTATTGACAAAATGATTGCAGAACCAGTCTTTTGAAATATGCGATACCATCCGAAATAGGCCTGCCTACGCCTCTGGCGATCCGTCAATAAAAGAGAAGCAAATACACACATTTTCCGTAAAATTTATAATGGGCGACATGAATCGATTTGAAATTCCGAAAGAATCGGTCAAACATGGTGAGCTTGGTCATTGAACTTCAAGTTTCTGCCTTTCACATGCTCAACCTCCTATACGGACTCGAATTTGGCCATATTCAAGGTGAACACAAAGAGACATAGGGACTGGGAACTGATACCAGAGTGTACATGAAACGCTCATTAGGCTCAGAAGTTCATTACGGACTATTGATCTCGTGCAAGGAACATATGGCTGGCGCTAATGCCTTGTTAATTTTTTGGAAACGCTATGAAAACAGAAAACATTTTAATTCATGAACCGTTGGAAGAAGAAAAAAAAATTCTTGCTCATATCATAGGCAGAACCAGGAAAAAAATCATTAAATCCAATAGGGGGGTACTGTTGGAAATAAGTTCTTCATAAATCACTGAATTTTGATGCTATTGTATTCATACAGATATTAGTTGAATAATTTCAGAAAGAAAAACAAAATTAAATCACCAGATTTCGTTTTTTTTTTCGAATATCTCCGGGAGTAAACAAAACTTTTGGGACATCTCAACACATATTTATCGATCCCCTAATTGCGTTCCTTTTTTTTGTCTAGTTAACCTGTTTGGTAACTTTTATGGTTACCGAGATCCCCATACTGTTTCATCCTTATCCTGAGCACACTGCATAGTTTCAGCGAGGGTATTAGATGATCTTATAAAAGAACTTCCAACAGGTGTTACACGTCCAAGCAAAAAATGCTATTAGTGAATAATATCGCCTTCAAAAATTATTCGCGCTGACAGTATTTGCATATTTTTATGGGCCGTAATGCTAGAACTTTGTCTTTTCACCACTTACAACTTGGGTTCAAATCCCAGCAACTGCCATCGGTCGCTATTCCCGGATCATTCTTGCTCGCAAGCTCTTAGAAGCTTCAGAGGAGTAGAATCCAATATCGCAAATGAAGAATGTCAGGTTGGGTAGGAAAAACTTTGGATTTGAGATGACTCACAAGAAGAAGAGGATCAAATCTGGTGAACGAGCAGTCCACTTGATCGGCCCACGTCTTCCATTCTACTGATTAGTATATGGAGTCGAGCGCCAGATTCTGTCTTATGATAATGAAGCATACTTATTATTATTTTTTTCCTCGTCAGGAATTTGCCAGTTAGGCCCGGAGCCCCGATGTATCCGCGCGTGGGGTGAGTGATTACTGGATCCAAGAAACAGGATTTTTGCTGAACAGCTTCCAACTCGGCTGCACGGTTTGCTGCTTTGAAAGGAAATGCTCCAATCCCTGTTATTTCATGATCGCATACTAAACAGAGAGGGGGATCTGAGCTCCTGATGACTTCACAGGCTCTGGTCATTCTGTTTTGTAGACACTTCAAGCTTAGAAGTCCACGGCCTACCAGTTATCTGGGAAAGTACCTATAACCGTGGAGCAAACGAATCACGATTGCAAATTTTTACGTCGAGTTGTCACAGCTCTTCCTGAGTCATATAGTTTGAGGCCATGTGCAACAGGTAGGTGACCTCTTGCCACCGGTTGCTGGGGGTGTCGCAGTTGTATCAACAGGTTTTCCGTAGTGCAACGGACAATAGCATTAGGGAGATGCAGAAGAGAAGAGGGCTGAGGAAGTCTCCGTGAAACACTCCTCATCTGAAGATAACCTACTCTGACTTGACTGACCAGATCTTATGGTTTCCTAGTTTCTGTCACGGACAGCCTGACACACTTTAAAATGTTATTTTCGTTTTTTGTACCTACACTTGTTTCTTCAACTGTTTCTTTCATTTGTGCACTTCACTCTGCTTTTATTTCAGTTTGTTTTATTCGACCACATTTGTTTTCTCATTAATTTGATAAAGTGAATAATCTCCCTATATCAGGATGGTCACAACCCCAGTTGCACCATGTTCAAACATCTCGCAAGCCAAGCCAGATAATCATTGAGCTAGCTCCCTCAGCAGCTAAGGGAGCAGATAATCCTCGAGTCAGTTTGGGATCACAAAATGGAACTTTCCACTTCAAAACGTGAGAATATAATACATGGAATCCCACCCCTTACCTCTTTATAATTGCATCAACCACGTAGGGTTATTAGCAACGTAACGGTGTGATTGCACAACTTTGTAATTACTAATTGATCTGTTGATAAATTTTGCCAACGATACCAATATCTGTTGAAAAGGAGACGATACTAAACTGCATTTACGAACTCTCATTTGAATGAGAAGATTCTTACATCGGAGAAACCAAGAGACCGTTATCCGTAAGAATAACCGAACACAAAAAATGAACTCAACGGGGAGAGACTTCTGAATCGGGGATTGCTGACCAAACCTAGACTGAGCACCATCGAATTCTTAAGAACGAGGCCAGTGTTCTTCATCGAAGCCAATAGCGCTTTGGAGGAAAGATAAAGCGAAAAATTACAGGCGCCACAACACCGCCATAATTACACCTCAATAACACCACATTAACTTGTCAGTATTCACCTGAAGACGATTGCAGGTGTAAATAATTGAAACGTTGTGAAAGAGTGAAAGAATTCAAACATCAACAACCTTCAAACAAAACTTTCAGCGTTACAGCTGTCACCCAGCATTCATGCAGCATGTTCCTGTCTTCTTTCTGAGAACTTGGAACACGTTTGAACGATACTTATATAGACGACTGACTTCTTAACTTCTGCTGATTTGTATGTACTCTTTCGCCATACATTTTGCCAATGGTTTCAGATAACTTTCTCTACGTGGACTTTCAAGTCTCTACGTATCGTTAAGCTTTCTTGTTCTGGATTTTGGTCACTGAGGACTTCTCTGGCTATCTTGTCAGCATTTCCATTACCCGGAAGTCTGATGTGTGAAACTCCTCTTATTTCAGGAACATTTGGAACATTTGGAATTGTTTCTTTCAATTTCATCATCATTTCATCCATTTTTTCCGCTTTGGAAATTTAAAATTTTGATATGGTATCCTGATTTGAAGTCTGTTCGTTATCGTGTCTTTGACGGATCTGCAGACAAGAAGGATTTTTGCGTGCTTTATAGCAATATTTGTTATGATGAGTATTTACTCAGACAAGTGTCTCATCAAAATCCGAGTATTCTATCTTGTATTACATTTTTAGAATCTGGCAATAAGAAGTGGCATCAGACTATGGATTAATATTCAACCACGCAACATTTCTGTAAGAGGAGCACAGTAATCAAGACAAAAACAAAACTACAACTCAATCACTGATACTAGTAACAAAAATATTGGTTTCAGGTTTGCCATACGTGAATATCATAATCAAGTTTCCCTTGTATCTTCTCTTTTATATTTTATGAATCAGCAGACAGAGTTCAGTTCCGAAAGGATCATCAGCAATTCCTCGAATGATAAACAAGGTACCGTTACCCCACATTATGCAAAAACAAGAACTTATCATCATTTCATGCGTGTAAAAACCCACTGGAATCCATTTCAGCATTATTATCGTCTGCATGCGGATTCCTGCACGATGGAGGTAATAGGCCGATTCCACGGCGATACAGGGTGAAAATGATATTTGATCTATGAAACTTTTTATTTTTCCCATATGAAAATATTTTTTTTGACACTGAGAACTGAAATATTATATTTTTCAGTTGTCTTATCGATGAGAAAGAACGTCAGATGTGAAATAGTTATTTTTCTAACAAGTGCGGAAAGTTATACTTTCCCGAACGCGATTGCCGTTGACACGAACCAACCCGACCAGCTCGTCCAGATACATTGGAGGAAGGTTCGCATTTTTTTTTTTCTTTAATTAAAAATGATAATTTGATCGTATAAGAGAATTTTTTAAATTTATTTCCTTTTTCATGCTAAACCTAGTATCTCAGCATATACAAATCATATATTTTTGAAATAATTATTAAATTTTGAACATAAAGTGCGAATTTCAATTATTGATCTGATGATTTTCTATATTTCATGATTTTTAGGGGTATTTTTTTCAATAAATTTTGATTTCGTCGATGAACTTCAAATCCACAGATTATACCTACCAACTCCATCATTCTGAATCGATCGGAGTTCGCAGAATTGCTTTATCTTTGACTATTCTTGAGTTGAAAAGTTCACATACCGGGTGACCACGAGGTGAGGTACGCCCCCCAATTTTTCTATAGTTTTAAAGATACAGGTTTCAAATTTGGTACGTCGATATATTACTTGAATACGCATATTTTGAATCCAGTCCCGAAAATTCAACACTTTCGGTTTAACCGGAAGTGATCCCATTTTTTTTTCAAATGACACCCTGTACAATTTCTTCCACTATCCTGAAGAACACGCAATTTGTGATAACACTATTCTTCAAAATTTAAACTCGGTTGAAAAATGGCGGAGATACAGTTGATTGTTCAATCGAACAAAGTTGGCCATGAACAACTCAAATCATCACAATTGACGAACGGCATCAACATTTACGAGAGGAAGGTTCGAGGTAAGATACAGTTGAAAATTGAGCTTCTTATGTAATTACAGCAACCATATTTTCCAACAATTATCAAAAATCTCCTCAAAATGGAGTAGTACCCATAAAGAAATGCTCACAACTGCCATTTGTCAAATGGCAATATACTCTTTTCATATTGTCGTATTGAAAAGTTATGAATTATCCAAATAATCGTGTTAAAAGTTTCGGAGAGTTCTGAAACGAATCGAAGATACGGGATGTTTCATTATGAGTGTTCTCAAAATTGAATATTCTCAAACAGAGGCGGCTTGAACCTACGAAAGCTTAGCAAAAAATAAAATCTTTTCATTCGAGTAATCTGGTAATTCATCATTTTTCAATACGACAATGTGAAAAAAGCATGTTACCATTTGAGAAATGGCAGTTGTGGACATTTCTTTATAGGTACTACTCCGTTTTGAGGAAATTCTTGATAATTGTTGGAAAATATGGTTGCTGAAATTACATGAGAAGCTCAATTTTCAGCTGTATCTTACCTCGAACCTTCCTCTCGTAAATGTTGACGCCGTTCGTCACTTGTGATGATTTGAGTTAAATGTTCATGGTCAACTTTGTTCGATTGAACAATCAACTGTATCTCCGCCATTTTTCAACCGATTTTCAATTTTGAAATACAGTGTAATCAAAAAATGCGTGTTCTTCCGGATAATGAACAAAATTGTACAGGGTGTCATTTGAAAAAAAAATTTGGGGTCTCTTCTGGTTAAACCGGAAGTGGTGAATTTTTGGTAATGGCGTCAAAATATGCGTATTCTAGTAATATATCCACGTACCAAATTCAAAACCTGTATCTTTGAAACTATAGAAAAATTGGGGGGCGAACCTCACCTAGTGGTCACCTGGTATAGTTGAAAAGGGTCATTTCCCTTCATAATGTTATTTCCATCATTCCTCTGCACTGAGAGAAATGTATGGTGGTTATTACCAGAAATATGGTAAATTTTACAAACATTTCTGGTACTATATGTGACAGCAATACAATATGATTAGGTTTAAAAAAAATAGATTTCAACCTTTTATGGTAATGACTACTATACTATAGCATTCTTATCCCCATTAAAATATTTGTATTATAGTCCTAACAATATATCATATGAATTTTACCATACTCGGACAGTCAGTTGATCGGAATGTTATTTTATCAATAAATATATCTTGTTTATAAATATGAAGATAATTGATTGTTACATTGAGATATTTTTTTGTAATTATAAAACTTTATTATGATAACATCTATTGTGGAATTGAGTATAATGGTATGGTAACCAAACCCCCCAGTCTTCTAAAAGAACCTCCATCGATGTATATTTATGTAGGTATCCACAAAACAGCAGACGTTCCCACAATGGAGGAGCGGGACAGGACCAGTTGCACCACAAACCATATTAATTAAAAACTTATTTTAACAATACAAGACAATTTACAACGCAACAAAATATTTTTGTGGTTAACTGAACTCCTGAACTAATTGAAAGCTGAGAGCTGTTGTTGCCTGTTGCGTACTGACTACGACTGCTGCTACTGCTGCGAAATTTCTCGATTCCTCTCACCCTCAAAAACTTCGATGGAAAGAATGTCAATGTGTAGGTAGCAAGTAGCAACCATCAATCAATTACAATGCAGGCGACTGAATGTGAAGGTCAAAATAACATCCACGTGATTTATATCATTCATCCTATTTTTTATGCATTACAATATGATGCTTATTTGTATTCCATGTATCATAAAGTTTAGGAAAATTGTATAATGATAATTAGCATATTTTATACCTAACCATTTTACGATAAAATATGGTAATTCTATATAGTGCAATATTCTAATATATAACTGTGTGCCTAAGCACTATAATATAGTATTCAACTTATAATAAAAATATTTTACTGTTTACAGTTCAAATTGTTGACAATCATAATTTGAAATAGTAAACCATGAAATATTTTTTTTAATACACTAGTATATTCTCCAGATTTCTCTCAGTGTGTCAGTTTTTTTTTTAAATTCAACCTTTCTTGGATACGTACACCGAATTTGAAGTCTGTTATGTGTCAGCTAAATATATCTTTTTACGCAATTTTCGAATTGAAAATGTTTGTAATTTCGTTAATTTTTATTTAAAATTGAATTGCCTATTATTTTTAACGTTTGTTTTTTTATGCTAAACCTTGTATCTGAGCATATACAAATTATATCTTTTCGGAATCAGTGAAGTTATGCGTAGTATATAGTCCGAATATAGTCCGAAGTAGATCCGATGATATTCTATTTTCCATGATTTTAGGGGTCTACCTCTGAAAATGAAAATCATTTTTGTTCTCGTCAATTTTTGTAATATTCAATAAGTTTTGAATATGCACATCGAATTTGCAGTCGATTCCGGGTCAACTAAAGATTTCATAGACTTTTACAGAATCTCTTGAGTAGATAATTTCAAAAAATTTGTCGCGGTGTTCATTCAGAAATTTACTTCCATTTCACATGATAGACTAATTTAATCAGAACACAAAATTTATTTTTTAATAAATGGTGATCATAAACAAATTATAGATATTTTCGATTGAAGAGTACTCAATTCCAAATTGAAGTAAAGACATAAGTTGAAATAGAAAATTGTTAGTCTTATTTTTGAAAATTTATTCTTATCCACACGAATTTGATTCCATTATCGAAATCGTATTGAGCATTGCTTTATTCAGATATAATGGCATATCCTTGGACATGACGAAACTAAGGTGTGTCCAGTGACGATCAGGAATTGTCTCGTATCCACAGCGTAAAACTTCGGGTATGTTGTTATAGAGTGCCTTAGAATTCTGAAAAAAAAAATAAGGTGAAATTCAATTCCAATTCCTGATATAATATAATGAGTACATATTATAATTGTTTAGTTGTAAAGAAAATATATTTGCTGAATGACCATGAGTAAGCAAAGAAATTAACTTAAAATAATTTGAGTCATGGAAAGAATGATGCTTGAATACTGAAAGAATTTTTGCCGTAATCAGAATATCAATAAAAGTACTTTTATACCTGAACTATGGTCGTCAAAAATGGCAATGCGGAAAAACAATCAAATATGAAACACATCATAATATAGTATTTCCACACTAGGCATGTTATGAAATCATGATGCTTTTGTTTACAAACGTCTTATAAGCTCAATAAATCACTAGTATGAAACACTGCTTGATTTTTGAGTGATAAGTACTTACACTCTTATTTCAAGAAAAGTTTTCGTGAAGATGAAATTCATTGCATTTTTATGTCTCCTTGGCATATATGGTGAATAACTATCATTATGGGAACTTTCCACAATACTACTCTCCCACTCTTAGAGGATTTGAGCCGATTCTAGGACTCTCCCCACCACTGCTCATTGGTGTAGAAAAGGTGCGATCCAAATAATTTGGCAAGAACATGGAATATTTGAATATGGAAAAATATGACCCCGACAAAATTTCAACAATGAGTCATTCAGTTTAACCTTAACTATGAATTATACCGAGATTATTATTCCAGAATAATATTGCGCACCAACTGAAGTATGAATGACAAACCTTGGATTCAGCGATATAATCATTGAGTCCCACATAGAGCATAATTGGCACCGTCATCTTCGACAAATCATAAATAGGTGGACATGGGGTACCATATTCTTTCATGTTCCGTTTAGATCCATGATCGTACTGCTGGAACTGCTTGCTTCTGATTATCTGATAGTAATGCTCGACTACCGTGGCTGATATAACATCTGGATGTTGTTGGGCTACTACTGGTTGTCTTAGCTTCAAAATAAAATAGTAGTGAAGAAGCCGATAAATAAACAATGATGTTGTATTCAAAATGTGTAGTTCAAGTAGAAAATGTAGAAAACCAATGAAATTAGTGTATTTGAGGTAATCTGACCCAACCAACCAGAACAATAATATATTGGGAGTGGTTTTCATAGGTTGTTTTTTGAAAGTTGACCTTGACATATGTTCACGACTATTGTGATGATATGGCAATCCAAAAACATCGTATTTTTCTGACTATTTCAGACAATACATGTCCTTAGTGAAGATGATAAAAATATACTCACCGGATCCAGCATTTGATAATTGAGACCAGCAATAATACCCGTAACGGTTGAGCACAAAAAAATTCCGACCAAGTGTCTGGAACAGAATTTTGTTACCAATAGATTTCTTGGTAATAATCTCCCATGCCAAATGACGTTTGCTAAAGGCTGCAATTTAAATAAGATTCAGTTTTATGTAACGATACTCGAAGAAATTTTTAATGAAGTTCTGAGATTGATAAAACATTTCTGAGACTTCTTGGGGTGTTTTTGCAAGGACAACAATAATATTCAAAAAGTCTCATAACCTATAAATTGATATAAATGAAGCTGAAGGTATTACTTGTCAAAGTCAAAGTCATTATTACCCTAGGCATGTAAATGACACTATTTTCATTCCGTTGTCAAGATGAATTAGTAAACGAATGATATAGGCCATTGACCTGTTTTGTTTCAGAGCATGTATGGACTATTTACAGTGTCGGCAGCGGGAAAACTATATTTTTATGACTTTGTAAACAAGATTATCATCATAACAATAAAGTATATTATCTCTCTCGCTCTCTCACATACCAGTTTGTGTATTTTTAAATCGTCTCCCACCCGATCTAATCGGTAAGGATTATGGTTGGGAAAAAGTCAAGGTTTTCTGCAGACTGGTTGATGGCATACAAACCTTGACTATAGGCCATATCGGAGATATGATTCCTACAATAGACCTAATGTCAGTCAAGTTGGCTATGGGTGCCAATTCTATAATTCCTCTCAGTCTTCTTGTGGCCTCTACCGGATACAAAATGCTGTAGATGTTGATCACAGTGGTCCCCATGGAATATCCGACATATATTGCCTTTGAACCGTTGGTTTTTTGCGCAACTAAATCCATAACAGCGGGTAGATCAAATTGTGCCATTTGATGGAAACTAAAAATACCACTTATTACTAATATTAATGATGAAACATGTGGAAAATGTTTCATTGTTTATAATTTCTGCCCAATTGAAAAAGGTTGCTAGAACTAAAGAAAAAGAATCACCTGAATTTCCAGTAAGCTTCGTCTCTATCAGTGAGAGTTTTGTGTCCGGTACTATATCTGGTACCTCGGAAATTTATGAAAAATACTTCATATCCTTTTTCTAGTAGCTGATAAGCTGAAATGAAAAATAAAGGTGTCGTATCCAGATATGTCGTTGATAAAAGTCATAAAAGGACCCCGCACCTTTAATATGGAAGATGGCTTTCGGTTAAATTTCCTGAATTTTTGATATGTTGTTGATTTTGACTTCCTTATCGAATGTGTTCATCGGTACAAAAAAATTGGCCGACTAGTTTTTGAGATACAGGGTGTAAAAGATGAAAAGTGAGGCTTTCTGTTTCTGAATTTTCAACCAATCCAAGAACTGACAAAACTCCTATTCAGTCAGTGATGGTTCAAAGTCACCTCGATCTCGTTTCAATTATGCTTATTCGTTTTGTGCTCTACAACAAGGTGAACCAAAAATATCCAATTCGATTAAGTTTAAACCTACCAGATTCAATTTTGTCTGGATGATATTCCTCAATCTTGATCGTAGTTAACTGACATTGTTTTATTTTATACAGGGTGGTTCAAAAATAGGGGTACGCCAACCCCTTGATTTTAAGATCGGATAGGGGAGATCATGTCATATATATCAAACATATCTTCGCATAGTTATTTCATATAAACAGGGCGAGTGAAAAGGAACAGTTCATGTTTCTTATTTCGAAAAAGAATCGGTGAATTTTCATGAATTTTTGATATAATGTACGGTTTGAGGAGTTCGAGATATTGCCATCTATATCAGCATAGGCCTCCGGAATCGTTTGTCGGCTACATACTTTTCAAAGTACGGATATCATTGATACCACATTTTCTTCATTTGAGACCGAAATATACCGGGTGAGTGAAATTCGAGTAGATGCATGGGGATCTCGGAAACGGTAAGAGCTACAGAGAGGGTTAAATGGAGGCAAAGTTGCGTAATTTGGAGTTCATTGCTACGATGTTGAAAATTCAGAGATATACAGGAAAAAACGAAAAATTAGATTTTTGATTTTCACGTATATCTGCTTTAATACAATTTCGAATTTCACTCACCCGGTATTCAAGCAGTTCTCGTTGAAAAATATTAGGAGTTAAGTTGAAAAACAGCCTTAGCTGAACTTCGCCCATTCATCAAATTTAAATCCATTTATCATATTTCTTCAAATGTACCTCTGTAAAGTTTCATAATTATGATGAATAAAGACCATTTATTGTTATTATTATTATAAGTGTCGTACTTATGCCAAAAATGCAATACCTTATTTTTATGGTGAATGAAATGTCTTTTATTAGAAAACCCTGTTTCCAAAGAAACTACAGAAAATTGAAATGTATCGAAAGCAAAATCTCTCCCAAGGTTGGGACTGATTCTCCATTATTTCAAAGCTAATTTAATCAAGATGAAGAAATATTTTATATAATTTCTGTAAAATGTTTTCTACAAAATAGGGAATGTTTTCCGATCAATCCGACAAAAACCTATGATATTTGGCATACAATCAACAGATGGAATATTTACCAATCGATTTATTGGACATCATAACAAAGCCCAAACTGTTCATGTATATTCCGTGGCCCATCAATATAGGCGTATCGTGTCTCACAAATCCCGAAGTGGCTCGCACAACCAAAATATAATAACCATCTTCTGTCAACAACTGAAATTCTTCTACAGTGCAACCCCATCTTTGCAAGATTTGAGTCTGGAACAGAAAATTTGGTCCTTATTGATTCTACCACAATGTACAGCGTGGCCAACCAAAAATGAAACAGAGCCATTTTCAGAAACCTCGTCAACGATTTTTGATCGAAGAAGGACACGCTTTTCCATTATTTTTGACTCCACTACATACAACCCCAAGCGCGAGGGGAAGAATAATTACTCGACGGCACTCAACTCAACTCAACGATTCTTTAACGTAAATCTTCCAACGACGCTGGTTGTGTTTTATAGATTTTACTCTTTAGATGTCCTCACAAAAAAATCTAGGGCCGATAAATCTGGCGATCGTGGAGGCCATTCAATGCTGCCTCTTCTCCCAATGCAATGACGTTGAAAACGTTAGTCTAAATACTGACGGAACAATCGTCACATAATGCGGAGGAGCACCGTCCTGTGGGAAATAAAAATGATCTTCGTGATACTGTGGATTATTTTCGAATATATCAGTCAAGGCAGGGTCAATAGCGTCTTCCAGTAATTGCAAATAGACTTCGCCAGTCGACAGGCGATAAATCTGGTAATCGTGGAGGCCATTCAATACTGCCTCCTCTCCTAATCCAATCCCGTGGAAAACTTTGGTCTTGTAATGAAAAGATCACCTACCAGGAGAAATCTCAGTTACTTCAAGGACTTGGAGATACTAATAATTCAAGTGCAACGAGTTTTATATTTTAGTAAAGATTGACAATATATGTTCGAACTGTTAAAAAAATAAATTCAACATCAACATCCAAAATAAAAACAAAACTTCATGTAACTTTTGTATACTGGAACCTCTGATTTCCAACATACTCCCACCTTGTGACACATCAAACGAAGTGTGAGTCAATCAACCTCTCTGGTTTTTTCGAAATTCTTCCTGAGCGTGTGATAATAGTAGAAGTTTTGCATTCTTCTGTCTTTTGTTCTTCGTTTCTTTCTGGACTATATCTTTTCTCGGCTTTATCTTCTTTTCTCAGCTGCGATTTGAAATCTTGCCTTTGTTCCTGAGAGGTGATTTCCAGCGGATATAGTCTCTGGATTGGTCTAGTCAATAATCCTGATGAAGTTTTCAATCGAACGACTCGAGTTTTTCCATCCTTTCCTGGAAATTTATCGACTACCAATGCTAGAGGCCAGTCCATTCGTTTTGTGAAATCACTTCCTATCAGGACAACATCTCCAATTTGTATATCACCAGCAGAATATTTCTTTGATCGCAGTATCAACTGTCCTAGATATTCTTTGCGGAATCTCCTCATCAATTCTTGTTTGAGTTTTATTCTATACCTCAAACGTTTGTTCAAGCTCACTGCATCGATACTATCGATATCTGGTACACCAGTATTTTTCAAATCATGTAAAAACATTGATGGTGTCAGTGGAGTTAAATCTGAAATATCATCTGAGACATAAGTCAGTGGTCTGGAATTCATCAATGCCTCACATTCACAGAGTGTAGTTGATAGTTCGTCGTAAGTAAGCGATGTTCTGCCCAGCGTTTTCCTAAGAATGTCTTTCAGAAGCCTTATCAACCTTTCCCACCAACCACCCCACCATGCACCGGTTGGAGTAGAAAACTTCCAGGTGAAACGTTTGGCTTTACTGTAGTCGGCAATTCCATCCCAATCGATTTTTGCGAATGCAACAATAACAGGCCTTCCTCTTCTGCTTATGAATTTCCTGAATGCTTGAAGGAAGCTATCTGTAGATAAAGTAGACACTAACTCCAAATGTACCGCTCTATAGACTGCACACGTAAAAATGCAAATCCACACTTTGGAGTTATTCTGAACAAATAGTGGTCCAGCCAAATCCACTCCAATAATCTCAAATGCAGCAACATCTGATACTCGATATTTTGGAAGTGATATAGGCATCGCATCAAGACTCTTCGCCCTGTATCTTCTACATATTACACATTTAGAGACAACAGATTTGATTGTTTTTCTACTTCTGATTATCCAAAATTTTTCACGTAAAATGCTCATCAATCCTTGAGTGCCAATATGACAATTGTTGACATGAAAGTCATGAATCAGTCTGAAAACTACTGTGTGTTTAGAAGGCAATATTATAGGATTTCTGAAATCAAGGATATCGTCTCTTTCTGAAATTTTAGTTTTCAGGCGAATTATTCCATCTTCGTCTTCGTAAGGACATAAGGAAGAAAGGCTTGCATCTTCAATTCCACCAAAAGATTCGTGCTGAATGAACTTTATTAGCATATTTTCTGCATTCTGAATTTCTTCGAACGAAAGGCTTGGACTCAAATTTCTCTCTCGTTTGCGGCAATTATTTGCAAATCTTCGAACCCAACCTATCAATTTCACAATTTTCTGGTATTCAGAAAAATAATGTTAATACCACGTGTAGTCCATTTCGGTATTGAGGTAACAGGCTATCGTGTTTTTCGCCTCTTTCATAACAATGGAACAATCAGGAGTAAATTCTTCTATAGGCCATTGACTTCTCTCCAGCAACAACCAAGAAGGCTCCTCCCACCATTTCGACTCCAGTAAATGCTTGCAGGAACAACGCCTAGATGGTAAATCAGCAGGATTTAGATGACCAGGAATGAAATTCCAGTCTTCTTTTTTCGTCAGACGTTGAATTTCTTGAATTCTGTTCCACACAAAAGTCTTCCATTTATTTTCCTGTTGAATCCAGGCTAATACTGTAGTCGAGTCTGTCCAACAATGTATTGGGATATTGCTGTCTAAATTTGATAATACAGACGAGAGAAGTCTTACACCAATATTTGCAGCTAATAATTCTAATCGAGGAATGGACAACTTTTTGATTGGCGAAACTCTCGTTTTCGCTTGAATCAGCTGAACATTTTGAGTTCCATCATTATTTTCAGTTCTCCAGAATAAAACTGCTGCATAAGCATCTTGACTTGCATCGGAGAACATATGGATACTTGTCGATCCTGGCTTTGAATCTGATGATTTCGAGAGCCATCGAGGAACTCTGATATTGACCAGAATACTCAGTCCTTCAACCCAACTCAAAAAGGTTGTCTTGATATCTTCTGGCACCTCTGTGTCCCATCCAATTTTCAGAATCCACATCTTCTGCAGTAATAACTTGGCAAATAAGGAAACTGGACACGAAAATCCAATAGGGTCAAAAATTTTGTTGACAGTAGATAAAATAGTCCTCTTTGTGATTTTATCAAAGTTCAAATCATGAAACCAATCGAAGCACAATGTTAAATTATCTTGTAAACGATCCCATTTCAACCCCAAAACAGGTGACACGACAGTGTCCGTGGTGTCGTTGTGCATAATGGTATGTTCCCAACAGCGGAGATCAAATTTGGCATCATTCATTATTTGGATGGACTGCTCCATGAATTTGTTCAATTCTTTCTCCGATTCAAGACTAGTGACACAATTGTCAACATAAAAACTTTTCTGCAATATTTGGACGATTGCTTTATCATAGGAAGACGGACAATTCTCTAGAAGAGTGCTGAGATGATGTTGTATCACAGCACCAAGAAGAAATGGGCTGCAATTGACTCCAAAAACCACTCTAGTATGTCGGAAATTGATAAGAAGACCATTTTTATCAATCCAAAGAAAACGAAGTACGTCCCTATCAGAATGTGATAAGCTAATCTGCAGGAAAGCTTTTCTAATATCAGCAATAACTCCAATTTTGGAATGTCGAAATCTTAGGAGAATAGAAGGGATAAGTTCGATCAAGTTAATGCCCTTCTCCAAGCATTGATTAAGAGAAGGATGTCCTTTTTCATTCGCTGAAGCGTCGAAGACTGGTCTAATTTTCGTTGTTGAGCTGTTCAATTTTACGACATGGCGATGCGGAAGGTAATGACTGACATTATTCACTTCATTTTCAGGGATATATTCTATGATTCCTTCTGTCAGCCATTCAGTAAAAACTTGATCGTAATTAGCGTAATATCCTTCATTTTTCAGCTTCAATAATAAATTATCCAATCTTCGTTTGGCTAAATTGAAATTCTTAGGTAGAGCTGGATGACCTTCGATCCAGGGCATAACAACTTCGTATCTACCTTCGTCATTGACTTTTACTGTCTTTTGAAAATGTTCAAATACTGCAAATTCCACTTCTTTTCTGGATTGATCTTCAGCAGGATAAGATATACCAAGAATATCAAGGCTCCACAGATCGGATATTTTATTAGATTTACAAAACATGGAGGTTGTCATCATAGCCATTGAGTTTTCGATAGCTAAACAGGATGTCGTAACTTTTCCCATAAGGGTCCATCCAAGAAATGTCTCTATAGCCACCAAACCGCATTTCAAAGTAAACTTCTTCCCAGTGAAAAGTCTCCCGGCAATATCTGCACCAATCAGAACTTCAATAGGATCTGCTTTTGTATCTGATAGTTCTATGCCTAGTTCTTTCAGTTCTATCATCCAAGGACCTTCTTCAATAGACGAAACATTACTACAGATTATGGGCTGATCGAGGGCTTCAAAATTGCATGCATGCAAATTTCCCAGTCTGATTTTATATACAGTATGATCAATAATGTCAGACTGATCTCCTCCAAAAAGTGCATGTATCATAGACTTCTTCCCAAGTTGTTCATAACCCATTTCAGATGCGGTGAATTTATTTATGTAGGACTGATGAGATCCTGTATCTATTATAGCTCTCACTCTCCTAGAGCTACTGTCACTGCTCAATTCGACAAGAAGAGTTTGCAAATAAACCTGATTATATGTCAAATTGGAAAGATTTTCAACTTTTGAATATTCTTCTCTCATGGATGATTTTTCAGATTTTTTATCAACAAGTGGCATTTCGGATTTTGGACACATCAGAGTATCATGTCGACTTTTACATTCTTGACATTCAATTTTCACTCTGCAATTTCTTGCTATATTTTAAGCAGATATGACAACATCCTCTGGATGACAAAATCTTCTTCTTCTCATCGATCTTCATTGCACCAGTTTCTGTGCAGTTTTCACTGAAATGGCCACCTTTACAGAATACGCATCTAGGAGATCTATGATTATTGATCAGATTGGATGCAGTAGGAATAACTGATTGTTTCAATGGCTCATTCTTTTTCGTTTTCGAGTCAAATGATGTGGCTAAAGAAATTTTCTCTTCATCTTCCACTTCTTTCTTGAGGAACTCCATCAAATTCTTTAAACGACATTTTTTGATTCCAGGTGTTTTTACTGACTCTGTAGTAGTCTGACTCCGCTGCCATATTCTCAAGAGGTCTTCCGGTAAACAGGATTCCACCAGTGGAAACAGCATTGCTGCATACTTGTCGGAAGTTACTCCCAAAGTTTCTAAAGACTGCAATTGACATTCAAGCTTGTCATGAAGTGCACCTATACTCGATTTGACTTTTAGATTGGTCAAAATTAGTTTTAAAAGCTCTCGAACATAGAATTCTATCAGTAACTCTACCTTTCCAAACCTCGATTTCAAACTTTCAACCACTTTCACATAGTTGTCCGCACTAGGAGGAAAGCTTTCAACCAACTGTCGGGCACGAGTTTTCGGAATTGTAGCTTGAATCAGGTATTGAAACTTATCTTCGTTTTCAATATTTTCGTCACCGTCAATTCTCTTGAACTGGCTCCAGAATGGTATCCAGTCCTTGATATCGCCACCAAATTTTTTAAATTCAATCCTGGGAAGGTGCAATTTTGACTTTTGGGCAGAAGAATGACTTGATACACTTGGTTGATGACAAGAACTATGGTTTGACTCCTTGACGAATCTCTGTTCAACTTTATATTTGAGCTTATTGTATTTGCTAATGAACTCATCTGCTTTTAAAACTTCAGTGTCGATGTCTTCATCACACCCATCTTCATCTAATAGTAAATCGAGGATCTGCTTATCCAAAATACGAATTTCCTCCATTTTATCATCAAGAAGACGGAGGTTTCCTTGTATATCAGCGAAATCAGGTTCAGGGGATTCTAATGCCCGAAGAATGGCATGATACACTCGCTCGAATGATATTCGATGGATCGTCAAAACTCGTTGTGTCTTCACCATTTGGTGTCCTGTCACGGTCGCCAAAAATAATGTAATGAAAAGATCACCTACCAGGAGAAATCTCAGTTACTTCAAGGACTTGGAGATACTAATAATGCAAGTGCAACGAGTTTTATATTTTAGTAAAGATTGACAATATATGTTCAAACTGTCAAAAAAATAAATTCAACATCAACATCCAAAATAAAAACAAAACTTCATGTAACTTTTGTATACTGGAACTTCTGATTTCCAACAGGTCTAAATACTGGCGAACCATCGTCGCATAATGCGTAGGAGCACCGTCCGGTTGAAAATAAAAATGATCTTCGTCATACTGTGGATTATTTTCGAATATATCAGCCTGGTGAAAAGAAGGATCCACCAGTCGGTCACCGCAAATGCCAGTCCATGCATTTAATTTCTCCGGTTGCTGTGCATGCCCCTCGTGAAAAACTCTTGGGTTCGGATCTGACCAATAGCGGCAATTTTACTGTTCCTATCAAGAAAAAAACTCGCATTCATCGGAAAAACAGGCATTAAAAAGGAACTGTGGATCGTGCCCTTCTCGCTCAATCAATATTTTGCAACACTGCAAACGGCAACCGATAATCAACCTCATTAAGTGTATAAAGTAAACGTGTTTCATATGGATGGAATTTATTCTTCTTCAAAATGTATTAGATATTTCTGGCAAACCAGGCGACGAAGTGCTCTGAAAATTTGGTGGTGAGCATAGATATGATGTACTTCTGTGAAATGTAGACAATGCGGTGGTGCCGCTTCTAGCAGATAGTAGTGGAAACTTGGATATTTTAAATGGAACACCTTGTATATTATATTATTTCTGGTATCTCTGCCTTATTCTCAATAACTTTATCTTATATTTTCGATATCCATGAAATTTCTCTTCATATTAAATATTTAAGAAGACACTACTGTTGAACAAGACCCTTCAAGAAACAATACATTTTTCGAGTAAAACTCACCACATTCGAAGGTTCACCATCTGGATTATCGAAACAATTCCTACTGAATGGGTTCAAATAATCAGGCCATTTTTTACACACCCTCACCCCGTCACTTTGGGAAACGATAAAAAATAGCCAGAAAATTATAAGGTGTCGTAACGACTTCATCGGAAATAAAGGACGTTCAGGTAAGTAATATCAACGAGTTTTGTGTAACAAATAATGAGCGTACTACCTTGGGAAATTGAACAGTTGATATTTCCCAATGATTACATATATTTAGATAACTATAATTTTTTGAGTTGAAATAATGAGGTATCGTATCAATTACAGCACTATCGTATTCGGTATAAAAATATTTGGATATATGAATGTGGTTGTTAGAAAAAGTAATGTTTAGTAGTTGTGACATTTTGATCCAGAGAGGCAAAGTGGAAGTCCTGGGACACCCTGTATCTGGATCTTCCTCTATGACCTAGTAGACGAACCTAAAAAACCAATTAGAATAGATAACCTACATTTTGCCAATCATATATAATTTTCATATTGGAAATTGGAAGTGACGGTTAGTGTCAATAAGACATGAATTCATCAAATTCTATTCCTTCATTAGAGTATGAGGAAGTAATAGCTAGAAGATGAAGTGAAAAATACGTCAGGCTTATGCGAAAAAGTTAAATGAGTTAAATAGCGTTGCTCCAGTATCGACAAAAGTATTAAAGAACCAAATAAAATATGACCTTGCTGCAAAAATGCAAGTGAAAGGCACATTATTTGTGAATTGTCATGTAGTTTTCAGGCAAAAGGATCAAAATTGCATATTTGTGTATCAGAAACTGCCTCGAAGAATGAAGAAATGTGAAATAAAACTTTTTTGTAACCATCATCTGGCTCAACCCTTACAAGCTACCCAGAGAATCTTGTGCGAGCTGGGAGTTACTATTCATTCTGCCAAGTATTCGCAGCCTTGTAACGTTCTTATTTCAGAAAAAAGCAGTAACGTCCCTTATACATTTTTTTAATGATATATTGAAAGCCCTTGAATGCCTGATTTCAGTTATCTACATGTAGTCACTTGTCAAAGATTTTCATGTCAACTTTTTGCTCAATTGAATTGAAATATTTTTCTTATGAATTATGATATTTTATGCTGTCTTTCTGAGTTCATCCATATACAGGTCTATTCAAATTCGAGTCTATGACGGTAAAAGATAGAAGGATGGTTAAATGGGGGCCAATTTGCGTATTTCAGAGGTAAATTACGCGACACAAAAAAATCTGATTTAGCTTCTTTGGTTCTGGGATTGTATAGGAAGAATCGAAAAATTTGAAATAATTTTTTTGCCAAATATCTTTTTATTTTGTGAACATTTTTTGAAATTTTTGACACTTTGCCATAGCAACTTTTTGTAGACTATCCAAATATGCAATTAAAAATTATATACAAAGTCTCGTACAAGCCGGGCCACCCTTGACTTTTTATTTTCAAATACGGACCTGTATTTTTTATAACATTTATTCAAATGCTAAGAGTCGTGTTTCATGTTGGCGTAGTATTTTAATCTAAACTACAGGGTGTTTTGGTAGTAGTGAACTATTAGCAGTAAAATCAACATTATTTCTGTGGGTGAGTTCAAGAAGGGCCAATGTTAAATTTTGAGTGCTAAATAGGCCAAATTGTATATTTATTACTTTTGGCTACAATTAAAGTTAATGTAAGTTCTTTACTGTTTAACAGAATCAATTCAGATTTATTAACTAGGTGCAGTTTAATATGATAATTATTTAAAAAATATTCTGCAACTGTTCATCAGCATAATTTAGAAGTAGCAAAATTGACTAAGGCCCTTCTAGAACTCACCCACAGATTCAATTCCATAACAGCTATAATTGAAGAATATCACAGAATAAAAAAGTGAACTAATGACAAGTTGACATTTTTCAATTATAGCTGTTATGGAATAAGGAAATAATAATTATACTGCTAATAGTTCACTACTTCCAAAACACTTTGTAAGTAACTCAGATGAAAATACTACGCCAATATGAAATATGACTCTTGACATTTGGAAAAATGCAATAAAAAATACAGGTCCGTATTTGAAAATATAAAGTTGAGGGTGGTCCGGCTCGTACGATACTTTTATATAATTTTTATTTGCATATTTGGATAGTCTACAAAAAGTTGCTATGGCAAGTGCTAAAAGTTTCAAAAAATCTTCACAAAATGAAAAGATCTGGTCCGAAATTTTCGATTTTTCCTGTATAACTCCAGAACTAAAGCATCTAAATCAGATTTTTTTGTTTCACGTATTCCACCAGTGAAATACGCAACATTGCCCACATTCAACCACCCTTCTATCTTTTACCGTCACCCAGATCCCCATGCATAGACTCGAATTTGAATAGCTCTTTATATTAGCATTTCTTGTTTTATTTATACTTGTGAAAGGTAGGCGGAATTATAGAACTTATAATGTCCCAAGGGAGTTACGACCCTCTTTATTGATAACTATGTCGATTCAGACGGTCAGAAATAAACATTTACAATGTTACCGATTTGATATTTTATAATTTTTCTACATTTGCATGGTCTCTCTTCCCCGTTTATTTTCTGCGGCTCTCAAAACAAGCAGTTTGCCTATAAAATAAGTCCTCGATGGACCCGCTTCGTTTTCATCAGCATCGCTCATTGTTTGTGTTGATCTCGGAGGTCACTTTCGCAGAAAGGAATTAGGTAAGTAAATCCTCCGCCGGCGAGCACCATCCACGAGTTTAACGGGTACATGTCCTTGTGACGCATCAGCAAAACGAAATCAAAATTTGAATAAAAGTAATTCGTAACGGGTCGCGCGATTACTTTCGGAATGCCGTTATCCTGCTGGGCATATATGTGTTAGCCGACCACGCCGCTATCGAACCCTGTCTCTGAGCATCGCCATCGCCTCGACTCCTGCGGCGTGGGCGAGGGAACGACTACCAGGTGGACAACAATGCTCTCTTTTGCAATTACAATGGGGAGCAAACTTTTCGGTGGTGAAACTGACAGAAAATAGCGTGGTTTGTGGCTGATCATTGATGAACTGGCAAAAAACTCTGAAATAAAAACTTGTCTCTCATTATTGATCTATTTATTTCTGACCGGGATATTATAAGCTTATTGTTAAATTGTTAAAATTGTTTTTTCCGTTATATCTTCACAGTTACAATAAACAGGGTTATAACTCCCTTGGGACATTATCGATTTAATAGTTTCCTCTACCTTCCATAACTGAAGATAAAATAATAAATGCTAATATTCAGGGTGTTCCAAATTAAGTCGGCATTGCTAACTCCGTTATTATTGATGCTACGAATTCGGTTAAATGGGTTAACTAGTAGCATTTTTAATGGCCTTCTCGATGCCGAAACCAAAAAAAAATTGACAGTCGCGTTTTCAGAATATTTCATAAAATGATATTTCTTTCAATGGAACACCCTACATCTTTTCATGCATTTCGATTCGTAATAACATTCTCAACAACAAATCTCATTTGACATATTTTCGTAAAGGAGAAAATAAGACAGTTTAATCAAAAGGAAACATTTATAACAAACGGATTTGATAAAGCGCTACAGAATATCGAGTAAATGTTTAAAAACACCGCCTTCTTGTTGAACACATATTTGGGCCCTTCTATTGACACTACGTGTGGCATTCAACACAGTTCGGCCATCAATTCTATTAATTATAGTTACAATATAATTTTTCAGTTCATCTACATTATTATGTTTCATTTTGTACACCTCACTTTTCAGAAATCCCCAAAAATAAAAATCTAGAGGTCTCATGTATGTCTGGTGAACGAGGGGGCCACTTGACAGGACCATTTGTAGCAATCCATCTGTTTCCAAAACAGCCTCGCAGCATTCTTTTTACGCCACTGACATTATGTGCTGGTGCTCCATCCTGCTGAAAATAGATCATCTGACGAGCCTCCAGATCAAGATCAACGAAAAACTCTTGTTAATAAATTAATGTAACGGGGTCCGTTCAAAGAATTAACCGATAATTTTGCCTCAAATGAGACCACACCAAACATTAATATTAAATTGTCTTTGCGGATTGTGGGGATCAATTAGAAATGGATTATGTCTACTCCAATTATGAAAATTCTTTCTATTATACATCCCTCTCAGGATCACCAGGTTCTAGTGTTTGCACTGGTCTTAACTTATAAGGAGAAATCATATGTTTCTTCAGAATTCGTTGAATACCAGACAGTGGAACAGCTATTAATTTCTCTAGATAAATCTCTGATGGAATTTTTTGGATATACCTCAAAGTAGGATTAAACGTCAATTTCTGTATCTTCAGATATTACAAAACGTTTTTTAGTTCTCCTCTTCTCAAAAACTTTTTCATTGTTCCTGAATCGACGATGAAGCACAGAAAAAAAACGCCGATCAGGTAATTCACGATCGGGGAACGAATTGCTGTAGTGTTGGAGTGCTCTTACGCTATTTTTCTGGCAAACCAAGTAGGACTCTAGCATATCACATTTTTCTTGATGGGAAAACGGCATTTCGAAAAATATTCGAACAGTAGTTGACAGTTAAAATAATTTATGACATTGTCATGATATACTTGAGAATATTTGACAAATAGTATTTCAACTAAGTTCCAAGGCAACTTGATTGCTCATAATAGTTATGTTTTATCGAATCAAATGCATTTTTTCCAACCACATTTATATGACCCTCCAGTATTTTCGGTTCTGTGCAAAAACGGCTTCAAAGTTATCATTACAGCAGACATAGAAAATAAATGCGGCTAGCGGAATGGCTTAAAGATGGAAATTATCGTACATTAATACCTAATAGCTCAGTGGTGTCAATTGAGTGGTGCGGCATGATGATCACGGGTTTCCCGAGTTCACATCCCAGTGCAATTTTTTCTTTTTACTGTCTTATTTTGCTATTAGTAACAAAATATTGTCATTCGTATAAGTACCAAAATTGGACAATCATGAGGTTTCATTCGCCAAAACAAAGAAATTTTTTGTAACTAGTGAAAGAAATAAATATTTCCACATCAGTCATTTTCCACTTTAGGACGAAAGGTGATATGTGCTTTGTTGTTGAAAACGTTATTACGAATCGAAATGCATGAAAAAAAATAGGGTGTTCAATTGAAAAACCTATCATTTTATGAAATATTCTGAAAACGCGACTGTAAATTTTTTTTGTTTTTGGCATCGAGAAAGCCATTAAAAATGCTACTAGTTTGTCCATTTAACCGAATTCGTAGCATCAATAATAACGGAGTTGGCAATGGTGCCGACTTAATTTGGAACACCCTGTATATGTATATATATTTATGAAAACTGAACGAAATTTTATATATTCACGTCATTACAAATAATTAATATATAATTTTTAAATGTACCCTGAAAATTACTTGGAATTACTGAAAACAATTTCTTCTTTTGGATGGCTAGAGCTTCTGTTCACTACTGCCGAGGTACCTGACTCTCCTAATGGCAAAGTATACAATATTCATGCCGTTTTATTTTTGAATTCGATCCTATCCTACAAATAGGTACCCCTCCGCCACCGTGGAACTTTTCCAACCTCCGTGTCTTTTTTAGTTAGTCATAGTTGCTCCTGCATTAGCTATAGCAGTAGCAGAAGTGCGATGAAGGCAATGATGTCCCGTATAAGATGGGTTTGGCTATCCCAAATACATTCCGATTTTGCTGGGGACTTTTCCAAACATGTTTTTTTCAATTGGCCGATATGTGCATTTATTTTGTCGGAAGTTCAAAAAAATCGTTCAATACCTTCAGGACGCAAAGACAAATAAAATCTTAATAAAGGCAAAGCGGAGAACTCTTTTCCGTCCACAACTGTAAATTTCTTCGATACACTAGTTTTTCTTTCCGGTACGTTCACTACCATAACGGAATCCCGATCCTCTATATCCGATACCTTCATATTCAAAAGTTCCTGACTTCTGCATCCTCCAAACTAACCCATAATCAAAACAACCTATAACTCAAAAAGAAATTAATACACACAAAAAGGAAAATAACGAAAACACTACCTTTTGCAATAAATGAATTTCATTAGGAGCGTTCTTCAGAAATCTGATGACTATGCTATACTGCATCTAAAAAACATTTTCAATACTGAACAGATTCTCCAAGCAAACACAGCTTGATATCAAAGTTCTGTAAAGTTCGAAACTTTAGGTACCAGAGGTATATATCAACAAAGTGAAATGAATATGGAGTACCCTACTCTCCAAGAGTCTCCACAAAATGGAAAAATAAAGGCAAATATCTGTCAGAAAACAACTACTTTCCTGGCTAATACTCCGACGGACATTGAACTACATCCGATGATATTCGTGCAACGTTCTTTCGATAAGACCCAATTGCTTTTGCTTGTCTTGTCATTAAACATATGATTATTCTTCATTTGGCTGAGAATAACCACCTGCGGACATGCATATTTCGAGGTTTTGCCATCAGTGTTTAGTTGAAATTGTCTAAGAAATCTTTAGTTAACTCGAAATCGACTTCAAATTCGGTGTGCTTATTTAAATAAGGTTGAATTTTAGAGCTTTACAAAAATTGTCATGCAGAGGAATGATGGAAACAAAATGTTGAAGAAAAATTACCCCTTTCAACTATAGTTATATGAACTTTTCAACTCGAGAATTTGATATGCATATCTAAAAAGGTTGAATTTCACAAAAAAATCGACTAAGGAATTAAGGAAACAAAATTTTAGAGGGAAATGACCCCTTTCAACTCGAGAACGGTTAAAGAAGAAAGCAATTCTGCGAACGCCAATCGATTCAGAATGATAGAATTGGTTTACTCTGTTGATTTCAAGTTGATCGACGAAAACAAAAATTATTCGTAAAAAGTTCCAAGGGGTAGACACCTAAATATCATGAAAAATAGAAAATCGTCAGATCTACACGAAATTCACACTATATATGCAGAATTTTATGCTGATTCGGAAAATATATGATTTGTGTATGCTCAGATACGAGGTTTAGCATAAAAAAGGAATAAAACGTCTAAAATCCCCTCAAAAGATTAAATTATCGAATTTTTTATTTTTTTTTCCAAAAAATCGCAGTTCTCTCACATCCCGATCAACTGTTTATAAATAAATTTGGATGAAGATTCAACAAAATAATGTTTTCAACTCGAAATTGCAGTGATTCCGTAAAAAGTCTATGAAATCTTTAATTGATCCTGAATCGACTTCAAATTTGGTGTGCATCAATTCAGAAGGATTAAATAAAAATAAAATAATATATGCACAGACCCTTCTATGCTTCCGCACTACACAGCAGATGTAGAAAAACTGTTCTGTTTCGAAATAAAATTCAAACTTTCAGTTCATATTGAGCCCAAAACTGGTGTAGAATTCATTGCCACTCAGAGAAAGTTTCGTATTGAAAAATACATAATAACAACTTTCCCAAATAGTTCATATTTCAAAGATCTCTATAGATTATGAAATTATTCGTTCACCATTATCCACTTTTTACCTGCTGAACATACATATTGTTTGCCTTTCACTCGATAGATCCAATATCTCGCATCGCCCACCATTGATTGATTTTTTACCACCCTCGAAACACCAGCTTCCTTCCTGTTCACCTTTCAAGATATACAAACAATGAATATAAATAAGTATGGGAATGAGAGCACCTCAGGTATAGTTCAAAGATCGCACCCGCCAGAGACGGACTCGTAAGAAAAGCATCACAAATCGTACGGAAGCCAAATAAGTATACATATATTTTATTTTGGTATTTACGTACAACCAAAGGTTTTCTACATTATGTTGAAATTTCCAATATTACATCTCCAAATTCGGTACGTAAATATTTCCTTTCTTAACTGTAACTCTTTCGACGCTCGACTGACGTATTGCTGTATGAGCGCCACGGCAAATAATAATAATAGCTGTCCTCTACCTGCACTGATTATATCTTTGGGTACACTCTATGAGTGTTTGTGAGGAATTATTATTATTTTAAGGCTAGGTGGGGTAGTCTCGAAGTCGATATCATCGAGAACTCCCTCTAACATCACTTTGAGAAAAATGGAATGTATCCCAAAATTATTTTTTCCCCTAAGTAATTAATATCCCAGTCAGGCCGTATCGCCGGAGGTCCGAAAAAAATAATTGCATTTCCTTATTTTCTTTTAGCTGTAATTTTGTTTGTATTTATCGCACATTTCATTAACAGGTATGAATAAATTCCTCATTAATAGTACTAGAGGTAGTGGATTTTCTCAAGAGCTATGACTCAGCTATGACGGTAGCAAAGCACAAATTTACGTATTGGCAATGAGTGTGAGTGAGAGATATATTCAACGTCATAACTCTTAAGAAAATCCACTACCTCTTATAAGTGGTATCACGGTACCAATATGGTTCCATTTGAAATAATTGAGTTTTACCCCAAAATCGATTACGATGAACTTCATTTGTTATTAAAAAACCCATATTATTATTTTTTTACGGGATTTCGATTTTACAAGCGCTCTTAAATGGAAAATTAAAAATTAAATTATCAAAAAAGAACTTGGGTCTATGGATAGATCTGAGATTCATATAAATCAGTTGTGTAGGGCCTCATATAACGTATTGCGGCAATTATATCTTGGTAGGAAAAAAAAATACTTGAATTGAAACTCTGATAATCTCACAAATGGCTCACTGCGACATTTTTTACGGACCTTCCCAAGATCAACATAATGTATTACGGGTGCAAGAAAAAATAGTTGTATTCAATTCGCTTACAGTATAAGTAGGGCTTCACTTTTTATCGTGCGATCCCAAGCACTTTATTGTATGGTTTCTCAAGTAACGGCTTGGTTTATTAAAGTTCTCAAGCTGAATCAGTAAGTGTAGCAAACTATAAAAATGGTGTTCGACTACATTTGCTATTTCGCACGTTTTCACGATTTTCTGTATAACAAAGCAAAACGTAGAATGAAAGTAAACCAGACATTTTTGCCAATGTAATGAAAATCCGAAACTTCTTACCCAAGAAACCACCCCAACCTTGACCACAATGAGCTTCTCTGATCGACCGAATGATCAAAAAAACCATGCCGTTCCTGTATGATATACGACGATCCGCGAACGACATCTAGCAATACCTGAGCAGTTCCCAGCCTCAGTGTTTGTACCACCTGTATGATTTTCCCACACCCTGATCGCAGCTGACATAACCCTTCCGCCCCCTACACATCGAGAGGACATTACAAGGTACTTTTGCCCTTTTGTTGGGCCTTTTGAATGCCTGGCGTCTATCTCATTTCTAAGACACTTGATGAAATGGTTATATTCCTGTTTTTATATTTTTGATCGAGTTTCGGGCTGAATTTGTGATCCTTGTTTGCGATGAGAGAATTTTACGGCGAAAAATAGTTTTGTATTGTCGAATGTTTGCTGACCGTTCCCAGAAAACTGTGAGAACACATTTGAGTTATAGTATGTAGTTCAAGGATTTGCAACATGATAATGTACAACAATAGTTATTTATTGCATAAGTGTTCTAAATAGTATTTCATTTGCGCAAAAATTTATAAGTGCTAGGAATTACACGTTAAAAGGTAAGATCTCGTTAAAACTTGGCTCGCACAAGTTAAGACAATAATGAGAAATTTTAGCGTACCACCAGACCTAAATATTTTAATAAACGTATAATATTTACTCTTAAAAGTGTTCAAAGGCTTTTTGAATTAAATTCCTGAGAAAACTTCATATTTAATGGTTAGATATTTGTTTATTTATAACATGATTATAATAAAGGAGAAATAAAAAGATTAAAATGGTAATAATTTACAGTTTCATTTATTACCCATAGGTCTAAAAACATACCAATAAAAAATTAGTACAAACTCAGCAAAAAATAATCATCATACAAAATATACTTTTATTCGCGAAATGCGTTCCCGCTAGATTAAGATTAGAATCAAGGCGCTAAACTGTGTAATGGTGATCAGCCTACAAATTCCATCTATAGTGTTTAATTTTATTCTCATTCAAATTTGAATAAATTGCTGAAGATGTCGATAATTGAAATATGTTAATCAAACATTTTCATATACGTAGTCATTGCCACTTTTTGCCTAATTCTATGTTTTCAATGGGAAAATTATGTAAAGAAACTTTTTGTTTGGTACTATTGATATTGCATTAAGCATTGGGGCACTGAGCAAATACGCCTATTGTTTGGATTGCTTTAATTCTGCCGCCATTTCAGTTATTATATTCTGAAACAATGAACAATGAAGGAATATCACCAAACTCAATTTAATATCCAAAACTCGATTAATTATGAGAAAACAGATGAAATATATACACTAGCTCTTAAGGCAAAACAAGACCTTGCAACATTACATCAGTTCAACGAAATAATTATAGGTGTCGCACCCTTCGCGCAGGTTGCGAATAGTCTTTAGTGTAAAACTTGTTGTTTGCCTGTGATTAAAATATCAACTTTATGAGTAATGGAACTTATCTTCACTCTTAAGTCCTCTTCAACACTTATTCTGCTTCTATGTCCATTTTGTATGTACAAGAGTTCAGAAAATCCACTCTCACACAAGTAACTCGTACCAAACGGCATCAAAAATAGCAAAGCTTGCCTGAAGATCAGACGGTACTCGGATTTACATCGGATCCAGAAGTTTCTTGAAGATTTCTCTCTAAAATAATTAACTAGTTTTTTCAAAAGATCGATAAAACTCTTTTTTAGTTCCAATTCATTTTCAGTTTGTTTCGCTACAAGTAATTACTTGCAGAGGAACAAACAAATGTATGATTTGATTGAGCTTATCAATATATGTTGCCCTGGAGCGCTACGGCAATAGTAATAGTCGTCTTCTGTCCGCACATAATACTCATCTGTGTATTTAGAGGAAATATTATTATTAGATCATATAGAGAACTTATCGCTCAAGGCAATTGAAAAATAGAACCGTTACTCTTTTGAAAAATTCATGTGAGACAACGTTTATGCATAGGTTGTCGAGCAATCCATCTGATTGAATATGACTCTCAGCCAGTTTCTTCGAATTTTTCGTTAATCGGCCGATTTAAAGAGTTTCGGTGAAAAAACTTTCCACATATGGAGTGACGAGTGGTTTGCTTGGTATATTCTTGTTTATAATCATTAGTTTATGAATCTTCGACGATGTGAATTAAAAGTGGTTGACCGCTTAACAAGTAACCTCCGATGCCCGTGCTCGGCGAACTTGAATCTCAGACCAGTCAGAGTTTTTTCATTAAATGCCGCTCAAGCTTACGTTGGAAAAACTATTAACATTGAAAAATCTTTTCATGCTGAACACATTAAGCTGTAGGGAAGATTAAATCAATTATTATTATTATTAAGAAACACAACTCTCACTTCCAATGAATTTTCAAATAGAATTGGTTTCCCTCAAGGGTCAGTGTTAGGATCTATAATGTTCACTATTCATACAAATGATTATTGGCAGTTGTTATATTCTAGCGTAAAAGTGTTGGAAGTGTAGATAGTGTGAGGTTTTGCATCAATTCCTATCTTCTATTTCTTGGTTGTTACAGAGTGGGCCAAATTGGGCACTTTTGAAGGGAAAGTCTTGTTTTCAAACTAGATAGATGAAAACTGATGGCAGTTTCTGTAGGTCAAATTTTATGACAAACTTAATGGTGAAAACCGCATATCTATTATTGTTTCTGAGGTACAGCATATTTTTCAAAAATGTGCATTTTCGAAAAATTGCTTTTTTTCTGTCAAAAATTTCTTGTTTCTATGAAAACATTTCCCGAGCACTTTTTGACGTAGAATTCAATGGTGTAAGTAACAAATTTTTTCAAATAAGATATCCATAGTTATTGATGCTAATTAATTCGGCAAAAAACGCTAAGAAAAGGTGTCGCCTGTGTGTAGAAGAAGTTGGTAGACATTTTGAACACCTTTTCTGAAGAAATGTATTTCATTTATTATGGAAAAGCCTAAAAGCTCTGTTCTTCAAAGATGACTCTAGCAAAACATCCAGTGTGCTACAATTTAGGGAAAGGTAATTTTAAGCTCTTTTGAAATATGAAGAAATATACACGGTGTCTCATTTAAGAATCATAGTTTTCCATCAATAACTATGGATATTTTATTCAATAAAATAAGTTACTTACACCATTGATTTCTACGTAAAAAAGTGCTCTGGAAGTGTTTTCATAGAAACAAGAAATTTTTGACGGGAAAAAAGTTCACAGTAACTTTTCGAAAATGCACATTTATGAAAAAACATGCTGCAATTCAGAAACGATGATAGATAGATATGGAAGAAAAAACTTGAACTGAGATCGATGGAATTAGGATCGCACGTTAAAAGGTAAGGACCCCGACATCCCTAGTTCGCACAAATCTTCCGATATCCTCTGAGGGTTGGATATTCGAAGAAAAAATTACATAATTATCATCAGGGCACGCACATCTTGTCGTAGTTGTATTTGACGTTCTGCAAAAATTGAATTATTGTAAATCACCCAATCTCGCATGATTATTTGTCGGAACTTTGTTTGGAATTTCAGTAATTTAATTTTAATGGAACATATTTATTTTCTTTCCACTTGTAACCACGAGTACAGTCATAGTTCTACCACAATCCCAGCTGACTAATTTCAGAGATCATACACCAAGAAAATTTTACAGTAAACAAAAAGCCGCCGAAATAATCCATTGTCTTACTCTGAGAAATTAATAATTCAAAGCAATTCACGGTCGCGGAATTACTTGAAGGATTCTCACAATCAAGAAGTCACAAAGGCGTGATATTATCTGCTGCAGAAGACACATAACAATATCCGTGGCATTCTGTATTATGGATGCACGAATTGTGAGAGTTAGAATTACGTAACCGAAAAAATTTGCATTATTTAGTTGGGCATGGCGATTAATTAAGAATTATCTCACGATTTCAACGATCAGGGGCAAGCTCACGGTTAAGACGATGTCAATGACTTCCGAAGACGTCATTCGGGTTCCATTTGTTATAAACAAAAGAACAAGAGAGCTGCTTCGTGAATGTTGTTTGGAATCGTACAGAGTGGACTGCCAACGAGATTTTTTGTACGAGATTTCGAATGATGTTATGAAGTAGATGAATAAGTATCAACTCTTGTTACAATAATTAAATAGTTATTTATGTATCAAGGAAATTACAAGGGCCTCAACCAGTTCATTACCCTCCCGCTATATTTGAATCAGGTACCGTTGTTTATAGGAGTTTTGTTGTTGCTATGTTACGTGTTTATAGACAGAACACAGAACTTTGTTATCAAGATGTGTTTGCGTTGAAAACGTGTGTTCTAACCATAATATAATGAAGGATATTTTGAAAAAAGGTGCCAAAGCAACAGAATCATTAATTCCATCGAAAAGTAAAGCCGTATACCAAAAAGAATAGATAGATTTATTTAACAACGTATACAATTAGGAGATTTCTCCAATAAGATTTACAGTACAAGATAAAATCAATACAGTAATATTCAATACATTCACATGGTAAAATCATAATTTACAATAAAATCATGCCTACATTTAACAATGTGATATATATTTAATTTATACTCATACATGCTCGTACATATATATTCATTATTTCTGTGGCAATAAAAGTGAATAAATACTTATTATGTGCGATCTTATGAAAAAGGTGTTTTGATAAATTCTTCGACGTTGTAAAAACAGTGTCGCAATAAAAAAGTCCTGAGTTTGTTTTTAAAACATTCTGGACGGAGATTTTTCAGGTACGTGATTATAAAGATCCAAGATATATCTGGAGTGGCTGATACGGAAAAACGTTATGCCAAAAGATGTCACTGAAACTGTATTTCTGGTATATTTTCAAGAACTGGTAAGGATTTTCTACGTTTTTCGGTACATTTGATAGAGGCAAGTACCTCGACAGTAGTGAACAGAAGCTCCAGCCATCCAAAAAAGAATTGTTTCCAGTGGCGGAAGTAATTTTCAGGGCACATTTAAAAATTGTACATTTATTATTTGTAATGACGTGAATTGAAAAACTATGGTTCAGTTTTCATTTCAATAATATGTACACATTAATTATCCATCAGCATTTCTTATTTTGCGGCTAATGAACATAGCAGTCGATGCCAATACACCAAAGAAAAAAAAAATTTACTTGTGATAGGTAGGGAATTATAGAATCTATAATGTCCCAAGGGAGTTATGACCCTCTTTATTGATAGCGTAACTATGAGGAAATAAGCTTATAATATCCGAGTCAGAAATTAATTCGTTTTTATATATCCTTACCTAGGAACAATGCTGCTCTTAACAGGTACCCATAATTAAAAACTCTCTTCACGGCAAGCATCAGCATAAACTCCGACAGATCTGGTCGTCAGAACTATCAAGAAAGAACAAAACTAGAAAAATTATGCATCGTCTTTGAGAAATATTTACTCTGAAGGTGTTGATTGTCTCTCTACAAAGGTGATTAAAAGTGTAGGTCCCCATATCGGGTATTATAACTGATATAATCAATTTTTCAGTTGAAAAGGGTTCATTTCCAACTGACATCAAGATAGAAATTGTGAGTCCAATTTTCAAGAAAGGCAATCAATTATGTCTCGATAATTTTCGCCCGATAACGGTGCAGTGTGTGATGTGTAAAATAATCGAAAAATGCATCTACAAGCAAATGATTTCCTTTGTTTCAAAATACAATGTTATAACTGAGCATCAAAATGGATTTCTCCCAGGGAGATCAACGGAGAGTGCATCTATTGCGCTTTTCATTATATTCACACTTCGCTGGACATGAAAAGGTATGTAGGTGCACTGTTCTTTGATCTTTCGAAAGTCTTCGATTCAATCAATACTAAGATTACAATTAACAAACTTAGTGAACTGGGCTTTCGCGGCAAATTTCTATCGTGGCTGGCTTCGTACCTTGAAGTCAGGAAAATAATAGTGAGAATTGACGACCAGAGATCCTCCCACATGACGTGGATACTGGGGTACCACCTTGGCAATTGACGCAGAAACGCCTGAAGAGAATTCACCACGTGGTGTGGGCGGAATTCCCTTATAGTCAACTCTACTAAAACCATCTGTGTGCACTTCTTCGCCAGAAATGAAATATCTAATAATAGTAGAGTCTCAGTAAACGATATTGAAGTCCCCTTCTCAAAATCTACCAAATTCCTAGGAGTATTTGTAGACAATGGGGTTGGAATTCTAATATTAGTCACATTTGCAAGAAATTGAATAGTAGTTACTTTGTCATGTTACAACTGAAAAATATTTTTGTGTCTAGTCAGTTGATCAGCGTCTACTATGCTATAGTTTATTCCCACATTTCGTACAATATTATTCTATGGGGTGGTGCAGGGGGCGCATCCAGAATTTTTATTTCTCAAAAGAGAATTATAAGATTAATGTTCAACCTAGACCATAGAGAAACATGTCGTAATTATTTCAAAGAACATGGAATTCTAACATTACTCTATATACATCTACAAATGCATTCTCTATGCAAAAAGCAATTATCATAAGTTTTCTACCAATTCTGATTATCACGATTATCCAAGTCGTTCCTCTAAACTTATTAGGCCTCCCAAACATGTAACTGCACTGTATGAAAAAAGCCCAATGTATAAAGGAATTCAATTTCTGAATCATTTGCCTTCCTGTCTGAGATTGGAAAATTACTAATACGAAAACTAAGAATATTTTTAGGTAATGAATGTTACTATGACATATCAGAATTTTTTAAAAAGAAATTTACGTAATTGTAACACGTGATAGATTAGTGACTTGCTGTAACTATACAGTGCAGCTATGTATGCACTTCCTCCCTACGACTTATCCTATATCATAGAAACTATGATCATAAAGGACTAATAAAGTATTATTATTATTATTATATCATAGGAACTTGCATCCTAAATCGTCTGTCCCACGGTTATACTTCCCCAGACAACGGAGAAACCATGGACTTTTGAGTATGGAGAATGGCACTGGATGGAGCCTGTAAAGTCATCAAGAGCTCAGATCCCCTTTTCTGCTCTATATGCGATTATGAAAATGCAGGGATTGGAGTATTTCTCTTCAAGACAACAACTCTTGCAGTCGATGAACTCGGTCTCGTGTTCGACACTGAACGGACGAACCCAAACTCTGTCACCGAGTGGGAACCCATCCAGCAAAAAGCCCACGTTAAAGCTGCGGATTGTGAGAGTCTTCTGCAGCTACATAATGATAAACAAATTCATGGGTGTTCTTCAAGCACATTGAAGACCTTGGCCTATCCAGAAACCTGATGACATTTGCATTTCTCAGGTCAAGTGGGCTGATATTGGAAACCGAGTGATTCATAATGGCCTGCCAGGATGGTGTCTTCAACACCCTCGTCTACCGTAGTCGCTTGTTGGGTATAGAGGCACTTGAAAAAAGATGCAGAGCAGAGCGTCATGGGGGCAGCCGAGATCATAATGCATTTGCTGTCAGCCTGTCCAGCTTATGCGGTCCCCAGCCTGTATCCACAGGCATAACGCGGCCCGACGAGTGTTTTTCTACCATCTATTACACTCGTATGGTGTAGACACCGGGGGATATTGAGTCCGTTGTGGAGAATGAGAAGTGCCGAATCTATTGGAACTAGTCATTCTCCACCCTCAGGCGAATGCAAGCCAATAAGCCTGATGTAGTCCTCCTCGACAATCAAAGTAGGACGATTTTCGTCATTGAGTTTTCAGCTCCTGGCGGAACGAGCATCGTCCGAAAAGAGAAGGAACAACGATTTAATTATCGAGACCTACTTTCTGAACTCCACAGGCTTTACCCAAATTATTCTGTTAAAATGGTGGTGTTGATATTAGGGGTCCTTGGTCGAATGATGGACACACTGCTCTCAAACACAAAAATCATACCGACTTGCCGTAATATGGCAGAAATCTTAGCCGGACGAATACAAAAAGCCGTAATTCTTGGTTCACTCCGCCCGCTCAGGGCACATGATTCTCGGACCCAATAGTCACTTATCCCACGGCCTGGTTATTAGGATAAAAGATCCAGCGCACCTTTGGAAGTCTTGGGGCACCAGAAACAGGGCCTGACTAGAAAATTCCTAACGGATGATTACTTTCAAAGATTACATAGAATAAATAAATTCTTTTGGATGTCATAATATCGACTTATAGCTTTATAATGTTTAAAATAAATGAACCTAGGTAATACTTTATTTCTATTATGAATGCTGCAAATGCAAGTTTGAAGAACCACAAGAGGGGTATTAAGTTGCACAGAGGAAGGAATGTGACTACATAAAATCACCACAAATGGTGGAAAGTAAGCAATTGGGAAGGGTTATCGAAAATTGCAGTTTGATGCTGGGGTATAATCCCAGTGTTGATCATCAGGTTCAAAAGAGTACAAGTGATTTTGGTGGGACACAACTGAAAATTTCCCCAGTGGGCCTTGGAAGCAAGTCCAGTCCGCCTCTGATGCTAAATTACACTTCTTAGTTTAGCAAGAATCACTTAGTTCTCAAAATAACCCGTGAGTTGTTTTGAAAAACATAAAATCATCGCGTTCCTGCTAGATACAGTTATGCCATCTGCATTAGTAAATATCATGATTCTCTGCAAACAGAAGAAGCGATCTGCTAATGGCAGTAGCAAATAAATAAAAGTAAAAATCCACTGAATTATAATGAATAAAAAGCACCGTTAGTTGTTATGTGTTCACTTATTCATGACGGTCGTCGGGGAATTGCCACGAATCGTTCAAAATATCGAATGAATTCCGACGAATTCTATGGTCGAGTGTCTTGACCCATTTTAGTTGTTTACCAAGAAGATGGCGTACCGGTACGACGTGGGCTGCCCATTTACCAGAGCCAGTGTCGCCCGTCCGAACGGGACCTATTTCGAAATCGGACACCAAGAAAAGTGTACTTTTTTTGCTGATATCATGATTTGTGCTCGATGCAAAATATACTAGGAGTGGAAACTTGTTTATGTACGAGCTCTCTCTTCGTTCACAAGTAACATTTACCAGCATGTTCCTCAACAAGAACGAACAAATAAAAACAAAACATTCCACCTAATTGAAGGCAGGAATCAAGAAATTTGGAAAGCAGACCTGATTTAACACAAGAGATATCTGAAACGGGGGAAATTTACAGATTGTTCGCTGATTACTTATCTGTAGTGTGAAGTTATCAACTACTTTTTTTATGAGGTTTACGCAAGAGTTACGTGCGACGTTACCAAACTAAGAACACAGTTCCTAGGCACGTTTTTAAAACATTTTCGAATATATTTTCGTTTTTATTGTATATTCGATAACATTGTTTTGATTCCCCTTGTAATTCTCTTCACTGCTATGGAAGAACGATCTACGAGCATGCAGAATATGGAAAAAAGTTGCAGATTTAAATTTTTCCAGTGTCCCCTATGGTGACACATATTCGATAACATTTTTGTTCTGATTCCTCTGACGTTTCTTGTAATTTCTGTGAAAGAAACCATCATCAAAAAAGCACCATGAAATAAGATACACGAATCCGAACTAAATTTCTCCAACCTTCCCTACACTGACACGTATTCGATACAATTGTTTTGTCGATTCCTCTGGTGATTTTCTTCACTGCTGTAGAAAAACCATCAACGAGCACGTAAAATCAAGGGAATACAGGGAAAAATGTAAAAAGTTACCAAATTAAATTTTTCCAGTCTTCCCTACGGTGATACATTATTCGATAACATTTTTGTTTTGATTCCTCTGACGATTCTCTGCATTTTCCCTACGTTGAAACATATTCAATAATATTGTTTTTTCGATTCCTCTGATGATCTTCATTGCTGAAAAAAAAAACTATTAATGAGCACGTAAAATCAATGGAAATACAGCGTGAAACATAAAAATTTGCCAAATTAAATTTCTCCAGTCTCTTCGACGGTGGTACATATTCGATAACATTTTTGTTCTGATTTTTCTGGTGATTCTCTCCATTTCTGTGCAAAAACCATCAACGAACAGGCAACAACAAGTGAGATACAAGGTGAAATGTAAAAACATATCCGAATTAAATTTCTCCAGACTTCCCTACATTAAAACATATTCAATAATATTGTTCATTCAATTCTCCTGGTGATCTTCTTCACTACTTTGAAAAGACATCAACGAGACCATAAAATCAAGGGAAAAACAGTGTGAAATGTTAAAAACTGCTTCCTCTGGCGATTCTCTGCATTTCTATGATACAAAACGCATTATCAATAGGCTTGGACCCAGGATGTTGGGGCTATATGTCCGCTTCTTGAGTTTTAGAAGAAAGTTGGTTTCTTCTTTCGTATATTCTGCTTTCAGAGGACTGTACTTTGGTTTTTTATAGAAATAGTGAATGAATCTCGTTGTTAGTTTGTAGAAGTATATATTGTTATTATTTTTTGTATCCTCGCAACGACATGATTGTACATACATTTTGAAATATAACATACTAAGTGTTATGAAATAACAACCAAATGAGGTGAAGGAAATATACATCCCGCCCGCCTTGAAATGCGAAGCTTTCAATGAACATTAATAACAATTGAAAAGTATAACGTGATTCAGTTCTCAGAATAAATTGGAAATACTTCGGTCTATAACACCATTCTTCGTTCGAACACTAACAATTCGAATGACGTCATCGTTTCCAGGGTGGATTTCTGATACTCTGCCAACTTTCCATCGTAGAGGTGGTGAATTATCTTCCTTTACCAAAACCAGGTCTCCAACCTTTATTCTGTTTGGTGATTTGATGAACCATTTTTGGCGTCGTTGCAGGGATGTTACATATTCAGACGACCAGCGTTTCCAAAATTTGTTGTAGTCGACGGTAATGATCGAGTCGATTCGATGAGATAGCAGCAACATCTCGTTGAGGAACAGCTAACAATGAGTCATTGAGAAGGAAATGAGCAGGAGTTAGGAAGATTGGATCGGAGGGATCATTTGATAAAGGTGTTAGAGGGCGAGAGTTGAGAACAGCTTAGATTTGACACAACACTGTATACAGACCCTCAAAAGTAAGGTATGCATTACCGACCACTCTGATCAGATGTTTTTTCGCGGATTTAACAGCGGTTTCCCATAGTCCGCCCTGATGGGGTGCTAAGGGGGTATTGAAATGCCATTTAATATGATTTTCTAATAAAAAATTACGAAATTCATTTGTATGATCAAGATATTTTATTTCTCGAATGATTGCTTTGAATTCATTATCAGCACCAATGAAATTACTGCCGATATCTGAATATATTTCGGAACACAGACCTCTGCGAGAAACGAATCTTTTTAGGCATTTTAAAAATGTTGGAGTTGATAAATCGCTAGCTAATTCAATATGAACGGCCTTCGTCGCGAAACATATAAATATGCATATGTATGTCTTCACCAATTTTCTAGTTTTCAAGCGACTATCTTTCACATGTATCGTTCCAGCGAAATCTATTCCTACTACAGAGAACGGCCTTAAAGGTGTCAATCGTGTTTTAGGTAGATCGCCCATCATGGGTGTAATAGTATGTAGTTTTGCTCTGAAAGAAGGAATACACTTACGTATTATACCTCTCACCTTATTTTTTCCATTCGGAATCCAATATCGTTTTCTTAATCTAGCTAAAACGGCTTGAGGACCAGCATGAAGTGATATTTTATGTTCATACTCTATCAACATTTTTGTGAACTTATGATCGGGGGGCAATAATATAGGATATTTTACATCATAGAAAGTAGGAGCATTTTTATGACGACCGCCAACTCTTAATAGATCATTTGAATCTAAAAATGGATTCAAAGGTAACAGTTTATTTGTTCTGGGAAGAATTTTATTGGTTTTCAAACACCTAATTTCATTCGCGTAGTGAATTGATTGTACTATTTTAATCAGAAGGACGAGGGACCTTTCTAGTTCGTTAGTTGTCAGATCACCCTTCATTCTGTCAGGTTTGTTGTTTGTTTTCGAATTATGGATGAATCGCAGCATGTATGTGAATACTCTGTGGGTTTTTTTGAAAGATGAATATTTTTCGAAAATATTTTCATCCGTTTAACAGATGAAGATTAATTCTTGTTTGTTCCGTTTTTCAGGAAGAATTTCTGATGAACAGATTATATTTTTTGGCCATGCGTTTTCACTTTCCATTAAAAATTCAGGACCTGTCCACCAAAGTTTCTTCTGCGATAATGGCTCTGGGTTGCAGCCTCTTGAAATAATGTCTGCAGGGTTTTGCTGAGACGGAACGTATCGCCAATTATTTGTTCCAGTCACTTCATCAATTTCAGCCACACAATTTGCGAAAAACGTTTTCCAATTGTGTGGATCTCCTGCAATCCATGATATGACAATAGAAGAGTCACACCAATAGAATGTCTGGATGTGATTGAATTTTAATGATTCTTTCACTTTTCGAGTTAGGTTTGCAAGCAGTGTAGCTCCGCAAAGTTCTAAGCAAGGAAGTGTTTTTGTTTTTTTTATAGGAGCAATTTTGGATTTAGCGCACATTAATATAACTTTATGAGAACCGTTTTGAGACGTAGATCGCAAATACACGCATGCGCCGTAAGCCTTTTGACTAGAGTCACAAAAGCCATGAATTTGTTGATTGATAAATTGAGGAATTGTCACTTGACGTGTAATTTCAATATGATTGAGTTTTGTTAGTTCTCTATTGAACGTTGACCAGTTCTTAAATAACTCGCCAGGAATTCGATCATCCCAACCAACCTTTTCTTGCCAGAGCTTTTGTAAAATAAATTTCGTCTGTACAACTACAGGTCCGATTGAACCCAAGGGATCAAATATTTTCGCGATATTACTAAGAACCACACGTTTTGTAATCAGTTTTGATTCTTCAAGATTTGATTTGAAAACAAATATATTGCGGTTTGGATTCCAAGCCAAGCCCAATGTTTTTATGGTCTCCTTTCCAGAAGAAATGTATTGAAGTAGGTTTTCGAAATTTTTATCACTTGTATATTCTAATAATTCAGGATGATTTGATGCCCATTTTCGTAGATGGAACTTACCGCTTTCGAGGATTTCGACGATCTGATTTTTCTTGTTCCACTGTTTCGGCCCCACTTATCAGATCGTCCACATAAAAACAATTTTTGATTATGCTACTAGCTTTTGGATACTTATTTTCGTAATCAACGGCGGTTTGATAGAGTGAACGGCAAGCTGAAAAGGAAGAACTTGCTTCCCCATATACTACTGTGTATAATTGGGAATGTTTTAGAGATTCTGAAGGATTCGTACGCCTAACTATTCTTTGCAAATCTCTGTCTTCTGGGGCGACATTTATTTGCCTATACATTTTTTCAAAATCTGCGGTAAAAACAATATTATATAAACGGAAATTCAGTGCGATTGAAAATAACTCCGGTTGAATTGTTGGCCCAACTTTCAGAATATCATTCAATGATCATCCCGAAGTTGATTTACATGATGCATCAAATACTACTCGAAGTTTCGTAGTATATCTGTCCTGTTTGAGGACTCCATGATGGGGAATATAATATTTTATTGAATGGTGGTTATAGTTAATCAAATTGATTCCTTTCATGTGACCGAGTTTTTCATATGCCGTCATAAATTGTACATAACTAATCGTCTTTCAAGCATTTCAAATCTTCTCAATGCATTTTCTATTGATGAACTTAACTTTTCTTTGTCATGTTTTAGTGGCAAACTCACTTTGAATCTACCGTCCATGTGTCTTTTGAAGGTTTTGATCAAATGTTCTTCACATTCCCTTTCTTCTTTTGAGTATTGGTCAAATTTGTTATGTATCTCTTCTATCTCCCAAAAGCGTTCAAGTTGATTGTTTAAATCTGTATTTGATATGGACAAATGACAGATTGAATTAGAATTATGATTTGTATACATAGGACCCGATAATATCCAGCCCAGTTTTGTTTGTTGTAAAATAGAAGTATTTTTTCCAGTTTTGATTTGCCTTCCACAAAGCATTTCAAAAAATATACTGGCACCCAATAATAGATCAATTTTACTGGAAATATTGCAAAAATCATCCGCCAGAATGATATCAGCGGGAATATTCAAACTGGATATATCGAAAGATGTCTGAGGTAAATTTTCAGTGATTTTGTTAATGACCAGAAAGCTTTCAGAAGAAGTGAAATTTCCATCGATAGATGTGATGGTAGAGCGTTGACCTTGCGCGATATATTATTCAAACAATTATTAAGACTCGCTACAGGAATGTTGATCCTTTGAAATTTCAATTCAAGTTTTTCAGCCAATTCTTCAGAAATAAAATTTGATTGAGAAGCACTATCCAACATTGCACGACATCGCAATTTGGAATTGTTTCCTGTGTACATATCTACGAGTGCTGTAGCTAAAAATTGTCTGATTCGAATTCGATCTGATAGAAGCAAAGGAATGTGAAGGAAATGTTTGCGCTATTGCAACAGAAGCATCGTTTGAGCATGTTTTCTGAGATTGTCTTGGTGAATCATCTGATGTGTTGTTTGTTGACTTATCGTTTGCATTTTGGAATTGACTATTTTTGTGTTCAGAATTATGCAACAAAGTGGAATTTTTTTTGTCACATATTTTGCACCCATTACATCTACAATCTCTCTGATAATGATTTGGACGTAAACAGTTGATGCATAATTTATGTTTTCTTACTTCTGAAATGCGTTCAATAACTGACATACTTTTCAGTTTGTCACATAATTGATTATAATGATTACCTTTACAGAAAGAACAAGATATTTTGTTTGTTGATACATGGGTGACGGAGTTTTGTTCATGTGATTGATTGGCTTTTTGGAGATGCTTACATTTATTTTCAAGCGTCTAACCACTGACAACGTTTAGTTAGAAATGATGTTAGTTCTATAATTGTTGGATTTTTAGTATCTTTCGTATGATGTTCCCACTCTCGTTTTGAAAGTGAATCTAGTTTTGACGCCAAGATATATACAAGAAGTGTGCTCTAAGATTTTTGTTGATATTATCAAGAAGTTTTCTTAGTTGGATGAATGATTCATTTTTCAGAACTGGTAAATTAAATAAACTTTTTACATGGATATGAATAATAAGTTTTCTATTTTCATATCTTTCTTTGAGCATTGTCCAAGCAATATTATAATTTTTACTCGATATATCTAACGATTGAATAACTTGGGCGGCTTTACCTTTCAAACACGATTGCAGATAATTTCTGAATATCGGGCAGACCTTCGTTTTCGTGGATGAGACTTGTGAATGTATCGCTGAAAACCATCCATTGATAATAATGGCCATAAAAAGTAGGTAGGCTGATGGTTGGCAAATTTACCTTCGCCGGAATATTAATTTTCTGTGCGATATTATTATTGTGATTCTGAGAAGTACTGTTCGGTATAGGACTGTGCATTAAAGGACCCTGTAGAGTTTGATGAGTTGAATTTGTTGGATTGATGAGTTGGTTGTTGCTACGGTTACTCTCAACACTCACATTTGTTACTGATGAACGAGTATGAATCCCATTCTGACATTTAAAGATAATTTCTTTTGCTAATCCCATTGCAGCAAAGAATGAATCTTCGAATGCCTGTCTTTCATTATCATCTAAATCCTGATTCGGAAGAGACTCTATTTCTGATTGTATTTCTTGAAATTGATCCAAAGCATTACTTATTTATTTTTCTACACGAAATTGAAGTTCCTGAATTGATGATGATTTTGCGTCGAAAGATTTGATGATATTAGAAAATCTGGTGACTTGGCCCTTGATTGTGGCGCGTTTACCTATGAGCTTTTGAGGGTCTGTCATATCGAATGTTGTGCAAATAGACTATTAACTCAGGAAAAATGGGATAAAATGAAATAGGAACGGGATAGGAATGACTCACAGATCTTCTGTCCGGTTCGCTTTCGAATTGAAGGTGTATGACTTGTATGAGGTTATCTTGACGTTTCTCGTGACGTTTCTTTGGGTTATTTCTTACCTCGTATCGGCTCGAATAGGACCAATTTTGGGCCTATATGTACGCTTCTTGAGTTTTAGAACAAAGTTGGTTTCTTCTTTCGTATATTCTGCTTTCAGTGGACTGAACTTTGGTTTTTTATAGAGATAGTGAATGAATCTCGTTGTTAGTTTAGACATGATTGTACATACATTTTGAAATATAACATACTAAGTGTTATGAAATAACAACCAAATGAGGTGAAGGAAATATACACCCTGGGGTACCTCACTTTCCACCAACAGATGTACTAAGAGGAAATCATCCAGGAGAACTGTCTCGAGAGTAAATGGAGATTTTTTTCCGATGAGTGCCTTTTTCCTTTGTTGTGAGTCGCGGATTTTGCTCGAGACAAAATATCAATAGACAGCGGGTTCAAAGTTAATTTATCTAGAATAGGACGACTTTGATGTTGCTCGAACTACCTAGCACTGATGAAAAAAATTAAATTATGGTTAAACTCTGGTGTTCAATATAGAATACCATCGACAGAAAGTTTTTTTTAAAGAATAGTATTTCTATGAAAGTTAATAGGTGTGAACGGTTGCTAGCTGTCAAAATTTTGATAGTTCCCATTTGAAATCTACCTTACTTGTGTCTGCATATGTTTATAAATTGAAGGATGCACAGGGTAACTTTCAACAAGTGTTGTAAGATAGTTTCGTTGTTGTCGTTATCATTCTGTTTTTTTTGTAATAAATTTCTACGAGAACCAGGTCATCACAGCTTTAATTTTCAACTGATGGTAATGCCAACTAAACTATGAAAAATAATAAAAACGAGAGACTATTCATATAAAGCCAGAGCATACTGGACCATTTCATAAATTCGACTAGTGAATTAAAGAAAATCGTCTTTTATTTTTTCATGATTCATGATTCAAGGATGAAGAAACTACAGGAGAACAAAGCTATTCTAAACAAAACAGGAAATTTATCATATAATTTAGAATCTACCAGCAGCGCACTACAAAAAATTTCAGGGTAAGAAAAAGGAACAGGGTTACTGAAAAAATACCTTCTCCTGAATTCTCTGTATTTCTAATTTGAGCTGGAAATTTCAAAAACTGCAACAGTTATTAAAAAAAAACTTGAAATTTCAACACTCTGCAGATGCTTTTGTGAACCTATATTTATATGAATTTTCATTCATTAATTCTGCTGAAGAATTACCTCTTTCCTTATGTACATGTCATTTAGGAACACCCTGTATACTATCCTGGCGAAAGATCACAGGATGTTTCGTTCACTACTACGCCTTTATCTTTCAATATGAATTTATTGTTTTCCACACTCATTTCTCTTACAACTCCCCATACTGTGCCACTGGATATACACGGCCTGCTGGCCTGAACGAAGTACAGTTAAAATTGATAGTGAGTAAAATTATTCGCGTAGCTTAGCTGTTTTATAAAACTGAAACGTAATTCGTTGCGTAATATGAACTTTTTATCGCGAAGAATATCATTCTTCGGTTCTTACTTTCTTCTATTTGGATCGCTAGGATCATCTGAATCGACAAGCATTGCCTATTCTTCAGAGAAGTTTCCTTCAGTTGCATCGACTATGAGAATTAATTTTATTTCTTGAAATTTACATAATTCAAGTGACTGTCATTTGAAAAAATTGTTGAATTTCAACCTCTCCAAGCCACTTTTGAAGAGTGGATTAAACGGAAATGTGGTACCTACGTAAGTTATACATTTTTCTTAAGTCTTTGGGAATCGTCTTTCAAATCATCCATCACAACCAAAGCAATGAATTTTCCAACAAAATTTGGGCATTCCGATTGCCTGAATCCGTAAATATTTTCCCAAACAAAGAGACCTGTTTTGCAATTACCTTCTATAATTGACGAATCTTTTAAAAGAATCTTTTGTAAAGGTCGATATTTCAGACTCTAAAGAGGCATTCGTGTAAAAATCATTTAAGATCTCTCTCACGATTACCTGATGTCCCATGCATCTGCTTCCTCTTCTTAATAAAAAGCTCTGAATTGGGAAGTCATTAATTAGGTTCCTCTTTTTCTACAACGGGTTATGGTTTGTACAGGATGTATCGGAGTTATTGATGATATTCGCTTGAGAACCTTCTAATTTTGAGGATTTTATGCCTTGGTTAGCATATGACGTAAGAGGTGATAATAAATGGGTGGTATTTTTGGTGATGGGGGTAAAAGTCCTGCCCGACAAAATATTTTGTGTAATAGATCATCTAGAGTACCTTTGGTAGCATAGATTTATGCAAAAAAATCCCCATATTTTTACAGAAAAATCCCCATCCACGAATTATTTAACGAAGTTGTGCAGTCTTCTTGAAAATTATTAATTTTGGTGGTGGGAGTGAGTATCTTGCCCGACAAAATATTTTGACAAATAGGTCTTCTAGAGCATCTTCAGTATTATACATTTATGCAAAAAAATCCCCGTCCACGAACACTTTCATGGACTTGCCTTGCTTTCATCAGGCAAGAAATTAACCCACACAGCAATGAACATAATGAAATGAAAAAAAATAGTTAACTATTTCACAGTTTTCGTGAATGGGATTTTTTTGTACAACTCTATTCTTCCGAAGGTTCTCCGCAAAACCTATTTGCCAAAATACCACCAATATTAATAATTTTCAAAATAAATTCATAAGTCCATCAAAGTGTTCGTGGGTGGGGATTTTTTGCATGAATGTATACTACTGAAAATGCTCTAGAAGACCTCTTTGTCAAAATATTTTGTCGGGCAGGACTTTTACCCCCACCACCAAAAATAATAATTTTCAAAATAAATTCATAAGTCCATCAAAGTGTTCGTGGATGGGTATTTTTCTGCAAAAATGTATACTACTGAAAATGCTCTAGAAGATCTATACCTCAAAATATTTTGTCAGGCAGAACTTTTACCCCCACCAACAAAAATGAAAATTTTTTATATATTTTTTATATATATATATATATATATATATATACATATATATATATATAATTTGAAAATGTCTATAATTTTTTCGAAAAATATCGCAATTTTTTTCAGATATTTATCATAAGAAATAAAAATAGTAGATCCTGAAAATGAAGACTCATTTATGAAATTTTTTGTCAAGTGAACTTTTTGAATGCCTGCCCTATAAAAAATCATTACAATCACTTGAAAAATATATACGTTTTTTATAAGGGTGCTTTCATTTTGAATGGGTTGCACTGTAGAATAATGAACTGAGAGACAATTACACATATAGGTTGAAAATAATATATAAATAAAAAAATGTACAATAAGGTTCTCACACAACTGGGCAGAAATGAGGCAACAAACAATTTCCATAGGCTGAACATTGTATTACATCGAGTTCATTCGAACTACGCTATAATTTTCCACTCCGTATCAAGCTGGCGTGTTAAATAGACTAAAACGCTAGAACAAGTGACCATCAACGTGTAAACGAGAATTACTCCGCATTTTTCGAGCAAAAACTCTCGAAATAACAAGTCCATTTCCAATCACATTTCCTGTCCCTTCTTTTCTTGCCTGCCAACTAACGGTAAATTGTTAATGAAATAAATTGATGATGTAATAAACATCCTGACTTGAGCGGAAGTCGTGTTTTGATTTTTGGGTCAATAGACTTACTGGAAACTAAGTAGCTACCCGTGTTAGTCGATGGGCACACAGCTCATTATCAATAATCTTTATTTTCTGTACAGGTAAGTGAAGGAAAAGATGGTGCTATATTTACCTAATCGTCGCCTTTGATGATAGTTGAACGAACACTTCGAATGAATATCGAATCCACAAAAAAAAAAAAAATTCTGGATCACAAAGGTCAATTTTCAAATTCTGTCTCCAACTTACTGTTCAGCGAATTTCAGTTATATCAAAAATAGGCCACTTCGAGGAGGGGGCGAGGACATATTGAGACTAATAATGTGATTATTTGAATTATGTTTCTAGATTTGTGTTTAGCGACCCCTAAAACCCTCAGGGTGGAGATGTCGTCCAGTTCCAGTAAAACAAAAATAGGTCATTTTAGGGGGGGGATTGGGACCAATTACGTAAATTCCTGAATTCTGAGCCCCAGATTTTTTATCAGTGACCCTGAAAACCCCTAGGCCAAATATTCATCGAGTTCGGTTATAAGTACCAAAAAACTGGAGTTTTTTTGAGGAGTCATACGAACCCTCCGATCAAGTAACACAATCTAAATGAGTAAAACTCGAATGGAACTGAAGGTTACATCTTTTCATAATGTTATCCCTCAAATCATGACATTATTGCCATGTCGCAATTTTTTAAGGATACATAAATAAGCACGTTAGCTAGATTTTGATATCTGTCGGGTATATTCATGGCAACGAGAACCCAAAAATACTGTCTTGGATGAAATATATGACAATAAGAAGGCAATTGAAACGTTCATTGCAGCTTGTTGGGAGCATGTAAAAACGATATTATTTCCATCGCCGAACGGAGATTCTTCGTTGTCGATAAAGTCTTGTCAGTACGACAACGCTGCATTTGATATTTGACAGAACAATCATTTGAAGCTACCAGTGTCGTAACTATCGAGAAAGGGAAACCAAATTGGAAAAGAGAAAAATGAATGAATTATGAAAAAAACATGTCAATTAGAGCATCGGCTGTTCTCAAAATCCTGTGGAGATTATTTCATCATAATTTCAGGTTTCTATTCCATATTGGGTCTTATGCCTAGTTTCATTCGTATTCGATGTGATATTTACAAGATATATAGGGGGTCCAAAACAACCTATCAAATTTTATTCGAATATTATTATTATTACAAATGAAAAATATTAGTATTACTATGAAAAAAGCGTGGGACGCTTTGTTTCGTATTTTCGTATATCGAGCACTCCACGCTTTTTTTCATAGTGATACTAATATTTTTCATTTATTATTATTTTCTACCTATATAAACAATTATTTTTTACTTTTTAGTTTAATGTGTTAAAAAAGCATTCCATCATTAGGATTTACTAAACAGTTCAGTCAATCCCAATTATTTCTGAGAATGTTATAATGCCATAAGTACCCATGGCCCTTTCTGTAACATTAGTTTCTCTCCATTTACCCAAAATCGTATCTATTACCATTTTCAATATCCCCATGGTCTTATATTGAACTCATTGTATAACAATTGCTACAGTTGAAAAACTTTATAAGTATATTTCCATTGATGTTTTATTTTCAGTATTGTATGATTTTGTTTTTGTTGTGTTAAACCAATTTTATGGGTTTATCAGAACAAACTTGCTGAAAGTCCGAATGGCTATAGAAAGAATTATATTGAATTTCTTGAATGTATGCAAGAAATTCATTTCTTGTTTGAGCAGTAAGGTTTACTGAAGACCAAAGAGAACGAATACGTTTATTTTTCACAAAACACACAGAGAAAAATATTTCACCAAGAAAACATGAACAAAAATTGGGTCAAAATAAAATCTTTTATATATAATTGTTAATGAATAACTCAACTTGAAATTTTTTGTATTTAATAACTCTATAATTGTGGTAATGTTCAAGAACTGATAGCTTTTTACCCATTTTTGTATTAACTTCAAGAACAGTTTTTTATTGATTTTATCTAGAGTATGAGTCAAAATATTCAAAGTTCATACAAAATTAATTTTTAATTTGAAATTGATGCCGTATTTTCATAAAATTGAATGATTTTTAGTTTGTTAAAATGTAACTCATATCCAAGACTAGAGCACATATTCTATCTATGCTCCTTCGGTCTGTTTGTATTTTCATTTGTTCCTCATCCTGCCCAAAATAAGTGTTACAATATTACATATCATTAACCACCAGATTTTATCAATAGAAACACGGGTCAAGTGCTCCAGGAAGGCCTGTGGACCAAAAAAAAGACGGGTTAAAGAAGCTCTCCGTTGAAATGAGAACCAAAATGAAAAATTGCCGAAAAGCATTTTATTATTTTATGAAAATTAAGACAATTTAATAACTAGAAATTGCTCATCAGCAACATTTTATGGAAAGCCTGGAGAAAAAAATCATATCTCCTGTGATAATTCATTTTTTAGATTTTTTAACCAATTTGAATACGTTTTTCCGAGAAGATCTAATTTCAAGTGCTTGTCTTGTAATTAACCGAAAGATTATCCTTCATTTGGCTGGGCATGACCATCTGCCAGACAGGCATGTTTCGAGGTTTTGTCTCTCATGAGTGACAGGGTAGGTCGGACAACATTATAATTGTCGCGTCCCTGTCAAATGAATAATAAAAAAGTTAAACGGTTGGTCATCCCCAGCCGAATTTCTGTTTAATTACAAGACAAGCACTTGCAATAGAAATTTCTAATGGCTTTGGACACCCAAATAAAAAGAGACGAAAGTTCTTAATTTTTCCATCCTTGTTGCCAGGGGCGCGCTCTGTGATTGGTTACTATAATGGCGGGGAGCTTCAATGACATGACAGCTACAGTTGAAAATGACATTTATACTCCCTGACCTTATAGTAACCAATCACAGAGTACATTCCCTGGCAACAAGGACGGAAAAATTAAGAACTTTCGTCGCCTTTTATTTGGGTGTCCAAAGCCATTAGAAATCTTTATTGGGTCTTCTTGGAAGAACGTTGCACAAATATCTGTCAGATGTAGTTCAATGTCCGTCGTGGGATTAGCCAGGGAAGTAGTTGTTTTCTGGCAGATGTTTGCCATTATTTTTCCACTTGGTGCAAACACTTAGAGAGAAGGGTACCGTATTCATTTCGATTTGTTGATACCTCTCCGTCACAAAATTTTCGAACTTATTCGAAATATTACAGTTTAAAAAGGTAGATAATATTCAGAATGAAATGTAGGCACTACTTTGTACATAATTCAGTTTTCATCAAACAATAACTAGGTATTTTCGACATTGTGTTAGAACATGAAAAAAAATTATAGCCTTTATAATGGGAAACACTGAAGTATGTAAATTTATCTAACACCGAGCCATGTACTATCAAAGTAATGTCGTCTAAATCAGTAAATCTAATGCAGATATCCACTGATGATGCTCAATTTCTTGCTAATGAGTATAGTTTCGACCCCGTTACGATTTTTATTCAGTAAAATTGAATCATTTTGTGACGAATTTGTATAAAACTCAGGTTGCTCGACTTGTAACTGTACTCGCTTGGCGAGAGGTTTATGGTTATTGAATATGTCTGGTAAATGTGTTGGCAGCAGTTTATTGCTGGAAATTAAAAATGCTGTGATAAACGCTACATCGCGTTATGATAACGGTTTCAATTCGATTTTTGTATGATTTATGTTTATCAAATTTTGCATACCTAGTCGCTAACTCTTAAGAAAAAAAAGAGATATAACAAAAGCAAGTTGAAATGTTACAGGTAATAAAGTATTTTCGTGAAAAGCCTCATCGTTGCTGCCAAAGTAGGGTATGGGATCAGGTGACATCTTATTTTGAAGGTATTTTCAACCATTTACGATCATCGTGATTTTTTTCAACCGCTGAAAATCTTCAGAATTGCAGGTGCTTTCTTGTTAACGACAACTCCTACGAGAAGAAATCTAGAGGCATTAAATCGGGTGAACGTGCTGGCTACTCAATGGATCCTCCACGTCCAATATGTCTGCCAGCATATAGATTATTCGCATTTTGACGGAACGGTTGAACTACATCTGATAGACATCTTTTCAGCGATTCTGAAGGAGGATTAAATCGCAAGTGATTATTGTATTCGAATAGCCATTATATGATTCATTCGATAGGATGAATACAAGCTTTCAGATTCTGCCAAGAGCAATTCGTTTTGTCGGTGATAAATCGCTCACAAGCTCGCTTACTTTTCTAGAATACTGCCGGAAAGTTCCATTGCTATTTTCATGATCATGCTATTTTGAGATATCATCAGTCGTTCCACTGTTAGCAGTTTTATTGAGATCAATCCGTCGATTTTAGTCTTTCTTCACACCCCTTTGTCATCACTTTGGAGACGTGCCAAGAATGTCGTTCTTTGAACAATCAGCTGTAGAACTCGTCATCAGCATAGGTACATAAATTCAAAAAACACTTATACCTCCCACCTCCTTTCTTTTGGTTCTCATGATGTTCTCAAAATGAATTCAAAACATGTTAAAGAATAAGAGTATGAAATTTTATTGTCATAAAATATTGAACAAAGTTAAGCTTTCTTAAAACTAATAAAATGACTGAATGCTGAAGATTTTTCTTGGTGTATGATCTCTGAAATTAGTCGGCTAGGATTGTGGTAGAACTATAACTGTACTCGTGGTTACGAGTGGAAAGAAAATAAATATGTTCTATCAAGATTAAATTACTGAAATTCCAAACAAAGTTCCGACAAATAAACATGCGAGATTGGGTGATTTACAATAATGGAATTTTTGCAGAACGTCAAATACAACTACGACAAGAGTGGGCCAAATTGGACACATTCAAAGGGAAAGTCCTGTTTTCAAGTTTTATGAAAAACTGAATGGTGAAATTCGCATATCGATATCTATCATCATTTCTGAGTTAGAGCATGTTTTTCGAACATGTGCATTTTCGAAAAGTTGCTGTAAGAAGTTTCCTGTCAAAGATTTCTTATTTCTATGAGAACATTTCCAGAGCATTCTTTTACGTAGAATTCAATGGTGTTATTGACGGAAAAATATGTTTTTTAAATGAGACACCCAGTATATTCCTGCATAATTAGATGGAGCTTAAAATTTACTTTCCAAAAATGTGGCACACTGGATGTTTCGCTAGAGTCATCTTTGAAATACAGAGCTTTTAGGTTTTTTCATGTAGACAACAAGCAGGCTTTGGACGACGCGACGATAAAACAGAATGCAAATGTTTACTGGTAACTGTCAAATTTTGATTTAAGCAGTAAAGATCTTTAATTCGTGGTTTCTGTTCAATATTCAAACACATTCGCAATGAAGTATGGGAATTATGAAAAATGGGATATGATAGTCTGTTTTATACAAACCTGGGAAAATACAGAAGCAGCAAGCAATTTTTATCAAGAGAGGTTTCCAGAAAGAAAACGATTGCGACACAACCTAATTGATGGTGGTCAATTTGAAAAGAGAAGGCCAAAATTATATAAATCAAATAGGGATAAGGAGTTGGAAGAAATAGTCGTTTTAGGAGCAGTTGAAAAAAATCCCAAAACATCTAGGCGAAATTTGAAAATATATATTATTATTATTATACATACACATATACTTGAGCTTCCAACATATATTAAAAAATCGCCAAGATATTCATTCACGATTTTTCATTTTAATTATAATTTAAAATTAAAGATTGTGAGTCTTCAATGAGGCATTCCTCTGAACTGTAAAAAACTCCCTGAAGAAGGAGTTTTTTTTACATCTTTGCGAAACTTTTCCGTTTTGTTAATTTTTCTGATAAGGACAGGTTGAACAACTTCTTTCCATTATAGTATTGAGGATTTGATTTGCGCTGTTTTGTGAATAGGAAGACCAATATTATGAATCGAGTTTCATATTTTGACTGATGTGATGTAATACTTTTTCTGTAGTTTTTATGTATTTGGCAAACTGTTTCCAAAATGAAAATACAAGGTATTGGTGAAGTTTTTTGGGACGAAAAAAGTGGTCTTCAAGAATCTCTCATTCCTGCCCAACATGTGTATCTTAAAGCTCTTCGCGAACTTGCACCCCAGAAACATACTCCATAGCGCACGTGTGACTCAAAAAGAGGAAATAAGCAATTGTTCTTATATAGCAGATCAGCTTGAGGATAATTTCCTGCATAATTTTCTAATATGGTCTTCAAATTTTATTTCCTTTTCAGTATATAGCCCCGACAATTTATTTTCAGTTTTAAAATCTATTTGATCATTGAGTGAAATATGATCTATACTGCAGTTGAATGTTGAAATATTTGTTTTAGAAAGTATTTAACGTTAACAAGTTTGCATTACACCACTGTTCAACAACACTGTTTCTAATATAGCCGTGTTATTATCATGCTAAAGTGTATCATGTACCTTCGACAAAATAGTGAAAGCCCTACTAATAGCTGAGTCCGCCAAATCATTAATATATAATAGGAATAACAATGGGCCAAGAACAGACCCTTGTGGTACTCCGTATTTTATGTTCCTTCCGATAGATGTTACACCATTGAATGTCACCTTTTGTACACGATCTGTCAGATATGATTGAAGCCACAACAAAATTTTTCCTCTGACATCATATATTTCAAGTTTTTCAGCTATATGTTGTGATTGATACAGTCGAACGCCTTTGTCATATCACAATATACTGCAGCTGCAGCTTCAACATCATTCAGGTAGAGATAAACTTTCTCGAGAAGAGGAAACATTGCATAAGTTGTGCTTCTCGAACTTTGCAAACCAAATCATTTGGAATTTATCAGTTTATTTCATTCGAAAAAGCTCAAAATTTTTTTTTTATTAATTTTTTAATAATATTTGATAAAGTTGATAGCATTGAAATAGGTCTGGAATTTTCTGGTAGACTTGAATTTCCTCCTTTGAATAAAGGAATAACATCGGCAAGTTTCAGACATGATGGAAAAATACCATTTAATAGAGATGTATTTATAACATCTGCCAGAACATCTAAAACGTTATCAGGTACTCCCAAGAATATTTTCAAACCTAAAGAGCTTTCATTTTCAATTTCCGTGAGATTTTTTTTATTTCACTTGCATAAGTTGGTGAATAACCAAAAGATTTCAATACGAAGACGTGCCTCATGTAATCAATGGGATTTGTTTCAGGCAATATTTCTTCAGCTAGACAGTGAAATTTATCAAGTTCTTCAGAAGTCAGTTCATACTGAACGGAAGTTAAGAAGTTGTTTTTTCCCCTCAATTCAGTAACAATTTTCCAGTTTTCCTTCTGTTTGTTGCTGACATTTGATAAACGTTGATTTAGATGGATATTTTTACCTGTCTTGATGAACCTTCTATCGGTACTTCCATACATATTATAGTAATTAAAAAAATGTTAATTTTCCAAAAAATATTTTCTGACTGAATATCGAAATATCCAGATGAAAAAAAAGCCTTCTCTAACGAAAAGCCTCGAGGGTATCCAGCCCCGATAAAACGATTTCAGACATCTATTAAACCTCTGCAAAACCACCTGCTAAAATCCGCTGGAACATGTTGCCCATGCCATGCACATTTAGTGCACATTTCACGATGTTATTGGACAGGTTCAATTTTCCAATTAGTGTTGGCCCACTCTATAATTAGGTACCAATGGAAGGGTAATTTGAAACAGGTGGGCGAATGACTCTAAACGGCAGATGTCTCATATTTTTTCGGCCGTAAAACAAAGCGGTGTTCAAAATATCCGAGTTCCTAATGAATTGTTGAGAAGGTATAGGAACAGAAAGGGTAAAAGCTCCGCAATTATGAAGTGATTATGGTTGATTTAAAATTATTTCGAAATTACATGTGGTTGTAATTATTGCAACGGAAGAATCTCGTTGATTTGTTTGTCCGACCAATGCCGAGAACTCAACTGTATTGTAATAAAAATACTAATAATTTTGTTCCAATGATTTATTTATACTCGTAAAATGTAACTTCTAATTTATTTCCACCAAATAACTCCATATTGTCCTCTAATTAACTGTGGTGAACTCAACCTGCCATCATTTTAGTTGAGAGCCCTTTATTTATATCCGCAGTAAAACTTATTTTGAAATATTTCAGATACTTCGAGAGACAACGAGAGAGGTCGCTTTTAGCATTGATTAGAACAGCCAAAACTGGTCGATGGCTCAGGTCTAGATTGTTTCTGGAAGCGCTGAGAACGGTGACGTAATCATTTAAAAATCTCGATTTATAGGAATGACAGTGTCTCATGATATTCTTTCGTGATTAAATCAATTTTCGGGGTATTTTTTTCATTAATGAATTTTTGAAGAAAAATCAAAAGTTAATGCATATTTTCCGGAAAAAGCCTAGGTTGTCAGAAAAATGTCTACGCTATATATCCATTGAGGAAACAAATCAATAAATGGGGTGAATATTATTGTAAAAATAATATCAAAAGAGCCAAAAAGTACGAAAGCGTCTAGGGGTCACACAAATGAAATAAAATTATTTCCCTGAAATAAATCCAATATGTTGTATTTCTTTTCAATATATTGGATTTATTTTCTATTATCATGTGGTAACATTGCTATATTCTAAACCGTAATTGAAACAAAGACGATTAAATGGGAAAAAATGTAACTAGTGTGGTGAGCAGTACATTGGTCAGAGAAAATCTACGGGGACTCTCACCCTTCCCGACTTATACAGGGAAAACTAAAAATGCTGTTTTCGTTTTTTTTTACGAATAGAATGGCTATTTCAGAAAATATAAAACTATTAAAAAGGACAGTTTTATTGTATTCAAAATGTACTAGAACTACGCAATGATAAATTTTTAATTAAACGTTAAGTGTCAACACGGCCACCATCAACAATTTTTTTCAAATACGGACCTGTCTATTTCATCACAAATATTGATAAAGCGATGAAATCACAATTCAGTGGTATCACACTTGACATTTTCATAGCGTTTCATATAAAATAACTGGCATCTTCGGTGACAACAATTTTTAATTACGGTCCTGTCGTTAGTTTTTTTGTAAATTATTTTGATTTCTTCAAAACTCATTTAACTATTATGATACTTCAGTCATCACCCAATACTTTCGATAGGAAGATACCCCAACACAAGGGGTATTTTCCTTTTTGAGGATTTTTGTATTACAGTAATCCTTGATTCAATGCTGATTTCTCCTGTATCAATTTTTACACGGATTATTTTCATAATTCTCAATCCTGGAAGTAATGAAAATATCAGTTTTTGATCAAAATACAAGTGTTTAATAGCATCTCACTTCTTTCACCATATTTAAACACGTAGGCTTTGCTTGATTTCTATGGCAGGAAAAATAAATGAGTTGTTGATATCTGTTAAGAACTAACTGTCAGACATTTAAGCACTCGGTTACATATTAAAGATGTATTCGAATGACGAAAGGACTGATATGCTATTTACTTATGCAAAATCAAATAGAAATCCTCTTTTGGCGAAAAATATGTATGGTGAGCTATACCCGAATCGTCGCATTCCAAACCTTCAAATGTTTAGACGATTAGAAAGAAATTTGAGAGACTGTGGTGCATTTGACAGAAATAAAACTAGAAAATGTGTTGTTACTGGAAGTATAAGGAACCAAATAAATAATTTAGGTAAGCAAATATTGCCTTATAAAGACTAGGATTGGTCAGTTACAAAAATATTTCTAATCAAGATTGTTCTTTACGAGAAATTGCCCACGAACTTGGGATATCTGTTAAATCTACCAGAAATATTTTGAAAAAGAACAAATACAAATGCTACAGGATACAAAGTTCACCACCTTAACGAAAGGGATTACGGAAGGAGAGTAGGATTTGCGAAATGGTCAAGACGTAGAATTAGGGAATTTCGAAATATTTGTAAAAAAATAATATGGACGGACGAATCAAAATTCACCAACAATGGTTGGTTTAACAGAAACATCCATTATAAGTGGAATAATACGAATGAACATTTACATAGAGAAACCAATTTCCAGGAAAGGTTCGGAATAAATGTTTGGTTGGGAATTTTGGGAACAAACATACTAGGTCCTTTCTTTTACGATGAGCATTTGAATAGTGAAATGTATTTAAATTTTTTATTCAATGAGTTTGATGGCTACTTAGATGAATTGCCATTAAGTACCGATATCGACCATCTCAAACAGTAAATAAGAGATGCATGTAATAGCATTACAACCATCATGCTAGAAAATTGCCACAGAAATTGTATTGACAGACAACTTATGTGCATTCAACAAAGAGGTCGTCAATTCGAGCATTTAATGTAGAATTCTTTTTCTGTATTGGTTTTATTTTCTTCCACAAATTCATTATGAAATAAATTGTTTTTCTGTTTGTTTTATTTCTTCTCCTCTTAAGTAAGTTTATTTCTGGGGTAAATTGCTATCGTTCGTCTCTGAAACTGCAGAAATCTTTAATGAATTTTTATAGTATAAATACAATTTTCATAGATACATTCATTCAAAACGTCACTGATAATTTTTATATCGAAGCGTTAGATTCTGTGGAATTCATAAACAAACTAACGACAGGACCGTAATTAAAAATTGTTGTCACTGATGATGATAGTTATTTTATTTGAAACGTTATAAAAATGTCGAGTGTGATATACCACATTGTAATTTTATCGCTCTATCAATATTTGTGATGAAATAGACAGGTCCGCATTTGAAAAAAATAGTTGATGATGGCGGTGTTGACACGAAACGTTTGATTAAAAATTTATCATTACGTAGTTCTAGTACATTTTGAATACAATAAAACTTTCCTTTTTAATTTTCTTATATTTTCTGAAATAACAATTCTATTCGTAAAAAACCGAAAACAGCATTTTTAGTTTTCCCTGTATAAGTTGGGAAGGGCGAGAATCCCCGTAAATTTTCTATGACCAATTTACTGCTCACCACAATAGTTACCTTTTTTTCCATTTAATTGTCTTTGTATCTATTACGGTTTAGAATATAGCAATGTTACCACATTATAAAAGAAACGGCATGTATATCGGATTTATTTTCAATATATTGGATTTCTTTCCAATATATTGGATTTTTTCAATTACTCGAGTTATTTCAACCTTGCGAGGGTAGATTTCATTTATAGATCTCTCTTCGAGATTGAGAAAAGAAACCGTTTCATGGCAAAATTGATAGCAATCTTGTAAGACCTAATTTGAAAAAATCACAAATCAGAATTTTGAATAAGACAGAAACGCAAACTTTTGGACTGGAGTAACCGATATACAGGGTGAATCTACAGTACTCCCTTGGTGGATTGCTCCATTGTCAATCACTATTTCATTCCATTATATTTGTTTGCCAAAGGGACCACCTATAACTACTTTTCGAAATTGTGTTTATTCAGACAGGGTGCATTATTGAAGCGTGGATCACCAGTAAACTACATCCACCAGATACCTGTGCAACATTCCTTCGACCCAATTGCAAATGCTTCTATTACTCAAACGGCCGAGCTACGCAACTCCTGATAAGAAATGATCACCCCTCAGACTATTTTCGAGGTACTTGCCTTTCATTAGTAACAAGGTAGTGGTAATTCATAAGCATTCATCCGAAAGCAACTCTCTGGGTAGAGAGTGCTGCGAAGAAAATCGAACAAAATTCAGTCAAAATGAAAACGTACCCTTCTTTTCATAAATTCTACTAAGCAGGATGTGAAGCAAATATCTGAGAGAACACCATGTAGTTTTTTTTCTCTCTGGTATACAAAATTAGACAAACACCCGCCATGTTTTTTCTCTTAAATGATATGTTGGTACTCCTGGTATACTAAATCTAACGAGAAACCGCCATGTTTTTTTCCTTAAATAATATGTTGGTACACCCGGTATAGCATTTGACGAGCAGCCACCATTTTTTTTCAAATGATGTGCTTTGAGACGCCCTGTATACTGAATCTAACGAGCAGCCGTTATGTTTTTTTCTCTTAATTGATATGTTGATACACCCGGTATAGCATTTGACTAGCAGCCACCATGTTTTTTTTCAAATGATATGTTTTGAGACGCCTACCTATTTACCATGCAGCAATGTCGACTGCTTGTTGTAGTGTACTCAAATATATGGCCTAGCATAAATGATGTAGCTTCTGAGGGGTGGTCATTTCCTATCAGGACTTGCGCAGCTCGGCCGTTTGAGTAATGGAAGCAATTGCAATTGGGTCATCTTGGAGGAACGTTGCACAGGTATCTGGTGGATGTAGTTTAATGCTTAATGAAGAAATCCAATATATCCAAAAAAAATCCAATATATTGAAACAAATACACTATATTGAAAAGATATCCAATATATTGAAAATAAATCCAATATTTTATTTCAGAGAAATAATTTAATTTTATTTGTGTGACCCCTAGACGCTTTCGTAAAAAAGCTATATAAGATATCAGAAAAATGTATTAAATGTACTTTGGGTTCCTGCAAACGTCATCCTGTTTATTCTATATCGGTTGAAAGCAGTCTTAGAATTATTCAATATATCGCCATCTATGAGTCAGAGGCTCGACTACCAATGCCAATGAGATTAATTCGTAAAAGTTACATAGATGTCTCATTCCAGCAACCATTTACATGAATGTGGGAAATAAACTTGACTTTTTGATAATGACGTCTGCAAATGGTCGGTCGGTGGCTCAGTGGCTAAGGTCTCTAGCAGTGGAACAACCCGGTTTTTTGCATCAGCCTCTTCCGGGGTTTACAACGAAACAATCACCTCTGAGCAAAATTAGACGGCAATGCAGTATCTACATTGAATGCTCACGAACGACGACATGCATAAGCTTTGCAGGAGGCATGTATTAGCGAAACACCACCACTATGTGATTGAATATCCGACCTACCGTCACCATCAGCGGAGGTGGATACCAGCGCCCTTTGTCGGGACCCTGTGTACCCCTTGGCACAAGCGCTCCCTCGCCCCGTAGCCAGCAATGTCTGCGGAGTAAGGGAGGCGACTTTCAGTGCGTCCTCCTGACCTCTCCCCTCCTGTGCCCTCTTGGGCGAAGCGTTGGTTGAGTGTTGGAGTTTTGAATATACAATCTGTAGTGTAGAATCGACTGATAACTTCGTAAAATAAACCTTTATTTATTAATTCTAGCAGTGGAACTTCTAGCTCGCATCAGACAGACGTTCGAGGCTCGGGTACGGAATCTTTTTTCTCAAGTACACGGGTCTCTTTAGGTGGCCACATGCCTTGTTGTGAATCAAGTGTGATGTGAGTTGCCTTGATATCAATCCCCACGTCTGGTGCTAGCTTGAAGTGCGCACCGACCAACCAGGTGGTGCTGTAGGTTTTCCGGGTTTTCCTACAGCTGAAAAGTGAATACACCACCGAAAAAATCAGTAAGTCGCCCCGCAGCGCCACGGCAAATAATAATAATAGCCGTCCTCTACCCGCACAGGTTATGCCTTTGGGTACACTCTACGAGTGTTTATAAGGGAGTATTATTATTATTATTATTATATTATTATTATTTAATATGGACGTGAAATGCGAAGGTATCTGTTAGCAGATGTCCTCATTTCTTTGAAATCATACGGATATCTTAGACAATGCGGTTGATGAGTAGTTCCGCCATCTATGGGACGATAGACTAATGTGTGACCATTCGTCGGAGTACAGATTGCTACGCTGAATTTTTCAAATGTTGCATGTATTATGTTCATTCAGTATATTTTTATATTTGGATTATGTCATGTTTTGAATGATTAGTCTTGTCATGGTTTTGTCATTAAAGTTTTCACTTCGTATTTAGAAACTTTTAGTACATTTTATATTGCCAATTACGTTACTGAATTAAAAAGGCTCTCTGCAAATTGTAAGTTCATTTGCGACACACGCAAGGCTTCAACAGCCGATGCACATTTAAGACTGCAGTTCGTTAGCGGTTTAAGAAATACAAATCTCATTGAAAGATTAATACAACTCAAAGATCCTGACAATAAGTTCAAACATTGTGTTGATGCAGCACTGTCTATGGAGTTAGCTCAAAAGGACTCAAAGGAAATTCATTCTACACAAGCCAGTACTAGTGGTACTTTTCAAAATAAAATTAAACCACCTCAGAAACGTGAACAAAAGTTGAATGAGGAATTTGGAAAAACGATGTTATCGTTGCGGAGACAAAAAACATCTAGCCAATACCTGCAGACATAAAAATTCCAAATGCACAGCTTGTTTTAGATATGGCCATTTAAGTGATGTATGTATGAAGAAAACACGAGGAGAAACACTTCATCAAGTACAAGAAGAACTAGAAGAAACAGAAAATTATGTTCAATATGAAGACTTGTATTTCATGAATACGCTTCAAAATGGGACGTTGCCTGAATCTTTAAGAAAGCCAGAAAAGATTTTAGTTGATATCAGTCTGGATGGAAGAAACATCAAGTTTGAGTACACAGGAGCAGCAGTATCTTCAGTATCACAGGAATTATTTATCAACAAATTTCCTTCAAAACCCCTTCAAAGAACAAATCTACCTTTGAGAACGTACACTGGAGAAGTCATTAGACCCGTGGGTTATTCAACTTTTCAAGTTAAATTCGAAAATCAAATCGAATCATTGAACTTATACGTTCTTCCAGGAAAAGTTGAACCAATTTTTGACAGAGAGGAAATATTACAGATCTTCTAAAATTGCAGATGAAGATGAAAACGGATTTCCCAGAAGTGTTCAAACCTGGACTTGGGAAAATCCTAAATTATGAAGCAAAATTGTTTTTACCTGAAAATACTCAACCTATTTATGTACCTGCAAGAAGAGTTCCTTATGCATTGAAAGAAAAAGTTGAAAATGAAATTCACAAATTAGAAGACGTAGTAGTTTTGTCTAGAATGGAATACAGTGAATGGGGTACGCCAGTAGTTCCCATTATGAAAAGTGAGGGTTCGATTAGCGGATTTTAAAGTTACATTAAATAAAGTACTAATGAATGATAAATTTCCAATTCCAAACATAGAAGAAATTTTTGCAACGAAAATGCACGGAGGAAAAATTTTCACTACACTTGACATCCGTGAAGCTTACTTACATATGCCAATGAATGAAGAATGTGCAAAGATACAGGCAATATCTACGGAAAAAGGAGATTACAAAGTTAATAGATTAATGTTTGGTACCAAAGTTGCTCCAGCCATATGGCAACGATACATTACAAATTTATTAGGAAAGATACCTGGTGTTTGTGTATTTTTGGACGATATCAAAATTCAAGGAGCTACGTTACAAGAAAATGTAGATCGGTTGAGAATAGTGTTGAAACGTCTACAGGAAGCTGGACTACACGTAAAACAAGATAAGTGTAAATTCTTCGAAGAATCTATTACATACTTAGGTCATAAAATTACAAGTAGGGGTTTAGAAAAAACTGAAGAAAAAATTAAAGCTATTAAACTTGCTCCAGTGCCAACAAACGTAACTGAATTAAAAAGTTGGTTTAGTTACATATTACGGAAGATTTCTAAAGAACCTAGCAACAAAATTACATTCTCTATATGCACTTTTACAAAAGAATACATGTTTAGAATGGACACCAGCATGTCAAAACGCCAAGTTCTTTGCGCATATGATCCTAAATTACCATTAGTTCTGGCCACTGACGCGAGTCCCAAAGGTTTGGGAGCAGTACTATCACACATTTTCACAGATGGCAGTGAACATCCAATTGCTTTTGCTTCGAGGAGTTTAACGAGGGCAGAACAAAATGATAGCCAAATAGACAAAGAAGCGACCTCAATTTTTTGGGCATGCAATAAATTCTTTCAGTATTGCTATGGACGTAAATTCAAATTGGTTACTGATCATCAACCACTAGTTTCGATTTTCCACCCGAACAAAAACCTTCCAAGTATGGTAGCTACTAGAATGCTCCATTATGCACAATTTTTGCAAGGATTCGATTACGACATTGTTTATAGATCTACTGAGAAACATTTGAATGCCGACGCATTATCTAGGTTACCTATGAGTATCACAGAAACGTTCAATCAAACAATGGATGGTGTTACAATCCATCAGCTACAACAAATACTTGCTTTGCCAGTTACACACAGGGAAATTGCAATAGAGACACAAGAGGATCCAGTTCTAAAACATGTCTATAGATGTTTAAAGGCTGGTAGGAAAATTGAAGAAGATGGATTTACAGGGAAAGATATGGAATTTTCTTTAAACGAAGGCACTATTATGAAGGAATCACGCATAATAATACCTAAATCATTGCGCCAAAGAGTATTAGACGAATTGCACGAAGCACATACTGGAATAGTATGAATGAAAGCACTTGCTCGATCATTCGTTTGGTGGCCAAGAATAGATGTCAAAATTGAAGAGATGGCTAAGAAATGTCAAAGTTGTCAGTCTATGTTGCACGAGAAGGCGAAAATTCCACCACATTGTTGGGAAACTCCAAAAAAACCTTGGCAACGAGTACACATTGACTTCGCAGGACCTTTCCAAGGTACATACTTTCTTTTACTTTGTGATTCCTTTTCCAAGTGACCAGAAATATTCATAACGAATTCTATGAACACGATAAAGACAATTTCAATTTTACGAAGTATTTTTGCACGCTTTGGGTTGCCGGTTACGCTGGTGAGTGATAATGGAGGAACATTTACTTCACAAGAGTTTAAAAATTTCCTTAAAAGTAATGGAATAATACACAAATTCACGGCTCCTTACCACCCAGCATCGAACGGTCAAGTCGAAAGATATGTTGGTACCATGAAAAATACCTTAAAGAAAATGATGAGGGAACCGGGAAATTTAGAACAGAAACTTCAGAATTTTCTTATACAATATCGGAAAATACCTCACTCATTTACAAATCAGTCACCTTCGCAACTGATGCTGGGAAAAGAAATCAGAACAAAACTTGATTTAGTTAGATTCCAGGCACCTGTGGAAATCTCTGATCAAAATCCAGGAGTTCCAAATTTCACTGTTGGGGAAACGGTTCGTGTAAGGAATTACGACAAAAGGAAAAATTGCTTGTGGGAATTTGGAAAAATTTATAAAAGAGAAAGTAATTTGATTTATTCAATTGAAATTGAAGGACGGATGATAGAAAGGCATGTGAATCAGATAGCTTCGACAAAAGTAGTGATTCCAAATTCTTCCCAGTTCCAATTTTGCTTTGTGCCCGATACAGATTACTCCATGAATTCTGAAAATGACGGTGACATGAATCCACAAGCCGCTCGAGCGAATTCTTCTGAAATATCAATGACAAATTATGGAAGTGAGAGCAGCTCCAGTAATGGTCGTGCTTTTTCAATAAGTAAACATCATGCAAACCTAGACTCTGCCACTCCATCAAGAAACGAAAAGGAAATAACTGAAAATGATCAGAGAGTCGAATCCGAATTGAGTGATTCAACTATTCCCTTGCGAAGAAGTACAAGAGTAAGAAGGGAACCATAAAAACTCAATCTGTAAATTTATCAGGGAGGATTCTATTATGTTCATTCAGTATATTTTTATATTTGGATTATGTCATGTTTTGAATGATTAGTCTTGTCATGGTTTTGTCATTAAAGTTTTCACTTCGTATTTAGAAACTTTTAGTACATTTTATTTAAAACTATAGCAAATACTAAACAGCATGAACAGAGAAATTTCAAATTTCAATATGTTTCAATTTTCGATTCGATTATGAATGGGCAACACAAAATATATACTCTCAAAATGTAGAAGTCCAAGATTGGAGTGAGACAAGAGCATGCTCCTTAATTCTTTATCACGATTGTACTTTTCGAGTTTTCGATGATGAACGGTAGTCACTGAATTTGATGGATTTTTAATCATCATAACAATAGCATTGAAAGCATTTATCGTTTTTATGAAGTTCGAAAAGACTTACGCTGCGCCACCTGTTGGAAAGTAGATGAACGGACAGTCCCAACCGCGAGAGATCAACAAACAGGAAACTTTCAAACATTTATGAAGTGTAGTTCAGAATATTTCTGTAAGATGGCGCAGCAATCTTGTCTGATACAAAAATGTGGAAATTGATCATTAAATAATTTTTTAAACTGTTATTAAGATCTGAATTGAATTTTATCTCAATTGATTAGTTGGGTAAATGAAAATCTACCTCGTCATTAGCGTTGTCAAATGTATGAGTTATATTATTTGAATAAATATCTATTGTATATCTACTCAGAAGTGTCTGACATATTAACAATGTTGTTTCATAAATATTTAGTAGAAGGCAAGCTTGAATGGAGTTAAAATTGTTTTTTCGGTTGCTTTTTCGAAACCATAAAAAATCTGGGATCTGGCAACACAGGTCGGACTTGACCTTTAGCATTATTTATTATTGTGGAGATTTACAATGATGAATTTGCAATTAACAGTCCGATATTAATAAAATTCTTCTTCAGTTTCATAAAACGACACCATGGTGCAAAAAATATTCGCTCTAAATCAACAAACATCCATTATTGTAGCTGCTGGTTTGACGACAGCAATCAGCCTCTTGGGATCCTACCTCTATCAGAAATTCAAACGTCCCAAAATTCCCACGGTATGGAGACCGGTCGGCAAAATAAAGAAAATCTGTATATTCCCAATGAAAAGTGGCAGAAGAACCGAACTGCAACAAGGGGAATGTACCAAACAGGGACTGATGGAGGCCGAAAAGTTCGATAAATCTTTCAGACTACGTGACAGGTGAGTAATCATTCTTTTTTACTAGATATTTTTCTATTTTTTGTGTGAAAGTGACAGAAATAATGTTTAACATATAGTTTGTTGATATTTCAACAAAATTCATTTATTTTTCTGACTGGGACATTATAAGCTAATATCGACTATATCTTCATAGTTACGGAATCAATAAAGAGGGTCATAACTCCCTTGGGACATTATAGATTCTGTAATTTCTCTAACTTTCACATGTAAAAATGGCATTTACTTTGTCGGAGCTCAAAAAAAATCGTTCAATACCTTCAGGACGCAAAGACATATAAAGTCTTAATGAAGACAAAGCGGAGAACTCTCTTTCATCCACAACTGTTTACTTTCCGGTTCGTTCACTACCATAACGGAATTATTTTTTTTTCGCCTATCCACTTGAAATCCACTTAATTTACTAATTTCACCATTCTGAATCGAGAAATGTCCTATCTTAAACTATTCCTGAGTTCAGAAGTTTATTTTGAGTTCAAATGGGTATTTTCGACTGATTTTTTTTGTCCAATCGTCATCGAAAAAAAATGTTTCTGATATGAATCGGATTCAGCTCGTTGGGATACATTCGAAGAAGTATGACAATTTCTTGAAAAATGGACATTATAAATTTTCGAAATTTTGATCGTGCGAGGGAATTTTTGAAGATTTATTCCTTTTTAAATGTGAATCATGTCTCTCAGCATATACAACTCACATATAGTGTGAAATTCAAATGAATCTGATGATTTTGTATTTTTCATCATTTTCAGGGGTCTTTTTTCGAATAATTCTTTTTTTCGCCGATCGACTTGAAATCGACAGAATAGACTGATTTTACTATTCTGGATCGATTGGCATTCGCAGAAATGTCCTATCTTAAACCGTTCCTGAGTTGAGAAAAAATGTTTTGTGGTGTGAATCGGATTCAGCACGAAGAGATATATTTGAGGGAATTTGACGATTTTCTGAAAAATTGAAATTAAAAATTCGATCGTGCCAGGGAATTTTCGACGTTTTGTTCCTTTTTTCAATGTGAACCCCTAGCAACTAATGAACACAACCTACTGTTCTGAAAATAATTACGATGATTCATTAAAAATATCATGTTATTTAATCAAGTAGTTTATCAATGAAGGCGATTAATGATATTTTAACAAGGATATTATCACTTATATTCTCCCTAGATCGTGAATTATTTCCGGAAATTTTCTCAAAGTGCGAATTTTTTAAAAAAATTCGCAACTAAGGAAAATTTCCGGAATATTAATTCATGCTCGCGGGAGATTCGGTAAGAAAATTTTATACCAAAACTTTTTTAAACTAGAAATTAAATTGGTGACATACTTAGGTGACATATTATTATCCATGTAACGGACATCATAGTAGGCCGTTGTTAAGGCTTTGTCTCACAACAGCGAATTATTTTTTTTGCGGATTTGATATCAAATATTTTAATTTCCCTATGCTCTATTGAAATGTGGTTTAAATAATTAAATAGAGAAGCCAATATTCTACCAAAATCACATAATTTTATAGTACTAGAGGAAAGGGAAAAAAGTTAAGGTCTACTTCTATCGGACGCTAATGAATTACATCGGCGGCACCTTCATTTACTAATCTCGGATTTGTTGTCAAATATTGTAATTTACATATGCTCTATTAAAATGTGGTTTGAATAATTAAATAACAGGTAATAACACGTACTTATAATTAATTTATAAATAAATATCTATCAAAAATATTTTACGCCACTGTGTTTATGACAGCTGTCAAGCCAGAGGGATATTTCCACTTATTAATTTCCCTCTACGCAGGGAAATTTCTGAAGAAATTAGGTTATTGTCATAGCACTATGTCAAAATGCAGGCATCTGATTGGCTAAAATTAACTGGTATAAAATTTTCACAATAATTCAGACACAACACTAGAGTAGATTACACAGGGATTTGAGGGGCATCAGGTTCGAGTCCTGGTCGGTTCGCATTCTTCCATTCAATTTATGTTAGACTTGCGCAATCCTTTGAGTTTTTCACCGTTTAATCAGCAATAGTATTCATAATCAACCTTTGAATATTCCCAGGTCTTTTTTGGTGTACCAGGAAGGAACTCTCGAATACAGAACTGCCAGACATCACAATAAATTGGTTCTAGTAGAAATTAAAGGTCAGGACATGGACAGCGTTACTTTGAATGCACCTGGTACGAAAAGCCTTAACGTGAAAGTGCCCACGAATTGCAAAACAAGAGAAGTGGTAGTCAGGTGAGATATTTGAAAAATACTGAAATATTTAAACAAGCACTTAAAAATAGTAATTTCGACATGATGATATCAAATGCAAGGATCATAATTATTATTAATACTATTTTTGTTATATTGAAGGTTTTACAAAAACGAACCCGTTTTCACCCTCGATTGTGGGGATGAAGCAGCCAAGTGGATATCCAACTATATTTTAGAGAAATATTCAGGACTACGAGTATGTTACAATGATGGCAGCCACAAACGAATACACATTCCGGAAATCTTCAAAGACGTGGAGGATTATTATCAAAGGGGTCTCGGCACTGACTCTGCAGTAAGTATTGATATATCGGATAGAAATGCTGACACTGTATGAAGATTCAGGAATCCTGTTCGATTCCCATCGATTCTCCATATTGGCTCTCCCATCTCTCTAACCCTAATAATTTGAGATTTTGATCAAAATATGTGTTTTTTTTTCTCCCATCAGGAATATTCCAGCAAGGCCCTGTCTCCGGAGACCCGATAAAACTGGATGGCGCGCTGTGGGATGAGTGATTACTGAGTCCGAGAATCATGTGTCCTGAGTAGGTGGAGTGAACCAAGGATTGCATTCGTCCGGCTAAGATTTCTACCATATTATGGCAAGCCGGTGTAATGTTTAAGCTTGACAGCAGTGTGTCCATAAGGACTCCTATTATCAGAACCACCATTTAAACATAATGGTTTGGGTAAAGTCTGTGGAGTTCAAAGAGTGATCTCGATATATAGTCCGTTTTTCCTCCTCTTTTCGGACGATGTTTTTTTCGCCAGGAGCCAAAAACTCTATGACGAAAATCGTCCTACTTTGATGGTCGAGGAGGACTACATCAGGCTTATTGGATTGTATTTGCCTGAGGGTGAAGAATGAGTAATTTCAAAAGATTCGGCAGTTCTCATTCTCCACAACGGACTCAATATCCCCCGGAGCATAAGGCCAAACCAGTGTCTCGTCAATACTCGTGTGGTAGTACAAAACTTGTGGCGCAGCGTTATGCCTGTGAACAGGGACCTCTATACCCATCACGCGAGTACGGTAGACACCATCTTGGCAGGCCATTATGAATCACTCGGTTTCCGACTGCAGCCCACTTGAACTGAGAAAATCAAAAGTCATGTTTCTAGATAGGTTAGGTTAGGTTTGAACGTGAGTGGGCCCATATCAGGCCCTCCACTGCGGCCAATGGCCTATTGTGGCTCACCCTATGGTGATATTTCTCCCAGTATATCCAATCTCCTAATGAAATTAAGGAGTGCATTGGGAGAACAATAAACCAGGTTCTCTTACGTTACTGTTGTATTACCAAATGTTGAGAATCTGGTTCTGGCCGCTGCGGGGTATGTATATAAAATGTGTCTAGCCGTTTCATCCTCCTTCATGCATAGACGGCACTCTGCATCTTGTGCAAGTCCGATTTGGTGTTTGAGTTTGCAGTGACCAGTGAGCAACCTACTATAACTCTGAGATGTATTCTACTGAGTACTAGCAGTTTGTCAGAGTCCTGTTTTTTCCTTTTGCAAGCAGTAAATGCTTTGGAATAGGATAGGCCCGGTAGACTACGCCAATACCAGAGTCTTTCATTGTCTGCCGTGGATGTTATAACATTCTTGGCAGTGCTATGTGCTATACCCATTACCGGTTCCGATCCAGTGAACGTTATTTCGGCCCCCCTTTTGCTAGGGCGTCCGCTATTTCCTTCCCTTCTAGCCCGTGTGTACCTGGTATCCAGACTAGGTTAACGTAGTTGCATTGTGCTAGTCGGTTTAAGGGTTCTCTGCAGTTCCATACTGCTCTGGATTTGAAGCAGTTGGATTTAAGCGCTTTCAGTGCTGTTACTGCTGCTTGAACTATCTGAAAATATTTTTATTGTTTTTCGTGTGTGGTGTCGATTTTCCAGCTCCCTTGAACACATTTCAATGGCATATACCTCTGCCTGGAATACCGTAGTTAATTTACCCATAATGAATGTGCGTTTCCTACTAGGTTCATCCCGTATATTCTGGCTCCAACGCTTTCCAGAGTTTTTGAACCATCGGTAAACCAACGTTCATTTGCCTTACATAGGTCAGTTTCATTCCGAACCCAGTCTTCTCTTTCAGGGAAGACCACAGTGTAGGGCGTGTGAAGGTTGATAGTTTTCGGTATGATGTCTGAGGGCATTCCTAGAATGTTGTGAGCTATTATGCCCTCCAGCATGCTGCTGCTTCTCATGACCACTGCCTGCGGTAGACTAATGGCCGCTTGGTGGAGTCTGTATGTTTTGCCCATCTTGCCTCTCTCTCCAGAAATATGTGAAGAGGAAGTAATCCGAGAAGGGCTTCCATTGCTGCCGTTGGCGTGGAGCGAATTGCCCCAGTGATCGCCAGATACACTTGTCTCTGTAGTCCGTTCAGTTTAGCCTGGGCCATTTTTTTTTTGGCCCTTCCTCCACCAGACTACAGAGCCATACGTGATTATTGGTCGTATGACGATCACGTGTGTTTTGGAGACATGCCCCATGTTTTGCCATATATTCTGCGGCATGTCCATAATGATAGGTTAGCCTTTCGGATAGTCTTTTCCAGATGCGAGGAATTGTTATTAAATGTTCCAGCTTCCTTTTTCTGGTGAACGGTACTATGACCATTTTGTGAGGGTTAATGGACATTTCCTCCCTCTCACACCATTTATATATGGTATCCAATATATCCTGAAGGGCGTAGGAGATCGTCTCTTCTGATTTATCGCGTATTACTAGGACCAGATTGTTAGCATATGCGTGCAGATCGACCTCCCGTAGCGAGAGAATGGCCAGCTGATCATCCAACAGCAGTGACCATAACAGAGAGGTGAGAACCCCCCCCTAAGAGCAGCCCCTGGCTGGTTTGAAGCTGACACTTTCCCCCTGTAGAGAGGTCGTTATAGTTCTGTTATGAAGCATAGTTCTTATCCTATCACATAGTATTGGTTCAATTCCTCTAGAGACAGTGGCCTCATATAGGGAGTGAGGTAGTGCAATGTTAAATGCTCCTTCTCTGTCAAGAAATGCGGCGACTGCTACCTCCTGGTGTTCCAGGGCATCGCTCATTCCTGAGACAAGGTTGTTGAGGACAATTTCTGTTGATTTCCTAGCCTGGTAGGCATACTGGTGAACGTTGAGAGGGTGCTTTGTTAATACACCACACCTTATGTGCCCGTCCATTATTTTCTCCATGCTTTTCAGCAGAAAAGATGTCAGACTAATAGGTCTGAGCGATTTTGGGTGTGGGTCAATCCGACCCACCTTAGGAATATAGATCACCCTAGTCATGGTCTAGTTAGATTGAATGTGGTTCCAAACTAGACTGGCTTTTTGAGGATATGTACAATATGTTTCAGTCCGATTTGTAACAGATCTAGAGCTATGCCATCCTTTCCTGGCGACTTGTAAGGTTGAAACGGTTTCTAGATAAGTCAAGGTCTTCAATGTTCTTGAAGAAGCTTATCCTTAATCAGCTGTAGGGGCTACTCACTCTCCGCAGCTTTGACGTGGGCTTTTTGCCGAACGGGTTCCAACTTGGTGACAGAGTTTGGGTTCGTCCTTTGAATATGAGACCAAGTTCATCGGCTGCACGGGTTGCTGTGTTGAAGGGAAATCTCCAATCCCTGCATTTTCATGATCGCATAGTAAGCAGAGAAGGGAATCTGAACTCTTGATGACTTCACAGGCTCCATCCAGTACCATTCTATTATGTAAACACTCCAAACTCAAAAGTCTACGGCCTCCCCGTTTCCTGGGGAAATATAACCGTGAAACGGACGATTTAAGGGGCAAGCTTCTATGAAGATGCCTCATTTTGCGAGTTTTTAGGTCGAGTTGTCGCAGCTCTTCCTGAGCCCATTTCATTATTCCGAAGGAGTAAAGTAGATTCGGAACGGCAAGCATATTAGTTGCAGCAACTTTGTTCTTTCCCGACAGTTTTGATGACCAGGGGCCCAATTCTTAAATGTATATTAGCCTTTGTCGCATGCGACAAAATATGTCTATATATGTGCTTTGGAAAGACATGGAAATATTTTGTCGCATGCGACACAGGGTAATAGACATTTGAGAATCGGGCCCCACATCTGTCGGAGTTTATGCTGATACTTGCCGCAGAGAGAGTTTTGACAGTAGTTACCTCTTGGGTGTGGCGTTGTTCAGTATATGTAGGTAGGTATATGTCTCTCCGGCACCCAGATGATGTAGAATGCTCCCGCCTACGATAATATTATTGTTGTTATCCTCATTTCGAATACATTTCCAGGGTTTAAATTCTGACCTAACAGCAGTCATGATGATGACGCAAACTTCAGTGGACGATGTCAATAGAAGAATGGAAAACACCCATGTTCCCGCAGACAGTTATCGACCAAGCCTGCTGGTGGACGATCCAAATCTGGAACCGTTCGAGGAAGACAACTGGGAGTGGATCAAAGTTGGCGACGTGGTCATGAAAAATGTCGTGGAATGTTGGAGATGCGTCATGACGACGATTGATATGGAAACTGGGATCAGAAGGACTGATAGAGAACCGTTGAAAACAATGGGCACGTAAGTGATGAGTAATATTGTAGTAAAACTGCACTTAAACTAATTTTTCTAATTTATTTAAAAACACCACCTAAAACAATTATTCGACTAAAACATAGACTTCGAACTATTTCAATTTATTTCAACTGTGGCTATCTATCTGCTAACTCTCGAACTGTATTTGTAACTCTCTGTGACTGTCTCTCTGACTATCCCGCCATCTGATATCCAGCGGCTTATATACTATTTACAGTTTTCGATTGATCGGGACATCTAGATGTCTCTCTCTCTCTCTCTCAACTTCGGTTTCTTAGAACGTTCGCGCTTCTTCTACGCGGGACTCATGTTTGTCAGCGGAGAACGGAATTTGTGCAAGTATTTCGGAAATTTTTCTCAAACAGATATAGGAAGGTCTGTGTAGGTCATTCCTTAAAGGATTTTTTCGTAACAAAAATACTAGTATAGGAAACCGAATGTGCCATCACATGAAGGACAGTCCGTAGTTATATTCTGTTATTTTTAGGACTCGCAACTAAAATTTAGTTATTCGTTATAAACAATTGGAAACAAAAATAATAATTTTTAGTTATTTGCCTATAAAATGAAAACTCATACAGCTACCTGGTTGCTCTAATGAAAAAATTCTAGAGAATTGAAATATTAACAAAATGATATTTACGGCCCGATCGGACCATTAGTAATGGAAAAAAACTGGAAAACCTGTAAAATTTTGTGATTTATTAAAAAAAATCATAACTCCTTCATTATTCAAGCTGTACGGTGGGCTTCTTTTCTTTAAACTTTAGAATGTGTACTTTATTTGTGCATAAAATAGGCGCTGTCGGATTATTAATTTTGGAACAATTGCCATTTGAATTTTTTTTGCAGCGTACCTGTATGCTTTAGTACTATTTCAATTTCAACAGATTTTGAAATTAGAAGTATAGTACCTACCACAAAACGTATAATCTCATTTTCCGCTACAATGCTGTGAAATGGGTGAAAAAAGCAAGTGCCTTGCAACAAAAACTTTCCGTTTTTGCACAAAATTTACTCTTGAATGAATTCTATGAAATGTGAAGGAATAATTGACAGTTTCCAATGGTTTTGCCAATCATGACATCGCTAAAATCATCCTGAAAAACAAACAGTTTTTAAATCAATTCCTGATATACCTACTAAATTTGTAATGCTTTTAAAAAATTGAAAAAATTCATTATTGTAGAATTTCATAGAATTCACCTTCACATTGTTCATTGACTTTCAACAAAGATCTCTTTGAAAAATTTCATCCAAATGTTACTTCTTTTTTAAAAAATGTGACTTTTGAGATATTCCTAAATTTTTTCAAGAAAATTAAAATTTTCAAGTAGAATTCAAGACGAGCCTAAGTTGATTACATTTTCTTTCAATTGGAAAAATCACAAATAGATAGATTTTTCTATTTGAATATTTCTGTATGTTTCTATGATGATGTTAAATGTAACTGTTTTTTTAGGTATCGTATAAGCAAAGGACCCGCGAAAGATCCAGTTATGGGTATTATGTTGGAAGTTTTCAGAACTGGAAAGATAGCTCTTGGCGACACTGTATATGTTGGAAAATTGTAGTGAGGGGTGTTCATTTAAGTTGAAATATACCAGTTGATAAATAACTATTTCCTACAACTGCTATGAAAAGTAGCGTATTTCTCATAGCTTACTTAATTTGAAAAAGATGTATTGCTCATACTGTGAGAAATATTTTTCCTCAAGGCACTTTGCCCACAATCAACAATCAACATAAATCGACAAAAACTAGTCGGGGAGTCTATTCAAAATAAAATTAACGTTGCTAATGAAATCGTCAACTCTATTGAACAACCACTCGAGGTCTTTACTGACATGGAGACAGAAAATGCACCGTATATGAATGAATCAACCCTCAACTTCTACAATTAATATAAAATTCTAAATTTCTAAAAAAAAATTACATTCCGGGTTTGACCATACAAAATTGTATAAATTTTACTATCAACTATAATTTAAAATAAATTATTTATCTGTCAAGAGGTAGGAATGGTAGGATACTTTAATGTTATTGTAGTTGTGCAGTTGTAGGAAAAAATAAATATTGAGGTATATTACTTGTATTTTTTGAATTTTTGCAGTTGTAGGAAATGTATAGTGTGAAACATGTGGGGAAAGTACTTTTTCTCACTCGTGTGTTTGCAGTTCCACACTCGTGAGAAAAGTTGGACGTTCCCCACTTGTTGCACAATATACTATTTTTTGTGATGAAGAACAGAGTTCGTTCTTTGTCGTACAGTTACTCCATCTGTTTATGTTTTACGCATCTCAGAGGTCAAGCTGCAACCTGTATATAGTGGTGATTTTTTAAAAATTACTCACATGAACTCCACCAACATGTAGGACAATACATTTTGACTTTGAATTTGTCGTTCAACTGTTGTCAATCCAGGGCGGAAACTAACCATCATCCTTTCCTTTCATGATGTAATTTCCCGAATGATGCTGCCGATGAGGTCAAACGAAATTCGTCCTAAAAATAAACAAACATATGGTCAGATTTTCAGATAAAAGAGAATGTAGGTCACTGGTAGCCGAAATTCACACGGTTTGCTGACTTCATCGAATAACTGAAATGGTAAGCAGAAATAGTCAAAGCAATAAAGTCTCGATTATTTGCAGTCAGTTGACGAATTTCACTGTCTAAAAGAATAGAATATTACGTCAGTTACTAAATATAGAAGAAACAGACAGGTCAAAAAAGTAACTTGCGTGAATATCAATACGGAAGAAGAAGAATTCGTCATATAATAAATTATGATGACTTTTATGCGGTATTTATTTATGAAACTCGTAGCATTTTTGCTCATTTAGAAATAATGATGAAAATGAGTACCTTGTAGAAAGGATTCAAATATAGTACGAAAAATTTACCGGAGAGTTCCGAATAAATGTTACGAATAAATTCGAAAAAATCGAAATGACCTTCTCTCCAACGATTTCAATATGAATATGAGGCAAGTGTCGCGCAAAAAACAACTATACTACTTTCCTGCCTAATACCACGAATATTGTTGAACTGAATCTAGCACATATTCGTGTAATCTTTCCCACAAACTCGCTCATTTTCCTGAAACGCCCTAGAACACAAAGATATCTTTATTCATTGATTTTCCCATGAAACATAGAGTTTATAAGTGGGAGCTGAATATATCTCATCAATTGTTTGATAAGTAATTCAGAGACAAATCTCCCAAAAAAAAACAAAGAAAATTATGAAATCAGAGTTCAAAGTGATATTCATTTTTCAAGATCATTTTTAAAATGCAAGTATTGTTATCGCCTTGTCTCGTTTTCGAAAATAGAGGATTATACTCGATACGTCCAGTTTCTTTCCCATTATTTTCAATTTCAAATACGAAATAAGTGGTTTTGCAGTAAGCTGCTTTTCCTCCGCGCCAAGCTAATTCAATCGCCAAAATGTGATATAATTTCTTTTGAAGGCCTTCCGGTTCATTTTCGTCATATAATCTGGCCATTTCAAATACTTCAGATTTATTAAGAGCTAATTTCTATTTTCAGGTTGATGTGCTTGTAGGATTTAACGTTTAGCATTACGTGCAGCTCGTGATGAATTGAACTGATCGTTGGTGAAAGGGTTAAATACAATAATGAATTCGTTATAATATTTACTTTGTAGCATTTTAGCGGTGGTGTTCCAAATTATTCTTACTACCGCTTCTTTGTAGTTTTCTCTGTTACTATTTCGCACATTAAATGCCCAATCTTGCAATATTATATTCATTTTCTTGATGAAAGTATCTGGCTCAAATTTTTATCTTTTTGCACAAATTGATAACTATTTATTTTGGCAACCAACACCGCGGTAATTGATAAACGAATGAATAAGTGAAAATATCAATTGTTCATTCGTTGCTTGTAAAAGTTGCAGCAAATTTTTGCCACTGTCAAAGTGACAATTGCACACGAGTCAAATATAAATAAAACTAACATCGCCACTGAGAAATACGCCGAAAATTAAATATGCAAATGTTTAAGCAAGCTCGAATCAAAACAGTTTATCACTATCCCAACATATCCCAGATAGGCGGTCACTTTATCAAATCAGCACGCTTTGTATAATTCCACTCCACTTGAAGATCAGAACTCGTAACACAGTGTCAAAGTTCATGTCAACCTGCCGGCCTGCTTGGCGTCCAAATAAACTTAATGTTAACGTCAGCCCATGTCAATCGAAAGATGAAGATGAAGAGTGGTTTTCTGTTGTTAGTTTGTTTGATATATCAAGTAGCCAGCGACCGTGAGTATTAAATTATTAAAAATAAACAAATGGACTATGTTATTTTGTAATCCTGTTTATCAATTGAATGTATGCTATTATTGATAAAACTGGTCCATATCTAAGCATATCATTCAGATGAAAGTTCTTAGTTTCATCATATAAACTGTTAAATAAGTTTGTTAAGATCGGTTGCTATCTCCATGTCTATAATGCACCACATAAGATGTCCATTACTACATAAGGACCATAGTTCTGATCTAAAATTCACTCCAGCATTGTTTTTGAATTCATTATGCAGGTTTAACGAAAAATAAGTAAAATAATATACACGTATAAGTGCATTTAAATCACTCGCAACGTTAAGGCCACTACGCTTGGCCGAAAAGGGTTCATTTATACACTTGTATCAAAACATACGAGCCATTAGGTTTTATTGAAAATAATTATTGAGTGCATAATCAGTCATAAGTGTGCACCAGCTAACTTCTACAAAAAAAAGAAACAGTTTTCAATAGCAAAGTCAGAAATTTACTGATATGAAGCTATAAGGTAAGACTGCCATAATTTCAGCAGCAATACAAAAAAATAGTTGCACAAAATATAACTTCTAATACAGATATAACAATTGTTTTCTCATTGTTTGATGTACTGATAATTTCACTTAACTACTTTGGCAATTCTTCTTGTAATGCAGACCGAAGAATTCATAAAAAATGGTGCTAGATGCGTATCAATCAACAATCTACATTTTTGAAGTTTTGGAAACGGATTTTTTCATATTTTAATATATTTTCCTAGCCAGAAGTTACGGTCCATTGCCCTCTTTAAAAGAGTCATTCTGTATATCACTTTTTATCTATCGTAGTTCAACTATCAGCTTTTCAAATAATCGTAGTCTCAGGCTCATCATCCTGTATATTAGTTGGTGTGATAGTCGATAGAAAATCGATTAAATTCAGGTTTGATCAATTTTATTATTGAAAAAGCACATTCCACATTAGTGATTTGTGTAGGGCATTTTTCAAAATTTTGTTCTTGAATTCTAAACGAATCATTAGAAAGTTTGAGAGCACCAGATTGAACACTATCAACTCTTGCCAGATTCATTAAATAAATAGCAGATTTAATTGAATTGAACATGTGTCTGTGTATTCACTTTGTTTTTACGAAAAATATGTATACTACGGAAAATTTTCAAATTTTTTAATGTTTTTCACGTTTCCACTTTCAAGCATTTCATGATACATTGGAACACATCAAACCACATACTAGTCCGGAAGTGCAATCTAAAGCTGCTTATGAAGTGATCAAAAGAACTATTCCAGAGCGAGCTGATGAATTTTCTGTTGAAGTCGATCCCAACTTGAGAACCCAAGGCAAAGACACGTTCATAGTAAGTAGATAATTTTTGAGACATGATTTTCAATATTATAAATAATATGTCATACTGACATAGAAAAATAAAGGAAAATTCGTTTTTTTGGGCTCACCCTGTATAGTCACACAAAGTTAATCTTCATTATCTGTGAAATATGAACAACGAATCCACTTGAATCATCTCGCATAATTCAACACTATCCCTTGCTTCATTTACAGAATATGCTTCAAAAAAGTCAAGGAAAAGTTTAAACTTGGGTAAGATTGCAGGAAAAACGAGTTTTCTGTCTCATCATGTGTGTATATACACCATAATCGATATATTCGAAGTCAATCGATATTTTTCACACAATATTGTACCCAAAAATCAATCAATCATATTCTCTATAATTGGCGTTGGACATTCAATCGGTTTTTGAAACTCACCTTGTAGGCCCAGAAAAAAATCTGATGTTATAAGTTGTTTTCTTTGAACACTAGAATGATATATTCAAAAACAAAAAAATCTGACGAGTATGCGTATTTCCATACTATCATATAACCATGGTATGTTTTTGTTTCAGGTGTTGAAACAAGATGGGCTAATAAAAATTGTGGGATCAACCGGAGTAGCTGCAGCTACAGGCTTCCACAACTATCTGAAATATTATTGCAATGCTCACATATCCTGGGAAGCCTCACAACTGACTCTACCAGAAGTCCTTTCTGAAGTTAACATCACAGTTACCATGAACGACAGGTGGGTAACATTGACATTTCAGTCAATGTCGTTGAATGAAAAAAATCATCTGACAGGCTCAGCTTGTCTTTGGAATAAATTTGCTACTGGTGTATTTAAAATAAAAAACATTAATTTTTTTTGTTTAGATTTCGCTATTATCAAAATGTTTGCACGACGAGCTATAGTTTTGTTTGGTGGAACTGGAACCAGTGGGAAAGACACATTGATTGGATGGCCTTGAATTCTTTCAACTTGGTACTAGCTTTCAATGGACAGGAAGCAATTTGGGAAAGGGTATACAAGAAATTCAATTTGACTCAGGAGGACATCAATGAACATTTCACTGGACCAGCGTTTTTATCATGGTGAGAGATTAAGTCAGACAAAAATCAGAGCACATTACAGTAAAGCTAAGTTATCCTATACAGGCATTATCTCGCATTATCACTGCTTCGGGTCGCATTAAAGTACCTTCCTAAAAATTATTACATTTGACAGCCCTGTAGTAGCTACCCCTCACTTTTTATTTTGTAATACATTAATGTAATACATATTTTTATATGTCATGAGGAATGTACTTCAATGCCATTCAAAGCAGTTTTTTTATTTTTTATTATCTTGTCAAATAAGCGAGATATTTCCTGTAAACGATAACTTGGGACACTCTGTAATGGTAATGGTAATGGTAAGTATGGATGGTGACTGATGCGCTGCGACCTAATTAGATCTATTGTGCCCCGTCTTTGGCTTCCTTTTCATGCATCCGAATTCCGACGATCTGAAAATGTAGGAGATTTTTTTAAATTTACATGAATACGATAATCGTATCCGATGACAACTTAACCTTGAGAATTTTGATAAAAAAAAAATCAACCTAACCTATAACATTTTTCGGTATTTATTGTCAGTCTATCACCACAGATTTGTAATCTGTGCTATCACTCTAATTTTTTATGTGAATGATATCATGTACACCGAAGAATTTACAGTGGACACAGGAGAATACTCAGAGGAAACTATCGTAAGAAACACGTTACATACGAATGTTTTAAGTTTTATGATTACAGGATATTAGGAACGTTGAGGATGAGAGTATACAGTCTGTAACAGTAGAAGAACTCTTGATAAGTTCTGTACAGGCTAGGCCCCCTTTGTGGGATTCTCGTCTTCCTGTCAAAGACCGATCCAAAACGATTAGGGACCAATTATGGTTAGATGTTTTTGTGCAGTTTGGTGAAAACCCAGAATATTCCGTAGAATACCTCATAAAAAAATGGCGAAATCTCATGGATACATATGTTAGGCTGAAGGGATCGGTAGCGAAAAAAAAGAAGAAATGGGAGTTTTTTGACAATATGGCATTCCCTAATGGCACCATAAACTTCCGACCTACCGTTTCAAATGTAGCTTCTCCAAGCACCAGCAGCACATCTACACCAATGCTATCACCAACATTAAGTCTTGATGCAGGGCACGCAACAAGACAAAATAAAGGACCTCAAAAAATTGAACAAAATAAACATCCAACAGAAGTGATACAATCTAACCCAGTAATAAATTCTATATGTTCACGCGCATTTCAGTAATGATCAACCAAATGCCCAACAACCAAGAACAAAACTAGAAATAAAATTGTTAACAGAAGCTTTTGAGGGTGTAATAACATATTTAAAATAAATGAAGCAATTTCAATTTTCGTTAATATTTATGTATTACACAAACTTAATAAATGTTAAGTACATTTTTTATGGAATGCATCATTCACTTCATACTTTTATACTATGTGAAGTGTCCAGTTCTTCTAAAAGGAAAACTTTTTATATAACGAGCATATGAAATCAACATGGATGGAAGCTATAGCGGAGGTGTCAAAAGAACACTGATTTCATAGATGTTTTCCTGTCATTGAAAGTCAGATTCAGTTCAGTCCTATTTATTCCATTGAAAATCGACTGCCCTTTCAGTAGTGAAATATGTTAACAATCTCTCTCTCATGTTTTCATTACTTTTTCCATACATATTCGTGCTTGTTCTTTTCACAGGAACAAAGTTTACAGTATTGTCGTTCCTTCTCCAGCTTCCCTCAATCATATCTTCGTTATGATTTTCATGGCCCACTTCGGAAAAAGTGAAGTATTTATTTTCTAAATTCATTAAATAATTGTGTAGACACACAGTAGCTTTAACTGCTGCAATCACAGTTTTATCAGAAGCAATTATGGCTTTTTTGTAAATGCGGCCCCTTGCTGCCAATATTCCAAATACATTCTCAATAACACGCCGTCCTCTGCATAATCTAAAAAGTATTTGGTTTATATTATTACATACGCAAGTACCTGCTTAAATGTTGAATGATGAAAATGAAACCATTTGAAAAGTTAAGGTTAAAGCAATGGAGGCAATAAAGGGTATAAGCGAAGTGTTTTCAAATATTAACTAAATAACCCAATAAAAAAAAATCATAATTCATCAACTACATTTAGATATCTGCATTCTTCTACCTGTAGTTGAAGATTTGTTTGGTTTGAGGAAGAAAACGACCTGCTTAAGGGCGCATCATACAGGTGGAAAGAGGAAACGCTTCATCAGCAGCAATATAATAATTTATTTCTTCTCCTGTATTTCCTAGCCGGGATGGTGGTGGTATATCAAGATGATTTGAGTTCAGAAGCTTTCCTATACTGGAGTTTTTGAGTATTCCCTCATCGCTGTGTCGGCCTTCTGCACCAATGTCTACTAAAGTTAATCTGTAGTTTGCATCACAGAGAGCTAGCAAAACAATGCTGTGTGACCCCTTGTAGTTGTAATATGTAGATCCTGATTTTGGTGGAGCCTAAAAGTACAGAAGATTGCTTGTTAACTGTTGACTATTTTTAAGTAGTACTTTACCTCCATAAAAAAATAACCGACTTACCAGGATGACTACATGTTTGCCATCAATTGCACCTAAACAATTAGGTAGTTGCCATCTTGCTTCAAAATCTTTTGAAATTTTGACCCATGACTCTTCAGTAGGTTTCAGCAACACTGTTTCTTGTAAACAATCCCACAGTACTTTGCAGGTTTCCAGAATAACATTTGAAACTGTACAGGGAGCAATGCGGAAAGCATAGGAAACTGATGCCATACTATCACCACTAGCCAGACACCTAGAAACATTTTTCTCGATTTTTATTCAGACTATAATTTTTTACAATTCAGAAAATTTTATGTTACCTTAAAGTGATTGCCAACCTCTCGCTAGCACAAATTGGTTCTCGAACACAGTATATCTTGGTTAACCTTGGCCCCACTAGCTGCAGTAACTTATGAAAAGTGTTGCTGGACATTCTTAAATAATTAAAATATTTATCAGAATCAGTCAGCCGCATCTCTTGAAGTAAATTATGATAAGCACCTTGCTTCTTTCGGTTTTTGAAAATATCTCGAATCCAAAATCTTTTTGGTTGTTTGCGTTTTTTCCTTACTAACAGCAACAGGCATAAAAGTAAAACATTATTTATTAGTTTACGTCGTGTTTCGAGCCGCATTCTCAGTTAAATTCGATATAGAATAACAAATAACTTCTGAATTGAGGTTACAAAACTCATGATTGTCGGACAAAGTTAAATTAATTTTAACTTTATCCGATGTCGGAGAGAAGTGAAAATATTCGGAAGAAAATTGGCGCCAAAATACCGTAACCAATAGAAAACCGTTCGGATCATCGGATCATCGGATCGTCGGAATTCGGATGCATGAAAAGGAGGCCTTTTTCTGCTATCTCGAAGTGTTCTCGTTTAGAGCAGCCCCTCAAACCTCAATTCCTTCAGGAATTTGAGGAATTTAAGAGGGTGAATTCTTGGTATTTTTACCACAGTCAGATGGTGTGATCCCAGTATATTCAATCTTTTGTGATGTACAGCATAACATTCCTTCAGTATATGGTGGGGTATTTGTGGATTTTCCCCACAGAATCTGCAGGTGCTGTCCCCCTCTAAGCCTAGCTTCCTAAGGTGTTCTTTGAGTCTACAGTGCCCCGTCAAAAATCCCGCGATTGTCTTTAGACTAGTTTTGCTGAGATTAATCAGTGTCTTCGATCATGCTCGGTTGAAATTGCCGAGGAGATCTTTGGCCTGCCTTAGCCCTGGAAGTCTTTACCAGTATGTTGCTCTTATTGCTTCTTTAGTTTTATTGAGTTCCTCTGGGAAGTAAGATTTTCCAAGTCTACAAAATGGTTCTGGCCCGATCAATGGCATTGATGCCCCTTTTCGTGCCAAGGTATCTGCTTGTTCATTGCCCTCCACTCCGACGTGCCCCGGCACCCAGAGGAGGATCACCTTGTTGTTCCTGCCTAGATCATTAAGTTTGTCAATATAGACATTCCCAGACCATCTTTGAGTTGATGTCATATGAGCTCAACGATTTGATGGCTGCTTGACTATCGGAGAGGATTGCGATTTCCTTGTTCCGGTATTTCCTGTCGAGATTGAACTGAATGCACCTTTCTATGGCATGAATTTCCGATTGAAAAATACTGGGGAACTGGCCCATGGGTTCGGAGTATTTGGTGCGAGGTCCAAATACTCCTGCTCCAGTTCCGTTTAGGACCCGTCCGTGTACCATGTTATGGCATTCTTTTCCAGTGCTCGAATGGATTCTATGCTCCATTCTTTGGTATTTAATTCAGATAGAAAACATTTATCGAAACTAAATTTCCTGGTAATTTCGTCAGTTGAGAGATCGGTAAGGTGTGCGGGACACCCTGTATATGCATTTCGAATTGCTCACTTCAAATATAATATCTTCAATTCTATCGTACTTTTAGATGAAGGATTCTTACTTTGATTGTATTTGCTTTAGATCAATGTTTATTATTACTATTACGTCTATTATGCTCTAGAATCCATAATTGCTTTGATCAGTTTATTCAGTTTTCCCAAGTAATCGGACCTAATAATCTCTCATTTGTGGTATTTCTTTCAAATGTTGAAAATGCAAGTATTCTGCAAGTCGAAATAATTTCAATCACTACTATTACTATTATCAAGCGATATATTTCTCATAAATGTTTCATGATTGTCATTTGATTGAAGGCTGAGAATGGGTAACATTCGTGGATGGGCTGGACCTCTGTCGCCGGCTTGGCATGAGAGATCCATATGGTTGCAGAAGAAAATTTTGGAAAAAATGAGGAATCTAGGAATGATTCCCGTTCTGCCAGCTTTCGCAGGTCATCTACCGAGAGCTTTCAAGCGGTATACAGCCTACTTATGATTTCAAAGAGTTTTTCGATTGTTTCTTATTTCATTCCAGAATATATCCTGAAGTCAATGTAACTCAAATGGAACGATGGAATCAGTTCAACGATAGCTATTGCTGTCCCGATTTCTTGGAACCAACCGAATTGATGTTCAAAACTATAGGAAGAATGTTTCTAGAAGAGGTATAACTCTTGAGATAGTTCGATGGAATTATATTCAAGGATAAAATTTTCAGCAAACTGCTGAATTTGGAACAGATCATGTGTACAACTGTGACAGTTTCAACGAAGTCGATCCTTCCACTTCTGATCTGACATATCTGGCGAACGTCGGTAAGAGTATATATTCTGCCATGGTGGAAGCTGACCCAAAAGCTATATGGTAAGCTGGACTCATGAAACAGAAGCCGTGAACGATATTTTTAATTGGAGTACATTAACTGCTATGTTTGATTCTGATCTATAATCTCCAGTATCTCTTATATCCAATTGCTAAACGTCGATCTCCGAACTCTAAACCTCTGATGTTTAAACTCTATTTTCTTATCTCTAATTCCTGTTGTCTGATCTGCACTTTAATCTTTGATCTCTCATATCTGATGTCTACTATTGAATCTCAAATCACATTTTAAATGTCAAATATTAAATCTCAAGTCTCATCTTAAATCTCTAATCTTTGATCTATTATCTTTGATCTCTATCTTTATTCTTCTATCTCTTATCCCTAGTCTCTTATATCTAGTCTACATAATCTATAATCTCTTTTTTTAACCTCTAATCTCTAATCTCTGATATCTAATCTTTACTCCTATATCCAATCTTGATTTTCGAATTTTTGATCTCGAATCTTCAATCTTTGATCTCTAATTCCTAACCTTCGATTTCTGAACTTTAAACCTGTAGGGTATCAACTCTAATTTCTTATCTCTAATTTCTGATCTCAACTCTTTAATCATCAATCTCTCATATCTTATGTCTAATATCAAATCTCAAATCACATTTTGAATCTCAAATATCAAATCTCCAATCTCTAATCTCTGATCTATAAGCTTCAATCTTTTATCTCTAAACTTTAATCTCTAAACTATAATCTTTAATCTTCAATATTCAACCTCTAATCTTTAATCTCGTATCTCTGATATCTCATATCTGATAACTAATATTGAATCTCAAATCACATTTTGAACCTCAAATGTCTAATCTCTGATATCTAATCTTCCCTCCAATCTCCAACATGCAATCTCCAATTTTCAATCTCCAATCTTCGGTTTTGAATTCTTGATCTCAAATCTTCAATCTATGTTCTCTAATTCATGATCTATAATAAACTATTTTTCATTTCTAAAAATTTAGTTCAATTATTACAGATATTTCATTAAACAATCATTGCGATTTTGTTTTTGCTTACACCGTTCTTTTTCATTATTATTATCCTAGGATGATGCAGGGCTGGCTCTTTGTGCATTCAATATTCTATTGGACTCGCCCGAAAGTTAAGGCCCTTTTGACGTCGGTCCCAAAAGTAAGTTTGTAAACTATCAAATTTTTTCTAGGATCATGCAAGGCTGGCTATTTTATTCGAGTGAATATTGGGAAGATACTAACAAAGTGAAAGCTTTCGTAACCAGTGTACCGTTGGTATGTTTTGCATATTTTTTACGTTGATTGCTCAATTATCATGGCAGCGGTAATAATTATTTTCGAGAGCAGAAAGTGACACTTTCCCGCACGCAACTGCCGTTGACGCAGTCAGGGACTAGGCCAAGCAATAGAGCCACAAATGATTGCTTTTTGGACAAAAATACTACCTGGAAGCCACCTATGCCATCCCGTGCAGGACAGTCCGTAGTTTATTCCCACCATGTCCTCAACTCGAAAATGCAGTTTTTTAATTTGTTATAAACAATAAACAACAAAAAATTGCGTTTTTTTTTGTTTTTTTTATTGTAAAATGGAAACTATTGAAGCGGTGTTAATGGTGCAAAAAAGTGAACTGTAGAGAATTGAATTCCGAAGAGAATGACGGATAAAACTATGTGATCAGATAATTAGAACCGGAGAAAAGCGGGAAAAACCGGAAAATTGTGTTTTTTTTTTGTTAAATTCATAACTCTGCCATTTATTAATATTAAGAGCTGAAACTTTGCACGATAGTAGCTATTGACGTGCACTTTATGTGTGAAAATCCTGGATTCAGTCGGAATAACAGTTTTCGCACAATCCTCATTTCAATTTTTTTTGTAAATATTTTCGCGGAGAGCTGGATGCGTGTGAGGTCGTCCGATTGAAATTTAAAAAATAGATTTGGAAAGTAGACGTGAGCAGTAACAATACGTCTATTCTGATTTTTCGATAAAACGCGTTTAAGTGTGTTAAAAACTAGTGAGAACATGAGGGAAAACGGCCGGCGGCGCGTTAGCGATCTTGTGGTGGGGGACTGTGCGAATCGAGGAGAAACGTATATAATATTAATAGGCGCGCGCTGCGCACAACTTATAATTCTTTGCATTTGTTTATCTCGGCATGTACTGCAGCTATTTGATTGGTATTTTTCTTGATTTTGGGGTATCTGAACTTGAGGAATTCGATTCGTGAATCAGCAGAATTTGCAAGTTTATTGGTTGCCCCTGTAATATTTATACTACTGCAAAATGATTTTCTACAAGTCCTATGAATTTGAACTTCAGCAGGATTTTGTTTTCATTTTTGTAATAAAAAAGTTGCTATCTATTCATATATTGTCTATAAATAAAGATGTAGCAAAAAACATAGAATACTTGCTCATTCTTTCATCACTCATGAAATCTGAGTCACGAATCGAATTCCTCAAGTTCAGATACCCCAAAATCAAGAAAAAGACCAATCAAATAGCTGCAGTACATGCCGAGATAAACAAATGCAAAGAATTATAAGTTGTGCGCAGCGCGCGCCTATTAATATTATATATGTTTCTCCTCGATTCGCACAGTCCCCCACCACAAGATCACTAACGCGCCGCCGGCCGATTTCCCTCATGTTCTCACTAGTTTTTAACACACTTAAACGCGTTTTATCGAAAAATCAGAATAGACGTTTTGTTACTGCTCACGTCTACTTTCCAAATCTATTTTTTAAATTTCAATCGGACGACCTCAAACGCATCCAGCTCTCCGCGAAAATATTTCCAAAAAAAATTCAGATGAGGATTGTGCGAAAACTATTATTCCGACTGAATCCAGATTCTGCACACATAATGTGCACGTCAATAGCTACTATCGTGCAAAGTTTCAGCTCTTAACATTAATCAATGGCAGAGTTATGAATTTAACAAAAAAAACACAATTTTCCAGTTTTTCCCGCTTTTCTCCGGTTCTAATTATCTGATCGGACCGTTGTATCCGTCATTCTCTTCGGAATTCAATTCTCTACAGTTCACCCTTAACACTGCTTCAATAGTTTCCATTTTACAATAAAAAAACTAAAAAATACGCGATTTTTTGTTGTTTATTGTTTATAACAAATTAAAAAATGACATTTTCGAGTTGAGGACATGGTGGTAATAAACTACGGACTGTCCTGCACGGGATGGCACAGGCGGCTTCCAGGTAGTATTTTTGTCAAGGACAATAGCTCTATTGCTTGGCCTAGACGGGAAAGACACTTTACGCATGAATTAGAAACATTATTTTTTCTACGACCGCATAAAGATTCGAAAAGCAAATTGAAAATATATATTTTATTTCAACATACAAAACTTTCAATGAAACATTTTTATGTCCAGGTTTTGTTTTAGTTTTACTGCACATTAATCATCGAGTAACGCGACTATAGGGTATTGGACTTCAGTACCTTACTCAGCTCGGAAAAATACGCCAAAAAACAACTCCTCTGAAGCTATTCACACCTTTTTCCTTACACCAGTACAAAAATTGGTTGTATAACTGTTCGTGATTTACTAGGTAACAAGTCTGAATTTACCTAATCTGCGGCCTTTAAAATTGCTTCTGGAAGCTGTTCGCCTGACGAATCCATTAAAATATTGCTTCGACTTAAAACTTTGACATCTTGATGACAACTTGGTCGTCATGGCAAATATATGGTTACCACACCAAATCACTAGACCCAGCTTGGTTTTATTGCTAAGTGAATTGATTTTGAGAATAGATATTTTATTAGTTATTTTTTAGGGTAAGATGATCATTCTCGATCTGCAGTCTGAACAATTTCCACAGTACAACAGATTAGAACAATACTATGGACAGCCGTACATTTGGTGTATGTTACACGATTTCGGAGGAACATTGGGAATGTTTGGATCAGCCAAGATCATCAATGAGGTCAATACAGCTTGTCTCTTCGTTTTTTCTGTCAAATATATTTTACGCGTTTTTTGTTACAATTTTAGAACGTTATAGAAGCCAGAAATGCACCAAATAGTACGATGATTGGTACTGGTCTAACTCCCGAAGGAATCAATCAGAACTACGTTATTTACGACCTGATGACAGAGACGGCTTGGAGAACAGAGCCTGCTGATTTAGACGAATGGTTCAGAAACTACACAATCAGGAGATATGGACAGTTGAATGAAAACATGACGAAAGCTTGGCAGTTACTACAAGTAGGAAAGAGTTTGATTTAACTGATGAAAAAAAAAAGATTAATGGATCATTTTGTTTCAAGAACTCGGTATACAACTATAGCGGTTTGTTGAAAATGAGAGGCCGCTATGCTATCACAAATACGCCTAGCCTGAGACAGAACATATGGGTGAGTTTCAAGCATCAATTGGGGCTTTTTTGAAGGCAAAAAATGAGCACTGAATATTGAAATATTCCCTTTGTTTTCATTCGATTGAATTTGTCATTCATTTACCAGACATGGTACGACTATAGCGACGTATTTAACGCATGGCCTCTCTTCTTGGGATCCGCAACAGAACTGAAATATAGTCCTACGTTCCACCACGACATCGTAGATGTCACAAGACAAGTTCTGCAGATTTATGGGGACATTTTTTATAAGAAAATCATTTCCGCCTTCCGCACAAAAAACTACGTACAATTTGTGTGAGTATTATGTCAAGGTTATTAATTTAATCTATTCATAACATCCTAAAAAACAGGTTTGTGTATGCTAGGGATACAAAATAATAATAACAGTGCCTTGCAAATCTACAGAAATAATAATATACAATTGATGTAGGTACAATTCATAATCAACTTAGATAAAGAAAAAGTTATCCTTGTCAATTCAAAATAGTTGGACGGAAAAATAAAATGAATTATGGAAAAAAGAGTCATTTTAGACTTATAATTGACGAAGAAAATGGATTTTTATTCTATTTTTAAAAATCGTCACTTTTTTAATTTTTTTCATTGCATTTGGTAGTGAATTGTAGATATCTATACCATCATGGTATATCGATTTTTTTTTGACGGGTATTCCTATTGAATAATAACTGCTTTGGCCCAGAATCTGAACCGTGAAGTATGCCTAAATTGAAAACTCTGTTTTTTCATCCTGGGAAGATATTTCGTTGATTCTGGGTTTGGTTTGAATTATTTCAATTTCAGAAGTGCCGCAACACAACTTTTGGATTTACTCGACGACTTGGAGAAAATTCTGGCTTCGAATAAAGCTTTCTTGTTGGGACCGTGGATCGAATCGGCCAAAGCATGTGCAAACAACTCGCAGGTGGGTCTGAACTTATTTTAGTATTAATGGACCTTTGCATTTACAAAAAAATTATTGCAAAACTCGTTTCAATCGATTGTTAATAGTCTAAAATGTCTATTTATCAACGAGTGTGCTACTCTACTTTTTTTATTTAAGAAAAATATTACATTTCAAAGTTTGCCTCTGACGTCACGTTCATCGGAAACAGAAAATAAAATATTCAAGAGTCTGTTGTATACAGATTTGGTTTACTAGCATCTATCTTGTATCACATAAGGTAAGCAAATGAGTTAAACAGAGAAAACAATTGTTATTGATCCGCTCCGTGAAACAGACGAAGAAATCTATCTGGTATCAAATGACAACTATCGTAGAACATAATCCAGATGTAATAATAATTTGAGATTCCATGGTGTACAACTTATACGACGTTGCTAAGTTCAATTTTGATGAATGTGACGTCACGAAACCCTTTTTTTCAAATTATAGAAAAACTGGAGGTCAGAAAAAATAAATAAAAAATCTCAAGTAATATTAGCATACATACTTTCCAATTACAGTGTTTTCTCATAGTCCGTGGAAAGGTCCATTAATTGTGTGAATGGTGTTATATACAGGGTGGACCGCTGAAAATTATTCAGTGAGAAAATACATCGATTGCTCTATGATAGAGAAAGTGATGGTGATACCTCATTAAAAGCTTTAATATCCAAATTCTATAACAAAATGCCAGAAAATTTGGAGAGATGGAACTCTTAATTCGAAGAAAAGAGTGTGTTTGAAAATAAAAATTGAATTTTTATGTGTTAGGAGGAGAAGCTATTCGAATATAACGCAAAAAATCAAATTTCTTTGTGGGGGCCTAATGGAGAAATTAATAACTACGCCAACAAGCAGTGGTCAGGTGAGATATTTTGAAAGTTAGTAGTGGTAATGATAAGTCCTAAAAATTAATATGTAAATCTACTCTTGTTAATTCCTCGCTAAAATGTTCGGGTTGTCAATCTCGAGTAGACCACATTTTTGATGCGTCTCCAGAAAAAAGTCAGGAGAGCTTGAATCGGGTGATCGAGCTGGCCAAGTAGTCCAAGGACCCTTTAAACCCTTGAAACATCATTTATAATAAAACTTCAACTTCTACAAATTTCACAGAGGAAGCATTTACGAAACCACGGCAAATCTTTCGCTATACAATGTTTTTCTCAAGTGGAAATTTAATACTGAGTTGCATTTTGCAGTGTTTACCAGTAAAAATGTACTGTTCATTAATTATTAGAGTTTCGTCCTTGAATCATTTGTTACTCTCTTTGTGCCCAATGTAAAATTCAGGACAAGTACCTCAAATTTATTTATAGACTACGCACGTCAACGTTTTCTTTTTTCAAGCAATATTAACATTTTGCTTTTCGAGAAATTACTATTTTATTACTAAGTTCTCCAAGTTGTATAATAACTTGGCAATTTTATAACAGTATTAACATCTTTTATAACTAACAGCCTCTCTACAAATAAAATAGTTCCCTCAGGAAGGACACTAGGAATTCGCTGGTGTGGATAGTATCTGCGACGGTATGAGTCATAGATCTTAAGAAAATCCACTACTTCTAGTACCTTTTTTTTCTGTAATCAAAAACGTATTGAATCAAATTCAGTATTTCTTTCACTTGTCGGTATATACATGTGGTGGAGGGGGTCTTTAAATATCATCACTGGAAATGATGAAGTAAATTACTCTTTCAGGTGTGGTTTCTCACTACTTTGAACCACGTTGGAAGCTGTTCATCAATTATATGAACATCTCTATGCAAACGAATACGAAATTCAATGAAACGCTAGTCAGAATGGAGATGTTCAAGAAGGTAGAGGAACCTTTTACTTTCGATAGAAGTCATTTTCCAACGCAACCATCAGGTAAGCTAATCGTTACAAAAGTATTCCGAAACAGAAATCATATTCGGTAGGAATACAAAATCAAATGTAATTTAGATTCAAAATCCTCTATGTACACATTTTCTAGGGAAATATGTTATTATTCTATATTACAAACTAATCATCAATGGAAAGAATAAATTTTTTCTTTCAAAGCTGCACAAATTTTATATGGAACAGAACTGACTAATCACATATATTATGTTTTCCCTCTGCTATCCTAAACACGGCTTTTTTCTCGACAATGCCGTTACTGTAGATACAATATTATGGCACTATGACGTGCAAGGTAGTGTAATCAACTATAATAAGTTTCTTCAAATGCTAACAACTTTTAATGAATTTTTGTGTCCTCCGGGAGAAGTAAACTAATTCATCGCGAAATCAGGTTAGTAGAATAATTTAATCAGCAAATGAGGCATATATCAACTGCCCTACCTTAACAGACATGCCCATAGGCGCGACAAGAAATATATAAATATATAAATTCATTCCAGTATCTTCAGTCTGGCTAGATGAATAGGAGAAACGTTAGAAGTAGGTATTATACGACATAGTGAAATCGAATTTATAGTCTCAGAACATGTGAGAAATCATCCCTTTCTGAAAATTCTACGAGGTACAATATGAGGCAAATATACAGGGTGAGTCAGCATAAGACCGACAAACTCCGACTACAGATTCCTCACCTCATTTCGAGGTGAAAAGTTCCTATCAAGGTATGACCCAAAACGCATCCCTTCTGAGATACAGGGTGTCAAAAGTACAAAAAAAATTTGATTAAATTTTTTTTCTCCAAAATTTCCGAAGCAAAAAATATCAAACTTGGTACACTAATCAAGGTTTATCAACGTGATAATTTGAAGTTATGATTCTTAATTTTCGTAAACCAGTGGCGTAGTTACGTCGGTATGTGGAAATAGTTTCCTTCAAATTTTCTTTGGAAAAGTGAATGGACAAGTGAGCGTTTGACATCAGTTAGGCTCATCGATACTTAACTTGAAAGTCATAACATTCCATGTACCTAAAAGTAAAGGTTTCTGAGAAAATTGACAAAAACTGAAGATATGCAAAATAATAATATGCTAAGTTCTTAAATTCTATATTCTTACGGAATATTTGTCAACCTCCTGAACATTTCTCAATGCTGAAAGAATCGGAAACATAATACAGGTGAGTCATTCATTCATCATATTATTTGATGAAATTGATGTCGCGTAATCACTGAGTTAGGTCTCATTCTGAATCACCCGTTCTATGTTTTCGATTCACCCAACATTAAAAAATTTGAGGAGGTTGACAAATATTCCAATATGTTGAGAGAAATATGATGTATGAGATTATTTTACACAGGAAATTATTTTGCTACGCCAGGACATATCTTCACAGAAACCTTTACTTTTAGGACTCAAGTTGAGTATCGAAGAGCCTAACTGATGTCAAACGCTCACTTGTCCAAAGAAAATATGAAGGAAAATATTCCCATATACCAACGTAACTACGCCACTGGTTTACTAAAATAAAAAATTATAACTTCCAATTATCACGTTTATAAACCTTGATTAGTGTACCGAGTTTGGTATATTTTGCTTCAGGAATTTTGGAGAAAAAAAAAATCTAATTTTTTTTCGTATTTCCGACACGCTGTATCTCAGAGGGGATGCATTTTAGGACATACCTTGATAGGAACCTTTCACCTCGAAATGAGTTGAGGAATCTGTAGTCGGAGTTTGTCGGTCTTATTCTGACTCACCCTGTATAATAGAAAACAACAACTACAACGTACACTTGTGCAGTGTTTTCCAAGAGAATTTCATTACAATCCTCAAGTACGGTTGCTCATTTATGAAGGAAAAACTACAAGAGAACAAAAAATTCTGAATGAAACATGAAATTAGATTCGTAACTTGAAATCTACCAGCGGCACTCACAAAAAGGTGCAAAGGGAGAAAAAGAAGCATGACCTCCAACCAAATATCTTTCTGTAGATTTCCATAATTCCAATTATGTAAGCCTTACAGTAGCCTGCATTCCAAATTATAAAAAACAAAAAAAATCTTGAAATTTCAATGTAGATCGGTAGCAATACATTTGCAAACCTATCTTTATATACGCATTTTCTGTATTTACATGACATTTAGGAACACGCTGTATTCATCATCAGGTCGAAGTATTTTCCTGTATTGTTTATTTCACACTTTTTCTCACGTTGAAATGGAATGAATATATTATTATCATAAATACCTATAAAACGCCATAGTCTATCCAATTTATTAAACAACGACAAATAACATGTGCGATATATTTATCTCGACTGAAACAATTTTCATAGGAGACACTTTACAAATTGCCGAAGAACTTTACAACAAGTGTTCGAAACTGTTACCCTTGAAACAATCGAAATCCTTCAGGAAGGGGAGGTCCAGCGACGAGATGATCGAAGAACTCAACTTTCAAAATTATGAGAGACGGGACCCTGAAGTGATTGTGTTAAATTAATTTTAAAATAAATGATTGTGTCTTAACAGTGTTTTTTTGTTTGTTTATCCGCACCCAAATATGAAGAAGGTTCACAAACAGAAGCAGTGATATTATTAACAATAGGAGACCAGCTCTTGCAACATAGTAATGTAATTATAAAATGTCATTGAGTGTAATAAATTGACAGTCAAATTTAGAAATATCAAAGTCAAAGCCTATTATGGTAAAATTTTTTTAAAAATATATCCGGTTTTTCGAAAAATAATAATAACTTATGATCATTGAAAAGGTAATAGGTATCTGGTTCTATTCAAAACAGAAAGAATCCAATGCAGCGCCCATAAGAAGTAATAAAGTTGATGATGGTGGTCGGAAGACGAAACGTCTGATAATAAATCTGAAAACACTATTATGTAGCAGGGAAAAGTCGCAATGAGGAAGTGCAATTCATTTTAGAATCCTTCGAGAAATAAAGCCAGAAAAAAATAAAAACCATTTTACAAAATTCCTGTTTTTTTTTCGGATACCTCCGGATATACTTGGAATTGCAGAACTTTCTCAATGGCATATTGTTAGTCAGGTAAACGCACAACTTTGCCCCAATTTAACCATCTTCGTATCTCTTTTAGTTTCCGAGATCCCAATTGCTAGGATCGAATTTGAAACACCATATATATTTGATATGCATTATCCAAGGAAGCAGTTGTTTTTGTCGAATACCTATTATAATATGGAGGGAGAAAGAATTATTTTAATCGATTCTGCTCCTTTCATCAACTTTCAGAATCGGACTCAATCCATTCTATTTTTTCACATGCCCAAAATACATGAAAGTATTTGATAAATAAATATAATAAACAAATAAATATGAAATGAAAATATGTAATAATGTAAAGTATAATGCACATGAGATACAGTGTGGTCCAACGAAAACTTAACACCTCGATTTTCCGGCTTTAAAATGAAAATGTGGAAAATCGCTCGGACCCGTCAATTTCTAATACGGGGGGGAACAACTTTTCCGCTGTTTTCATCCCCGTAACTTCAACCCCCTAACGGGGGTGAGCACAACCCCTTGATTTTGAATAGGGATGCGGGATGTTGCGATACCTCATTTTGAAGATCTCATCGTGTACTATCTGACCGTAAAATTTCACTTCAAAATATCCATCGATAATGAAATAACAGCGAAAATAGTGAAAGAGGCAATATGGAATTTATCTCTAGAATAGTATTCGTATCCGACGCATTTCAAAGGTATTGAGTCGTTAATTTTTTGTCCAAAAAAGTAGACGGACCTTGTTTTTGTACCTTAGTCTATCGTGAATGTTTAAGAACGGTACAAGTGTGTCAAAGCGATTGTAAATTGGTAGTGGAATTAAAATGGTGTATTCCGTAGAAGAAAGGGTGGAAATGATAAAATTATTTTTCCGAAATAACGACTCTGCGCGCACAACAGCGGCTTTATTTAACGAACGACATCCTGGAAAAAATGTATCCGCTGCTTACGTTGTGCAACTGGTTGCCAAATTTGACGCTACTGGTTCAGTTGGAAACAAAAAGAGGGTGCATGAAAGAGACGAAGCGAGGGACGTGGCTGTCTTAGGTCATATAGCAATGGATCCGACCGTTAGTACTAGGAAATTGTACGATGTATCTGGTGTTTTACGCACAACAATAATGAGAATCCTGAAACAACATAAATTCCATCCTTATAAGATACGATTGGTTCAGGAACTGAATGAGGATGATCCCGATCGCCGACTCCAGTTCTGTGAAGTGATCAGTGAAATAATTAACGGCAATCAAAACTACATGTTCGATATCTGTTTTTCGGACGAGTGTTCATTTTACCTTAACGGCATTGTAAACCGGCATAACTGTCGGTATTGGTCAGATGAAAATCCAAGATTATTTCGTGAGGTGTATACACAGCGCCCCCAAAAATTAAATGTTTGGGCGGGTATATATGGAAATCACATAATCGGCCCTTTTTTTATACCCGGTAATCTCACAGGCCAAATTTATCTCGATCTATTGGAGAACGCTATTTATCCAGCCCTCGTGCAAGTATTGGAGAATGCAGAAGACCATCAAACGATCATTTTCCAACAAGATGGCGCACCACCTCACTTTGTTCAACCGGTGCGTCAGTTCTTAGATGACAATTTTCCTCACGCCTGGATTGGAAGAAGGGGACATATTGAGTGGCCACCCAGATCACCTGATCTGGCTCCACTGGACTTTTTTCTATGGGGTCACCTGAAATCCAAGATTTACGCTACCCAGCCTGAGTCACTGGATGATTTGCGAACTCGGATCATTAATGAATGCCGTCAAATTACACCAGAAATCTTGAGTAATGTACGTGAACGTTTTCAGCAAAACTTTTATTACTGCATGGAAGTGGATGGTGCCCATTTCGAGCATTTAATAAAGTAATCACAAAAGTACGTACTCTTCCACTACTTTACCTGTCCTTTCGTTATCGATGGATATTTTGGAGCGAAATTTTACGGTCAGATAGTACACGATGAGATCTTCAAAATGAGGTATCGCAACACCCCGCATCCCTATTCAAAATCAAGGGGTTGTGCTCACCCCCGTTAGGTGGTTGAAGTTACGGGGATGAAAACAGCGGAAAAGTTGTTCCCCCTCGTATTAGAAATTGACGGGTCCGAGCGATTTTCCACATTTTCATTTTAAAGCCGGAAAATCGAGGTGTTAAGTTTTCGTTGGACTACACTGTATAAGAAGTCAAAGTGCTTCTGAAGCTTCAGAGCATATTCAACTCGCGATTCAATTGTGTATTACAGTTTGAAAATTTTTAATTTTTTATTTTATATTACTATGATGTTTCAATTGAATTTTATGTTTTGCCATGGTCTTCTTTGATTAAAATCTCCAATCATTCCAACTACAATACTTTTTCGCAACTTCATCAACTTATCAACGTATTAACTTTTAGTTATTGATAACCAGGACGATATTATTATAATAAGAAAGTTCCAAGAACAGGTATCTACTAGTTTTCAGCAAGGAAGAGATAATGGTTGTGCCGTTGGTTTTAATTTAATTTCTAGTAACCTGCATGGAGAGCTTTATCTTCATTTGTTATGTAGACGAAGTACGATGGATTGGCCAGCCATATCTCAAGGTCTGAAGCCACTTGACTTTTCCATTTTTTGGGCTTCTGATCCTGAATATAATATCTTTCAAGTGAAACGCGCGCCAATATAATGCCTGTTCTCAATTGATTTACATATGAGGCTTCCTTAAGATCACACATTCCAATGAAAAGTTCATCCTGTGGTTGAACCATATCTCTGAATCGACTGTCAATATCCAAGAACAATTTGCTGTAGCAATATTTTAATCGCTATTGTGTTAGAAACTGGAGCACTCTTGAATATTCTTCATAACTGAAATGATTGACTTCCTTCATGTTCGAGGCCCACGCATTAGTTTCTATTGCTAAATTACCTATTTCATAGTAGCTGTAGGCTTTAATTTCGGCTTTTAAATATTCCTCAACATGCAATTGTGTAATTACATAAATGTGATGGAATCAGTCACACCTTAATTTTATGTTGACCGGAAAACCGACAGGAATGTGAATGTGAAAACTGAATATATTATAATAGTGATAATAATAGATTTTTATTGTCGTGCTTTTAATTTCATTCATGATAGTGGTGGACGATTTCGTATAGAATATTCTCAGTTTCTATACAGATTTTTATTAATGTAAAACTGGTTTGAAGCTGACGGGCCAGATACAGTGTTTACCTGTGAGGGTGTCCCTCAACACTGAGATCTGCTGGGATCTATTGTATTATTCTGTCGTCAGTGGTTCCTAGTTCAATAGGCATGTGTCTTTTACCAGGTTCAATAGTTTATTCAATAGGTGTTTCGGATTCAAGACTATTTCTAGGTTGGTCTGGCCGAATATTCTGTAGCGCCTATTGTGCAGCGCGTTTCATTCGAAGATGATGTGAGAGGCTGTTTCCTCCTCGTCACCACAAAGTCTGCACTCCACGTTTACTCTGTTTATTCCCATAGTGTGCAGGTGATTCCTATTGCCACAATGTCTGGTTAGTGAGCCAGTAATTGTGCGTATCTTTGATCTGTTTAGGTTGAGAGTGTCAGCCGTCAATGTTTGGTTTAAGTGCTTCACCATGGCTGCGCTGTGTCGATGCCCTTCGATTTGGTCCAAATATGATCGGTATTTTGTTTTCTTCCACTTATTTATCAGGTTTCCGTATCGGGTTTTGCTGATTCCACACACTGGTTCTGGACCTGTGAATGGCAATTCAGATGCACGTCTTACAAGTTGGTCTGCTTTTTCCTTACCTTCTATTCCCTTATGTCCAGGCACCCACACAAGTGTTAACCTTGTTGTGTTTTGCCAGTTCAGGCTCTGAAGGCAGCCCCAAACCTGCTTTGACTCAATCTGTACTGAATTCAGAGCTCTGGCTGTCAGACAGAATGTAGATGTGTCGTCTTCTATATATACCCACCACTATCTAGATTCACCTGTATGCACGTCTTTATGGCATGTGTCTCAGTTTGGAATACTGTGGTACGTGTTATTGCCAAGTGGAAATATAACGTTCCTTTTTGGCCTCACTCCATGTATTCCTGCTCCAGTTCCTACCTCTGTTTTTGAGCCATCTGTGTACCAGATTATGTTTCCAGATGGTTGTGATTCGTCCCACTTGAGCTGTGTTCGGTAATGTTGACTTCACGAATGATATTTGGGTGCCCAGTTTGTGGTTGGGATCTCCAATTATCTGTTTGTATGAGTCTGTATGCACTCATCCTCACCTCTCCCATGACTTTGATGTCCAGAGGTGGAAGGTTTATGATGATTTCCGTAGCAGCGGTCGGAGTGCTGTTCATAGCGCTCGTGATACACATACCAACGAGCCTCTGAAGTTTACTGAGGTTAAGTTTTGCCTGTCTTTGTTTTACTTTGGACCACCACAGTAGCGATCCGTATGTGATTCTATGTCTTATGATTGCAGTGTATCATTTACTTGAAACAAGCGCTCTGGATGACTATTATTATACTTTAATAATTTTACTACCCAATTCTGAAGATGAATTCAACATGAAATGGCTTTCAGCTAATTTTCTGAAATCATATGTTATTGATGAAGATCCATACTTTTTGAGAGAATTGGCAATTTTTGCAGCAGTTTTTTCCGAGTTTCGAAGAAAAAAACCCTCAAAGATAGACCTAATTTTTCCTTCTGGATACACGAAAAATTGAAAATGGATCATTTACTAAATTTATTTCATTCAGTGATGTATCAATTTTCTATTGGAATGGGTTCGATTCATCTCAAATTAGAATGAAATGGAGTATTTATTTATAGTATTTGGCGGTTAGAAACTGGGTGCCACACAACTCTTCCTGGAAAAAGGATGTGAAGATACCCAGAGAAACTCATTTTCGGCCATACTCACTTGACCTGGCATTATGTAACTTTTCTGTAGAGCTATATGTGGAAAATGGGGTTTATATAGAATATTCAGGACGCATCTAACAAACCATCCCTCAGTGTACCTACTACTGATATTATTTCAGAATTCATATAAATATTCAAAGAACCACCACCACACGATTATCATCATGTATACATTACTCTCTAAGATTCATAATCGGCTTATTTTGAGTTGTGACGTTATTGAGGACAGTGTGCAAAATTTCGAAAGACTAAACCTATGGACAAATTAAACTTTTCACAAATTCTTGGTTTGAAAAACAACCTGAAAGTCCCGTAATATCTCTAAGTGTGCGTCTTTACAGAATTTCAGTAACATCTACCTGAATAATGATGATTTACTACATGTAACTTTCTCTCCTGATAACGCAATATCTGTATATGTGAATAACTCTGTAACATCGGCAACAGAAAACTCTCACCAGTTCATAAAATCGCTTCTGTATCCCACAGAATTTGATTTAAGGTATAGTGTCATTTCAAAAAATACGCCATTGAAAATATTCATGATGTTTAAGTTCAATTTGGGATGTCTGAAAAAAAAAACAATACCTTCACGAACCGAATTCACACCTTATCAAGTAACAAATATCGATAAAGTGTCACACAAAATGCGATCCAAGCTTGCATGATTCAAATTCAATCTATCATCAACCGGCATTTGATGCATGTTTCCTGGTCAAGTTTACATACATGTGTAGCCACCTTAAGATAAGGCTCGACGATTTCAGTAATGATAATTTATGATTGCAACCAATCTAACCAATTTTTTTTCCAGAGGCCGAATCAGATACATGCGTGCCCATGCAATGTTTTTCGAGCACGTTAATTTTTGACCCTTGTGCCTGACCATTCAGATATGTGCCTTTCACTTACGTTTTTATGAAAATGTGATAATTTATTTGGTTCTGTAATAATTTTGTCAATGCTGGAGTAAGTAATACCATTTGAGTTTTCCAACTAACCCGACGTATTCTTGACTATATCTTTTATTATTTGTGGGTGGAATACAGTATAGTTGCCTCAGTACTACCGGACCACTGTTAAGATTTTCGGTATGATTTTGCCAGCTGAGTGAATTTGCAGTGTGCTCCTGAAGTTTATTGATTATTGCTGGATATGATCAACTGCTGAGTTTAATCAGCATTGAGTTGCAAGAAATTCGAAGAAAACCAATTTTCGGCAGTATTTATTTGGTTTTCAGCTATATTCTTGAGGTTCAGGATGTCAGAAGAAGTATTTATAAATGAAGTGTCGTCTGCGAAAAGGATAACAGCAGTATCAAGTGAGGTATGTTGACAAATATCATTAATATAAATTATAAAGAGAAGGGGCCCAAGGACCGAACCCTGAGGTACTCCTTGTGTGATGGCTCTGAGGTCGGATGTTGTGGCACTTATTTCAACAAGTTGTTGCCTATCTCTTAAGTATGACGAGATAATTTGATCACATAATACGTTAACTTCTATAGAAGGAGGTCATGAGAGACACAGTCAGATCGCACATTGAAAGGATGGTATGGTGTTTGTTTTCCAGGCCCTTGACCATGACCCCTAAGACTTTCAGTAACTCCCGGCGAAAGCCAAACTGATTGTTAGATGAAAAGTTATTTGAATCAAAATAGTTTGTTAATCTATCTTTCAGTAAAATTTCTATTAGTTTGAAGAAAACCTTTATTATGGGGATTGGATGGAAATTGTTCAAATTTTCAGCGCCACCTTTTTTTAACAGAGGTAAAACTCTGGAGATTTTTAATAGTTCTGGGAAAATGCCGTCAACAAAACATTTATTGATAGAAAAGAGCAACTGGTGGTTCAAGCAGGTTATCGGATGTTTCCTTTATCACTAATGAATTCATTTCAAAGGCACCTTCTGAGCCAGAATTAATAATCAGATACAACAACAGTGACAGATTCAGCAAAAATTTGCGACTAACATTTAATTTTTTTGACATTTTCACCAACGCAGCGGTCCTACCAGAGAACTCTTAGGACTCGTATGAGAGAATAGATATTTTTAGAAGGTGAGCAACGCCGAAAGAAGAAGTAACTTACCTGGTGAGGTTTGAATATGGGATATGGGTGAGCGCTTGCATTCATACCTTGACCGGCCGTCCAGCGGTGCCGTTGTCATTCAATCAAAAGGAAAACGTCGTCTGCACCAGAACAAAATAAGCCCATTGTTCAAGGAGTACAGGAGTCCCGCTCGCATAGAGAATATATATTTTATTCTTGCATTTCTGTAAGGCAAAAAAATAGGGATATAGCTTGATATCACATATTTTCCTACTCGCGTACTTTAATTTTCTCTTATATTGAAATAAGTTTCAAATGTAAGTAAATTTATTCAAATTAGATATAAAACAGGTACAGATACCTCTCTCTCTATCTTTCTATCTCTTCCTTTCTCTATTCTAAAATATGCTGTTATTATTTACGTTTGAATATATAGGATTAGGATCACTATTTTGTTTGCTGGCTACAATACTAGCTTGCTTAGGTAGTCACAACTTCCACTAGTTATCCTATGATTATATAATTCATAGATATATATTTTTTCTTTGTTATAGACGAATCTGTACCTGTTTTATATCAGATTTGGAAAAATGTACTTACTTTACTGACTATTATTTTCAAATGTGGTTTCAACAAGTGGAGCCTCTATTCTAGATAGAGCATTGACTATGGCAAAATATTGGATGAAGGAGTTTCAAGGTTGTTTGACGGTAGACCGTTACTAGCTTTTTAAGTAATGATACGGTGCGATCGCAAAATTATTCCTTTCCTGCTCACTCTTGCGCTGCTTCTTGTTGTATATTGTTAAACAAATTTGGTATCGAAAAGGTGAAAAATTGTACAGTTTCAGTTTGACATGAATAAGGTCATTCCATAGTTGAAGATGCCAGTGTTTTAAAGCACCAATGCTTTCATCTGAGTTTGGTGAAGCTATCAATATCGAAATCAAAATTCCGGGCATGCGCATGTTTAGGCTTTCCTCTCTTGTAACTTTTGAAGGGAGAAATATATCTGGGTCAAGTAAAATATAGCTGGAAATGTTACAATTTCACTATATTTTGAGAGTGAAATGGTTTACTTGGGGTCAACTGTTGCCAATTTTTCGAAATCGGCCTAGCAGTTCGATTGGTATAGATAACAACTTGTAGGAATATATCAGAGAGACATATACACACATAACACTTCTCTCAACTTTATTCAGGAAATACAAATATCCGCAATCGACTACATCTTTTCACCTCGACATCATAAAACATAATGAATGATGATGGAACATGAAACAGGAAACGAGACACTCTTAGGTCAACTGTCAAGTTCCATAACAGAAATAAAGTAGGGGAAACACTTCATATAGTGGCAAATTTGAATTTTAAAAAATATTAGTACAAACTGATATTTATTTAAAACTTTTCATTCATTTGATGATGAATTACTGTTAATCTCAATCTTCCCTTTTTACTTTTTCAATAATTGCTCAAAATATTCCATGTTCATTTCCTGACAATAAAATAAGGTGCTTCAGAATTCAGTTCAATGTTTTTATTAAAACATTATTCTTTCAACCGAGTGGAATGATTAGTTTTATCAGGTTGCATTCAAAAAGTCCATTAGGGTACATAAAATCATAACGAGTCTTCATTTTCATGGTCAATTATACACTATTTGAAAAAAAAAAAACTGACATTTTCGACATTCATGACACTTTCAAAGGGTTTATGTTGAAATTGAGTCGAAAAGTATCTATCATTAAAATATTAAAATATGTCGTTTAATCAACTTACCATTTCAACTTCAGAACTTTTATCAAACGTCTAACTTGTAACAGTTCAGTAGCCTTGAAGACTCATTCATGATATTTGGTGTCGTAGTGGACTTTTTGAATGTCTACCTAATGAAAAAAATTATTGACAGTTGACTGAAAAATGTATGTTTTATAAAGGTGTTTCCATTTCAAATAGGCCACACTATCTTATTCTGTTTATAAGTCCCTCGATTGACTCAGGTTGTCTGATGTTTATTTGAGATATTACCTACCCCCCCAAGAAAATCTGTCGGTGTCATATCAAGCGACCTAGCTGGCAATTTCAGAGGATATTTATCATTCAGCCAGTATTCGCATTTTGAGCAAGCATCAGACGCCAGGATTAACAATTAAACAAACCACATCACACTCGCTTCTAACAAGACGTCGATCGTCAATCAATACCAATTCATCCGAGAAAAAAAATCTGCTGCTGTAGAAGATCCAAAAAGACTTTTGCAACATTTTGATCAGATGACAGATAAAATCAGTTACGTTCCAGAAATATTTGGAGAGATAGATAATTTCAAATTGTGACAGTTTTCCGGGTTTTTAGACGGACGTTCATCGCGAGATATCCTCGACATTTTGCCAACACCAGTGGTTGACATTCTTGAGAGAGATTTTGACATGTTGTCAGCTATTCAATTCACTGTCAAGTACTTGAAATTTGACATTCGTTATCTCAATAAACATCTGTGAGTTGGCGTTCTTACACTTTATTGGTTCATATCATTAGATGTTTCTAAGAACTGGTAGCCAAGTTTTGTTCAGTTGTAGTCCTACGGTTCTGTTGGAGTTGTTGTGGTTTTTCTTGATTTCAATTGCTTTCCGGAATAGTCTTGGGTAATGAGCAGATGTTGAAGAGATGACTATATTTTCCTCAAATTTCACTCCATATCCAATGAATATATAAAATTGAAAAATCGAAGGACAAACAATACGTGCTGAGCTCTTATGTGGGATATACCGCAGCATTTATATCTTGATTTCAATTGCTTTCCGGAATAGTCTTGGGTAATGAGCAGATGTTGAAGAGATGACTAGATTTTCCTCAAATTCCACTCCATATTCAATGAATATATGAAATTGAAAAATCGAAGGACAAACAATACGTGCTGAGCTCTTATGTGGGATATACCGCGGCATTTATATCAGAATCACGAAACGGTTGATTAAAACAAGAATCAAAGAGCAAGAGTTCTCGATTGGAATACACACCAAAATCCGCTGTCACAGAACATACTCGCAACAACAATGATCACAGAGTAAAATTTGAAGAAACCCAGAGCATCTCTTCAATAAGACTCTTCACTAGATGGTTACAGTTAGCCCTTGCATGGTGCCCTTGACAATGAGGAACAGTGCACACGTATCTGCCATTCAATACCTGTCGTGGTATTACCCTGAGTACTTAGTAGTAGTTTTTCTACTTGCCATAAAAGCTTATGGAGAAAAAAAAGTGTAGTCGTCAACGATTACCTGTATTTGAAAATATTTGTCAGAATCTGACTAGTTAGTCATGAACAACCCCAATTCACGACAATATTCCCAAAGAACTTTGCGCTCTGTGCTCAAGTGTCAAATATTCTTATCATAATTAATATTTCCAGATTTTTAAACGATGTTCGTTCCTGAATTTCAGGCTCGTAACAATAGTTAACTCTGTACCTGTGAGAGATTTGATTTCATATCACAAATTGGAATCTCTTCAACTCTTTCATTATACTCGTGATCTGACTCAGTGATGTGTAGTATCACTCTCGATATTTTCAATGATGACTACGTCGCTAACGATCATATGCCATTTCGAAAACTGGCTCTCGCGCTGTGAACGAATTACTCATTGGTGCAAACGACGGTAAAAGCGCGTTTCAGAGCTTTGTATGACTTCACGTTTCACACACTAGTTGCTAGCGCAACTTGGCCGAGAAAAGTTCAGTTTTGAGTTCATCGTCGAGTTTTGTGATTGATTCGAAAACGGTGTTTTGTTAGTTTTTTGTCTCAAACTTTGTTTTTGGTGACTGTGGAACTATTTTATTTTATCCTGGATTTTTGTTTGGAAATACTGCATACGATTGACACTGGTAAGTTTTTCAATGAATTGTTCAACTGTTATTGGTAAAAACTAACGAATATTTCTCAAATTGTCTTTTTTCATGCATCTTCTATCGAAGTTTTGTTAAAATTTATATATTATTTCACTGATTCAACACGAAACTATGTTGCGCGGAAAAATCACTATATTTCAAACAATTTGATGCGTGAAAAACTATATACTTCATCAACAAATTCAGTTCTAGTAGAATTACGCTCTTTTTCCTTGCCCGAATGATGTCATTCGTTTTTGACAGCACCGCTTGAATATTATTTCGAAAAACTATCAATTCCAAATTCAACTGTTGCATTGTATTTTGAGAGGGAGGCAAAAGAACATCAATATCAGTATTTTTTGATACAGAACTATTAAATTTGCAAAATCTCTCAAAAATGTATTCCAGTTGAATTCCAGTATGAAAATAGTCACTCGATTTTCGAGTTGGACTTGTATTAAAAAACACACCTGTCACTACATTTCTGGTAGAAAAAATAAAAAATCACCAACGAACGAATCAGTTTCTTCAGTTGCAAAATCAACTCACTCATCCTGATACCTTATTTGGTATAAGTAAGCATCTTGCAATTCAGTAGGTACAGACTTGCGGTTTATTCACGACCTTTGTGTAACATGTCCCTTTGAAAACAAGTCAAAAGGAATTCAGGTGTCCATTCAATTCTAAATAGTCTCTCATCTTTGTCGAACGATAAGGTTTGCATCCCTAATGCCTTTCATTCCGTTTGGTTGGATGATTTCACAAATTATTCCAGAACTGCGTAATTTTCAGACACGTGTTGCATAGTGTCGTTTTTTTTTATTCCATATCTACTAAAGACCCTGTAGGTAAATTAGTTCAGGTTAATAATTTCTTGAAATGTGCCAAAACTGCCCAGCAAGTATTAATTTGAAATCAAACCGTTTTCTAGTTATCTTTTGATATTGTTCAGATGTATAACCTCTGGATATCGAACCCAGAAATTATCTAGAAAGTTTTGGGAAATCTTTTAAACAGCATCTTTCACGCAAAATGCCTTTGTTTCTGACCGGGATGTTATGAGCTTATATCGTCATAGTTACGCTATCAATAAAGAGGGTCATAACTCCCTTGGGACATTATAGATTCTATAATTCCCTTTACCTTTCACAAGTAAAAATAAAAAAACGAATGCTAATATATATATATAATATGTGTATGTATTTATGAAATGAAAACTAAACCATATTTTATTTATTTACGTTACAAATAACAATGAATAATAAAATATAAATAAATAATAATAAAATTCATTGTTCATTCACGTATATTTTTATTCTCATATGAAAATATGACTTTTGAAATTTTGCTTGACATACAAATGAACTTGTATTGTGTTCATTATAATGTATTCACAACTAGGACTCTTTATGGTGATCTCGTGAATTTACGGATACTGTTTTTCATTCTATGCCATCTTTCTGTGATTGAATCTCAGGATAATGCCAGATTATTTTTGAAATTGTCTTTCTCACATTGAAGAAATTGGAGCACCACGTATAAGGTTGATGCCATCAACAGAGTTTCATGTTTTAACTCATTAACATTACTTGTATAATGGTTCGGAGCGCTCAACAAGATAATTTGAAAGGCTTCGTTCTACTGGGGCCGATAACTGTTGTAATATTCCAAATCAGTGAAACACGCAAAATACTGAAGATTACGTGAGTTTCCATTATGAAGGGTATTAAAGAGAGAGTAGGTATCGTGCAAGCATACGAAAATGATGAGGAAGCAAATATATTCGTAATACAAGAACGAAACGACAACAAAATGTTTTGATGTGCTAAAGATACCAGAACAACGTCGAATTCCTTCCACTGAAAGAACAGTATTGAAGTTCGTAGCAAAAAATAAATTCAATGCCTTTACCAAATTAAGTGTTTTAATACTTTTATACCAAAATAATGGAATAATTGCCTTATCTTAACGGTAATTTCTTAGTCGCTTCATACTGTGAATGATGCTCGTCCCACTTGGCCGCATAGTTCGGTTTAATTAAGGAAATTACTGGATCAATTACGACTGCAATTAGGTCAGCTGGTCTGCATGTAAATTATATGAGTCGAGTACTAAGTACAGGATTGGAGCTAGTACTGACCTGTCCCAACAACGAAAAGGTCCGTGTACGTAGCCGTTTGTCTACAGTATCCAGTAGAAAAATTTTGTTTTGATGGACCTATATTGATATTTAAATGTATAGAGAGTATGAGATATCATTAGGTGTGTTAAATATTGATGAAAGTAAAACACATATATTCAATTTCAGGAAATAGCAAATTCTGAACCTCAAATAATACGGGCTTATTGGCTTTTATTTGCCTGAGGGTGGGGAATGAGTAGTTCCAATAGATTCGGCACTTCTCATTTTCCACAAAGGACTCAATATTCCCCGCTGCATAAGGCAACACCGGTGTCTCGTCGATACTGTATCTTATATGGTAGTACAACATTCGTAGTATCACGTTATGCCTGTAGATATAGGCTGAAACCGCATAAGCTGGACAAGCTGACAGCAAATGCATTATGGTCTTAGCTGTCCCACGACACGCTCTGTATCTAGTGTCAGGGACCCCTATACCCATCACGCGACTACAGTAGACGAGGGTGTTGAAGACACCATCTCGGCAGACCAATATGAATCCCTCGGTTTCCAACTCCAGCCCATTTGACCTGAGAAAAGCGAAGGTCAGGTTTCTGGATAAACCAAGGTCTTCAATGTTCTTCAAGAAGACCCCATGCATTGGCCTATCCTCATGTAGCTGTAGGAGCCTCTCACTCTCCGCAGTTTTGACGTGGGTTTTTGATGTACAGGTTCCAACTCGGTGGCAGATTTTGGGTTCGTCCGTTCAGTGTCGAATACAAGACCGAGTTCATCGGCTACACGGGTTGCTGCCTTGAAAAGAAATGCTCCAATCCCTGCTTTTTCATGATGGCATACTAAGCAGAGTAGGGGATCTGGACTTCTGATGAATTTACAGGCTCCATCCAGTACGATTCTGTTGTGTAGATACTCCAAGCTAAAAAGTCCACGGCCTCCCCGTTTTCCGGAGAAGTATAATCGAGGAACAGACGATTTTTGAATGCACGATCCCATGAAGATGCATCATTTTGCGAGTTTTTACGTCCGCAGCTTTTCTCGAGTCCATTTCATTACTCCAAAGGAGTGAAGTAGAATCGGAACGGCAAGCATATTAGTTGCAACAACTTTGTTCTTCCCAGTCAGTTCTGGGTGTACTATTGCACCACCTTAAGGACCGATGAAGATCCTTTTTTCCGGAGGCATATAGTTTAATGTCATCCATGTGAAACAGATGGGTGACCTTATGCCTCCGGGTGCGGGGGGTGTCGCAGTTGTATCCGCGGGTTTTTCGTAGTGCAACGTACAGAATAGAATAGAATAGAATTTATTGATCTCACAATATCAAATAATATCATAAGACAGGTCAAATATAAGAAAAGTAAAATAAAAAAGTCTAGCTAAAACTAGAACATTTTCTTCAAAATATTAAAATTTGACAATAATCTAGGATAAAAAATACAGTGATGTAATATACATCACAAAGAACAACTAGACACAAATGTACGTCAAAAAAAACGATAAAATCAAACGAAGAATATGTTGCATTTTGGGCAAAATTCAACGAGTATTTTCAAAATATTCTTCAACCGAATATGGACACATGTCAATGAGATAGTTCTTGGTTTTCTCTTTAAATTTATGCACTGACACAATATCTTTGAAACATTGTGGGAGACTATTATAAAGTTTAATTCCCATTACTATAGGTGATTTCTTACAGATTTCTATACGCTGGTAAGGTACAGAAAAATCTGATTTAGATCTTGTGTCATGAGCATGCATGTCACTATTCCGCAAATAATCGTCTCTACTTCTATGAACTGATGTGATTAAATCCTATATATAAAGGCCACACAGAGTTAAAATTCTCAAGTTGATAAAAACAGGTCGACAGGAGTCTACAAATGAGATATTTGAAATACACCTCAGAACTCTTTTCTGTGACAAAAAAACACAAATTGCCATAGAGAGAGCTGAGAGAGTCTTCCTGAAACACGCCCCTTCTAAAGATAACCTGCTCTGTTTGGACTCTGACTTGACCAGATGTTATGGTAAAGCGAGTCCTCCAGAGCGGAATCAGCTGTTCAATGCATCTCACTATTTGATCGGGTACCGCAAGGCATCTGAGCAAATGCTTGATGAGGTCCTGCGATGTTGTATCAAATGCCTTGCAATAATCGATCCAGGCCATTGAAAGGTTACGATCTGTGCAAGTCTGTCGATCAGCAGGTTATCCTTGCAGCCCTTCTTTGACCCTCTGTGCTCATATGTCCGTTCATACACCGGATTAACTGCTGAGAGTATTCGCATGTATAAGATTCGGGTAAACATCTGATAACATGCGTTCAAGCATTTTATCAGTCTGTAGTTCTTGGGATCAGACGAATCTCCGTTTTTGGGGATTAGCCGGGTTTGCCCCTTGACAAACCAATTCGGAATCTGCTGCCCCCCATCCTAGCCATAACTCTTGCTAGATGGAGGTGGAGATTTATTTTCCTCCATTAGTTATTTAGCCCATAAGGTCCTGGAGCAGCAAAGTTCTTAGAGCCTTTGAGGGCCCGTCAAACTTCTTCCGGAGTTATCGAATTGCGCAGTTCATCGAGGTCAGGCTGACGAAGCCTTCTAACTGCGCTAGGGCTGGAGTGTTTACGTCGTTGAGTGGTTGCAGAAATTCGTAAATGTTAGAAGGTTTCCACCCGATCAGCAGCCGGCGGGTTATCCACAACACGTGGAGGTTCTTGAAATAGGCGAGAAGGTTCATCGCAGAACTTCATGTTCTCTTCACAAATGGAGACGATGAACAATCACCTCATCACCTACCGATATTTTGTACTTTCTCGGACGAACAAGATGCTCCATTTCTTTGGCGCCATATTGAAGAATCTGAACTCGCGCTGTTATAATCTTTTCGCATTTATGGATCAAAACCACTAATCGTGACTCGAGAATAGTCATTACGAAACGAACTCGACTCTTGACTTCCATTCTGCGCCATAACCATGCGAGAACAGCTCCATTTTCTAAATGTCCCACATAAACCCACTTCATAGTCCTATTCTCGAACAGATATTCATATGTATGCACTCACCTGTAAAATTCAAAGAACTCGTCTGGCAATTTTGCGAAAACTACCATTTCATCAAAGTTTTATCTTTCCCGGTTATATTCCGCGGAAAGCTGCATAGAAGCTTGTCTGGCAACGATTCCAGCCAGTTTTCTTTCATGTCCTGTCCTGCTTTACTCTCTCAATCGTGAGGCAGGGCTTTCCTCGGGGCATTCCAAGGGAATCCTAAGGACTTCATTAGGAAGAGTTAGTATACCGGAAGGATGACAGTTCACATATTCTACGTTGAGAAATAATTTCATATACAGGGTGTTTCAAATTCGATCCTCACCATTGGGATCTCGGTAACCATAAGAGATACGAAGATGGTTAAATTGGGGAAAAGTTGCGCATTTAGCTGACTAACAATATGCCGTTGTGAAAGTTCTGAAATTCCGAGTACATCTGGAGATATCCGAAAGAGGCAGAAATTTTGGAAAGAGGTTTTTATTTTTTTCTGGCTTTATTTTTTGGGTTCTGTTTGTTTTGAATAGAACCAGATATTACCTTTTCAATGATGTATCATGAATTATCATTGTTTTTCGGAAAACTAGAAATATAAAAAATTCTTATTATAATAGGCTTTGACTTTGATGTTTCCTAATTTGTTATTGTACAAGGCATTTAATTTTTGGCGAAAAATGGCTTTCACGAATGAAGAACAAAGAGATTTGTTACGAATTCATTACAAATACGATAGAATCAGTGTTAGGACATCGAAACTGTATTTGAACTTGTATCCCAAAAGACGACAACCACATCAAACTGTTCATGTTACTATATCAAATTCTCACTGAAGAAAAAATACGGAGACAGAATAGACCAAGAAACTAAAGAAAATTTGATAAATTCAAAAAAAGGGGTTTCAAATGTTACAAAATTCACATATCTCAAAAATTGCATCCAGATGAACCCAAAAGGCGAATAGAATTTAGTAATTGGCTAATGAGAAAACCTGATTTTCCTGTTTTCCTGGAAAATGTAATTTGGACAGATGAAAGTACTTTCACGAATTGTGGGAAACTCAACCGAAATAACAACACATTTGGATCATAAACAACTCTAGGACCTTCCGAAAAATTCGACCTCAAGTGCGATTCAGTATGAACGTGTGGGCAGGAATATACCGAAAGAGAATTTTGGGTCCTCTTTCATTTAACGAAATTCGAATGGGGAAATCGATCACCAGTTTTTAATGTCGATTGTCGAAGAAAATATAATAATAAAGATACTAATAAATATTTTTATTGATAAGTTCATACATAGGTACCCAGTACATAAGTCATGGACAAAAGTTGCTATGGGATTTGGATGATCTACCTTTGGCTAACTATAACATCTGGTTTCAACATGATGGTGCTCCACCGCACAACACCAGACGAGTATCTAATTACCTTACTGAAAGGCTTGGTGAAAAATGGATAGGAAATAATGGGCCGGTGAGGTGGCCAGCAAGGACTCCAGACTTGAATATTATAGATAAATTCTAATGGGGTAGGTACCCTGTAATATAGAGTTTATGGTCAGAGGAAATATCAAAATATTGAGGACCTTCAACACAGTGTTGTTGGAGAGTTGGAGATTGAGGAGGAGGGAAATTAATAGTGCAGTGAATAATACTCGAAGAAGGGCACAGTTGCGTAATCACGAACAAGGCCAGCATTTTGAGTATTGGCTGTGATTTACTTATTTCTTTACATTTTAGTTAAATATTTCTATTTGTTTAAAGTTCAATTTTCATTGAAGAGGACCACTTCTAAGTTAGCTCATATACATACCTCATTTATAACATTTTCTTTAGTTTCCTGGTTGATTCTGTCTCCGTATTCTTTGAATGGCTTTTCTAAAGAACCACACTCAGCGAGAATTGGATCTTATAACTTGAACATCGTTTGATGTGGTTGTCGTCTTTCGGAATCCAAATTTAAATAAATTTCCGATGTCCTACCACTGTTTCTATTGTATTTGTAAAAAAATTGTATCTAATCTCTTTTTTCTTCAATCGTGAAAGCCATTTTTCGCCTAAAATTCAATAAATTGTACAATAACAAAGTCAAAGCCTATTATGATAAGATTTTTATCTAAATATCTCCGGTTTTTCGAAAAATAATGATAACTTATGATACATCATTGAAAAGGTGATATCTAGTTCTATTCAAAACAGAAGGATCCAATGTAGCACCCATGAGAAAAAGTAAAGTTGATGATGGTGGCTGGAAGACGAAACGTCGGATAGCAAATCGGAAAACATCATTATGTAGCAGGTGAAAAGTGGCAACGAGGAAGTGCAATTCATTTTCGAACCATTCGAAAAATGAAGGCAGAAAAAAACATTTTTCCAAAATTTCTGTTTTTTCCGGATATCTCCTGATATACTTGGATATACATATATTTCTCAACGGCATATTGTTGGTCAGGTAAATGGGCAACTTTGTCCCAATTTAACCACCTTCGTATCTCTTATAGTTTACGAGATCCCAATGGAGAGGATCGAATTTGATACACCCTGTATATCATAAGTGATAGAATTTTGTCCGCAAAATTTCCTAATTGTTACGAGTGTTTGTTGCATAGCAAATTGTCCAGTGACATTCTTAAAAAATTAACGAATCGTCAAGCTGGATGATTTTTGATTAATGCCATTAGTGAAATTGTCAACAAACTCGAAAAAATCAATGCCTTTTCTTACTTCAAGTAACTATAGATCATAGACTAATAGAAAATATTGGGAAAACGGGATAAAAAATTACTTTTCCAAAAATATGAAACCAACTCTAGATTGAAACGTCATGATCAACGAAGGTGACTAATAGTTTTTCTAAGATGATATATAAATATAGCTGTTACCAATACAGAAGCTGACGAACAAAAGATAATGTGGCCTTTCAAGAGCGAGTTTCTCAGATATATAAGTATACTCGTGAGAATATTAGTAATTCGTCAATTCAATAACTGTTATTTCCTGTTCCGATGACACAAATTCAGCTGAACTGGACTTTCGCTATGAATTTATACAGGGTGACATTTCCAAAGCTTAAAATGGGCTGTCTCAATAACAAAAAGAGATGTAAGAAATTGCTCGGAATCGTTTCCGTGATACACGGATAAAAAATAATAGACGTAAGTACCGCCACTTAAACTCATCAAAATGATAAATTGCAACACTCTACCTGTGGAATATCACTGGGAAATTGCTTTCCAACTCTGTTATATTTTTATTCTTTGTAAAAATAAATTAAAAATCCATTGAATATATCAAAGATAGCGTGGTATAGCATATTTTTGAAAAATGCTCACCTTGTGCATTCATCAATAATAAGTTGAATAAAAACGAAAAAAAACTATTAATACTGTCAAGCTGACTTTTGGTAACAATAATTGGGACCAGATGCTTATATTCCTATACTTAGAAAACAAACACAATTCAGAATAGTGCAGTCATAAAATTGAGATAATAATAATAATAATCCACAACGTATACCTACCTAGGGGTGGAACAACGCCACACCCAAGAGGTAACTTCTGTTAAAAAAAACTCTCTCCGCGGCAAGTATCAGCATAAACTCCGACAGATCTGGTCATCAGAACTGTCGGGGAGGAACAACGTTGCTGCAACTAATATACTTGCTGTTCCGATTCTACTTTACTCCTTTGGAGTAATGAAATGGACTCAGGAGGAAAGCTGCGACAACTCGACCTAAAAACTCGCAAAATGAGGCATCTTCATAGGAGTTTGCCCCTTAAATCGACCGTTCTACGGTTATACCCAGACAACGGGGACGTTGTGGACTTTTGAGTTTGAGTGCTTTAGGATATATTGTTTATATTTTGGGTAATTCTATATGAAGGTCAAGATAACTGAAACCCCTGAGGATATGTTGCCGACGTTTCGACCTACATTAACTCATTCTCAGGACAATGAACGGTGGGTTGTCTAGTTCAAAATGTTGTATTGAACTGCCTAATATTATTAGCATATGAAACACTCATGCAATAATCACTATCGAAAATCTGTCATACGAGTTATGCACTGTCAATAAAATTCGATTTCGATGTGACTGATAACGTTTTGGTTTGTGGTTGTCGTTAAAATAACGCGCTAAACTAAGTGAGTACCTAACCGTCTGTAGTAATTTATATTTATAGTCGAATGACTTCATCTGGTTTTTGTATCGGCTTACGTTCAACGCAATTAGTTGGTAGCTTGTGTTTAATCAAAGAATTGATATGTCATTGGAATTAATAATGATTGCTCCGGCAACCAGCATAATTAAAAATAACCGTGGAAGGTGGTAATGATATATATGTTGTATCTATTAGCGATACAAGTGGACATTTTTGATCATATTTTCGGAATCAGCTCGACAAGATTTGTTTGGGGTTACGTTGGGATTTTTCGAAAAATGAAAAATAAACATTGTCCCTAAATAATAATAATAACCGTCATCCACCATGCAGCCTGGCTATGCCTATGGGTAGGTATACTCATTCATGCTCCTTAATAGAAAAATATTGTAATTATTATTCTTTCATGAAGTCCTGGAATTTCAATGAAAAATAATGAAAAACGAAGACCTGAAGTAGCAGCGAAACTTTCAGTCGAATAACGCCAGTGCAGTTAGTGGTGTGTACAATATGCCTCATAAGTACATGAATGCGACGTCTGTGTTTATTTTACGAATATGCATGCAAATGAATGCAATATCTGTCACATGTGGATATAGGATATTCAGTTTTACAGTTACGAGCATCACTGCTTCAATATTTACTCTTAGGTCACGACTGTGATCGGTCATTGTTCTTGCAGAGTTGCCATAAAAGTTGTGTTCGCAAGAAAAACACTGACGTCATCGACGTTCTGATATTTTCAACCAGAATAAAACTTTCGCTTTTTGCGCTTTTCGCCAACTAAATTAACACAATCAGGATATGTTTGATTTTTGAATTTATTGTATTCGCACCAAAGATTCCAAACTAAAAATGTTGAAGCTTATTCCCCCTGCTGCCCAAGGGCAAACAGTGGAACTTAAAGCGGATTAAAACGAATTCCATTTATACTCTAATTCACACTAGCTGGGGAGAATATAACGGAAGAGGGGTTATCTAGATCAGAAGTTTTTCCCGATAACATGTGTCAGGAAGTATGGAAGAAGAAACACTATCAAAAAGTGTTAGCCACTGGCGGATCTGAGGGCCCCCATGGCCCTCCCTAGAGTTCTGAATAAGTAGTAGATATGGGTTCAACAACCAATCTGGATATGCAACTAAAGCTTGATAGATAGATTTTCAACAAGAAGGAAACGCACGTTACACAAACCAAAATAATTCGTTTTATTCGATTTTTTCGTATTGAATGTTTCCTCAAACCCTGAAACATACCAAATTAACACGTTTTAGAATTTCATAGGAGGGTGATTGTATGAATACTGAGTAAATACTTCATGTCCTTTGTCTAATCAAATAATATAAAAATATTATAGTATCATTTAATGAAATATGATCAAAAGAAGTTTTAAAGTTATTGTGTGAAGTTGAACCAGCTTAAAAATGCTTAGTTTTCGATACTTTTGATATTTTTTGTAAGTTGGTGGCACGGGAATGACAAACTGTTACACGGGAATGACAAACTGTACATGGGAATGACAAACCATACAACATGGGAAAGCTTTTTAATTTTGATTACATGATATATTTTTTTTGTAAGATAAATTGGGATTATGTGAAAAAACAACGCTCCAAAAAAAATTATATTTATAATAAAATGGATAATGAAAAAGAAACTGAAAAACTAGTCTAATAATAAGTATCGGTAACTTGGTAACTTAAACAACTATTAGTTAGTGTGAAAACTAGACATCAGCCTATACAAACATTGTAAACAATAATTAAAAATTATCTTTGGTTTGCAGGAATAACATTGCTAAAAATAAGTTTATGCAGTTTCAAAAACATTAATTGAACGTGGAAATTGGTAATATTTTCGTTGTCCCTTTATTAATAATTTTGGCTCTGGAAGAACTTCAAGTATCTGTTCTTCTTGAACATAAGATATATCATTTTCTTCGCCAAGCTTAAATGTATCTGCATTTGCACAATCAGATAATTTCAAAAAAGCAACTTTGATTTCACCATCTTGAAAATCTGATTGACACACAGCAGCATATCTATAGTCTACAAGCTTTTTGTTGGCAGTTTGAAGGGATATTAATACATAATCTCCAGTTTTTGCCCTAGAGCTGGGATAAGAGCACGTTGGTGCTTCGTCGTCACTGTAAACATCACTAAATTTTATTTTTGATTTATTTTTAAATAAATCACCAAGGGGTAAATCTTCATTATAGTCTTCATCAGACTCTGCAGAAGAGGATACATCTTTGTAAAGGAGGGAGCCTAGATGAAAGTGCTTACAAAAATCCCTACATGTCAAACATGAAAGAATTCTTAACCAAAGCTTTTTCTTTTCTGGTATAATGTGAGGAACTTTTAAAGTGCCTTTGAAAAGTAACACACTTAATTTAGCGATAGTAGATGCAAAAGTGTCTACATCTTTAGAATTAATTACGTAAAAAACTATACCAGGACAGCATTCTCCTAAAACATTAACAAGAGATTCAAAATTAGAAATGTCCTTTCCTTGTGCTACAACTCGATCTGCGGTTCTCTTACAAACGCCACCAATCCCATTAGGAGCTCCCTTGCCATGGCCTGCCTCGTGGTAATTCCATGATACATTTTTAACTTCTGGAAAATGCTCCATGAAGTGATTAGTAATGAACGAGAACATATGTTTGTTTCTACAGTGTCACCGTTAAAGTCCGCATCATATGGGATTTTTTTTTATTATTCTGTTATTGCAAATTTAAAGTTCGTGAACAGTTTGTGCTTTGAAAATAATGCAAAATGACGTTTACGATTGTTTTCTATCTATTGGGTACACCTGTTAAATTTGACATTTTTTCAAAAAAGTTCCAGAATGTTAGGTTGTTTCTCAATATTTCGAAAAATATTATATGAAAAAGTTGTTTATTTTTCGGTTTCCTACCCACCTACCAAATTTGAACCAGTTTGAACAACTTTTATTTTTTTCGCGTTTTCTCAACCTTACACTTTTTCGGATAATTTAAATTTGATGAAATCTGGAAAAAAAAAGTTGAGATGTAATACACCCATCTGCTGAAAGAATTTTTTCTGTTTATAAATATTTCTAAATGGATATTTTCAAGAAAAATACAAATATGCTAAGAAAATAACATCATATTTGATGCAAAGTGGCTCTAGTTTCAATATTCCATAGCAAAATTTGCTTCAATTATTTTTATCACAATACATCAGTGAAGTAGAAAATACTTTAGGTCTATTGCTTTAGAAAAATATTCGATAATTCGAAACTAGAGCCACTTTGCATCAACTATAACATAATTTTTTTAGCATATTTGTATTTTTTTGAAAATATCCAAGTAGAAACATTTTTAAACAGAAAAAATTCTTCCAGCAGATGGGATTATTACATCTCAACTGGTTATTTCAGATTTTACCAAATTTAAATTATCCGAAAAAGTGTAAGGTTAAGAAAACTCGCAAAAAATCAAAGTTTCTCAACTGGTTCAGATTTGGTAGGTGGGTAGGAAACCGAAAAATAAACAACTTTTCCATATAATATTTTTCGAAAAATTGAGAAATAACCTAACATTTTGAAATTTTTTTGAAAAAATGTCAAATATGACAGGTGTAGCCAATCGATGGAAAACAATCGTAAACGTCATTTTGCATCATTTTCAAAGCAAAAACTGTTAACTGTAAACTTATCATTCCCGTGTCAAGTAAATTGCACGGGAATGACGTATTGGCCAATATTTATTTAAAAAACTTGTGAAAACATATAATTTCAACTAAATATTGCGTTGTGTGACAGGACACGTGTTTGAGTTCATTTAAAAGTTATTTATTTAGAAAAATAATAAATCTGAAACTACTTTTCACTCACCATGGTAATGACGACCCAACAGGATACAGCCTTGTTTAAAAGCACCAACTAGCGTCACACAATTTTTATGGCAGCATATGCTTGCTCGATGACGGTTCGTAGGCAACTGCAGATTTTAGCCCAAATACTGGCGTGGTTGTGTATTTTATACACCAAGGTCAAATTCCAACAAAATGGCGGTAAAATGACCGACACGGGAATGACGAGATTTTTGAGGGACACTCTTAAAAAAATGTGTAATTCAAGTGTGCTTTAAGCAAGTCATCTTTGATTTGTGTTCCCATTGCATATAAGTATATTACAATTGGAAAAAAATATTGTGCTTATTTATTTTAAGCTTTTAGCAGTATCATTATTATGATACGTTTTGTTGTTAGGGTAGGGACAACCACGGGAATGACAAAAAGTCAGGTTTTTTACCGAAAAAAATGTAATGCGTGTTTTTTTCATTAATGTATATATATGGACATCAATTATATGTTTAATCAGTTGACAGAACAAATATATGAAACGTGAATTACACGCACAATCGATATTATACATCAGGGACCTGGAGTTACTCAGTATTCATACAATCACCCAGGAGTCAGATCATCCAATACAACTATGAAAGAGAATTATTCTTCTATACGTTACCTTTTTTCGAAAATATCATGGATTTCCTCATCTTGTAACCTTCACTTTTTCGCTTCCAAAAAGCTGCCAGCTGTGAGTAATTATATCCACATATATTTTCAGTAGTAATATCACAAGAGAGTGAGAATATAGCGAAAATAATTTGACAGATTTTTCGAAAACTTGTTGCCATTACCAAATGGCAACAAGTTAACCAGCTGTCATCCCCCTACGACAGCCCTCAGAAGTCGAAACTTGTGCGAGCTAAGGATTAACGAGGTCTTACCTTTAAACGTGCGATTCCTAGCACGAACTATCTGGGAAAAGTGAACATGATTGATAGAACGCTTTCATATCTAATAGGACAATTTGAATCTGGACAGCGGGGATTTTTTCTAATTCATGTTCCACTCGGATAGAGGTTTCCATGATTTTTATATTTGCTGGCTATCAATAGAAACATATAGACATCTATTATATTATATTATTATATCAATATAGGTAATTCAATACGTAAAGGTAATAATAATGATCAGTGATGAAACTAATGAAACTAAATATAAGTACTTGATGTTATAATAAGTTATTGATGTTAGGTAAAATATTGTAAAATATTTGTATCGTAAATTCATATTACGATAATCGATGGGTTATCAAACTCGACCTGATGGCTTCGTTTGACAAATGTTCCATCTCATATCGTAATAATTTTATCTTTACGACACATATATCGTAAATATCTATTATCCACAACTATTAACTAATTTATCTGTTAAATATTCGATTTTCATCAAATAATGCCATTCATTACCATATAAAATTGAATAATAGTGACAGTTCGATGGAATAATATTACTCAATCGTTGTGTCAAATTTGATAAATAGCTTTACTTGTCACGATATTTGAGCTGTTTTTTGGCGTACCACATCTTTAAAATTATTTGGTCCGTTTTAAAAACTTTGCGTTTTAGCGTTGAAACATTGACGTCATAGACGGAATGTTTTTAAACCTAATGCAATATTCTGACACATAGTCAAATCTATGACGTAAATTGAATAAGTTTTTAAAACATTATTGAATGCCAAAAAACAGCTTTGTAGGTATACTGTCAGTTGGTTCGTGAGTATCATTCTTATTTATTGGAGAGATGTCTATTAGGGTCGGTTTTTCAATGCACTTTAACACTAAGTGAGCTGTGTGCGGGAACTGGGTTGGTGGGAAATGAGTTTATGCGTGCAATGAGAGGCTTCCAGGTATTGGGAAGTCTACGTCCGTCGTCGCGAGTGTTGAGGCAATTGGGGCGCTTCTTAGCGCCAACCAAGTTCCCGCACACAGCTCATCTAGCGCCAATTCAGTTCCCGCCCATAGTTCACCTCGCGCCAATACATTGCACACGGCCATTACAGCCACGTCCACTATAAATACAGTTCCTCAACCCACAATTCCTCAGTTCTCTCGAAGGAGTAGGCAGATTGAGACCTTAGAGAGAACCAGTGACGAGACATGGGGAGTAGGCAGATTGAGACCCCGACGTCAAGTCACAAAAACCTAACGTAATTATACCTGAGGAGTAGGCAGATTGAGACCTCAGCGTAGAATTACGTTTTAACCTTTCATTAATTTTCTTTCTATTTCAGTTCTTGAAAATGGCTCCAAAATCGGAGCCGAAACGTCGAATTTCAACAAATTCTAGACGCGGTTCAACCCGAACTTTTAGTTTTCAAATATCTGACCGCGGAAACCTATCTGAACACATTTCACGCCTCTACGGGGAGGATATTCTCCATCTCACGAAAAACTATTCATCACTCCTTATCCGAAGATCCAAACTCCTGTGCGACCTCACGTTCCTCAAATCATGCAGAGACCACAGAGTCATTCCCAAAGCCTTCCGGTTGAAACATCATGATACCTCATCGTCAGCCCAGCGTATTCTCAATAAAGCCAGCCAAGCACTCATTCGAAAAACACTTCACGACATCAGACGTAATTTGGACATCACTAACACCTCACTCTACAAATGTTTTGGCAAATTATCCACCGTAGATATCCATCCAGTCATCTGGGATACTTTGACCAGGATATCTCAAGACAAAGCAGATCACATCAGCAATAAGAAAACAGAAACACAGAAAAACAAACTTTGTGCATTGTTAACGAATACCATCACACCCTTGGTCCCAGCCGCATCACCTGTATTAGTACACAACTTCTCCGACACACCACTAGATCAAACTAGACTTGCACTACTATCAAGAGGATTCAATTATTCCATCACACCAAACAGAATCCCAACAGAAACCATCATTACACAAATAGAATGCGCTATAACCCATCTACCAGAAAACACAGCTGAAGAAACCTGACAAGATATTGCCACCACACTTAGGAGAGCAAAACTCCCTCCATCCAACATAACACCTGCCGAAAAACAATGCCTCAGAAACCTCCACAACAACCCTGACATAATCATTCTCCCAGCAGACGAAGGCAACGCCACGGTAGTTCTGAATACCTCAGATTATGTAGACAAAATGAGCACACTGTTAAACTCATCCGAGTATCAGATCACCCAACGAGACCCGACAACCTACCTCGAAAAGGAGATCAAAAATCTGATCAATAATTCTAAACTACCAGCCGAAACCAAGAAAGCCACTATCCCTAGAGAGAAGTCATCACGCACCCCTCGTATCTACGGACTTCCAAAAATACACAAGCCTGATATCCCACTCCGACCTATTGTCAGTGCCTTTAGATCACCAACCCAGAACCTGGCCAAGTATCTGGCGAGTACTCTTCAGCCACGAGCAGAAGAAGCTTCATCCTACGTGAAAAATTCATTCCACTTCTTAGACCTTCTCAAATCCTATAGAATCCAGAACACCGATATCCTAGTGAGCTTCGATGTTGTCTCCCTCTTCACAAACATTCCCCTAACGGACACGCTAAAAATCCTTGAAACTAAACACAGAATTCCAAAAGAAACCCTGGACCTCATCAGTCACTGTATGAACAACACGTACTTCCTCTTCCAAGGAACTTACTACAAACAAGTGAAAGGTGCTCCCATGGGTTCCCCCCTTTCTCCAGTCCTTGCAAACCTTTTCATGGAAGACTTCGAAACTAGGGCTGTAGAAGAATTTGACCACAAGCCTACTTGCTGGTTCAGATACGTTGACGACATTTTCGTCATATGGCCTCATGGTTACGAAATCTTAAACACGTTCTTAGATCACCTAAACGATATCCATCCCAACATGAAATTCACAATGGAGACCGAAATGAACAACTCCCTAGCTTTCCTGGACGTGCTCATCACGAAATCCAACAACTCTTTCACCCACACAGTACACAGGAAACAGACCCACACCAACCGATACCTACACGCAAACTCTCATCACCATCCAGCACAAACAAACTCCGTATTGAACTCCCTGATATACAGATCAATTCACCTTACCGACAACCAGAATAGACCACAAGAGCTGGACAAACTGAAATCAGCCTTACTCCAAAATGGTTACAACAATTCGCTAATCGACAAGTCTATCCGCCATCAACTGACCCGTCCTCCAAAAACGAACGATCCACTAGAGAGTATTCAGCCACACAAAGTGTGATGGAATAATAATATACATATATATATATATATATATATATATATATATATATATATATATATATATATATATATATATATATATATATATATATATATATATATATATATATATATATATATATATATATATATATATATATATATATATATATATACAGTGAGGGGCAATATTATGGAATAAATTCATTTTTACGAGAATAGGCAACTTTTGAGACAAATCCCGAAACACGTCGATTTTTATTTCCAAATTATGATTTTGTGGCAGATATGTCATACTAGTGACGTCATCCATCTTTGCGTGATGACGTAATCGATGATTTTTTTAAATGAGAATAGGGGTCGTGTGATAGCTCATTTAAAAGGTTATTCAATTCTCTATTCAGTGATATGAACATCAACATAATTATTTATACAGGGTGGCCAAAAAAATATTTAATTTGTAAATGAAATTAATTGTCACAAAAAGAAGTATTATCATTTATTTAATACAAAATTACATTGTACTACTGTCGGAAAACAGAAAAAAAAATAATTTGACAAATAAAAATTGCTTTTCGCTTAAATTAAATGTTCAAATTGCCACCCACCGGCCTCTTGGCAGTAATGGAACCGACGAATACATTCTTCTTGAACATTGTGGATCATTTCTGGAGGTATATTACGAATTTCCAATCTAATTCTATTTCTTAAATCTTGTAAATTCTGTGGTCTATCGATGTAAACTTTTGATTTGAAGTAACCCCATAGGAAAAAATCAAGTGGTGTAAGATCTGGAGATCTTGCGGGCCACTCTATTGTTCCTCGTCGACCAATCCATCTCCTAGGGAAACATCTGTTTAAAAAATCACGAACAGGACGTGCAAAGTGCGGAGGTGCACCGTCTTGCTGAAACCATATGTTTTCATTTGGCGAATTACGATCATTTTCATTTGGAAACATGTCTGTAAGGGCGGGTATAAGTTCATTTTGTAAAAAATCAAGATATATTTGCCCCGTAAGAGACCCATCGAAGAAAAAAGGACCTATAATTCTATCCTCGACTATCCCTGCCCACACGTTTAGTTTTTGAGGGTGCTGAGTGTGTACCGCAGTCATCCAATGGGGATTATCTTGACTCCAATATCTGCAGTTTTGCCGATTCACTGTTCCATTTAAACAGAAGGTTGCTTCATCAGAAAAAAGGATTTCACGAATGAAGCGTGGATTTTGATTACATAAATCTTGCATTACTTCACAAAACTGCATTCGGCGATCTGGATCATCCTCATTGATTTCGTGGACATTATGAATTTTATACGGATGATATTTCTCTTTTTTCAGCACACGTAAAACAGACCTTTTAGAAATGTTTGTATCAGCTGCAATTTGCCTAGAATTAATTTGAGGATTCTCTGCCACACTTAATAATACAGACAGTTTCACATCCTCATTCATTGGTGGACGACCAGCATTTGCAACATGTTTCACGTGTCCAGTTTCTCTAAATTTCTTCTCAATTTTACTAACAGTGGATTGTGTGATAGGCGTATTAGGATATTTTATGGTAAATAAATTACATACTTCTTGTTGTGTTCTGGTTCTATCTCCATATCCAACCATAATTAATACTTCGATTCTTTGTGTTTCAGTTAATGGGGCCATTATTTATTTATTTCATGAAATAAACTAGTCCTTATGAGAAAATGTCAAGAACTGACTTACATTTGACCCAAGCCAACTCGATTTGTAAAAACTATACTTTTTGCTATCTTTTTAGTTCTCATTATTTATTTGCCTAATATCGGAATTTATTTTTGTTTCTTCATAGTAGTAGAAAGCACAGCAGTTCTAAACATTTATTTATAAACTGTTTCAAGTGTTTCAATAGTAGACAAAATCAATGAGGATGATCCAGATCGCCGATAGACCACACATTTCCAAGATATGACAAATAGCATTACATTGGAAATTCGTAATTCAACTCCAGAAATGATCCACAATGTTCAAGAAGAATGTATTCGTCCGTTCAATTACTGCCAAGAGGCAGGTGGGTGGCAATTTGAACATTTAATTTAAGCGAAAAGCAATTTTTATTTGTCAACTAATTTGTTTTTCTGTTTTCCGACAGTAGTACAATGTAATTTTGTATTAAATAAATGATAATACTTCTTTTTGTGACAATTAATTTCATTTACAAATTAAATATTTTTTTGGCCACCCTGTATAAATAATTATGTTAATGTTCATATCACTGCATAGAGAATTGAATAACCTTTCAAATGAGCTATCACACGACCCCTATTCTCATTTAAAAAAATCATCGATTACGTCATCACGCAAAGATGGATGACGTCTCTAGTATGACATATCTGCCACAAAATCATAATTTGGAAATAAAAATCGACGTGTTTCGGGATTTGTCTCAAAAGTTGCCTATTCTCGTAAAAATGAATTTATTCCATAATATTGCCCCTCACTGTATGTATATATATGTTCAGATAGGTTTCCGCGGTCAGATATTTGAAAACTAAAAGTTTGGGTTGAACCGCGTCTGGAATTTGTTGAAATTCGACGTTTCGGCTCCGATTTTGGAGCCATTTTCAAGAACTGAAAAAGAAAGAAAATAAGAAAATTTATAAATGGTTGAAACGTAATTCTACGCTGAGGTCTCAATCTGCCTACTCCTCAGGTATAATTACGTTCGGTTTTTGTGACTTGACGTCGGGGTCTCAATCTGCCTACTCCCCATGTCTCGTCACTGGTTCTCTCTAAGGTCTCAATCTGCCTACTCCTTCGAGAGAACTGAGGAACTGTGGGTTGAGTAACTGTATTTATAGTGGACGTGGCTGTAATGGCCGTGTGCAATGTATTGGCGCGAGGTGAACTATGGGCGGGAACTGAGTTGGCGCTAGATGAGCTGTGTGCGGGAACTTGGTTGGCGCTAAGTGAGCTATGTGCGGGAACTGGGTTGGTGGGAAATGAGTTGATGCGTGCAATGAGAGGCTTCCAGGTATTGGGAAGTCTACATCCGTCGTCGCGAGTGTTGAGGCAATTGGGGCGCTTCTCTATCTCGAGGGCTTCTCGGATGATCCTGGTTTGCAGAGTTTTCTCGGTGGAAATTGTTTGAGAAATTGAGACCTTAGAGAGAACCAGTGACGAGACATGGGGAGTAGGCAGATTGAGACCCCGACGTCAAGTCACAAAAACCTAACGTAATTATACCTGAGGAGTAGGCAGATTGAGACCTCAGCGTAGAATTACATTTTAACCTTTCATTAATTTTCTTTCTATTTCAGTTCTTGAAAATGGCTCCAAAATCGGAGCCGAAACGTCGAATTTCAACAAATTCTAGACGCGGTTCAACCCGAACTTTTAGTTTTCATATATATATATATATATATATATATATATGAAAACTAAAAGTTCGGGTTGAACCGCGTCTAGAATTTGTTGAAATTCGACGTTTCGGCTCCGATTTTGGAGCCATTTTCAAGAACTGAAAAAGAAAGAAAATTAATGAAAGGTTAAAACGTAATTCTACGCTGAGGTCTCAATCTGCCTACTCCTCAGGTATAATTACGTTCGGTTTTTGTGACTTGACGTCGGGGTCTCAATCTGCCTACTCCCCATGTCTCGTCACTGGTTCTCTCTAAGGTCTCAATCTGCCTACTCCTTCGAGAGAACTGAGGAATTGTGGGTTGAGGAACTGTATTTATAGTGGACGTGGCTGCAATGGCCGTGTGTAATGTATTGGCGCGAGGTGAACTATGGGCGGGAACTGAGTTGGCGCTAGATGAGCTGTGTGCGGGAACTTGGTTGGCGCTAAGTGAGCTATGTGCGGGAACTGGGTTGGTGGGAAATGAGTTGATGCGTGCAATGAGAGGCTTCCAGGTATTGGGAAGTCTACGTCCGTCGTCGCGAGTGTTGAGGCAATTGGGGCGCTTCTCTATCTCGAGGGCTTCTCGGATGATCCTGGAAGACTTCACCCGATTCAAACAGAGAACCAACTACAGACCGGTTTCGGAATGTTGTCCCTCATCAGTGCAGTCCAGGTTATCACAATCGTATACACGCGAGGTCTCGCTGCCCGTCATCGTCCGCCGAGATAAATACTGCAATTGCTTACAGGATCCACCTTGACGACAGATTAGAGAGCACTCCAGAAGGACATTTCGGATACGAAATGGTATATGTGAAATACTTGTTTCAAGGAGCAAATAATGCCCAAGTGACTGTGAAACAGTCGATAACAATCCTTTAGGAAGTAACTATATCTTTGTATAGTATGTATGGCATATGTCTGACAGAAAACAACTACTTCTCTGGCTAATACCGCGACAGATATTGAATTATATCTGTCAGACACATGTGCAAAGATCCTTGCTTTGAAGGAACAACTTTGCAAGAGCTCTCTGAACAAACAGCAGGACAGTAGTTGTTTTCTGTCGTCAAGGTGGATCCTGTAAGCAATTGCAGTATTTATCTCGGCGGACGATGACGGGCAGCGAGACCTCGCGTGTATACAATTGTGATAACCTGGACTGCACAGATGAGGGACAACATTCCGAAACCGGTCTGTAGTTGGTTCTCCGTTTGAATCGGGTGAAGTCCTGCTGTTTGTTCAGCATATATATATATATATATGCTGAACAAGTTTCAAACTAGTGACTGTAGATGTCACAAGTTACTATTCATATATATATATATATATATATATATATATATATATATATATATATATATATATATATATATATATATATATATATATATATATATATATATATATATATATATATATATATGAATAGTAACTTGTGACATCTACAGTCACTAGTTTGAAACTTAATTCGACACGAGCCATGGAATCCAAAGGTAGATGTTTACCTACAACATTGACAGGCAGACAAATGTTTATTTGTTCTGTCCAACCCAAGACTCAATCAAGTTTCTCGTGCGATATGAGGAACGCAAGCAGAATCTAAAGTGAAGAGTATTTTCGTTTCAACTCCGAGAGCTCACGATCCGTGGACAGTGCTGTTTCGTTGTTACCAACTCATCAGCACGGCTTTATGAGGTCTCTCGAAGTTGAAACGAATGCACTCTGAATTAGTACCATAAGGCAAAGAGAGTATAAATGAATAGTAACTTGTGACATCTACAGTCACTAGTTTGAAACTTAATTCGACACGAGCCATGGAATCCAAAGGTAGATGTTTACCTACAACATTGACAGGCAGACAAATGTTTATTTGTTCTGTCCAACCCAAGACTCAATCAAGTTTCTCGTGCGTTATGAGGAACGCAAGCAGAATCTAAAGTGAATAGAGTATTTTCGTTTCAACTCCGAGAGCTCACGATCCGTGGACAGCGCTGTTTCGTTGTTACCAACTCATCAGCACGGCTTTATGAGGTCTCTCGAAGTTGAAACGAATGCACTCTGAATTAGTACCATATAAGGCAAAGAGAGTATAAATGAATAGTAACTTGTGACATCTACAGTCACTAGTTCGTTTCAACTTCGAGAGACCTCATAAAGCCGTGCTGATGAGTTGGTAACAACGAAACAGCGCTGTCCACGGATCGTGAGCTCTCGGAGTTGAAACGAAAATACTCTATTCACTTTAGATTCTGCTTGCGTTCCTCATAACGCACGAGAAACTTGATTGAGTCTTGGGTTGGACAGAACAAATAAACATTTGTCTGCCTGTCAATGTTGTAGGTAAACATCTACCTTTGGATTCCATGGCTCGTGTCGAATTAAGTTTCAAACTAGTGACTGTAGATGTCACAAGTTACTATTCATTTATACTCTCTTTGCCTTATGGTACTAATTCAGAGTGCATTCGTTTCAACTTCGAGAGACCTCATAAAGCCGTGCTGATGAGTTGGTAACAACGAAACAGCGCTGTCCACGGATCGTGAGCTCTCGGAGTTGAAACGAAAATACTCTATTCATTTTAGATTCTGCTTGCGTTCCTCATAACGCACGAGAAACTTGATTGAGTCTTGGGTTGGACAGAACAAATAAACATTTGTCTGCCTGTCAATGTTGTAGGTAAACATCTACCTTTGGATTCCATGGCTCGTGTCGAATTAAGTTTCAAACTAGTGACTGTAGATGTCACAAGTTACTATTCATTTATACTCTCTTTGCCTTATGGTACTAATTCAGAGTGCATTCGTTTCAACTTCGAGAGACCTCATAAAGCCGTGCTGATGAGTTGGTAACAACGAAACAGCGCTGTCCACGGATCGTGAGCCCTCGGAGTTGAAACGAAAATACTCTATTCACTTTAAATATATACAGTGCGGTCCAAAGGTATGGAATAAATTCATTTTTAGCGTTATTATGTATTTTATGAAAAAATCCTGAAACAGGTCAATTTTTATTGGCAATTTGACAATTTACAGTATGAAAATATTACCCCCTTCTTGCACCCCCTCTAAATTATGAGCACCCCCTCAAAAATTTTAAATGAGAAGGGGGGTCGTGTGGCATCTTGTTCGAAAGGGATTTTCATTATCTGTTCAGCAATACCAAGTGTTTCATATTTGGTGCAACCATAACGAAGAAATTTTTTTATTAAAATTTAAAAATATTGACACTGTAAATTATGTATCCGTTGAAAAAACCTGAAACAGGTCGATTTCTATTCTCAATTTGACAATTTATACTTTCTTATCTGTCTTGCTAAAAAAGTCAGGAAAAAGTCGTTGAAGACACCAAAAAATTATTCACAAAACCCATAAATAATATAATGTCAATCTAGTAGACTACTGTTATTTTGATATTTGTGAGTTGCTGGCAGACGTCAGTGTATTGAAAAATATTTTTGTGTGTATTCGATTCATCTATGGCTCATTTATCCGAAACTCAAAGAATAGACACATGCACTCTGAATTAGTACCATATAAGGCAAAGAGAGTATAAATGAATAGTAACTTGTGACATCTACAGTCACTAGTTCGTTTCAACTTCGAGAGACCTCATAAAGCCGTGCTGATGAGTTGGTAACAACGAAACAGCGCTGTCCACGGATCGTGAGCTCTCGGAGTTGAAACGAAAATACTCTATTCACTTTAGATTCTGCTTGCGTTCCTCATAACGCACGAGAAACTTGATTGAGTCTTGGGTTGGACAGAACAAATAAACATTTGTCTGCCTGTCAATGTTGTAGGTAAACATCTACCTTTGGATTCCATGGCTCGTGTCGAATTAAGTTTCAAACTAGTGACTGTAGATGTCACAAGTTACTATTCATTTATACTCTCTTTGCCTTATGGTACTAATTCAGAGTGCATTCGTTTCAACTTCGAGAGACCTCATAAAGCCGTGCTGATGAGTTGGTAACAACGAAACAGCGCTGTCCACGGATCGTGAGCTCTCGGAGTTGAAACGAAAATACTCTATTCATTTTAGATTCTGCTTGCGTTCCTCATAACGCACGAGAAACTTGATTGAGTCTTGGGTTGGACAGAACAAATAAACATTTGTCTGCCTGTCAATGTTGTAGGTAAACATCTACCTTTGGATTCCATGGCTCGTGTCGAATTAAGTTTCAAACTAGTGACTGTAGATGTCACAAGTTACTATTCATTTATACTCTCTTTGCCTTATGGTACTAATTCAGAGTGCATTCGTTTCAACTTCGAGAGACCTCATAAAGCCGTGCTGATGAGTTGGTAACAACGAAACAGCGCTGTCCACGGATCGTGAGCTCTCGGAGTTGAAACGAAAATACTCTATTCACTTTAAATATATACAGTGCGGTCCAAAGGTATGGAATAAATTCATTTTTAGCGTTATTATGTATTTTATGAAAAAATCCTGAAACAGGTCAATTTTTATTGGCAATTTGACAATTTACAGTATGAAAATATTACCCCCTTCTTGCACCCCCTCTAAATTATGAGCACCCCCTCAAAAATTTTAAATGAGAAGGGGGGTCGTGTGGCATCTTGTTCGAAAGGGATTTTCATTATCTGTTCAGCAATACCAAGTGTTTCATATTTGGTGCAACCATAACGAAGAAATTTTTTTATTAAAATTTAAAAATATTGACACTGTAAATTATGTATCCGTTGAAAAAACCTGAAACAGGTCGATTTCTATTCTCAATTTGACAATTTATACTTTCTTATCTGTCTTGCTAAAAAAGTCAGGAAAAAGTCGTTGAAGACACCAAAAAATTATTCACAAAACCCATAAATAATATAATGTCAATCTAGTAGACTACTGTTATTTTGATATTTGTGAGTTGCTGGCAGACGTCAGTGTATTGAAAAATATTTTTGTGTGTATTCGATTCATCTATGGCTCATTTATCCGAAACTCAAAGAATAGACATTTTAATTATGCTTGGATGCGGTAATAAAACACGAACTCAAACGGAAGTTTGTGAAATGTTCAATAATAAATACCCTAGTCAACACGTATCACAATCTACAGTTAGCAAAATAGAAACAAAATACCGTGAAACTGGACATGTAAAAACTCGTCAAAAACCAGGTCGAAATGCTGCATTGGATGAGGAGAAAAAGTTAGATGTACTGTTAGCGATTGAGGAAAATCCGCATATGACAAGTAGACAACTTGCCGCCGACAATGATGTAAGTAAATCATCGATATTGAGAGCTTTACATAAAGAAAAATACCATCCTTATAAAGTTCAGTTGGTTCAGGAGTTAAATGAGGATGACCCTGATAGAAGGCAACAATTCTGTGAACTGATGATGGATAGAATCGAAGCAGATTTGCAGTTCATAAACAAAATTGTGTTTTCTGATGAAGCTACTTTTTATTTAAATGGAACGGTTAATAGACAAAACTGTAGATATTGGAGCAGAGAAAATCCTCATTGGATGTGTGAGGCTCACACACAATATCCCAAAAAAGTGAACGTTTGGGCTGGTATCATTAAAAACAAAATTATTGGCCCCTATTTTTTTGAAGGCACAATTAATGGTGAGGTTTATCTAGGTTTTTTGATGAACTTTTTAGTGCCTACATTAAAACGACTTTTTCCCGATGTTAATGATCCAAATGGAATAGATAGATCAATTTGGTATCAACAAGACGGAGCTCCACCGCATTACACACGTATTGTTCGAGATTATTTGACAGAAGTTTTTCCCAATAGGTGGATTGGCAGACGTGGACCGATTGAATGGCCGCCTAGATCCCCCGATTTGACTCCTCTCGATTACTTTTTATGGGGTTATTTAAAATCAAAAGTATATTTCAATAGACCAGACAATATTGCAGATTTAAAAACTAGGATATCGGAAGAAATTAACAACATAACCCCTGAGGTCCTACAAAATGTTCTACGAGAATTCCAAGATCGCCTTGCTTATTGTCAAGAAGTGAATGGTGGTCATTTTGAACATTTAATTTAACTGTAAAACAAATTGAAATATACTTCCTAAACATTATGTTACATTATTTCCTCCAGTCTATCAACATTTGACATATTCAGAATAAATTTTCTCAGTATTGCTGAACAGAGAATGAAAATCCCTTTTGAAAAAGGTGCAACACAACCCCCTTTCTCATTCAAATTTTTTGAGGGGGTGCTCATAATTCAGAAGGGGTGCAAGAAGGGGGTGATATTTTCATACTATAAATTGTCAAATTGAGAATAGAAATCGACCTGTTTCAGGTTGTTTCAACGGATACATCATTTACAGTGTCAATATTTTTAAATTTTAATAAAAAAATTTCTTCGTCATGGTTGCACCAAATATGAAACACTTAGTATTGCTGAACAGATAATGAAAATCCCTTTCGAACAAGATGCCACACGACCCCCCTTCTCATTTAAAATTTTTGAGGGGGTGCTCATAATTCAGAGGGGGTGCAAGAAGGGGGTAATATTTTCATACTGTAAATTGTCAAATTGCCAATAAAAATTGACCTGTTTCAGGTATGGAATAAATTCATTTTTAGCGTTATTATGTATTTTATGAAAAAATCCTATATATTATACATATATATATATATATATATATATAAAGTGAATAGAGTATTTTCGTTTCAAGTCCGAGAGCTCACGATCCGTGGACAGCGCTGTTTCGTTGTTACCAACTCATCAGCACGGCTTTATGAGGTCTCTCGAAGCTGAAACGAATGCACTCTGAATTAGTACCATAAGGCAAAGAGAGTATAAATGAATAGTAACTTGTGACATCTACAGTCACTAGTTTGAAACTTAATTCGACACGAGCCATGGAATCCAAAGGTAGATGTTTACCTACAACATTGACAGGCAGACAAATGTTTATTTGTTCTGTCCAACCCAAGACTCAATCAAGTTTCTCGTGCGTTATGAGGAACGCAAGCAGAATCTAAAGTGAATAGAGTATTTTCGTTTCAAGTCCGAGAGCTCACGATCCGTGGACAGCGCTGTTTCGTTGTTACCAACTCATCAGCACGGCTTTATGAGGTCTCTCGAAGCTGAAACGAATGCACTCTGAATTAGTACCATAAGGCAAAGAGAGTATAAATGAATAGTAACTTGTGACATCTACAGTCACTAGTTTGAAACTTAATTCGACACGAGCCATGGAATCCATGGCTCGTGTCGAATTAAGTTTCAAACTAGTGACTGTAGATGTCACAAGTTACTATTCATATATATATATATATATATATATATATATATATATATATATATATATATATATATGTATGTAACATCTGAGTGCGTGTTGAATACACTTAATCCATATATATATATATATATATATATACATATATATATATATATATATATATATATACAGTGTGGTGCAAATGAATGGAATAAATTCATTATTTTGTAATAAGGCGACCCTACAGAAAAATCCTGATACCCGTCGATTTTTATTATCGAACGCGCATTCTGTCAAATATTTTTGATAAGCATGACGTCATGGGTGTGAGCGTGATGACATCATCGATGATTTTTTTAAATGGACATGTGGGTCATGTGATGTGTCATTGGAAAGGTGTTTCATTTACCTATCCAACCATATCGAAAAATTTGTCTAATGGTTGTTGTATGCAGAAAAAAATTGATTTTGAAATTATAGATCACTCATTACAAAATTATTAAATTCTGTGTCCAATTAATGATTTTCGAATCTCTGTAAGTAACCAAGATCTAATTTTGAAAAGGCCGTCCCTGGGAACGAAATGATAGCTTCTTACTTGATTTTTTGCCGGTTCACAAATGTGGGTCTCATCGAAACTGCTACATTCGAATTAAACTCAATCGGCTTGTCGAATGTTAATGGTTATAACATTAGAAATATTCAAAAATTATCAATATGAAGCTCACTGACACAGAAAGAATCGAAATTCTTATAATGATTGGTTGTGAAGACAAAACACGAACGCACAAAGGAGTTTGTACTCTGTTCAATAATAAATATCCCAACCGAGAACCAATTTCACAATCCACGGTAAGCAAAATTGAAAAGAAATTCAGAGAAACGGGTCATGTGAAAGACCTACCCAAAGGTAGTAAGAAACAAATTCCAGATGACAAGAAACTCGATGTTTTACTAGCTTTTCAAGATAATCCCCATACCAGTTCAAGGCAAGTAGCATTAGATAATGACATTGACCATTCAACAGTTCTTCGAACGCTAAAAAAGGCGAAGTGGCATCCCTACAGAGTTAGTTTAGTTCAGGAGCTTCTGGAAGACGACTTTGATAGAAGAATTGAATTTTGCGAAATTATGATGGAGAAAAATAACACAGATCCGATGTTTTTCCGAAAAGTTCTTTTTTCTGATGAAGCTACATTTCTCCTAAACGGTCATGTCAATCGTCAGACGTGTCGGTATTGGGCTACTGAAAATCCACATTGGATGCAGGAATATCATACTCAATATCCAGAAAAATTGAATGTTTGGGCGGGAATTATAGAGAATAGGATAATAGGACCATATTTCTTCGATGAGTCCTTGACAGGTCCTCGATATTTAGAATTTCTGCAAAACTTCTTGCTACCCGAACTGAATCGGCTGTTCCCAAACAGAACTGATTTGTGGCTGCAGCAAGATGGTGCGCCGCCACACTATGCTGTCGTGGTGAGACGCTACTTGAACAACGTCTTTCCAGATCGGTGGATAGGAAGAAGAGGAGCAATTGAATGGCCACCTAGGTCGCCAGATCTAACACCTCTGGATTTCTTTTTATGGGGATACTTGAAAAGTAAAGTGTACCAAAATAGACCCCACAATATCCGTGATCTCAAAGACCGTATACGCATCGAGATGGGACGAATCACTCAGGACGTTATTGGCAGAGTTCGAGAAGAATTTACTGCTCGTCTATCCCACTGTCTTATAGCAGATGGTCGGCAGTTTGAACATTTGCTTTGAAGTTGTTTGTATTCATTGAATGGGAATGTTCTTTTATTACTACAATTGTTTGTTAGAATAAAAACCCAAATTACTTGAAATCATGAATATGATTGGATAGCTGATTGGAAGACCTTTCCAATGACTTATCACATGACCCACATTTCCATTTAAAAAAATCATCGATGACGTCATCACGCTCACACCAATGACGTCATGCGTATCAAAAATATTTGACAGAATGCGCGTTCGATAATAAAAATCGACGGGTATCAGGATTTTTCTGTAGAGTCGCCTTATTACAAAATAATGAATTTATTCCATTCATTTGCACCATACTGTATATATATATATATATATATATATATATATATATATATATATATATATATATATATATATATATGGATTAAGTATAGTATTCAACACGCGCAATGGCTACTACCCACTCAGATGTTACAACGTTCGCCTCCGGCTTGTGTTGCAATTTCATCTTCGTGGGTAATAGCCATCACTATTCGCTTGTTGAATAATATACTATTATCCATTCATTATTTCATGGTATCAAACTAATGCGATGCAGAATTTTCTAAAGTTACACACTTCGTAAAAGATATATATGCTCGAATTTCGAATTGCATGCCCCGATCACGAACAGGAATATTGAATATTTTAGTATTGTCCTCCACACAAAAGTCTGCCAATAACGCCCGTTTAACAAACGATTAAACGCTTTTCGAAACAACAGGAGCTTCGTCTACTTCAAACCAATATAGCGACGTGCTCTGATCCCCCGAAATAAATCAATAGTTAATCAATCGGGTGGACCAAATGAATCATCGTTGATTTTCAGTGAAATTCAATTGTTCTCCAGCGATGCGATGTTTGAACGAACCTCGTTCAATTTTCCCATTGCTCGCGGTGCAGTTCTTGAATTTGATGGATTTCATCATACATAAAACATAAAGACGTGGAAGAAGTTGCTGGTACGGGATGTTGTCGGTGTTCAAGTTATTGGCTGTATCGTTATTGATGATACTATTTCTAGAATGTCATAATGGTTTATATACTGGATGTTGACTTCAACCAAGTAATCGAATTCTCATCTTAGAATTGCGCTCTTACTTCGCACAATTCATTGCATTCCTTCACTGACTAAAAATGGAACTGACGAGGCCAATACTTCATGAAAATTTATCATTAATGCTGATGACTGTATAATAAACTTTCAGCTCCTGATGATGCAAAACAAGTGTCGTGTCAAATTGACGCAATGTTGTTTTCGAATTTTGTATGTAATAACCAGAAACAGCCTCCATTTTCGATTTTTTCAATCATCAACATATTAAGTCGTTTATGAAAATTGAAAACATCACAGGTCCCAAGTTCGACCCTTGCGGAACACCTGACGATGGAATGCATATGTTTAGAGTTACGTTGTTGTTATCAGCTACAAATTGTTAGCGCCATAACGACTAGGTTCGATTGAGAAATCTTGATTGAAACTATAGGGTCGTTCATTCAATGCTGCTCTAACTGCGCTTTGTTTCATATTATCGTATATCGAGCACCCAACGATTTTTTCACAATGATACTACCTATTATTTTTCATTTATTATTATTTTCTGCCTATTTTAACAATTATTTTTTACTTTTTGGTTCAATGTGTTATAAACGCGTGTTTTTTAGTTTTTTAAACTATATTTTATTTTTCACTTTTTATTTCTCAATTTCACTATTATTAAAAAAAATCTGCTTGTGGGTATATAGGGCGCTCGACCGCAGAGGGCAGATATATAGTTGCAGAGAATCGCAGATATAGTTCCAGAGTCCGCAGACAGACATCGACAGTGAAAATAAGTTTAAATAGTGAAGTTAATGATTCTGTTGAATAATTGTTCAAGTAGTGTTTTAAATAAATTAGCAAAATTAGTTTAGTGCATTTTTACTACATTTGGTGTCATATGTCGGATGTTTAAAATAAATAAGTGTTCGCCGCTTTGAAAAACTGATAGACATTTAACAAGCCTAATAGACTAGTGACAGATTAAACATTTTAATGTGCGCGTCGCGGGAAGATAAACTGAAAACTTTTTGTGTGAAATAAATAATAGACTGATATCTCGTTTAAAGCCAATAAAAGACAAAATGTTTCCGAGGAGACTTCACCTGATTGATCTAAAAGTAAGAGAATTGAAGCAAGAATTAGAGGAGCGCGAGTTAGAAACAACTGGAAAGAAGGCCGTACTCCAGAAAAGACTTCAGATGGGACTGATTGAAGAAGGAGAAGATCCGGAATCGTTTTTATTCGAAGTTTCAGGAATCGACTTGACTCTAAGAAACTACTAAATCTCCGAAAGACGAACTCCAACAAACTTCGATAAACTTGAAAGATGAATTTCTAGAAAATTCGAATAGTTTGAAGGAAGAATTTCAACAAAATTTCGTGAGTCTGGAAGATAAGCTTCAACAAAATTCAAAGAGTCTGGAGGAAAAGCTTCTAGAAAACTCGGTCAGCCTGAAAAACCTGGAAGATAAATTTCTGGAAAATTCGAATACTCTGAAAGAAGAACTTCTCGAAAATTCGAAAAATCTAGAAGTTTCAACATATCTCGTTTTTCTTTATTTGAGAATGAGGTCATTTCGACTGAAGTAATTGTACAAACTTATGATGTTTGATGAGTTCTGACAACTAGTGTTCATTATACAAAATTTTTCGATGGAGTCATGACCATCTCAGATGAAGTTGTTTTTTTTATCTGTGGTTTCGGAAGAGCAAGTTATAACAAATTATACATCAATGAAATAAGAATGAGAATCACTTTTTTTCTGTATAAAAAACAATATTACCAGAAGACGAAACGTTGGATAGTAAATCTGAACATGAAAACGTGTAGCTGAAAAAATGAAAATGTATTTTTGGTTTTGAGCTATGTTGTCAAATAATGATAGCAAAAAATTAAAACACACGAATCAGCAAACGAACGTCACTTCGTTTTACAGTTTATACACATTTTCACGATTATATTTGAACTTTTTCCTATAACTATAATTAATATAGACTCTAATAGCGAAATTCCAGTATTTTATAAACAACATCTTTCGTAGATGAAATATTATTTCATACACGAGATGAAATTCGTGAGATTTCCACACTCGCTCCGTTCCACTTTCCTCGTGGACAAACTCTCATCTCACGAAAAAAAAATTGTATTTTCATCTCTTGTTGAAAAATATACCAATAGTTTATTCAGCCTCTTTATTTTTTCTCGTCCTTTGGTGAAACCGATGAAAATAAACAGGATACGCAACCATACTGTGGTATTATTTCTTTACCAGTCGATGGAATACACTAAGTTTTATATCATGTAAAACATGCCTTACATGTCAAGTTGTGTAAGTAATTGTTTATAAATAGAATCTTACCTAGTTTGAATTCCATGACATTTGACTCTTGCTGTTTGTCACCGAATATTTTTAGAATTTATTTGGTTTCTTTGTAATCGTGATTGCATGTAACAATAAAATATATCGCCCACTGTAATTCCGAGTAGAAAACTGAGCCCTGACCCGCAAGGTTATTATATTCATCTTTGAAGTGTTGCTTCTATAGAATAAATATGAAATATGTAACAAATGCACATTCCCATTCGAATTTTTGCTTCTAAGAATAGTGGATATTCGGATAAGTGGAAAATGGCTTGAGATGCAAGCTAGTGTGAAATCGTTCACGCTGTCACTTCATTTGTTTTGAAAACATTTCTCTGTTTTAAGGATTACAAACGATGATGAGAATAGGAATAACTGTTTTGATTTCATTGATACTCGCGTATTCTAGTTGTTTTTAGAACATTTGGATAAGCGTTCCGATGAAAAATATGATATATAACTAGAAAAGTCTTTCATGATAGGCCAACGACGTGACATGAATGGATGGCTCTGTTGAAAATATGTAATGGACTGGAAACATACAATTTTCTTAACTGATTCAATTACTTGCTACAAAATACGAGTGTGGTAGATATCGGAATAAAAGACATTAATTTTGTAGAGTTTCCTTTGAGTTGGATTTTTTTCCTTGTGATTTTTTATTTGTTATCTCACAAAAAGTAGTCGTGCGAATTTACTATCCAAAATACCCTTATTGTTTTCCATCACGATACTAAATGTGAGATTACATACTATTCCTGATGGTGCTACTTTATGAACCCTTCTGAATATTAAGTTATTTGATAAACCGTAATATGAGGATCTACCAACGCCATCACCTATCGAAAATCACCCGAGTGGATAATATCGTCTCTTTCATTCCAAACATAAACGACAAACGGTTGATTTATCACTGCTTGAAGGGAAACTGTATTGAAGGCATAAGGAATATGCACCCTAAAAGGTTAGGGAGACACTATTGTGATTGTCTTGGGATTGAACCCCACAAGATATTGATATTTAATCTCAATCATGGTCGGTGTGGGAATGGAGAGTTAATGAAAGAAACATCTGAAGGTCCTACGCTCACTTCGAAATCACTCACGCAATCTTTCCAAAGCGAGAGTCCCCTTCAAAGGTCCATTTATCCATACTTCTGCTCATTTCCAGTCAGTTCGATTTCTCAAAAGGTAATTAATTTATTTTCATTAGTTCGTGAGCGTTCAATATAAGACATACAGGGTGTGAATTTGAAAACTTCCCATCCTCAATATCTTCCTTCCAGTAAATAGTATAAGGAATCGAAAAAACAGGTCAATTTTATTTTCAAGGGGGACACTTTCGAGGAATATTTGTAGCCCTTATGGTTCAAACCCCTAGGAGGAGTAGATGTTATTCTTGGAATCTTAAATTGGAAGGGGGGTCAAATGGCACATCATCTTGATTGACGTTCAATTATTTTTCCAATGGTACCCTGACTTATTAATTTTTGATGAGCAGTTTCCGAAAAATAGCGTTCTAAACTTGCCTGTTCTGAGATGCATTATTGTATTGACCCCTTTTAATAAAAATGATCAGAAGAGTAGATGGCACTCTTCCAACCCTTGAATGACAGGAATAAATTTATTACGCGTGGGATGTTTTATTTGTTGGTTATTTTCATTTTATGAAATAAAATTTAATTTGCGAGAAAGACATTGCCAACATAAATTCTACTTACGCTTATCTTATAAACTGTTCGAAATGTCGTCTATTTTGCTCTAAACAGTAATAAAGTCTGTTTTTGAACTCCCCTCTAACATTACGAAAAACTTCACAAGGAATTGACTGGCATACTGCTCTAATTCGTCTTTAAAGGAAGAAATCTAAGGGAGTTAAATCCAGTGATCTCGGAGGCCATTCAACTGCTTCCCTTCTGCCAATCCATCTATCCCGAAATCTCTTGTGTTTAACCACTGTCGGACAAGATTGCCAGACAAGTTTTCAGAAATAATGGAACAATATTGGCATTTCCAAGAATACCAGCCCAAACATTAACTTTTTGTGGTTATTGTGTATGCCCTTCTCGAAAAACATGTGAGTTTTCGTCACTTCAATAGCGATAATTTTGTCTATTACTATTGCCATTCAGAAAAAATGAACACTCATCGCTGAAACAGAATATTAGGGATGACTCGATGAGACATAGTTTCAAAAAACTCTATTCTTCTATCATAATTATCCTCGTGGAGCTCTTGAAGAATCTGCATTTTATATGGATGAAATTTGTGCATTTTCAATGTTTTTCTTGCAATCTCGCGTGACATTCCTCATCAAAAAATAATAAGTCAGGGTAACATTGGAAAAATAATTGAACGCTGATCAAAATGATGAGCCACTTGATCTCCCTTCCTTAAAATTCTTAGGGTAACATCTACCCCTCCTAGGGGGTTAAACCACGAGGGTTACAAATATTCCTTGAAAGTGCCCCCCTTGAAAATAAAATTGACCTGTTTCTCAGATTCCTCATATTGTTTACTGCAAGGAAAATATTGAGGGTGGGAAGTTTTCCAATTGACACCCTATATGTATCTAAAATAATATATATATTATTGTAGTGAAAACGCACTTAACTATTATTCACTAATTTATTGATTATTGAACTAAATAGTATTTTTTTTCTTTTTATTCTAGAGTTTACTGTAGATCTGAATATGACAACGAGTTAGTCACTTTTTTCTTCAATGCAAAATTAATACAATCAAAACGAGTTCTGAAAGTATAAATGAGTCATTAATTACGGCGGTTTCATCAGTTTGTGCTAAAGCTATTTACATTGCGGTGATCGATTCCGACTTTATAGGAATCCCCAACCCGCAATAAACCGCTGAAATTTTCGATTTGCTAAAGCGAAAGGGTGAAATCCAATTTGATGGCTTTATTGTGCTATTGTATTTGATAATTCAGATTGTATGAAAATTGAAGACACCTACAACTGAAAATCGAATATGTTATACGATGTTAAAAATGTGATATGTGACGAATGATAAAAATTCAAGCCACTTCTGAACTGGATAGAAGACGAAATACTCGATGTAAATATCCAAGATCTTCATATATTTTTTTGATTATCTCAAATATTGAAAAAACAATCAACATGCAACGTTCATACAATTTATGGGAGGATCAGCATTTATGAACGCTCAACAATATAGTTTTCACCCAATGGTGAATTTCATGACTATGACTCATAAATATTATAGCTATCCATCTAAAAATGTGAAAAAATATCTGTCTCTGCCTCTACCTCTGTCTAACAAACGAAACAAACAAACGAAACAAACAAACGAAACAAACGAAACAAACGAAACAAACGAAACAAACGAAACAAACGAAACAAACGAAACAAACGAAACAAACGAAACAAACGAAACAAACGAAACAAACGAAACAAACGAAACAAACGAAACAAACGAAACAAACGAAACAAACGAAACAAACGAAACAAACGAAACAAATAAAACAAAAGAAGCAAACAAAGCAGACGAAACAAACGAAACAAACGAAAACCAAAATACTAGTAGCTGATTCCTGCAGGTATATGTTTTTTGATGAAACTCAATTCAAATGAATGAAATTACTGGCAACTCAATACATTGTTGTCGGGTTGCCCATCAAAAATTATCCGCGAGTACGTTTAATTGAATATATTGTTATTAATCAATGATGAAGAAATCTATTTGTTTTTTTGATTGAATTGAATGTTACTAGTAAGAAAATGCTGAAGGATGTAAAAAAATTGTCGCCAGCTATCAGTCAGCCGCACTTTCAGGTTGCCAGGAGAAAACTGGTATATTATAGTTGAGTATTTACGCTAATATTGTATTTTAATAAATTTTTGCTACACACCAGAATACAAGTAGTGGTTGCCATCATTTAAAATCATAACTCTCGCCTTAGCTCTAGATGAGTGTCAGCGAGAGAGAAGTTTTCTTGAGTCGCCCAATACATCTTCAGCAATCCCATAATCGTTTCTTCTTCAAACTCTTCTCCTTGACGAACAAGAAACATGACAAATCTAACGTTCCTAAATTGAATATAAACTGGTTTGGTTCCATGATGCAAGCAGGTGATGGCTACTTTCGTTTTTATTCCATCGCTTTTATGCCTGTTCTTGACGATGAGGTAGCTACCCAATATAGAAATATTGTTGGTTATTTTAATTTTATGCCAGTCCAGCATTAAGGTCACTTTGTTCGTGAAGTAGTATTTGAAAGGCAGAGGTAATAAATGAATAAGTGGGTTGGTGGATGAGTTATTGACTTGCACTATAACTCGTATAATGTAAATGAAGGTACACAGAACATGCAAATTATATTTGGTCCTGACCGGGATATTATAAGCTTATATCGTCATAGGTAGTTACGCTATCAATTAAAAAGGTCATAACTCCCTTGGGACAGTATAGATTCTATAATCCCCTCTTCTTTTTACAAGTAAAAATAAAATGAGAAATGCTAATATACATATGTAAATATATTTATGAAATGGAAACTAAACCATATTTTATTCATTTACAAATGATACATAAACAATTTTGAAATTGGTCCTGAAAATTACCTGCCTCTTCTAATGGCAACATACGTTTTATTTCTTAATTTGATGCTATCCTTCATATCTCCTCCGTCACCATCAGATAGAGCAGTAGCAGAAGTGCGACGAAGGCAATGTCTCGAATAGGAAGATGGATTTCGCAATCCTAAATACATTGCGATTTTGCTGGGGATTTTCCCAGACATGTTTTTTCAAATTGGCTGAGATGTACATTCATTTTTAGTACGCAAAAATATATGAAGTCCTAATGAAGGCACAGCAGAGAACTCTTTTTCATCCACAACTTCAAATTTCTTCGAAACACCAAGTTTACTTTTCGGTACGTTCACTACCATAACGGAATCCTGGTCCTCTATATCCGATATTTTCATATTCAAAAGTTTCTGACTTCTGCATCCTCCAAAATAACCCATAGTCAAGACAACCTTTAACAACAAAAGGAAACAAATACACACAAAAAGGAAAATAAAAATAAATGCCTAATGTAATAAATCAATTTCATTAGGAGCGTTATTTAGAAATCTGATGACATCTTGAGGAAATAAAAAGGCAGTCTTTTTCGGCTTATAGCTCTCACTTTTCCGTTTCAAAAAAGCCTCTTATTCGGACTATACGTTTCTGACTACTACGAATAAACACAATCACCACCAAATCTACCGAAAAACATAGAAAATACCTTACCAGTTCTTGAAAATAGGTATGCCAGAAATGCAGTTTCAGTGGCATCTTTTGGCAAAACATTTATCCGTGTCAGTCATTCCAGATCTATCTTGTATTCTTTTCGGTATACTGCTTCACTTTTCGATGTAATTAGTGATTCTCTTGCATTCTCAGCTTTTTTTTAATATTTTCCATTCTATTTGGCGTAGAAAACACGTTTTTAATGCAAACACAGCTTGATACTTCATTTTTATTGCACCCAATAAACTCTTATCCACAGGAGTGTGTCCATTAGACAAATTTAGATCTTTCAAAGATACTTTTTTTTTCTTGAACAAAGTGAAGGAAAAATAAAATAGTTGTTCTCATTACAGATCCGAAGACTTTTTCGACCTAATACTTTCCCTTCTCTAATGATATTTCTGAAATGACCTGCCTGCATGCATTTCATCACTTCAAATTACCCCTTCAAGTGGAATCATTCATTTTTGATGTGTTCATCCATTTTGCAACTTTAACAATTCTACATAAAAAATATGGAAGTTACGCAGGTTCTTGTTTCGAATTATCGATTCATAATTATGAGAATATTCTGAAGCAATAGGCCGTTGAACGCTGATTCACAATGGTTACTCACCATGGAGAATACTCAATATGGATTATAACAAACTATTATACATATATGAAAAATACAGTCATCATTAAGAAAGTTTCATTGAAATGCTGACATCAGATCTATACATTCTCACTGTGCATGTGGAGTCTCATGCCTGGATTAATAATTAAAAGGTTCAATTACTGAAAATAAAATCAAAAACATTAATGAACTCATTGGTACTTGACCACTGCTCTCGTTAAATAGAAAATATCATCGATTCGCTTTCGAAAATCTCCTACAGCTTCATGAAAAGTTTTTCGAGTTCACAATACACTTGAACCCAATACAATTTCAATTTGTTTGGTAAACATAGTCGACGTATGGAGTAATTTTGTCGTAATTGGTAATAATGTTCGCGTTTATGAGAAGTTTGAAGTATAAATCGATTGAGTACGGCTATAAAATCAGTTCAGTCTGAAAAGATAAATCCAACATGTGATGTTGAAAATAAAATTCATTGTCTGTTCAGACTGAATCTTTCTCATCGATTTCAAAAAGAAACCCTCAAAATCGTGTTCAAAAAGTAAATGGAAGATGACTTTTTTACTGTAGGAATGTTGTTTCAGTTGATACGTCTAGAAGAGTACTTCGACCACGCCACTGAAGATGACTGCCGCAGTTGCAGTCGAAACGTTTGGAGATTTAAACCAATGAAGACCACGGCAAAACCCGGAAACCAACCAAAACACAGACTTTTTTACTGTATGACATAATTACGAATACATATTTTCAGAAGTCCCTGAATGTGTGGATTGAGTAAATTTTTCAACAGAAGTTAATAATACAGTTGTTTCATGAGTCCTTATTTGTCATTTTCAGTTAATCAGCCCTATGCTGTATCACTTCCGTTAAAAATAACGTCACCGTTATTCGTCATTTTGCTGTTAACGGTGACGTTATTTTTAGCATAGGGCTGAATGTCATTACAAAATATTTGTCCATGGAGTTACTCTAATACCTAGTGTATATACAGAGTGGCCCTTTCAAAAGCGGTACACCACTTTAACTTTTTTATTTGTTAAGTATACGATTCAAACGTTTTTTTTATAAATGACTCTGGAGAATTATTCGCAAAGCTTGATGTACCTCAAGGCTCTGTCAATGATCTGCCGGCCACAATCAAATTACTGTTTATTATATGTATATATAGATGTCAGGAAAGTTTTTATAGAATGAGCTTCATTCACTTTCTAATTGGTGTGAGAAAAATTAGATATCTAAATTTGAGTGAATGCTTCCCGGTTAAATTTTGCAAAACAAAAAGTGTTCTACAATTCAGTTATTTAAAAACCTTCCTGAACTTTTGAGAAACATACAGCGAAACAGGACAAAAGGTTGAAAAATGCATTACTGTTCTATAAAAAAAGAATTTGTTATAACATGAAGGTTCGTTTGAGTTTCTAGGTATGCCCTTTGGTTTCGAGAATGCACCTGTGTTATAGTGAAGAACTAAAAACTAAATGTTTGGAAATCTGGGCTTTTATTATCATTCTAGAAGCAAAATTTTACATAAAAAGTAATTGCATGGCTTCCTTTGATACTCTGATGCAACAAATGATGTCGAAAATATTTCAAGCCATTCTTCGATGATTGATCACCCTCAATTGAAAACTATTGATTCTAAAAAAGGTGTTAGTACTATTCCCCAAAGGAAAACAACCAATTGATTCTCCATTTCTGAAAACAAATGCGAAAAATAACTATTTTTGAAGGCAAACGAACGTTGATTTTAGCATCACAAATATTCCGCCAATATTTTAATCTCTACTGAGAATAATTGTGTGTTCTAACAGAAGGTTGAATCGAATAGTGGCACGCCATTGTAATCAATTAGAGCTTGTCATTCGGAGTGACAACAGAACAAACATTTCATCGAGAATTTATTGATTATCCCGTTCTACTTCCTCCATGATATACACCCTGCTATATTGAACTCACGCACATTTTCTTTGTAGCCATGATTATTTATAGAAAACTTTGATGCTCACAAAAAATAATCGTGTTCCAAATCATCATTTTATTACATGTTGGTGTTCAGGAAAGTTGTGTAATCAATGTTATTTTCATCCTTTGCAGAAACGATATTTGAGTTTCTTCCTGAAAAATGGCGTTATTTTCTAAACAAATAAATTGTATGATTTTGACGAATATGAGCTTGTGCAATAACTTCGAATTCAGTAATTCTCCAAAGTATGGAGTGAATGGAAAATAAGTGAAATAACGGAGGTACAAAAGAATAACAATTAATTAGAACATATCAAAAAGTTGACCTTGGATTATTCCAATAATTGGCATGGTGCTAAAAAAAATTACGGTGAAAAAAAATTTACCATATTTCACGAATACAATTAATAGTTTTAAAACGTTGAAATAATCTATCCCGTTTTGAAAATGAATAAAATTTTATTGAAATCGGTCAGAAATAAAATTATCTGTTTACCACGGGAATTATTGAGCCTCAATAGCCTCAGGCAAACTTTGCCATCGGTAATTAAAGCCCTTATAATTCTCTTCATGCATACATAACCTTTATATCTTCTAAAATGAAAATTGAGCAACGGGGAGATAGATGGTTCACCCTGTATACACACATATACCCATTACATATCTGTAGGTCAACCAGCGCATAAATTAGTCAATGCTGATTAACATTAAACACATCAATTACTCAATACTAAAAATGGACACGTATGTTCTATTTCGATGGAATCACAAATCCATATTTGCAATTCAATATCCTGTTATTGTTAAATAACGAATAAACATTGAACAAGAAAGAGATCGTGGCTGCAGCTGCAGCTATGTTTATGAGAAAGTCAGCTTTGTAAATATTGCTAGAATCGTTTGGATTCAACGGCTATTTCACTGGTAATTTAAAATTATTGCCAACTTATGCGCAGTACCACTTACTTCAAGTCAGTAGTATACGAATATGAACATAACGATGTGAAAATACAGTAAATAATGATTTTCCATGCGTATGAATGTTTTCTCATAGTCACCTTTTTTAAAACCACATTCAACGTATTTTTGGAGTTGCTAAATCACCATTACTGTTAATTCACATTTGTTCAGGTTTTTACAACGTGTTTTTTCCATAATACAATTCAAGCTTGTAAATTTAAAATCAAAATTTGCAAATTCATATTGCAATTTCACAATCCACACCCACAATACTGTTTGCATTCATCTCAATTTCCAAAGTGTTGTTGATTCAGATAAACACGTAATAATTAAAGATTTAAAAATTTAAATCGAGTTGAACGTTTATTACTTTGATCAATAAAAATTAAATCATACAGTTTGAGAGAAAGTAAGGTGAATCAAGAAATATTTCCTCTCAAAGAAAAATAAATCCGCAATATTTTATGAATATATCTATAATCAGGATGTATCTTAAAATAATAACTACGTATACAGTGTGTCCAAGATAAGTATAGGGTAGCATTAGAATCTCGGAAACAGTTGGATTTACACTGTTGGTTAAATGAAAGAAAAGTTTCACATTCCAAAGGCCTTTCATATGAAGTTTGCAGAAGTCGGGTATCTTTTTTGGATTTTGAGATATTTTGATGAAAGTTAAATTTTCGAACTTTGGGTTCATTCATTTTTGACGTTATTTTAAACGATATAAAAAAATTGAAAATACATTTATTGCCACTTTTTGAGCTCAACAAGATGACGTCTACATATTTTCATTACGACGATTCGTTTCCGAGGAACCTTCATCAAGTTTTTTTTATATACGAACCTGTTATTTTTATTACAAAATAATCAATTATTATATTGTAACTCCACCCGTTTGCGAAAAGCCAATGCTATCCAATCCTTATCTTGAACACACTGTCTTTTTATCAAAATATTAGCAATTAAATTGACAGTAATTTGAAACTATCGTGAGCCTTCCATACAAATTATAATATTTATCAGAATGTGAATTAAATACTTAATATAAAATTTTATATTCTAGTTGAAAACTGTGTATTCGAAAAACCGAATGTTTGCAATTGGATTCAGGATAGTAATTAGTTTCATTCAGTTCCGTTGTGTATTACTACGAATAGTACAGTTACCAAAATAGTATTATGTAATCATGTCATCAAAATGTTACACATAATCCATCAAAAAAAAATATTTCTGTCGTTACAATAAACTTTCTCTATTTCACGGATGCCGCTTTCATTCAATACAGTTTTCAAAAGTCAGGGTTGGTTCATATTTTTGATGTCGGAGAACTTTTAATCCCGTTGTTGATCGATGACTGTGACTCTCAGTAATTCAGAGAGAATTTGTTCAGAACCATTTATTTGTTATAAAAGTTCTTGTATCACTTCTATGAATGAGAAACATGGAAAAGTATTCAGTGAAATATGTGAAAATGAATTTCCTGACAATGTTTTCTGCCTTCGAATTCAATATCGCATTGAATGCATAAACTTCAACAGTCAAATCTTGTTTTTTGTTGGTTTTGTTATTGTATAAACTTTTTTTCCCATCATGAATATCCCAGTCAGGCCCTGTCACCGGAGCCCCGATACAACTGGAGGGCGCGCTGGTGTATCATTAACACCAGTAACCACTCCCCACGTCCGTGGGGTGAGTGATTACTGGGTCCGAGAATCATGTGCCCTGAGTAGGCGAAATGAATTACGGCCTTCTGCATTCGTCCGGCTAAGATTTCTGCCATATGATGGCAAGCCGGTATCATTTTCAAGCTTGATAGCAGTGTGTCCATCATTCCACCAAGGACCCCTATTATCAGAACCACCATTTCAACAGAATGGTTTGGGTAAAGACTGCGGAGTTCAAAGAGTAGATCCCGATATTTAGTCCGTTTTTCCTCCTCCTTTCGGACCATGTTCGTTTCGGCAGGAGCTAAAAACTCAATGAAGAAAATCGTCCTACTTTGATGGTCGAGGAGGACTACATCAAGCTTATTGGCTTGTATTTGCCTGAGGATGGGGAATGAGTATTTCCAATAGATTTGGTACTTCTCATTCTCCACAACGGACTCAATATCCCCCGGAGCATAAGGCAACACTAGTGTCTCGTCAATACCGTACGAGTTTCGTAGATGGTAGTAGTACAACACTTGTAGCGCCGCGTTATGCCTATGGATATAGGCTGAAACCACATAAGCTGGGCAAGCTGACAGCGAATGCATGATGGTCTCAGCTACCCCACGACACGCTCTGCCAGCGTCAGGGACCTCTATATCCATCACGCGATTAAGGTAGACGAGGCTGTTGAAGACACCGTCTTGGCAAGCCATTACGAATCCCTCGGTTATCGACTTCAGCCCACTTGACCTGAGAAAAGCGAAGTTCAGGTTTCTGGATAAGCCAAGATCTTCAATATTCTTGAAGAAGACCCCCATGCATTGGCTCATCCTTTGTAGCAGTAGGAGCCTCTCACTACCCACAGCTTTGACGTGGGCTTTTTGCTGAACGGGTTCCAACTCGGTGACAGAGTTTGGGTTTGTCCGTTCAGTGTCGAATACGAGACCGAGTTCATCGGCTGCACGGGTTGGTGTATTGACAAGAAATGCTCCAATCCCTGCTTTTTCATGATCGCATACCAAGCAGAGAAGGAAATCTGAACTCCTTGTGACTTCACAGGCTCCATCCAATACCATTCTGTTATGTAGACACTCCAAACTCAACAGTCCACGGCCTCCCTGTTGTCGGGAGAAGTATAACCGTGGAACGAACGATTCAGGATGCAAGCTCCTATGAAGATGCATCATTTTGCGAGTTTTTACGTCGAGTTGTCGCAGCTCTTCCTGAGTCCATTTCATTACTCCAAAGGAGTAAAGTAGAATCGGAACGGCAAGTATATTAGTTGAAATAACTTTGTTCTCCCCCGACAGTTCTGATGACTAGATCTTTCGGAGTTTATGTACTTGCAGCGGAGAGAGTTGTTTTTAACAGTAGTTACCTTTTGGGGGTGACGTTGTTCCACCCCTGGGTAGGTATACGTCTCTCCGTCATCCAAATTATGTAGGATGCTTCCGTCTATGAGCTGAACGTCCACTTTTGAGATGAACCTTTATTTCAATATTATCATTATATATTCTTGTTAGTTTATTCGTTGAAGATTGTCCCTGACATTTTGATGATATTGTTTGACTTTACTGATTTCAATTTTAGTTTTCTTTTTCATGCATGTGTGCTCCTTCGATAGTTTCTTTGAATTCATTAAATAATATAATAATAATATGCCTACCCCATAACTTTCCATCAAACCAGGAGGTCATCGCTAACTTTGGAGTGAAGCTTCGAAGATTGAAAGGAAATTAGTTTATCGTCCTTCCCAAGTTTGAATATGATAGTAATCGTCATTATCAGCGATTTCAAATCTCTGCCATTGTTATTGGCCCCAAGTGTGTTTGGAGGTAACTAAAATCTCTTCTGCTGCATCCTGTATCCATTATGAACATCCGTTGTGAATGTGGAGTGCACTCATGCGTTATTTATCTATAATTAGTCATCTTCTTTCGAAGAACAACGTATTAAAAATTAACTTGTTTATATAGTGACTTTGAATGGCTACTCAAGTACTACTACTGGAATTCTCTGACAGGGATTGTTTGGGAGAGATGGCTTTAGAATAAGTTCACAGGGTGTTCAGTTTCTCATTGCAGTAAATGAATTGGGACGCTGCAACCAATGAAATAATTTTTCTCTCCCAGACGAGGCCTCAAAATTATAAACCTTTAAGCAAGTGGTAATAATTTTTTTCATTCCATAACAGCTGTTATTGAACAATGTCAACTTGTCATTGGTTCACTTTTCTATTCTTTGAATAATAGCTGTTATGGAATTAAATAATGTTGATTTCACTGTTAATAGTTCACTACTCCCACAACACTCTGTAGTTCAGATGAAAATACTACGCCAACATGAAACACAACTCAGCATTAAAATAAATGTCCGAATTTGAAAATAAAAAGTTGAGGTTGGCCCGGCTATGGCAAAGTGCCAAAAGTTTCATAAAAAGAATAAATAGATAAAAAGATACAGGCAAAAAAAGAATTTCGAATTTTTTTATTTTTTCTTTATAACTTCAGAACCAAACAAGCTAAATCAGATTTTTTTTTGTCACGTAATTGACCTCTGAAATACGCAACTTTGCACCAGTGTAACCACCCTTCTATCTTTTACCGTCACCGAGATCCCTATACATAGACTCGAATTTGAATAGCCCTGTATATACAAAATTTCATGCTGATTCCGAAAAAATATTTATGTATGCTCAGATAGTTTGCCATAAAAAAGGTGATGAAACGTCAAAAATTCTCTAGCGCATTTAAATTTTAAAAGTTCGTATTTCGCATTTTTTCAAAATAAAGTCCCTCAAATGAATCTTGACGATCTGGGACGAACTGGTACGAGTAGTTCTATCATCTGCTGAGTTAGAATGATTATGTGGGGTAGAAAAATGCACATGAAAGTTAAATTTGCAGGTAATTCATTGGCAAATGAGTTACATGCATGGGGGAAAGATTTCACAAAAACAGGACCAGATCTGATTCAACAAAGTGTTTTGATGATAAATATAGTTTCTGAAGATAACAAAATATAATAAACAAGTCCTTCATCAACAATGGTCAGAACAAATGTTAAATATATGTTTATTCGTAAAACAAAGGTTTCGTTAATAGGTATACAAAATACAAATTGTCAGCATAACTTGTTTTCACTTGGCCTTTATATGGGGGTTATCAGCGGTAATTATATATTCAAAGCATGGTACAAGTACAGTTTATCGCATGTTTTGAAAAGTGTTGATAGCCAGTTATTTCAAAAGTTTGTTAAATCATCGCTATATACTGAGTATGACCAAAATATAGAATGAAGGAATCGTTCATTCGCTGGTCTTTATTAGAAGGAATGTTACTCAACCCAGTGGTACGAAATGTACTACCGATAACTCTAGAAATTCGGTGATATTGTGCCATCACTATCAATACTTCACTCAAAACTATTCAATATTGAGAAATTGAAATATCATGAAGGTATAATATCCGAATAGAATGTATAGAAATCGTCTGTATTATGCTTCATTATAGCAGAACTGAAAACTCACATTACACTTGGCCAACTATTATGAGTGGAGGAATAGGACGTATGTGGCAATAGTTCAAATCGACCAGACTTCCATGTATGGACCAATCAGAACATTTGTTGGGTGTGGGGAGTAGCTAATTTGAAGAATTGGCAAAAAAATCCAAGCCTACCTGGGAAATGCGTACTTACTTAGTTTTTCAGCCAACCTTCCTTTTCCCGAAAGAGCTTGCACGTATACAGAATATCCATCCCAAATTGAAACATCCACTTCACAACTGTTCAACAATGAAATTAGATGAAGGATTGAGCGAGAACTAAAAATGAGTCGGTCGAAATTGCAAAAATTAAATTCATTTCGTTATTCATCAGTGGAATTCAAGTTTTGATATGAAAGTCGAAATCAGCTCGTCGAAATACGTAAGAAGTCGGCAAACGATTTTTCGAAATAAGTAAAATAAAAATTTTCGAAAAAAGTTCATTTCGAAATTGCAGAGGTTCCCTAAAAAGCCTACATTATCTCTATTTGATTCGGAATCTATTTCAAATTCGGTAAGCATATACAGAAAATATTGAATTTTATGAAAATGAGTCAGAAAAATTCAAAACAAAATTTGGCGGGAAGTAACAGCTCTCAACTTCAGATGAACTTGTCAAATCTAGAACGGTTTGAGATAGAGCAATTCTGCGATCGCCAATCGATTCAGAATGACAAAATTAATATAGTCTGTGAAATTCAAGTCGATCGGCAGCAAATGATTTTATACTCGAAAAAAGTCCAAGGGGTATACCCCTAAAAGTCATGAAACGTACAAAATCACCAGAATCACTTGGAATTACCACCGTATACTCAAATATACTGAGATACAAGTTGTATCACAAAATAGCGATAAAAGGTCAAAAATTCCCTCGCACCATAGATTTTTCGAAAATGTTAATATTTCATTTCTCTAAAAATCCCAAACCAACCTCAAACGTATCTTGACGAGCTGGTTCCGAATATATCATCAAAAACGAAATTAGATGAATGAAGGATTGAGCGAGAACTAAAAATGATTCGGTCGAAATTGCAAAAATTTTATTCATTTCGTTAATTCTTGGCGGAATTCAAGTTTTGATTCAAAATTTGAAATCAGCTCGTCAAGATACGTAAGATTTTTCGAAAAATGTTAAATAATAATTTTCGAAAAAAGGTTTATTTCGAAAGTGCAGAGGTTCCGTTAAAAGGCTACCAAATCTGTATTTGACAAGGAATCGATTTCAAATTTGGTGAGCATATACAAAACAGGTGAGTCAAAAAAAATTTTAAAAAATTGTGGCGGGAAATAACAGCTTTCCACTTCCAATGAACTTTTCAAATAGAGAATGGTTTGAGATAAAGCAATTCTGCGAACGCCAATCGATTCAGAATAATAAAATTAGTATAGTCCGTGGATTTCAAGTCGAAGTAATGCTATTGGTGTTTTTCAAATAATATCACTGTATCTTTTATTCCTCGGCACCGTTCGAAGCTCCACAAGGTTCGCATCTTGGACTCCTGTTATTTCTGTTATTTTCTTAAAAGACCTCCTACGGTCTTCGAGTGAATGCTTTTTGTCAACGTTCATATAATTAATTGATAGGTCATTATTTTACATTGTATTATTTGAGCTCCACATGACATACATTTTTCAATTTTATTACCTATTGTAACAATATTTTCCTTGACAGATGACCTGTTTATACCACAAAATAAATAAATTAAACAGTTTCTATCCACTGACTAGGTACTTATTACTGGATGATGTAATTAAAAAATTAACTCGAAATCGATTTTGATGAAAAATACAGGAAAGTTCTGCATTACAATATTCTATTGTGCGTCATGAATACCCAACCAGAAAACCGTGTCATGTCATCCATGATCTATTCTTGCCTACATCATAATTGAAATGCAAATAGAATCATTTAGAGACGGTGACATCATTAGTTGTTTGTCTCACTGGATTTTTGGCAACAACTCGGTTTAATTTTATTTTGATCGATTCGATACCCTACATAAAAACGGGCCGGCCGGCGTAAACATTTTAATAATAATCTGCCATTATTTCGGAAAGGTTTCAATCAGGAGGCGGTGATTACGAGAAACTATGAATTTCGATCAACAGCTCTTTTCTTGACGTTGGAAGATATAAATTCAATCCTCTTTCATTTTCTTTCCAGTTTCAATTTATCATGATTTTCTTGTGATTCGCATCTCGTTGAAATACATAATCAAGGGTTAATATAAAAAGACCTTGATAAATAGTCGACTATTTTTATTGCATCTGAATTTCAACTGTATTTTATAATAATTTATTGAGACATTATTTTGGCATTAATAATCTGATAAAAACCCGAGAGCGAAGCTCGAGGGCTTTCATCTCTGATTATTAATACCAAAATAATGTCGAGTAAAATTAATAAATACAAGAGAAATTTAGCAGCAATGAAATAGTCGACAATTAATCAAGGTCGTGTTATATTTATGATTATTTCTTTCGTCTATTAAATATCAGTCATCAACCAATCATACGTTTGTTTCCTGTTTGACAGGACCAATCAACACGCTCTATTAGCGACTATTTACATGATGCACAATAGTCACACACCTCTACTGTAATGTCGTAATACATGCAACTGATTACCACAACAATGAAATAAAGTAGTACATGCCAAGCGCGGTTATTTTTAGAAATAACAAGTGAACACCTTGGTGTAGGTAGTGTAATCCATCAGTTGATTTACAGCTGCGACGAAGTACAAAGTACAGGGTTGATCGATGGAAATTCTGTTAACAATCAACGACTACTAACAGACCTTTTACAATGCTATCTGCTATCGTATAGGTCATGGAAACATCCAGCAACATCGAGCTCATTGAATATTTAGGATAATCATTAAATGTCCGTCTTGGCGGAATTCGCTAGATTGGTTGGTTGTTTGAAGCTGAAGGGCCAGATATAGAGTTTACCTGGAAGGTGTTCCTTAACACTGAGACCTGCTGGGGTCTATTGTATTATTCTGTATTATTATTCAAAGTGTACACCGAGCTTTAAAAAAGGTGACCCTACATTGATAGAAAACTATAGATCTATTTGTGTCTCGAGTCCGATCTCGAAAATTATGGCTATAGCTCCTCTTCTTCCAATCCAACTTCCAGGAAACATTCTATCCAAAAACGCCCAAACAGGCTGTGCATAATGTGGAGGTGCCCCGTCTTGTTGAAATTTTAAGTGGTCTTCATGGTAATGATCGTCATTTTCAATGATGTCGACTAATTGTGGATAAACAAATTGATTCAATAATTCCAAATAAGTTTCTCCTGTCAGGATACCGTCGAGAAATACTGGTTCAATCAAACGGTCCCCAAAAATACCGGCCCAGACATTGAGTTTTTGGGGAGTTTGAGTATGGACTTCGTGGAAAACATGTGGATTGGCATCCGACCACTAACGACAATCATGATGATTCACAGTCGAATTCATCAGAAAAGCAGATGTTGAAAAGAAAATTCTCATCAGCATCTATTTTCGTAGTCATAATTTCACAAAATTCCTGTCGCCTATCCAAATCAGCTTCATTGGTGGTCGGTGGATCAGCGGTCTAATGCACAGGCCGTTCGGAACTCCAGCATAGCGATAGTCGTTTCGAATCCGATGTAGGTACAAGAATTTTTCTCAACTACTTTATATCGGATTCGATAGGCGGCCGCATGCCTTGTTGAAAAGCAAGTGTATTGTGAGTTGTCTAGATGCCAATCTCGTCTGGTGCTAGCTTGGAGTGCACACCGACCACCCGAGGTGGTGCTGTAGGTTTTCCGGGTTTTCCTGCAGCTGAAAAGTGAATACATCACCTAAAACATCAGTAAGTCGCCACGGCAAATAATAATAATAGCCGTCCTCTACCCGCACAGGCTATGCCTTTGGGTACACTCAACGAGTGTTTATGAGGGAGTATTATTATTATTATTATTCAATTAAAATCTAATCTAATCTAATCGAATCTAATCTGTCGCCAGTGGTTTCTAAGGCCTATGGCTTTTAGAAGGTAGTGGATTTTGTTGAGAGCTATGACCTTGAATACATCACCTAAAACATCAGTAAGTCGCCACGGCAAATAATAATAATAGCCGTCCTCTACCCGCACAGGCTATGCCTTTGGGTACACTCAACGAGTGTTTATGAGGGAGTATTATTATTATTATTATTCAATTAAAATCTAATCTAATCTAATCGAATCTAATCTGTCGCCAGTGGTTTCTAAGGCCTATGGCTTTTAGAAGGTAGTGGATTTTGTTGAGAGCTATGACCTTGAATATATCCGTATCTGAATATATGAATATATCACTGTACTATATCTTTAATCGGTATGGACGCGTGCCACGTCGATCTGTACGACATGCTCGTAGGTCTCGAATGCGGATGTTTTTACAACGTTCAGTAGACGACTATCGAAACTTAAATTTGTTCTCTGCGACGTTATGAGTCATAGCTCCTAAGAAAATCCACTATCTCTACCCGGTTTAATAGTTTATTCACTAGGTGTTTCGGATTCATGCCTATTACTAGGTTGACCTGTCCGAATATTCTGTAGCGCCTGTTGGGAAGCGCGTCGCATTCGATGATGTGAGATGTTTTCTCCTAGTTACCACAAAGTCTGCACTCTCTGTTTATTCCCATAGTGTGCAGGTGTTTCCTAAGGCTGCAATGTCCGGAGGGTAAGCCGGTAATTGTGCGTATCTTAGATCTGTTTAGGTTGAGAAGAAAATCTTTGTTAAATAGAGAAAAACGAATTGGGGCCGGTCCTGACTATTACACCTGTTTGCTTGTCTCCAGCTCAAAAATAATGCACGAGTCACCGTTCTCGGAAATTCTATAACAGACGGAAAAACATCAAGATTCGAACTGTCTGAATGAAAATTCGAGATACATCAAGAACTCTATTGGGTAAATAGATTCAAAGCTGGTGACTATAGATGGCAGTGAAGGTTACAGTCCGAGTTTAACAGTCAGTTGGCAATATAAATAGCGGTATTTTGAGTTGCCTACGCGTCAATAGTAATATAAAGGACTCCGCACGGAATACATGGGATTTTGGTTGATTGCGGAATTCAATGAAACTCAGGTATGTTGTAGATCACGATCTGTCGGTAACACTTTGAATGGACCATAATCAAATCGTATGATTAGTTTCGGAGAAACAGGGTGATTTTGAAATATGTTACGAAAACACACAAAAAAAATTAATTTTCACAAATTGAGATTATTTCTGATTTATTCACGTGATTTGGCTAAAATATTTCATGCCTTTGAAAACGCCATACTATTATGATCCAAAACAGTACGTAGTCTACCGGGGAACTCAAAACATCCACTTTCGACGTTGTTTGCTCCACTTAGTATCATTGAGATATTACCTAATTTAATTTCGAGGTATGGCTAGGTAATGTTTACAATTTGAAAAGGCAATACTACTTTGACACAAACACAGTATTTTACTATATCAGGGTAATCAGAAAAGTACTTGAAAATATCCTATTAGGAAGTTATGTTCGTCATTCATTCAATAGAATCCTCACAGAACCCTACGTTTTCGACTTTCAATATTAATTAATATCTGAAAACCCTTAAACCATGATAATTGAAAAACCACAAGCCACACTTATATTTAAAAACTAAAAGGGTTCTACAAATATGTTTGCCAGTGGCACTATAACTTTGCAATGTATCTAATAAAATAAATGGATAAACTTTTAAGTCAAAAAATTTTATTGTAAAGAAACCTAGTATGGCAGCACTTTTTCCCCCTATTAGACGTATGGGAAATGTAATAACGGTCGTATTTTATCAAATACTTTCCAAAAATCCAAATGCAATACTAGTACAAATCGTTTGGCAAAAAAATAAAATTACACCCTTGCGGTGGTATGGCGGCCATTGGTAACCGTCAGAAACGTATGGCAAGGTGATTTCCGTGAAAAGCGACTCGACGATGATTAGCTGCGCAAAAATTAGCCTGGTACAAATGGTTCAATTTTTTGTTTTTAAATTAATGTATTCGTGTCGGTTTGGCGGGCTGTAAGTCAGTCAAACCGGAGAAATATGGCATTACGCTACTGCCTACTTCTTTTTTATCGACTATCGGAAAATACAAGTATTTTTGTGGAACAAATCGTTCGACACTCGTTATTCATCCGATACGTTTGATTAACGCCCACGCGATTGGGCCGCCGGTACCAGTGCTATGACCATCATTTTCTTTTTTGTCATTTCGTAGTCAGACCCCTGAAGAAGCGCCATACTGGTACAAATGACCTAATATTTTGTGTCACCATCTCCCGGTCTATATCTCGAAACTAAATTAGAAGATATCTCAATAATACTAAGTGGAGTAAACAACGTCAAAATTGGATGTTTTGAGTTCCCACGGTAAGCTAGATACTGTTTTGGATCATAATAGTATGGCGTTTTCAAAGGCATTGCATATTTTACCCAAATCACGCGAATAAATCAGAAATAATTTCAATTTGTGTGAATTACTTTTATTTTGTGTTTTCGTAACATCTTTCGAATTCACCCTGTTTCTCCGAAAGTAATCATTCGATTTGATTATGGTCCATTTAAAGTGTTACCGACAGATCGTGATCTACAACATACCCGAGTTTCATTGAATTCCGCAATAAACCAAAACCCCATGTATTCCGTGCGGGGTCCTTTGTGATACATTTACTGTTAAAATAAATTAGATAGACAGAGATGTGTGCATTTTTGTCGTAATAGATTTTTGTTCAACTATGTAGCAAAGTATAGGATTTCAAAAATAAGAAACAATTTCTCCGCCAATTGTTCACATATATTTTGCAAATCAGTACAATAAATTGTAAGCAGAAAAATTGTAGGAGAAAGAAAAAGAAACAAAACCTATTCAAAATTGTAACATTACCATTGCCATTAATCTTAACAATAACTAAAAAATATGTTGTAAATTTTGGTGGAAAATAGTATATATATAATTGATGTACATCTTTATATATTTTTCTCTACTGTTTCAGATGACTCGATAGTTGGAGGAATCAAATGAGGCGGAAATGGAGAAAACCTGATATTTAGTATAGCGCCTGTCACATTATCCCAGGATTTTTCGACGTCCTACATCAATTGAAACAAAATCAAAATGAAGCATGTTAATTCCAGTTTGATCACACTGAAATGCGTGTTGTTCCTAGTTTTTGGGGGTGAGTAGAACCTTCTTCCATCGTTGCCAAAAATGAGCAAATTGCTATTTCATGCCAAACATGAACATTTGCATTTCGATACACCATTTCTAACGAGTTAATTTTTGTTCTATTTCCAGCTATAGGAAGCCTCTTTCCCTTTCTACCTCTCCACATGATTTCCCTAGGGATTTCCAAAGACGACTCGATTTTGATATCGATAATATCACCCGCTGTGGCCCTGTTAGGGCCTCTTGTGGCAGCCCCGTTGGCAGACAGGCTCGCAGGTGGCTTCGGTGGGGCGCAGAGAAGTAAAACAGGAAGATACCTTCGAGTGATGATAGCAGCGTGTCTGGTACTAGCGATGATGTTCTATTGGTTGCTGATACTGGTACCACCAATAGTGAGTAGATGTTTCTTCGATTCTACCAAGAAAAGTGTTCACTGTAGATTCAGGAATATGCTTTTCCTGGAATAATTTAATATTTCAATATGTCAAATGCTTCTAGATGAGGAATCCTCCGAAGGCATCTTTTGCTTGTGATGGAAAAGGAGGATTCATCCTGCAGGACCGATGTGGGGCAGATAAAACGTGCTACGATTGGGGGACTAGTGTAAGTACATTTCTCAAACAGTTGTGTTAAAAGTATCCACCAGGAATATTTTGATTAGTAATCATTTTTGTTATCGTATTATGTGTCTTGGAATGTTTCATTATTGTTCATTATTCTTGCTTGTCTTTTTCACTTTTTTTTTTTTTAAATCTGACTAGAAAAAACTGCTTCAGAGCATAAATGTTCAAAACATTATGTGGACATTAAATTTTCTTTGTTTTCCAGAAAGGATCCGTTCTGGTGAAAAATTGCGAATTTTCCTGCAATGCCACCTCAGATTATTCCAGAGAAGTGACAACAGTGCCCCCCAAAAACGAGAGCAATGACTTCAATGAAGAAAGCGATTATTATGATAGCGGAGAAGGTCCCGTAATAGAACCAGAATCGACATATTACGTAAGTTCAAGGAAAATATATGAAGCACGTCGTTACATCCCTCAAACACTTGTGCTAAGCATATGAATGATTGTCATATACAGAGTGTTCCTTGAAGACATGCTAATATTTAAGGGAGTGAGTCTTTGAATCACTCGAAGAAAAAACTTCCTACGAACGTATGTCCTAAATGTCTTACCTTTCAGTTTTTTATTAATAACTGAGATAATATTGTAGACATCTTTTTGAAATTTGGTACATGTCTTTTAATCATCAAGGTGCGTTTTGTTATGTACAAAAATTTTCATTTTCTCTACAAGTGGCCTCCGTATGGGATTTGCATTGAATATTTTTAGAAAAAAAAATACTACGCCACTGCTTTCTCTTGAAATGAAATTTACTTCTAAGATCCTCATCCAACGCTGCCAACAGTACCGTAAATGACAGATCGCCACCAAACATAAAGTAGCTGAAGCGATAAGTCATTAATAAAAATGAAAATAGAGTGGTCCCGGGTTGGATTCTTGTGGAACTCCTGAACCAACATTCTGACTGAAAGAATACTTTCCAAATTAACAAATAAAAATTTTTTATTTACGTTTTCATCTGTTGAACTAATAATTCAAAAATAGCAGCCAGAAGTAAGAAATAGTCGATTCTATATCGAACACCTAAAATAAGTATCAATATACATTTACCTCGCCTTGAGAATCCAAAGCTCAAGAAATGACTCTTTAGTGAATAATATTTGGTCATGGATTCATATTAGTTGAATAATTTTAGCCAACTGAAGTAGTGATAAATTATCAGTAACTATTTGAAATTATCAGGATTCTTTCTTTCATCATTTGCATGGTACACAATAGTCACCGACTATTCAGCATGATAACTATATACTTACCAAGGAACCTGTGCATCTGACAGTACTCTAAATGAATACATGTCAAACGTCAAATAGAATCAATCGTGTTGGAGCTGTATAAGTATTTGAAAATAAAACGGTTTGGAGAAACCAAAAACGAAGAGATAGATAGGGTAATCGAGGCTGCAATCCCTGACAATACAGTGTCATTCATATGACTGAAATAAAGAATTGGATTCAAGAAATAATCTTCATAAATATAACACAACCTTGATTAATTGTCGACTATTTTATTGCAGCTAAATTTCTCTTATATTTATTAATTTTACTCGACGTTATTTTGGCATTAATAATCAGAGATAAAAGCCCTCGAGCTTCGCTCTCGGGATTTCATCAGATTATTAATGCCAAAATAATATCTCGTTAAATTATTATAAAATACAGTCGAAATTTAGATGCAATAAAAATAGTCGACTATTTATCAAGGTCTTGATATATTACCCTCGATAATTTTTCCAGAGCTACACAAAATAGCGAGTGCAATAGGTTACTGAAAAATATTTCAGTTTTCAATAACGATCTTTCGATGTCAAAATCCACCTTTTCAAGAAACACCTTGGTAGTTTTTCAATTTCTGAATGATTTCCTCTTCAAGAAATAACATATAATTAATACGCAAGTTTTTTTTCTCAATTAGTAGCATTCCTTCTTTCATTACAAGAGCCTTGATATCCCTGATAAAGTCAATGTATAATGCACTGGACTGAGCAAGGGGTGACTCATGGTTATGTGCACAGGCCACTACGTACAGCATTTATGTAATACTATCATCAATGCAGACTGAATGGATTGAAAGGGTATCTAGACTGACTATTCATCGATTCAAAAAAATTTTGCACAGATCTCTATATCTAAATAATAATATTCTTTATTTTTGTTTTCAGACAACACCTCCCCCTATATCGAACGATAGTATAATATTCATTCCGCACCCGCACATGTGCTATACGAATTCCAGCGGAGACATCGTCTGTGAAGTTTACACCGAGTTTTCGAAACCGATAAATTTCAGGATAGGACTAAAACCCAATATTGACAACGATACAGAGGGAACTTGCAAATATCCATTCAGTAAGTACTCATAAGATGGTTGCGGAATTTACTCTGTGTTGTAATAATATCATTACTGTTTTTGAATATTATTTGATATTCGCCAGAGAAATTAAAACTTTGAAATATTTATTTTTTTTGTGATATCTGACATTTTTATATATAAAACACTTTTCTACTGCAGAGTTACCGGAAATTTCTCGATAGGCACTTATGCATGAGGCCTCTTTGGCCACTTTGGCTATCGATTTGATTTATATCCTCGGGCCTTTATTGTCAATAATTTTGAAAAAGTAGAATTCTATTTTACTTTTTTTATAAAATTTTGGGGGGTTACGGATTTCGCTATGAGTGATGTCTCATTTTTATTTGAATTCTGTATAGTTTTTCTCTCTGAAACTAAAAAACTGGTTCCACTGAAAATTAACTCTTCAACTCGAGAACGGTTGAAGATAGAGCAATTCTGCGAACGCCAATCGAATCAGAATGATCAAATTAGTATAAAGTGGGAATTTCGAGTCAATCGATGTAAAATAAAATTAGTCGAAAAATCGAAAAGTAGACCCCTAAAAATCATGAAAAATATAAATTCGGCAGATTCACCTACAATCCGCACTAAATACGCAAAATTTCATGCAGATTCCGAAAATATATGATTTTTTATGTTCAGATTCAAGGTTTGGCATATAAAAGGAATACAACGCCAAAAATGTCACGAGTAGGACTGGAAAAAAATATGGAGGAAAATGACTCCTTCCCACTACAGATGATTTCTCAACTCGGGAACGGTTGAAGATAGAGCAATTCTGCGAATGCCAATCGATTCAGAATGATCAAATTAGTGTACCTAATCTGGGATTTCCGAGTCAATCATCATAAAAATCATGAAAAATACAAATTCGGCAGATTCACTTACAATCCGCACTATATACGCAAAATTTCATGCAGATTTCGAAAATATATGATTTTTTATGTTCAGATTCAAGGTTTGGCACATAAAAGGAATACAACGTCAAAAATGTCACGAGTAGGACTGGAAAAAAATATGGAGGGAAATGACTCCTTCCCACTACAGATGATTTCTTAACTCGGGAACGGTTGAAGATAGAGCAATTCTGCGAATGCCAATCGATTCAGAATGATCAAATTAGTGTACCTAATCTGGGATTTCCGAGTCAATCATCATAAAAATCATGAAAAATACAAATTCGGCAGATTCACTTACAATCCGCACTATATACGCAAAATTTCATGCAGATTTCGAAAATATATGATTTTTTATGTTCAGATTCAAGGTTTGGCACATAAAAGGAATACAACGTCAAAAATGTCACGAGTAGGACTGGAAAAAAATATGGAGGGAAATGACTCCTTCCCACTACAGATGATTTCTTAACTCGGGAACGGTTGAAGATAGAGCAATTCTGCGAATGCCAATCGATTCAGAATGATCAAATTAGTGTACCTAATCTGGGATTTTCGAGTCAATCATAAAAATCATGGAGAATACAAATTCGGCAGATTCACTTACAATCCGTACTATATACGCAAAATTTCATGCAGATTCCGAAAATATATGAATTTTTATGTCCAAATGACTTCAACCAAGTCGATCAACATAATATTTTCATTTTCGGTCGGTGGCTCAGTGCCTAAGGTCTCTAGCGGTGGAACTTCTAGCTCGCATCAGACAGACGTTCGAGGCTCGGGTACGGAATCTTTTTTCTCGAGTACACGCGTGTCTTTAGGTGGCCACATGCCTTGTTGTGAATCAAGTGTGATGTGAGTTGCCTAGATGCCAATCCTGTCGTCTGGTGCTAGCTTGAAGTGCGCACCGACCAACCGGGGTGGTGCTGTAGGTTTTCCGGGTTTTCCTACAGCTGAAAAGTGAATACACACACCACCGACAATATCAGTAAGTCGCCCCGGAGCGCCACGGCAAATAATAATAATAGCCGTCCTCTACCCGCACAGGCTATGCCTTTGGGTACTCTCTACGAGTGTTTATGAGGGAGTAATATTATTATTATTATTTTGTGTTCTATTAATGCATGTATGTAACAAATTTTGATAAAACATGTGAAAAGAACAAATATTTTGTGAAATACTGTCTGTTTCTCATTTCATAAAAAATTAAATGAAAAAAATACATTTTTCTCTAAATGACATTAAAAGCGGCCTAATGACACTTGGCAGGCTTAGAAGTTGTACTTTTAATGCCTAGGCAGAAAAAGTCCACTTTTACTGCCTAGGCAGAAAAAGTTCGTTGCTAGGCAACCTTCCAAGTAATAATTTAAATTAAAAAAAAAAATTAAAAATCAAACTGGTTATTAAAATTGACAATGACAAAGTAAACAGTAAACAAACAAATTCAGCAAACGTCATCAGCGGTAAACATAGTAACGCAGGGCCTAGTTACCTTTGATGAAATAATTTAGTTATTTGGATATTGATAATGAAACGCAATTTAAATATGAAAAAGTCGATTTTGCGTGGAATTGGAACAAATTTGAAGAAAAAATTATATGTTTCACACGGCAGAAAAGCAGATTTAATGCCTTGGCTGGTTTCATAGCCGAGCATTAAATCTTGTGCTTTTCTGCCCAGTAAAACAAATAACTATTTTATTTATTTTTTCTCCGATTGGCAGCAAATGTTAATTTTGCTGACACATATCAATCAGCAAAGTATTACTTTTCCTGCCTAGGCAGCAAAGTGATTATACTCAATGGGAATAAAACATTTGACGTAAACATTTATTAGCAATTATTACATAACACTTTTAACAAGAATTTAAAAACATATGTTTAGTTGAACAAATAGGTCACCTTTTCTTTCCTCAGATATCGTTCTCTCTACATTAATTATATTACCAGTTTGATTCGTCTCATAAGTTGTTCCTATATTTGTCAAAACTTTTTCACAAATGCTGGTTTTACTTGCCATTGAATCTTCAATGTACCCTTCTGCTATAGTTGAGGATTTCCACCCACCATGTCGTTTCAACATTATTATGTCACCTCCTGCATTCACAAGTAAAGTGACAGAACTTCTGCGGAGGCAGTGTCCCGTATATTCCTTAGCATTCGGCAACTTTAAATAGACAGCTATTTCTTGAGGCATTTTACCAAATTTAAGGATTCCAACAAATTGCTTTATGGATTTACCTTTTGCGTATTTGAAAAAAAATCTTGTGTCTTTTAATTCAGCAGGCCGAAGAGCTATATATTTTCTAAAAACATCCAAATATTCCATTATTACGAAAGACCTCGAATTCTTCGTCTTCGTGTTTAATAGGGATACCAATAGTTTATTGTTCATATCTTCAATATTTTCTAACTTTAAATTCAAAAGTTCGTCGCAGCGACATGCACCCGCAATTCCAAAAATCAATACAACCTAAAAGAATGGATTATAAGTATTTTCACTCTATGGTATAGATATCTTATTCAAAACTTACTTTTGCTAATAAATATTCATCATCTGGAGCATCCAGTATAAAGTTTATAATATCTTGTTTTTCGAAAACTCGGGACTTCTTTGCCTTGTAGCCTTCAGATGACCGTTTTAAATATGCCCACAACTTCAAGTATCTTCCTATATCTACGCCATCATTTTTAACATTCATAGTTGCCTTCAACATGGAATATACAGACCAAAGGGTAGAACTCTTCATTGTTTGAGATAATCCAGCAAAATAAGCAAGTAATACTCCGAAAAAGTCTTCGCATTTTTCTCCATGCAATAATCCATAAATCGTTTATAATTTCCTTCATATTTCATCCGAGACTTCACCGGCAACAAATTCAACTCTATATTTTTTGCCACCTCCCTTATTTCTGGAGGAGTAAGTACTTCCAGGTCGCTATCACTGTCCATTATATAATAATTTAAATATACCGATATTTTTTCGCACAACTGTCAGAAATGTCATGAATTGTCAAACTATAATTATTATGGACATTTCCATAGCAACCAACCATTCCAACAACTGCGATTTATATCAAATTTTATTTTAATTGAACACTACAGGAAAAATAAAGAGATTGTGGGAATTGTAATAATTTGCAAATACAATATCCTCCTATATCATTATGAACAATCGGAGAAAAAATTATATGTTCAACTAGGCAGCAAAGTAGATTGACTGCCTTAGCTGAATTCCTAGCCTCGCTACGCTCGGCTATGAATTCAGCCTCGGCAGTCAATCTACTACTTTGCTGCCTAGTTAAACAAATAACTATTGCCAACAGAGATCTCAAGAAAAAAAAAACTATCAGAAAAAGTTTAAAGAAAGCTGACGTATTCATTTGAAAATCAGGGCCGATCGTCAGCAAATATATTCGCTGGTCACCCAAATAATAATAATAACCATCCTCCACCCGCACAGGCTATGCCATTGGGAAATATTATCATTAAATAGGACAGAAAATGGCTTGGGGCAGTTTTTGTCACTCTTCAGCTCTGCAACAAAAAGTTACTAGGCGACTCGTAGTAAAAGCTCAATTCGTGAATTTCCTGACACGCCCCCTTGTCAAAAATCCGACCCTGTTCTACTGAAAGTATCGTCAATGTAGACCTGATTGTTTTATATTTTTTTTACCAAACTCTTCTAATTTATAAAATTTGCGAAAGGTTTAATCATTTATAATCTATTTTAATTTCAGGAAAGTATTATAGCGTCATATTAGTTTTCTCACCATATAACTTCAATAAAGTTCGGTTATGAAATATATAATCTCTTTCAGTTGACGAATTCAAATGTAGAATCAACTCAGCCATTCGAAAAAACTTAACAAACGACGGTGAATATGACTGTCAGCCTGTCGTACTTTGTGAGATCCACAACGCCTATACGAACAAAGGTAGCTTACTGAAAAAATCCCAATGCGGCTACGACAGCTTTTGGTTGTACCTCTTCCTGCGATCCATAGCTGACATTTTCCCAGCTGCAGCTTCGGTACTGATTGGTACCGCAGTAGTGATAGCTACCAGAGAAACATCAACAGGTGAGGTGTAAAATCAGAAATTTGCTTCAGTTTTCTTTTGAAATTTGAGGCTTTATATATTTCGTAATAGGAGTTTCCAATGGATCAGTAATTTCATGAAGTCAAATCATGGTATATTAGGTATATCGGGGAGGAAAATAGTGAGTCGCAATTATATTAGGAGATTCAGACAATAATGAATTAAAATAGTTTGATTTCAAACTATCGAACCAACAACGATATTATGGAGAACCAAACTAGGTAGGAAATAACTTCAAAGAAATGTGAAAAAATCGAAAAATCAACTTGATCGTTACATTACATGACGTCCACAATTTCTGTTAGATTTCGATTCTGATCATTTTTAAGTCTTACACATTTCGATTCTGATCATTTTATATCTTATACATTTTGGTTCCATGAATTCTACGTTATTACATTTTTTTTGCGGATAATTTTATGGTTTTACCTTTTTAGATATTATTACATGATGTTTCGATGAAATTCTGTTTCGCTAGTTTGTTAATTTGAGGGTTTTATGTTATGAATAGCTTAGCTTATTGAGATTTGCGATTACTTAGTTTCATCATCTCAGTAACTGTCGTTTCTTAACAAACTCAGATCTATGAAAAATAGTTCTAATCGGTTCTCATACATACATATTAGATGAATTTATTGTCGGATTTCAAATCAGTTCTATACTTTTTATTCCGTTATATTTGAGTCTTATAAAAAGATATTTAGATAAATGATTATTTCTCCATTTTATTGGTTTTACATACAGGGTGTTCCAAATTGAGTCGGCACCATTGCCAACTCCGTTATTATTGATGCTGAGGATTCGGTTGAATGGGCAAACTAGTAGCATTTTTAATGGCCTCGATGCCGAAAACAATCAAAAAATTGAGTCACGTTTTCCGAATATTTCATAAAATGATATTTCTTTCAATGGAACACCCTATATTTTTTCATGCATTTTGATTCGTAATAACATTCTCAACAACACAGCTCATATCACCTTTCTTCCTAAAGTGGAAAATGAGCGACTTATGTGGAAATATTTCTTTCTATCCCTAGTACATTTTTTTTTTGTTTTGGCGAAAAAATCCTCATGATTGCCCAAACACCCAATTTTGGTTCTTATACGAATGACAATATTTTGTTACTGATAGCAAAATAAGACAGTAAAAAGAAAAAATTGCCCTGGGATGTGAACTCGTGAAACCCGTGATCATCATGTCGCACCACTCAATTGACACCACTGAGCTATTTGGTATTAATGTACAAAACGATTATTTCCATCTTGAAGCCATTCCGCTAGCCGCATTTATTTGGTCAATCAAAATATGTCTGCTGTAATGATAACTTTGAAGCCGTTTTTGTACAGAACAGAAAATACTGGAGGGTCATATGAATGTGGTTGGAAAAAATGTGTTCGATTCGATAAAACATAATTATTATGAGCAATCAAGTTGCCTTGAAACTTTGGTGAAATACTATTTGTGAAATATTCTCAAGTATATCATGACAATGTCATAAATTATTGTAACTGTAAACTACTGTTCGAATATTTTTCGAAATGCCGTTTTCCCATCAAGAAAAACGTGATATGTTAGAATCCTATTTGGTTTGCCAGAAAAATAGCGTAAGAGCACTCCAACACTACAGCAATTCGTTCTCCGATCGTGAATTACCTAATCGGCGTTTTTTGGCTGTACTTCATCGTCGATTCAGGAATAATGAAAAAGTTATTGAGAAGAGGAGAACTTAAAAACGTTTGTTGATATCTGAAGATACAGAAATTGACGTTTCATCTTACTTTGAGGTATATCCAAATAATTCTATCAGAGATTAATCCAGAAAAGTAGAATTATCGGTCCATTTTTCTACCATGGTTCTTTGAACGGACCCCGCTACATTGATTTATTAACAAGAGTGTTGGAAGAGTTTCTCGAGGATCATGATCTGGAGGCTCGTCAGATGATCTATTTTCAGCAGGATGGAGCATCAACACATAATGTCAGTGGCGTAAAAAAAAATGCTGCAAGGCTGTTTTGGAAACAGATGTGGATTGCTACAAATGGTCCTGTTAAGTGCCCCCCTCGTTCACCAGACATGACACCTCTAGTTTTTTATTTTTGGGGATTTTTGAAAAATGAGGTGTACAAAATGAAACATAATAACGTAGATGAAATGAAAAATTGCATTGAAACTATAATTAATAGAATTGATGGCCGAACTGTGTTGAATGCCACACGTAGTGTCAATAGAAAGGCCCAAATATGTGTTCAGCAAGAAAGCGGTGTTTTTGAACATTTACTCGATATTTTATAGCGCTTTACCAAATCCGTTTGTTATAAATGCTTCCTATTGATAAAACTGTCTTATTTTCACCTTTACGAAAAAAGGTCAGATGAGCTTTGTTGTTGAGAATGTTATTACGAATCGAAATGCATGAAAAAATATAGGGTGTTCCATTGAAAGAAATATCATTTTATGAAATATTCTGAAAACGCGAATGTCAATTTTTCGTTTGTTTTCGGCATCGAGAAGGCCATTAAAAATGCTACTAGTTTGCCTATTTAACCGAATTCGTAGCATCAATAATAACGGAGTTGGCAATGGTGCCGACTCAATTCGGAACGCCCTGTATAAACGGTTTTTTCATTTATTGTTACTACTAAAATAAGTCTGCTATTCTTTGGCCCACCACTTTGTGTTACTTAGTTGACCTCATTTTTGTTTTCCAACAGGAAGAGGTGATGTGGGAAAACAATTTGCAGCCGGTGCTCTTGGATTTGGAATATTCGCCCCTATTATTGGCGGCGCTGCAAATGGCAGATTTTTGGATGCCATGATATGTTTCACAGTTCTCATGACAATCGCTGTCATCATCTTGCTCTTTGACGAGTAAGTTGTTATCATTGTCATAAATATTGTGATATTTGTTGTGAATACATTCAGAATCGTAATGAACTAGGCAAATACCAGAACTACGCCAATCAGACTAGAAGTGCCTGTCACTAGAGGTAGTGCATTTTCTTAAGAGCTATGACCTTGAATATATCTCTCACTCACAGTCACTGCCGAAACGTAAATTTGTCCTCTGCGACGGTATGAGTCATAGCTCTTAAGAAAATCCACTACCTCTAACAAATAAAGCATCATCAAGAGCTATACATTTTTTTGCTGCCGAAATACACGTTGTTTTGGTGATTGAAGAAATTAATAAAATAATAACGAATTTCGAATTCCTTACATCACATGGTGAAGATCAAATTACTTCAAACCATTCGAAAATTATTGTTGATCTAGTAACCTTACCATCCTTAATTTATGATAATTATTGTATTGGAAATTGTATTTTTTCAGTCTATTAGAAGAGAACAATTTGAAAATCTGTTGATAAATAGAAAACAGGTTAAAATTATGGCCCCATTGTACTTTTGAACGTTTTTCATTTGGATATATTCATTCGATTTTATAAAAATGGAACAGAACTAATGAAGCACTTTTTACTTTTGTTATTCCATTAGTCAATTTGAAGTTGATCATTTTGTTTTATCATTAATGTACATCAGATTTTTCTTTTTCCAGAACTTGTTTTACCTGAAATTGATTTCTTCAATAAATAAATAAATAAATAAATAAATTGATTAAAATAACTCCTAAATGAATCGAATAATTTCGACAAATCGTGTAAAATTATCACTTATAATCTCCCTAGAGCATGAATTATTTTGGAAAATTTTCTCGAAGTGTGAATTTTCTTAAAAAATTCGCAACTGAGGAAAATTTCCGGAATATTAATAATCCATGCTCGCGGGAGAATTGGTAAGAAAACTTCATACCAAAACTTTTTTAAAATAGAAATTGAATTGGTGACATAAGTACTTAGGTGACATATTATTATCCATGTAACGGACATCATAGTAGGCCGTTGTTAAGGCTTTGTCTCACAACAGCGAATTGCGAATATCTTTTTTTGCGGATTTGATATCAAATATTTTAATTTCCCTATGCTCTTGTGAAACGTGGTTTATATAATTAAATAGAGAAGCAAATATTCTACCAAAATCACATAATTTTATAGTACTAGAGGAAAGGGAAAAAAAGTTAAGGTCTACTTCTATCGGACGCTAATGAATTACATCGGCGCCACCTTCATTTATTAATCTCGGATTTGTTGTCAAATATTGTAATTTCCCCATGCTCTATTAAAATGTGGTTTAAATAATTAAATAATAGACAATAACATGTTCCTATAATTAAGTTATAAATAAATATCTATCAAAAATATTTTACGCCACTGTGTTTATGATAGCTGTCAACCCAGAGGGAAATTTCCGCTTATTAATTTCTCTCTACGCAGGGAAATTTCCGAAGAAATTAGGTTATTGTCATAGCAACATGTCATAATGCAGGCATCTGATTGGCTAAAATTAACTGGTATAAAATTTTCTAATAAAGTGAACTTTACGAATTTTTAATTACAGGAAAATGCCGCTGAGTCCTCCAGAGTGGTGGTGGCACACTAGATGTGGTCTACTAGCTCTTCCCATGTCGGCTGTCAGGAAATATGGCCTTGAGACAGCAGCTCTCGCTGTAATTCTGTTCCTTCTTGGAGTATTCTGGAACGCCATTGATTCTTACTTACCATGGTGAGTGGCTCAGCTAATAATCATCTAGTGTGAGTAAACGAACCAATATTACCTGATTTCGCACGGAGAATGGCGCAGTCGGTAGGATTGAGTAATTTGCTGAATGTCGCTGGTAAAAACATTTGATATTTTCGAAGCAATTCATACCAAAATACCCCTATTTGGCCTTGAATCGAACAAAATAGATTAAAAAATGTAATGATATAATGTAGGAGTTGGTAGAGTATCTGGCAACACTTGACAGTGGACTAGTGGTCACAACTATAGTGACGAATATCTGACAAAAAACAACTAATTTTCTTTACGACCATGGAAGTATATCTATTAGACTCTGGCACAGATAACATATAGGAACAACTTTGCCAGTGCTACCTATGGAAAATAGCATAAATTCAATCTAGTTCGAAACAATTGACCATCTCTTTATAGGTTTCGTGGTTCTTAGCTATTATCAGTGCAGATTATGTCGAACCAAGCATTAACTCGTTCTTAAATGATTTAGAAATTTTTCATGCATACATATACGTAGAAGTTTCTCTGGATGAAAATTTTACAGGCTATTATCATGGGTCTAAAATCACTTATAGCTTTATGTATCAATTATAAACTAATATCAATCTATATTGCAGGCACGTCGTCAGGATAACAGATGGAGAACCGCTCATTATAGGTCTCACTTTAACGATAGGGGCTCTACCAGCTGTGATTTTCCTGGTGTTTGCGGAAAGAATAGTCGATTACTGCGGCCACAACAATATTCTCATCTTCTGCTTCGTCAACTACATTTGTCATCATTTAGGTGAGTGAAATTTTGATTGTATCGTCAAATATATAGTTTTGAATCAAATGATACCGGAATAAACGAGTCATTTTATTTACTATCATCCGTAAACGCAAGCTACTTCGTTTTTAAAAATGATCAACTCCAACTGCTTGAAAGAAATAACAACAAGAGAGAGGGAATTGACAATTTTTTTGTGTTTATGATTGAGTTCCCAAACTGGAAATAATTCATATCTTTGATTTTCAGCTCTGGTGTTTATCGACAGCGCAGCTTACCTTCTATTTTGCGAGTGGATGGAAATATTCACTCTGCACATCATGTACATTACTGCCGTCCTCTACTTGAGACATCTGGTGCCGCGAAAATTGACCGCTTGTGGACAAGCACTGCCGATTGTTGCTCACTTCTGTTTAGGTAAGAGCGCGCCAGGTCCGATACGAGTGTATCTAACCTACTGCGCCAGTTTACGCTTTAACGAAACTCATTCAATCGAAGTTGAGAAAAGCCTTTATAATTTTAAAAAATTAAGGAATTTTTGTCCCACAGGTCGATTTATTGGATCTCTTCTTGGAGGAATGGCATACGCTGACTACAACTCCGACTACACTTTTCAAAGGGTGCATAAGGGCTTTACCATCGCAGCGGGCGTGGTGGCTATCTTTTACTTCGTCATTTACCATTTCTACCTGAAACCTAAGTGTGCTCCACCCATGCATTTACCCCCTGATCCTGCCCCAGCAGTAATCCAAAGTAAGTAGTCGCATTTTGATTATGAATTCAAAAATTATGAAATTATTTATATCTAATAAACGGTAAGAGATAAGTATCGGACATAGTCGATAAAACTTATTCAAACTGGTTAGTTGAATTCGAAAATAATATAATATATACAGGGAGTTTCATTTGAAAAAACTGAGTTTCAGTCATTTTCATAAGTTCCCGAAAGGAAGTTACTTCTGAGCCTCCCTGTATAATGACACTGATATGCAGTTCATCTACAGAATACCTAATGGCCGTATGCAGCTATGACACAAATTTCAATATTTGGTAAATTTGCAATGTGAAAAAGATTTAATTTTTCAATGATCAGGTTTTACACCTCTAAAACCGTTACAGATAGGTATAGGGAATTATCTGGGAAAGTTATAAGGACTTCTTCAAGGATTCCAAAAATTATATTGTAGTAAAACTGCACTAACTAATTTATCTATTTTATTTAAAACACTACTTAAACAATTATTCGAGCCTTTCGGGCGAGTTGTAAGATGTCCCCAGAACCTTCGTCAGAAGGTTCGCGATTCTTCCTCGTGATTTATTTGTTTGTCAGCGGAGAACTTGTTTACATTTCGAGTTAACGATGATCAGGGCCGGACTCGAGGCCGGTCTCGAAATCGTTACAATATAATATATGGGGCATTCCAAAAAAATTTTTAACATGATCTGTCGTTCCGTTCTCCAGAAACGTCTAATAGGCCATCGAATGTGGAATACCCTGTATAGAGTGTATAGAAAATGGGGTAATGGACGCCTGTGGTATCACTCAATGAGAACCAAAGAAGTTTTCCCCTTCATCACACTAGTAATTTCATTCCTAGATGCGCATTTCGTCAACCAAGTTAACTTCATCAGTAGGTTCACTAAACTGTTTAGTTACGTTGAGGATCAACTTGATATCAAGGTCCAGTTTGGTTGGATTAGATCATGTTCCCTTCTTTTATGGCTTAAAAATGAAAAAAGAAGGGAACATGATCTAACCTAACCAAACTAACCTTGCTATCTAAGTTGAATACTTGGGACTACTATACCGCCTTAGCTTCGATTCAAATATACCGCCTTGGCCAGGATAGTTCTGATTGGTTCATGCGGATTGCCTGTTGGGAAGTGTTGTGGAAAGGAATTCTTGCAATCTAATTTTGCGCCGTTGCCAATTTTATTTCAGGAATATTCAATTCACTACCACTACCACATGAAATATTTTAGAAAGTGAGTTATGAACAATTAGTAGATAAACCAATTACATTTTTCTATGATGACATTCTGGGTTATTCAGGTGTCCATTGGAAACGAGGCAACATTGATAAGTTAACAATAGCGTCAAGCTAGAAAGTATCACTGATGTTACCTGTAGTCCATGAACAATTACCATCACAGTTCTAACATCAGATTAGATTAAATTCGATAAAAATGCGGGATTATCATCAGCTGAAGATTTCGCGGGCATGGCAATATTCCAGGAAATATCAGTGATGCTTTCTAGGTAGACGCTATTATCAATATTGCCTCATTTTCAAGTGTCACCCGAATAACACCTGCACATTTAAAATGTTTCCAAATGAATGCAAACTGGGCAGTATGTAAAAAACGTAATAGATCACGGAAACAATTTTCTGCACGTGCGAAAACGTATATATCAGTACACATGCGCACACATATGTTCGCACACACACAAGGACATTAATATGCGCACAAACACGGGTATTAACATGCGTAATAAATGTAAACGCAGAGAGAAATTCAGCGTTCGGCTCCACAAAAATAAAGACTACTTTTTACATAAAAGAACGTACTTAGTGACTATAATCCATATACCTAGTACTTTGCGACTTTGAATAAAAATATCATGTCTATAGACTACAGAGCAATAGACTTACCTTCGTACCTCAAGATCAAGTAAATGGACAAAATTAAGACGGAAATGCGCATGCGCATGCACAGCGTATTTCTTTCTATAGGTCTTTATCAAGAAATAAGGGAGGACTGTAAATACGTAAAGTTGAAAAACATGGGAAAAAGTAGCAATGGAAATGCGCGCGCTCGTCTTGCTCGCGTATTTTTTTTATGGGTCTCCATCAAGACATAAAGGAAGAACGTTCATAGGTAAAGTTGAAAAAGTAGAGATGGAAATGCGTAAGTATATATAGTGCATTCCATTTAAAACGAGCCACCGTGAATAACTGTTGGTACAATGATTCTCAGGAAAAATAAAAAAACAAGTCAACAATAGTATACAGGGGGACACATTTTGACATATTCACATTTGATCTAACTTTCCCTATCGCACCCCAAGAGCATGTCACCAATTTTTTTTAAATGTATATATAGATAGAGACTAATAATGGTGCTTTACTGTTAGGTTTTGTTGGTTATTCAGTGGAATGATTGGGGAAATCAACTTTTGGAAAAATATATTTCGTGACAGTAACTACAATAATAATTATAATAACAAAACTCATCATGCATTCAACATAAACCAACTTGATTAAATATACATAAGTACAAAGGGTTCACGAGTTGCATATCTTATTTATTCAACAGTCTCAACGTGGTGAACCGATCATAAGTATTTTCAAATGCTTCTTAAACGCTGGTCTGGAAATAGCCTTCGTAAAGATATCAGCCAATATGTCTTGAGTCGAGATATACTGGACATCCACAAGACCTTTTTCAAAAATTTCCCTAATGTAGTGGTAACGGATATCAATATGCTTGGTACGTGAATGATAAACAGGATTGCGCATTAGTTTTTGTGCACCCTGGTTATCACAATAAAGCATAATTGGAGTTTCTGGTTTGAGAGGATAACCAAGTTCCAAAAGGAAATTCCTCAGGTAAACAGTTTCTTTTGTGGCTTCAGACAATGCCATATACTCTGCTTCGGTACTTGATAGTGCCACAGATTTTTGTTTTCAAGCTTCCCAAGATATAGCACTTTCTGATAAAATGAAAACAATTCCTGTGTAGGACTTCCTATCAGTCACGTCTCCTCCCCAGTCAGCATCAACAAAGCCGTGTAATTGTTCCTCAGATTTCTTGAATAGTAAAGCTAAGTTTGCAGTTTTCTTCAGGTATCTAAATACACGTTTAACTGCTGTCCAGTTCGCTTTACTTGGATTGTTGCTGAACTGGCTCAAAGCACTGATTGCATAGGCGATGTCTGGACGGGTGGACACAGCTAAATACATCAGAGATCCAATAGCTTGCCTATATGGAACATTCATCATCTCAGTTTCTTCTTCCTTCGATATGGGTACCTTGACTAATTTGACATTAGAATCCATTGGAGTAGAAACTGGGTTACATTCGAGCATTTTGAACTTTTTCAAAACATCTAGGGTATATTTATTTTGGGAAATTATGATTGAGTTTGTAAACTTATCTTGTTTAAACTCGAGTCCCAAACAAAAATGTTATAGTCCCAGATCTTTGATTTGAAATTTCATGGCCAAATCTTTTTTCAGTTCAACAAATACATTGTGAGTGTTCGTCGCGACTATCAAGTCATCTACATAAACAGCCATAATGAGAATATCATTTTGCCTCCTCTTTTTGTATACACATTTATCAGAAGTCAATGGTGTCAGTCCTACGGCTTGCAAATAAGCATCTAGTTTCTTATACCACTGCCTCCCTGATTGTTTCAAGCCGTAAAATGATTTCTTCAGAAGATAAACTTTATCTTCTTCTCCGGGTGATATGAAAATTTCCTCTTCAAGATCACCATTTATGTATGCCATCACAACGTCCAATTGGTATAGAGTTAAACCAAGCTCCACTGCCAATGCAACAATTGATCGTATAGAGCTTTGTCTTGTAACTGGAGAACTCGTTTCTTGGTAATCTACACCTGGTTGCTGTGTAACCTTTAGCGACGAGACCTGCTTTTCTGCGTTCGATGCTACCATCTGCTTTGTATTTCGTTCTCAGAACCCATTTGCTTCCTATTATCTTCCTGTTAAAGGATTTATCAACTAGAATCCATGCGTCACTACGTGTTATACATCTGTTTCTAATGTAAGCAGCTGTAGAGATAGCTTCTGCCCAAATTCTTTGTGGTAAATTAGATTCTTGCAACATACATCTGGCCATTTCCACAAATTTCCTGTTTTGGCGTTCAGCGTCCAGCTCCATTTTGCTGGGGTGTATATGCAACAGAATATTGCCTTCTAATACAGTTTTCTTCCAAAATTTTCGAGAAATTTCTTGCTGAATATTCTAATCCGTTGTCTATTCTAAGAACTTTTATTTGCTTTCCTGTTTCAGTTTCCACGAATGTTTTGTACTTCAAAAATGCTCCTTTCACCTCATCTTTCGTTTTGAGGAAGTAATTCTGGACCCACCTCGATTTATCGTCAATGAAAGTGGCAAAATAACGTGCTCCTCCTACAGATTCGATTCTCATGGGTCCACAAATATCGGAATGTACAAGATCTAACAATTCTTCGCTTTTTGAAGTTGATATACGTGGTAAAGCTGTCATTGTTTGTTTATTCTTTATGCATACTTCGCAAACTGTTAGATTTTCCAACGGGTTGAAATTTATTCCTTCCACCAAAACTTTTGACTGGAGGAATTTTAAATCTTTCTCGTTGAGGTGACCATATCGCTGATACCATTTTTCAATTTCACTGGATTTTCCATTTACTAAAGCTGATGATTCTTCTGCCTGATGTACATAGTAGAGTTCACCTCTTCGTTTAGCTTTCAGGATGATTTTGCCTTTTGGGTTGACTATTTCAGCGTGATTTTCATAAAACTTCGTAAATCTACCATTTGTTGCTGCTTTCGAAATTGAAATTAAATTAGTTTTCAATTCGGGTACATAGAGAGTATTCTCTAACTTGATATTCTTGCCTTCAGGTGATTCGTTTTCCACCACTATGTTCACAGAACCTTTCCCAAGAATATCTGTTGATTTATCAACTGCCAAACGGACTTTTCGGTTCGAAACAGGAACAAGTGTGGAAAATAAGGATCTATCATGACACATATGGGAAGTTGCGCCACTATCTAAACACCAATCATCTGTTGGGACTTGTTCCGTTCTGTAAGCTACATTGATTTGTTCTTCGACGATAAAAGCTTCTTCTTCGATATGAGCTGCTTCCTGTTGTCCACCAGTTTCTTTCTTTCTACATTTGGAAGCTTTGTGTCCGATCTTGTGACAGAAATTACACTTATAAGGAAATTTTCTTGATGATACTTCTTCTCCTGTCCCAGACTTTGATTTATGACGTAGGTACTTCAAATCTTCTGATCTGCTTTCTTGGATTTGAATAGGATTTAGTATAAAGTGCACTTTGGTCATCACTTTTGTAATCTGAAAATTTTCTAGAGTTGAATTCATCTAACAGCTTAACTTTCAGAGCGTCTGGTGTTGGTAACTCCTCTCTGGCCTCAATTGCACAACGAAAATTCTCGTAGCTGCTTGGCATACTATATAACATTATTATGGACAATAAATCATTGGCAATGTCTATGTTCATTTCTTTGAGCTTATCAACGGTATTGGATATATCATTCAAGTGATTTGCCATGGCATTGTCATCTTTCATTTTTGTGAAAAACAATTGCTTCAGAAGAGTTGCTTTTCTGGCAGGTCCTTTGGACTGATAAGTCTCCTGTAGTTTTCTCCATACCGCATTTGAAGATGTGCAATGTTTTATAATGCATAATTCTGAAGGTTGCATTGCTAGAATGATATCTGCACGTGCTTTCTGGTCATTCTTTTTCCAAACTTCGGCTTCCGCTGCTTCGACTGGCTTTGTAATATCACCGATTACATATCCCCAATAGTCATTTTTTATGAGTATCGCTTCCATTTGTAATTTCCAGGTGTCGTAGTTCTCTTTGCCCAATTTTTCGACTTGAGTAATTGATGATGACACTACTGACTGAACTGATATATAATACTTCAGAAATACTACAAATATGATCCTGGGCTCATAACCTGTTGGTTATTCAGTGGAATGATTGGGGAAATCAACTTTTGGAAAAATATATTTCGTGACAGTAACTACAATAACAATTATAATAACAAAACTCATCATGCATTCAACATAAAACAACTTGATTAAATATACATGAATAAAAAGGGTTCACGAGTTGCATATCTTATTTATTCAACAGGTTTGCAAACAATCCAATTGTTCTAACAACCAGAATCTTAGCTTTGATAAGTAAGTACATAGATTGTTCACAAATATTAGATTGACGTTCATATTCTTCATTGGCGTCACAGTGTGTATCAAATTTCTATACATACAAAATGAAATGGTACTGAAATCTTGTTACTTTATATGAAGGAAGGCACATATGGGTATTTTAGGAACACATCAGATCGTATCTAATAAGTATTGCTGAAATTTTCATAGTCATATATGAAATTCCACATATTTTTGTTATTATCAATACCTCTATCAGTTAAATTGCGTGCGCCACTGTCGTTGGAGGGTACGTTACAGTCTATCGCAGGTCTCCTCCTTTCCCGCAACCCGCGCGCCTTCGAACCAAGCGGCTTCAAAACAAACTGTATTGCAAGTATGGGATTGCTGAGTCCATTATTAAATACGTCCATGGTATGTATAGGTGTACATATAAATTTAATCTCTCTGTAAAAAATATTTTGATATGAAAAGGTAATTAGGATTCATTTCATTGTCATATTTCTGTACTTATTCAACATTCATAGCAATGGATTATTAATTACTTTGTTCTCATTCAACAATCATGGCATTGTTTTTCTACTATTTTCTCAATTTTATTTTTTTTTTGTTATGGTTAGGTTGAAAAACAGAGAGTGTGATTCACGTCATACTCACCTGACACCTCGCCTATTTTCCAATCCAATCGTATTATGAATCTTCATAATGTTACATGATTTGTACTGATTCTATTGGAAAATAAAGACACTATTATTATTATTATTATTATATTGTTTCGCATTATCAGATGCTACATGATGAGTAGATATCAACAAAGTATAAAACATATGGTCTGAAGCTTATGGTTCGGGAGCTACAAATTATTTGAGTTAAAAACGAGCCACCCTGAATAACTTTAAAAACAATGATTTACAGTAAAAATAAAAAAACATGTCAACAATTAATATTCTCTAGAGACAAATATGGAAGCAATATATCAGAAAAAAAAATTAATTAAATTCTTGAATCAAAATCTGATGACTTGACAATGAGAAGAAACAAATTATCTATTGTAAATATTTAAAAACGTTTCCACCAACTTCCATACAATAGTACAAACAAGCTTCCATTGCCGCCCTCACATGGTTATTTCTCTGCAATGCCTCATGATATTCTCTCTCAAATCTTCCAATGTTGTTGATTCCACCTCATACACTTCATACTTCAAGTGACCCCATAGAAAGAAATCTAAAGGAGTGAGATCCGGAGACCTTGGTGGCCATTCTGTAGATTCTCTTCTACCAATCCAGCAACCAGGAAAATGATCATCTGAAAATTGTCGCACTGGAGCAGAATAATGAAGGGGAGCACCAACCTGCTGAAAAACTATTTCGTTTTCGAATAAACTCATATCCTCCTCAATTGCCCCATTGATGTACGGTATTGTTCGATTCTCCAACATATCCAAATATTTCTCACCAGTCAAATTATCATCGATAAAAGAGGTCCTATGATGTGGCCACCTAAAATTCCTGCCCAAACATTCAGTTTTTGAGGTCGTTGGGTATGAACTTGACGGTATAAATGAGAATTAGTATCACTCCAAAATTTTATACAAGAAATTCTGATGCAAGTTGATCCGTTCAGTGAGATTTTCACAAAACTTGATACGTCTATCGAAATCATCTTCGTTCAATTCATGAACTAGTCTAGTCTTATATGGATGAAATTTGTACTTATGAAGGATCCTGAAAACATTTGTATGACTGATTTCTAATTCTCGAGCTAACTAGTAAGAGATTGCGTAATTCCATTAGTCCAACGTGCCTTAAAACTGCAATAGAAATAGGATGATTATCATTGAAAATACGGGCAGCAGCTCTAGCACTATATCCATTCTAGTAGTACAAACTCACTATTTCAATCCGTTCTCGAAGCGTATAAACCATTGTTTCTCAAGAATTCACAAAAACAGAAACACCAATTGTAACTTCACCTGATAGGTAATCGTTATTGTAGAATGAGACAAATACAAAATGAAGAGAATATTGAATTCAAACTTAATTAGGCAAAATAAGACTTTTTTGAAGTATGCTCCAAAAAAACACCTATAAAACCTAGGTAACAGATTGTACATAACTTCATTCAGGGTGGCTCGTTTTCAACTCAAATAATTTTTAGCTTCCAAACTATAAACGTCAGACCATAATTATGTATTATACTTTGTTGAAATCTGCTCATCATGGAGCATTTGATGATGCGAAACAATATAAGGTGATACTTTAAAAAAAATGGTGACATGCTCTGGGGGTGCGATAGGAAAAGTTGGATCAAATGTGAATACGCCAGAATGTGTCCCCTTGTATACTATTGTTGACGTGTTTTTTTATTTTTCCTGAACATCATTGTACCAAAAGTTATTCAGGGTGGCTCGTTTTGAATGGAATGCACTGTATAACACAAAACTAAACCAAAATATGGTCGGGTAGGATAGATTAAATTTGCGTAAGATCAGGCTAGGTTATAGAACATACTAGGTATACGGATTATAGTCATTAAGTACCTACGTTCTTTTACAATAGTCGATAGGTGGCGAACCCTCTAGGTCTCTAACATTTTTTTTCATTTCAGATATGAATGGAAATGGATCCTACACCCCACTCAGAGTCTATCACAACAGCAAATCAAAGAAAGGACACTTCAGATACTAGTTACTAGCTTAACTTACCTTTAAGTGAAACAGCTTTACATATTTTTGTAAGAACTTTGAGAATCTAAACGCCAGCTTTACCTCTGAACTACTTGCTGTAAGCCAACATTTCAGGGATGAAGCAGCTCCAGAAAAAACCCTCAGAAAACCCAGAAAGTTTTGAACATTGACCTGCATGTTTGTAGTGAGTCTTCCTGTTGTTATTCTCCATGAAAGACTCGTGATTTTTTTTGAATTGTCTACTATGATATATCTATATAAATATTTGGAACCTTTGATGTGAATATATACTATCAAACACCGATTACAACGCTAAATTCATTGCCGATACGTGCATCGAGTGAAACTGACCTGGTTTCGGTGTTTGGGTAGTAATCTTCGTATATAAATAATTGTTTTATGATGTTCTACACATACTTTACTTTTGGTGCTATTGACTTAAAAACTATGATTCCCTTTTATTTGATGATTGAAATCAACTTACCTGAGCAACATAATCAACACGGTATCAGTAACTTCAACCAGTCTACACTGTTTCCTCCACTTATACACTCAAAAACAATAAATACGCATCCATACTTCTGTAACTTTGATGTACGCCTGTATATGCATTAATTTTCTTTAAATTCCGACACAATTCCGCTTAGAAAGAGAGCAGCTTATGACTGCCTGTTTCGGATCAGTTTTCCAATCATCAGATTCCAGCTGAAATATGAAAAAGAAGAGATTATGTAAGATGGACTTTTTTCCATTACGTCAAATGACACTGCCAATTGGAACATAACGCCCATATCGAATTGTATTCGTTTTGATTTTCACTTCTAAAACATATTTAACAAAGTTTATACTCAAGGAACCAGAGTAAATAATGTTTCAAATCATCACAAAGTTCGAAGGTATAGCAGCCTTCGAACTGTCTAATTATACGTTTGGTGACAATGTTCATTATTTTCTTGGTTCCTATCTTTAATTATAGACATGCTTTGTACTTTCTGTTGTACATTTTTTTATTATGAACTTTTGTATTTATTTGTTTTTTTATGAAACATTTATAAGGAAATAGTGAATAAATAGTTGATCCAATGAATTGTATTTTTCCAACTTAACGTTAACGATACTTACACAAACAAGATAATGTAGAAGTATCTCGCGACCAAAAATCCCTAGTTTTGTGAGATTCAGCTTCTTGTATGGCTATAATATTCAATATCACTTAAAAACAACCATTTTTTGTTAATACCATCACTTTAAAGTTTATTAGGATATTTTCCCGCAGCACGCAAAACTGTCCACTTCGAATATGAAAAGATTCAAGTAGTATTCATAGCCTGCATGATTTATTACAATGGTATTTTCATGGCAGTTGACTGAGAATAACTAAAGCTCACGAATACGTGATTCTCTAGATCAGAGAGATGTTTGCCAATATTTCGGAATTTGTTGAATTATAGGCATAGATAACCGTATTTGAAGACTCATTTTCGATATTGAACGGAATGGAATTATAAAACTGGGAAGTTTCCATTTAAAAGAAATTACCTACTCTGAATATGGAATTGTGGACTAGAAAAGAGATAAGTAGTAGGAAATGCTATATTTTTTATTCAGTATGTATTACACGAACACAAAACTCGTGAACGAAGAAATAGAAAAGGGAAACTTATAAATTTTATATAAATTTTTGTTCTGTGGTCAGGTCTGGAATCACTCTTCTGGCGGCATCTGTTATTCAGTAGCTGAATTAACACATGAGTTCGTGACGTCATGCATTTCGCAATCAAATTCACACGTGTAGATTTCTTCTATTCATGCAAAAGTAGTTTGTTGGCCGTCCGATAGGTACCACTCACAACACTCATACACAAATACTATACGGTGGCCGAAAACACACTTACAATCGAAGTTCCCATGGATACTAATAAACATTCAGAGTAACTAGTGTTTTCTTCGTTGGTTAACCTAGTTGAAGTTCAAAAATCAAACGTGCTGATTATGGAAGACGTGAAAGAAAAGAGTATTCATCACACCACCGTGAAAATTTGCGACGACCTCAAAAAATCCGTATTGTACACAAGTTTTTTCGAAGATATTCAGGTACAGTATGGATTTTAATTTCTGGTCGAGATATTATAAGCTTATATCGTCATAGTTACGCTATCAATATAGAGGGTCATAGCGCCCTTGGGAGCTATGAACAAATTTTTCTTTTTCATCCTTATGATTTCTTTTTAAAGTGCTATTTCATAATCTCGTACAAAAACAATTTTTATATCGATGTTGTGAATCACAGAACTCCTTTTTCTCATTCATCAGAACAATCTGACTACAGGGTACCTACTTCTTTTGGTAAATTACTGGAGCATTGCTACCAGACTAATACCTATATAATATACTGACAACATTTCTCACAGCATTTGACACTGTCATTGTTAACCTGTTTCCAGAAATTGGTGGTAACACCTAGTGTTAAACCAGATGATTTCAAAAATTCTCTGCTCAAAACCATGCAAGAAAATGGCCTGGAATCTGAACTGAAGAACAGCATCTACAGATGGGTAAAAACGAGAAAAAAAGAAATCAGTCCTTACGATCCGTTTTTCCGAAAATGTCAAATCCACTGGGACAAGCGAATTCACAAATCCCTGAATTCTATGTGCAGCGAGTTGGGCATACATTTGGCGAAACTCAGAACCACCAACGAGAAGGAAGAAATCGCGAAAAAGTGGACCGAGCTGAGTAATTTTGAAGTTGGTGAAACATCTGGTCGGATCCATTTTTTCGCAGTTGAATGTTCGACATTTTTCAGGTTGATATCCACAAGTACAGGCCTGTATACGCGCCTAAAGATTTTTTAGAAGTTTTGCTAAATCTGAAAGGACCGCTGAAAGATAAAAACCAAGGGTAAGTCTAACGAAAAAAAACCTGGCCGTCCTCAATATTACGTGAAGAATTTTTTCAAGTGAGTTTTTCCCGAACGAATATTGTTTGTTCAAAAGTCACACAAACTGCCTCCTTCTTTATGCAGACACATTTTTCAAGCGCTAATCTACCTAATTCCACAAATACTAACACCAAAAACAACCGTTTTACATAATTCGTTTTCTTTTTTATAACCACAACTTAACCTCTTTTTTAGTAACTTTCATTCCGCGGTAAGTTGGTAACTCCGAATCTGCACCGCCGACTATTCAAATTCAAATATGAGCAAATAACTTATTTTCTTTTATTTATATGTTCAATTGTTCAATTCTCCCATTTTGTATTAGATTTATTACAACAGAAATGACCTCGCACACTCTTTATGCAAAAAGTCTTTCGGTGAAATGGTCCAAAATTTCAATATGTTGTTGGACTAGGACTTCGAACAAAAAGTTACCGTGGGCAAACAAAAATTCTCTGTATAGTTTACGAGATAAGTACATGTCACTTTCAGGCCATTATTAACTGAACTATTAACTAAGATTTGAAATAATTTAATTCTTTCGTTTCAGGGATTACTGGGAGTTCTCTCAAATACCATTGAAAGTAAAGAATTTGGCAGAATTGGTATGGAAAATATTCGATCACTATTATATATGAAAAATATTCAAAATGAACGAGGAAAACGTAAAATTATAATGCTTCCGTTACAGAGCTCAAAAATTGGTGGCCACATCTAAACCCTAGAAAGGGTGTTCTGGGACTTCATATCTTTCACTAGAAAATGTATAAACGGAGTCAAAATATCACAAGTACCTTAAGTAATTTTTTCCTAAAGTCTTTTGTTATTACGTAATGGGTCCTTCAAGGTACAAAACAAAAAATGTTTTTCTATGAATTTCAAGTAAATATGGAGAATGAAATAAAATTGGTGATGGACATAACAAAAGAATTTCCATGAGGTGTCGCATGAGATAATTGTTTTGCTACAAGGTCAGGAACGGACTACCCCCAATGATCAACACCTCAAAACTTTGGAATTACCAATCTTTTTCAATATTTTTCAGTATTTTTTGACAAAAAAAATTTTTCTCAATAAGTTTTTGGGTAAAAGTACTCGTGTGTCAAGTCAATCAGAGTTACGATTTTTGATATGAATGCATTTTTCTTCGACAACATCCAACCCGAGGTTTAACATGATTTGAATTTTTTTTTATATGACTTCTTCACTAAGTTATTTAATTTTTTTTTTATAACATTTCAAATGAATATTGAAATCTGCTTGATTGACGAAACCATTTCGTTGAATGAATTCATTTGAGTCCGTTGTGCTACAAAATCTCAATACTCGGCATGCCTAAGAATATGTATGCATCTTACAGATTTTATCACAGTCCTCTAATACCCCAGTTTTACAGCGAAGTTTTTATGTGGAACTTTCAAGAGGCGACCAAATCCTATGCGTGAACAATTCCTTAACATCCGCAAACACCGCTATCTATGAGACGGAGAGAATTGCACTCGGCGAGAAAATTTTGGCAAAAAATTACGCTCCTATGGCGCAGGAGTTCTTGAAGAAAGGTTGTCCGAGGTGTCTGAGAGCTAAAATTTGGAGTGTGTTGCTGGGGTCTGAAATAAGACAACATGTAAGTGTCCTCAAAAGTATAATAAAATATCTTTAATGACTTCATTCGAACATTCAGAGCTTTTGGTTCATAATTGTTTTCAGGAAGTGAACCACTTGGAAACACTGAAACAGCACGTACTTCACTATGACTTGATGATCGATAAACTGATAATAAAAGACATACATTTAACCGCTTCGAACGATGACCAATATTTCGTATTCGAAGACGTCCTTTATCAGGTATGAAATCAAGATTTTTGAAAAGGCCATTTTTCAAAATTTCAGGTTCAAGAACTCATAACAATCAATATTGTATCAAAAATACACTCAACAATAATCCACTAATTTATTTAAGACTTGTAACATATAACTTTTAATTTATTTCAACAAAATACCGTCGCTTTTTTACTAAGCTAACTCTGTCTATTTACTAACCGTTGATATCTAACAGCTGTTACTGCAAACTGTAATATGCCATGTCCCGTTCAGTGTTCTGAATTTATACTGGCTGTAGGCATCTGTTTTATCATTCCCAGATGAGTAGACGGAAGGTAAAGGGCCGCCAGATGGCGCTAATGATGCAAAACAATTAGAAATATTTCGAGCAATCATAATCTACGGTTTCAATGAAATTTCTTTACAGAACAGAGGTGAACAGAGTTTTCAAAAAAAAATCAAGGAATTAAACTACCCCAGTGCATTTTTTAAGCTGAAATCGCAGGGTGATCAAGCTTTCAAGCTCCTAATACCTACCCTACAGGTGAAAAGGCGAGAAATTTTTGAGGTTTTATGGAGACGAATTTTTGAGGTTTTATGGATAGGAATAAAAATAATATGTTTCTAGCAATCATAAATCGCGGTTTCAATAAAATATCCCCACAGGAAACCTCTAATCAGCAAAGTTTGAAAAAATCGCAGAAATAAACTACCCGTATAAAGGCGGTTTTCCACCAAACCAACATAACATCAACAAAACAGCAACTCGAGTTGGAGTTGCCGAATTTGGAAACATTTCGGCAACATTGTGTCGCTGGCGACTGTTTCTGGCAATTGTTGAAAGTCCCGTCTCGGAGCGGAAAGATCAAAAGGTTTTCTTGTTGGGTTGCAGTTTTCAGCAACACAGTTGGTTTAGAGGAAACATACAAGAGACTCGTATTCCGGCATGTTTGTTGTTTTAATTTTTTAATAGGTCACGCGAGTTTACGCATCGTGCATTTACAATGAACAAGAAAACGTGGACAATAGAAGTGGATAATTTAATTGAGGCATATCGAGAGCGGCCGTACTTATAGAATCCGAAAAATGTTGACTATAAAAACAGATATAAAAAATACGATTTACTAAAGGAAATAGCGGAAATATTTGGAACAACCAAGGATGAAATTGAACGAAAATTAAAAACATAAATTCACAGTACCAAAGAGAAAGAAGAAATTATAAGAAGTGCACAAATAAATCATCGCTCGTAGTCGACATTTTCACTCTGTTTCTTGTCTCTTTAGTAGAAACAGCTGAGAACAAACCGAAAACAAAAATATCTATTTATGTTGCTTTGGTGGACACATAGTTGAATTTTTGTTTCCAAAGACAGCAACTAGTTTTTGTTGCTTTTTTTGGAAACAAAACGCAGTTGCTTTGGTGGAAAACCGCCTTAAGGGGGCCGAATCAAATGTTATATATGATGGCACAAAAAGCATCATAAATTATTTCAATGCAATATCAAAGGGATAAACTACCCTTATTAGGGATTTGGTTCGGATTTTTTCTATGGTTGCATGAAAATGTTTGCATTAAAGCAATCTTAAACTATTGTTTCAATGAAATATCTTCACTAAAAATTTCCAGTCAGCGAAATTTTTTGAAAAATCACTAGTTTAAGTACCTCTTATGTGGTTGATTAGAATTTTTCATACGGTTGCACGAACCCTCATCATACACAACTTAGTTTTAGAGTTTAGTCCGATTATACTGCCTAAGGTTCTTGTCGGCTGAATTATTTTTTGGTCAGTAAACTATTCACACTCGTCCAGTTTTGTTTTCTGGCAACTGACAAGATTATACAAGGTACACAAATTTCATTACCGACATAGACGTAAATTTCAGTGACAGTAATTGATAACAGCCCAGCAAACACACTTGTTACGTTGACGTAAATGTGACATAAAATTAACGGATCACATTTATGTAAAATAGTTACGTAAATACTCTATCACATTCAGAGCATATTCTTAAACCGCATGTTTTCGTAAGTATGTCGTAGCTCTCATACGTAAAATCTCACGGTCAATATACAGTATGTATATGTATTATTTAAATGCTACGCAAGGTTGTTGCTTCAACTGTGAATTAAACATAAGGCGTACCTACTCTCTCTGATGTGTTTTGAAACTATACATAAGTACATCGTAATTATTATTATATGTCACAATTGCCGAAAGTTTGGCTACTGTTTATATGTTTTTTTTTAAATATATAGTAATTGTTGATGTGTGATGAAATTCTGGTACATGAAAATGTTACCTAAATGAACCTTTCGATAACTAATATATCATCAGTGGGTAATCTAAATAGTGTAGATTTTAGTTATCAAATGAAATATGCATGTGAAAAGGTTCAAAGTGTATGTTATGTAACATTTATGTCAGTTTTTTACATTCATTCATTCGAATAATATAAAATATATGTTAAGTTATGTATAAGTTACACGCATCCAATTTATAGTATGTAATATTTATGTTAGTTTGTTACATTTGTTACGTAATATTGACTTGCTACAATAATATAAAATATTCCAAAGTAAATTAGTGTTATATAAAAATAAGGTTGTATTTGTGGAGGATATTCGACATAACAAGGACGTTAATTTTACATAACGTAGTTACGTAACAAGCATATAAGTTATATTACATTTATGTCAATTTTACATAATTATGTTTGCTGGGTGCTAATCTGGGGATAGTTTCCAATCCAGCTAGGTAGGTTTGGGACATTACCGTATCTATTTTTATATTACAGCCCCTTTTCTCTGTAGATCTGGGGAGAAATCAGCAAAAATGGACTGTGGTATGAGGAATATTAGCCGTTCTTTACCGCATATGCATAGGCTGTGTCTCTCTGTACCCTAATAGCTTCGTTCAGGGTTTTGAATATTCAAAAGGTGTTAGTACCTATCACAATTTTATGTAGGTCATGCTGTGCTTTTCAAGAGACTCCGAAATACTGAAAAATCTCCCCAGCCAGCCGGCTTTCATGCAAGTGGTCGTCAAGGGGAGGCAGAATTCGCCCGAAAACACCGTAGTATTCCCACCCAGCGGTGTAATTCCCTTCCACGGTTTCACTATGTACGGTACGTGCAAGCCATACGCTTTAAATATATCATTATTATGTATCTTTGTAGCTGCGCCGTTCTGTTACTTGTACGAGAACCCTGTGGAACTCTACTTCGTCTTCCGAGCGTTCTACTTGAGGTACTGGCACCGATTGCATAGAGTCTGCGCGAATTCTCAGGGGGTGGTTTCCCTGTGTTTGCAGTTCGAGAAACTACTCCAATGCTACGACCCGTTTCTGTGGAACCACTTCAAAAAGTACCGCATTCCACCGTAAGAACCACGTCCGCTGTGTATACCGTAAAACGTGGTGAATAGGATCGATGGGGTGAAAAGGGTCGAAAGTTCATTGGAAATAAAAAAAATATGATGAAACTACAAACATGAGCTATTCATCTCGGATTTCAACTAAACTTTGCTAATAGACATCGAAGATCATTTCTGCATGATTATACTTCCTGAAATCCGGCAACACCGGATATGACAGTTCCTAACCTACAAGACCAAATTTGGCGCCTAAATCGTGGTCTCACAAAGTTGACAGGTTGTGAAGTTCCCAACTCGAAAAAAAGGTGAGTAATGATATATCAGTTATCGATATTAGGTACTATAAGCAATTTTATCAACAGAACTAAAAAACAGTAAGTTGTTTTTTTTACAGCCCTCTCAATAAACAAATCACCTGTTGTCGAGATGGGTGGGGAGAAAAGGATCACATGCCGCGTGTCTACAAGCCCGATCCGCATGGAAAGCGGTACCGAAAATACGACGACGAGGCATTCAGAAGGCGAAGGATGCAGTGGGTGGTGGAATGAGTATCAGAAAAGCTGCGTCCGAGTACAGAATACCATATACAGTGTTGCCAGATCAAAAAGCAAGGTGGGTAGACTGTTCTGAGTCAAAATGAAGAATCATTATTGGTGGAAAAACTACAGGTATGTGCGGAATGGGGATATCCGTTGGACTTGTACGGTTTAAGATTAATAATAAAGGGATATTGAGACAGACAAGGCAGAACCGTGTTGAAATTCAAAGATAATCTACCTGGTAAGGAATTTGCTACTGGTTTCATGAGACGACATAAAGAAAATTTAGCCGTACGACTTTGTCAAAATATCAAACGTTCAAGAGCTCGAGTGTCACCTGATATAATTAACGAGTATTTTGATAATATGGAAAATACTTTGAAAGATATTCCTGCATCTCATATAGTTAATTATGATGAGACCAATCTGAGCAATGATCCAGGTAGGAGCAAAATCATATCAAAAAGAGGTTGCAAGTACCCCGAGAGGATAATAAATCAGACTAAAGCAGCTGTATCACTTATGTTTGCAGTTGCTGGTAATGGTGAAATGTTACCCTGCTACGTGGTTTATAAAGCTAAACATGTATGCTACCTGGGTCGAAGGTGGACCCAAAGGGACCCGATTCAATGCCACTAATAGTGGCTGGTTTGACAATAGAACTTTTACAGATTGGGTCAAAACAATTGCTGTTCCCTACTTGTCAAAATTGGATGGTGTGAATGTTTTAATAGGAGACAATTTATCATCTCACTTATCCCCAGAAGTGGTGTGTCTTTGTAATGAACACAATATTAGATTTGTTTTTTTGCCAGGAAACTCTACACACCTAACACAACCCTTGGACCTTGCTTTCTTCAGACCACTAAAGGCAGCTTGGCGTAAAATTCTACTAGAGTGGAAATGGGGTCCATGCATGAAGGAACCGTCCATTCCAAAAAGTGTGTTTCCCAGGCTCTTGGAAAAATTAATAAAAGAAATTGATATTAATTCTGCTAAAAATGTTCAAGCAGGATTCTGTAAAGCTGGACTCATTCCTTTCAACAGAAATAAGGTATTAGACATGATTCCTAAGGAAATTACCGAAGATGAAGAAATTGGAACCAATGTAGACAACTCCGTTTGTGCACTCCTGAAAGAAATAAGGTATGGAGATATCCAGATCAAAAAAAAAAATCTGGAAAGAAAATTGCAGTGGATTCAGAAACTGACGATGGAGATTCAGGCGAAGAACAAGTTCCTGATTTAAGTGCTTCTGAGGATGAGAATCACTTCTCTAATGAATCGTCTGAAAACTCAAATAATACGGATGAAGAAGAAATGCCAGAAGCAACTGTTCACAAATTTGGCAAAACTTTTGCTAATGTTTCTCCAATCAACGAAAATGAGATAAAACTGAATCAATGGTTGTTAGTAGGATTTCCAACAGAAACAAAAAAATCTGGTTCAAGCAAGACTGTTAAATTTTTTGTATGTCAAGTACAACTTATCGTCAATGACGAATTTGTAGGCAATTTCTTGAGACAGAAGGAAACTAAAGATAACTGTGGGTATATTTATCAATTTCCTGTCATCGAAGAATTGACAGAATTTTCGTTCGACCAGGTGGTGGGAAAATTGGAAGACCCGGAAAAGTACTTGAGAGGGTACCTGAAGTTTGCAGTGAATTTTGAAACTTTTTAATTCTTTATTCTCGTCCACTTAGTCTTTGTTACCTAATGAGAATTATTTTATTTTATTTTTTAACTATATGTTGTAACTTTTACCAAAGAATCCAAGTTCCTTTATTGTTGATTATATAAATTTATTCTTGTATTGGGCAGTAAATAAATGTTTTGTATTTTTTTAAAAGACAATTTGGGGTTCTATTCACCCTACCACCTTGCCAAATCGAATCTAACGCATAAATGAATTGGTGATCCTATACTCCACTCCCGTGTGGTGAATCGGATCAGACAACAAAAAAATATATATATGAAACATGGTTCACCCTATAAAATATTCAATTCCAATACCATAATACCAACTCATATTTTCACGTTTAAAGAAAAAAAATATCTTCATATTTAGCGGAGATATGAGCGCTCGAAATTGAAAACTGATCCTTTTCACCACGTTTTACGGTACATTTAATATAAATAATGTATATTTCACTACCACTATTTTGATTTGGGCGAGTAGCTAGCTTCCTCAGAGGTCTGTTCATCTTCGTTCTTCTCCGATAAACACGAAAAGTCATCATGTAAGATTAATAAAGTTATGGAAAAACGTATTATGCGTTAAATTTGGTGCGGACTGCATTCTGAGAATTGCTTTTGGTATCGTTATACTATTATCATCTTAACTATTGCAAGTTTTGTCATTTGCTCAAATGTTTATACAGTGTCCTTCATAAAGTTCGCATCATATGGGAAAAACTTTTATTGATAATTTATTTTGAAATTCGACTTTGGAGTTGAGTTGTGCTTTAAAAAATATGAGAAATGACCTACTCGGATGTGGGCACGTGACTTTCGCTACCTGTCAAAAGTAATTTTTTTTCAAAGTAATTGCTGAAAATAGGCTTATTCATTCGAGGTTCAAAAAATTTTGAAGGACAAAGTTGTTTTTTCTTCGATGTTACACCTACATCTCGAATTTGAACGTTCTATTGCAACTTTCACATGTTTGCCACTTTTTTGATAATTACGAAACATTAAAAAATTCGTAACTTCGACAAAACTGTTTTATACTATTAGCTCTAATGTGCGACTAACTTTCAATCACGAATCATCAACAAAAATATGTTTTTCTCAAGAAAATGAGAATTACTGCTTAACATTTCTGTTATGTTTGATGCAAAGTTGACGTATCTTCAAGCATATAGGATAATAATTCATTTAAGTGGATATTTTCGGTATTAAAATGATACAAAACTCATAATTCAAAACATTATAAAACTTCTTTATGTATCTAACCAAAGTTTACGACTTTTCACGGTACAAATCTTAAATTAAATTCTTACTGCTACGTCTACGAAATGCCAATCGATTCAGAATGACAAAATTAGAATAGTCTGTAAATTTCAAGTCGATCGACAGCAAAAAATATAATACTCGAAAAAAGTCAAAAATTCTTGAAAAGTACAAAATCATCAGAATCAGTTGAAACTACTACCATATACTCAAAATTTTATGCTGATTCCGAAAATGGATGATTTAGATAAGCTCAGATACAAGGTGTACCATAAAAAAGCGATAAAACGTCAAAAATTCCCTCGCACCATCGATTTTTCGAAAATGTTTACTTTTCATTTTTCGAAAAATCCTTAAGTAACCGCAAACAAATTTTGTCGAGCTGATTCCGAATATATGATCAAAAATGAAATTTGATGAAGGATTGAGCAAGAACTATAAATTATTTTGTTTCAGTCAGTTAATTAATCCTTGGTGAAATTCAAAAATTTGATACATAATTTGAAATCAGCAAGTCCAAAAACGTAAGAGGTCGGTGAGCAATTTTCGAAAATTGTTAAATAGAAATTTTTGGAAGAAGGTTTTATTTCGAAAGTACAGATATTCCATAAAAAACCTATCAAATCTCAATTTGACTCGGAATTGATTTCAAATTCGGTGAACATATACAAAAAACATTGAATTTTACGAAAATTTCTGGCGGGCGCAGGTCATCTCCGAACGGCCAATCCGGTATCCTATTCCATATAATTGCCCAAAAAAAAATACTTTCGACGATTGCGGAATTTTTTCATTATTTTTTCCGTGTTCTACGCCATCGATTCAACACGATCGCTTCTGTGAAGTTGTCAAAAATTAAATTTCAAAGTCGAAGCGTCTGAAGGCGCAGACGTTCGCCGAAACGCCGACAGAAACTATGTCCGACCAGCGATCACTTTGAAATTCTGTGAAGCCATACAAAAAACACTGAATTTTACGAATACGATATGGAAAAAAATTATAAAAATTTCTGGCGGGCGTAGGTCACCTCTGAACGGTCAATCCTGTATCCTAACCCATAAAATCACCCAAAAAAAAACTTTCGACGATTGCGGAATTTTTTCATTATTTTCCCGTGTTTTACGCCATCGATTCAACACGAAAAGTTTTTGAAAAATTGCAAAAAATAAAAATTTCAAATTCGTACCGTTTGAAAATGCAGACGTTCGCCGAAACGCCTACAGAAACTATGTTCGACCAGTGATCGCTTTGAAATTCGGTGTAACTATACAAAAAACACTGAATTTTACGAATACGATATGGAAAAAATTATAAAAATTTCTGGCGGGCGCAGGTCACCTCTGAACGGCCAATCTGGTATCCTAACCCATATAATCGCCCAAAAAAAAACTTCCGACGATTGCGGAATTTTTTCATTATTTTTCCGTGTTTAACGCCATCGATTCATCACGATACGTTTTTGAAAAATTGCAAAAAATAATTTCAAATTCGAACCGTTTGAAAATGCATTCGTTCGTTGAAACGCCTACAGAAACTATGTTCGATCAGCGATCGCTAAATTTAGTGAAACTATACAAAAGACATTGAATTTTACGAATATGATAAGGAAAAAAATTATAAAAATTTCTGGCGGTCGCAGGTCACCTCTGAACGGTCAATCCGGTATCCTAACTCATATAATCGCCCAAAAAAAATACTTCCGTCGATTGCAGAATTTTTTTCATTACTTTTTCCGTGTTCTACGCCATCGATTCAACACGATACAATTTTGAAAAATTGCAAAAAATAAAAATTTCAAATTCGACCTGTTTGAAGATGCATACGGTCGTTGAAACGCCTACAGAAAATACTTTCGACGATTGCGGAATTTTTTCATTATTTTTTCCGTGTTCTTCGCCATTGATTCAACACGATACCATTTTGAAAAATTCTCAAAAATGAAATTTCAAATTCGAAGCGTCTGAAGATGCAGACGATCGCCGATACGCCTACAGAAACTATGTTCGACCAGCGATCGCTATGAAATTCGGTGAGAATATACAAAAAAAAAAAAAATTTTACGAAAATTAGACGGAAACAATTAAAAAAAATTTTGGCGGAAAATATCGACTCTTAACTTCAGATAAAAATTTTAAATCGGGAACATCCCCAATTGAATCGAAAAATAATTTCAGCTTTGATATTTAAAAAGCATTGCAGAGTTGTTCTTGTAGAAAACTCGGCCAAGTGATAAACAGATTCAACTGTCGTAGGGGGCAGTAGTTGTTTTCTGTTGGATACTTGCCGTCAATACCTATTGTATAGATATAAGATCCTTATCTTGTGCTTATTGGATAATAATATACAATGTTCGCACACTGATTTCATGAATAATCTCTATTTTTAAGACTCCGAATCGTGATCAAATGGATAATGCGAGCTTTCAGCGGCCACTTGCCGCCAGAACAGCTTCTAACGCTGTGGGACTTCATTCTCGCCTACGATTCCCTGGAAATCGTTCCTCTACTAGCCGCCGTCATCGTGATATTCAGAAAAGATAACCTGATGAAAGTCAGCACCTTGCAGAACGTGGAAGCGGTCTTGGCAGACTTATCGTCCATTGCCGTCGTGCCTTTGTTGCAAATGGCGCTCATGAGAGAATAGAGAACTTTTTGTTTGAATGTCATGTGTGTAGCTAATAAAAAGTGAATCATAGAATGAGTGTTTCTTTCGATATCTATCCGTGAGCAGAACCCCAAGGTTCGGTGCTTGGGCCAGTGTAACAGTGCAATTAATTTATTCGATATGTTAAAGCCTGCCACAAATTTTTCATGGCCATCACGATAAGGGGAGCTCGTGACATAGCGTACTTTCTCTACATATTAAAAAAACAATACTGTTTGTTTTGAAGTTAATTTCTCATATAGGCCAATAATTAATGAAGGATTTTTTCATAACAATAACACTAGTAGGAAATAGACTGTTATACAATAACAAAAACAATCAAAAATTATTGTAAGATGGACCTTTTCTCAATAACTGATCGGCCTTCTATCATTTTACGTATTTTTTTTGTCCGTTTCATTAACAAATAATAAAAGTTGATATTTGAAGCGTTTTAAAGAAGTGTCATCTGTTATTTTTTTGTGGTAGTTGACTGAATAATTTGGGAGCCAAATATGAGTAACTTCTTTGACCAACGCTTTTGAAAGCTATTGGTACACAAATATCGATTCTTCGATCGTGTCGCGTATCTATGATTTTGGGTGGTTACTTGGTTTTTATTTTTATATTGCTGGCATTCTATCTGGATGATATACAATGAATTGCCTACTATCCAATATTTTTTATGTTTCAGTAAAGAGTAGAGAGCTTGGATATCTTACAGGTTTGTTGAACATCATACGAAGGAACCGTTTTTGAGAGATTTCAAGGGCTTGTAGGTAATTTCTTGAAACTCCTCCCCAACTGGCTCAACCAAACTGTTTCATTTTCAAAAATTGCCCGACTTGTTTGAATCTGAATAGGATACAATGAAGTTTTTTGTTAAGTATTCCATATGATTGTTCCCAAGTATTTAATTTTTTTTGCAGGTTTGATTGAAAAATCTTGTTGGATATTCAGAGTGTATTCTGGCAAGGATGTTTCGTGGCTACTGAAAGGTAGATAGATTAAGTAATCAGCTGTCGAACCAGTTTTTTTAGTTTTCCGAGATCATTTTCAATGTTTATTTTGAGATTAAACCAGTCATCGTTTTTGTAATATATCACAGTATCATCCGCAAAACTGATTATGTTACCGATTGTTTCCTGTTAAAATAAGTTGTTCAAGTAAATTACGATTAACACCGGTCCTTTTTTCTGTTTGGTTTTCAAATGCCCAGATAGATGAAGGTATTATTGTGTAATCACATATAGGTACAGTGGCGTAGCCAGAGAGGGGGTACAGCCCCCCCTTTCCCCTCCATGTAGTTAACGAAGAAATAAGAATGATGAAATAAAAATTATACTACTGCCATTCAGAGTTGGATCTACTGGATGAAAGATTTTCAAATCATCAAAATTATTCTTTTCAGAGTAGGTATTACGCCAAAAAATGTAATACATAATGAATTTGCAACGGTTCAACCAGCAATTAATTTCTATACGACAGATTTGCTGACAGGTGCGTATACAAGGGGAGGTAATGTTGTAATTTCCCCTCAATCAATCGAAATCAACATTAAGATTCACAAAATTAGGTAATCTTATTTCATTCACCGCGTATCTAAATCTATTCATCTAAATTTCGCCTGCGGCGCATTTCTATTTTCTGCGATGTAGTTTTGAGCAAAGATGCCTCCTAATAACGTATCAGGGATTAACAGAGCGACATAGAAACGATTTATTCACTGATATATTCAAGAGACGTCAACGTCTATGCGATATTCCAGACAGAAACAATAAATAGGAAATGAAAATATATTTCTAATATGAAAAAAATAAATATAACAAAAATATAAATGAAAAAAGTTCTTCAAAAAATTTAATTATTCTGACATAACATTAATAAAGTACAAAATTAAAAATTAACAAAGTAAAAAATAAAAATATATTAATTAAAAAAACTTAAAGTCAATTGCTTTGGTTCCTTTTCCTGTCAAGCCTTTGTTTGGCACGCCTGAACGAATTGGAACAGACTGCTTCCAAATTTTTTTCGTTCTCTCCGTGAAGGCTGATGAGCCTTCTACATCTGGAAATCAAAAAATAATATGAGACCACTGAAAGCTACAATGCCACATAGTAGTGGGACATGAAATAATCCAGAGAGTAATGGAATACTTAGTATAATTTGGCACCATTGAACAGCTCTAAATTTTCTGATTTCAAATATACAGGTCGTATTTTAGGTAATGCCACTATTGGTATCTCGATAACGGTAGGTACATGATACAACGATACTCACTTTTCACACTCAGTTTATGGACACTAAAATTCGCAAACGCGTTCGCCTCCCGCTTTCAGGTTGGCCAACATTACCTACGATCTGTGTTGCCAACTTCTTGCCAACTTACCGCGTTAATTCAAAATAAACATTTAACACAAATTGAGGATTTGCCTTTCAACCGTGGTAGGCAGATGGCGTCCATGTGGTCGGCAGTCAAGTGAATGTGTGTGAAAGTCCTATTATCACCTGATCTGGAGATAACTCAATAAAAATATAGTAGCAAAGGTATCTAAGTATAGATTTTGATGTCTAAATGATGTCGCAGTATGACGTCTATGGCAAGTAACAATTTGACATCGCAGGGACATCTAAATCCAGCTATCACTAATTTAGATATCACAGGGATGTCACATTGTGATATCGCAGCAATGACAACAATATAACATCGCAGAGACATCTATATCCGGCTATTATTAATTTTGATATCTAAGGGGTTCGCGGTGTAATATCGCAGGAATGTCAACGATATGATATTACAAAGACATCTTAATCCCATTTTTGACGATATTGATATCCCTGAGATGTAGATGTTTGCCCAGTGTTGACTGGAGCGAATTACCTCCCCTCATGGAACAAATATGTATACTCGCTTATCTGGAGTTAGAGAGCGAATGAGAGATGTAGAAAAGAAAATGGGCGAATGCCAAACAAAAATAAAAATATATTGCCGCTGTGTGCTCTTGATATACTTATACAGTGCGAATATAAGCATACTGTTGCATATTCTTACAATTTCACCCGTGACAACAGCTTCAGTAGACAGGAGCTCTTCAACGTTGAAAAGTCAACTAAAACAAATCGAGAAAAATATACTGAACTGTTTGGTATTAACGTCCATACATAGAGATAATAATGTTGATGGTGTTATCAACAGTTTTGTTAAACGTTCGAGAAGCATTTTAGTTTTTCGAAAAAATATAGAAATTTTCTAACAGTTGTCTTGTTTTCTTTCCGACACAAAACACAAAATTTCAGTTCTTAGAGAGATAAAAAATGTTAAATTTCTGCACAAATATCCCTAACTATGTTTCCGTCGATCAAAAATGGACCAATTAATAATAATAATGTATTAGCCACTTAGGTACCGTGTGTACATACGGTAGGTCAAACAATACATGAGTCACATGATACAATGAAACCATATTGTAGGTCATTGAGTATACATAAACTAAACTAATTAACGATCATGTGTATAAATAAAATAAAATCAAAACGGATATATGACGACAGCACAACACAAGATACATATAGGTAGTTAAGATTGAAAACGATTGTCAGCATAAATAAAATCAAAACCTGAGTAAAAATGAACCACGACCATATATGATTAAAATAATTGAATTGAGTTTTATTATAGAACAAGTAAGATGATAGCACACTACAAGTAACATATCAAATGAATTCACAATAATATGGATCATCCAAATATTCTTGATAGGAATAGTAACTTTTTTCAGTCGGCAATTTTATTTTGTTAAAAAATATTCTGTCACATTCAGATTTTTTTTATTGCCGTGGACAGTTTGTTGTAAAAACTCAATGCTTTTTAGAGAGGAGAATTTTGGAATTTCGTGGTTTGGTATTTTTAGGTGACCACCATGTCGTGTGTTGTAAGCATGCGAAGAAGCATTGGTATCGAAGGATTCCAAGTTGCGTCTAATGTATTTCAAACATTTCAAAATATAGACAGATGATGAAGCAATTAACAATTTCTCTCTTATAAATATTGTCGATAGTCCATATCAAAAATTAATCTAACGATATGTTTCTGCCTTATAAACACTCTACCAAAATCTTTACAACATCCCCATGACATTGTGTTGAAGGAAATGTGTGAGGTTACCATTGCAATAATAAATGCTTAATAAACTCTCCTTGGCTACACATTGTTTCGTTTGCTTAACTGCAAAGAATGCTGAATTCAGTTTCTTGCATACGTTATTGATATGTCGATCCCAGTCTAGCCTCTCATCTAGAAATGTTCCCAGGAATTTTACATCTTGCGACATAACTATGTCATCAATAGCGTTTGTTTCACCAGTGATATTATCCTTCCGATTATAGAATTTCATTGAAACTGACTTAGTTGTATTTAAAATGAGTTGATTTCTATCACACCATGCTGTGAATGAAACGATGATTCTGCCGACATTAGTTAATAGTAAATCTGGATCAGGGCTAGCAACTGTAATTGTTGTGTCATCAGCAAACATAGTGATGTAGCAATCACAGTTACGTAATCGGGCAAGTCGTTGACAAATAGCACGAATAGTAGGGGTCCTAAGAATGACCCTTGCGGTACACCTAATAAATCAATACTCACCATTGTGACAGACGTCGCTCCTTTCTCTCGAATTCCTTTGAGCCTGAAAAATTAAAACAATCATTATTAACCTTCTTCAACTCGCATCATTAGCCAATTGAATAATCAATTGTCTGATGTGGAGCTGTGGTTTTTCGGATTTCCCCACTGCTGAAAGTGGCTGCGCCACCAAAAATCAGCATTGCACCCGGAGCGCCACGGCAAATAATGATAATAGCCGTCCTCTACCCCGCTGGCTATGTGTTTCCTTGCCAATCATCAGCGAAGGCTTTGTTCGACCGAATTGATGATGTTTTTGGCTTTATATTGAAGTCAATCACACAGTCGGATCGTGAAAGAACCGTGAAACCGGTACGGAGGTGTTCCCCCAATTAAAACTATAAATAATTTCAGATTTTATATTCAAAATGCATTGCAAAGTTTGTTCTCGTAGGAAACTTTGCAAGTATTAAACAGATATAATGCAACAGTCGTAGGGGGCGGTTGATGGTTTCTGTTGAATACTTGCCGACGACAATACCTATTATATAGGATCTTTAGCGGAATATTCGAATAACCAATACTGAGAACGGTCCGGCGGAAACGAATCAAAACATGGCATCGCGTGTGATAAATATTTCCAGAAAAATCCTCATTCTGCTACGCCGTAACGGCTACGTCAGCTACGCCGTTCCAACGGCGACCGCATTGTTATTCTCTCCATCCGCCTACCCAGCAACAACCCGAACGCTACGCAGCGAAGGCTGCGCGTGCGCATACATACCCGCTCGATGATGTCACCGGCTGACCTTGGCCAGAGCCGAAACGCTGCTGTTACTGTGGCGCTGCGGACGATCGAGGCGGCTGGCTCTATATTTACTTCCGCCAACTGGCAACCTTCCAGCGTGTACATACGTCGACAAGCAGTGCGCGCGTTTTTCTAGAATTGTTCACCACGGCACGCCTTGGTGGGTTGATGAGGTCGAGGATCGGGTCTGGTTTGGAGCGAGAGCGCAGTGTTATGAAGGGAGATGGAAATCTGGAGGCAGACGTGGCTGGCGAATATCCGTCTTCGTTGCCGTTCAAACGGGGTTTGTTCTCTCTTTCTAGGTTAGAGATGGCTCAATAGAGTTTCTATTATTCTATTAATTCTATTGTATTGTGGGTCTCAAACTGTACATTGGGATTTGCTATGTTTTGGTCTAACCAATGAAATTATCTATAGAAACGCGTTTATTTCATCACACTGTATATAGCAATTTGCACGTTATGCCATTTTTACCAGACGTAAATTACCTAAACCATATTACTTCAAAACAAATGTAGGTATATATGCTAACGTAACTATATCGTTTTATCAACTTAACCATATATTCGATATGTCCCGGATAAATTAATAAAAAATACTATTTATATATTGTATTATAGATGTACGAACGCGGTAGAGGCAATTGGGGTTTCTTTTACAAATTGAACACCCTAGCTATATATTATATATATTATATTTAAAAAAAAATAAATCTGGTTCGAATCTAAAAGAGGTAGGTATGTATGAATACATACCAGGATTCTTTTGCTGACGTATTTGTCGATGATAGACAAATCAAATGACATTTTTTCAAGAATAGGCAAATTAAATAGTAGTTAATCTACCTAACAAGTGCGAAAAGTCACTTAACGCACTTTGTCACAACATCATATAAGTAACAGAAAAAAGTTTTTGTTGGTTCGATTCCATCAAATAACACTTTTGACAAATTAATGGATTTGTTGTTTTCCCATATTATCTGTCACGTCTGCTGTTAATATCAAAGTAATAATTAAGTTGAATGTTTTTTTTAACAAAAATAAACGAGATATAATGTGGTTAAACTAGTTTTTTGTTGAACTTTATTGAAAATATCTGTCTTTAACTACAAATGAATGAACGAAATAACACAACACACTAACGAAGACAAATCTGAAACATCAAAGCAACTGCTCAAAATTTCTGCCTTCTTCCTGAATACATAGACATGCTCGCCGTCGTAAGTTTTCTACAGACCTTGCTATAGGTACCTATCCCTCGTTCTTAATGACCGACACTGTTCAATTATGCTTCTCCTAAGATCCTCAAAATTATTGAATTTTTGTTGGCCATAAACCTGGTTTTTTAATGTGCCGCACAAAAAAGTGTCAAGTACTGTAAGGTCAGGCGACCTAGCTGGCCATTTCACATGACCATTATTTCCAATCCACCTATCGGGAAATCTTTCTTTCAGGTATTCACATACTGCTCTGGAATTATGTAGAGGAGCACCATCATGTTGAAAAATACAAAATCATCACATTCACTGAAGTTCGCACTATATACGCAAAATTATAAGCTGATTCCAAAAATAGGTATATGCGATTTGTGTATGCTCAGATTAGTAATTAGTTGGCATTAGTTGAAAACTTTTTAATTGACTTTGCAAAAAGTCGCAAAAGTCCCTCAAATGTATCTCGACGAGCTGAATATCATATTACAAAAATAAATTTCGATGAAAAATTGACAAAAATTTCGGAAGATATTTAGTCCAAAAAAATGTACCTACTCACAAAATCAGCATTTCTTCAGTGAAATGGTGTGCTAATTCTTAAATACGACAAGTAAACTCAAATAATGCAATAATTGATATTGAAGGAAACCAAGTTTGAAAAAAATTTCATTTTTCAAAACAAGAAAAAAAATTTATTTATTTTAGAGATGGTCATTCGCAACCAAATGAAGAATTTTTCGATATTCATTGTTTCATTGCATTAATTAGCACTTACCAATAGTGTCATCCTTGAGGAACATTGCACAAATGGAAATGTCAGATATAATTCAATGTCCGTAAGGGGCAGTAGTTGATTCCTGACATTTGCCTCACATTCAACACTTTGTGGAATGTGTGGAGAGAAGGGTAAATTATTCGTTGGGTATTTTTGAAACTTGCCGAAACATTTTTCGAACTTTTATCGATTTTATTAATATTTTATACATTTTTCAACACTTTTTTGTTTGTTAAGTGTAATAAAATAAATCCTAAAATTGTACATAATTACTTTTAAATTTCACACTCACAGATAGTTTTAGGTTATTCTGTCAAAATAGTGTCATAGAACTGACAGAACACAATCTTTAGGTTGTAAGATGAGAGAATACGAGTTCCTTGAAAATGAAATCGTTCACAAAACAATCCCAAGTTTGGAAATTCGTAATACTTTTACATGAAGATTACGAACAATGAGCATATATAATAAATAATAAATTTGGCATTATTGTTGAAAACTCCCACCAATATGAAAATTTTGAACTTTGACAGCCATTTTGAGATTGCGCTGTCAAAAATTTAAATTTTTACTCGAGCCCATGTGCAATGTCGGAAACGAAGACACCATTTTGAATACGTTTGTTATCCTTGTTTAACGGTTTATATCTTTCTCTCTCTGACGTCAAAATTATCGTGATGTGGCACCATGAGGAAGGGACCTATTCGTGTCATGAAATAATCATCGACATACGTTGCGAAGCTACTTTCCTAACGTTTGCAAGACAAAATCACTTTCCGATCCGAACAAATCGCCTTGTCCCGCCATTTCTAGCATTCTTGTCGTGAACGCTTCAGCGCAGATTTTATGTCTGATTTCAAACTTGGTATTACGAACCTGTAAAGTGAAATATATTACTGGATCAAACTCAAAGTTTTCAAACATTTGGAAAGTTTATTCGGGAGTGTTTCTTGAGTGAGGGAACTGCGAGAGTACATTTTTGAATAATTTTGATAGGTTTACGTCAGATGACACTGATGGTTCCTGTTTTGTTTGTGGAAATGTAAACTTGCCGGAAAGTTCGCCGAAAGATAACCTTAAAAAATGGAAACTGGTAATTTTTTACGACTTCAGCCGAAGTTCCAATGGACTAAAATGAAATTTTATTTATTGTAGAAACACTCATTGCAAGTTATGAACATAACAAAAAAGAACATATTGAAGATGGAAGGATGGACGTTGTTCCAAGTGGTAAGTATATTTTACCCATGTTTATCATTTTGAACTAACCTATAATTTTCACAATTTCAAGAGACACTCGACTCTCCTCAGAACGAAGGTGGCGAAAGCTCAGAAAGTATAGGTGAGATTATGTTTTCATAATAATAAAATGTGTCTCAAGTTCAAAATTATTGTAAAGCCCAGGTATTCAAAAAATAATATTGCATGTTTTCACATTGCAGATAAATTCGACAAAGATTGTGATCAGTCTAAATTGAGGGAAAATGAAGGTGAAAGTGAAGAGGAGCAAGTTGATCAGGACTTGGGAAGGATTGAAGCTGAGAGCGATGAGGATTGTGAAGAAGAGGAGAAGTTACTGCTGAGTCCAACTCACAGCGATAAAGAGTATGATACTGATGAGGAAGACGACAGAGATCGTTTGAGCGCTGATGAGACTGGTGGAATTGAAGACTCGGATGAGGAAGATGATAAAGTTCCTCCTAAAGATGAAAGTGAACAGTGTGTAAATGAAGCTCAAGGTGAAGCGAGTAAGTCTCCCATACCAGAAGAATCTGAGCTAGCAAGTGAAACGGATCAAGATGATACAACTGATAAAATAGAGGAGACACCAGTTATAAATAATGATGAATCTGATGAAAAAGATGCACTAGTTGATGAAACTGTTGAGAAAGCTGCTTCACTTGAGGAAACTGATGATAAAGTTGCTTCGAGTGAAGAAACAAATGAATCGTTTGCTTTAAATGATAAAATAGAGGATAAAGTTGATAAAAAAGAAGTGACAGATGAAAAAGCTTCTTCAAATGAAGAAGTAGATGAACAAGCTGCTACAATCGAAGAAGCAGATGAAAAGAATGCTTCAAATGATGAAACAGATAAAAAAAGTGCTTCAGATGCTGAAAGTGAAAGTGGAGAAGTGTCAGGGCAAGAATGTACAAAAGATCACATTGAATCAGTGAGTGGGAAAGAAGTAGATCCGTTAGAAAATAATAGTGGAGTTGAAACTGAGAAGAAAGGAGAAACTGATGATCCTTTAGCTATTGAAGATACATTAGATCCACTTGAATCTAAAGATGATGTGCAAGAGGATAAAGAAGCCACTATTTCAATGAGTGTGGATGAAAATGATAAAAATGAAGAGAAAAAAAATGAAGACAATAAAGGAGTGGAAAAAGATGAAAATGAAGAAGCAGAAAAAAATGAAGAGAGTAAAGAAATAGAAAAAGATATTGAAGAGGATGAGGGGGTAAAAAAAACTAATGAAGATGATGAAGTGAAAGAAACAGTCCTTTCAACTTCAAAAAAAACTGAGGAAGCTGAAGTTGAAGAAAAAAATCATAAAAAAGTTGAAGATACTGAAGTGGACAAGAAAACTGCAGAAGTTACTGGGGCTAAAGATAAAGCAAACAAGGAAAATGATCCCACCAAAGAAGGAACTGATACGATTGCAGAAGAAACTGAAGGTGAAAAAAATTTAGATTTTCCTTTATTGCAAGAGTCACTCACAAAACCTGTTGATGATGAGAAATCAAAAGAAATGGAAGGTAAGAATAACTCAATGTTTTGTTTTATAGTTTTTTAGATGCTGTATGCTTGTATAGATATTTTTTTTTGAGTCGTTTATAAATTTTTACTTTTCTTCTAGTTGATGAAGACATTGAGATGGATGAAGATTTTGACCCATCCCTTCTTTGTCCTGAGTTGTCCATGGAAGTTGATGAGGCTCCAGTAATAACTGAAAATGGTAAAAAATTGTTTATCTAAAGTATGAATTTGTTTCAATCTTATTTATATAATATGAGCAATCTTCTTGAAGGACTATCGTTTTTCAATTGAATTACGAACTGTATTTTTATCAAAACTATTTTGAACCTATGAAGTTGTATGTGAACTATTTTCTGCAGATTCGACTGCATCTGAGAATGATGGCAATAAGAGTCCTCTACGCCTCTATGAGCCTATATTTTCAACGTTCGTCGATGAAATCACGGGAGCTGAAGGTAAAATGTTCATAACTGTTCTCATTCCCAAGATAATCTTGTATTTTTTCAGTTGATTTTCAACTGACGGAGGAAGAACTAAGACTAAGAGAACAGACTTATGGAGAAAGTAAGTACCACCACTTTACACATTTATCCGAACTTATAGTCCCCCTTGACAAAAAAAAAAGGTATTTGGAAATGTATTTGCAGTTCAGCAAAAAACTCTTGGTTTTTCTACCTACCCAACTATTCTTGTATCCCATACTAGTCAGTACAGTTCAATTTGCAGTTTTTTTCCTCGCAAATATCTCCAACATTCATTGACTTGTTTGTTTCTCACACAGTTCTTCATTAATGCCTTTTTCAATTTATATTATTATTTTCGATAAGTGCATATTATTATTATTACAGTGACTGTCGAACAACCGAAAAAATTTACTATTTCTGGCAATTACAATAGTAATATCTATATGTCATAAACTTTTTAAAAGATGATGGTTTTTTTACAATAAATCATGTCTTTTTGTTTATACACATTCAATACAAGGAACTAGCCTCCCAGATATTCAGAGGAATATACAATAAGTATTCAAAAACAATGAAATTTTTATCCAGCAAAAAATTCAAGGGTAGTTTGAAAACTATACTTACTGATATCCCAATGACCAATTTAATTCCTTGACTCTGATTTGTTTAGAAAAATATAAAATATAAGGAATATAAAGATCTAATAATCATAATGACTCTTTCATAGATTTTTGTTTAAAAAATTATACAAAACTTGACTAGGTCGTAATGGCAGAAAAAGTATCAAATATCAACAATATAAAGATAAAAATAATAACAAGGTCAAGACTCTTGCAAATACAAAACAATAAAATTGTACCACCACCAAAACCATAATAAAATGTAGATTTTAAAAATTAATCAAAATTCTTAAAAACAAATTGTTTAAATCATTTCCCCAGCAAGTGATATTACATTTTTTCCAAAATAAAAAACCTATAGGAGTACACTTTTTGAAGTTGGTGTCCAAGCTGTTGAAAGCTACTGTTATATGCTTTATTTATAAGAACTACTAATATTACAGAAATGTATATGAATACTGTTATAAAAAAATTAAATATAAAAAGTATAAATATATATAATATATAAATTATGATCAAGGCACTCTTACAGTATAAAACAATAAAGTTTGACAGTTACTTTCAAAACCATACCAATAGGTAGTAGGTTTTTCGTTCGAAAAACTACAAAAAAATTGACGAGGTCGTAATAGCAAAAAAATTATAAAATATTGAGAATATGAATATAAAAATTATTAGCATGGTCAAGACAATCTTGCAAATATAAAACAAAATAACAAAACAATGAATTTTTACAGATACTCAAAACCATATTAAAATGTAGGTTTCAAAAAATACACAGAATTAAAAAAAAAATTATATCCCCAGTTTATGATCTCAAGAAATATTTGGAAAATAGAACTCAATATGTTGAAATTGATGAAACTAGACGTGAACAAAAAATCTTTCCATTTGGTGTGCTACAGGAGACAGTTTTGGGGCCACTTCTATTTACTATCTATCTCAAAGGCCTTTTTTTATATTAACACTCTAAGTGAAATTCATAGTTTTACAGATACTACAGTAAAATTGTACGGAGAAAAAAACTGATTGAATTACAAACCCTGACTATAATTATTATTATTATTATTATAACCTCCTCACAATCAACTTCAAAAAAACGAAATATGTACCATTCACATTTTATAATAATAATACCCTAACATAATTAGGACCACTAATATTTCGACACTCCCAACGAACAAAGACGTAACTCATTTTCACCATATTTCAGGAGAGCCAAAATACTGATTTTTTTTTTCAATATTTAAGTCCAAATACATCTTTTTTCAAGTAGATTTCTTCGTAACTACTTGGTCTAGAAATACGTTTTTTTTATCGTCGGCATCAGTTTTTTAAGCTGAATACGCCTACACCTATAACTGAAAATAGCTGTAACTTTATTTACGGCTTTGTTCGTTGGGGGTATCAAAGTCAAAGTCAAAATATACTTTATTGTCAGAAGTTATAAAAACTTATAGACAAACCTTATTGGTTTTGGATTAATATTAAAATTGAATTCAATTAATTAATGATAAAGTATAATGGTGATACTCCCCACTATCTGCATATCATCCCAGATGAAGGAACACCACCACTATATGCGCTCCGGGGCGACTTGAAAATTTGATGGTGCATTTGCTATTTCAACTGCAGGAAAAACCCGGAAAAACCTACAGTACCACCATTTGGTCCTTGGCGAATGAGGGAATGAAACAAAACATAATACATGCTCATCCATCATTACACAAGGACTTCTTCATCTCTGCATCTCTCTGCAACTCCAGCTCGGGATTTCCAGTTTATGAACAAATGGAGGAGAGTATGTACATGAAAGCAGAAAAAAATATTAATCAATTTGTGGATGATATAGAAACAATCAATAGCAAAGGAACAAAAAATAATATCAAATTGTACGCTTACTTACTATGCTCGATTCATGATATAAAAATTATGATTTTTAGATATTATCATCATAAAACTCTTGTAGACTATAATAAGCTTTTTCTGATAATAAATTTTTTACATCTTTTCTGAAACGATAAAGTGATGTGATACTTTTGATATTTATTGGAAGGTGATTAAACATCTTACATCCATTATAAAATATCGAGTTTTTGATGAGTGTACTTTTAATGATAATAATAGAATTGAAGAAAGTGACAGATATCTAAAACAGGACAAACAAGTAGCATTTCTGTTGAAAAAATTACAGTGTGAAAATCCATACAAAGAATCAAAGAAAATGGATATAAGACAATTATTTGGATACAATTTCAATTTATATTTATAAACATAAAACTAATATAAAATTCAAATATATTTATAATACAAGGAATAAAAATAATATTGCAGTCAAAAATGAAGTTTAAACAATAAGGTCTCATAAAAATTTCAAATATTTTTTGCCATTTTACTATGATTTGATTCCAAACCATATAAAACTTATCAAGTCATTATTTCTTTCAAGAAAAAAAAAATGGATTCAAGAGTCTCGTATGAATTTATTCCTTGATATCTTTCACTACAGTTAACTCATTTAGTTTATTTTATTTTTTCATATTGTTCGATTTCAAAAATTTATAAAACTTATATATGTAATTCTTACAAGTTTTAAACTTCGCGGGTATAATTGAACCGTTAATTCTGCGTTTTACATGCTTTTTTATTGAATTTTGAATAAACTTTATTATTTTTATTATTATTATTATTATTATCAAGTGGCCTCGCAATTTTTTTCAAAATGAAAAACCTATAGTAGTACACTCTTTGAGGTTGGTGTCCAGTTAATGAAAGCTAATATTCCTGCATGGTATATAATATATTTTTCAATGCTGTTTTTTTTTTATTCCAATTTGTATGTATATTATGTCTAGTCTTGATATTGTATTGGTGAAAGTTGTCATTAAATTCAATTTTTCCACTTGGACATCCATTATAAATTGGAAAGGTAATAAATGGTCTTTAGGAAGGTAATACTCCTGACTACCCCTACTTGCAACCCTCAAAAGTCAGAGACTTGTGCGAGCTAGGGGAAGACGTAGCCCTTATCTTTTAATACGTGTGATGCCATGCACGAGACCGGTGGCAATGCTGAGATTCGAACTCACGCTCTCTGGCTTATGAGGCGAGGACTCAACCCGCACACCACCGCGGTATGATGATAGACATAATCTTTCAAATACATTCATTTTAATGGACCTTCACTTATACAAAAAATTAATTGCAAAACTCGTTTCAATCGATTGTTAATAGTCTAAAATGTCTATCAACGAGTGCCACTCCACTTTTTTTATTTAAGAAAAATATCACATTTCAAAGTGTGCCTCTGACGTCACGTTCATCGGAAACATCCCCCACCATAATCCACGTTCCGAAATAGGGAATATCGTTCTCTAACAAAATATAGCTACTGGCTGATTATAAGCCATTGAGAAATAATTGAAACTTTGTCACTGGATCAACACATCAAAAATTTTACGTAAAAGCAATTTTTAAATTATTTGTAACTTTCAAATTTTCTGAACGAACCTGCCTTTTGATGAAAAACTATTGTTGGCAACACCGCAAATTATAATAACAGTTCTTATGGAACAAAAGTTGTTATTACCACAGAACACATACATGAATTTCCACTGGTGTTCAGACAACCGGGTACAGAGCATTTTTTAAAAACACAACAATACTTTGGATTTGAAAACCGCATTAACCTCAGAAAATTTAATTTTCAAGAGTCTGTTAGTTTCCAGCTTACAGATTTGATCTACTAGCATCTATCTTGTATCACATAAAGTAGGTAAGCAAATGCAGGGTTGCCAGTGAGTCACTATTGTCACTATTGGTGACTATTTCAAATTCGTGTCACATTTCTCACTATTTTCGAAATTTGGTCACTATTGTCACTATTTCAGATCTCAGAAGTGGTTAGAATACCTTGCATCTTTAAAAACCTGAAACCAAGAGCACTTGCAATTTCCAATCCAGAGTACCATCAAAAAATTCAGAAGAGAAATACCTTGTACAAAACAATTACCAAACATCATTAGTCAAAAAAAATACTAAGCGAAAAACAGAACCCTGAAAAAACGAATAGAACAAAAAAATCGACATATAACAATATACCATATGTAAAAAATCTTTCAGGAAGACTTGCAGCTGTTGTTAAAGATGAACATTCAAAAATAGCGTTTGAAAATAAACACATCATTGGAAGACATTTCTCTTTACACCAGAAATAAAAACCCCCTAGATATCACACCAAAATGAATGTGTTTAACTAAATTAAGTGCGAGAATTTCCCTCAGAGCTATATAGGACATACTAAATGTTACCTGTGAACAAGGATAGTGGACCACGAAAGAGATGCAAAAACTAAATGTTATCAACTCTACCGCTTTGATTGAACACATTACAGAAAAAGGTCACAGTTTTAACTTTATGACAACCATCATTTTTGATACGCAACTCTTTTTATCTAAAAGACTACCCAGTGAAATTATTCACATAAATTCAAACATACTGTGTCAATACCAGGAGAAATATTGAAGGTTCAAACACAATATTTTTTAGTTTGAAGTTAATCATATATTCAGTCTTTGATGTTTTCTTTTCTTTTTCTATATTGGTCCGTTTTATGAAATTTTCAAATTTTCAGAAAAAAAAACATTTTTACTTAGTTTTCACTATTCGTGTATGTGTTAATGTTTTAATTGTTCCAAGAATCTTAAAATGCCCGTTTTTGAAATTATTTCAAGCATTTTAAGTAGAGGAAAACAAAATTTTCGTCAGTCCTCCTGAATATCCAAATTTTTATTCTCGTCGAAGTTTAGTACATCGTGGCAAGTAAAACAAATAAATTGAAATCCGTTGGTACAGAACTCTGATGATGAATTAAACATAGTTCAAAACGTTGGCCCAATAAAAAAAGTTTTCTTTCCAAAGCTTAACTTTGAATGCTAGGTAAAAGTTTCAGTGAGTTTTTAAGTACAATGTTCAAAGTACAAATTATTTTAATTATTTTAATCTTGATGAATATTTTTATACTTTTATTGTAGTATTTGTCTTGTTCCTCATTTACTTCCCATGTCTTGAAAATTTCTCATTAAAATACTGCAAATGAGCTCTGGAATAATGAGGAAAAATGTGACCAGCTTTCACAAAAGTTTCTCATCTGGTTGGGAAAATGTCACTATTTAGACAAAAAAGTCACTATTATGTCACTATTTCCGTGAGAGATAATTCACTATTCTACTTTTCTTGACCTTCTGAAGCGCTGGCAAACCTGCAAATGAGTTGAACAGAGAAAAACAATTGTTATTGTAGTAAAACTGCACTAACTAATTTTCCTAATTTATTAATAACACTATTTACAACAATTATTCACTAAAACATTTACTTCAATAACTATTTCAATTTATTTCTACTGTGGCTATCTATCAGCGAACTCTGGAACTGTAACTAACTCTCCATTCTGACTGTTCTCCAGCGGTTATATAGTCGCAAGCAGGTTCCATCTCGACTCTCTAATATTCAGGAGTATAGAACATTTCATCTAGATGGCTCTTCGAATAGTATCGAAAGATCGATTTATTCCAGCTTGTTCTCGGCGATCCGTACGCCAGCAGATATGCTGTTGTAGTTGAACGAGGGTTCATAATTAATTAGATCAGGGCCGGTCTCGGGACCGGTCTCGAAATCGTTACATTGCCCCCTTCTTAAAGACGTTTCGCCCCGAAACGTCATTCTTGGAGTGTGAAGATATCTGCAAGATTCTCCATGTCTGCACCTGGACGTTCGATGGAAGTAGCACTCCACAGTCTTCAAGTTGGGTGGAGGAAGATGGTTGCAGCACACCAGAATGTTGATGCTGCTGGATCTGAATATTGTCTCCAACATGCTTCTTACAATTCTCCAGTCCAGCCCATCAAGCCCACAGGCCAATTTTGTGATTGCCAGGTCTACAATATTCTGGTCCAGCATCGTGTCTCTCAATCTCGTAAGGCTCTCCCAAACATCTTCATAAGACGGCTTATCTCGAGAACGCTTCTTGGTAACCAGATAGTAGATGTTTCTCTGGCCTTTCCTCAGCTGTAACACCCCTCCAACTTCCGGGTTCTGTTCTCTTAGTTCCTGGATTCGACCGAACTTCTTGGAGAAAACTACTGCAATGTCTCTGGACATTTGGAGATCTTCTGCCACACAGTGAGCTAACGCGTAATCAGCAGGCACCTTGAAAAGATCTCGTGACTTCTCGGGTTACCCCATATTGAACTTTCTGTCCGTTCGAGTACAGGGACATGAACCTCTGAAACGTCATTTCGTCCTCCGGTGATCTGACTGCGGACTTGGTTTCCGGCGTAAGGGGACAACCTATTGAAGTGGACTACCCTAGGTTTTCCTCGTGGTGGCTTATATATGCGGTAGACGAGGTCGTTTATCATTTTCATGATCTTATATGGACCTTCCCACGAGTTCCGAAGTTTCGGTGATAGTCCACGGCGACGTTTAGGGTTGTATAGCCAGACAAGGTCACCTGTCTGATATCCACCAGCATCCGCCTTGATGTCGTAGGTCTCCTTCATTCTGTCGCTGGCACTCTGGATGTTCAAACGGACCCGTTCATGGATGTCGTCCATTCTCTGTCGCAGTTTGCTGACGTAGTCATCTCCCGCAGTGTCTTGTCCTGGTGGCGTCCCAAACTTCAGGTCACATGGAAGTCGCAGCTCTCGGCCCATAATAACACTAGCAGGGGTTTGGCCGGTTGACTCATGAACTGCGGAACGATACGCCATCAGGAACAGATGGAGGTACTGGTCCCAATCCTTCTGGTGGTCAGAGACTACCTTGGACAGGTGGCGGTTTATCGTCTTATTCATCCGCTCCACCATTCCATCGGACTGCGGATGTAGAGCTGTGGTCCTCGTTTTCCGGATGTTCAGCATCTGACACATCTCCTGGAACAGGTTTGACCCGAAATTCCTGCCTTGATCCGAATGCAGCTCTAACGGGACACCGAATCGACAAATCCACTCCGTCACCAAGACGTCGGCAACGGTGATGGCTTCTTGGTTGGGCAGGGCATAGGCTTCGGCCCACTTGCTGAAGTAATCCATCGCCACAAGGATGTACTTGTTCCCGTGTTCAGATTGTGGGAACGGGCCAGCGATGTCAATCGCGATCCTTTCGAATGGGCTGCCCACATTGTACTGGCGCATCGGGGCCTTAGGTCTTGTTCGAGGCCCATTACTGGCAGCGCATACAGCACATTTTCTGCACCAGTCCTTGACGTCAGCTTGACAATTGGCCCAGTAGAACCGTTGCCTAACTTTCTGGAGGGTCTTCGTCACTCCCAGATGTCCTCCGGTGACCCCATCATGGATTTCTCGGAGCACTTCCTGTCTTCTGCTCCTGGGAACTACTACCAGACGTCTTTCTTCCCCGCCATCCTCCGACTCCAACACACGCTTCAAGACTCCATTGTCTAAGGTGAAAGAGTTCCATTGGGCCCAGTAAGTTTTAACGACTGGAGAACAACTGGCTATTTCCTGCCACGACGGTCTTCGCTCACTCTTCTTCCAGCCGATGACTAAACCAAGATCTGGATCTTTCTCTTGGTCTTTCTGGATCTTGTGGTCATTCCAGTTATCATCGATCGCCGTGGTTCTGCAGAGTGTCGACTCCTTTTCCTCTGTTCGTCGGCAGTGCGAACAGTCGTCTGGACATGGTCTTCGCGATAGGGCATCCGCATTCTTATGGCTGGTCCCCGCCCGATGTTCGATCTCAAAGTCGAATTCCTGGAGCCTCTCAATCCAGCGTGCCACTTGACCCTCGGGATTCTTAAACTGTAGGAGCCATTTGAGAGCTACATGGTCAGTTCTCAGTAGGAATCTTCGTCCATACACGTACTTGTAGAAGTGCTCAACTCCCTTGACAACAGCCAACAGTTCCCGCCTGGTGACACAATAATTCCGCTCCGGTTTACTGAGGGTCTTGCTGAAGTAACCGATGACCTTCTCTTGTCCTTCTTGGATCTGAGACAGGACAGCTCCAAGTCCCACGTTACTGGCGTCCGTGTCCAAAATGAATTTCCCGTCTGGAATGGGGTAGCTCAGGATTGGTGCGTTGATCAAAGCTCCTTTCAACTTCCTGAATGAATCTTGGCATTCATCTGACCACTGGAACTTTGTTTGTCCTTTCGTGAGCCTGGGCAGTGGTTTTGCGATGTTAGCAAATCCCAGCACGTATCGGCGATAGTAAGTGCACAAGCCAAGAAAACTTCGAAGCTGGTGAATGTCTTTCGGAACGGGCCATTCCTCAACAGCTTTGATCTTCTGCTCATCTACTGCCACTCCTTTCCCAGAGACTACGTGGCCGAGATAACGTACTTCTTTTTGAAACAGATGACATTTCTTAGGGCTCAGTTTCAGTCCGGAGCTTCTCAGTCGCTGAAATACCTCTTCCAAGTTTTTTACATGGTTCTCGAACGATCTGCCAACCACAATAATGTCGTCGAGATACACCAGACACGTCTTCCATGATAGTCCTTTCAAAACCAATAATGAAATATGGTGGATTACGTAATCCAATCTTCCGCAATAAAACCTATACAATAGGTAAAGTCGTCGGCAAGTATTCGACAAAAAACAACCGTCTCCATCAATCTTTCGAACGTGGCTGGAGCATTGCAGAGGCCGAATGGCATAACTGTAAACTGCCATAATCCGGAGCCGATGGTAAAAGCTGTCTTTTCTCGATCTTCCTGGGCCAGTTCTACCTGCCAGTATCCGCTCTTCAAATCTAAGGTCGAGAAAATCGTAGATCCAGCCAGCGTGTCTAGCTTGTCGTCTATCCTTGGGAGAGGGTAGCTGTCCTTTTTCGTCACGTTGTTTAGTTGACGGTAGTCTACGCAAAACCGTGTTGATCCATCTTTCTTCTTCACCAACACGACTGGAGAGGACCAGGGACTGTCGGATGGCTCGTCTTTCTCCATGTCGTAGACTATTTTGTCAGCCTCCTCCTTTTTGGCGAGAGGAAGTCTTCTGGCTGATTGCTTGATTGGTCGGGCATTTCCAGTATCTATCTTGTGCTGAACCACCTTTGTTCTACCGCCTCTGCCTACTCCGGTATCGAAGATGTCCTGATACTTCCTGAGTATTTCTCTCAATTTAGGCTTCTGTGCTGGCCCCATGTCCTTGGACGAGATAGCAACCAACTTCTCCAAATCTGCTGGCATGTTACTGGCTTGACTAACAGTCCCGCGTACACTCCTCATCACAGAGGAAATTGACGAGCAGTGCCCCAGAATTGTTCCTTTCTTCAAAGTCACAGAGTAATAATTGACATTCATTACCCTTACCGGCACAAATTTATTAACTCGCAATAAGGTCTTCCCTAGTGCGATTCCTCGTCCAATTTTCTCATCATGGAGCTTGGGCTCGAACATCACCACGTTTCCATTGCTCGCACCCCCATCCAGGCGAGCCTCCAAAATGGTTTCAGCCCTCTCCGGTACGCTCACATCTTCAGCCAGCAGAACACGAATCATTTCTTCACTTCTTCCGTGAAGTACCAGCTCTTCTCCGTTCACTCGTAGGACACCGTCTCTGAAATTCAACTCGAACCCTCTGGAGTTCATGATGTCCATCCCTATGATTGCATCATCCTCGATATCCGCTACTAGAGCCCGGTGTTTCAGTTTAGTACTGCCTAAAGTCAATTCAATCAAAGTCAAAGTCAAAATATACTTTATTGTCAGAAGTTATAAAAACTTATAGACAGTTGCCGGCTCTCCAGTTGCTGTGCGTAGCTTCCAATTCGACGATTCAATTCTTGCCGGTGTTTTGGCAAAAGTAGGCCCAAGGATTGTCCTAGTCGCACCCGTATCAAGGAGCATGGTGCGAGGCTCGTTGTTGATGAGACCGTCTACGAAGACCCCTTTGTCTTGTCTTTGAAGTACAGCGACAAATGCATTTTTAACTGGGGCTCGTTGGATACGAGCTGACGATTGCTCCTTCTTGACCTTCATCGTTGATGTCGATTTTTTCAGTGTTGGACATTTGCTACGCACGTGCCCAAGTTCTCTACAATTTCGGCATCGTATCAGTCTTCTCTCAGGCACAACTTCCTTCAGCACTTTTCGCATCACAGCTTCTATATTAGTAGGCTCCTGTCGGTCTTCCTCGATCATCCGGACTCTACTCTGGCTTTTGCAGGATTGCTTTGCTGCTTCGAATTCCAGAGCGCGTGCCAATGCATCCACGAGATGTGCGGGGCGAGCTAGTGTTAAGGCTTGCCGGGTTTCCTGGTCACGAAGTCCATCAAAAAATGCCTGGACCGCTAGCCGCTCCATTACATTTTCCGGTGTAGCTGGGTACGCAAGACGAACCAAGCGTGCAATATCTGCTTCAAATTCTTGCAACGATTCGCTTGATTTCTGGCATCGGTTCTTCAGCTGTGAGTGATATACGTGTTCAAGGTGGGCTTGGCCATAGCGAAGTTCCAAGTGTTTTACCAGCTGTTCATAGTCTTCCTGTTGTTGGGCGGTGAGCGTTTGTAAAATATTTGTTGCTTCGCCACGCAATGCCAGTGTCAATGCTAAAGCTTTTCCCCAGCATTCAATCCATTTGATTTGGCAGCAGCTTCGAATTGTCGGTGGTAGTTTGACCATGGAGTATTTCCGTCGAACTGAGGCGGTTTCAATGAGAGCTTTCCAGGTTCAGCACTGACCTTGAGATTTTTGATGTCCTTCTGAACTTCGTCCAAGTTCATACTCAGGTCCACCCTTGAGTTTTGGTTTTAAGTTTCTGGGGTGTGCGCAGAATCTATTCGCTTTTCTAATTCACTGAATTTTTCCTTTATCCTGCCGATTTCTGTCTCGATTCCATCTTTTATTTCATCGTGGAGCGTTTCCTTTATTTTTTTTTGATTTTATCCACCTCTGTCTCAATGGCTCCTATTCTTCCTTCCAGTCGATTTGCCACACCACAAAGTTCTCTTTTTAGGTCTTCAGAGTTTTCTAGAAGCTTTTCTTGAAGTTTCACTTCTAGACTTTTCGAATTTTCTTAAAGCTTTTCTTCCAGATTTTTCGAATTCTCGTGAAGCTTTTTTTATAGATTTTTCGAATTTTCTTCAAGTTTTTCTTCCAGATTTTTCGAATTCTCGTGAAGCTTTTCTTCTAGATTTTTCGAGATTTCGAGAAGTTCTTCTTTCAAGCTAACAGAATTTTCTAGAAGCTTTTCCTCCAGACTCTTTGAATTTTGAAGAAATTTATCTTCCAGACTGACCGAATTTTGTTGAAGTTCTTTCAGACTTACGGAATTTTGTTGAAGTTTGTTCTCCAATGATTTCGTGTTCTCGTCGAGTTTGTTCATTATAGAGCTCAAATCTATTCCAGAAACTTCGAACAAAAATGTTTCGGGGTCTTCTCCTTCTTCAATCAGTCCATCTGAAAGTATTTTCTGGAGTACGGCCTTCTTTCCAGTTGTTTCTAACTCACGCTCCTCTAACTCTTGCTTTAATTCACTAACTTTAAGGTGAACTCTTCTTGGAAACATTTTGTCTCTTATTGTCTTTACCGAGATATCAGTCTATTATTTATTTCACACAGTTTTCAGTTTATTGTCCCGCGACGCGCAAAACTGTCCACTTTGCACTCAAATGGTCAACGGGTCACTCACGCGACGAACACTTTAACACTTATTTATTTTAAACATCCGACTTCTGACAACAAATGTAGTAAAACTGCACTAACTAATTTTCCTAATTTATTTATAAGACTATTTACAACAATTATTCACTAAAACATTTACTTCAATAACTATTTCAATTTATTTCTACTGTGGCTATCTATCAGCGAACTCTGGAACTGTAACTAACTCTCCATTCTGACTGTTCTCCAGCGGTTATATAGTCGCAAGCAGGTTCCATCTCGACTCTCGATTATTCAGGAGTATAGAACATTTCATCTACATGGCTCTTCGAATAGTATCGAAAGATCGATTTATTCCAGCTTGTTCTCAGCGATCCGTACGCCAGCAGATATGCTGTTGTAGTTGAACGAGGGTGCATAATTAATTAGATCAGGGCCGGTCTCGAAATCGTTACATTATTGATCTGCTCCGTGAAACAAACGAACAAACCCATGTGTATCAAATGACAACTATCATAGAACACAATCCAGATGTAATGATAATTTGAGATTCCATGGTGTACAACTTATACGACGTTGCCAAGTTTAATTTTGATGAACGTGACGTCACGAAGCCCCGTTTTCAAATTATAGAAAAACTGGCGGTCAGAAAAAATTAATAAAAATTCCCAAGTGATATTAGCATATATACTTTCTAATTACAGTGTTTTCTCATAGTCCGTGGAAATATATTTCTCATGGACCTATTTTTATGTTTTATTGAATTGTAATGTTTATTTATTTGTAATTTTTTCATATAAACAATTAGTAATTAATAAAATGGCATTCTTTACATCTCAAATGTCTTTTTAAAAGAAATAAATATTTTTATCCGAATAAAATTGGACCAGTGAGACAAATTCATCGGTTTTGCAACTTTTGTAGGAATGAAACAGTGAGGTGGACCCAGTACTGATCTCTGGGGAACACCGAATTTCAAAATTGCCACTGTATCTATTTAGCTGTTCTCTAAAAGTGAGTTGAATAAGATTCAAGATCATCCTCAACTGATAAAAAGTACTTATCTCCTATGTAGTGTAAATAACTACTTCTTCTTTGCTTCATTTGAACAATAAAACAATTTGGACACCATAGTGAATTTTGTGGAGTACTTGATTGAATGAATGATATCAAATCATATTTTGCTAATGATTTGATCATTCAACGAGTATTTTTTAATGCAATCAATAAGCTTGTACTCCTGTACAGGTTTTTTTCCATTCATAATTATTTTCTTGCAGAAAATCCGATTCAATACACCAAGATCCACTGCACGGCTTGCAACGTTCACCTGGGCAGCGCCCTGGACGGCCAAGGGAACAGATTCGTACACCCCCTTTTGAAAGTTCTAATCTGCAAAAAGTGCTATCATTTCTACACGAGCGGGGAGTTCGAGAAAGACGAAGATGGCAGCGAACTCTACTGTCGTTGGTGCGGTCAGGGAGGTCAGGTTATGTGCTGCTCGAATTGCGAAATGGTGTTTTGCAAGGTGAGTCAAAAATACGTTTTGCTAGAATTTTAGTGTTCAAAAAATGGAAACAACTCGAAACAACGTCAATATCAATCGACGCGCGTTTCGCCAACAAAGTTGGCATCCTCAGAAGCTCAAAAAAACGTACTTACCACATATACTATTGTAATCTTATTTATACCATGCATCTAAGGGGCTAATTGCAGTAATTACCTGACAATATACCTGTGGACATTAAATTTTGTACTTGTAACAATTATTTGTAAATGTTTTCTCTATAATATACCAGCTATAATCTATTTCTACCTATTTGTTTTGGATTCAATGACAACATTCTTGAAAAATTTCATGAATAATTATTTCTTTACTATTTTTTTATTTTTGGAATTTTGTCTAGTATCCCAAGATGGATAAATAAAAAATGATCATGTCTTCATTTTATTTTTTCTTTATTATTATATAAAATTCAGTAAATCAGTATAGAACTCTTGTCTATGGGTCTGGTTTAATAATTGATTCATATATTATTGCTTGACCTAGTCTGTCTAGCAGGTTTGCTTATTTGCAACCGTTTTAATTACCGTGAGACACAGACTCATGGTACACGCCCTTTTCTCCTATATTTCTGTAGCTATATTTCTGAAATTTAGAACATTGAATATGCTCACCATAGGGCAATTTTTGACATATTTGGAAAAAATCCAACTTCTGGTTTTTCCGGAAATGACATCAACTTTCGATTTTCAAATGGGACACCCTGTTTATTATTACATTTTTGAAATCTGCATAATTTTCTGAATCCAGTGATACCTCATAGTTGATATTTCATTCGTTAGAATACCCATTTTATTTTTCGATCTAGAGAGCCATGAACTCCCTAAAATTATTCCAAATAAACTGTATTTCAATGTAAAGTAACAGAAAAGTAATCAATAAATATAAAACATCAAAAATTAATTGGTGCTCCGGGGGACTTGATTGATTCCAGTGGCGCATTTGCTTTTTCAGCTGCAGGAAAACCCGGAAAAACCTGCAGCACCACATCATCTGAAAATCTTTTCTGCCAATGTCCGTTTTATCTTTTGCCAATGCGTAATAATGGCCACATTCAACGCTGGAACCACACTGAACAATAACCGCATAAAGATTATAATTGTGGTCTGCTAGATTGAGGTGTTCATTTATTTCGAATCTTCGTATGAGTTTGGTGCTTCTGCCAGAGGTTGAGTCATGTTTGAAGAGCATCAGTGTTATTATTAGATTGACTGGTGCCTCGGCTATACTCATTGTCTTATAATTATTAGTTAGATTGGCGCATATTGGACAATATAGTTGATCATCACCAGTTAAAAGTTCTGTTTTCAGATGATGAAATAGTAAGCTTTGCACGGACTGGTTATCAGACATTTCAGGAAATGCTAGTTGAAGTTCCAGAAAGTCACATACTTTTTTACTGCCTCTCAAACATTTACTACAACACAAACTAGTGAGGATTTTTCCAGCAAATGATCTAGAAATACAAAACGAGATACGGAATTATTTGATCCAGAACGGTCAAGACTATTGATTTTTTTATTTTCCTGCTCACGAAGAGTATTCAATAAGAATCCTAAGAATTCGGAACAATCCTCTTGTTGTCCTAACGAGTATCTAGTAGACTTCAAAGACTCCAGAAAATCGATTGGTGGGAAAGATGCTGAATTCTTGCAAAACTGCAATTTCACAAACAGGGATTTTAGATTGGCGGATAAGTAGGAAACGTTCTCGTTCATTTTAAAAATCTCGTTCCTGAAATTCTTCGTCATGAATAAAACTTGTAAAATGCTATTCATGTAGCAAGTGTTTCCCAAATTATCTAATCCAATTTTCTTCACAAAATTTTCAGGACAACTCTCTACTGATTCGTAAGGAAGTTTGTTAGATTCTGCATCGTATCCATCTCGCAAGCTGTAATCAATTCTTCCAAGTGAAGAAGTGTTTTGTAGAGGGATCGATTCGGCTCTTGCTCGATGAAGTTCTTCCGCTGAAAGGGAACCAGAACCATGAGGAATGTAACTCATATATGGGGGGCAGGAATGACCAATCTCCATTGACCGCACTGAAACAGAAGAAGGTGGATCAATCACTTGCGAATTAACCTTGATAGGAGACTGATGACAATGCACAGCTCTTGGCTTTTCTCAAAGAGATTTTAATTCCGTACTGAAATGGCAGTAGGAGGGACGGCATTTCACCGACCCCCCACTCCTTCCATTTTTCCTCCGAAAAACACCTAAAATTTCAAACGCTGAAATGCATAAAATATGTGACGAAAACGCGCATTTTCACGTTCCAAAAAACAACTAAAATTACGAACGCGAAAAATGCAATTTTACATGTCTTTCTTATGGGGGATTCAGCGTTTGAAATTTTACGTGTTTTTTGGGATGAGAAAACGAACATTTTGAGTAACTTTGAAATGCTGAATCCCCCATAAGAAAGACATGTAAAATTGCATTTTTCGCGTTCGTAATTTTAGTTGTTTTTTGGAACGTGAAAATGCGCGTTTTCGTCACATATTTTATGCATTTCAGCGTTTGAAATTTTAGGTGTTTTTCGGAGGAAAAATGGAAGGAGTGGGGGGTCGGTGAAATGCCGTCCCTCCTACTAATGGCCATCCATGATCTCATCAAAATTATGCGATGGAGGAATAGTTCCAAAAACCGAAGCAGCATTACCACGTTGTATAGCAATTCTTATTCTTTCTATCAAAAAAGTGGTAGAACGGTTATCTTTCGTTGCTTGGCCCAATCTCCTTCCGAGTTCATGAATAAATAACAGAGATTCCGGGCAACTGGATGAAACAAATAATTGTTACCAAGATTTTGGTATTTTTTTCGTTTAAATTTTTCGCCAGAAAAAGCTGCAGTTCCAGCACACTTCGAACTTCCGGCTAGATGGGAAGCCGCGACCGTGTCAACACAAGTGAAGTCCCATACCACAGGTTTACCGTATTTCCAGGGTATGAGAGACATACCATCTGGTCGTTTACCATCATCTCGACTTGTACCTAAGGGTTCCAAAATTGCAGGAACATCCGCTGACACCATGGCCCGTTTCAAAATGTCGTTCACCTGGTAATGTCGAGAAGTGCTATTCTTAAAGATTCATCGTCTAATAGCGTTCCAAGAGATGCAACAGGTAAAGCATTCAGCCAAGTACCCGACTCCTTGATCATTACTGCTTTCAGACGAGCCTTATCGTATACACTTGTAGATTTCAGAAGTTTATCAGTTATGATGTTCAGAAGAGGTCGGTCCCATATCCTTTGTATATTCCTTTTATCTCTAGGAGGATCAGTATTAGTTGTGGCATGCCAAAGCGATTCACCTTCAGCATAAAAATCGTCTTTGATATTGGTAAATATAGAAGGAAGGATGGCATCGATAAGAACAGAAACACTATTGACTGACGACAGAAAAGCAGGTAAAGCTAAGGAAGAAGCCGAACGTAGCCCTAGTCCGCCAAGGTTTACAGGTAGCGTTGCTTGGAGCCATGAATCATTATTGAAATAATTGTTTGTAATATATTCCGTCGTGTTACGGAGTAAATTATCAAGTTCGTCGAGCTCTAACTGACTTGACCAAGTGGGGGAACATCGGAGGGTATACATTAGTTTTGGAGTTGCCAGACAATTTTTCAAAAGAAAAAATGCGACGTGTTTGGGAAGTTCATTCAAGCAATTGGAGTGATTCTCGTTTTCCTCGAAGATGTTCTGAAAGTGAATCTTTAGAAAGAGGCGCACCCAGGAGACTCCATTCAGACTTATCCAAAAATTCTTATACCAGGAGCCAATTTCAAAATGATGGATTCGGAAATATTATTCGAAGTTGAAAGAGAAATCAGCTCGCATTTATCAAAATTCAGTTCAAGTCCAAGATATTTTGAATAATTAATGATTTTTTCCAAATTCTTTGAAACAATGTTTTCATCGCCAGCGATTGAGCCATCGTCCAAATACCAACAATTAAATTCAGATGATAAACTTCTAGTGAGTTCGTCGATGGTGAGACAAAAAAGAGCAGGACCCAAGGTATCACCTTGTTGAACACCTCTTTCAGACAGAATCAGATGTTCTCCAAAACTCAAATAGGAAGCTGATTTATAACACTGACTTAAGAAGGGATATAATCCTGGAAATGAATCTTTAACCTTCCGAAGCATGATGTTCCTATCAATCGTGTTGAAGGCATTTTTGAAATCTATTTTGAGGAAAATTTTGGAATCTGGTTTTGGATGAAAATTAATATATCTACGGGCAGCATGAGCAACAGCTTCACATACACCTGCAGTACCGAAACCAAACTGTAGTGGGCGTAACATCGATCCTCTTACAACAGAGTTTAGCTACCAAACGACGATAAAAGGTACCAACAGCAATCGGTCTTACTCCTCCATCCTTTTTCCGAAGAGCACACAGTGATGCACCAAAAAGTATAGGACAAATTTCTGGAGAAACCCTACCAGTTAAAATAAAGTTACATCATATTGTAACAGAAGAAAGAAGTTTCTGTCCTGAATTTCCAGAACTATGGCTAATTAGGTCTTGCTTGTGGCTAGGGCGAAAAGAATCTAAACCACCAGCAGAACTAGGACGAAAAGATTTAATTGCCTCCGAAACTTCATGTTCTGAAAATTGGAACACCGGGAACTCTGAAAAATCGTTTGTTGGTTGCGAATCCAGAGAATTCGTGAAGGAATCTCATCGGGAGTGTTTTGATCGGAGAACTGAAAGTATAGATTCATCGTATTCAGCCAACGTATCAGTGGAGCTCAAGATTCTGATAGCTGACCTGATGTCACCATCAGCTATTTTACTCAAAACAAGCTTAGAAAAGTTTTGTTTATATTTCCTTTTATCGATCTGAGATGGGATAACCATGGACTAGGAATTAAGAAGTTTGATGTTTTTCTTTATAAGAGATGTGAGAGAAGATCTATGGGACTCCTTGGTATGTGGTATGGTGAACAAGGTATAAGAAAAAGTTAATAAGTTTTCCCAGCTTAATAAGTATCGTGGTTCGAAATAAGTTCCAAAAAAGTAAACCAAAACACTTTTTACTCGAAACTCCGTTTTTTTCAAATGGTACCATAATGGTACTCTGACGTCATTCGAAAGTACCATCGATGGGGTATCAATTCATATTATGTTTTTTCTGTAGAACCAATACGAACACGATAATAGAGTTTAGACAAGTTTAAGTATCTTCTCGGTTCAATAACAATAATTTATCAAGGTGGCTATGGAACAAAAACAACAATTTGAAGTTTCGATAATCTGTAAATGTCAGTTAGTCACTGAATACATTATTGAATCGATCGAATTAATAGGTAATAGAAATAAGTTAGGAATGCCACCAGTTTATAACAGAAACGAACAAGTGGATATGCTATTAGTGTATGGGGAATGTCGGCAAAATCCAGTTGTTGCTCAACAGCTGTACTCGGAAAGATACCCCGAACGACAATGTCCGGCTCGAAATTATTTCAAGCGTTTTGAAAAGCAGTTCAGAAGAGAGCCTGACGTTGGTACTGAGCATAATATTTTTTCTGAAGACATGGAGATAAATGTTCTCATAAGAGTGGAAATCGACAAAACAATAGCTATTTCTTAGGGAGATCGCTTCCGAGTTGGATGCCAGTCGTGAAAGTGTCAGAAGAATTTTGAAAAAACATAACTATCGATCGTATAAATATCAAATACATCAACATTTGTACGAATACGATAGTACAAGAAGGATGGAATATTGCAGGTAGGTACTACGCAATAATATACAGCAAAATAATGAGTTCCTGAAAACAGTTGTATTCTCCGATGAGTCAAAATTCACCAATCTTGGTTTATTTAACAAACAAATACTCGATATTGAACGCAAAAGAATGAGCATTTATTTAAACAGTGGAATTTCCAGGAACGTTTTGGATTTAATGTATGGCTGGGAGTAGTTGGAGATCGAATAATTGGTCCTATAATATTTGATGGACCTTTGAATGGTGTAGATACCTAAGTTTCCTCAGAAATGATATTGAAGTTTATTTTGAAGATTTACCGCTAAATCTGAAAAATCTCATTACTGATTGGTTTCCAGGCGGCGAACGGTAATGTGTCTATTTACTAAAAATTATTGGTTTCAGAAATGCATCAGGATCAATTTTGATAGAAAAAAAATCGCTGCGATCAGAGATAGTGATGATTGGTTGTGCTTCAGATGTAATCCTTCTCAACTCATGCATCTCAGAATCCATTGTTCTGAATTCATGGAATATGTTCAAAGAGAAATGGGGTAAGTACTGTTTTCCATTACAGTTGCTGGATGGTGATGATATCCATCCATGACTGCAGTAAAGTCAGCGATATTATACAGGGTGTTTCAAATTCGATCCTCGCCATTGGGATCTCGGAAACTATAAGACATATGAAGATGGTTAAATTAAGGAAAAGTTGCGCATTTATTTACCTGACTAACAATATGCCGTTGAGAAAGTTCTGTAGTTTTGGGAATATCCGGAAAAACAAATTTCAGAAAATGGTTTAAATTTTTTTCTGGCTTTATGTTCGTAGGATTCACTTCTACATTGCCACTTTTCCCCTGCTACATTATGGTGTTTTCAAATTTGCTATCCGACGTTTCGTCTTCCGGCCACCATCATCAACTTTATTTTTTCTTACGGATGCTACATTGGATTTTTTCTGTTTTGTATGGAACCAGATATTACCTCTTCAATGATTCAATCAGAGAAATTAAAAAAAATTCTAATTCTTATCATAACAGGCTTTGACTTTGATATTTCTAAATTTGGCTTTCAATTTGTTACATTCAATGATATTTTGTTATTGTACAATTCATTGAATTTTTGGCAAAAAATGGCCTTCACGAGTGAAGAAAAAAGAGATTAGATACAAATTTATTACAAATACAATAGAAACAGTATTGGAACATCGGAAATGTATTTAAACTTGTATCCCGAAAGACGTCAACCACATTGAACTATGTTCAAGTTACACATTGAACTATGTTCAAGCTATTGGATCAAAATCTCACAAAAATTTGGTTCATTTAAAAAAAGCTGAGGAAAAAATACGGAGACAGAATGGACTAGGACACTAAAGAAAATTTGATAAATGAGGTATGTATGAGGTAAATTAGAAATTGTGTCCCTTTCAGTAAAAATAGAGTTTTGAACAAATAATAATAATTAACTGAAATGTAAAGACAAATGTAAATCACAGCAAATGCTCAAAATGCTGGCCTTGTTCATGATAACACAACTGTGCCCTTCTTCGAATATTATTACACGATTAATTTTCCTCCTCCTCAATCTTCCGAACTCTCTAACAATACTCTGTTGATAATTTTACTCGCTATTTGAAACTCGCATCTCCTGCGATATGAGAACCAATAAAAACGGTGCTTCACTGATAGTACACAGTTCCTTCCTTTTGAGTCGGTAATACCACGTCGTCATGGGCAACCACGCATGCAAACAACAATGAAGGATATATCTTGCTAGCAAGGATGACATTATAAATGACAGTCCAGCTTTTATTCATTGAACTAAAATGAACAAGAATATACGTTTTCCTAACTTCGTTGGCTCTTGAAATTATCTCAATAAATACAACTCGTGCTCACAATACTATCGTTAATTCTGTCAGAAATCTTGAATTCGATCAAATTGCTTTGTGTTACCAAGCAATTTGATCTTGTTGATTTCCGACAGAATTACTATCGATAGTATTGCGAGTATTACCCCCGAAGGTCCTCAATATTTTGATATACCTACCCTGTGACCATAAACCTTATTTTTTCATTGTGCCCCATAACTGTGCCTGTCTTTGAATATTATTCACTGCATGATTAATTTCTCTCCTCAATCTTCCGAACTCTAACAATACTGTGTTGAAGGTCCTCAATATTTTGATTCAAGTCTGGAGACATTGCTGGCCACCTCACCGGTCCATTATTCTGTATCCATTTGCCACCAAATCCTTTAGTCAGGTAATCGGATACTCGTCTCGTCTGGTATTGTGCGGTGGAACACCATCATGTTGAAACCAGATGTTGTTTTAATTAGCTAAAGGTAGATCACCCAAATTGTCTTCGAAAATCGACATTAAAAACTGGTGATAAGTTTCTCCATTCAGAACTCCGTCAAATAAATGGGGACCCAAAATTATATCTTTGTGAATTCCTGTCCACACGTTAATACTGAATGGCACTCGAGGTCGAATTTCTCGGAACTGCCTGGGGTTGTTTATGCTCCAAATGTGTTTGTTATTTCGGTTGAATATCCCACAATTCGTAGAAGTACTTCCATCTGTTTAAATTACATTTTCCAGGAAAACAGGCAAAGCAGGTCTTCTTATCAGCCAATTTTAATCACTTTTCGGGATCATCTGGATCCATTTTTTGAGATATGTGTATTTTGTTGTAACCGCTTTTTTTGAGTTGTCTCCAAGCACTTGTATGACAAATACTCATGTCGGAGGAAATTTGACGTGTACATTTTCCCGGGTTCATTGTTTATTTGCACATTATTAATTTTTGGAGGAAGTGGATTTTTTCAAGAGCTATGACTCATACCGTCGCAGAAAACAAATTTACGTTTCGGCAGTCGTCTACTGAACGTAGGCTGTTATAGGCTAGGCTAGTAAAGTAGTTGAGTCAATGTTTTCTGTTTCCCATTTCAATAATTTTGTGAGCTGTTGCCTGTAAGCGACGCGCAGATATATTCAAGGTCATAGCTCTTAAGAAAATCCACTACCACTATTGAAAAATACACAATGTCTAATTTATCACATTTATCAAATTTTCTTTAATTTCCTGGTTCATTATGTCTCCGTATTTTTTCCTCGGCTTTTTGAATGAACCAATTTCGGTTAGATTTTGATTCAATAACTTGAACATAGTTTGATGTGGGATACAAGTTTAAATCCATTTCCTATGTCCCAACACTGTTTCTATCGTATTTGCAACAAATTTGTATCATATCTCTTTTTTCTTCATTTGTGAAAGCCATTTTTCGCCAAAATTCAATGACTTGTACAATAACAAAATGTCACCAAGTGTGACAAATTGAATGTCAAATTTAGAAACATCAAACTCAAGCCTATTATGATGAGAATAATTTTTTTTAATAGCTACGGGTTTTCGAAAATGAATGATAACTTATGATACATAATTGAAGAGGTGATATCTGGTTCTTTTCAAAACAGATAGAATACAATGTAGCACCCATAAAAAAAATAAAGTTGATGGTGGTGGCCGGAAGACGAAACGTCGGATAGCAAATCTGAAAACACCATTATGTAGCAGGGGGAAAAAGGCAGAGCGGAAGTACGATTTATTCTCGAATCCTTCGAAAAATCAAGTCAGAAAAAATAAAAACAATTTTCCAAAATTTCTGTTTTTTCGGATATCTCCGGATATACTCGGAATTTCAGAACTTTCTCAACGGCATATTGTTAGTCAGGTAAATGCGCAACGTTGCCCCGATTAAACCATCTTCGCATCTCTGATAGTTTCCGAGATCCCAATGGCGAGGATCGAAATGGTTTACAATTTTCAATTCAGGCCAATGTTAAAAAATCAATAAATATCGCAGGAACGTTCCTTCTCTCGAAAACCCCGCGGCCGCTTTGACGACCGATTACTGCCAATGCTGCATACCGCACAAAAAAAGAGGTGTAGAGCCTTCGACCAGCGAGCCGAAAAAGAAGAGGAAGAAGGTCAGCGTGGAAGTCGATGATCCAGACTACGATCCTGTGAGAGACCAAGACACCCCGCCGCCTCCCAATATCCCGTCCTCTTCGGCTCCGGCGGCTGTTCCGGCTGACACACCGGCTGCAACTCCGGGAAAGACGCCGATTATGGCCGCAAAATCGGCGACGGATGCCGCCAAACCGGCTAGTGTCCCGCAGAAAATGGGCCACGTTCCCGCCAACGCTGCCTTCCGGACCACGGGGCCTGGACATCAGCCGCGACCGAGAGTACAGGTCGTGACTCAGGGCCAAGGTGAGTCAGAGGAAATTTCCTTTATTGAGGCAAACAAAAATGTCCGTCGTGTACCATGTGCTCTAATATAATAGTTGTTCAATGCTTAATTACAATTTGCGCTTGCCAAGAGTGTCCTGGAGAAACATTGCACAGATATATTTTCTTTTCTCTACTTCGTGGAATGGTGTAGAGGGAAGGGGAGTTCGGCTCTATCAAAATCATTTGTTTGGAACTCTTTGACGTACTAAGATGTAGAAGGACCATCTATTTGTAAAAAAAAATATTTTTGCTAAGTCTGAGATATTAAGTCAGATCTGACTTAGTATCTCGGAATTAGCTAATTCCGAGATACTAATTAGGAATTAGCTAATTCTGAGATACTAAGTCGGAATTCAGCTTAAAAAAGGAATAAGTGATCAAAAATTCCTTGGCATGATTGAATTATCGATTTTTTTTATTTTAAATAAAAAAAAATCGAAAAATTTTCTCAAATGTATTACGACGAACTGAATCCGAATACTACTACAAAAATAAAATTCGATTAGAAATGGACAAAATTTGAGAAGATTTTTAGTTGAAATTATTACCCCTCTCAACTCCATATGAGCTTTTCAACTCGCGAACGGTTGAAGATAGAGCAATTCTGCGAACGCCAATCGATTCAGAATGGTGAAATCAGTATACACCATGATTTTCAAGTCGACAGACGAAAGAAACAAATTACTCGAAAAAATTAAAAAGTACAAAGGGGTAAAATAATAGAAAATACAAAATCATCAGATTCAGTTGAAACTCGCAGTATATACGCAAAAAATAATGCTGGTTTCGAAAATATGTGAAATGTATATATGCTCAGGTACAAATTCAATTAAAATAAGTAAATGGTCAAGAATTCTTTGGCATGATCGAATTTTCGATTATTTTAATTTCCATTAAAAAAAAATCGCAAAATTCCCTCAAATGTATTTCGACGAACTGAATCCGAATACTACTACAAAAATAAAATTCGATTAGAAATGGACAAAATTTGAGATTTTCAGTTGAAATTACGCCTCTCAACTCCAGATGAGCTTTTCAACTCGCGAACGGTTAAATATAGAGCAATTCTGCGAATGTCAACCGATTCAGAATGGTGGAATCAGTATACACCATGATTTTCAAGTCGATCGACGAAAGGAACAAATTACTCGAAGAAATTAAAAAGTACAAAGGGGTAAAATCATAGAAAATACAAAATCATCAGATTCTGTTGAAACTCGCAGTATATACGAAAAAAATAATGCTGATTTCGAAAATATGTGAAATGTATATGCTCAGGTACAATGTTCAGTTAAAAAAAGTAAATGGTCAAGAATTCTTTGGCATGATCGAATTTTCGATTTTTTTACTTTCCATTCAAAAAAAATTGCAAAATTCCCTCAATTGTATTTCGAACGATTGAAGATTTGATTTTGAGAACGTCAATCGATTCAGAATGGTGGAATCAGTATACACCATGATTTTCAAGTCGATCGACGAAAGAAACAAAAAATTAAAAAGCCCAAAGGGGTAGCCCCCTATAAATCATGGAAAATCATCAGATTCAGTTGAAACTCGCAGTATATACGAAAAAAATCTTGCTGATTCCGAAAATATATGATTTTATGCGCAGGTACAAAGTACAGATTAAAAAATGAAAAAAATGTTCAAAAATTCCTTGGCATGATCGAATTTTCGAATTTTTTTATTTTCCATAAAAAAAATCGCAAAATTCCCTCATATGTTTTTCGACGAGCTGAATTCAAACAAGAAATTTTTGAAAGGAAAAAGTTACAGCAACTTTTCGAAAATGCACATTTTCGAAAAACATGCTGTAACTCAGAAACGATGATAGATATCGATATGCGGTTTTCATCATTGAGTTTTTCATAAAATTTGACCCTCGGACACGGCCATCAGTTTTCATCTATCTAGATTGAAAACAGGACTTTTGAAAGTGTCCAATTTGGCCTACTCTGTACAGTGTACTCCCATTGGATATTTTAGAAAAAAAAAACGAGAAATATATTGAGTGATAACGCCTACTATAATCTTCGAGAATATTTTAATGATACACTGTTATTTCACAATTACAAAATTAGAGGATACTTGGACAGAAAAATTTTGATGAACATTTATTTCTGTTTCATATATTCGAGATTACAATATTTAGTTTCTATATGGGGATCTGCCAAAGCATCTGTTCTAAAACCACTTAAAAAACTTCAAAACAAGTCAATCAAATGCATATATAAATTACCTCATCTAGAACCTACTGAAAATTTATATAGACCAAAAAATTTATTGAATTTGGATTCACTTTATAAATTAGGAGTTTGTTCATTTATTCATCTTAGCAGAATTAAAAAGAAATATACCAGTTTAAATTTTCATTACACTGCAATTCATAATCACGGAACAAGAAATGTTCATGAACTGCAAACCAGTAGAATCAAAACTGAAATTGGAAAAAGAAATGTAATGCACGATGGTATACTCATTTATAATAAACTACTAAGCACATTGAAGAATATCAAATGTTCTTTAAAATTCAAGTTCAAATTGAAACAATATTTTAAAAAATGAATGTGATTTGACAATTTATTATTTTGTTACAGTTTGTTTGTTGCTTCATTTACTTACGAATTTATTTTGATATTTCCCTATTATAAGCAGCCTATGTTTCTTGGGAATAATAAAGTTATTATTATTATTATTATTATTATTATTATTATTATTATATTAATAAGTAAACAATTTTTTATCTAATTTTGTGTATATTATTGATATAATTATTTTTGACTTGACTTTGTTTCTATATTTTTTTCATTTCACATCACTTTTATGACAACTTATTAAATTACAATAAGACTCTGAGATACTGTGTGTTAATTCGAAATCTTCTGAAAATTATTATTAATAATTCATAAAATTACCTTTCAACATTGATAAGACAAGATATATCTCTTAGCAACAATAAACATGTGTAGAATTGTTTAGGGCTTCCATTGTCTAAAGAAAAACAAAGAAAATGAGTCATAAATACATACAGAGGATTTATTTTCTTTGTTTTTCTTAAGACAATGGAAGCCCTGAACAATTCTACACAAAATACCACATTGTCAACCACCTTCAAACAAACAATAAACATTCTCTCTCTCTAAACTAACCTAGGTCGACCGTCCAAACAGCGATCAGTCCAATAGACAGGTCCGGCTCCCGCACGTTACAATATTTTTACTGTTGATGTATTTGAGATTCTTGTTAAAGGTATTTCAGTAACGCATTTCCCCCTTCATTCCAGGCGTTCGTCCCTCTTCCAGTCCGGGCTACATCAAGATCCTACCAGGCGGCGTCCGCGCGCCCGTCGCCGCCCCCAACAGGCCGCCGACCCCGAGACCGGCCCTGCTGCGCCCTATCCGCCCCACCGTGCCTCAGATGAAGCACGAGTGGTTCGAGAAGACGGTACGAGCCGCCGCCAGGGTCAATTCCAACCTCTCGTACACTCTCACGCAGCTCAACAGGGCGCAGGCGAGCGCCACCAGCGTCGAAGCGCTCGCTGTCGTGCACAACAAGCTGCAGGAGATTCTGAGCACTTCCATCAACTCGTTGATTCAGATCAGGAAGAATCTCAGGACCGAGTTCATAGCGGGTGAGTGATTATTTTAGTATTGATTGATTTTCAAAGTGCAAAAAAAAAATTTTGATAATGAAAATAATCCAGCCTTTCGCATATTTTTCCATACTATAGAATTATCGGCAAACGTCGAACAGAAAAAATTCATGAATTATTTTCGTCAAGTACTCCCAGTTCCACATGAGAAATATTTAAATATTTTTCATGATGAAATTGGCCTTTTCGGCTTTCTTAGTGGATGCCGGAGTTCTCGTAGTGTCAATTAACATAATCGATTGAAAATCAATTGACAGTATTCCACAGGCTATCGGTGATCGTTTTTTTGCTGTCAGGTTGGTAATGAATTTTGGTTTTTATTATTTGAAACACTGTATTTTGATACACTGACATGTGCCATCTATAACCAATCCCCAGCCAATAACAATTTGACATTTCATTGCTGACACATTTATATTTGAATTCAAATTCATTATTGTTTATTTTATTTTCTTTCAAACGTTTGGGTTTAAAAGCAGCTCCTTAGCTGAACCCCGCCCTTTCATCATGTACATTTTTACTGTATTGATTCTTTATTTTATTATTGAAGACGAATAAATTATATTATTATTATTATTTTTATTTATTTTTTCAATCCGTTAGTAATTACCCAGACAGGCCCTGCCTCCGGAGCCCCGACACTTCCGCAGGGCGCGCTGGTGTATCATTAACCCCAGTGAACACTCCCCACGTCCGTGGGGTGAGTGATTACTGGGTCCGAGAGTTATGTGCCCTGAGAAGACCGGCATCATGGCAATCCGGTATGATTTTCAAGTTTGAGAGCAGTGTGTCCATCATTCCACCAAGGACCCCTATTATCAGAACCACCATCTTGACAAAATGGTTTGGATTAAGCCTGCGGAGTTCAAACAGAAGATCTCGATATTTAGTCCGTTTTTCCTCCTCTTTTCAGACTATGTTCGTTTCGCCAGGAGCTGAAAACTCAATGACGAAAATCGTCCTACTTTGATGATCGAGGACTACATCAGGCTTATTGGCTTGTATTTGCCTGAGAGTGGGGAATGAGTAGTTCCAATATATTCGGCACTTCTCATTCTCCACAACGGACTCAATATCCCCCGGAGCATAAGGCAACGCCGGTGTCTCGTCTACTCCGTACGAGTGTCGTAGATGGTAGTACAACACTCGTTAGGCCGCGTTATGCTTGTGGATATAGGCTGAGACCGCATAAGCTGGACAAGTTGACAGCAAATGCATTATCCCTCGGTTTCCGACTTCAGCCCACTTGCCCTGAGGAAAGCGAAGGTCAGGTTTCTGGATAAGCCAAGGTCTTCAATGTTCTTGAAGAAGACTCCATGCATTGGCTTATCCCTACGTAGCTGTAGGAGCCTGTCACACTCCGCAGCTTTCACGTAGGCTTTTTGCTGAACGGGTTCCAACTCGGTGACAGAGTTTGGGTTCGTCCGTTCTGTGTCGAATACAAGACCGAGTTCATCGGCTGCACGGGTTGCTGCCTTGAAAAGAAATGCTCCAATCCCTGCTTTTTCGTGATCGCATACCAAGCAGAGAAGGGGATCTGAACTCCTGATGACTTTACAGGCTCCATCCAGTACCATTCTGTTGTGTAGACACTCCAAACTCAAAAGTCCACAGCCTCCCCGTTGTCTGGGGAAGTATAACCGTGGAATAGACGATTTAGGATTCAAGCTCCTATAAAGATGCATCATTTTGCGAGTTTTTACGTCGAGTTGTCGCGGCTCGAGTCCATTTCATTACTCCAAAGGAGTAAAGTAGAATCGGAACGGCATGCATATTAGTTGCAGCAACTTTGTTCTTCCCCAACAGTTCTGAAGACCAGATCTGTCGGAGTTTGTCCTGATACTTGCCGCGGAGAGAGTTTTTAACGGTAGCTACCTCTTGGGTATGGCGTTGTTCCACCCCTAGGTAGGTCTCAACGGCATCCAAATGATGTAGGATGCTTCCGTCTACGAGCTAAACGTCCTCTCCGTATTCCTCGCATCGTCCTCTTTTGAGATTAACCGTGGCACATTTGTCGATCCCAAACTCCACTCCGATAGCATGCGTGTACTCTTGCACCACCCTTAAAGACTGATGAAGGTCCTTTTCTCCGGAGGCATAAAGTTTAAGGTCATCCGTGTAAAACAAATGGGTGACCTTATGCCTCCGGTTGCTGCGGGTGCCGCAGTTGTATCCGCGGGTTTTCCGTAGTGCAACGGACAATGGCAGTAGTGAGATGCAGAAGAGAAGAGGGCTGAGGGAGTCTCACTGAAACACGCCCCTTCTAAAGATAACCTGCTCTGTTTGGACTCTGACTTTACCAGATGTTATGGTAAATCGAGTCCTCCAGAGCGGCATCAGCTGTTCAATGCATCTCACTATTTGATCGGGTACCGCAAGGCATCTGATCAAATGCATGATGAGTTCATGCGATGTTGTATCAAATGCCTTGCGATAGTCGATTCAGGCCATTGAAAGGATACGCTTGTACTGCACGGAGTCCTGCGTGATGCATCTGTCGATGAGCAGGTTCTCCTTGCAGCCAGCGACCCCTTTCTTTGATCCTCTTTGCTCATATATCCGTTTATACACCGGCTCAACTGCGGAGAGTATTCGCATGTATAAAATGCGGGTAAACATCTTATAACATGCGTTCAAGCATGTTATCGGTCTGTAGTTCTTTGGATCAGACAAATCTCCGTTTTTGGGGATTAGCACGGTTCGCCCCTCGACAAACCGATTCGGAATCTGTTGCTCCCCATCTAGTCATGAGTTTTAAAACTCTTGCTAGATGGTGGTGGGTACTTGGAAATATTTTCCACCAATAGTTATTAAGGCCGTCAGGACCTGGAGCAGCAAAATTCTTCGAGCCTTTGAGGGCCCGTCGAACTTCTTCCGGGGCTATCGGATTACGCAGTTCATTGAGATCAGGATGACGAAGCCTCCTGCAGAATGCTTCGAACTGCGCTAGGGCTGGAGTATCTACGTTGAGTGGTTGCGGAAATTCGTAAATGCCCTTCCAGAAGGTTTCTACCCGATCAGCCTCCGGCTGGTTATCCACAACACGTGGAGGCTCTTTGAATAGGCGAGAAGGTTTATCGCGGAACTTCATGTTTTCCACGATGCTTCTCGCCCGCCTCACTAGTGACTTTTTTGCAGCCACCTGCATTCGTATCCTATCAAGACAGTGCTGTTTGATGGTAAACAGCACGTCTTGATCCAGTGTGTAGTGAGCTCGTCTTAATTTTTCCGCAATTCACCGTACTGCGGGCGTGAAGGGCCTATTGGCCGCCACGTAGTCCGCCACACACAGGATACGAGACGCGTGTTGTCTCGCCGACTTGATCTTAGCTTCCATCTTGTGTATGCGTCGCTCATGCCTGCCAATCAGAGGGGTGGTTTGCCTCCTCCCCGCTTGGGACAGGCTCTGAGCGGCGTCATACACGGCAGAGTTGATCTGCCAGATATCAGCCTCTTCCGAAAGGACATTGTGAATTTCTGCATCCACCCGTGCCAGTTGTTGTGTCTTCAGGGGCTTGGTGTGATGAAGCGCTCTGCGGGTTCTGATGCCTTCCGTAGATGGTATGATGCGGGCGTCCTCTACAGCCAGATCGACACGTGGCGTATCTGCCACTTCGTCAACCGGCTGAGGAGGAGCTCTGACAGCCTCGTGCCCGAAGATGAGATACATAATCCCTCAGATTTTGGGTGGAAAAATGTATCCTTTTCGGGCGGGCTCACTGCTCTCATAACAATGTAGAAGACCGTCTCTTAATCCATCCGTCCACTCGAAGCGTTCGTTGTTACTGTGGTTGTCGTCATGTGGCAATCCATCGTTTTGGGCCCCACCACCTTGCCGGTTGTGGGGGCCTCTTCCTCGTATATTGGGAACCAAGTTGTAGGGTATACCGGGGGGTTAGCCGGTCCGGTTTTGCACCAGTTGCTCAAGAAAGTGGTGTCGCAACTCACCAAGGTCTTGGATGGTGGTTGGCCCTCCCTGCTTACTTATTAATTATTATTATTATTATTATTATTATTATTATTATTTATAAAATTTAATGACCCCACTTATTTGTGATGCTTTCTAATGGGTGTGACTAAAATTTCACGATAAAATTATTTTTTTTAACTGAAATATAGCATAAGTAAATTTATCATCATTTTATCTAAGTATTTCGAATAGTCCTCATATAAATCCCAATATTTTTAGAAATATCGTTTAAAATGCTCTTTTAGGTCGATAAATTTTGTTTCTTCCAAACATACCTCTATAGTATGGGGGACAGTTATGTATGTCAGAAAACTACCTACAATATTTTTGTCAGAGAAATGAAATTTACATCAAATTGTAATCAATATTCAATAATTAATAATAACCAATATTGACAACATAAATGAACTACAACAAAAGAATGGATTGAGATTAATGACATTAATTATCATACTTTTCAACCAATTCCCAATTTAATCATCGATTCTATCAAAACTCGGTCTTTCGGGATAATATTTATGCAAGCCATCTTTCAGTTCCTCTTTGGTGTTTGACGGTTATTCCGAATATCTACAATCTTGATTTCAAACATTTTTTCAATTCTAATGTCATTCATACTAATTACTTCCTGACTTGATAAAAAAAGGATTATATTTTTAATTAATGTTATTATTGAAAAATACAATTTCATACATTTATGAACGTTGAAATTTTAAAAATTGAATAATAATAAGAAGCTACAACAAGTTCTATGGTATTTTTCAATAAAAACATTAAAAATATAATTCTTTTTTTTATTAAGTCAGGAAGTAATTAGTATGAATTAGATTAGAATTAAAAAATAGATGAAGTATTTCCCTTAATAAGTTTATAATTACACGAGTAGGTAAGTGTTATTCAATGAATAGATACTGAAATATTGAAAAAAATTATTATAACGTAATAATAAAAAATGCAAATTATTTAGAATTATATATTTATCAATAATTTAAAAACTCTATACGGCGTGTTTTCTATCGGGACTACAGGTTGACCTCGAATGATGCTCTAAATAGTTTAAAACTGCGCGCGCTCTGCCCTTTATCTCGAAAATGGTTCAAGATATATAAAAATGTTCAACAAGTATAAGATGTTCAGCGCCGGATTGGGAATTTTATTCTTACCGAGCTGAATCATTGAGGCGGCCTCCGTCCTAATTTGAACACGATATGAGACTTTACCAGCAAACCTCTACAAACCTCATCTGATATGATTTTTCCGATACGAAATTATGCAAGGGGTACTTATATCTGAGGTGTTGAAATCATGCACTATCCGATTTTTGTTTATACAGGGTGGGCCGTCGGAGTACGATCGCTGGAGTTTCATGATAACTAGTGATATGTTTTAAAAAGTAGAGCAAACTAGACAGCAGAGTCTATAAGCAGAAATAATTTTCGAATATACAGAGCGAACCGACAAAAATCTACAGAATGAAGTACTTGTTTTAAATGGAAAGTCATGTACATTAGTCCATTTTTTGAAGAATTTTTGTGATCTCCGCGCGCCTTTCAATATTATTATTGTCTATCTGTAAAATTATGATTTTGTCAAAATAATGCCATCTATGGAATTCAAGAGAAAATAATAAACATACCATTTGCTAGACATATTTGTGATATTTCTGATCCATTCACATATTCGTGAAATTATACAGTTATACACGGTGGCTAAAATGATTTCTCAACTCAGAACTTTTTTATTTGGAATGGAACAATCGGTGCAATTTTTTTATAATAATAATAAGATTAAAACACATTGACTTATTGAACTTTAAAATTTTCTACTATGTTATTCTTAGCTTCCATCTTGTGTATGCGTCGCTCATGCCTGCCAATCAGAGGGGTGGTTTGCCTCCTCCCCGCTTGGGACAGGCTCTGAGCGGAGTCATACACGGCAGAGTTGATTTGCCAGATCAGCCTCTTTGGAAAGAACATTGTGAATTTCTGCATCCACCCGTGCCAGTTGTTGTGGCTTCAGGGGCTTGGTGTGATGAAGCGCCCTGCGGGTTCTGATGCCTTCCGTAGGTGGTTTGATGCGGGCGTCCTCTATATATGGGGATACGTGAAAGAAATTTTATAGGATCAACAACTATTCAAAATATGAATGCTTACCGTAAATTCTAAGAGCAGAAGAAAACTAATTTCGAAAACGCATAGAGATTTGTATTAACCATATAATGGGGGACATAGCACCCAAGTTACTTGAGGATAGCGTAAAAGCTGAAACCCACCGTAACAAATAAAGTAGGTATCAGTGGAAATCATACAAGAGTTATTTCCTACATCTAGAATTCCAATATAAATTTTTACAAAATGAATGAATCATCAATCGAACAAGTTAGTTCATTTTGTTTCCCAATTCCCTATTTTGTGTATATTTCGCATGTGAATTGTTTTTGTTTGCATGTAATTATGTTAGAATCAATGTACATTAAGGAAGATGTATTAAGAATCACCGAAATGAATAATTGATCTCATGTGTTTTAATGGTACAAAGAAATGTATGTCATAGAAAAGGGGTAGTAGTACTTTGGGGGGAGGCCCACATGGATCTTTTTTGCCATAGAAAAGGAGTAACTAAACATGTCAAAGTAAAAAAAATTGGAAACGGCTAGGAATAACAGTAGGGATATACATCAAAATTCATGTCCCTATCCGACTTGAGCCACCCTGAATGATTTAAGGATTTTAGGATGGATCAGAAATATCGCACATCTATCTGTCAAATGGTATTATAGTTATTTTCTTTCAAATCTCATAATCGTTACGACAGTGATTTTTTTCGGCATGATGCATATCATTACGTTCAAGTGGATGTAAGACAGTCATTAATATTGGATGGGTAGATGGAGGTTACTGAAATGCCTGAAAGAAAGCACTTCACTGCCACTATTTTTCATAACGCAAGAGAATGTTCATTTTCAACAAAAGCGTTGAAAATCGAGCGTTGTTTCAATATTCAGCCCTATGCTGTATCACTTCCGTTAAAAATAACGTCACCATTATTCGCCATTTCCGTTATTGCTATTGCTTGGTAATAGCAAAATAACGGAGTATGCGAATAACGGTGACGTTATTTTTGACGGAAGTGATACAGCATAGGGCTGATTGTCACTCAAGAACGGGAATGCTGTCACAAAATAACATTTTTCGGAAAACTTCAACATTGTGTTGAGATTTTAAAACGTCAAAGACTTCTTTGGTAGACGGTTGTGGACAAAAACTCTTGTAGTAATAGGATTAAAAAACTAGCAGTCGGAAGTTTGTTTTTGAATTTCACTCAATCATAATGAGGCTGAGACTTGGGCCTTCAGTCAATAACCGGCCTCGCACCCTGCGGCCTCCCGAGTTTTGCTCGGTAGCTCGCCTGTCTCAATCAGGGCCTGGAGATACAAATAGCGTAAAACCCATAGGAAACAATATATTTGACCTTGGAATATCTGTAGTCGCGGGAACCCCACGATGATATTTTGAGACAAGTGTTAGAGTGCCGTAATAATGGTTTATACAAGTTTTTAGCTGATTATTTCTTTCGTCTATTAAATATCAGTCATCAACCAATCATACGTTAGTTTTCTATTTGACAGAACCAATCAACAAGCTCTATTAGCGACTATTTGCATGGTACACAATAGTCACCGACTATTCAGCATGATACCTATATATCAAGGAACATGTGCATCTGACAGTACTGTGAAAAATACATCTTAAACGTCTAATAGAATAAATCGTGTTGAAGCTGTATAAGTATTTGAAAATGGATCGGTTTGGAGAAACCAAAAACGAAGAGATATATAGGGTAATCGAGGCTACAATCTCTGACAATACAGTGTCATTCATATGACTGATATAAAGTATTGGATTCAAGAAATAATCTTCATATAACACAACCTTGATGAATTGTCAACTTCTTTATTGCTGCTAAATTTCTCTTGTATTTATTAATTTTACTCGACATTATTTTGGCATTAATAATCAGAGATGAAAGCCCTCGAGCTTCGCTCTCGGGTTTTCATCAGATTATGAATGCCAAAATAGTGTCTCGTTAAATTATTATAAAATACAGTCGAAATTTAAATGCAATAAAAATAGTCGACTATTTATCAAAGTCTTATATTACCCTTGATTTCATTCCGAAATACTTGCCCTTATTTGACTAACCAAGCTGGGCTATACCATTATTATTATTTTGCTTCTCAGGCATAAAAAATATCCGGTTCCCTCCGAAACCCCAAAGTGCGCAGCAAGCGTCCACGTCGGCAGCACAAGACGACGACGTCATATTCGTCAGTCCCACGACATCGCCGGTACCTCCGCCACTGACGTCGCCAACTACCCTTCCGGCTGCAGCTCTGAATCTCCCTTCGTCGGTCACTCTTACCAAGAAGACTGCTGCTTCTCCCGGTACTCCGAAACCCGGACCGAGCAACGTGTCTAGACCGGGACCAAGTGGCGTGTCCAGACCAGGACCCAGTAACACGCCTAGACCGGGACCTAGCGGGGTCGCTAGACAAGGACCAGGCAGTCAGCCTAAACCGGGACCAAGCGGTGTTTCAAGGACTCCGATAAGAAATGACCAGGTATGTATGTTTGGTATTTGGTTGAATTTATCACAACAAAGTAGAGCTATAACTCGAAACTAAGAGAGTTTATTTCTAACCGGGATATTATAAGCTTATATTGTCATAGTTAAGCTTTTCAATTTTCTTGAAAAAAATATCCTACTATATAATGAACAGTATGGTTTCCGTAGATCCAGAGACACTAAGGCAGAGCAGTGATGGACGTTGTATCAAACATTCAAATTCATCTTGACAATGATCAGAAATGTACAATGTTGTCTTTGGTTTGTGTAAAGCATTTGATACAGTAGATCACAATATACTACTCAAAAAATTATATAGTATTGGTGTTGGAGAAAGTCTTCACAAATGGTTTCAAAACTATTCACACAATAGAAAACGATATGTTTATTTAGGAAACAATCGAAGTTCTCTGAAAGATATAAATTGTGGTGTACCACAAGGTTCTATTCTTGGCCCGGTTTTATTTTTAATCTACATAAATTCTTTCAAAATTGACTTTTCATGAGGAATTTTAGTTGTTTACTGCGGACACCACGATCATTTATTTTTCCAATAATTATAGTGAAATATCAAATAAAAAATGATTTCGGTGAAATATTGATTTGTTTACAAAAACGTAAATCTTGTAATGTTTTTTGGGAAATACAGTTGATTGATCAATAAAGAGGGGCATAACTCCCTTGGGACATTATAGATTCTATAATTCCCTTTACCATTCTCAAGTAAAAATAAAATATGAAATGCTAATATATACAGGGTGATTTACCACCACTTACACAAAATTTGTCAATGTGCTCTCCTCACAAAAATAAGTTGAAAACCACGAGGAATTACAAAAATAGAACGATAAAAATTACCTGATTAATTGATAGGAACGCGCCGCCACTGACCGCCAACAAATGCGGATTTTCCTGAGCCAAACATGACTGTTGTGCGAATTGAAGATCCCGTCCCTGGTGAATACAGCCTCGTCTGTCCACAAAATATTGCGGGGAAACTGGCAAGTCTCGAGGTTCGAGGACTTGTTCCTTTCGGAAATGGTATGGACGCAAACGATTGTCGCGGATAATACGCCATACCATAGTTTGCGTTAAACCAAGTCTCCAAATAATCCCACGGGTGTTTATTGATGGATCGTCGTCGAGGAGTTGCAGTACTGCTTCATCAACAACAACAGCACGATTCACTGCACGTTCGACGTGTGTTGAAAAACATGACCTGGTATCACAAAGTCATTGCGCTGCACCCAAAATTATTGTGAACTACGCTCACTGTCGAATCATGACTGATGAGTGGGACGGGTGACAGATACGTGCATCATTGCCACATCTTCTCACGTTTCTGCAGTGGCGTATCGATTGTGGTTAACGTACAAAAAAATTGGTTCAATTATCGCGGATAGCTCCCAAATTTTATAGGTGCGTTCACACATGATAGACCAGTACCCCGTTAAAGTTTGTGCCAGTGGTGGTAAATCACCCTCTATATAAATTTATATCTGTATATATTTATGAAATGAAAACTGAACCATATTTTATTTATTCACGTCAATACAAATAATAAATGTAAAATTTGAAAATGTGCCCTGAAAATTACTTCAGCCACTGGAAACAATTTCTAATTTTATATGGCTGGAGCTTCTGTTCACTTCTGTCGAGGTACCTGCCTTTTCTAATGGCAAAGTAGACAACATACGCGTCATTTTATTTCTTAATTCGATACTATCCTCCAAATACCCCTCCGCCACCGTGGAACTTTTCAAACCTCCGCGTCTTCATAGTTGCTCCTGCATTAGCTAGAGCAGTAGCAGAAGTGCGACGAAGGCAACGTCCCCTATAGGAAAATGGGTTTGGCAATCCTAAATACATTGCGATTTTGCTGGGGATTTATTCAAACATTTTTTTTACAATTAGCTGAGGTGTACATTTATTTTGTCGGAAGCTCAAAAAAATCGTCCAATACCTTCAAGACGCAAAGACATAAAATCTTATTTATTTATTTAGTTTTATTTCCTGGTACGTTCACTACCATAACGGAATCCCAGTCCTCTAGATCCAATATCTTCATATTCAAAAGTTCCTGACTTCTGCATCTTCCGAAATAACCCTAATCAAAACAATCTATGACAAAAGAAAGGAAATAAATATACACAAAAAGAAAAAAATTACTTTAAGCAATAGGCGATGACACGAAATTTTCAAAATAATTTCAATGGATTATGAACACTGTATTGACAATGTTCTTGTTTTTTTGCGAGTTGTCTGAAACTTAAAAAAAATTATTTAAAGTTCATAAATTCAAATGGCTCCTTTTTAGCGCCATTGTGACGTAATACCCCGAGCAACCAATCCACCAGTTGACAGCGTCAATTAATTTAGCAACGTTGCCAGACTTAAGTTATTCTTTATTGACCACAGTAATTCACAATATTAAAACTATCCAATTTTTTGTTTATACTCAAACATGTTGTTTTATAACAGATCAATGTTTTCACGGTGGTTTTCACACCTTTCAAATTCGCCATCATCGTTTAACATTGGGAATAGTGTCTTCTGTCACTTCTCTACGGTATTATGTTCTCTGGTTTATAGTTTTAGAAGGTTGGCATCGTTGCCGTTAAACGTCAGAATCAACCCGATTACGCCTATTGGCTGCTCGGGCACGTACGTCACTAAGAGCGCCAATATCAGAACCTTCAAAATTTGCTATTTTTCAGAAAGAAATTACACCACCTGTAATTGAAATTTTACTCGAAAAATATTTTTTCGTGTTCTCGCCTATTAATGAATTTAATTAGGAGCGATCTTTAGAAATATGATGACATGTTTAGGAGATGAAACGGCAGACTTTTTCGACTCATAACTCTCACTCTTCCCTTTTAAAAAAGCGTCTAGTTCAGGTGATATATCGTTTCTCATGTATAGTCACCATCAATTTTAGCATTGACCATTTAGTCCATAATGCTGGTGACACACTTGGCGGTTTGTGCTGTCGCGGCAAATTTGCCGTGGCCGCTCAAAAGAATTGAGCACATTTTTACACTAAGCGGCTTATATTCAGCGGCGACCGCACTTCAGTTTCAGTTTTTCGAGTTGAAACAAAATTTTGCTTTGTTATTATGCCGCCGCAGAGAGAAGAAGAAAAAAAATCGCCTCATTTGGATTCATTCCATAAACCAGAAAAGAAAATAATTTGGGGCATTTTATAGTTCTTGGAAAATGAAATTATAGGTTTTTAATTTTTATTTGTTCTGGTAATTTTTTAAATACTTCTAGTGAGCTGAAAATTGGGTTTGCTTTACCTTTGTTAAAATTTGAGTGGAAGTGGTTCAAAATCCGAGTATTATGAGTATTAGGATATCATTATCGTTTAAATCACTCATCACTTTCCGCTCATGAAGCGACAAACTAAGGCCAACAAACTATGGTCACCACTGCTCCGAGGAAAAAACCGTTGAGTGTCTAGACATGCATTAAGTCACGTACGCCACTATATGGACGGCGACGGTAAAATTGCCGTCGGAGTAGTGACAGAAGGCGGCCGCAGATCGATCTCCAACGGCATAAATGCCGCTTGTCATTATGCCGCAAAATGTGAATGCTTTCATTTATTTCTTGAAACTACTGTCCGAACGACGGCGACGGCAAAATTAGTTTAGTGCATTTTCACTACACTATTGTATCATACACCAAATAAAAAAAATCTCTGTATCACGTGTAATGAGTAAAATTGACCGAATCGCCTTCCTTTTTTTTTTCAGGGTAATGCACCAAAATCTTTCCTCAGAGTAAAGTCCTTTTCTGCCCTGCAAAACGTCACTTCCGAGTGCATAACCATTCCCGACGACCCCGTTCCGGAGGAGAAACCCCCTGAAATAAAGTATGACGACGACGACGATGACGACGTCACAGTCATCGAGAAGAAGGTGGAGATCGTCACGATAATCGACGACAGCCCCATGAAGAGTCCTGACCGCGAAATCGTCGAAAACCCAGACGGCGCCAAAAAGAATTTGTCCGAAGAAAATCGGTCGAGCGGTTTGACCAACGGCAGCGAAGAGAAAAGCGAAGAGAAAGGCAAAGATTCGGACGACGATTCCAGGAAAGCGGAGTCTATCGACCGTTTCGATCCCATCGAGAAGGTGAAGATGATGAAGCCCAAGATCCTGCTGCAGAGGTCGACCAAAATTGACGAGCTGGTGAAATCCAAGTTCGGGTTGTTGAACGGGGACGCTTCCAACTAGTTTTTGGAGTTTGTGGCGTCGGATCAGCGGGATCCGCTTTGGCTAGACTTCCGTGAAGTCTCGTGGTCGTTATAGGTATCGGAAGCTTTCAAGGAATTGTTCGGTTTCTGGACAAGAGCCATGGATGCTTTATTTAGTTCTGAACTATTTTAAGATAAAGAGTGTATAAGAAATATTTTTCGAGGAAATGTTACTCGGAGATGGTTTATTCCAGCCGGACCGATGAGCGGGAAATGCTGCATAAAGGGTGTTTCAAATTTGAACCTCGCCATTGGGATCTCGGAAACTACGAGAGATACGAAGATGGTTGACTGGGGAAAAGTTGCGCATTTACTTGGCTGACAATATGCCGTTGCGAAAGTTCTGTAATTCAAAGCAAATCCGGAGATATCCGGAAAAAATAGAAACTTTGGAAAAATGGTTTTTATTTTTTTCTGGCTTTGTATTAAGAAAGGGTTCGAAAATAAATTACACTTCCACGTTGCCATATTTCACCTGCTACATAATGTCGTTCTCAGATTTGCTATCCGACGTTTCGTCTTCCGGCAACCTTCATCAACGTTATATTTTCTTAATAGAACCAGATATTACCTGTTCAATGATATATTATTACTTTTATATAAAAAAAAAAATAAAAAAATCTCATTGACTTTCAATTTATTACACTCAATGACATTTTGCTATTGATTGTACAATACATTGAATTTTTGCCAAAAAACGGCTTTCACGAATGAAGAAAAAATAGATAGAAATTTATTGCAAATATAATTGAAACAGTGTTAGGACATCCGAAATGTATTCAAAAGACGATAACCACTTCGAACTATGTTCAAGTTGTTGGGTCAAAATCTCACCGAATTTGGTTCATTTCAAAAAAGCCGAGTAAAAAATACGAAGACAGACTGGACCAGGAGACTAAAAAAAATTTGATAATTGAAGTATGTATGATGTAAATTAGACATTGTGCCCTTTTCAATGAAAATAGACCTTTGAACAAATAACAATAATTAACTGAAATGTAAAGACAAAATTATATCACAGCAAATGCTCAAAATGCTGGCCTTGTTCATGATAACATAACTGTGCCTTTCTTTGAATATTATTCACTGCATGATTAATTTCTCTCCTCAATCTTCCGAACTCTCTAACAATACTGTGTTGAAGGTCCTCAATATTTTGATTCAAGTCTGGAGACGTTGCTGGCCACCTCACCGGCCCATTATTCTGTATCCATTTGCCACCAAATCCTTTAGTCAGGTAATTGGATACTCGTCTCGTCTGATATTGTGCGGTGGAGCCCCATCATGTTGAAACCAGATGTTGTTATAGCCAAAAGCAAATTATCCGAATAGTCTTCGAAAATCGACATTAAAAACTAGTGATAGGTTTCTCCATTCAGAACTCCGTCAAATAAATGAGGACCCAAAATTCTATCTTTGTAAATACCTGCCCACACGTTAATACTGAATCGCACTTGAGGTCGAATTTCTCGGAACTGCCTGGGGTTGTTTATGCTCCAAATGGTTCGTTATTTTGGTTGAATATTCCACAATTCGTAAAAGTACTTTCATCTGTCCAAATTACATTTTCCAGGAAAACAGGAAAATCAGGTATTCTTTATTAGCCAATTACAAAATTTTCATCGACCTTTGGGATCACTTGGATGCAATTTTTGAGATATTTGTATTCTGTAACATTCGAAACCGCTTTTTTTGAATTGCCTCCAGGCACTTGTATGACAAATATTCATATCGGAAGAAATTTGACGTGTAGAACAAATGTGGGTCAACAATCAATATACTTCAAAGGAATAATGCATTACAATGGATTGCCAAAATCATTAAAATCGTATGGTAAAATGAGATTCAAAGTAAATTTGAAAAAATATTTATTATCATGAATTTTATAAATATATGAAAATTAGAAATAACTAGTTAGTTATTAATTTAGTTTAGTTGAAAATGTGTTTATTTTTCCCTGTCATAAACTTGTATGTTTCTTGGGAAATAAATGTTATTAGTATTATTATTATTATTATTAAGTTCATTATTTTCTGCAAATTATTTAGTTTTATTGAGAAGGACTCAATGTCTAATTTACCTCATATATACCTCATTTATCAAATTTTCTTTAGTTTCCTGTTCAATTATGTCTCCGTATTTTTCCTCGGTTTTTCAAATGAACCAAACTCAGTGATATTTTGATCCAATGAACATAGTTCGATGTGGTTGTCGTCTTTCGGGATCCGAGTTTAAATAAATTTCAGATGTCCTAACACTGTTTCTATCGTACTTGTAATAAATTTGTATCATATCTCTTTTTTCTTCATTCGTGAACACCATTTTTCGCCAAAAATTCAATGACTTGTTCAATAACGAATTGTCACGAATTGAAAGTCAATTTTATTATGAGATTTTATTTTAAATATCTAAGGGTTTTCGAGAAAGAATGATAACTTATGATACATCATTGAAAAGGTAGTATTTGGTTCTTTTTTAAACAGACAAAAACCAAAGTATGACAAAATTAAGTTGATGATGGCGGTCAGAAGACGAAATGTCGGATAGCAAATCTGAAAACACCATTATGTAGCAGAGTTAAAGTGAAAATGTGGAAGTGCGATTTATTTTCGAATCCTTCGAAAAATAAAGCCGGAAAAAAATAAAAACCATTTGTCAAATTTTCAGTTTTTTCCGGATATCTCCGGATATACTCAAAATTTCAGAACTTTCTCAAAGACATATTGTTAGTCAGGTCCATGCGCAAAGTTGCCCCAATTTAACCATCTTCGTATCTCTCTTAGTTTCCGAGATCTCAATGGCGAGGATCTAATCTGAAACACCCTGTATAAAAGCTCTTTTTTATTGCCGTTAGTTTTGCTTAGAAGTTCCGAGTCTTTCACCAGGTGGCGAATTACTTCATTTTCCGCCTGGTGAACTTTTCGTTTTGTTGGAGAATATGACGGTCTTTTCAGTTTTCAACGTTTTCTGATTATTTTTTTTTTATTCGTTATGCTGTCAGTGTAATAATAGGTGCACCATCTGTAACCATTTCGCATCTCTTTGGGCGATTTTCGTTTTATTAGTAGATATATTCCTTATGAGTTACGGAAAAGTTTATTTCTAATGTAAATATTTTTGTTATGTATTGAATTTTTGTAAATACCGAACATGTTTTATTCAAAGTTCCTCGGAATCTTAAACAAAGGAAAATGGGCAAGTCGTTTTTTTTATAGCTGAGACTATGGCATTTTGCCCATACCAGGTCACATACCAGGTGGCCCAAGACTCACCAACACTTTTAAGCAGATTATTAATATTGGGTTAAAATCCAAAATAGCCGACATTTCAAATGAAACAACATTTATACTTGAAAAAATTTTTACTCTGTAGGATGTCAAAATACGCTTCACCAAACACATGATAACTAACAGTCCTAGATAACAAACCCCAGGGCTTTTTCCAGGCGGACGGCTCCAAAAGAACAGGGCAAAACAAAGTCAGAAATAAAAAATAAAACTTTCGCGCCTTCTGCATTGGCTGTAGTAAAAAGTTTGCGTTTGTGACACACTCGCCGATAGTTCCCACTACAATTTTCTCCAACCAAGGGTCATTTGATGCAGTTAGACCGGGAGATGGTGACACAAAATATTAGGTCATTTTACCAGTATGGCTGTTCTTCAGGGGTCTAATTACGGAATGACAAAAAAGAAAATGATGGTCATAGCGCTGATACCGGCGGCCCAATCGCGTGGGCGTTAATCGAACGTGTCGGATAAATAACGAGTGTCGAACGATTTGTTCCACAAAAATGCTTGTATTTTCCGATAGTCGATAAAATAGAAGTAGGCGGTAGCGTAATGCCATACTTCTCCGGTGTACCGCCATACCGACACGAATACATTCATTAAAAAAAAACAATTCAACCATTTGTACCAGGCACTTTGCCATACGTTCTCGACGGTTCCTAATGGCAGCCATATCATCGCAAAAAAGTAATTTTTTTTTGTTAGACGATTTGTACCAGTATTGCATTTGGATTTTCGGGAAGTATTTGATAAAATGTGATCTTTATAATATTTCCCATACGTCTAGTAGGGGGAAAAAGTGCTGCCATACTTGAAAAACTTATTTATTCGACACGTTTTGAAAATGCGACTGTAAAATACGTAAAATCATTTTTTACATCATAGAATCATTGTATTCTGTTCGTTTGGATGTAATTCTACCTAAAAAAAAAATATTCCAGATTGTAACCATGGGGCGGACGACTGTCAGACTTAAGCCAAGATGTTAAAAGAAAAGTTTACGATTTGTACCAGTATGGCATTTGGATTTTCTGAAATTATATGATACAATGTGATCATTATATTTGCCATACTTCTAGTAGAGGGAAAAAGTGGCGCCAAACTGGTACAAATCGTTCGAATTACGAATAAAATCTTGGAATTTCGAAAAAATATTGTACATATTCGCCACCTCCCACAGGTATGGCATGCTCAGAATTCTATTTATGATCATACAGAGAACTGTTGAAAGAAGTTTCAGGCTGGTACAAATCGTTTAGCGAAAAAAAAATTACTCTTTTGCGGTGGTATGGCGGCCATTGGGAACCGTCGGAAACGTATGGCAAGGTGATTTCCGTGAACGCCTACTCAACGATGATTAGCTGCGCAAAAATTAGCCTAGTACAAATGGTTGAATTGTTTTTTTAAATTAATGTATTCGTGTCGGTATGGCGGGCTGTAAGTCACACCTGAGAAGTATGGCATTACGCTACCGCCTCTACTTCTTTTATTATCGACTATCGGAAAATACAAGCATTTTTGTGGAACAAATCGTTCGATACTCGTTATTTATCCAACACGTTCCATTAACGCCCACGCGATTGAGCCGCCGGTACCAGCGCTGAAGAACCCTGAAGAACCGCCATATTGGTACAAATGACCTAATATTTTGTCACTATCTCCCGGTCTGAGTGGGCCAGTGTAGCATGAATGATGCGAAAATTGAAATAGTATATTAAAGTATAAGTGGATAAATAGGTCTTTCAAACACGCGTGATTTTTCGAACTCGACGGCTTTGCCGGAGTGTTCGTAATAGAGCAAGTGTTTGAAAGACCATTTATCCATGCATACTTTACGCAATTTTTTTTTTATTGGTACAATTTGAAATCATAAATACTGTTATTACTACAAAATATGGAAACAAGAACTAATAATGTAAAATGGTGGAATTCGTGATGTGAAATCAGTATACCTTTCGTTACCATGAAAATGAGAAAAGCAAAAATAAATATGCAACTTGTCATCAAAGATTGATAGTTGTCACCGCGGTCCTTCAAAATGAATTCTTATATTGATTCTTTGAATAGTAAAGTAGAATCGCAACTAATACCGCAAAAATCGAGAGAAGCCTATAACAAAGAATATGACAAGTTCGTACACTGGATGGAAGTGCAAAAGTTGATTGAAATAGATGAACGAGTCGTGCTTGCTTACCTTCAGAAAATGTCGGAGCAGTACAAGGCGTTGACTATGTGGGCTATCCATTCAAAATTACAATGTATGTTGAGGATAAATAAAGGAGTCGATATAAAATCATTTGTTGAAGTGCATGCATTCATGAAGGCAATTAGTAGGAATAACGTAGCCAAGAAGGCATATATATTCAATGAAGATGATTTGCGGAAGTTTTTCATAGATGCACCAGACATTACCTATCTATTTTTGAAAGTGTTTGCCATTTTCGGTATTTTTGGATCTTGTAGAAGATGTGAGTTATGCGATTTGCGCTTACATGATATCTAAGAAGAAGGAAGTGTTTTGGTTATTACTATCCGACCGTCTAAGACAGTGAAAGCTCGACGTTTTACCGTAACCGACAATGAAGCAATTAGTTATGTGCGTTTAGTAAAGCAGTATTTATCATTGCGTCCACAAAATGTGAGTACAGACCGAGTTTTCCTACGATATGATAAGGGGAAGTGTACCAATCAAGTGGTTGGTATTAATACATTTGGATCATGTCCCTTGCAAATTGCCCGTTATCTCCAATTGGATGATCCTGAGAAATATACGGGACATGCTTTTCGACGCACGTTCGCTACCATTATGGCAAATGGCATGACAATATATCAAATCCAACGACAAGTAGGATGGAAATCGGCAGCTGTGGCGAGTGGTTACGTTGAAGAGAGCATTAGCAATAAGAAGAATGTTTCACACGTTATAGGGAGTGCCATTAATGAAAGTTCAACCTCATTGAGTTCTCAGAATGTTAACAGTATCAATTTGAATGCCATTTCCTCCGATTTGAAGAATTGAAATATTAATATATCAAACAATACTAACTGTACTTTCCATTTTCATTTATAAAATTAAAATTGTTGTATAATGTTTGAATAAAGGTTGTTTTGGTTAGTAATATTTTATTAGACGTTAGAAGGTACTGCTGTCAGATCATTCATCAAAAGTTGTCATTTAGACTTCATGTTTCTCGAGTAGTCGATATTACCATGTTAACTTTAAAAAACGCGCGTTTTTGAAAGTTCGATTTAAACACGCATAGGCGTGCTTGAAATGGCTAAAACGGGGCACCATTAAAAAAAAATCCGTTATTGTAATTTAACGAAGCTTCTCAAGATGGGTAAACCATATTTCGCATAAAAATAAAAAAACGCATAAGAATTTTTTTTTATGTATTTTACTAGTTCGGAATTACCTCAAGACCTATTTTCATATTCAAATTTCAATTTGAACACCTATTTCCAAATTTTGTTGGAAGCAAAAATTGAAAAAATCACCCAAAAAAAGTTCAATTTTTTTAAATTTAATTTTTATGTCAGTCCGAAAAAGTAATCGATAGTAATGAAACAACAAGAGATAAGTGTTTTAACGTTTATTATTTTATTTTTTGGACTGAATTATTGTGAAAATAAATTTAAAATAATTTTGGAGTGATTTTTTTTTTCGTTTTCAACCAAATTTTGGATATTATGCATGGGTTTTGAGGAAATTTCAAACAAGTCTTCTCAATAACGTCTTTTCATATTCATCTGTTAATTTTTTACCAATGCTAAAATTCAATTCACCCATCTTGAAAAGCTTTACAAGCTGAACATAACGGATTTTTTTATTCATTGAAAAACACCAAACAAGTGGAATTTTGCGAAATGTTACGAACATACGAAATTCCCAACTTTTTGAAAAAAAATTATTTGGACCGATGAATCACAATTTTCACGTGAGAGAATATTCATTAGTAGGAATAATCATTTCTGGGCATCATAAAACCCCTCATTTCATTGGAGAAAGGGGATTTCAACAAAAGTTTAGTTTCAATGTGTTTGTATGGTTATGGTTTTGATGAATTTTCAATTTGCATTCATGAGGAAAACTGAATTACAAAAATATTTGAATGTTCTGAGAACAACGGAGAGTGACGTCTTGGAACTTATATTACATTATTGGTACCTGTTAAAGATACTAATCAATAATTGAATTTATTTAGTTCTGAAATATTTTCTTCATTATTATTATTGTTTATATCAAGTAAGAATTCCTAAAAAACTACTTACTGAGGTTTGATCACCCAGTATTGTAACAAATTAGATCAGAGAGGAAAAAACACTAATTGTCAAAAAAACGTCAACTCAAAACATTTAAAGAAAATTTCGGAATTCTTACTTGAGAGTTAGTTTGAATATTAAGGGGCAATCGTAAGTTAAATATTAACCATTATTATTGTTGATTGCTCATAATAATTATCTTTTATAGGAATTTGAGTATACCGATATATAGTTCATCAAATATACGTTATCAAATATAATGCAAATTGGTCTCTTCAAATTATTATATTCGAACTAAAAGTATTCTCAACAAAGCTCAAATTCGACTTGGTCTAATAATGGGTCCATCAACAAATGGAAGAACCAAGCGAGACCACTGTCTTATATGCAGCAGACCATATCGACGAACGGATGGTCGAATGCATAAAATGTTTGAGATCGTATTGTTTTGAATGTGTTCAAGTGACAGAAGAAGTAGCTTCAGATGAGAATTGGGCCTGTCCGCCTTGTGTAAATTCACGCCAATCCTTGAACCAACAAAGTATTGCATTCGCAACTCCGTCGAAATCAAAAATAATTCCTTCACGAAGTATAAAAAGTAAAATAAGTTGTTCATCAACAAGCAGCAAACGCAATTTGAAATAACAACTACTTGAAGAAGAAAGGGAACTACTGAGAAAAGAAAGAGAATTAACTGAACAGTCACGAAGACTTCTTGAGGAAGATTCGGATGAGAGTCAACATTTAGATAATGATGAAATAGATGAAAATGATCCATTTGTTAATCAATTACTTTCATTGCAAATCGAAAAGAACGTTGATAGAATCAATGACATTCATTTACCCGTGAATATCGAAAAAAGCCGCAAAATTCTTCGATCAGAAACAGAATTCCCGCGGAAACTGGAAAAACGAATACCGGTTCCAGCAGCCAATACAGCACCAACATTCGATTTATTAGAAACATTTTCCTTGACCCCACAACAATGTGCTGCACGACGATCCACTCCAAATGAACTTCCTAACTTCAATGGAAATCCTTTTGAATTGCCATTATTGATCAGCAGTTATGAAAGATCGACACGACTATGTGGATTTGACAATTATGAAAATTTGTTGAGATTGCAAAAAAGTCTCAAGGGTAATGCCAAAACTGTAGTTTCTAACTTACTCACAGTACCTGAATGTGTACCTCAAATAATATCTATCCACTCTGAAAATGTTGTTTGGTAGATCAGAACAAATTCTAGAATCGCACATCAATAGTATTCGTCGCCAACCATCTCCTAAAGCTGAGAAATTAGAAACTTTGGTAGAGTTTGCATTATCTGTAAAAAATCTGTGTTTCTTTACAAGCTGCCAAGCTGACGGAATACTTAAATAACCCAATGTTAATGCATGAACTGGTAGATAAGCTGCCAACACAGATGAAAGTGAACTGGGCTATTTATCGCGCTCCTCTAAAGATTTGCAATGGCTTGTCAGATTTCGCGGAATGGATGTTTAATATAGCTACAAATATGTGCACTGCCCTACCAACATTGACCATTTCAGAGCGAAATAAGCAATACCGTCAAAATGAACGTCTCAACGTTCATAATCCCAAAACTGATACCAATTTGCAGGCGTTAGACGAGCAACAACAATTCAAGTGCAAGTTATGTAGCGGTATTTGTAAAGTTGTGGCAGATTGCAAAGTTTTCCGTCAGTATCCCATATCAGATAAATGAAAAATCGTCAAAGAAAGAAACTTTGCAGATTATGTCTGAAGAGGCATAGATACCCATGCAGATATCCAGTGAAATGTGAGAAGAATCAATGTCAACGAAAACATCATCCACTCCTTCACAAAGATGTTCAACCATTACCAGATACGCAAACCCCATCAACGAGCAAATCCACCCAGCCTGAAGTTAATGTATATCATCAATCTCCTCCAATGGGCATCCGTTTCCGGATATTACCAGTTAAACTGAGGAACAAAGACAAAGAGGTTGATGCATTTTTAGATGAAGGTTCATCAATAACTATGTTGGATGAAAGTCTTTCAGAGGAGCTAGGTTTAGAAGGAGATTATGAACCACTTTGCTTAAAATGGACCGGCGATCAACAACGTTTTGAAAGTAAGTCACGACGTGTTCTTGTCTCAATCATTGGTGACTTTCAAGATGCCAAACTATTCAATTATCGTCCAGCACGTACAGTAAACTCTCTCAGCCTCCCATAGCAAACTGTTGAAACAAAAAGGCTCATGAGTGAGTATCCATATTTGAAAAACTTACCTATAAAGTCATACAAAAATGCTAATCCGAAAATACGTATCGGGTTAGACAACTGGGATTTAGCCTTTACCGCTACGAGTCAAAGAAGGAGATGAAGGTCAACCAATCGCTGCAAAATGTAGAATAGGATGGACGGTACTTGCACTTTTACCACCAAGTCACCAAAAATATGAACCAACCTACAATTATCACATGTGTGAATGTGCTGTTTCTACAATGAGTAATCAGGAGCTTCACGAGGCAATGAAGAAATATTACTCAATTGAAAGTCTTGGAGTCAAACAAACCTAGAAAATTCAGAATCGTTTGGGATGCTGCAGCTACAGTACAAGGAATTTCTCTGAACTCCATGCTTTTGAAGGGCGATGATCAGCTTACTTCTCTACTTGGTATACTTCTACGGTTTCGAGAAAGAAAAGTAGGATTCAGTGCTGATATTAAAGAAATGTTTCTTAGGGTTGGAATTAGGGATGAAGATCAACACGCACGTTTTTATTGGCGCAATGGAAATTCTGATAATCCCCTGAACACGTATGTTGTGACAGTCATGACCTTCGGAGCAACATGCTCGCCAAGTTGTGCACAAAATGTGAAGAATACAAATGCTAAAAAATTCTCATCGCAATATCCAAGAGCTGTTGAATCAATAATAAGAAACCACTACGTAGATGACCTGTTAGATTGTGCAGATAGTGAACAAGAAGCCATCGCTATTGCAAAACAAGTTGAGCTCATCCACTCGAAGGCAAATAAGGAATGCACATAACTTTATGCAAGCAATGAACAACTCTAATCAAAATCCTGTAGAAATCAACATGAGTATAGGTTCTGAAGAAAACGCTGAGAAAGTTCTTGGTATGTGGTGGAATTTGACAACGGATTGTCTAATTTATTCCTTACAATATAACAAGGGCAATAAAGCAGTCCTAGAAGGAAAAAAGAGGCCCACCAAACGGGAAATATTACGAATTTTAATGTCTATATATGATCCGTCAGGGCTAATATCAAATTATTTGATTTATTTGAAAATTCTACTTCAAGACATATGGAGAAGTAAGGTTGATTGGGATGAACAAATAACAGATGAACAAACTGAAAAATGGTTCTTATGGCTGAAACATCTCCCAGATATAGAGAAACTTTCTATTCCAAGAAGTTATTTGGGTAATTTGCCGAAATGGGGATACAACAACTTGCAGCTCCATATATTTGTAGATGCCAGTGAAAAAGCCAGTGCAGTTAGCTGCTTATCTGAGGATCTGCGATGAAGACAACACTATAGAATGTGCTCTTATCAGCGAAAAAACACACGTGGCACCTATTAAGCTTCAAACCATGCCTCGTCTAGAACTTGATAGCGCTTTGATGGGAGCTAGATTTACAAAAAAGATCCAGGAATATTTGTCAATTACAATTCATAAAATTATTCATTGGTCAGACTCCAAAATTGTTTTAAGCTGGTTACGTTCAGAGGATCCCAGAAAGTTATGCAAATTTTTAGCCTACAGAGTGGCAGAAATACAAGATAACTCTATGACTTCCACTTGGCGATATGTTCCCACCAGACTCAATGTTGCTGATGAAGCCACGAAATGGTCTAAGCAACCATCATTGAAAATTACAGATAGATGGTTCAAATGACCCGAGTTTCTGTATGAAGAGGAGCAACTTTGGCCTTCAGAAGAGTTAAGTGTAACACAATCACCAGAAGAAACCATAAAATACCATGAAACCTACCAGCCTGTTTTGAAAATAGAAAATTTCAGTAGTTACACTAAATTACTACGTACAATGGGTTATGTACAAATATTCATAGCGATAACTAGGAGAAACACCAGATATCACAGAACATCTATGGGTATACTAACTTCAGAAGATCTTAGACTTGCCAAGAATTCATTAATTCGAATGGTCCAGAGAAAGTTCTACCCAGAAGAAATCAAGAGGTTAAGAGAATCGTCCACTACAGAGTTGCAGTCTACAATGAATCCTAAAAGCGATATTTTCAAGTTCTCCATACCTAGATGATGATGGAATACTTCGTATTCGAGGAAGATTAGATGCTGCTAAATTTATCAAAACCGATACCAAACGACCAATTATTTTACCCCGCGAGAATCACTTTACTGATCATTAAGAATTATCACATATCCTTCCAACACTGCAATCATGAAAGCGTTGTCAATGAGATCAGACAAAAGTACTACATTCCGAAATTACGAAGAACTTTGAACAAGGTCAGGAAAAATTGTCAAGCTTGTAAAATCAAATATGCAACCCCAAATATACCGGAGATGTCGTCGCTTCCTGAATGTCGACTAGCTACATTTACAGCTCCGTTTACGTACACTGGTGTTGACTACTTTGGTCCGATAAATGTAATGGTTGGTAGAAGGGTCGAAAAACGATGGGGTGCATTATTTACCTGCCTAACTACAAGAGCTGTACACCTTGAAATGGCACATAAATTAGATTTAGATGATTGCATTCTCTGCTTCACAAATTTTATGAACAGAAGAGGCAGACCAAGGCATATTTATTGCGATCGTGGAACTAATTTCGTAGGAACCGAACGTGTTCTTCGTGAAGAACCACATAAACTCAATGGTCGAGTAATAGCTGCTTCATTTGTAAGTCCTGAACTTTAATTTCATTTCAATCCACCTTTGTCACCTCATATGGGAGGCGCCTGGGAGCGACTGGTTAAAGCCATTAAAATTGCACTGTACAACGCTCTACCATCAAGAACTCCTACCTATCCAGTACTTCGAAGTTGTTTGATTGCTGCGGAAAATATGGTTAACTCTATACCGTTGACCTATCTTCCACTAGATTCGGATGAATCCGAGGCGTTAACTCCGAACCACTTCTTACTTGGTTCTTCCAACGGTGATAAACCTATGGTTCCGATTAATATTGACGCGAAGGGTCTAAAATTTGGGTATCTCTACCGAGAACAGTTCGCTAATAAATGCTGACGACGTTTTGTTGGAGAATATATTCCTGAACTGTTGTTACGCTCAAAATGGCATAAACAAGTTCGTCCGTTGGGAAAAGGCGACATAGTAATCATTTGCGATAAAGATCTTCCTCGCTGCAACTGGCCGAAAGGAAGAGTAATTGAAGTTACAAAAGCACGAGATGGTCAAGTGCGACGAGCAAAAGTACAGACCTTTACTGGTATCCTCGAAAGACCAGTGGCCAAGCTTGCGTTACTTTCAGTGGAAAAACCTGTGAATGGTACACCGAATCATCCTGATAGCGCTGTACCGGGCGGGAGTGTTAAAGATACCAATCAATAATTGAATTTATTTAGTTCTGAAATATTTTCTTCATTATTATTATTGTTTATATCAAGTAAGAACTCCGAAAAAACTACTTACTGAGGTTTGATCACCCAGTATTGTAACAAATTAGATCAGACAGGAAAAAAACATTAATTGTCAAAAAAAGGTCAACTCAAAACATTTAAAGAAAATTTCGGAATTCTTACTTGAGAGTTAGTTTGAATATTAAGGGGCAATCGTAAGTTAAATATTAACCATTATTATTGTTGATTGCTCATAATAATTATCTTTTATAGGAATTTGAGTATACCGATATATAGTTCATCAAATATACTGCAAATTGGTCTCTTCAAATTATTATATTCGAACTAAAAATATTCTCAACAGTACCAGTTGAATGTGGAATATTGGAAATTATTCTGGAAAATGTAGCAATTGTTCATTCCTCAAATTAATTTAAAATTACATTGCACACCACTCAGGCGCAACTAAAATAGTTTTTATTGGTCCATTCGGATTGCCTATCAGGAAGTGTTGTGGAAAGGAATTTTTGCCCCACGAATTCAACGATAATGACACCCATAGTTTCTCTATGATGACACATCACTTATTTGACTATAGGATTCTATGGACACGGAATCCCACCAATTATAGATGTTCTGTGTTCTGTGCAATATTTGACATTCGACATGTGGCGTTGAAGGCGGAGCCGTAGTGAACGTAAAATGTCAAAAAAAGAAATTGTTTGTGTACTTTATATTTTTGTATAGGTAAATACCAAAGCAAAGTCTGACAAAACAGTACCTAAAGGAAAGGTACTAAAACGAATCTAGTTGTTTTTCAATGTTACATGACCGCTAAGGGCGCTGAGAACAAAGAAGTAGGTTAGGTAATATTTTGAAAATATGGGCTGCTGCTATAGTTTTTTCTGCAAGGATGACAACTCTTCTCAGGTAGGCGGTTATTGATAATACTTCACTTGAATTCATTCGAATTTTTTACTTTAGAATGGAGAACCAAATGAAAGGAGTCGTTTACTTGTAGATCCAGTCTCAAACAATGCCCATATTCAAAGGGTTAATAGGTAATTATTATAGAACATCCAGCATAAAATTAATAAGTACATTAAACTCTATAATTTGCAGTGAGGAAATCCTGAATAGAAATTCAAATACATTACCCAAGAAGACTGATGAACAATCTGCACTAAATAGAATTTTACAAGAAACAGCAACGTTAGTACAAAAAATAGTATATATTGGAAACCTGCTTACAAGTAGTTGTAGTGGTTAATTTCAAAGGATTCTTATTTCAGGAATGTAATTGATGTAGCTGCTCTCGATTCACACAATTTGCAGCAGCATGAATATTTGGAGAGGATGAAGATTTACAATGTAAGGGTACAGCAAGTACTTGCAAATAATAGGCACAAATTGAATACTAGACCAAGATTTATTTTGGAAGATATACCAAATCCAGAGAAGGTGCTTAACTCAGAACCAATAAACTTTGATGACCTAAGTGTGGTGAGTAAAATGAAAGAGTTCAATTATAAAGTAAATTGCTGTGTAGAACAACAGGGTTACATTCACACATTTGAAATTATACAAGTTCATTTCTGGGTTTATGTGTGATTGCAGGTATAGTGAATAGATTATAAAACGATCTTCAGATGTTGAGTAATGGAGGCCAGTACATTTTCAGCTTTCCCAAAAATTGTATGTATTTAGTATCCACATTAAGAAAAGCAATAGGTATTTTCCCTATCATCTGGCAATCAAAATTTCTGGCTGTGAATTTATGCATTCCAGTGCAGTTATAAAAAGTGTAGAACATGATTTTGAATGAATTTGAAACATCTTTAAAACCAATGGTTACAAAAAAAAATAATGGTGGCTCATCAGAATAGAATATTCTGTGATGATTGTGCTAGCTTGGAGTGCACACCGATCACCTGAGGTGGTGCTGTAGGTTTTCTGGGTTTTCCTACAGCTGAAAAGTGAATACATCACCTGAAACATCAGTAAGCCGTCCTCTACCCGCACAGGCTATGCCTTTGGGTACACTCAACGAGTGTTTATGAGGGAGTATTATTATTATTATTATTATTATAACCAATCAATCAATCAACATTATTTCCCAAGAAACATTACATGTTTAAAGGAGGGAATAAAAAAAACAATAATATAACAACATTAATAACTTTCAGGATATTTCTTTCAATGTTTTCTGGAGTAATAATTGTTTACACCAAGTACAAGTACCACATTTCATTATAAAAAGACAATAGGATTGAATAGTCATATAATTATTTCAACAATTTGAGAAAAACTAATTTGGTTACATCAGTTTCAATCTTCTAGGCCTTGCAGAAATTGAGACAATTTCTTTTTTTGTTATTGACCTAGCAGTATTGGGTTCAATATCTATAGAAAACCTATCAACTATAATGTTGTGAATATTTCAACTACAGTTGTGGTTTGGTAAACTTTTTTGCCATTTACTTTTCCATTCGTATATGAAAAAACAGTAAATATGACTGCCAATATACAGTGTGTTTCACGTGTTGTGGAAACACCCCCGTATCTTCCGTAATTTTCGACGTGAAATCATGAAATTTTCAGAATCGATAGAAACACTAAAAATTAACTCACTGCACAAAAGGGGTTATCCTACGTGATATACACTGCACGCCAGCAGAGATTGAACCACCATTTTCCAGAAAGTTAAACTTATTAGGGAGCAAAACTGTCCAGAAATTATTTTGGATTCGTGTTCAGGATCTACAAATTACCACCCATACACCTATCCCCTGGAAAATATTCAGTCCTTGAAAATTTTCAGTCTTAAAAAATTCTTAATTTGTTTCACTTCTAATGGAAAATTTTTCAGAAGACAGGTGAATTAGTAGAAATTTTTGGATTCTGAACACGAATCCGAAGGAATTTCAGGCCAATTTGCCCCCCTACTGTAACTTTCCCGGAAAATTGAGTAGTTCCATCGCTGATGGCGTGCAGTGTATAGCACGTAGGATGACCCCTTTTGTACAGCGAGTTCATTTTTAGCGATCGATTCTGAAAACTTCATGATTCTTCGTCAAAAATTAAGGAAGATACGAGGGTGAAACACACTGTATAATCCCTGAAGAAATTCGTTTGTGGACGATATACAGATAGACCTTTTAATTAGAAATATGATGAAAATATCCCTAAAAAATAACTACTTTTCTGGCTGAGTTCTGCGAGGAAGTTGTGCCTTTCATATTTTCGGAAGTTCAAACATGTTCATCGATATATAGACCAGGAGCTGGTGATAGGTGACGTTCTCCCATTTTACACTGCATGTCTTTTTAAGGCTTAATAATCAACCCTAAATTATGAAAAATAGACGGGTTCCTGGCAACCGCACGTGTACACTTCATAAGGAAAAGCGCTTTTCTTTTTGTGGAGAATTTTCGTGTTTTTTCGCGATATACGGAAGTTCAAACAAATTGAAACTCTACTAATTGATGGCATGTAATTCGCAGCGGCCAAAAGGGCTCAAAGGATTACGAAAAACTGAAAAAAATTAAAGGGGACTTCCTTGTTTTCAAATTGCATGCTGATGTGAATAATTGAAGTTTTAGTAACGAAAACACTCTGGAAAAATTGTCATGCGCCCCTCGTCTGACCAACGCAACGGTGGAAAATTGCGGGGAAACTCTGTAAAAATTTAATACAGATTTTACGTGATTCCAAACTGCATGCCATTAGAAAGATACGTCATTTGTATTATTAATTAATAGTCGGTAACTTGGCACGCACACCAGGATTTCGCAAAACAAAGTCACAAAAATTTCCACAGTGATTTTTGCAACTTTCGTCATGTATGCTTCGTCCTGGTGTGCGTCAGTGGCGCACTTAGAAAATAATTATGGGGGGGGGCTGACCGGGGGTCCTTGGGCCAACCAACGGAAAACTTTTTAAAAATACCTTAGAATAACCGGTATTTTAAGGCATTACTTTAAGTTTATTTTAGCTCTTTGAATGCAAGTTTTAAGTAGGGACTATAGGAATGAATGATAAAACCCAGCAGATGGAATAAGATTTTAGGTTTTATTTTGACAAAATCGTTTTATGTCAGCTGCCTTACAAAACAAAATTGAGTCTTCTTTGGGTCTTCGTAAGTATGGATAATACACTGTCTGTGTCAACTGGAGAGAAATGTTCCTTTGCGGAGTTTGGAATATATGAAATACGTTTTATTTATATTTTAGTGCATTTCTTAGGAATAGGAATGCAGGAATGCAGAATGCAGCTATTTATTTCGTAGTTGTAGTGAAATGTAACTCCCGCAAACCAGTATTCAGTATGCGATGTGTGCACTATTCGCGGATTTAAAAATTTAAAAAACATAATGTAATTTTTTTATTTTTTATTGAATTTTTACAGAGTTGGTACACCGTACACCGTTAGTCAGACGAGGGGCGCATGCCAAATTGTCCAGATTGCTTTTATTACTGAAATTCTTTACATCGGCATGCAATTTGAAAACACGGAAGTTCCCATTAATTTTTTTCAGTTTTTCGTAACCCTTCGAGCCCTTTCGGCCGCTGCGAATTGCATGCCATCAATTAGTAGCGTTTCAATTTGTTTGAACTTCCGTATATTACCACGGCAGGCAGTATAATATCGCGAAAAAACACAAAAATTCTCCACAAAAAAAGCGCTTTTCCTTGTGAAGTGCACACGTGGGGCGGCCAGGAACCCGTCTATTTTTCATATTTTAGGGTTAATTATCAAGCCTTGAAGAGGCATGCAGTGTAAAATGGGAGAACGTCACCTGTCACGACCTTCTGGTCTAATATTATGATTGTGAGTTGAAGAATAACAATCATTTGATTTGTGTTTTAGCTAGAGAATGCAGTGGCAGCCGCAGCCTCCGCTATTGATGACATCAAGGTGGACCACAAAGAGGATTTGGTGGTGCCTTTTGGTCTCAACTAGGCTATTACATTCATAAAATTATTTACTGTAAATACAAATCTCTGACTCTATTAGCTTAAGCTGAACTCCCAGAAACCTTATAATTTGTATATGTTTCAAGTATGAGTTACTGTGTTATATTTTAGAGATAGTTTATTTTTTAATTGTGTGAATAAGGTTTCACCTAGTGATAATTATATTGATATATTGATAAAATTGTCGTGTAGCTGATTTATTCAAAGGGAAAGTAATACCAAGAAACCTGATTAAGGTCACAGTTTCTACTTTCTACATATTTTTGATTAAATTTTATTAATGGACGCCCTTTTTGATTTTTAAATACAAAACACTGTATATTATCACATTTCTGAAATCTGCATAATTTTCTGAATCCAATGATACCACATAAGTTACATTTCATACGTCAAAATTTTTGATAATTTAATTTTTAGTTTTCCATTCAAGTGTGCGATGATGGTTCCGATTTATTTCAATTGACCCGTCTACTGCTGGAAATATCGAAATTCCGTCAAAAATACTAAATTGCATTTTTATGAGCAAATAAAGTTCATCGTAATCGATTTTGTGATAAAACTCAATTTTTTCAAATGGAACCATATTGGTATCGTGGTACCATTTATTAGTACTATTAATAAGGAATTTATTCATACCTGGTAATAAAATGTGCAATAAATATAATTAAAATTACAGCTAAAAAAATAAGTAAAAAAAAATATTTTTTGTTCTAACTTAATGCGTAGAAGTTGCCAAGGTGGCTTTGAATTACAAATAATGACCACAAAACATTACAACAATTCTTCTTAATGCTGTCCATTACCGTAAATGCACTTCTAAACTCGCATAGCTGTTTCTTGAAGAACGTTCGCTAATTGCAGGGCCGTAATAATTCTATTAATTGCACGTCTTGCACGCAACTCCAGGCCTTCGCGGGTTTTAATGTCGGTTGCATAAACAATGTTTTTTATATGGCCCCAAACAAAGAAATCAAGAGGTGTCAAATCAGGTGACCTTGGAGGCCATCGCCCAGGACATTTCGTCGAAATTTCGTTTTCTTCCAATGCCTTTTGACGGTAATCAATTTCTATTCTTGAATTATGGGGAGGAGCTCCATCTTGTTGGAAATACATTCCCTGACGTAAATGGACAGGTGATTCAGTTAACCTGTCATCAATCTCATTTTGCAGAAATCATAAAAGTATCTAGCTCCAGTCAAGGGTCATTCAGATATTATTAGACCAATGAGACTACGATCGAGTATTCCAAGCCAAACATTTAAACCGAACCGCACTTGAAAGTTATCCTCCCGCAATAAATTTTGATTTTCTTGTGACCAATATCTTGTATTTTATTGGTTAAATAATCCCATATTTGTAAACCAAGACTCGTTCTAAAATAAAATCCTCCCCAAAAAAGCATTGTTTGGCAAGATCCAATTGTAATATTCCATCCTACGTTCATAATCATTTTCGTATAGGTGCTTGTGCAATTGATATTTGAAAGATTGATAATTATGTTTGTGCAAGATTCGGCTTACCGTTTGTGACTAATTCCAATTCATATCCAATTTGCCTTAGAGAAACAGTCTTATCAACTTCTATTCAAGCTAAAACATTAATTTTCGTTCCTTTGTCAATGATAACGTTTTCTTCGGTATCATGGTTAGGCTCTATTTGGAATTGATTTTTAAGACGATTGAAATAATTTCTTGCTGGACAATGTCTATCAGAATTTCGGTAGGCATAAAAGTTTCTAGCCGCAACGGCATTGTTTCAACATTCCTCATAAATAATTAACATGTCCACTTTTTCATCCCTTGCATAAATGTGCGGAATTTTGAACGAAAATAACAACAAATTTAAAGATTTTTCCAACATAGTAAAAGCACCGATAAACCAACAAATATTTATTTGACAATCTGAAGGAATAATTTCATTGTTTTCAATGCCTTCTTAGTAACTTCTAAGCATTAAATTAGAACAAAATAATTGTGTTTTCTTATTTTCTTTTAGCTGTAATTTTTGAATGTATGTATCGCACATTTTATTAGTAGGTATGAATAAATTCCTTAACAATAGTACTAATAAATGGCACCATGGTACTGATATGGTTTTATTTGAAAAAAATTGAGTTTTACCCCAAAATCGATTACGATGAACTTCATTTGCTCATAAAAAACGCAATTTAGTATTTTTGATGGGATTTTGATTTTTCTAGCATTAGACGCGATCGAAACCATCATGGCACCCTTAAATGGAAAACTAAAAATTAAAACATAAAAAATTTTGACGTTTGAAATGTTATAATATACAGGGTGTTCCATTCAAAAATCGAAAGTCGGTATTACCTTCGGCGAAACCGGAATAAAAAAAAAATCATTTACAGGACAAAAAGTGCCACTTATTATTTTGTATATGGGATATCCCAAATTTCAATAAATTACCCCTTAAAACTAACGGATATACGGGGGGTGTACCATGATCCTGTTACACCCGGTATGCAGGTGGCCATTTCCAACCAAATGAAGGATAATATTCAATTTTTTCATCTCAAATAGCACTTGTTAGTGTCTTCTTTGAGAATCATTGCACAAATATGGGGGACAGAGATGTAATAAACTTCCTTGAATTCCAAATTTTTGTTCATATTTTCAAAACAAATTAAATTCCATATCATTTATTCAATGTATACAAATCAAAAACGTAGTAATTTATTTCAACTTCATCAATGCTCTTCTGTATTGTTTTTACAGAATTCTAGAAGGGCTTCAATCCTATCTTGATTCGGCAACCAGTATGCGTTTAGACGATCTTTGAGTAGTTTACCAAAAATATTGTCTTGAGCTGTTTTTTGTAAATAGTCTTCCACCATAGTGCTGAAGGCACTTGATAAACTCTGGTCCAATGAGTCGTCTATACCAGAAAAGTGGAACTGAAAACATAAAGACTTTGATAACTCCACTTTCAAATATGTTTTGGAGCAAGGGCATCGCAACAGAGGGGGTAATAGAATTCAATCCCAAAAAGAATCGAATTATACTGTAAGGCAACAGATACTGAAGGAAACATGTGAAATAGCTGTAGAAATTCAAGATTGATGTTGATTGTGTTTCACGGTTTCATGTTTTTTTTTATATTTGATATACCGGGTAATTCAAATTCGAGTGCCACCATTGGGATTTCGGAAACTATAAGAGATACAAGATGGTTAAATTGGGGCAAATTTGCGCATCTATGTGAACAGCAATATACCGTAAAGAAATTTTCAAAATTACGAGTATATTCGGAGTGTAACGATTTCGAGACCGGCCCTGATCATTTAGTTAATAATGCACACTCGACAATTAAACAAGTTCTCCGCCTGCAAACACATGAGTGACGCGTGGAAGAAACGCGAACTTTCTAAGGAACGAAATGGATGATTCGAAAGAGCCATCTGACTGGATCGACGTGTAATCCCGATTGATCGAGAACTGTGAATGCGGGTATATAAGGCGCTGGATAGCAGAGGGCAGGGCAGCCACAGAGAGTTGCAGATATAGTTCCAAAGTCCGCAGATAGAGAGCTGCAGTAGAAATTAATTGAAATAGTGAGTCCGCATACAGAGAGCGATACCCAGTCAACCAGCGAAGTCGCAGTAAGTGGCAGGGAATTCAATTTAATGTCTCTATATGGATCAACAATGCGATTTTACAGATAAGGACCAGCGATTTCGCTTTGCGGACAATGATATGCAATAAATATTAACCTTGTGATTTCGCAAAATACCATTCAAAAGCAGTCAAAATCAATGCGATCTAGAGAAGTCCTCACAACTTTCACAATGTTACCACCATACCATTTCGTGATATTTATTGTATTTTCAATAATATATTATTCGAGAAGTTCCATGGATTATGATCGGGCGACTTTTTTGAGAAGTGAACAGTGCCTCTTTCGACACTAGCGGCAGAGGATATCAACTGGCAACGGCCGGCCCATGGCAGACATTTTGACTTTGTCATTTGATGTTGATAAACTTGTAGCTTGTAGCGCTATTGTTTGTTTAGTTTTAGAATTGTAAGTTGCTAACAAAACTACTTAATTATTGTATCGGTACTTTATAAAGTTGTGTATTTAAGTGAAACTTTTTGACTTCGTTTCGTAAAATAAACAAATTTATAAACATATTCGATAAAAAATTACGCGATTCATCTTCAAGTGGAAGGTGAAAATCTATACTGAAAATAACAACTATAAATAACTGAAAACGTTATTGATTATGATTAGGTTAGATACAAAAATGTACCGATGGGCCATGGGCTTCTATATATATGCAGATGCAAATCGAAATAATAGAGGAAATAATTATAAAAATGATTTTAGTGAAAATGAGCAACTGAAAATTATAAAAATTCAATAGTTATTTTCTATTGAATACTTGCAAACGAAAACTGTATAGTTCTATGCGGATATCCTCTTTTTGAAGACAATGTTATTATTTTGTTGTTTTATGTTATTTTATATTAGTTAGTGTTAATATATATGTTGAAAATTATACAAATTGCTTTCCATTTATTCATTCCAGAGAAATTTCCAAACCTACATTTATTTCATTAATTTGGTAAATATAAAAGGAATGCTTTCAAAAGTTCAATGCAGTAATTACAAATGTTTACATTCATTTAATTTCCGTGAGAGGTGCATTTAAATTCCATTTAAATATTTATAATCTTTCAAAAAACCGCTGCTTTGTGAATTCGCTTTGAGGCTGTCTATATAAACTTAAAAATGTACGCTTCGCGACGTCTTGAGTAGTTACTATGGCGATGAGCGTGTTTGCGGACATTGAGCACTCGCAAATAATTTCTAGTGCCTCTATTTTGTATCCACATTGCGAAGTCGCAGATCCCAGCAATTACTCTTTGCAACTTCTATGCGATGGATTTTGGTTCACTGGGTAGTGACATCAAAGGTCATTCGGTGGGATGAGAGCTCTTTCACTAATTGTGTTATGTTCATTAGAAATAATGAGCACATCTGAATTCAGAACAATCCCAGAGAGTATAGAGCAGGTAGGTCACAAGTACGTTTCAGTTTGAACGAACGAATTTGTGGAGATAAAATCCTTGGTCCTTTTTTTTTAGTGGAACACTCAATGAGAAACTTATCTGGAGTTTCTCCGAGGCCCTTTTGAGGATTATCTAGATATTTTTTCTCTCGTAAATTTAAATCAATATGACGGTGCCCCTCAACATAATACCAGAGCATTATGTGAAAACCCAAAAGAAAGATTCCCAGATAGGTGGATTGGAAGTAATGGTCATGTGAAATGGCCAGCAAGGTCGCCTGACCTTACAGTACTTGACAATTTTTTCTGGGGCAAATTAAAAAACCGGGTGTATGGCCAACAACACTGCAATAATGTTGAGGATATGGGAAGAAGCATAAATGAACAGTGTCGGTCAATAAGAAGGGATATAGCAAGGGCTGTAGAAAACTTAGGCGAGCACGTCTTTGCATTCAGGAAGAAGGCAGAAATTTGGAGCACCTGCTTTGATGTGTCAGATTTTTTTCGTCAGTGTTGTGTTATTTCGTTCGTTCATCTGTAGTTAGCGTTCATCTGTAGTTAGAGACAGATATTTTCAAAGTTCATTAAAAACTATAATCAGATTATATATCGTTTCCTGTTCGAAACAAACGTTTTATGTAATTATTACTTTGATAATAACAGCATACAATGGGACAAAAACAAATCGATTGGTTTTTGTAGGAATCGAAGCCAACTAAAACTTTTTTTAAATGTTATGCGAAGTTGTGACATAACAAAGTATCACATAGTATACATCGTTAGAATCAGATTGAAAAGCTCTATTTTAATTTGTAACAATTCAATATGACGCTTACAAGAAAAAATAAAGTTGATGATGGTGGCCAAGAGACGAAACGTTGGATGGTGAATCTGAAAATACCGTCTTATAGCGGGGACAAAATGGCCATGTGAATCTGCTGGTAATTTTGATTTCCATCATGAACTAACGCCAAAAAAAATTTAAAGGGTTTTTCAAAATTTCGTTTTTTCCGGATATCTCCGGATATACTCAGAATTTTGAATCTTTCCTAACAGCATATTGTTCGTCGCATAGAAGATGCGCAAATTTGTTTCAATTTAACCATCTCTGTATCTGTTATAGTTTCCGAAATCCCAATTGTGGCCCTCGAATTTGATTTACCCGGCCCACCTTATTTATTCTGTCAAAAAAGTGCCAAATGTGGCATAAACTCCACCAAGATAAAGATGATGAAAACGTACCGACGTCCTTGATTTAAAAACAACCAATAAAAAACAAAATAAAATATAATTAAAGAAGAATTTTAACGATGTCAACGTATCCTTCTTTTTAGCCCGCATATAGTGATAAAATACAGGCGATCCGAAAAAAATATGAGAAATGCTCGAATAGGGGTCAATTTTTGTTTTGAAAGTGACGTCATTTGAACTACAATTGAAATGTACTGTGTGACTCACTTGTGTACAGCAGTGTCTTCTTCAAATAGATCACCCTGTATTTTAAAGTCTAAAACTGAAAACTTGTAAGGCACGCTGCTAATCAAATATGAAATTCAGTATAAATAATATCTCGGTATATTTATGTAAATATTATTATGAACCGTTATGTTCCTGTTGACCTCATACATTACATCGAATTTGTGTAATTTTATGTTTTGTTATTGAGCCTTAAGAGGTTACTATAATTTTTTGTGTTAGAATTTGTAATTGTAGCCATTCTTCGTGACAACTGAAATTTGGTATCATCCACATACGTTATAATTTTACCTCTGCTGGTGTTTATTTTGAATACATCAATCAAGTGAAAAAGTTGAAACAAAACTTGTTTGAAACTTGGAAAATGTCCTTGTTCAAGACGGTAGTTTTTCGCCGAATATCAGTGATCATAATTTTATCGTTTCCATTCCATCAATCCTTGGTGATTCATTATCTTTGTACGATCCATTATCCTTATCGATTTAATTCTCATGTTTCTCACCTATCTTGATGTATTGTTCGTTGAATAGCAACAGATGTATTTTATCACATGTTAATTTGTCTCCATTGCGATTTATTTCATTCATTTCTTATTGTTTTTAGTTATTTTTCGGATAAAGTTCATTTTAAAGTGCTCCAAATATTATTATCATTACGTGAGGATCACTTATCTATAAGATACATGTTACATTTTGAGACTACGGATAAATTTTGGGATTTAAATTAAAATTGGTTGAATCTTAATAAGAAAACCTACTCAAACTATTTCATCATGAAGAATATGCATTGGAAAGTCTGCAGTTGAATTTTAATTTGGAAATAATACAGATCAAGAATAAAAATATTGAATGAATATTACAATAAATCTGATAAACACTCACCGATGTAGAAGAACTTGGCGTTAAATCAATGTCTTCGACATGTCCGATTCGATTAAACCCTGGTTTGGTGAACTTGACTGTTCCTTCCCAATCGCTTTGGGTCAAGTTGAGACTAAAAAAATAATTCATGAGTTATAAAATTCCTTGTCCACCCCCAAAATGCCAAAGAATGTTCAATACAAGTTACAGAAAATAGACGAACATCACGAGTGCCACGTCAAATAATAATAATAGCCGTCCTCTACTTGCACAGACTACGCCTTTGTGTACACTATACGAGTGTTAAAAGCAATTTGAATTAAATTAAAATTTTCCTGTCCGGGTCCTTCTCAACTCATCAACGCAGCAAACACATTCAGCCCTATGCTGTATCACTTCCATAAAAAATGACGTCACCATTATTCGCCATTTCCGTTATTTTGCTATTGCTTGGTAATAGCAAAACAACGGAAATGGCGAATAACGGTGACGTTATTTTTGACGGAAGTGGTACAGCATAGGGCTGAATAACGTAAAATTGACATACATGTTACATAACTAATATTACTTGTTACGTAACCATGTCATCTAAAATTTACGTCCCTGTTATGGAAAAATGTTCGCCACAAATACAATCTTATTTTTATACGAGTGTATACGAGTGTTAAATCAAGTTGAATTAAATTAAAATTTTCCTGTCCGGGTCCTTTCTCAATTCATCAACGCAGCAAACACAATGACGTAAAATTGACATAAATGTTACATAACTAATATAACTTGTTACGTAACCATGTCATCTAAAATTTACGTCCCTGTTATGGAAAAATGTTCGCCACAAATACAATCTTATTTTTATATAACACTGATGTAACTGCGTTACTTATATTGTATATTATTCCATTAAGTAAATATTACGTAACAAATGTAACAAACTGACATAAATATTAGATCATATACATTAGATGCTATATAACTTTTACATAACTATGATATAACTACTTCACATGTTTTAAATTATTCGATTGATTGAATATTACGCAACATCTTGGGAATTTTTGACGTAAACAATTATTACGATGTACTTATGTATGGTTTCAAAACTCTACACCAAAAGGAGTAGACCGGGAGATGGTGACACAAAATATTAGGTCATTTGTACCAGTATGGCGGTTCTTCAGAGGTCTAACTACGAAATGACAAAAAAGAAAATGATGGTCATAGCGCTGGTAGGTACCGGCGGCCCAATCGCGTGGGCGTTAATCGAACGTATAGGATAAATAAGGAGTGTCGAACGATTTGTTCTACAAAAATGCTTGTATTTTCCGATAGTCGATAAAAAAAGAAGTAGGCGGTAGCGTAATGCCATACTTCTCCGGTGTGACTTACAGTCCGCCATACCGACACGAATACATTAAGTTTAAAACAAACAATTCAACCATTTGTACCAGGCTAATTTTTGCGCAGCTAATCATCCTCGAGTCGCCATTCACGGAAATCACCTTGCCATACGTTTCCGATGGTTCCCAATGGCCTCCATACCACCGCAAGGGTGTAATTGAATTTTTTTTGCCAAACGATTTGTACCAGTATTGCATTTGGATTTTTGAAAAGTATTCGATAAAATGTGACCGTTATTATATTTCCCATACGTCTAGTAGGGGGAAAAAGTGCTGCCTTACTTCAAAAACTTATTTATTCGACACGTTTTGAAAATACGACTGTAAAATACGGAAAATCATTTTTTACATTATGGAATCATTGTATTCTGTTCGTTTTGATGCAATTCTACCTAAAAAAAATTATTCCACATTGTAACCATGGGGCGGACGACTTTCGGACTTAAGCCAAGATGTAAAAAAAAAATTTTGACGATTTGTAGCAGTATGGCATTTGGATTTTTGGAAAATATATGATACAGTGTGACTATTATTATATTTGCCATACTTCTAGTAGAGGGAAAAAGTGGCGCCATACTGGTACAAATCGTTCGAATTACGAATAAAATCTTTAAATTAGAATTAAAAAAAAATATTGTACATATTCGCCACCTCCCACAGGTATGGCATGATCAGACTTCTATTCATGATTCTAAAGAAAACTGTTAAAACAATTTTTAGGCTGGTACATCGTTTAGCAAAAAAAAATTACTTCTTTGCGGTGGTATGACGGCCATTGGGAATTGTCGGGAACGTATGGCAAGGTGATTTCCGTGAATGGCTACTCGACGATGATTAGCTGCGCAAAAATTAGCCTGGTACAAATAGTTCAATTGTTTGTTTTTAAATTAATGTATTCGTGTTGGTATGGCGGGCTGTAAGTCACACCGGAGAAGTATGGCATTACGCTACCCCCTACCTCATTTTTTAACGACTATCGGAAGATACAAGTATTTTTGTGGAACAAATCGTTCGACACTCGTTATTTATCCAACACGTTCCATTAACGCCCACGCGATTGGGCCGCCGGTACCAGCGGTATATGACCATCATTTTCTTTTTTGTCATTCCGTAATTAGAACCCTGAAGAACCGCCATACTGGTACAAATGATCTAATATTTTGTGTTAACATCTCCCGATCTAGAGTATCTTTTATGTTGAATCACGTAGCAGTTGAGTATAATAAAAGATACTGTACTGACCGTAAATGTTACAAAAGTGTGTTTGCTGGGTGTTGGGTCCGGGAATCGTGTGCTCTGAGCAGACGCAATAAACCAAGGGAGACAGAAAGAACTCTGAATTCTTTCGGCTATGATTTCTGTTGTTTTGCGACATGTCAGTATGATTGATTTTTACAAAAAACATTGAATTTTACGAATACGGTATTGTAAAAATAAATAAAAATTTCTGGCGCGCGCAGGTCACCTCCGAACGGCCAATCCGGTATCCTAAACCATATAATCGCTCAAAAAAAAATACTTTCGATGATTGCGGAATTTTTTCATTATTTTTCCCGTGTTCTACGCCATCGACTCGACACGATTCCTTTGTGTAAAATTGTCAAAAATTAAATTTCACATTCGAAGCGTCTGAAGACGCTGACGTTCGCCGAAACGCCTACAGAAACTATGTTCAACCAGCGATCACTTTGAAATTCTGTGAAACCATACAAAAACATTGAAATTTACGAATAAAATATGGAAAAAAATTATAAAAATTCTTGGCGGGCGCAGGTCACCTCCGAACGGCCAACCCGGTATCCTAACCCATATAATTGCCTAAAAAAAATACTTCCAATGATTGCGTTCGCCGAAACGCCTGCAAAAACTATGTTCGACCAGAGATCACTTTGAAATTCTGAGAAACCATACAAAAAACATTGAATTTTACAAATACAGTATTGAAAAAAATTATAAAATTCTTGGCGGGCGCAGGTCACCTCCGAACGGCCAATCCGGTATCCTAACCGATACAATCGCCCAAAAAAAATACTTCCGACAATTGCGGAATTTTTTCATTATTTTTCCCGTGTTCTACGCCATCGATTCCACACGATACAAAAAACATTGAATTTTACGAATATGAAATGGAAAAAAATTATAAAAATTCCTGGCGGGCGCAGGTCACCTCCGAACGGCCAATCCGGTATCCTAGCCCATACAATTGCCCAAAAAAATACTTCCGACGATAGCGGAATTTTTTCATTATTTTTCCCGTGTTCTACGCCATCGATTCAACACGATAAATTTTTGAAAAATTGTCAAAAATGAAATTTCAAATTCGAAGCGTCTGAAGATGCAGATGTTCGCCGAAACACCTACAGAAACTATGTTCGACCAGCGATCGCTGTGAAATTCTGTGAACCCATACAAAAAACATTAAATTTTACGAATATGATATGGAAAATGGAAAAACATTATAAAAATTTCTGGCGGGCGCAGATCACCTCCGAACGGCCAATCCGGTATTCTAACCCATATAACGCTTGTAGGAAACAGTTATTTTACTAACTTTTACGCAAAGTGTTACTTTTCCGCAAGCACATACAATTAGGCGAACGATGCCAAGCGGAGTTCGTATTTTTGCGTGCAGAGAAGTTACTGTGCGCACGTGTTAGATCCAAAATTTTTTAGATTCTTTTTGAAAGAAACTGAATAAAAATCTAACAAATCGTTCGACACTCGTTATTTATCCAACACGTTCCATTAACGCCCACGCGATTGGGCCGCCGGTACCAGTGCTATATGACCATCATTTTCTATTTTGTCATTCCGTAATTAGACCCCTAATATTTTGTGTTACCATCTCCCGGTCTAGAGTATATTTTATGTTGAATCACGTAGCAGTTGAGTATAATAAAAGATACTGTATTGACCGTAAATGTTACAAAAGTGTGTTTGCTGGGTGTTGGGTCCGGGAATCGTGTGCTCTGAGCAGACGCAATAAACCAAAGGAGACAGAAAGAACTCTGAATTCGTTCGGCTATGATTTCTGTTGTTTTGCGACATGTCAGTATGATTGATTTTTACAAAAAACATTGAATTTTACGAATACGGCATTGAAAAAAATTATAAAAATTTCTGGCTCGCGCAGGTCACCTCCGAACGGCCAATCCGGTATCCTCAACCATATAATCGCCCAAAAAAAATACTTCCGATGATTGCGGAATTTTTTCATTATTTTTCCCTTGTTCTACGCCATCGATTCGACACGATTCCTTTGTGTAAAATTGTCAAAAATTAAATTTCACATTCGAAGCGTCTGAAGATGCAGACGTTCGCCGAAACGCCTACAGAAACTATGTTCAAGCAGCGATCTCTTTGAAATTCTGTGAAACCATACAAAAACATTGAAATTTACGAATATAATATGGAAAAAATTATAAAAATTCTTGGCGGTTGCAGGTCACCTCCGAACGGCCAACCCGGTATCCTAACCCATATAATTGCCTAAAAAAAATACTTCCAATGATTGCGTTCGCCGAAACGCCTGCAAAAACTATGTTCGACCAGAGATCACTTTGAAATTCTGAGAAACCATACAAAAAACATTGAATTTTACAAATACAGTATTGAAAAAAATTATAAAATTCTTGGCGGGCGCAGGTCACCTCCGAACGGCCAATCCGGTATCCTAACCGATACAATCGCCCAAAAAAAATACTTCCGACAATTGCGGAATTTTTTCATTATTTTCCCGTGTTCTACGCCATCGATTCCACACGATACAAAAAACATTGAATTTTACGAATATGAAATGGAAAAAAATTATAAAAATTCCTGGCGGGCGCAGGTCACCTCCGAACGGCCAATCCGGTATCCTAGCCCATATAATCGCCCAAACAAATACTTCCGCCGATTGTGGAATTTTTTCATTATTTTTCCCGTGTTCTACGCCATTGATTCAACAAGATTCCTTATTGTAAAATTGTCAAAAATTAAATTTGAAATTCGAAGCGTCTGAAGACGCAGATATTCGCCGAAACGCCTACAGAAACTATGTTCGACCAGCGATCATTTTGAAATTCTGTGAAACCATACAAAAAACATTGAAATATACGAATATGATATGGAAGAAAATTATAAAAATTCCTGGCGGGCGCAGGTCACCTCCGAACGGCCAATCCGGTATCCTAGCCCATACAATTGCCCAAAAAAATACTTCCGACGATAGCGGAATTTTTTCATTATTTTTCCCGTGTTCTACGCCATCGATTCAACACGATAAATTTTTGAAAAATTGTCAAAAATGAAATTTCAAATTCGAAGCGCCTGAAGATGCAGATGTTCGCCGAAACACCTACAGAAACTATGTTCGACCAGCGATCGCTGTGAAATTCTGTGAACCCATACAAAAAACATTAAATTTTACGAATATGATATGGAAAATGGAAAAACATTATAAAAATTTCTGGCGGGCGCAGATCACCTCCGAACGGCCAATCCGGTATTCTAACCCATATAACGCTTGTAGGAAACAGTTATTTTACTAACTTTTACGCAAAGTGTTACTTTTCCGCACGCACATACAATTAGGCGAACGATGCCAAGCGGAGTTCGTATTTTTGCGTGCAGAGAAGTTACTGTGCGCACGTGTAAGATCCAAAATTTTTTAGATTCTTTTTGAAAGAAACTGAATAAAAATCTAACAAATCGTTCGACACTCGTTATTTATCCAACACGTTCCATTAACGCCCACGCGATTGGGCCGCCGGTACCAGTGCTATATGACCATCATTTTCTATTTTGTCATTCCGTAATTAGACCCCTAATATTTTGTGTTACCATCTCCCGGTCTAGAGTATATTTTATGTTGAATCACGTAGCAGTTGAGTATAATAAAAGATACTGTATTGACCGTAAATGTTACAAAAGTGTGTTTGCTGGGTGTTGGGTCCGGGAATCGTGTGCTCTGAGCAGACGCAATAAACCAAAGGAGACAGAAAGAACTCTGAATTCGTTCGGCTATGATTTCTGTTGTTTTGCGACATGTCAGTATGATTGATTTTTACAAAAAACATTGAATTTTACGAATACGGCATTGAAAAAAATTATAAAAATTTCTGGCTCGCGCAGGTCACCTCCGAACGGCCAATCCGGTATCCTCAACCATATAATCGCCCAAAAAAAATACTTCCGATGATTGCGGAATTTTTTCATTATTTTTCCCTTGTTCTACGCCATCGATTCGACACGATTCCTTTGTGTAAAATTGTCAAAAATTAAATTTCACATTCGAAGCGTCTGAAGATGCAGACGTTCGCCGAAACGCCTACAGAAACTATGTTCAAGCAGCGATCTCTTTGAAATTCTGTGAAACCATACAAAAACATTGAAATTTACGAATATAATATGGAAAAAATTATAAAAATTCTTGGCGGTTGCAGGTCACCTCCGAACGGCCAACCCGGTATCCTAACCCATATAATTGCCTAAAAAAAATACTTCCAATGATTGCGTTCGCCGAAACGCCTGCAGAAACTATGTTCGACCAGCGATCACTTTGAAATTCTGTGAAACCATACAAAAAACATTGAATTTTACGAATACGGTATTGAAAAAAATTATAAAATTCTTGGCGGGCGCAGGTCACCTCCGAACGGCCAATCCGGTATTCTAACCCATACAATCGCCCAAAAAAAATACTTCCGACAATTGCGGAATTTTTTCATTATTTTTCCCGTGTTCTACGCCATCGATTCCACACGATACAATTTTGTAAAATTATCAAAAAATTTATTTCAAATACGAAGCGTCTGAAGACGCAGACGTTCGCCGAAACGCACACAGAAACTATGTTCGACCAGTGATCACTTTGAAATTTTGCGAAACCATACAAAAACCATTGAATTTTACGAATATGATATGGAAAAAAATTATAAAAATTCCTGGCGGGCGCAGGTCACCTCCGAACAATCAATACGGTATCCTAGCCTATATAATCGCCCAAAAAAATACTTTCGACGATTGTGGAATTTTTTCATTATTTTTCCCGTGTTCTACGCCATTGATTCAACACGATTCCTTATTGTAAAATTGTCAAAAATTAAATTTGAAATTCGAAGCGTCTGAAGACGCAGATATTCGCCGAAACGCCTACAGAAACTATGTTCGACCAGCGATCATTTTGAAATTCTGTAAAACCATACAAAAAACATTGAAATATACGAATATGATATGGAAGAATATTATAAAAATTCCTGGCGGGCGCAGGTCACCTCCGAACGGCCAATCCGGTATCCTAGCCCATATAATCGCCCAAACAAATACTTCCGACGATTGTGGAATTTTTTCATTATTCTTCTCGTGTTCTACGCCATTGATTCAATACGATTTCTTATTGTAAAATTGTCAAGAATTAAATTAAAAATTCGAAGCGTCTGAAGACGCAGATATTCGCCGAAACGCCTACAGAAACTATGTTCGACCAGCGATCACTTTGAAATTCTGTGAAACCATACAAAAAACATTGAAATTTATGAATATGATATGGAAAAAAAATTTAAAAATTCCTGGCGGGCGCAGGTCACCTCCGAACGGCCAATCCGGTATCCTAGCCCATATAATCGCCCAAACAAATACTTCCGCCAATTGTGGAATTTTTTCATTATTTTTCCCGTGTTCTACGCCATCGATTCAATACGATAAATTTATGAAAAATTGTCAAAAATGAAATTTCAAATTCGAAGCGTCTGAAGATGCAGATGTTCGCCGAAACACCTACAGAAACTATGTTCGACCAGCGATCGCTGTGAAATTCTGTGAACCCATACAAAAAACATTAAATTTTACGAATATGATATGGAAAATGGAAAAACATAAAAATTTCTAGCGGGCGCAGATCACCTCCGAACGGCCAATCCGGTATTCTAACCCATATAACGCTTGTAGGAAACAGTTATTTTACTAACTTGTACGCAAAGTGTTACTTTTCCGCACGCACATACAATTAGGCGAACGATGCCAAGCGGAGTTCGTATTTTTGCGTGCAGAGAAGTTACTGTGCGCACGTGTTAGATCCAAAAATTTTTAGATTCTTTTTGATAGAAACTGAATAAAAATCTAACAAATCGTTCGACACTCGTTATTTATCCAACACGTTCCATTAACGCCCACGCGATTGGGCCGCCGGTACCAGTGCTATATGACCATCATTTTCTTTTTTGTCATTACGTAATTAGACCCCTAATATTTTGTGTTACCATCTCCCGGTCTAGAGTATCTTTTATGTTGAATCACGTAGCAGTTGAGTATAATAAAAGATACTGTATTGACCGTAAATGTTACAAAAGTGTGTTTGCTGGGTGTTGGGTCCGGGAATCGTGAGCTCTGAGCAGACGCAATATACCAAGGGAGAGAGAAAGAACTCTGAATTCGTTCGGCTATGATTTCTGTTGTTTTGCGACATGTCAGTATGATTGATTTTTACAAAAAACATTGAATTTTACGAATACGGCATTGAAAAAAATTATAAAAATTTCTGGCTCGCGCAGGTCACCTCCGAACGGCCAATCCGGTATCCTAAACCATATAATCGCCCAAAAAAAATACTTCCGATGATTGCGGAATTTTTTCATTATTTTTCTCTTGTTCTACGCCATCGATTCGACACGATTCCTTTGTGTAAAATTGTCAAAAATTAAATTTCACATTCGAAGCGTCTGAAGACGCAGACGTTCGCCGAAACGCCTACAGAAACTATGTTCAACCAGCGATCACTTTGAAATTCTGTGAAACCATACAAAAACATTGAAATTTACGAATATAATATGGAAAAAATCATAAAAATTCTTGGCGGTTGCAGGTCACCTCCGAACGGCCAACCCGGTATCCTAACCCATATAATTGCCTAAAAAAAAATACTTCCAATGATTGCGTTCGCCGAAACGCCTGCAGAAACTATGTTCGACCAGCGATCACTTTTAAATTCTGTGAAACCATACAAAAAACATTTTACGAATACGGTATTGAAAAAAATTATAAAATTCTTGGCGGGCGCAGGTCACCTCCGAACGGCCAATCCGGTATCCTAACCCATACAATCGCCTAAAAAAAATACTTCCGACAATTGCGGAATTTTTTCATTATTTTTCCCGTGTTCTACGCCATCGATTCCACACGATACAATTTTGTAAAATTATCAAAAAATTAATTTCAAATACGAAGCGTCTGAAGACGCAGACGTTCGCCGAAACGCATACAGAAACTATGTTCGACCAGCGATCACTTTGAAATTTTGCGAAACCATACAAAAAACATTGAATTTTACGAATATGATATGGAAAAAAATTATAAAAATTCCTGGCGGGCGCAGGTCACCTCCGAACAATCAATCCGGTATCCTAGCCTATATAATCGCCAAAAAAATGCTTCCGACGATTGTGGAATTTTTTCATAATTTTTCCCGTGTTCTACACCATTGATTCAACACGATTCCTTATTGTAAAATTGTCAAAAATTAAATTTAAAATTCGAAGGGTCTGAAGACGCAGATATTCGCCGAAACGCCTACAGAAACTATGTTCGACCAGCGATCACTTTGAAATTCTGTGAAACCATACAAAAAACATTGAAATTTACGAATATGACCTGGAAAAAAATTATAAAAATTCCTGGCGGGCGCAGGTCACCTCCGAACGGCCCATCTGGTATCCTAACCCATACAATCGCCCAAAAAAATACTTCCGACGATTGCGGAATTTTTTCATTATTTTTCCTGTGTTCTACGCCATCGGTTCCACACGACACACTTTTGTAAAATTATCTCAAAATGAATTTCAAATACGAAGCATCTGAAGACGCAGATGTTCGCCGAAACGCCTACACAAACTATGTTCGACCAGCGATCGCTTTGAAATTTGGTGTAACTATACAAAGAACATTGAATTTTACGAATATGATATGGAAAAAAATTATAAAAATTTCTGGCGGGCGCAGGTCACCTCCGAACGTCCAATCCGGTATTCTAACCCATACAATCGCCCAAAAAAAAATACTTCCTATAGCGGAATTTTTTCATTAATTTTTCCGTGTTTTCCGCCATCGTTTCAACACGATAAATTTTTGAAAAATTGTCAAAAATGAAATTTCAAATTCGAAGCGTCTGAAGATGCAGATGTTCGCCGAAACACCTACAGAAACTATGTTCGACCAGCGATCGCTGTGAAATTCTGTGAACCCATACAAAAAACATTAAATTTTACGAATATGATATGGAAAATGGAAAAACATTATAAAAATTTCTGGCGGGCGCAGATCACCTCCGAACGGCCAATCCGGTATTCTACCCCATATAACGCTTGTAGGAAACAGTTATTTTACTAACTTGTACGCAAAGTGTTACTTTTCCGCACGCACATACAATTAGGCGAACGATGCCAAGCGGAGTTCGTATTTTTGCGTGCAGAGAAGTTACTGTGCGCACGTGTTAGATCCAAAAATTTTTAGATTCTTTTTGATAGAAACTGAATAAAAATCTAACAAATCGTTCGACACTCGTTATTTATCCAACACGTTCCATTAACGCCCACGCGATTGGGCCGCCGGTACCAGTGCTATATGACCATCATTTTCTTTTTTGTCATTACGTAATTAGACCCCTAATATTTTGTGTTACCATCTCCCGGTCTAGAGTATCTTTTATGTTGAATCACGTAGCAGTTGAGTATAATAAAAGATACTGTATTGACCGTAAATGTTACAAAAGTGTGTTTGCTGGGTGTTGGGTCCGGGAATCGTGAGCTCTGAGCAGACGCAATATACCAAGGGAGAGAGAAAGAACTCTGAATTCGTTCGGCTATGATTTCTGTTGTTTTGCGACATGTCAGTATGATTGATTTTTACAAAAAACATTGAATTTTACGAATACGGCATTGAAAAAAATTATAAAAATTTCTGGCTCGCGCAGGTCACCTCCGAACGGCCAATCCGGTATCCTAAACCATATAATCGCCCAAAAAAAATACTTCCGATGATTGCGGAATTTTTTCATTATTTTTCTCTTGTTCTACGCCATCGATTCGACACGATTCCTTTGTGTAAAATTGTCAAAAATTAAATTTCACATTCGAAGCGTCTGAAGACGCAGACGTTCGCCGAAACGCCTACAGAAACTATGTTCAACCAGCGATCACTTTGAAATTCTGTGAAACCATACAAAAACATTGAAATTTACGAATATATTATGGAAAAAATCATAAAAATTCTTGGCGGTTGCAGGTCACCTCCGAACGGCCAACCCGGTATCCTAACCCATATAATTGCCTAAAAAAAAATACTTCCAATGATTGCGTTCGCCGAAACGCCTGCAGAAACTATGTTCGACCAGCGATCACTTTTAAATTCTGTGAAACCATACAAAAAACATTTTACGAATACGGTATTGAAAAAAATTATAAAATTCTTGGCGGGCGCAGGTCACCTCCGAACGGCCAATCCGGTATCCTAACCCATACAATCGCCCAAAAAAAATACTTCCAATGATTGCGTTCGCCGAAACGCCTGCAGAAACTATGTTCGACCAGCGATCACTTTGAAATTCTGTGAAACCATACAAAAAACATTGAAATTTACGAATATGACCTGGAAAAAAATTATAAAAATTCCTGGCGGGCGCAGGTCACCTCCGAACGGCCCATCTGGTATCCTAACCCATACAATCGCCCAAAAAAATACTTCCGACGATTGCGGAATTTTTTCATTATTTTTCCCGTGTTCTACGCCATCGATTCCACACGATACAATTTTGTAAAATTATCAAAAAATTAATTTCAAATACGAAGCGTCTGAAGACGCAGACGTTCGCCGAAACGCATACAGAAACTATGTTCGACCAGCGATCACTTTGAAATTTTGCGAAACCATACAAAAAACATTGAATTTTACGAATATGATATGGAAAAAAATTATAAAAATTCCTGGCGGGCGCAGGTCACCTCCGAACAATCAATCCGGTATCCTAGCCTATATAATCGCCAAAAAAATGCTTCCGACGATTGTGGAATTTTTTCATAATTTTTCCCGTGTTCTACACCATTGATTCAACACGATTCCTTATTGTAAAATTGTCAAAAATTAAATTTAAAATTCGAAGGGTCTGAAGACGCAGATATTCGCCGAAACGCCTACAGAAACTATGTTCGACCAGCGATCACTTTGAAATTCTGTGAAACCATACAAAAAACATTGAAATTTACGAATATGACCTGGAAAAAAATTATAAAAATTCCTGGCGGGCGCAGGTCACCTCCGAACGGCCCATCTGGTATCCTAACCCATACAATCGCCCAAAAAAATACTTCCGACGATTGCGGAAGTTTTTCATTATTTTTCCTGTGTTCTACGCCATCGGTTCCACACGACACACTTTTGTAAAATTATCTCAAAATGAATTTCAAATACGAAGCATCTGAAGACGCAGATGTTCGCCGAAACGCCTACACAAACTATGTTCGACCAGCGATCGCTTTGAAATTTGGTGTAACTATACAAAGAACATTGAATTTTACGAATATGATATGGAAAAAAATTATAAAAATTTCTGGCGGGCGCAGGTCACCTCCGAACGTCCAATCCGGTATTCTAACCCATACAATCGCCCAAAAAAAAATACTTCCTATAGCGGAATTTTTTCATTAATTTTTCCGTGTTTTCCGCCATCGTTTCAACACGATAAATTTTTGAAAAATTGTCAAAAATGAAATTTCAAATTCGAAGCGTCTGAAGATGCAGATGTTCGCCGAAACACCTACAGAAACTATGTTCGACCAGCGATCGCTGTGAAATTCTGTGAACCCATACAAAAAACATTAAATTTTACGAATATGATATGGAAAATGGAAAAACATTATAAAAATTTCTGGCGGGCGCAGATCACCTCCGAACGGCCAATCCGGTATTCTACCCCATATAACGCTTGTAGGAAACAGTTATTTTCCTAACTTGTACGCAAAGTGTTACTTTTCCGCACGCACATACAAATAGGCGAACGATGCCAAGCGGAGTTCGTATTTTTGCGTACAGAGAAGTTACTGTGCGCACGTGTTAGATCCAAAATTTTTTAGATTCTTGTTGATAGAAACTGAATAAAAATCTAACTACTTACGTCAAAGTTGTTGTTGCTTCACAATATTGTTTATAATCATTTATTTTTAATATCGGGATATACGATTGAAAGGAAAAAGGGAATAATACACTTGCAACGGCTTCTCATATTGAATAAAATCGTCTACATGAACTAAAATAAATATAAATTTTCCATACCTGTGAGATTTTTGAGCAGTTTTACTGCATGCGGAAAAGTGCTACTTTGCGCACGCACGTAGGAAAAATAAATGACCTACCTCATGATTCCTTTCAGTGGCCCTGGTGCTGACACATCCGTATTGATTTCGTAGTTTGCAACGATGTTTGATATATTCCAATGGAAGTGGTAGACGAAAACTGCGATGGGAGAACTGTCGTTACTTCTTTGTTGAACTGTGACGTCCCAGCTGGCAATTCTATCCCATGCTATATCGCTGAGGTTCAAAGTTATTCTGAAAAACGAAAAAACTGAAGATTCGTTTCACTAAACCGCAAACGCACAGAAAATATGAGTAGACGGTAACAGTATTTTTATAGTAAATAGTGTTTCGAACGTTACTTAAAAAAAATATGAGCACGAGCTTATATAGTCGAGTATACAGGATGTCCCAGGATTTCCTCTCATCTCGGGAATATATAGATGGAGTCAAAATATCACCAGTACTTCATATAACTCTTAAAGTCCATCTTTACTAACTTAAAATGTTTTTCTTTGATAACTTCTCAACTGAATATTGGAAATTAATCAAATCTTGGTAATTGACAAAATAGATGAACTCATTCAATGAGATGTCATACGCGAGTCAGTTGTCTTGCTACAAAGTCAGGAACGGACTGCCCTGATGGTCCACATGTTAAAACTTAGGGTGATCCATTAAAAAAAAGGTGACATGCTCTGGGGGTGTGATAGGGGAAGTAACATCAAATGTGAATATGTCAAAATGTGTCCCCCTGTATACTATTGCAGACGTTTCAGAAGTTGTTCAGGGTGGTTCGTTTCAAATGGAATGCACTGTATAAACCATATACAATCTCGAATTACTGTTCCAGGTGGTTGACATTTCGAAGTGGTCTGCGATTGTAGACTTTTTGTTTCAAATACCCCCAAGGGTAAATATCTAGCGGGATAAAGTCTGGCGAACTGTGGGTGGCTGAGGTTGTTTCTTGTTACGCCCAGATACCTCACCTCCGAATTATGAACTATGAAATTTTCGTCAATTTGATGAAATAATTCTGCTCACAGAAGACTCGTACCTTGATATTTCTTTCCGAATGTACATCACTACAATTGCAATAGTAGTCATTACGTTTTAGATATTTCGCAAATAACTGTTTGCAATTAAATTATTTGCAAAGCATTACCTGGCATTTTTGTAATTTCCAGTCCAAGAAAATGATTCGTTCAACCTCAGAGGGTTGTGAGAAGGAATTTTGGCGGAGGGGACACCTTGAGAAATTGCTTTTCTGGCGCACTCAAACAGTTTCAATGCATTGTCCGAATCCCTTCCAGCTGAAATGAAAAAATACAGGAATTAAGCTCCTACTAGACCAAAGTAATTCGAGAAGAAACATTCTATTAGCCATAAAGAGATTCAAACCTTCACTCTGTCATTTTGAGTGATGAAAAGTTACCAAGCTTTCCGAATAAAGTCTACTGTTCTCCTCAGTCACCGTATCCGGTAATAATATATTTTCTTACCATTTACACTGTACGCCAAAGCGACTACTAACAAACATTTCACTGTAATCATTTTTCTGTCGTAGTGGATCACTGTTCAGCACAGATAACCTTATACAACTCAATGGATCACAAGGTTTTTGCTATATATACATGAGAAAACGACATGAAACGCTAGATCTTTGATTGATAATTAGATAAAGATTCAATTACATTGATGAATTTCCAAGAATCTTAAAAAACGATAACATGGGTACTCTTGACTTGCTGATTTTCCTATACTAGATCGAGAGGTTTTGATTTTATCTTTACATTTTTTTGTAAATCGAGATTTTTAAATGGTACTGAAAATTACACAACAATAATATTTTTGAACGAATAAAATGTGTATTTTTTCTAGAATAATCGTGGCAACACAGATAATTGTTGGATTTTTTTCCCCAGAAGTATCATAATGCGAATTATAGCGGACATTTTTGGACATATATTCTTGAATTAATTTTTTTTGTCGAGTTAGTCACTAATAATAAGTATAGACTTTGTAAGAACATATTTGAGCAGACAATATTAGGTATACAGGGTGAGTCAGAATAAGACCGACAAACTCCGACTACAGATTCCACACCTCATTTCTATGTGAAAAGTTCCTATCAAGGTAAGTCCTAAAACGCATCCCCCTTTATGTTTTCCGATCACGGAACTTAGTTTTTAAAAAATTTATTTAACTCAAAAACTTTAATTAACAACAAATAATATAATGAGATGTTTATTGCTCGAAGTCTATGTCTATTCTAAATGTTTCTTCGTTCCCATGAACCGAAGTTGAATACAACACCGTCTCGACGTGTTCCTGGAAATCTGCATAGGCAGCAATGCTTAGTTCAGCTATTCCCACGGGAAGGCATACCTAACTCCTCCATCCCTTAGAAGGAACTCGAGGGTGGAACCACTTGAGTTTCGTTGATGGCCTGGTTGTTTGGTGGTTTGTTGGGGCTGAGTAGGCGAAGGATATCTTGTATCCGGGTCACCACAAGATATACCACGACGAAGGCGGTTAGCGTCGCGACGCTCCATAGGGACCATCTGGAGTAATCCGGGCGAAGATTGATGAGGTCCAATGGGTCTTCCCGAATTTCGTCTAGTTGGAGCTCGTGCAGTTTGTCAAGGGAAACTTTCTCCAAGTTGAGTTTCTCGACTTGCAGGATTGGAATATGAATGTCTTTGATTTCTTCCAATGTGCGGGGGTGTCCTACAGTTGATCCTTTCTCGTTCCGGTAGGTGTATTTGGAAGTCCTCAGGGAGCATTTTGGTGAAACAATAAAGAGGTATACACCTTTCAGCACAGCGACATCGTTTTCCACACAGTTTGTCTGGAATTTTCTCTTGTTCGGAAAGATGCCTATGTAGTGGGCATCATTGATTTCCTCGATTATTTCCTGATTGATTTTGACTGGAATTTGATGGCATTTATCAGCAAAGGCATTGGAGAAAAGTAGTGACGTCACACAGTCTGGGTTGTCCTGGATGGGCAGAAGGTGATTCTTCTCGCACAGGAAATTTGGTTGTAGGTCAACGCACTCTTCGTTCTGGTACTGGTACATTTCGTTGCTTAGTGTTAGGTAGGAGGCAGGTGGGATAATAATTGATTGGTTTTGATTTGGAATTGAATAAAGGTGATAGTGATCGAAAGTTTCAGTGTGAACCAATGGAAAATCTAATGAAAATATAATTTTGTCCTCGATGGCGAAAACTTTGGTTTCAACAACACTATAATATTTGAGGTATTCCTTATTATCAAAAAGTAATTGAGAATGACTATGTGATAAGTAGAGTTCATCTATTATTGTTTTTAGATCGTCTGGAGAGGCGATACTGCGATGTAATGTTTTCAAGTTCGCAAATCCCATAGCATTTTCTGTTTCTGTTAGAAAATCTAGTAGAGAATCGAGATTGATTTTTATTTGATTCAATATTTCATGAATTTCCAAAAAATGTGCATAATTGAATTTTGTCTCGTTAAGTGCAATTCTCAACTCATTGATTTTATCTCCTATCAGTTTTTGATTATCTGAAACTGAAGTCATTGTTTCGTTAATATTTTCCATCAATTTTGAAGTAATTGAAATTTGTTTATTGGTTTTTTTGATAATTCGATTTTGGTTTGATTCAAGTTCGGCTAGGCTGTGATATATTTCTTTCGCATCTTGCTCGTCTAGATTTCCGCTTATGAATTTTACGAGGGAGCCAAGAGGAGCAATGAGGGCTCGTTTTGTGCGTTTATGGGGAAACAAGGATCTGAATTTGTGGTTAACATTTTTGACTTCGTATTCGAGGTGTTTATATGCGTTAACTAGGGCAATTCTATTGAAAGGGGTTGTATTATTTATTGTGGCTTCTAATAGCTTATATTGATTGGTTATTGAGTTTATTTGGTTTTCTAATGGACTAAGTTGAATATAATGTAGGAAAGTATGGGAAGCTACTTTGATTCGTGCGGTTCCCATTTTAAAGGGAAGGATCCCTGGATTCGTCTGGAGGTTCTGGATTTGAACCTTCTGAGTCGCTGTCTGATGAAGTATCATCGACCTGTAACAGATTTTGGTCTGTAATTTTTCTTGGTGGTTTGAAAGATTGTTTGTGGTATGTATTTTGTGGGGTTGTCACAGTTAGGTCAGTGCTTTTGAGAATGTGTTCGGGTTTGTAGAGGGGAGCCGTTTTCGACTGTCTTTCGGGTGTTTTCATATATCCAATGGTTCCGGGTTCAAAATTTGGAGGGTCTTTTCGATTTTCGTTACGTTTTGAAATTATTTTTGATTTTTGTTTTGACGTGTCTTCGTGAATTTTTCTATATATTTGGGAAATAGATTCTTTGTGTTCGTTCAATGTGGTATTGATTGGTTCGAATTCGGAATCAATTTCGATTGGATCTTTTAGTTCTAGATGTCCAAACACTAGATCTATTGGTTTTAATTTTGTTGTTGAATGAAGACTATTATTATATGCAAGGACGGCGAAAGTCAATTTTTCAAAGGGGTTCAGATTTGGTTTCGAGAGGTTGAGTGTTCTCATGTGTTCTATGAGAGTGGAGTGGAACCTTTCTACAATGGCATTGGAATTTGGATTATATGGAAGTGTATAATGCCAATTGATTCTATGCAGTTTCGCGAATTCTTTTAGAAGGTTTTGGGAGAATTCGGTACCATTATCAGAGACGATATTTTCGGGGACTTTGAAAGTTGAAACGAACTGCAAAAGTGATTGATATACGTGTAGTGCGGAAAGACTGGGCTTGTCCAAATCTGGTAAAGCTGTCACAGATTGTTAAAGATATAGTACTGCCAAATTTGAAGGTATCAACGTGTATAGTTTCGAATGGTTTTTTGGGAGTGGGCGTTAACTGTAGTTTGATCAAAGGTGGGTGACGTTCGTACTTAGATTGTTGACATATTGGACAATTATTGATAAATGTTCTTACGTCATCGTGTAACTTGGGCCAATAATATTTGGTTTTGAGTTCGGCAATGGTTTCGTGAATGCCTCGATGGTTGGTAACACCTTCATGTTGGGATTTGATGAGATTTTGTTGGCGATCTTCGTTGGTCACATCGAAGAGGAGTTTATTGGATTTGAAAAGCTTAAAGGAAGAATTTTTTAATGTTTGTGGTATGAACCTGCACATATCTTTATAGAGTACGTCTTCGGTATCATTTTGGAAGTAAAAGACGTAGGTGCGTTTTGGAACACCAAATTCTTTCAGATGTTCAATAATTTGGGCTTGAAATGATTCGTTGGTAACATATAGATACCATCGGGTACGACATACTGAATTCCTAAATAGTTTTTTGGTTTCCATTCGAGGGTTTCGATCAACTTTAATTATCATTAATTGGCACAAAAAGTTATTGATTGGTTTGTCTGTGATGTGGATGATCAATATTGGGTCTTCTGCACTTGTGTGAACAGTTTCATTTTCGTCATTGTCATTGGGGTCAATTTGTCCTGCGTTCGATTCGTTATCCTGATTTTGAATATTTTCAGGTGTGTTATTTTCTGGGTCTCTGCTTGTGGATGGTCTTTCATTGTCTAGGACAGGGTTTTCGTTAAATTCCTGCATATGTCTCAATATGGGGAGTTCATTAGTCTGTCTGACAGTTTCATTAGGGTAGAGTTCGATTCTAGAAAGGGCATCAGCGTCCGTATTGATTTTCCCTTTTTTGTAAATAATTTGGTAATCAAACTCTTCAAGTTTCAGTCTCCAGCGAACCAATCGTGAATTGGGTTCTTTTAAAGACATCAACCACTGAAGGGGTTTGTGATCCGTAAAAATTTTGAATTTTCGGCCGAAAAGATAGGGCCTAAAATATTTGGTTGCCCAGACGATTGCAAAAAGTTCCTTCTCGATAGTCGAATAATTTTGTTCGGCATTGGAGAGGGTTCGTGATGCGTAGGCGATTGGTTTATCATGTCCTGGGGGGCCCTGGGACAATATAGCACCTAACGCTACGTTACTGGCGTCCGTGGTCAAATTGAACTCTTTTGTAAAATCGGGGTACTGCAAAATCGGGTCGTTCGATAGTAAGGTTTTGCAGTCCTCAAATGTCTTGATGTAGGTGGGGTCAGTTATATCGATTTTTGCTCCTTTCTTCAGTCGACTTGTAAAGGGTTTGGTGATTTTGTCAAAGTTATTTATGAATTTTCGATAGTAGCCCAGAAGACCAAGAAATCCTTTTATTTCTTTTGTCGTTTTGGGTATCGGATAATTCATGATGGCCTTGACCTTATCGGGATTTGGTTTTATTCCCTCTGTTGTTATCAGATGTCCCAGAAAGGAAACTTCCTTTTTCAGGAATTCTGATTTGTCGAGTTGGACTTTCAGATTGCTCTCACGCAGTTTCTGAAAAACTCTTTTAAGGTTGACCATGTGCTCTTGTAGCGAAGTGGAAAAAACGATGATGTCGTCCATGTAGACGAAACAGATTTTGTTTTGTAGATCTTTCAAGACGTTGTCCATTACTCTCTGAAAAGTAGCTGGAGCTCCTTTCAAACCAAACGGCATGCGAAGGTACTCGTAGTGGCCGTTCTCTACGTTGAAAGCTGTTTTCTTTACATCATCAGGGTACATCTCGATCTGATGGAACCCACTTGCCAAATCAAGGGTAGAAAAGTACATACATCTACCCAATTTGTCAAGGATGTCCGATATATTTGGAATCGGATATCGATCATCGATGGTTTTCTCGTTGATTTTTCTGTAGTCCACTACTATACGCCAATTCTTCTTGCCAGAGGCATCCGCCTTCTTTGGAACTATCCAAATTGGCGAGGACCAAGGTGAATCGCCTGGTCGAATAATGCCTTGACGAAGCATATCGTCAATTTGTTTTTCGACTTCCGGTTTATGAATAAACGGATAGCGATAAGATTTTGTAAAAATTGGGACTTCATCGGTGGTCCTAATTTTGTGTTTCACTTGGTTCGTGAAAGTCAGCTTTGAATTTTCGCGGTGAAATATGTCTGAAAATGATAGGCACAATTTCTCAACGTGGTGTCTTTCTTCAGAATTCATGTGTTGAGTTCGTATAAGCTGTGTGATGTCTGATTTGAATATATTCGAAGGGGTGTTATGATCGATTGAAGCATGGTACAATTCGAATTGGTCGGGATGAAAAGTTTTCACAGGGACAGGTTCATAAAGGTAAATCTCTTGTATTTCACCTGTATCATTCCGAATTTCGACAGGGGCATAGCCGTTTCGAGAGGTTGTCAAACCTTCGCGAATTCGGCATTCAAATAATTTTGTTTCGATAATCGTGATGTCACCGTTTGGTATTGTTACAGGAATTTTGATTGATTCGATTGTAAATGGTTCTATACGAGCATAAAAGAGTAATTTCTTTTTGCTTTCATAGTGCGCCAGAGGAAGCTCTGATTCAGGTGTTTTTAAACTTGAATTTTTCAAATCTAATTGAACATCTAAGTTTCTCAATGTATCATAACCAATCAATCCATCAAAGAAGTGATGGAATTTAAACAAATGAAATTTTATAGTTTTCTCAGTGTGGAATTCCTGAAAGGCTGGTATTTCAGCGCAAAAATCTTTCGAAGTGGTCTGAAATATTGAGCTGATTGTAAACGGTTCTTTTCTGATAAAATCGGGAAAATAATTTTCGGCAATTTCGGGATTCAAAAAGCTTTTAGTCGCTCCTGTGTCAATCAAAAGTTTCAGGGGTGGATCTGAAATTTGAATGTATGGGAGGTCCTTTCGATCGTAAATAGAATGTATTTCTATGAAATTTTTTCGTGATGGTCGATTTCCTGAAAATTTTGGTCCTGTGAGGAACTTTGATCGATTTGGGTATCGATTGGATATTGATTATCGACATATTCAGGTTGGATTTGGTCATAGTTCATATTTTCGTAAAAATCAAATTCATTGGAGGAACAGGGTTGATTTTGGTAGCAAAAATCATTTTGGGAGTAATATTCATTTTGGAAGGGTACTGATTCTTCCTGATAATGGGGATTATCAAAATTGTAAAGTTCTTCTGCAATGAAATTTGGTCGATTGGGGTTTTGGTATGGTCTAGTATTGGGTTGACGAGAAGTGGTGGCTTGTGAAATGCCACTCATAGGTATTGGCTTGGGGCGATTGAAATTGTTTTGGTTATTTGGTCTCCAAACGTTGGTTGAGCCTCTTGGATTGCCATACTTGACGATTTGTGAAGAATTTTTGGGGTTCTGCCGGTCTCGGCTGAATATTTATTGGGCCGCGTGGAAATGAGGGATTATGCATTTGGGGTTTGAAATTTTGAAAATTGGGGTTAGGAGTTGCGTATTGGCGAAAATTGGACAATTGATTTGGGTGATTGGGTCTTTGAGGTGGCCTAATTTTCGATTGATCACTGTTATTCGGTTTTTGGAGATGCCGAATATTATTTTCGGAAATAATATATTGCCTAGCTTCTGCCATAGTTGATGGTTTCATAGCACGAATAGTTGATCCTAAAGGTTCTTTCAGCCCAGCTAAGAATATTTTAAGAGCATGAGTATTGTAAAAGGTTTTCTTCACCGTTTTAGTCGCAACTACATTTTCATGTGTATCTACATAGTTATGAAGAGCACTTAAATTTGACATAACCCTTGTATAAAATTGTAATGATTGTTCATTGAAATTTTGTCTCAATTGATCTAAATCAAATAATAATCCATTTTCGTCTCTTTGGTCGCCAAAATGTGCGATTAGAGCATTTTTGACTGATAGCCAATCTTTATCAATGCAAATGCTATAAACTTCGCGAGCTTGACCTATCAATTTTGAATAAATTCCATAAATTATTGTAATATTTTGGACACAACTGATATTTTCGGGTGTTGGGTCCCAGTATGTAGTAATAATTGAATTAGCTGTTTCTAAAAATGATGAAAGTTCCAAAGGATTGCCGTCAAATTTTGGAACAATTTCCAAAAGTTTTGATTCAAATTTTGGAACTGGCATTTTGATATTTCTACTTATTGATAGCTTCGAAAGAAGGGCTTCTAATTCTATTGATTCGCGAGAACTATTTTCGAAAATCGAATTAGGTTTCGGCGAATTTTGTTCACTAAAAATTAACTCAAAATCACTGTTTTCGGGAGATGAATCAGGATTAGAGGAGAATGACAGACAAGATACAAGGAAAAGCAACTTACATTAGTACCACTGAGATGGCTGTTCTCATTTCTTTTCTTCTTTACTTCTTTGGCTTCTGCTTGATCTGCTACCCAGAGGGACTGTCCAGAAACGGAGGTTCTCTTGAATTAACAGTTGGAACTGACGGATTATTCACAACGAATATCCGTTCAAAATCCTACAACGACTGCGCCACTTTATGTTTTCCGATCACGGAACTTAGTTTTTAAAAAATTTATTTAACTCAAAAACTTTAATTAACAACAAATAATATAATGAGATGTTTATTGCTCGAAGTCTATGTCTATTCTAAATGTTTCTTCGTTCCCATGAACCGAAGTTGAATACAACACCGTCTCGACGTGTTCCTGGAAATCTGCATAGGCAGCAATGCTTAGTTCAGCTATTCCCACGGGAAGGCATACATAACTCCCCTCTAAGATACAGGGTGTCAAAAGTACAAAAAAAAAAATATTTAATTTTTTTCTCCAAAATTCCCGAAGCAAAAAATAACAAACTTGGTACACTAATCAAGGTTTATCAACGAGATAATTTGAAGTTATAATTCTTAATTTTCGTAAACCAGTGGCGTAGTTACGTTGGTATGTGGAAATAGTTTCCTTCATATTTTCTTTGGACAAGGGAATGGACAGTGAAAGTTTGACATCAGTTAGGCTTATCCATACTCAACTTAAAAGTCCATGTACTTGAAAGTAAAGGTTTCTGAGAAAATTGAGAAAAACTGAAGATGTGTCCTGAGTAGCAAAATAGTTTCATGTGGAAAAATCGCATAATGCCAAGTTCTTACAACATCGGAATATTTGTTAACCTCCTGAACATTTTTCAATGTTGAAAGAATCGGAAACATAGTACAGGTGAGTCATTCATTCATCATATTATTTGATGAAATTGTTGTCATGTAATCACTGAGTTAGGTCTCATTCTGAATCACCCGTACTACGTTTCCGATTCACCCAACATTAAAAAATGTTGAGGAGGTTGACACATACTCCAATATGTTGTAAGAAATTAGTGTTATGAGTTTATTTTACAGAGGAAATTATTTTGCTACTACAGGACATATCTTCAGTTTTTCTTAATTTTCCCAGAAACCTTTACTTTTAGATACATGGAAGGTTATGATTTTTAAGTTGAGTATCGATGAGCCTAACGGATGTCAAACGCTCACTTGTCAAAAGAAAATATGATGGAAAATATTTCCACATACCATCGTAACTACGCCACTGATTTACGAAAATAAAAAATTTAAACTTCCAACGTTGATAAACCTTGATTAGTGTACCGAGTTTGGTAAATTTTGCTTCAGGAACTTTGGAGATGCTAAAAAAAAATCAATATTTTTTTCGTACTTTCGACACCCTGTATCTCAGAGGGGATGCATTTCAGGACATACCGATAGGAAATTTTCACCTCGAAATACCTACATTTATGTTGTTTATGGCATTCCTCTTCTACCCCCTCATCTTCAATGGTGAATACTTTGGACTAGGACACATTTTCAATGAACACAGCTAAAAAAAAATTTGTGTCATTTTGTCAGTGGCAGGTGCACATTGGTAATACAGGAAACTGAATAAAAAATCAAACCAGAAAAATTCTTGATTGAAACCAAAAAATAATAATAAAATCTGCCTATAATATAAACAATCCAAAAATCGTATAATAATGCAAAACAGACAAAATGGTTAAGATTGGGAAGGCTCAATCAGTCGCTAGAGTAAAATATACGATTAAATTTGAGAATTAGGACAGTCGGTTGAGATCCTCATTTGTAGATGTCGCTCGAGTCTCATAGTAACGCGGCATTAAAATGTTGTGATTTGAAAAACTTTATGCAGCTTCATTTCTTCGATGAACTGTATCTTCAACACCTATTCCCAACCTATATCTATGCATGAACTCCATACATTCCAAGTTGAAGTTTGAATTGGCACAAAAGATAGCCTACAAAAATAGGTCTGCATAGTCGTATACTTAATATTAGTTCAATCAAATAATAATAGATGTAGCAGTGATTGCGAATTTGTTAAAGAGGGTGCATTAATCAGTACATGATCAAAAATAATCTTGTTTTTAACTGTGAACGCTAGATGCCACTCACATTTTGCTCCAATAACTATATTGGTGATGGTTGAATGGAAACCAGCAAATGATTTTTCAGCAAGGATCTTCCAAACTTATGATATTTAGAGCCGGTTTTAAACTTTCATTCTAAACTGGGATGGACTTCATTTAATTCTAGCATGAAACTTGCAACAACTAACACCTTGAAAAGCTGCTCTTATATATTATAAATACCAGGCTGCTAGAATCGTTCAATTATTCATATTGGTATTATCCGAGATATTTGATCCATAAGAAAAAAGCCAGTAAATTAACAAGAATCTGAAGTATCTTTAATTAGCAAAATATAAAGCTGAAATTATTTGTGTGTACACCAAGAGTGACAGTTCTTTCCACAAGATACTGTACTACATATCAACCCACATTGTATTTATAGATTATAAGATAAATTTGAATACTAAAAGCATAAATTACATGAAGTACTTGTATACACATTTTTCATACCATATACATATTTGGTATATTTACTCCAGACAATAATCTATATTATAATTAATGACTGCAAGTGGTAAAAACCTTATAGAGTTGCTTCTCTTACCAAGGGGTACATCTAGGTATTTTTTTTATTTTCCCTCTCTATTCCATTTAGATAAAGGTAACATATAATATTTTTGGAATGGTTTTTTCCGTATGTAGATTTCCATTAACACAATTGGAATTTTATACTTTCATATAAAAATGAAATTATTTTACAAGCCTGTCCAAAAGATGATGATCTTCAAATAACAAAGGGTTTTTGAATTTCCCCCCTTCCTAGAAAAAGAATATTGAAAAGTTTTTCGACTGATTTCTCATTTGAAAATGAAGAATTGTATCCCTTCCCTTCAACAAGTACTATGAAAGAGAAAACACTCCTGCTCCATAAAAATAAATCAACAAACATACCTAATTTGAAAGTTTATGCTTTTTTCAATGTAACATTGGTCAAACTGTGCAAAGCTTCAGTAACTGCTTCAGGTGTGACTGGGATTATAACTTTAGTACTTGGATCATGGAAAAAGTACAACTTGAATCCTGCTGCTAACAATAAATGGCATGAAATAATCCCTAGACACAAAAGAAACTTATGCCTCGACAGTCTCAAGGCAGGCATTAATGTCAGCAAAAGCACTGAACCTGATATGAAGGTTCCCAAGAGAACCAAAATCCACTGCATCAAACTTATCTGGATCGACCATAAAACAGACACTGGAATGTAAATGAACAAGGAATACCCATAGACACAAATGAGTTCCAGTGCTCCAGGAGTTACATCTTCATCCAAGCCTTCGATATTGTGGACTTGCCTACTCCATTTCAGTAAACCCCACAGTATTGATGGGACTACAGTGACATACAAAAATATAGTTGTAGCAGCGTATGATACCAGATGAAAATCGTATCTCCAGTGGTAAGTCTCACTGGCATGCTGCAAGTAATTGGCAATATTGCTACTGACTGCTATGGTGAATATGAGGGTGACTGAAATCCAGAAAGGGCCATACAAGTCTGGCTTGGCACGCAAATAGTGTTTCAGATTGTTATCCCACTTTGGAGTGACAGAAGCAAGTATTCGATCTAGAACATCAGCAGTATCAACATCAAAAAACTTCTGGTAGTACTCCATTGACCAAAATGATTTGGTCGATTCTGAAACAGAAATATTGATTGAAACACTCAACAGATAATGTCACACCTACGTTCTCCGTTTGAATTTGGTTCTTCCCTAGCCCTTTGCATGTTAGGGGCATTCTGGAAGTCAACCCCTATATTTTCTACACTTATCTGTGCTTCAGATATAGGGATGGTCGTATTGTTTCCCGAAATGTGAACATTGGGATAGTCTTGGAAGGATAGAAGTTCATCAGTTGGTACTTCTTGGAGATTGGTCATTTTTGCAATGTGACTTTACAGGAAAAATATAATATTTCTCGAAGACGACTTGGAAAAACCTCGCAGTCTCGTCTGCTACGCTACACTGTGACTTGGGTCACAATAATCAAAGGTTTATTGTGCTTTCATATTTCACTCGTTTTCTAATAAAGTTTCTATTTTTGTTCCATTTTTGTACTTGTTCATTGACGTTGACAGTGTTGAAAGTGTTGAAACTTTGACAGAAGACAGATTGGACACAAAATGAAAATATCACAGGACACAGAATAGAGTAGGATCAAAGCTACTTTTCCCTATTAGAACATGTTACCCCGAACTAAATCTGAAGGGAACGGCACCTGACTTTATAAATAGGCTTTGAAGGATCATGATTTTTCATGGTCTGTCAACTTACTTCAGAATCTACCCAGAATTACCTTGTGACCATTGGAAAGGGGCTAAAGATACAACAAAACCACAAATTACTTGGGAATTCAAAAATTAAATGTCAACGTCAAATTGTCAAAAAGTTGAACCATTTGTATGTTTATGGTTATCGTTATTCAAAAAATTCCTATGATTTTAGCTATCGTTCATTTGAATATTGTTGAATCATTGTTTAAAGAGAAATAAGATAGTGAGTCAATGCCTGTGGAATCAGTATTGGAGCAAAACACGAGTACCATCTAGCGTTTTTAGTTGAAAATCAGGAGGATCTACAAAAAAATGAAAAAAAACTGTATAGACTACAAGCCCAGTCCAATTTTGGGGGGGTCATTTGACTCAGCATGAATTATATTTAGAATTATAGTGACATACGAAACAACTCCTTTCCGTACTGTGCCGTCAGTTATGAGCGGTGCGGATGAGTACGCAAGTCAAAAAAACATTCCATCCAGAGGAGGAATTTTTCGACAAAAGATTCTTAGACGGCATGTCTCAAGATGATAGATAACTGAAAAATAATCAAATGGGACCTAATGCCGTACAAAAAGAACGGTACTGAAATCCAGGAATTTTTTTTATTTTTCGCAAATTTTTCTTATGAATCCAGGTGATTTATTACTGTACGGCATTTGTACAATTGAATTTGTATAACTACATAGATTCATTTTTTAGCAACGCCGTACATATTTGCCGGTTTCTTTTGCCGAAAAATCCCTTCTCTGGATGGAAAGTTTTTTTGACCTGCGTACTCATCCGCACCGCTCACAACTGGCAGTGCGGAAAGGAGTAGTTTCGTATTGCACTATAATTCTAAATATAATTCATGCTGGGTCAAAAGACCCCCCCAAAATTGGCCTGGGCTTGTAGTCTGGTAGAATTGGTTTTAAAGTATGTTGCAGAATCCAAGTGGTACTCACTTTCGATACTAGATATAAATGAATTATTGTGCTCATCTTTCTGGCTTTTGTCCATTAAAAAACGGAATATGGTGAAATTATTTAGGAAAATAATATGAAATACAGAAAAATGAAGAAACGCACATTATTATTACAGTCAAAAATATTGCACTACGAAATTTTTGATTCCGCCACAACTATTTTGACTTTTAAAAGGTATTTAGATTGTTGGAAAATGACACAATTTATCTGTTGTTATTTTTCCAAAAAATTTGGTTTTCCTATTCGTTTATGGAGATTATATTACTTTAGAATGATATTTAAAAAGTTTATTGACATTTCGTAAAATTCAATTGTTGAAAAAAAATTGTTAAAATTGTTATATCCGTCAACCGGTTGCACCTCTACGTGCAACCCTCAAAACAAAAGTCAGAGACTTGTGCGAGCTAGGGGAAGACGTAGCCCTTACCTTTTAATACGTGTGATGCCATGCACGAGACCGGTGGCAATGCTGAGATTCGAATTCATGCTCTTTGGCTTATGAGGCGAGAACTCAACCCGCACACCACCGCGGCCCATTAATAAGTCACAATCACTATGTCCCTGGAATATTGAGACGAGAACGAGGTGCCATCTCTGGATCCGATTACAGAAGCAGATCGCGATTGGATTTATTTTGTCTTCAAACAAAATCCAATTTGTCGACAAACCAGGGTTTACAGACATCTTAGTCAAAATTATCACACTTCTGTCAAAAATGGAAAACAACGAGAAAGAGAAACGTTACAACTATTTAACAATTTACAATCAAGATTACTTCAAGAAAACTCCCAAACCGTAAAATATTCTGATTGTTCATTTCAATGATGGATAAAAAACATACTCTTTACAAATTTCAGTTCTTGCAAATTCTCAGGAACGCAAGAATTCAAAGATCCTGTCAGTGAAGGATTCAAAAACTACCTTGAAATCGACAAACTGAACTTAGAGAAACCTGTTGAGAATGGAGATGATTACTTGAAGAAGGTTTGTTTTGTCGAAAGCATCAAAATCACGAGTTAATTTTGTTGTAGATGAACGGGTAAAGTATAGATTTTTGGGCTTCGTCCGTGACTTAACACTACGTAGTTTTGTCTCTCGAACACGAATTGGAAGTAAATATTTGCTCATATTTGAATAAGTCGGCCGCGCATATTCCAAGTGACCAACCTAACGTAACGATGAAAGTAACTAAGAAAAAGGAGGTTATGTTTCTGATAATAAAAGGTCGAATTTTTGTGTAAAACAGTTGTTTATGGTGCTTGAAATTTTGAAATTAGGTAGATTAGTTTCTAGAAACTTTTTCAAAAAATGGGCAATTTTCAAGATTCAGAAGGGCATAACTCGAGAAGTAGTTGAGACCTCCTCGATTTCTCTTCGGATTCGTATTCAGGAGACAAAGCTACATGAGTAAGGTATTTTTTTATTGAGGCGGAGCCTAAATGAACTTAATACCTTCGCCAACTATTTAGGCATTGCATGTGTATGGTATTTTCAGGTGAAAGAAGATCGTAAAAAAGTTGGAAACATGTACTTTGATTCACCACTAGACCACTTGACTATCAAAGGAAAGAAACTTCTGGAAGGAAAGTCCATGTATCAAGTCGATTATTGTGATATAGGTATTGAAATAGCTCAATGAAAATAAAATAAAAATTTTTGTATAAAAAAAACTGAAATATCACACGAGTCAACAACGGTGTGTGTACTTACCCAGAAAGAAGCAGACGTAATTTATACGTCAATATATGGTCATTTAGAGTCATTGACGTCACATAACCCAAAAATGTCGTGATTTTGACGTACTAAATGAGACGTCTATCGGCCATCACAAGTATGTCCCAATTTTTGACCTTCCTCATAGGTCATATTATCATTCATTGTGATTGATTATGACCATGATATATCTGTATATGCACAAATTATTGCATAAGAATGTCAGAGAACGGTAAACTGAAATGGACATTGTTTTGGGTAGTTCCTATTTCTTGAATTTTAGTCTTTCACTGGTGTTTGAATTTGACCCTACTATAGAATTTATTATTCAGAAAGATACACACTGATGTCAATCAAACGTCACACTATTTCCTCTCATGACGTATTTTTTACATCCTCCTGAAATTATCATTTTAACGTCTTCCTGATGTCAATATAATGACGTCAATCGTTTGTGACTGATAAAGTCATAACGTTATTATGAAGATATGTTGGAAGTCACTCTGACGTTAGACATGACCAAATAATGACGTACAGGTGACGTCAGCTTGTTGAATGGGTACTCTTTACATATTCCTCATGATTCGTTCAACTTTTTTCACAGAAATGGATATCAGAAATAAATTGAAAAAAGCATCAAAGGAAAAATATGCTTTACCCAAGGGTTGGAAAATTCCTCATACAACGCATCATTGTGATTTCAGAGATCCAGTGATCTTGAGCGAACAAGCTTTGGCTCCTCCTCTGATCATCAAACCAGAAGGAAACCTTGGTCAAAATGGTAATATAAAGTTTTATGTTACAAAATTACTTGATATTTTATAGAGTTTATATATACAGTGTGTCTCACTTCTCATGGAAACACCCCCATAACATCAGTAATTGCATAAGAAATGCTAATATATATACAGGGTGAGTCAGAATAAGACCGACAAACTCCGGATGCAGATTCCTCACCTCATATCGAAGTGAAAAGTTCCCATCAAGGTATGTTCTAAAATACATCCCCTCTGAGATACAGGGTGTCAAAAGTACGAAAAAAATTTAGATTTCATTTTTTCTCTCCAAAACTCCTGAAGGAAAAAATATCAAACTTGGTACACTAATCAAGGTTAATCAACGTGATAATTTGAAGTTATAATTCCTTATTTTCGTAAACCAGTGACGTAGTTACGTTGGTATGTAGAAATATTTTCCTCCATATTTTCTTCGGACAAGTGAATGGACAAGTGAGCGTTTGACATCAGTTAGGCTCATCGATACTCAACTTAAAAGTCATTACATTCCATTTACCTAAAAGTAATGGTTTCTGAGAAAATTGAGACAAACTGAAGATATGTCCAGGAGTAGCAAAATAATTTCCTCTGTGAAATAATCTCACAACAATTTCTCACAACATATTGGAATATTTGTCAACCTCCTCAACATTTTTTAATGTTGGGTGAATCGGAAACATAGTACTGGTGATTCAGAATGAGACCTAACTCAGTGATTACACGACATCAATTTCATCAAATAATCTGATGAATGAATGACTCACTTGTACAATGTTTCCGATTCTTTCAACATTGAAAAATGTTCAGGAGGTTGACAAATATTCCGATATGTTCAAATTATTTTGCTACTCAGGAAGATAATAAATTAAATGAATTTTTTTTTGTACTTTTGACACCCTTTATCTCAGAGGGGATGCGTTTTAGGACATACCTTGATAGGAACTTTTCAAATCGAAATGAGGTGAGGAATCTGTAGTCGGAGTTTGTGACTCACCCTGTATATATATTTATATGTGAATATATTTACGAAATAAAAACTGAACCATATTTTATTCATTCACGTCATTACAAATGATAAATGTACAATTTTGAAAATTACTTCCGCCACTAAAAACAATTTCTTCTTTTGCATGGCTGGAGCATCTGTTCACTACTGTCGAGGTACCTGCCTCTTCTAATGGCAAAGTAGACAACATACTTTTATTTCTCAATTCGATGCTATCCTGCAAATAACCTTCCGCTACCGTGGAACTTTTCCAACATCCGTGTCTTTTTAAGTTAGGCATAGTTGCTCCTGCATTAGCTAGAGCAGTAGCAGAAGTGCGACGATGGCAATGTCCTGTATTGGAAGATGGGTTTGGCAATTGTAAAAATACATCGCGATTTTGCTGGGGACTTTCTCAAACAATTTTTTTTCAATTGGCTGAGATGTACATTTATTTAGTCGGAAGATCAAAACAAATTGTTCAATACCTTCAGAACGCGGAGACATATAAGGTTTTAATAAAGGCAAAGCGGAGAACTTCTTTTCATCCACAACAGTAAAATTAGTCGATACACCAGTTTTACTTTCTGGTACGTTCACTACCATAACGGATTCCCGTTCCTCTATATCCGATATCTTCATATTCAAAAGTTCCTGACTTCTGCATCCTCCAAAATAACCCATAATCACAACAACCTGTATCAAAAAAAGCAAATACACACCAAAAGGAAAATGAGAGAAAAATTTGAAAAATTCTTTAGAAATCTTATGACATCTTTAATTGAAAATATGCCAGAAATACAGTTTCAGTGGCATCTTTTGGCATAACAATTTTTTTTCCGAGTCAGCCACTCCAGATATATCTTGTATTATTTTTGGTATACTGCTTCACTTTTCGATGGAATTAATAATTCTCTTGCTTTTTCAGCTTTTTTCAAAATATCTTATATTATATTTTGGGTAGAAAACACGTTTTTACCGCAAACACAGCTTGACAACAAAGTTCTGTGTATAAACAAGTAACATAGCAACAACCTAGCAACAACAAAACTATAATCAACGGTACCTGATTCAAATATAGTGGAAGGTAATGAATAGGTACAATTCTTCCGTTTTAAAAATGAACAAAATTTTATTGAAATCTGTCAGAAATACAATTATCTATGTTCCACGGGAATTAATGAGACTTAATTACCTCAGAAAATTGCTGCCCTCGGGCCAGAGGCCCTCGGGACGCAAACTTTGCCATCCGTAATTAAAGCCCTTATAATTCCCTTGATACATCAATAACTACTTCATTATGGAATATTAGATATTTACACTGCTGAAGTGAATGTATATATTTTTTTCAGAGAAGGTAAACGAAATATTGAATGTGAAAACTGGTGATAGTGAATACAATGATATTATTGGAAAATTGGGAGACTTCATCATTGAAAATCAAATGCATGGACATACCGATCATCCCAAATGTAGTTGTGTGAAACATAATCTATAAATTCAAATCAATAAAACATCACTGGACATTGTTATACCGAGTTTGATTCAGTTACCTGAGATTAATTTGCAAGAAATTCCACCCACCTGCCCCCCTGAAGACTAGACAGAAGATAGAGAGCGTGTAGACGTGGAAAATTGCTGTAAAAACTCTAGAAAAGAAAATTGGAAAATCCCGTAAAAATGGTGAAAACCATCGAACTATGCGTCGAATGATTTAATCTCAAAAATTGAATCCCCATTGTCCCCCTAAATTCTTGTCTCCCTAAAGAGAACGCATGAAAATTACGACAAAATAATTTTAGTTCTAGAAAAAAAATCAAAAACTCATGAGAAGTAAACTGAAAAAATCTGATAATAAATCGAACAAATTTCGAAAAGTGTGTTCGGAGAGGATCAACGAAATCAAAAGAAATAATTCCGACTACGGCCGAAAATACCCTTCTCTCCACACATTTCGACAAAGTGGAAAAATGAGGCAAATATCTGACAGAAAACAACTACTTCCCCCTACAGACATTGAATTACATCTGTCATCCATCCATTGTTAGGATACCTGCTGAGTACACTTCATCAGCCTGAAAATAATTCAATCAGTACAAGACATCTTTTGAAGGGAATAGCTGTCTAACCAATATGTAAAGAAGCAAACATACTGGCAGCATATTTTCATGAGTGATTATATATCACCTTACACTTCAATAAGTAAAAAAAACAAAAAAAATTGGGTGCTTAAAATAACTCACTCATTACCGAAATCAATGATAAAAATCTAAATTGATAAGTTCCACTTGACGAATAGCGATTTGTATACAAGGTGTACCACTCAAAATATAATAGGTGATCCCCTCAATATCTCCAAAAATACATCTAATGAAACTACACGTATCGCATACTTCTACAGTATGATGCACCATGGCAAAGAGTTCTGGAGTTCAGTGATATCAGCGCAATCTCTATTTATTTTACAGAAACAGGTCATACAAGTTCTGTTGTTCAGTGACCGGCAGAAAGTACGCATCATATGGGAAATTCTTCTGTAAATAAATTTATCATTAACTTTTTGTTCTAATAAAAAATTCAAATTGAAATTGTATATTTCAGTGACCTCTTATGGAGCAGCTGAACACATGGCAAATTCACAGATTTCAAATTTTCTCTGAATACAATAGATATAGCTTGTGAATCTTTACAAAATATTATTTTAAATATCACTGTTGTCATTACTAATGAGCTTCTATTCCAGAAATCTATTATTTCCAAACAGAAAATTTTTTATGGCAAAAAATTAATTTTTATTTTTTTTATCTCAGATTTCTCTCAAAACTTGTACATAGCTATAAAATGTCTTTCTAAACAACTTTTCCGAATAATATTTTTCGATATTTTTTCAAATAAGTGTATTTTGAGACAAAAATTTTAAAATTTTTGGAATTTCCCGCCACATACAAAAAGACGAACGGCACTGTACAACGTCTTCTGGGGTTTCTTTAGATGCAGAAGCGATTGCACGTATCGATATTTGTCAAAATCTATTAATAAAAGAATTTCCCATATGATGCGTACTTTCTGCCGGTCACTGTATAAAGGTAGGAAAAAAAAAACGAAAAAAAAAACAGGAAAAAACCCAAGGAAAAAATACTCCCCGGAAAAACCACCCCCGGAAAAAACGGAAAAGATACCCCCGGAAAAAATACCCCCGAAAAAAAATACCCCTATATGCGATAATAATGGCCAGTACACAAAAAGTAATGACATTTCAACTGTGTGTCATGTTAAGGAAACTAGACCATATTTGATTCAAGACAGTCTTGTACGTACAGAAAAATTTTAATTTACCATTTACCATTGGAGACTAAAAATGTATTCAAAAAGAGAAAAGTTCGATATGTTGTTGATATTCAGGGAGTACAGGAGAAATTGCTATATGCTTATTGCTGGCAACATACCAAAAATACAGTTTTGAACAGATTGACATTATCCTTTGAATATTTTTTAGCAAATGATAGTCCATAATAAGTAATTTTTGACCGCAATACAAAATGTCTCTTTTAAGAGGTTTTTACCTTATTGACATACGGTATATGACAGTTGGTGTGTTCACAAGTAAAGCCAAATTAAAAAAAAAACTTATCATCACCTCACGATTTTTGTCCATTCAAAGAAGTCATTGACAACCTGCAAGAATTGATACGGAAAAATTAAACTATTAAATTGATTTCGAATCCTACCAAGCATTCAACTATTTTCGAATTTATGTTACAGCCAACTTGAAGTTTTTCAATAAAAAGCCATCTAAGAATCAAATTGTATACGTTTGTGAAACCTAATTGAATATATAATTTTTAGGCAAATAAGATAGGCCAGACAAATATACAGGGTGAGAAGAGTCGGGTTACATCCGGTCAAACAAGTAGTTGAAAAAATAATTGTCTTTAGATTAAAAAAGCACTATCAATGATTACGTACCTAATTCCTGTGATATTAATATTAACAAAACAAGTCACTTTGTCGACAAAATATATTTCTATTACATAAAAGTTTCGATACACACCAAACTGTCGAAACTCCTTAGCTCATGTGTATTTTCCACCTGTAATAGTGGGGGAAAATGGAGGAATGGCAAAACAACTCGTAAGGTTTAATAAAAAAATATAAAATACAAGCTGGTCCATTAAAAACACACCTTTTTGTGTTGCACAAAGTGAGTCTGTAGTTCAAGCGACGTCACATAACAGAAACAAAAGCTGGACCTGTCCGAGCATTTTTCATAATTTTTTCCACACTGTATGTCAATGATGTTCTAAAAAACACACTGAACGCTGATCATCCTATGATCCAAAGAAGTCACTGAAAAATCCAAGGATAACACATCAGAAAGAATTCAATCTTTGCTCGACCAAAAGAAAAATGAAGAAAGAGTTTGCTGTGGAACAATAGTATATTGTGCAACGAGCATGGAATGGCACTTATTTCCCACGAGTATGAAAATTACGGTACGAGCCGAAGGATCATTACAGTACAGCTCGCGATGTAGAAATGAAAGAGTGTATAGTAATACCTGTACCATGGCCTGTACTGGAATGATCATTACAGTGCAGCTCGTGATGTAGAAATGAAAGAGTGTATAGCAATATGTGTACCATGGCCTGTACTGAAATGATCATCAGAGTACAGCTCGCGATGTAGAAATGAAAGAGTGTATAGTAATACCTGTACCATGGCCTGTACTGAAATGATCATTACAGTACAGCTCGCGATGTAGAAATGAAAGAGTGTATAGCAATACCTGTACCATGGCATGTAATGGAATGATCATTACAGTGCAGCTCGCGATGTAGAAATGAAAAAGTATATAGCAATATGTGTACCATGGCCTGTACTGAAATGATCATCAGAGTACAGCTCGCGATGTAGAAATGAAAGAGTGTATAGTAATACCTGTACCATGGCCTGTACTGAAATGATCATTACAGTACAGCTCGCGATGTAGAAATGAAAGAGTGTATAGCAATACCTGTACCATGGCATGTACTGGAATGATCATTACAGTGCAGCTCGTGATGTAGAAATGAAAGAGTGTATAGCAATATGTGTACCATGGCCTGTACTATAATAATAATAATAAAGATATTTATTCACGAGAGAAAAATAAACAAGAAAAACAATTCAGCAATGTACACTAATGTGAAATAAATACCAAAGGTCTCAATAAGTGTAAAACACTTGTTTTGAGATGAAAAGTATGAGTACCTATGAAAAATAATGAAAATATATATCTGCAGTATAGTTAATATTAGAACTATCATTTTCACTTATACTAACTATGTAAGGATAAGAAACGTGATGTATAAATATAAATATAAAATATAAGATAGGATGGGTCTAACTATAAAAACATGTAAAATCAATAGGTATAGAATAAAGTAAAGATAAAAAGTGAAATAAGTAAATAAGTAAATAAGTAAAATACAAATATAACAATATTGAAAGGTAAGATGCAATAGTATATTTCTAACTATAAAAACATATTGACACAAGATGAAATGAAACACAGTGGAATCAAACATTAAACAATCAAATAGAAATACTATTAAGGCTCACAATTGGTAATATAACCAGAGTGTCACATATGAAACATCAGATATATAGAAGTGATTGGAAACAAAGCATCACAAATAAAAATTACCATAGCAAAGAAAATTCATTTCAACTAAATTAGCAATAGTTTGTCGTGGTTGCGTGAAGATAAATGCTTTCAATTCTTTTTTGAATACTAGTAAGTTACTGATTTTCTGTAGTGGTTGAGGAACAGTGTTGTACATTTTTGGAGCTATATAGTGATATGATAGCTAACCAATAGCTCTATGCGTTTGCGGAACTAAGTGGTCATGTCTCTGTCGAGTTAGGTGAGAATGACTGGGCAAATCGATTCTTTTTTACTACAATATTTAATAATTATATTGTAGTGAAATATTTGACGAATATCAAACACACTTGCTTCAGAAAATAATCTATTTGATGGATATTTAAACTCCTTAAACATAATCAGTTTGAGGAATCTTCTTTGTAAGATCTCTAGTGGGCGAAGATGTGTCTTTAGTGTTCCTCCCCAGCTTATTATACCATACCGAAGGTGACTCTCCACCAAAGTGTGGTACAGCACTTTCAATTGGGGAAAAGATAATATGTTTCTCAGATATTTGAATTTATATATTATCGTTCGTAATTTATTTCAGACATAATTGATGTGTGCATCCCATCTGAGGTTAGTGTCTATAATTACTCCAAGATATTTAACGTTCTTCTGGGGAAGAATGATTTGTTGCTGTCCCATTGTTTCAATTGTAAGACTATTGAAGAACGGAGTATTGGAACGATTGCAACTGAACGGTAGGTAGTGAGTTTTTCCTAGATTGACAGTTAGTAGTTTGTGCTCTAGCCAATTTTCTATTGAAGGGAAATCAGATTCTACAGTAACCTTCAAGTCCTGCCAGGTTTTCGCCTTATAAAAGATCGCAGTATCATCAGCAAATCCTAGAATTTCTCCCTGACTCCTTATTGAAAACATGCCATTAATATATAGATTGAAGAGAATCGGGCCTAGAATGGTTCCTTGTGGAACTCCATACTCGATTCTCTTTTTATCACTGAGTACGTTATCCACTCTCACAGACTGAAATCTATTGGTTAGGTAGCTTTCGAAGAGTTTTAGACAGTTATTTCTGATACCAATGTCTTCCAGAGTCTGCAGGAGTAGCGTGTGACTTACCGTATCAAATGCTTTTGACAAATCAATGAATGCACAGAAGCTTGGCATATTTTCGTCTAGAGCAGAGATCTTCGTCGTAAGTGCTAATAGGGCATCTTGCGTGGAGATTTTTTCCCTGAAACCGAACTGTTTTTCAGATATTACGTTGTATTTTGATATGAAGGCAGTTAGCCTCTTTTTAACGATAATTTCAAAAAATTTTGTTAAATGTGTAATCAGAGAAATTGGTCTGTAGTTCGAGATCTCGGTCTCTTCGCCCTTTTTGAAGATGGGTACAACAACAGCTTTTTTGAATGCTCTAGGCCAAATTCCTCTTTCCAGACACATATTTATTATGAAAGTTAGAGGTTTCTTGATATACGGGCAAATTGATTTGATAGTTTCTGATTTTATGTCGTCTATACCAGCAGATTTCTTAGTTTTTAGTCCACAAATTATATTTTCGATTTCCTTACTATCTGTTGGAAGAAGAACAAACGAATTAATTGAAGTCTTTCTGTGAGGGGTATAATTGGGATCTTTAATTATTTTGTCTGCCATCTTCTTCCCGGCCTGAGTATAAAATTTGTTGAACTCATCAGCTGTTTGCTTTTTATCGTTCAGTGTTTCACCTAGGTAATTTTTTATTACTGTTATATTTCTTTTATTTTTTTTAGTTTTACTTATATCCTGTACTATTTTCCATAGAGTTTTCGTATCTGATGTGTCATTATTTATAAGTTTTTGATAATAATTGAATTTTGTTTGTTTAATTAGATTCGTTAGTTTGTTTTTGTAGTTTTTGTAATAGGTTTTCAGCTGTAGGTTATGAGTATCGTTTTGCAGATTTCTGAAAATTCTGTTTTTTGTATCTGTCGATTTAACGAGTGCATTCGTTATCCAGGGGGCGATTTTAGTGTTTTTTCTTTTGATTCCTATGAAACTTATACTATCGTTAATAGCATGTGAAAGAATGTCAATAAAGTCGTTTGTTGCGGTATTTGGACTAGTAGCGGTAAAGACCGGAATCCAACAAATATTCTGATGGGTATGTTTTAGTTTCTCATGATTGAGATGTTTTTTAAAAGTCTCTTTATTTCTGATGTTTTTTTCATTGTTTATTACTATTTGCATTGCTGTAGTGTAGTGATCTGTGATATTAGTTTTTATTACCAAAGGCATAATGTGATCCGTAACATTTTTTTCTGATTTTATGAATATATGATCAATGCAAGAACTACTGTTATTGTGGACTCATGTTTCATTATTAATGGCTGAATATATCCAGACTCATTTAAGACATTCAGGTAATCATTGCAGATATCATCATTCTTTAGGATATCGATATTTAAATCACCTAGAAAAATTGAGTACGTGGCATTATTAAGGTTATTATTTTGAAAGTATTCTTGTAAGTTTTGAGTATATTCGTTAGTATCTGTAGAAGAAGAAGTACTGTAATGATCATTAC